>CP125976.1:41218076-42644223 GCA_030063025.1 Avena longiglumis | reverse complement strand
TGGCTACCACCCGCCGATAGCGAGCTCCGAGACCATCCGCCCGGGACACAAGCATGAAGTCGCCTCCCCACCAAGGTGTAACGAGGACGGTGAGGACGAATCGAAGAGGAGATCGCCCCGGTCCGAAGACCGCGGCAACGCATGGGCCAGCGCGAACTTGAGGCGGCGAGGCCTCGGCGTCATGACGATGACGAGGAACTCGGAGACCACTCGTCTGCTCAGAGTGGGGCCACTCCTAAGAAGAAGAAGGAGAAAGAGGAAATCGAGGAGGAGGGCGACTGCCGCCAAGATGGCCTCACTGCTTGGCGCGAAAGCAGCTCCGATGCCTGCGTCACTCGGCCGGTGACGTATGCGGCTTGACAACACGCTTCGCCATCCATGGAGGCACTGGGCTGCCTCGATGCCCCGCCCGCGCCGGTCTCCGAGGCTAGGAAGGCTCCACCGAGGCGACTTCGCCTGCCGCAAAGGGGTCGGCGTGGCGGTCTGCGCCGCAAGGCTCCGGATGCGGCAGCCTCGCAAGGAAATCCTCCGCGAAAAGACGCCCGGGCGCCAACCGCTACCTCAACATCAAAGAAACCGCTCAGATCCAGATCTGGCCCCGCACTGGAACTGGGGCTCGGTCAGCCCGGCTTGGCCCGAGCCGAGAAAACCGGCGCCGCCGCGAGGCTGCGTTTCATTCCATACGCCAAGTGAGTGTACTCGGCTTTCGCCTTTCTCTTAGTATTTTGAATGTTTTTCCTGAATTGTCTCGATCGTGGGACGGAGTGAAGAAGATGGGCCACCGACGGTGGTCAAGGTGCCCTCCACTAGCGAGGAGGACCTCTTCCCGTAAGAGGAAGGTGGGCCGAGGTCGCCGCTTCCACGGAAGGCAGCAAGAAGGCCAAGGGCGATGACATCGTCGCATCTCTGACGACAGGCGGTCGCGCCGTGGGCCCGCCTGCTACAGCGACCGTCCACGAAGGAGGCATTTCGTTGTTTAGACCGGAGGAAGCGAGCTCCTTTGGGGCGGGTGCGTCAATCGCTACCTTCCCCCGCTTCATGACCAAGGCGGCCACGGCGAGTGAGGCTGCGACTCCGAACCCCGCTCCAGAGACCGCCGACGCTGAAATTGACCAACGTCGCGGGCACACCGGGCTGGCGTTCGTCAGGCGCGCCAGGTAACTGCGACGGCATGCTTGGCGCGGCCATCCGGTACCTCCGGTCGAGGATCAGGTCGGTGCTGCAGCGCCTGATTCTTATGTTACTTGTTTTGTGCGTTCGAGTCCGGTCCCCGAGTGCGCACCGCTAGAAATTGTAGCGGGTGGGCAGGTAATTTCGAGCCGCCAGTCCCGATGCGCACCGCTAAATTGTAGCGGTGGGCGATTAGTAATTCGAACCGCCCGGTCCCGAAAGTGCACCCGCTAAATTGTGTAGCGGTGGGCAGCGAAGTTGTTTTCGTGTACCTTGACTTTGAAAATTTGCAGGGTTTACAACGAGTCGGCGGCGATTGGCTGCGGCAGCGTGTCTTGCGAAGCGAGTTGGGCGCTCTCAAGAAGTAAACAAGGAGCCAGGCAATTGCTGCGTGCAGGTGGCTCGCCAGAGCTTGTCCTGCTGGCGGTGATGGCGAATCTGCGTTAAGCACTGCTGAGCAAAGGATCGCCGACCTCGGCCTTGACTGCGGAGGCGAAGAAGAAGCGAGATCGTGACGGGCGAGCTAAGGCCGCCATGCTGCCCGGAAGAAGACCGAAGGTGTCGGAAGCCCTCATCGTTGGGCTTGGACGATAAGACGTCGCTCAAAGCTTCATCACGGGCTCGCCGCCGTTGCTTTCGATGAGTGCGTCTTCCCAGTCTTAGTTATATTGTTTGTGGTTTCCGTGGTGCTCACAACTGTTTCCGCCTAGCAGGCCATGTGATTGGTAGCCATGAAGAAGCGAGTTCTCTTGATGCGAGGGCGTGAGCATGCTCGTCATTTCGGCGACTGCCGGCGACTTGCATCCGCGCCTACCTTCAAGAGATGTCGCCCACGGAGGTTATTCCCAGTGACCTCGTTGAGGTGTGGGAGTACTTGGAGAAGGCGCCCGCGTCGGAGTTCGCGACGGTCGGCGTTCGACGTGGGCGTCGGCGGCTCTTAGCCTGGGTCTCGCCCACTTCCCGAAGACTTGACCTCGGCGTGTGACAGTGGGTACCCTTCGTAAATGCAGCGGTGGATGCAATAAAGTTCTTAAGCTGCGAACGTGCGCGCCGCCGCAGTCGGGCGTGTTTGGGCGATGGCGACCTCGCCCGTGTGAAGCGGTCGTCGCGCGAGCGACCCGAGCCGCCTCGCGACTTCAAGGTCGGCAGCCTTCCGCAGCGATGGCGGGCGGTGACGACTTATCCATCGAACCCGCTACCGCGTTCATCCGAAACGCCGGGATGCTGGTGCATCATCGCCGGCTGCCGGAATAGTGTTAGTAGCAGTTCTGCCGTAACAGCATAGTTTGTAATATAAGACAATGCGATATGCGATTGAATGGAACGTTGTGTTCATTTTGCTATTTGTTTCATGCGTGTTTTGGATTGATTTTGGGTGAGTCCCGAGCGTCCGCCTCTTTGTGGGGTTCACCTTAGATATGATGTTTTGTTGTTTATCATGTGTGTTGTTGGTTGAGTCGACTCGCCCAAGCTCGGAGAGCCGGTCAAGGCGAATCCTTGAGTGCTCACATGCTTTACCGTTTTCCCGTCGCGAACGGGGCGGGTGGCCGAGTCCCCCAGGCGTGGTACTTGTAGTTCAAGGCGCGACTCGAGGGTGGTTGAGGACTGAGCGTTGCCAAGCAGGTGCGTCACTCCTGCCTGGCCGGTGGGTCAGTCGTGGCAGTCCTGGGCCGCTCTCTTGCCGCGTTTTCCCTGTCCGATCGAGATTAACCGGTATCCAGTCCCGGCGTGGTACTTAGCCGCTCGAGTCGCTATGCCGAGGATGCGGAGGACCAGGGTCGGCCAGGAAGCGAGGAGAGATGTCTTGGTTCAGAAACCAGTCGGCTAAGCGACTCCGATGGGCTCGGATTGGCGTTTTTCGTGGGCGATGCAAGACACGAAATGACTCGGTGCTCTTACATCGCACTACTTAGCCGTGCCGGGTCATTGCCACCAAGGGTTGACTTCTGTATTTTAGCATGACGCTGTTAATTACGAAAAGTCGAGTGGCACAAGGCATGGAGAGTAGACGAATTTTGCAAGAACTTCTTTTATTCATGGCATTGGAGAGTACATATGTGGGGTTCTAGGTATAGAACTTCCGGAGGAGATTTACATTCCACGGCCGCTGAGCGTCGAGTTCGTCCCCGCGGACGTCGGCGAGGTAGTGGCGTTGCTAGTCTGCGCCCATAGCGAACGGGCCTTCCCACGGAGGAGAGCTTGTGCATGCCCTTCTTGTCTGGATGAGGCGTAACACCAAGTCGCCTTCTGGAAGGTGCGGTTTTCACCGTCGGCTGTGGTAGCGACGAGCCCTTGCTGATAGATAGCGGTGGCGCGATCGGGCGAGGTCGCGTGCTTCGCCGAGTTGGTCGAGCCCATCTTGGCGGGCCAGTTCGTTTGGCCTCAGTATAGTGGACGACCAGCGTAGCGTCGTGTTCGAGGTCGGTGGGCATGACTGCCTTGGCGCCGTAGACCATGAAGAAGGGAGTGAATCCGTCGACTGTTGACCGAGGTGCGGATTCCCCGAATGACGGAGGGCTCGTGACCCAGCATCCAGCGGTGCGCTCGAGTGGTACTTGGTGCGGCTTCGTGCCGTGGAGGATGCTTTTGGTTGGCTCGCCTGGCCATTGGATTAGGATGTGCGACCGATGCGAGGTCGCCGGATGTGGTGCTCTTCATAATTCGCCATTGCTCCCTTGGCGAAGTTTGTGCCGTTGTCCGTGATGATGCTGTTGGGGAACCCGTGGCGGTATATGAGTCACAGAACTTGGTGGCGGTCTTCCGTCGCATTTCGGACTGGCTTGGCCTCTATCCACTTTGTGAACTTGTCGTGGCACAGCAGGTGGGTGTAACCGAGGGGCCTTCTTGAAGGCCGACCATGTCCATGCCCACAGCGAATGGCCAGGTGATGGGGATTGTTTTGAGCGCCGAGCTCGGTACGTGCGTCTGATTGGCGTACTTCTGGCATCCGGCGCATCGCTGGACGATGTTGACCGCATCGGCGTGTGCGGTGGGCCAGTAGAAGCCGTGTCGCATGGCCTTGGCGACCAGGGAGCGAGCGGCGGCGTGATGGCCACAGTCGCCTGAGTGGATGTCGTGGAGGATTTTGCGTCCTTCAGCTGGTTGGGACTTAGCGTTGGAACACTCGATGACGTGCGCTTGCGCCTTGTAGCTCGCCGTCAATGATGGTATAAGACTTGCATCGCTGACGATCATTCGAGCATTTGTTTCGTCTGGCAGCAGGTGCGTTCTAGGTAGGCGATGTAGGGCTTGGTCCAATCGTCAGCTCGGCGGATTATGAGTGCGACTCAAGCTGCCTCTGGTTGGGCGGGACTCGATGTCGATCTCCTTCGGGAGACTGATGGCGTGAAGATGGTGTCGAGAACACGCCGGCGGTGGTGCGAGTCGAGCGGACCCGATGCGAGAGGGCCTCCTCGCTTTTTCCTCTGCCGATCCACTCGGCAGTAGCCGTGAAGTGGCCGCACCTTGTCCACCTCTTGGCGATGCGCCGCCATGGTAGGGGAGACGGCGTCGCGGTGCCGCGACTTGACCTTAACGAGGTCGGAGTCTCCGTAGCATCGGCGATTGACGCTCATCTCCTATGGATCGCATGTCAGGAGTAGGGCCTCGTGTTCGCCATGTTGTTGGTGTAGGGCGTGAATTCGAGGCGGAGGATGTAGGAGCTTGTCGCCTTTGGTGAGGTCAAGACTATCCCGCCTCCTCCGCCATTCGCGTTCTTGGACCCGTCAAGTGCAGCCTCAAATATGTAGGTACGGCTTCTCCTGCTGCCGGGCCTCCTCCCGGGCGAGAAGTTGGCAGTGCTCGCGACTTAATCGCCCCACGTGGCTCGTATTTAATGTTGTGGACGCCGATCTCGACGCCCACTTGGCGACTCCGCCTGCTCGCGATCATGGATGATATCTTGTAGTGGTGCTAAGGAGACGACCGTGATCGGGTGCTCCGAAGTAGTGCGGCGCGCCGAGCCTCAAGACCGCGTATACCGCTTTTTGGTATCAGGTATCGGCGCGACTCGGTGAGGACTCGCTGATGTAGTACACCGCCGCTGGACCGGCGCCTTTCCTTCCTCTGGTCGTTTCGACGACCATTACGCTAACGACGGCGCCTTTCAGACGCCGCGACGTAAACCAGCATGGGCTCTTTAGTCACCGGTGCGGCGGTAGTGGTGCGAGTAGCACCTTTTGAGGTCGCGAGCCGTCCGCCTCCTTGTCCCAATCGAAGGTGGGGTTCTTAGATCGCGGTATAGGGGCATCGCTTTCGCCCGAGCGAGGGTGATGAAACGACCGAGAGCCACTCACCCGCCACCGACGCCGCGCACTCGGGTTTGCCGAGCCGCGATCGTGTCGATCTGTTGGTTCGCCTCGATCCCTCGCTTGGAGACGACGTATCCCGAGGTTGCCGGCGGTACAAGGTGCACTTGTTTGGATTGAGCTTTATTTTGTACCTTCGCAGATTGGGCGGTCTCTGCGAGGTCGGCGAGTAGGTCGCCTTGGCGGCGGATTTGACGCACCACGCCGTCGATGTAGACGTGGATGTTGCGCGCTAATTTGGCTCATGAGGCATTCTTGCATGCACCGCTGGTAGGTTGCTCCGGCGTTCTTGAGGCCGAAGGTCATGGCGTAGCGTAAGGTTCGAATGGCGTGATGAACGCCGTCTTCTCCTCGCCCTCGACAGCCATTTTGATCGGTTATACCCGCAGTAGGCGTCGAGGAAACCTGGACTCGAGCCCGCGGTGGAGTCGATTATCTGATCGATCCGCGGGAGGACGAACTGCTCCTTTGGCAGGCGCCGTTGTGTTTGTAGTCGATACACATTCTCCGTGTCCTTCTTCTTCTCGACCAGACTGGGTTTGCCAGCCACTTGAGTATTTAATTGGCGGATGAAGCCGGCGAGTAGACGCTGCACTTCTCGGCGATTGCCCGACAGCGTTCTTCGTTGAAGGGTCGAGCGATCGCTGACCGGTCGCCTTTGGGGTCGGCGTTAATTTGTGCTCAGCGAGCTCCCTAGGGACACCGTGCATGTCGGAGGGTTTCCATGCGAAGATGTCCCTGTTCTCACGGAGGAACTCGATGAGCGCCTTCCTATCTTTGGGCTCATGCCTGTCCCGATCGTCACCGTTCGGCTGGAGTCGGGGACCAGCTCAACGGTGCGGTGTGTGTCGTAGCCTCGAACGTTGAGGTGTTTGCGCCTCGAGTTTGGCTTGAGTATCGATAGAGGTCGTTGTTAACCCGCTGGCGCGAGCTTTGGCGTCGTCGTGATTGGTTTCCCGCGATGACGGCGGGCGAAGTTCCTTTGGCCTCGCATTCGCGGCCATGTAAAGTCGCCGTTGATGGTGATGACTCCATGGCCCGGAGCTTCATCGCGTTATGCAGCGTGGGCGCCGCCATGAATTTAGAACCGCGCCTCTAGGACGCAGCGATGGTAAGGGCTGTCGAATGGCACCAGCTAAGACGATCCGCCAGCGGAAGTTCGCTGGGGTACGAAGGTGACAGTAGCGTGACCTTGCCGATCAGATACGCCTTCCGATCGGGGACGATGCCGTGGAACGTGGTGTGGGTGGTTCGATCATCGATCGCGGAGCCGCAGCCTGAAGGTGTCGAGGTAGAGGATGTTGATGGAGCTGCCGCCCATCGTCTTGGGGAGCCGAGTCGCCGACCTTGGGCTTGACCACCGGGCGACTCGCCCCGATACTGATGCGTGGCGAGTGGTCTTGCCGGCTCGGTGATGGTTGCTCCGACCAGTTCAGGAACTGGGGACGTCTGTCTGGGCCACGCGTTGACGGCGATGTGGCGATGACCTTCTTCTCGCGCTTTGTGTTGAAGCGGTGAAGGTGTGGAGCGAGCGGCTACTTTGCCGATTTTCCGCCATTTTGCGGGTCGTTGTCGGTGTCCCGCTGCGTGCCTTCTCGATCTCCCCGAGGGTGTGGCGGTCGGCGGTGTGCGTGGCGGGCTTTCCTTCCTGCTGTAAACGCACATGGTTGGTTAAGGAGGGCGGGATCGAACCTTGCTTGTTCTTAGTTTCCCGCCGCGTCGTTGCCCTCCGTCAGCGGTAGCTCTTGGGTCGCGTTAGCGTGCTCATTGGCGAAGAAGTCGACTCGCCATCGTTTGCGGCGCTTTGCGTGAGGCGGTGCCGTTGTAGAGGGTTCGGGCGGCCGCCGTCCGTTGCCGCCTGTGCGTGCTGTTGCCCTCCGGACTCGTCGTCGACGTCTTGGTTGGGATCCTCCTCGGCGTGTCGTTTGGCGATTTCGAGAGGTCGGGGATGTTGTCGAGTGGCGTGTCGCTGAGCTTGGCGACTAGGGGCTCAGAGCGGCACGAGGTCTTGAAGCAATGGATCGCGGTGTCCGGTGGATGCCGACCGCGTACTGCAGCTCTTGCCACCGTTGGACCCGATTCGGGTCGACTCGGGGGTCCCCTGACGCATCGCCGTGTCCTCGATGGTGGTGGCGCGGGTGTAGGAGCACTCGAAGTGCCCGACGGCGTCTCGCATTTCCTCCCGTGAGTCGATACCGTCACGGGGAGCGTGTTGATCCATTGCCTGCACGTCCCTCCATCATCGCTGGAGTTAACGGGCAGCGTAGGTCGGTGTGACCCGCGATCCCCATTGCCATGAGGTATGTGTCGAGCAGCATCGGGGTCGTCACGAGGAGTCGTATTTTTCGATCTCCTCGCCTTGAAGTTCGGTGGTACTTTTCGCCGCATCATTGGTCCGAAACACTTAGGCCCTAGTCGATCGAGCGACCCATAGGCTCGCCATCGCGGCGAGTAGTTAGGTGTGCCGCAGTCGGGCTGGCGCGGCGCGCCAGTTTTGGTTGTTGATGATGTGAGTGCGAAGGCCGATTGGCTCTCCATTAGCGGCGACGAGGTTGGTCGCCGCCTGGGATCGTTGGAGAGGCGCATTCGCGGGTCGCCGTTGAGCTGCAGTGGCTCTGGCGGGCATTGAGGGTGTTTGCCACCGGACGGCCGCTGAGGCCCTGCTTCCCAAGGAGCGCGAGTACACTCGCCTTGCGAGTCGGGCGCTGCTTTTGCTGTTCCACGGCCTTCGGTAGGGCCTGACGCATCGATCTGAAGGCGCCGTCGCCGGTCGCCGTGATGCTGCGCGGCTCGTTCGCCACGAGGTTGTCCATCGGGTGGAGAACAGGAAGGCCGTTCGCATCTCGCCCCGTGAGGAGACGACTATCCGCGCTGGTCCACAGGAGGTGCGGTTGGGTGGTGGTGGGCACCCATCGCGTCGATCTGGCGGGCGGTTGCTTCCTCACGTGGCGCGTTTCGCAGATCGCGCTGCTATGGCGCCGGGTCGCTTTCATCGTCGAAGTTCGTGGCACGCCGAACGGTGGGTTCAGCGTGACCTGATCCGCTGGTGGTAGCGTGATGCTACTCATTGCCACCGCCGAGGCGAAATTTTTCGCGCTTCGCTCTTTTTGTATCCTCCGCCAACAAAGCGGAGTTCTTCTTTTCGTCGCCGCGTGGCGTTAGGAGGATCGGGTGGAGAAAGGGTCCTCCGCGGATCGGTGTTGTGGCCATGCAGGTCGCGGCATGGCGACTGGCACCGTCGTGGAGGTCGGCGGAATTTTCCGACCCGGAGTCGAATTCGAAGATCCCGAGGATGGAGGGGTCCTCGAAATCTCCCGCGTTGGAGACCTGGACGATGGAGCCCGCGGACGAGGCCGCGGTGATGGATCCGGCGGACGCCGGGTCGCCGAAGTCGGCGTCGTCGGTGAGGGTCGCCTTCCGCGTCACGAAGTTCTCGCCACGTTGTGGCCGAGTCGCACTTCAGGCGGTAGGTGGATCGGCGATCCGCTCTGAGAGCCGATCGCGGCGGCGATTTCGGATGCGAGCCGAGTCCTCCGAGGTGATGACGCCGGTGAAGCCGACGAAGAGGCTGATCGCCTTGACCGCGTGATCACGCCTGCGGTGACGGGTCGCGCCGGACGTAGCTGCCGGCAAGATCTGGAGCATCTCGCCGATCGCTATCATGCGCCGTATGGCGATCTCGCTGATGGGCAGATTGGATCTCGCCAGTAACACCGCCGACCGCCAGCCCCACGGTGGGCGCCACTGTCGTGGGAATGACCACGGCAGATGCTGCAATCGGCAGCGAGTAGTAGAACGAAGGGCAAGGGCGGCCAGCCATCTTGCCCGCCATCTGCGGAGCGAGATGAGGGCAAAGACACAGGGTTTTACCCAGGTTCGGCCCCCCGGAGGGTAAAGACCTACTCCTGCTAGATTGTATTATGGAGGTGTTTACAGTGGGCGAACTCGGCGACTAGGCGGCGAGTTGCTTGGGTGTATGAGGGAACGTGTCTCTACTCACCCCTTGGGGAGGTTTATATAGGCTTACCTCCCCTAGGGTTTACATATCTCAACCGATTCGGTTACAACTTTGCCAATCGTTTAACTCAGACCGACTGGGCCTATCTACTCGCCTGGGCCTTCGACCTCCAGTCGCCTGGTACCTTGATGGGCTTTGATCCACTCGCCGTTCTGCAGGCCCACTCGCCAGCCCTCGGGCCAGTCGGAAACGTCCCGCTGAGGATACCCCAGTAGGCATATCCCCATCAACTCCTGGATCACTTTGATATCTACTAGTCAAACTAACAACATATGCAATGTCGGGTCTAGTACATAGCATGGCATACATGATAGATCCTATGGCTGATGCATAGGGAGTCTTACTCATCCTCTCTCTATCTTCTGCCGTAGCAGGACTTTGAGTTTTACTCAAGGTCGTATTGGACAACATGGGCAAGAACCCTTTCTTGCTATATTCCATTCCAAACCTCTTTACAACTTTGTCCAAATATGTACTCTGTGAAAGTGATAGACGTATTGATCTATCTCTATAAATCTTTATGCCTAATATATAAGCAGCCTCGCCAAGATCCTTCATTGAAAAACTATTATTCAAATAATCTTTGACACTTTTAAGAAGGTCTATATGAAGGGTTTCGCGGCATAGTAAATCAAAATTTTCTACGGAGCGAACAGAGGGAAAGCCAAGATCTAATCTAGGAGATGCAAACAATGAGAGAGATTGGATTAGATCTTCATACCCTTGAAGATTCAAGACAAATGAACGCTCGGAACGTGGGTGATGTAGTCGTACTGCTTCTCCTCCTCGCGATCCGATCCGATCTAGCACCACAAGTGGCGGTGCCTCCGTGAGATGCACATCGCGGCAAAGACCTCGACGCCTCCTCCTTCCTCGGACCAGCAAGTAAGGTGGAGAGATAGATTGGATCTACAACACGGCGTGGTGTATATGGTGGAGAATTTCTCTCCCAGGCTTCGCCTACAAATAGTCGGGAGGAGAGAGGAAGATAGCAAGGCTGCTAGGGCTTGGAGGAAGGTGTGTGTAGGAGGGCGCACCACCTCTATATATAGAGGGGGGCGCCAGCCTGCCCTCCTCCAAGCCTATCTCTAGTTTAAACAATTTAAACTCCTTATCTAGAAATCCTATCTCTAGTTTAAACGATTTAAACTCTCCCTTATCTAGAAATCCTATCTCTAGTTTAAACGAGTTTAAACTTATCTAGGATCATTTGGGCCTATGGGGCCTTGTGCCCTCTGGCCCAAAGCGGCCAGGACACTCCCTCATAGGCCCATGCCCCTCCCTAAGGTGGGGCCACGTTGGTCCCCTTCCGGAAGGTTCTAGAAGCTTCCAGATAATACCGATTAACCCGAACAATTCAACTCCAAAACTGCACCGCCTTATATGAATCTTATTCTCCGGACCATTCCGAACCTCTCGTGATATCCCGGATCCCATCCGAGACTCGAACAAAATTCATAAACCAATTATCCAATCTATGCTAGCCGAGATACGTTATGTGTGACCTGCGGGTTCGAGAATATGCGCACATGATCTTCTATCAATAATCAATAGCGGGTCCGCACCCATATTGACTCCCACACATTCATCGATGATAATATCGGATGAACCACGATGCCAGATTCAATCAATCCCATATATATATTCCCTTCGCCTCGCGATATTTTACTTGCCCGAGATTCGATCGCTTGCATCATACCTAGTTCAATCTCGCTCACAGAAGTACTTTACTCGCTCCATAATCCGATATCACTTTGTGATTAACTCCTTAACCACATGCTTGCAAGCGGTGTTGATATCGACACGAGTGGGCCCAAGTATATCTCTCCGACTTGGGAGGGACAAATCCCATCTCGATACATACAACCCAACAGATACTTTCCGATCACCTGAGAGACACCTTTGTGATCACCCTCTCATAGGATGACGTTTGATGACCTCAAAGATTTCTTCCGATACCAGGGAGTTGTATTATCTCATGGTCTAAGGAATACAATATTTGACATAGGAAAAGCTTCGCAAAGACGAACACGATGACACGATCTAATTGCTCTGCTTTGTTTGGGTCTATCCACCATATCATTCTCCCAATGATATGATCTCATTATCAATTGACAACTCATGTCTATGGTTACGAAACCTTAACCATCATTGATCAATGAGCTAGTCCATAGAGGCATACTAGGGACACGGTGTTGTTTACAAACCACACAAGTATTAAAGTTTCCGCTTAATACAATTCTAGCATGGAATATAAACTTTATCATGAACAAGAATTATAATAATAACATCTTTATTATTGCCTCTAGGGCATAATTCCAACAGTCTCCCACTTGCACTAGAGTCAATAATCTAGTTTACATTTGGCAACAATCTCACACCCATGGCACTGAGGTGTTGATCATGTTTTACACGTGGAAGAGGTTTAGTCAGTGGATCTGCGACATTCAGATCCGTATGTACTTTGCTAATCTTCGATCTCCATCCGCTATATAATCTCGGATTATATGAAACTTGCAGTTGATATGATTGGTCTTTGGATGATATCTTGGTTCCTTAGCGAGTGCTATGCCCGTTGTCAACACAATATCTCCAAGGGTCCAATGCACTTGAACCATGCCAAGCTCGATGAAGTTTCGATCCAAACTCCTTCACTTGACGCTTCGCAGAGCCATGTATTCCGCTTCATCGTAGATCCCGCGATCACGCTTTGCTTGCAGCTTCTCCAACTCATAGCTCCTCCATTCAAAATATACATGTATCCCGTGCGAGATTTAGAATCATCCTTGTCGATTGTCGAAACTAGCGTCGACGTAACCTTTACGACAAGCTCATCACCCCATAGACTAAGAACATTTCTTTAGTTCTATTTAGGTACTTTAGGATGTTCTTCACGGCTGTCGATGTTCCACTCGGATCACTTTGATATCCGTCACAAACTAAGAGCATTGGACACATCCGTCTAGTACACAAGATGTCATACATGATGGAACCTATGGCCGAGGCATAAGGCACTTTGCTCATAGCTTCCTATCATTTCATCAGAATGGACACCGAGCCTTGCTCAATATCTTACCACGACAACATAGGCACGAACCTTTCTTTGCCTTATCCATTCAACCTTTTCGTAACTTTGTCTAGGTATGTACTCGCTTAAAGCTAAAGCGCCTTTGTCTATCTCTATAGATTTTGATGCCCAATATATAAGCAGCTTCACCTAGGTCTTTCATTGAAAAACACTTGTTCAAATAACTCTTCACATCGTTAAGCATGTTGATGTCATTTCCGATAATCAATATGTCATCCACATACTGATGCAAACGCCACCGAGCTCCCACTCACTTTCTTGTAGATACAAGCTTCAGAGCAATTTGGAACAAATCCAAAGCTCTTGATCACTTGATCAAACGAAGGTTCCAACTCCGAGATGCTTGCTTCAGTCCATAAATGGAACGCTGAAGTTTGCATACTTTACTAGCATCCTTAGGATCGACAAAACCTTCGGTTGCATCATATACAACTCTTCATCAATGTTACCATTGAGGAAAGCAGTCTTGACATCCATCGCCATATTTCATAATCATGAAACGCAGCAATTGCTAATAAAATCCGAATGGACTTAAACATCGCCACGGAGAGAAAGTCTCATCGTAGTCAACACCTTGAACTTGTCGAAAACCTTTTGCGACAAGCCATGCTTTATAGACGGTAACATTACCATCCGCGTCCGTTTTCTTCTTGAATATCCATTTGCACTCAACGGCCTTTCGGTCGCTAGGAGGATCCACCAAAGTCCATACTTGGTTTTCGCCATGGATCCCAATGGATTTCATGGCTTCCACCATTTCTCGTAGTCCGCTCATCATCGCTTCCTCATAGTTCAGGTTCACCGCCTTCTACCAACAAGACAACAAGACAGGTTTCCGTACCACTGTGAGGGGCACACGACCTTGTCGACCGCGACGTTCAAGAGCAAGATCGTCCAAGCTTCATGATCCTTGTCATTAGCTTCCTCTATCGTTGGCAAGTGCATCGAACAATTTGGTGCTGCGCTACTCTCCAATTCAAGAGAAGGTTCAATAACCTCGTCTAGCTCTACTTTCCTCCCACTCACTTCTTTCGAGAGAAACTCCTTCTCAAGAAAGGAACCGTTTCTTGACAAACACTTTGCCTTCGGTTCTCGTGATAGAAGGTATACCCAATGGTTTCCTTAGGGTATCCTATGAAGACGCATTCGCTTTGGGTTCGAGCTTGTCCCAAGATCAACTTCTTGACGAAGCTTCGCATCCCCAAACTTTAAGAAACGACAACTTAGGTTTAGCACCAAACCACAGTTCATACGGTGTCGCCTCAACGGATTTAGATGGAGCCCTATTTAAAGTGAATGCAGCGGTTTCTAATGCATAACCCCAAAATGATAACGGCAAATCAAGAAGAGACATCATTGATCGGACCATATCTAATAGGGTTCGATTCCGCTTAGACACACCATTGCGCTGCGGTGTTCCGGGTGGCGTGAGTTGTGAAACGATTCCACTTGCTTTAAGATGCGTGAGAAAATCATAACTCAAATATTCACCTCCACGATCGGATCGTAGAAACTTAATCTTTCTGTTACGATGGTTCTCCACTTCATTCTGAAATTCCTTGAACTTTTCAAATGTTTCAGATTTATGTTTCATTAAATAGATATCCCCATATCTTCTTAAGCCATCGGTAAAGTGAGGAAATAGCGATATCCACCGTACGTAAACACTCATCGGTCCGCATACATCGGTATGTATGATTTCCAACAAGTCCGTTGCTTGCTCCATCATACCGGAGAACGGGGTTTTGATCATCTTGCCCATGAGGCATGGTTTGCATGTGTCAAATGATTCAAAATCAAGAGACTCCAAAATTCCATCAGAATGGAGTTTCTTCATGCGCTTTACACCAATATGACCTAGACGACAGTGCCACAAATAATTAGTATTATCACTATCTACTTTGCATCTCTTAGCCTCAATGTTATGGATGTGTGTTTCATCCCTTTCGAGATTTAGAAGAAATAAACCATTCACAAGAGGTGCATGACCATAAAAGATGTTACTCATATAAATAGAACAACCATTATTCTCCGATTTAAATGAATAACCGTCTTGCAATAAACATGATCCGGAAATAATGTTCATGCTCAACGCAGTACATAATAACATTTATTAAGGTTTAAAACTAATCCCGAAGGTAAAACTAAGGAGAGCGTGCCGACGCCATCACATCAACTCTTGATCCGCTAACGCCGCATCGTCACCTCATCCTCGCAAGCCGCCTATTCCGTAGCTCTGCTTCGAGTTACAAATATTAGCAACTGAACCGTATCAAATACCGTGCACTACAACGAGGGCTAGTAAGGAAAACATCAATAACATGTATATCAAATATACCTTTGATGGTGCCAGCCTTCTTGTCCGCTAAGTACTTCTGACTTGCGCCCAAAGGACCCCTGCCCTGCAATAGAAGCACTTAGTGTCCGCTTAGGACCAGACTGAGCTTCTTCTCGGCGGGGGCATTGCGCTGCCGCCGCCTTCTTGAAGGGCTTCTTTGCTCCCTTACCTTTCTTAAAGGAGGGCTTGTTGACCATCAACACATGATTATCCTTCTTGATGTCCACTTCGCAGCCTTCAGCTTGCGAAGAGCTCGTGATCGATCGATGGAGCCAATCGATTATGAGTCACTACAAAACTTTTGTAGCGGGAGGAGTGATTGCAACCCTCAATCTTGAGCTCCTCCGAATCGTGCATTCCAGCTTGCTCAAAGTTGTTGAGTGTAGCCCGACATCTTTATGGCGTGCTCACTAATGGAACTCCTTCCTCCATCTTGCGCTAAAGAACTTCTCGAGATCTCATATCTCTCAGAACGGGCTTGAGTCTGAAACATGGTTTTCAGCTCCTCGAGAATCTCAAAGGGCCTGGGATAGGTTTCAAAACGATTTTGAAGTTCCGGTTCCATAGCAAACAACATGGTGCTCTTAATCACACCATAATCATCTTTGCGCGACTGATAGACAGCTTTCTCATCACCGCCATAGCAAAGTAGGGGGTCACCTAACGCTTTCCCAAGGACATAGTCCTTTTGTCCGCCAGACAGAATGATTCTTAGATTATGGAACCAATTGGTGAAGTTAGACCCATTGTTTCTAAGCTTTTCCTTCTCAGAATAAACGTTGAAGTTGAAGTTGGATTTGGCCATGTGATCTACAGTATTTGCAAGTACAATTTAGACTATGTTCATGATAAATAGTTCAACTTAATCAAATTACTAGATGAACTCCCACTAAATTCAACATCCCTCAAGTTGTTTAGTGAACACGATCTAAATTCACCACACCTAATCCGATCATCACGAGAAGAGATGTGGTTTCAATGGTGGACAACAAAGTGTCGATCATATCACTCATATGACTCATGCTTAACCTTTTGGTTCTTGTGTTCCGAGGCCATGTCAGACATGCTAGGCTCACAAGCTAGACCCAAGTATTTCAAGGTGTGCAAATCTGGCTTGCACCTTGTATGTGAGCGAGAGTCTATAGCATCCGATCATCACGTGATGCTTGGACACGATTTAACTTCGCAACGGTGCATACTTGGGGAGAACACAGTTTTTATCTTGATCTTTATGAGGAATCATCTTATAATGCTACCGTGATCTAAGCATAATAAGATACATAAAGGGATAAACATCACATGCATATAACTTTATGTGACATGGTATAGCCAATCCTCGCGCAATGATCTCCATCTTGTGCGTTCTGGCATGATCTCCATCACTCCACCATGATTGCCTCCACCACGAATAGCAACTATAACTATTGCTAACTACTTAGCGATAAAGTAAAGCTATTACATGGCGTATAAGAAGTTGACACACAGGTCATACACAATTATAAAGACAACCATATGGCTCCTGCCGGTTGTGTACTCATCGACATGCAAGTCATGAAACATTACAAAACATGATCATCGCATACAATATACACATCACATCTTGGGCCATACCATATCACAGAAAACACTCCCTGCAAAAACAAGTTAGACGCCTCTACTTTGTTGTTGCATGTTTTACGTGGCTTATGGGAGTAGATGCTAAGAACGATTCTTACCTACGGAAAGCCACAACGGTGATATTATGGTTGCAAACTCCGGTGTTAATCCCATGACAACTATAGTGAGAGAAACTGACATCCACCAGCCGCATGTGTGGTACAAGCCACACGTCAAGTGCGGAGCCGGTCTCGCGAACGACGCCGTAAGGTTGGCTCGACCGCTTCAATCTCACTATCCCGCCATAAGAAGAACACAAACAAGAGGCTTGCAACAGAAAACATCAACGCCCGCAACCATGTTGCATTCTACTCGTGAAACACATCTACGCATAGATCTAGCTCGATACCAATCAAGGGTTTCGCGGCATAGTAAATCAAAATTTTCTACGGGATGAATAGAGGAAAGCCAAGATCTAATCTAGGAGATGCAAACAACGAGAGAGATTGGATTAGATCTTCATACCCTTGAAGATTCGCGACAGTGAACGCTCGGCCGAACGGGTGATGTAGTCGTACTCGCTTCTCCTCGCGATCCGATCCGATCTAGCACCACAAGTGGCGGTGCCTCCGTGAGATGCACATGCAGCACCTCGACGTCTCCTCCTTCCTCGGACCAGCAAGTAAGGTGGAGAGATAGATTGGATCTACAACACGACGGCGTGGTGTATATGGTGGAGAATTGCTGCAGGCTTCGCCTACAAACAATGGGAGGGAGAGAGGAAGATAGCAAGGCGCTAGGGCTTGGAGGAAGGTGTGTGTAGGGAGGCGCACCACCCTCTATATATAGAGGGGCGGCCAGCCTGCCCCTCCTCCAATCCTATCTCTAGTTTAAACAATTTAAACTCTCCCTTATCTAGAAATCCTATCTCTAGTTTAAACGATTTAAACTCTCCTTATCTAGAAATCCTATCTCTAGTTTAAACGAGTTTAAACTTATCTAGATCGGGGCCCTATGGGGCCTTGTGCCCCTGGCCCAAAGCGCCAGACACTCCCTCATAGGCCCATGCCCCTCCCGAAGGTGGGGCCACGTTGATCCCTTCCGGAAGGTTCTAGAAGCTTCCGGTACAATACCGATTAACCGGAACAATTCAACTCCAAAACTGCACCTTTATATGCATCTTATTCTCCGGACCATTCCGGAACCTCACGTGATATCCCGGATCCCATCCGAGACTCCGAACAAAAATTCATAAACCAATTATCCAATCTATCCTAGCGTCGAGATACGTTAAGTGTGTGACCCTACGGGTTCGAGAATATGCAGACATGATCTTCTATCAATAATCAACAGCGGGGTCTGGGCACCCATATTGACTCCCACACATTCATCGATGATCATATCGGATGAACCACGATGCCAGGATTCAATCAATCCCATATATATATTCCCTTCGTCTCGCGATATTTTACTTGCCCGAGATTCGATCGTCGGTACCGACATACCTAGTTCAATCCCGCTCACAGAAGTACTTTACCTGCTCCGTAATCCGATATCACTTTGTGATTAACTCCTTAACCACATGCTTGCAAGGTGTTGATATCGATTCACGAGTGGCCAAGTATATCTCTCCGACTTGGGAGGGACAAATCCCATCTCGATACATACAACCCAATGATACTTTCCGATCACCGAGACACCTTTATGATCACCCTCTCATAGGATGACGCTTTGATGACCTCAAAGCTTTCTTCCAATACCGTGGAGTTGCATTATCTCATGGTCTAAGCAATACAATATTTGATATAGGAAAAGCTTCGCAAAGACGAACACGATGACACGATCTAATTGCTCTGCTTTGTTTGGGTCTATCCACCATATCATTCTCCCAATGATATGATCTCATTATCAATTGACAACTCATGTCTATGGTTAGGAAACCTTAACCATCATTGATCAATGAGCTAGTCCATAGAGGCGTACTAGGGACACGGTGTTGTTTACAAACCACACAAGTATTAAAGTTTCCGCTTAATACAATTCTAGCATGGAATATAAACTTTATCATGAACAAGAATTATAATAATAACATCTTTATTATTGCCTCTAGGGCATAATTCCAACACTATATAATTCCGAATCAACAATATATCATCCACACATAGTACTAGGAATGCTATAGAGCTCCCACTCACTTTCTTGTAAATACAAGATTCTCCATAATTTTTTATAAAACCAAAACTTTTGATCACCTTATCAAAACGTTGATTCTAACTTCGGGATGCTTGCTTCAATCCATAAATGGATTGTTGATGTTTGCATACCTTGTTAGCATTTTTAGGATCGACAAAACCTTTGGGTTGTACCATATACAACTCTCCATCAATGTCTCCATTGAGGAACGCCGTTTTGACATCCATCTGCCATATCTCATAATCATAATATGCAGAAATTGCTAACAAAATCCTCACAGACTTTAGCTTCGCTACCGGTGAGAAAGTCTTATCGTAGTCAACTCCTTGAATTTGTCGAAACCCTTTTGTGACAAGTCGATCTTTATAGATAGTTACATTACCATCAACAACTGTTTTCTTCTTGAAAATCCATTTGCTCTCGACAGCCTTCTGGCCATCCGGTAAGTCCACCAAAGTCCACACTTGGTTTTCGTACATGGATCCAATCTCGGATTTCATGGCTTCCTGCCATTTATTGGAATCTGGGCTCATCATCGCTTCCTCATATGTCGCAGGGTTGTTGGTGTTGTCCACCAACATGACACTCATAACGGGATCATACCAATCGGGAGTGGGACGAGTCCTCATCGACCTGTGAGGTTCCGTAGTAACTTTGACAGAAGTATCATGATCACCATCATTAGCTTCCTCTCTTATTGGTGTAGGCGCCACATGTACTTCTTCTGGTGCTGCGCTACTCTGAAATCCGAGAGAAGGTTCGACAACCTCGTCGAGTTCTACTTTCCTTCCAGTCACTTCTTTCGAGAGAAACTCCTTCTCTAGAAAGGATCCATGCTTGGCAACGAAGATTTTGCCTTCGTATCTATGATAGAAGGTATACCCAATAGTTTCCTTCAGGTATCCTATGAAGACGCATTTTTCTACTTTGGGTTCAAGCTTGTCGGGCTATAACTTCTTTACATAAGCTTAACAACCCCAAAGTTGAAGGAACGACAATTTAGGTTTCTTCGCAAACCACAATTCATACGGTGTCATTTCATCGCATTTAGATGGGGCCCTATTTAAAGTGAATGCGGTTGTTTTGAATTCATAACCCCAAAACGATAACGGTAAATCTGTAAGTGACATCATAGAACAAACCATATCTTAGAGAGTATGATTACGATGTTCGGACACATCATTACGCTGTGGTGTTCCCGACAGTGTGACTTGTGAAAGTATTCCGCATTTCTTCAAATGCTCGTCAAACTCGTAACTTAGATATTCACCTCCACAATCAGATCGTAGAAATTTTATCTTCTTGTTACGTTGATTCTCTACTTCACTTTGAAATTCCTTAAACTTTTCGAAAGTTTCAGACTTATGTTTCATCAAATAGATATAGCCATATCTACTCAAGTCATCCGTGAACGTAAGAACATAACGATAACCACCACGCGATGCCACACTCATCGGGCCACACACATCGGTATGTATGATTTCTAACAAGTCCGTAGCTCGCTCCATCATACCATAAAATAGAGTCTTAGTCATTTTTCCCATCAGACATGCTTCACATCTTTCAAGTGATTCGAAATCAAGTGATTCGAAATCAAGTGATTCAAGAAGTCCATCGGAATGGAGTTTCTTCATATGCTTCACTCCAATGCGACCAAGATGACAGTGCCACATGTATGTAGAATTATCATTCAATTTCAAACATTTATCGCCTATATTATGAACATGTGCATTCCTACTATCGAGATTCAACAAGAATAGACCATCTATCAAAGATGCATGACCATAAAATATATTACTCATATAAATCGAACAACAATTATTCGTGGACTTAAACAAGTAACCGTCTCGCAATAAACAAGATCCTGATATAATGTTCATGCTCAACGCAGGCACCAAATAACAATTATTTAAGTATAAAACTAATCCCGATGGTAGATGAAGAGGTAGCGTGCCGACCGCAATCACATCAACCTTTGATCCATTTCCAACGCGCATCGTCACCTCGTCTTTCGCTAGTCTCCATTTATTCTGCAGCACCTGTTTCGAGTTACAAATATGAGCAACTGAACCAGTATCAAAGACCCAGGCACTACTACGATTACTAGTAAGATACACATCAATAACATGTATATCGGATATACCTTTCTTCTTGATGTTGCCGTTCTTTAGATCCGCCAAGTACTTGGGGCAATTTCGCTTCCAGTGACCTTCTCCCTTGCAGTAAAAGCACTTAGTATCAGGCTTAGGACCAGCCTTGGTCTTCTTCGCTGGCACGGTAGCTTTTACCTCCCTTCTTGAAGTTACCCATTTTCTTAGGCTTGCCTTGCTTCTTGAAATTGGTGGTCTTATTGACCATCAACACTTGGTGCTCTTTCTTGATCTCCACTTCCATAGACTTCAACATAGAGAAGAGTTCTGGTAACGACTTATCCATGCGCTACATGTTATAGTTCATCATAAAGTTCTTCTACCTTGGTGGTAGTGATTGGAGGATACGGTGAATCCCCAAAGCATTAGGGATCAATATACCCAAGCTCTGGAGCTTATTGGCATGCCCAGACATCTTAAGCACATGCTCACTGACGGAGCCGCCCTCTTCCATCTTGAAGTTAAAGAACTTTTTAGAAGCTTCACAATTCTCAACTGCCGCGTGAGCCTCAAATATCATTTTGAATTCACGGACAATATCATGTGGGTCAAAGTTCTCAAACCTCTTTGAAGCTTCGATTCCAAACCATACAAGATAGCACACCGAACTTTGGCGTACTGATTCTTCCGAGTGAGGAAAACATTCATCGGTAGCATTAGCTGCAGGTGGGTCACCCGGCGGTGCATCTAGCACATAGGTTAACTGACCAGCATTAAGGACAATCCTCAAATTGTGGAACCAATCCGCGAAGTTGCTTCCATTGTTTTTCAACTTTTCTTTTTCTAGAAACGTATTAAAATTGATGGTAGTGGCTGCCATGATCTACAACATATTTGCAATAGTTTACACTAAGTTTATGACAAATTGAATTCTAATTAATACTTAAATTAATCTAGGTGAACTCCCACTCAAAACAATATCTCTCACATTGTTTTAGTGATCACACGAACCAAATCCACTACATCAAGTCCGATCATCACGAGAATATATGTAGTTTCAAAGGCGAACAATCAACATGTTCATCATATCTACTATATGAATCATGCTTTACCTTTTGGTATTCCGTGTTCCGAGACCATGTCTGTACATGCTAGGCTTGTCAAGATTAACCTTAGTTTCCACATGAGAAAATATGGTTTGCTCCCGTTGTATGCACACGCAGAATCTATCACACCCGATCATCAAGTGGTGCTTCGAAACGACGAGTCTTAGCAACAGTTCTAACTAAGGATGAACACTTTATTACTTGATATTTTGTGATAGGGATCATCTTATAATGCTATCGTCGCGATCTAAGCAATACAAGATGCATAAAAGGATTAACATCACATGCAATTCATAATATGTGATATGATATGGCCTTTCTTCTTATGCTTATGATCTCCATCTTCAAGCACGAACATGATCTCCATCATCACCGGCATGGCGTCAAGGTCAAAGGCACCGCTCCATGGTTGTCGTCCACCAACATCAACTATTACAACTACTTTGAATAACAGACACATAGGTCTTAACGAAATTAAAAGACAACCATAAGGCTCCTGCCGGTTGCCGACTTACAATAAGGATCACTGCATACATCATATATAATCACAATCATGGCCATATCACATCACAACACACCCCTGCAAAACAAGTTTAGACGCCTCTAATTTTCTTTGCATGTTTTACGTGGTTTGGGGCTTTCCAATAAGTACCGTTCTAACTTACGAACAAGAACCACAACGTTGATGCAATTACTATCAAGTGCCCGTTGTAAATTGAATCTTCACTATGATGGGAGAGACATACACCCGCAAAGCCACTTATGCAATACAAGTTGCATGTCGAGCATGGAGTAAGTCTCATGAACGATGTCATGTAAGTTTATCCTGGGCCGCTTCGTCCCACCATCCCACAAGATGCAAAGTACACAAGAAGAAATTGATAATAAAAGCACCACCTCCCATAATGACCATTATGTTCCACTCGTGCAACATATCTACATATAGACACGGCTCTGATACCACTATAGGGGTTCGTAGCATGGAAAACAAAATTTTCTACCGCATGAACACAAACAAGCCAAGATCTATCTACTAGATTGTAGCAACGAGTCGATAGAGTACTCACCCTCGAAGATTCCAAAGCGGTTAACGAGATCGAATTCTCGTGGGTGATGTAGTAATTCACTTGTCAATCTCAAGATCGTGTAGACAATACTTTCGGCACCGCATTACGGCAGCGCTTCCGCAGTCGGTCACATGTTTGGTACTTGATGAAGACCTTCCTCTCCCTTGTTCCAGCAGGCAGCGGATGTTGTAGATCTCTCCACGCGATTCCGGCAGCACGACGTTTGGTGTCAGAGTTTAAAGGGGAAATCCCGCAGGTCTTCGCCTAACCCGGAGCGGGTATGGTGGAGTAGAAGAGAGGCCTTGGCGATCTAGGGTTTAGAGGTCCAAGGGAGGTGGTGGCCGACGGCTAGGGCTAGTGATTTTCCCTAGTCGGCGACTTGGGAGGAGATCGTTAGGTGGCGGCGGCTTGAGTGGTGGTGGCGCCAAAGCTAGGGTTTGAGTTGTGGGGCAAGGGGGTGCCCTCTCCCCTCTATTTATGAGAGGGAGAGGCGGCAATGGGAGGGGAGTCCTCCCCCAACTCCCCTTGCTTGGCCGGTGGCAAGGAGAGGGAGGAGTCCTCCCTTAGGTAGGATTCCTTCCCTCACTCCACTAGGTAACCAATGTTGGGATTTGACTTTTTCAAATTGGTGTTTGACTTTTCAAACTAGAGTTTGATTTCTTTCTTCCCATTACCAGGCCAAGTGACCTAGTGACATGGATATACCCTACGGGTGCCTCACATTGGTATTACCCGATCCAACCCAGGGAAGGCCCACGTGAAGACTTGCTGTCCAAGAAGACTCCGGGTGGCCCAAGCCCAGTACAAGTTCGACTCCTTGGAGAACACAGCCAGGCTGTAGATAGATTATTCAAGGATGAAACCCTAACTTGCAATCGAATCAACCTACCCCCGGGACCTGGCCTATCTATATAAAGGCCAGGAGGGCACGGCGAGGAGGATCTCTCTCCCAACTCATACACACACCTCACGCCAGATTGCATCTGCGCACCCTTATAACCTTTGGTTCTGCCGTAATCAAGAACAGACAGGCAGGAGTAGGGTTTTCCCTCCAGGGGCCTGAACCTGGATAAACCTCGTGTCCCCTTGCTGCGTGTCTATTAACCGTCTCGTGACCTCCAGCATCCCCATAGTCTCCAAAACCCAAGTCCATAACAATGGGCATTGACGAGTCGAACCCTCGTCAATTGGCGCCGTCTGTGGGAACTGGGGACGCTGATCGTGCGGTCGTGACGGTTCCATCTAGAGCAACGTACGATTCCTCGGTGACGGAGAATCACCTTCTCTTCGGTGCTTTCTACTTCACCGCCTGCTCACCGGCCACCCGCAAAGATTTCGAGTCTGTAGGCGGCGAATTCGAGATGCTGTTCGGGAGCTTCAGCTTGCAGGTGGGAAAAACTGACACCCTACGCCTTCCGGAGCGGGTGCCACTCCAATCAATCAGGCTTGCCTCATGGGTCCCACCAATCGACACCCTGCGCACATCATCGCTGACGGACGGTTTGGATGATAGCAGCAGCTGCAACTCCGACCTATGCAACCCTCCTATAGAGGAAGGAACCTACGGTTCTAGATCTGAGAGCTGCGGGAGCAATGATCTCTCCCCGCGCTACATGTGCGTGGCCATCCATAATAGCAACTCGACAACGAAAACAAGCTGCCACTGAATCCCCCTCCGAATCCCCCGCCCAACCCTTAGGCCAAGAACGGAGGAAATAGGGCACCTCAAGGCACTAAGAATATAAACCGTGTCCGTAATGAGATCCACCTCTCCGACGAGGATTGGGAGAAGGTGCGCGACGCCGTGCGAGGCACTCACCCCCTACATATCAATGCCCCACGTGACATGCTGATGGGCTATCACTGGCTCCTCATCGAGGAGCACAATCGATAGATCAAGAAGCAAATCGAGCTCGACAAGCATATGCGAGCAGCTGATGAATTGAGCATGCGGCAAGCTGCACTCTCCGATGGCGTCTCCACCTCGAAGGGTTACGGTGGTGGAAAGTATCGCTCTCGCTTGGAGCGCATGGACCCGGCGAAACGATGCGAGGACACCAAGACACTCGACATGTGCTTCATGATGATGGACTCACAGGGCAACATCATGCCGAAGACGCCACAAGCCGCGGTCATGGTGGCCACCACCTACCTCGCATCCAACCCGCCACTAGCTGGGGACCCAAGGAACGCGATCCACAAATATGCGCTCGCAGGACTCGGACTCGTCGGAGTTGCGCTCCACGATGAAACACCCGTGGAGCCGAAGAAAAAGGCCATGGTAAAGTTCACTCGAAGCCGCACACCCTCATCCGAGGAGGAAGAGCATGACCTGCCTCGACACCGCCGGAGCCCACGGTGCGGAAGTAGTAACTACGAAGCTCGTAGTGAGCTCGCATAGTGCAAGATCGACAAGTCACGCGCCAAACATGCATGCTCAACTGAGTTCGATGACAATGACGGGGAACTGTGCAGCGCCAGGTGCTTCAGTAGGGCCATACGGCAATCGCGGATGCCAAAAAACTTCAAGATCCCTTCGAACAACCCGAAGATCGACGGAGCATAGGAGCCGAAGACTTGGCTCGACGACCACCTGTCATCGGTCAAGCTCCAAGCTGGGACCAAAAAACAACCATGCAAGGTCTCAATTCGGTACAGTAGCAGCCTTGCTCAGCCTCCCTCCTGCTCCATCCGAAACTAGGAAGAATCATGCATGACTTCATACACAACTTCAAGGGCACCAAAGAGACCAGCTTCAATCGAAGAGCTACGGGCCTGCTGCCAGCAGTCCAACGAGTCCATACGCTTATACATACCGCGCTGGTCCATCATCAAAAACTCTGCCGCGAACATCTCTGAGGAGAGGGCAATTGACGCCTTCAGAGACGGCGTATGATACGTTGGAAACGTATCTATAATTTTTGATGCTCTATGCTTGTTTTGTATCATTTGTCTTATGTTTTTTCTACACTTTGAGGTATTTTTATACACTTTCTGGAACTAACCCATTGACAAGATGCCACAGTGCCAGTTGCCTGTTTTCTTCTGTTTTTGGTTCTAGAAAAGCAGAAAATCAATATTCTCGGAATTAGACGGGACAAAAGCCAAAGTCATTATTTTTCCTGGAGCAACAGGGAACCACGAAGCAGAGCTAGAGGCTCCCATAGGGAGTGTGGGCCCCCTAGACCCCCACCGACCTTGATTCATGTGCCTATAAGAAGCCTCCGACCCAAAAATCCTAGGGCATCCAGAAGAAATCCATGAAAACCTCTATAGCACCGCCACCACCGAAGAGGAGATTCGAGGGACAGAATGTCTCTGTTCTGGCACCCTGCCGGGACGGGGAAGTGCCCCCGGAGCCATCTCCATTGATCTCCATCGCCATCTTCATCACTGTTGCTGATCCCCATGATGAGGAGGGAGTAGTTCTTCCTCGAGGCTAAGGGCTCTACCGGTAGTTATGTGTTCATCTCTCTCTCTCTATGCATGGTCATATTGTGATCATGAGCTTTGTAATCAAGTAGATCTACCTTGCTACTCAAGTGCTTCATTAGATCTCTACTCTCCCCATGTGTGTGAAAGTGACAGCGTGCACGCCATGGTGGCACTTAGGTTTGAGTCTACATAAATACTCTTTGTGCTTTAATAGATCTATGCTTTTCCCCACGTGTGTGAAAGTGACAGCGTGCATACCGTGTGTGGCACTTTGGCTAGATTGAATATTTGTTATGAGTTATATTTGGAGTTGGATGTCTCTATGAAATTGGGGTGTTTGTTGGAACCATCTAGCGCTCAAGGTGACAGTGTGGGGTTATCTAGATTGGGGAAGGCGGACTTTAAGGAGTGCTGTTATAGCCCTACCGATGATTAGAGTGTCCAACCGGAGAGTAGTTAAGAGTAGTATCATGAAGAAAGGATATTTATATGATAGAGTGTTCGCTAGTGAAAGATGATCCCTAGGCCTTGTTTGTAAACATTGAAACACCGTTTGCATCTTGATCTGTTGCATGTTTGCTTGATTTAGTTTTTACCTCACCGTCAAGCTATTTTCTGGCACCGTTGCCGCTTATATTTTACTATATCTTCGCCAAACTAGTGCACCTATACACCTGACAAGTGTATTGCGTGTGTTGGGGACACAAGAGACTTCTTGTATCTTGATTGCAGGATTTCTTGAGAGGGAATACCTTTGACCACTTCCTCCCTGAGTTCGATAAACCTTGGGTGACCTAGTCAAGGGAAACTTGCTGCTGTTCTACAAACCTATGCACTTGGAGGCCCAACAACTGTCTACAAGAATATAAGTGCGTATACATCAAACTCTTTTCTGGCGCCGTTGCCGGGGACTGAAGAAGAAGAAGCTCCCACGTCAACCACACGCCATCAAAGTCTTTTTGGCGCCGTTGCCGGGGAGGTAAGGTTAAAGGTACTCACATCCTCCGGTGTGAGTGCTCGAAGTTATTTCCTTTAGATTCTGAAATTTTGTCTTTTTGTTTCTTGTTTTCACTAGTTAGGCTTAATGGAAAACAACAAAAAAATTAGAGAGCTCTATAATATTTATCTTGAGTTAGGGCATGAAGTGTTTGAAGAGAAAATTAAAAAACCTATGAACTTTATTTGCATGCTAATAGAAATGTTATTAGTATGAATTCTTTGGACACCATTATTGCTAATGTTATGGAAATGTCTAAGGTTGAGGAAGCTAGTTTTTATGAAAATGATCTTTTTAGTCCCCCAGCTTTGGAAGATAGCTATTCTATTGATTATGATGATACCAAACCTCCAATATATGATGATTATAGTGATGAATATGATATTTTCAGTCCACATAGTATTGAGGAGGAAATTAATTGTGATTATAATATGCCTCCTATATTTGATGATTATGGTGACGAGAATAACAATGATAGCTATTTTATTGAATTTTCTCCCACTACAATTAATAAGAATGACTATTCTTATGTGGAGAGTAATAATCATTTTATGCATGTGGCTCATGATAAGAATGTTTTTTGTTAATTTTGTTCATGTTGCTACTGAAAGTTATTATGAGAGAGGGAAACAAGGTTTTATGCATCTAAAAAATATTAAGTTTCCCCTCTATGTGCTGAAAGTTTTGAAGTTGCACTTGTTTTGCTTTCCTATGCTTGTTGCTTTGTGCTTTCATGACTTGTTTCTTTACAAGATTCCTATGCATAGGAAGTGGGTTAGACTTAAATGTGTTTTAATTTGCTTCTTGATGCTCTCTTTTACTTCAACTCATATTTCTTATGTGAGCATATTCTTGATGCTCTCTTTTACTTCAATGCATACGAATAAATCCCTCAGTATGTTAGCTAACTTTCGTTAGTTCAACACTTTTTGATTTGAGCAACTGAAGGTCTTCGAAAAAATCGGTTTCTACCTACTGGTCTGTTTTGACAGATTTGTGCCATTATTTGCATTTGCTTCTTATTGATTCCTTTTTGGGTTCTTTTTGGGAAACTGATCTTTTTGAAGGAGTTGATACAGTAGCTTATGTCTTTAGTGAATTTTTTTGCTGTTCCAAAGCTTTGCCAGACGTCTAATATCTTTTGAATACACTAATGTTGCTAATGAAGATTGTGTGAAGTTTTCTATGAAGGAAAATTTGCAGGTGTAGAGAAAGAATGATGTAATGAGATGAATAATGGACAAAAGCTCAAGCTTGGGGCTGCCACCCCATGTCACCCCAAGAAATATTCAAGAGGCACAAGCGTCAAAGCTTGGGGATGCCCAAGGCATCCCCTTCTTCATCAATAAAAATCTCAGGTCTTTCTAGACACTTCGTTTTTATTGTTTCATGCATTGTTGTGTTGTTCTTGGAGCGTCTTACTTTTCATTTTTGGTTTTCATTTGCTTAGTTTGCTTGAGTAAGTTGGTTGGTTACACCACACTTCTTTTGAAGAGAGACACACTCTGTTTTCATTGCCTAGAACACTCTAGTTTTCACTCTTATTGTTTTGTGAGTGTTCTCTTTTGCTAGCACTCTGTTTAGCCTTAGTTTTCTTGTGCTTTCATCTTAGAACTTTTTAGTTCTTCTTTGTGGATTTTTGAGATAAGCTCACTAGTATTTATTGATTATTATCTTTGTGAGTTGTTTCAAATAGGTTGATTGGTGTTGGAAAAGAGTAGTAAGTTCTTGCTTGTAAGTGCAAGAGGAGCTTGCATTGACCATGACTTAGACTTTAGCATGACATGCTAGGTGTTGTTTTGACCTTATGCTTAGTGATTATTGCTGTATCATGTCTTGTTCCAAACAATTGGGATTGCTTAGTGTGCCTTGAAGAAATTATGTGTTGTTTTAGCATGCAAAAGCATATTATTGTGGTATTCTCCTTTGATGCTTTGTTTGGGTTGACTTGGCACAGGCTCACAACATTTTATGACTACGACAAGTCACCATTATCCTCTATGATCATTTAGTCCTTGACTTGTAGTACCACTCTATGCTTTGATTAGTAATGCTTTGTTGCACTGCATGATTATGACCACTATTGCTCTCTTAGTTGGTTGCTCCCAGTCTTTTGCTAGCCTCCACTTGTATGAGTAAGATCTACTCATGCTTCCAACTCCCAAGAAACCAAGTTATTCCAAAGTGTCCACTATAAATTCTTATGCATGGTGTGTTACACCATTCCAAGTATATTCTTGTTTTCAGCTATCTTCCAATTAAAAAGTATTTTGTTATGTGAAAAAGTAGTGATTAAAGCCTTCACAGACTTGATGGCACACTTTATATTCTTTGCCCCTAATAAACTTGAACAATTGTGTCATCTATGTTGTATATGCTTGCACTTATACGTTGGAATTAGCAGTACCGTGCTTCCACGGGGAACGTTTTCAACATTGCACTTGTACTTTGTACTCAGTTGATATCATGCCCTTTTATCTATGGATGTCACCGGTGTGAAATAAAGAGGGAACTTGTAAGTCCATGGAGTTTGTATCCCGTGTTAGAGAAACGCCTGGGCCTCTAGCCTAAGCCATGCCTAATCATGGTGGAAACTTGCAGCATCACCATAGTGACATCTATGAAGCATTCTTCTTATAAAAAACAGACACACTGAGAAAAGAGGAAATAGAGGAAAAAAGCACCATATTCCCATGGTAAATAAGAAGATTGCTGAGATGCTCATTGTCTGCTTTCCTTGTCATTTTGGTTATGGGAAAGCTCCTGTACCATGTGCAAGGGGTACCCCGTTGGCAGTTCTCTATGATATGCAAATACTTACAATGACAAGAACTTACAGGTGACTAAAGTTGAGTAGCATGAGGTGTGGCCCTCGTATTCAAGGGACTTGAGATTGCCAACTTATACTTCGTCAAGCATATACTCCATCTTTGTTCACTTTAACCTTAATCACTTAAATATGCTTATGATAGGGGCAATGAGGGCTGAAAGCTAACAAGTACCATAATTTTTGAAAGCTCTTTTTGAAACTTGGAATACCTGCTTCCTTTATAAAAGGCCTTTCTTCCACCACTATTGAGTCTACACCTTCTACCTTTAGGCATCATTAAGAGAGCATAGTTGTCATTCTGTGTGCAGTGTCCCAAAACTTATTGATTGATGCATATTGTGATATTACTTGTTCTTGTGCTATTTGTTTATAGTCACCCTTGTGAGCTTTGAAGGTGTCATATGCATCTATTTGCTACTCTATGAGGGACAAGCTGATTGCCACTATGCTATGTTTTCTGTATGTGAAACAAACAAACATTTTTCAATGCATGTTATTCATGATCTTTGTTTGTAGCCTTTCATGTTGCATGCATAGTTACTATGTCCTATTGTTAGAACTCCATCTTTCATGCACATGTTTAGAGTTTTTGATCCCAGCTTTCAATGCTTGCAAATGGTTTGATCTTGATTTTGATGGTGCATGTCACCTCAAAAATTATTATTTTTATCACTTACCTACTCGAGGACAAGCAGGAGTTAAGCTTGGGGATGCTTGATACGTTTGAAACGTATCTATAATTTTTGATGCTCCATGCTTGTTTTGTATCATTTGTCTTATGTTTTGTCTACACTTTGAGGTATTTTTATACACTTTCTAGAACTAACCTATTGACAAGATGCCACATTGCCAGCTGCCTGTTTTCTTCTGTTTTTGGTTCCAGAAAGGCAGAAAATCAATATTCTCGGAATTGAACGGGACAAAATCCAAACTCATTATTTTTCCTGGAGCAACACGGAACCACGAAGCAGAGCCGAAGGGGGGCCACACGGGCAAGCCCTAGAGGCTCCCATAGGGGGTGTGGGCCCCCTAGACCCCCACCGACCTTGATTCATGTGCCTATAAGAAGCCTCCGACCCAAAAATCCTAGGGCATCCAGAAGAAATCCATGAAAACCTCTATAGCACCGCCACCACCGAAGGGAGATTCGAGGAGAAAGTCTCTGTTAGGCACCACTAGGGCGGGAAGTGCCCCCGGAGCCATCTCCATTGATCTCCATCGCCATCTTCATCACTGTTGCTGATCCCCATGATGAGGAGGGAGTAGTTCTTCCTCGAGGCTAAGGGCTCTACCGGTAGTTATGTGTTCATCTCTCTCTCTATGCATGGTCATATTGTGATCATGAGCTTTGTAATCAAGTAGATCTACCTTGCTACTCAAGTGCTTCATTAGATCTCTACTCTCCCCATGTGTGTGAAAGTGACAGCGTGCAAGCCATGGTGGCACCAAGGTTTGAGTCTACATAAATACTCTTTGTGCTTTAATAGATCTATGCTTTTCCCCACGTGTGTGAAAGTGACAGCGTGCATACCGTGTGTGGCACTTTGGCTAGATTAAAGATTTGTTATGAGTTATATTTGGAGTTGGATGTCTCTATGAAATTGGGGTGTTTGTTGGAACCATCTAGCGCTCAAGGTGACAGTGTGGGGTTATCTAGATTGGGGAAGGCGGACTTTAAGGAGTGCTGTTATAGCCCTACCGATGATTAGAGTGTCCAACCGGAGAGTAGTTAAGAGTAGTATCATGAAGAGAGGATATTTATATGATAGAGTGTTCGCTAGTGAAAGATGATCCCTAGGTCTTGTTTGTAAACATTGAAACACCGTTTGCATCTAGATCTGTTGCATGTTTGCTTGCTTTAGTCTTTACCTCACTGTCAAGCTTTTTTCTGGAACCGTTACCGCTTGTATTTTACTATCTCTTCGCCGAACTAGTACACCTATACACCTGACAAGTGTATTGGGTGTGTTGGGGACACAAGAGACTTCTTGTATCTTGATTGTAGGATTGCTTGAGAGGGAATACCTTTGACCACTTCCTCCCTTAGTTCGATAAACCTTGGGTGATCCACTTAAGGGAAACTTGCTGCTGTTCTACGAACCTCTGCACTTGGAGGCCCAACAACTGTCTACAAGAATAGAAGTGCGTAGACATAAGCGTCAGGCGCCCTGAATTCAAAGAGGAGCTCGGGCGCGTCAAGCACAAAAGCATCGATCACTTGATGGACATCGCCAATTGCTAGGCCGATGGCGAGGATGCCATCAACCGAGCACGTTCGGATGACGAAGATGACTTCGGCCACGGAAAGAGAAGATCGCGTGTCTACGATGACCGTGAAGAGGTCGACATGGATGACCATGAAGAGGTCGACATGGTTACAGCTGGCTACGCCGATCACCGCGATGATGGCAACCACAACAGCGGGACCGCGGTGGCAACTACCACGACAGCGGAAGGACCACCCAAAAATGGTAGCGCCGCAACCATGATGATGAGCCATCCGCATTCGAAAAGCTGTTGGGTCCCTGCACCATCCACTTCTACATAGACAAAGATGATGGAAAGAGGAAGGCCAGCCACATGCTCAAGGACTACAGGGAGTTTCAAAAAATCCACGAGGGCTTTGCCCAAATGCGACGCCAAGCGGTGAACCCAGGATTCGACCCCGCTCTAGGAGGCATAGCCCAAGGGGCTCCACCACCACCACCAGGAGGACCCACGCAACCTGCGACTGCGCCGACACAAAATAACCGGGTCGACGCATACCCGCCACCATTGGGGTATATGATGATACAAAAGGGACGCCCAACCTACAGGGTGCAAAAGAAGATCACCCGCCAGGTCAACTTGGCCGTGACCTCTCCACCAGCCATAACTGAGTACCTCAGTGGCTCGAAGTCATGCATCACGTTTGATCATACGGATCACCCGTGCCAGATACCTCGCCCAGGTCATTCTGCACTGGTGCTCGAGGCCCATATCGGAGGGTTCGAGATGAGCCGCGTCTTCATGGACGACGGTAGCGGCATCAACCTGATGTTCGCCAGCACACTCGCAGCCATGCAGATCCCGCCATGCAGCCTCGAGGCGTCGGACACGACGTTCCATGGCATCATCCCACAGAAGGGCATATACCCCCTGGGAGAAATATGGATCAATGTCATCTTCGTCAAGCCCAACAACTTTAGGTGTGAGCGGCTGGAGTTCGAAGTGGTGGACTGGCTCTCACAGTACCACACCATCCTCGGGCACTTGGCATTCGCAAGATTCCTGGCGGTACCGCACTACGTGCACCTTGTACTGAAGATGCCAGGACCCAGGTGCGTCATCACCATCCCAAGAAGCTTCACCAGGTCAGTTAGCTGTGACATGGACTTACATAGAATCTCCCAATCATTCGGCATGCAAGAGGAGCTCACAAGGCTGAAGGAGGTCACAGAAAATGGTCTGCCCCCATTCATTAGGCAAAACACACCTGATATGTCGTTTGACTCCACAGTCAACACTAAAAAGGTGCAGGTCCACTTGACGGACGCCTCCAAGATGGCGTTGATCGCCAACGACATGAGTCCCGCACAGGAAAGCACGCTTGTCAAATTCCTGCATGAGCATTGGGAAATTTTTGCCTGGTTTCCTGCGGACATGCCAAGAGTTCTCAGGGAATTTGCCGAGCATGCACTCAATGTGTTTCCGGATGCGAAGCTAGTAAGCATTCGATGCGTCAACTGTGCGGGCCAAGAGCCAAAGCCGTTGGTGCCAAAGTCAACAGACTCCTCAACGCCAACTTCATAAGAGAGATAAAAGAAAGCACCTGGGTGGCTAACCCCGTGCTGGTCCCCAAAAATGACACATACATCAGGTGGATGTGTGTGTACTTCACGTCGCTCAATAAGCACTTCCCTAAGGACCACTTCCCCCTACCTCGGATCGACCAAATCATCGATTCGACCGCAGGTTGCAAGAAACTCTCCTTCCTCGACGCCTACTTAGGCTACCACCAAATTCGAATGAAGGTGGAAGATCAGGAGAAAACAGCGTTCATCACGCCATTCGGGGTGTTCTGCTACAACACTATGCCCTTTGGGCTGAAAAACGCATGCGCCACATATCAATGATGCATGCAGGCATGCGTAAAGAGCCAGATCGGTTGGAACATGTAGGTCTATGTCAACGACATAGTTATCAAGACCAGAGAGGCCAGAACACTCATTGACGATCTCCACGAGATGTTCGATAACCTTGATCGCTACAAGATCAAGCTGAACCCAGACAAGTGCACCTTCGGCGTCCCATCCAACTAATTACTCGGGTACTGATACGTTGGAAACGTATCTATAATTTTTGATGCGCCATGCTTGTTTAGTATCTACTTTGCTTTACTTGTCTACACTTTGAGGTACTTTTTACATGTTTTCTGGTACTAACCTATTAACAAGTTGCAACAGTGCCAGATGCCTGTTTTCTGTTGTTTTTGGTTTCAGAAAAAAGTTAGTAAATAAATATTCTCGGAATTGGACGGGACGAATGCCAAAGTCAATAACTTTCCGTCGGGAACAAGAAGTTTAGAGGAGAGCCGGAGGGGCTGGCCAGGGGGGCCAGACCCACCCCAGACGCGGGTTCAGATGGACCCGCGCCTGGGTAGGGTTTGGCGACCCTGGTCGCCTCCCGGACTCGCCCCTTTGATTATAAGAAGCCCCCGATACAGAAACTCTCGGTACCCGATCAGAAATTCACGAAACCTTCTGTAGCCACCGCCACCATCGTCCCTAGACCGGGGGGATCTGAAGTTATTCCCGGCACCCTGCCAGAGGGGAGATCATCCCGGAGGCCTTCTCTCCGGTATGATTCGTGACTAGTTCCACCTTGGACTATGGGTCCATGTAGTATCTAGATGGTTGTATCTCCTCCTTTGTGCTTTCATGTATAGATCTTGTGAGCTCCGTTCATGATCAAGATCTAATCTATTTGTAATCTTGCATGCTGTGTTTGCGGGGATCCGATGGATATTGAGATTATTATGTTGGTTTGATTAATGGTTCTATCTTTATGATTCTATCATGTCTGTGTTTTTTGTGATCTTGCATGCTCTCCGTTGCTAGTGGTTATCTTGGCCAAGTAGTTGCTAGTGACTCCAAGAGGGAGTGTTTATGCTCGATAGTGGGTTCATGCCTCTAGTTTCCAAGGGAAGTGACAGAAATATCTTTGGTTGTAGATGTGCTGTTGCTACTAGGGAGAAAACAACGGTCTCTTGTTCATGGAACATGTGACTGTTTACCTTACACACTTTGCTTAAAGTAGTTGTTTGTTGCTTGCAACTTAATACTGGAGGGGGTTCGGATGTTAACCTGAAGATGGGCTTCTAGTCATAGATGCAGTTGGATTACGGTCTATGTATATTGTTGTATTTCCCAATCAACTTCATAGGATCTTTCTGGCTAGTAATTTCATTGTTATGCCTTGCTCAGTTCCTGTCAACCGCCCCGCTGTAATTTGTTTACCCTTCATGCCATGTTGTTTATTTAAGGAGAGCACCTCTAGTGAACTATGGACCCCGGTCCAAACTTTACCATTGATACATCTTCCACTATTACTTGTTTACTTGCTGCAAACCATTACCTTCCACACCATACGTTTAATCCTTTGTTACAGCAAACCGGTGAGCTTGACAACCTCACTGATTCGTTGGGGCAAAGTCTTGACTTTGTGTTGTGCATATCTCCGCGTTGCTTGCAATACATGTGTGACTTTTCCTTCCTCCTACTGGTTCGATAACCTCGGTCTCAACTGAGGGAAGACTTGCTGCTGTACCCTTCACACCTTGCTCTTGGGGTTCCCAACAAGACTCCACATCAGCCAACAAGTTTTCTGTCGCCATCAAGGAGTCATCAACAAGTTTTCTGGCGCCATCAAGGAGTCATCAACAAGTTTTCTGGCGCCGTTGCTGGGGAGGATAAGGACGTCTTCACTAGGGGAGTCCTTCACTTCCTTTCTCTTTACTTTGGTTTTAGTTTTTTTTTGTTTCTTTTGATTGGTTTTGTTTGCCTCTTTTCAAAAAACCCCAAAAAATTAGTCTAGTTTGGTGTGCTTGCCTTATTCAAAAACACAAAAAAATTAGTTCCTACACTCTAGTTGGTGGTCTGTCATTGCCTTGTTTGGTCATGCTTTCCATTAATGGATGGATTCTTTGAAACTAGTGCTTATTGGCAAGGTGGGTTCACGGAAGAACAAAAGTATTATTATAAGAAACACCGTTTGTCACAAAAAGGGAAACACTTATGGGAACAAATTGATAAGTTGAATACAATTGCTAGAGAGGTGTGCTCCACTTATAATGTTACTCATTGCTTTGATAAAGCTTGCTGTTGTAGGAGGTATAAACATGTAAGGTTCCCAACCTTTAATAAGGTAGAGTCCCCTGTGTTTACAATGCTAGTCCCTGGATCAATAGCTAGCATCCACAGTTAAGATGTAATATCAAGAAACAAAGGTCATAATACAACTTTATAACCAGGAATAAAATAATTTGTTACATCTTTCATAGCTCATTTGGCTATTACATTACATTGCAGCAGAATATCTATAAGCATGGGGTCCTTCATCTTCAAAGTGCCACAGGCAGACATGTTGGTTGTAGACTTTGTAATCCTAATCAACACACTTCACTAAATCAATCAAACCTGCAACATAACAAGTTACAGCCACAAGGGTCAATACATTTGATTTGTATTGGCAAGTGATACTATGGTAGTATAGTGGAGTCTATCATCTATATGCATTTGGCTAAGTGGAGATTAGGCTTGCATTGCTCAAAATAGATTTTTCCTTATCATTTGCACTAAGTTTTTGTTTGACAAAAATCACCCAAGGCATCTACCAATCAAAGATTGAAGATCCTTTAACCCTTGTTCAACCACAAGTTTTTAACTTTAGAAGTTTGGATGATGAGATTCTTGATAGCTTCCATGTCTTGATGCTCAAATTGTCCTTTACCAGGGACATGGCTAAGTACTTAGATTTTACACTCTACAGAGGTGGTGCACTTTCCCCACAAGACTTGGTTTCACCAAGACAAGATCTTTCAGAAGCCTTTCCTTAGACCAAATGGACGTGCTCCAACCTATCATTCACACTACCACCAACTGTCCAAATGGCTAAGTTCTAGCAACCTATGTGATCGAGGCAGAGCCCATATTGCCAAGTGGCTGCACTAGAAGATTCTCAACATTTGACATCTCAAATATCTTTGTTCCTGGGTGGCAATCCACAAGTGTGATACACAAGGTAAACCATAAAAATGGGCCTTGTGTAACCACTCAACCAAAAACCACCAAGCAAATCCCTTTCCACCCAGGTGATTCATTCACTTAGTTGTTTTATTAAACAAAGCATAAGTCTTACTAGCTAAGCTAAGCATGATAGTAGTAGGGATCTTAACTTAGGAAATTTCTACTAAGGTTTCATCTACTAGGATTTCCCATAGCAAGGTTTATACTTTGTAAAATTCCATGCAAGTCTTACTTAGAAATATCACTAATGCATAGTGAAAATAGTAGGACAAAAGTATGAAGCATCACTTGCCTTTTTGGTAGAGGGTATAAGTTCACTCCTTGTCCTTGCAACAATCACACTCTTCAAGTCACTACAATTCAATCAAGCAAGGCACAATCTCAATCTACCAATCAAGCAAAACATCACATAAAATAATAAACAAAACAAAACAATACATGCAAGCATGCAAAATGGTTGTTTTATTTGTAAAAGTGGTTTATAATGGGTCATATACCTTTGGATACACCTAATGGTCATTTTATAAAGTGGCAAAGTCATTTGCAAAAGGTTTCACTTTATAAACCATTTTCTAAAACAAGGTATCATTTTATGTGGTGTAGAAATGTTTTTACTAAGGCATTAATCTATAGGGTTCACAAAATATGTTTTAAAACCATAAATCTTTGTGTTTAGGGTCAGAGAGTTTAAAACAAAACATTTCCCAAAGGTTTTTCTTCAAAAACCATTTTTAATAATTAACCCATATTTTTTTATTATAATTGGTTCAAATCCAAGATTCATTCTTTTGTTTCACAAAATACATTTTTGAAATCACAATTTGTTTCCTAGGGTCAGTAGGTTCAAAACAAACCATTTGGCAAAGATTTTATCCCCAAAATCATTTTAGAATAATTTTTATAACCTAAACAAGCATACAAATGATTCTTCAAAAACAAACATTTTACCAGAAGCTTTTTACTAAACAAATTGCATGGTTGGTTAGGGCTTGTTTTTCTGAATCCAATGATATAAAGTTTGCAAAATTTGGACGTGTGGAACTAAAGTTATGCAATTTACAAATTCAAACCACTAATAGAAATGTTTCTGTCTTATAAACAAACTCCAGGCCACGTGGTGCAATCCTATTGGTTAAAAACGTTTCATGCGGATCGACAGACACAGACCGCAGGATCCAACTTGATCGCACGGCACAGGTTCATTCTTACCCCTTCGGTTAGTCAAACGGTTCCTATCGCTTTGACCAATTAGCAGCGGCGCTGGCGGCGACTGTGCGGCGGCGGCGCTCTGGTGGCGAGGTTGACGACGATACAGGAATCTAGAGGAGGAGTGGGGTGGCTCACCAGAATCGTCGAAGCTTGATGATGCTCAACGTGGTACTGGCTGGTGAAGGGGCGCACGAGATCGTCCTTAATCTCTCACCGGAGTTGAGCTGGACCACGAATGCAGTCGGGCGTCGGCGAGGCGGCTACGGGTCTGCGGCGATGGCGAGCACCTGGATGTTCACAAGGCACATGCGAACAAAATGGTATGAGGCTCTGGTCGAGGCGCGCACGGGTTGAAGCGATGAGGCTCACCGGAGTTGCTTGCAGACGGCGGTGTTGTCAGTTGGTGTCGTTGTCGGCGCTGTGAGGCACGCGCGAGCGAGCTGGGGATGCAGAGAGATGCGCCAGGTGGGGAATATGTGAGTGTGGTCGAGGAGGCGAGGGGCGGTGAATACTGGCCGGAATCGTTGTCGGAGCGTTGTCGGACAGAGGGTGGTGTGGAGAGAAATTGGGCGGCCTGGGGGCACGCTAAGGTGGGGCGACAGAGGGGAAATGGAGAGGAGGCAGAGGCGATTAAATGGGCTTGATCACAGCGAATAAACGCGCAGCGTTAATTTAATCGGAGGAATCAACGGCAGGAGCGGGGAAGAACTGGTCGCGGGTTGACGACGAGGTGAGCTGGCGGTGGGGTCTGCTTAGCAGCGTGAGAGAGAGAGAGGAAACGAGGGTCCACCGGTCAGTCGCTGAGTGGGTGACTTCCTGAGTGTGAAGCGTTTTTCTGCGGGGTGAGAGGAACTGGACTGTTGGGCTTAGTGGGCTGGGCTGGTTGGGTCGAGTCCGTTTCATATTTTTTTCTGTTCTGATACATTTTCCTTTTTCCATTTCAATTTCTGTTTTGAAATTCAAACAATAATTCAAACACCCAAATCAAATCAATCTGCCACCAAACTTTGTATTTGAGTTTGGTTCTGTTTAACAACACAAATCCAAGTCCCAAAAATAAAATAATATTTTTATTCTTTTTAGGATCTATTTAATAATTAAATAAAATAGTCCTTAGTTATTAATTTAAATAGGATTTGATTTATTTAAAAAAAACTCCATTTGAAATTTAAATAAAACCAAAAACACTTCAGTAGGTTTTATTTGAGAATATAAAATACTTGGAAAACTTATTTAAAATAAATTAATAAGTTTTAATGTTTTATTAAAATGGAAAAGTCTTTACTTTAACAAAATTGGGTATTAACAAATCCCCATTATTTTCTTTAAATAAACCTTTATTCTTTTAATCAAAAAAAATGTTTTGTTTCAAAAGCTTGGCCAAGGTTTAATTTGGCTCTATAAAATAAGCCTTATTTATATTTCTACCTTTTCATTTGAAAACTAAATCTTTTATTAAAAGATCCAAAAATAGTAATTCCAAATATTTTTTAACTTTATTGTTTATTTATCTTTTTAAATCCCTTTAGGATTTTATTTGATCAAATAGGTTTGAAGGTTTCCAATTGGAATCAAAAAGTTTCTTCTCACCCTGAAAATCAATCAAAGTTTTATTTTATTCATTTATTTTTCACATTACAAGATTTGGAAAATCTTGGGATGTGACAAAACACCTACCCTTTCAATGTGAGTATAATGATAATGTTACCATATATTCTTATGTTAAAGGAAGTTATGACTTTTATGATGTGGAACAAATTGAAGAGTTTATTGCCTTCAAGGGTGCATTTGAACTTGCCAGTTTGCTTGAAAATACTGATGATGCACCTTATGAACATGAGGTTTATGAGGTACTTAAATTTTGCTTTGATAATTACAAGGAAGAAAATGGCTATATTCTTGAATATTTTAATAGATGCTTTCCAATGGAAGAGACTAATGCCTTGCAGGAGCCTATGGAAGAATAAATTGTTGAAACTGGAAGCTCATTAGATGAAAAAGAGGAGGAGAGTGATGAACAAAAGGAGGAAGAATGGATTATCTACCCATGTGTACCTTCTAATGAGAGTAACTCTTTATCCCTTACATTATTTGATTGTACCCCATGCTTACCAAAGGAGGATGAATGTTATGTTCCTGTGGATCCTTTTGAAATATCTACTTTGGATAAAACCTGTGGAGGTTTTAATCCCTCTATTTTTGAGCTTGATAGAAATTATGTGTTTATAGATCATGAAAAGCCTTCTTTATGTGATAGTTTTATTGTTGAGTTTATTCATGAGGCTACTGAAAATTATTATGAGAGAGGAAAATATGGTTTTAGAAGTTTTCATGGTACCGAAACACCTCTCTATGTGCTGAAAGTTTTGAAGTTGCTCTTGTTTCATCTTCCTATGCATGCCACTTTGTTCTTTGTGAATTTATTTGCATACAATATTCCTATGCATAGGAAGTGGGTTAGACTTAAATGTGTTTTGAATTTGCTTCTTGATGCTCTCTTTGACTTCAATTCATAATTCTTATGTGACCATCTTCTCAAGCTATCATGCGTAACTTAAAGGCGTTAAAGAAAAGTACTTGTTGGAAGATAACCCAAGAGTTTCCTTGAGTCTTGTAAGTTATTACTAGTGTAATGACCTCTCCTTATACTTTTTGTTTGATTTTTGTGCCAAGAATGACATCTAATGAGAGGGAACTAAGATTTGGGGAGTTGCTGTCCCGAAACAGATTTCTGTCCCCCACCAAAAAAGTTCGTGAGGAGTCTCTATAACTCGGATTGAGCTCAAAATTTACGAATAAATCCCCCAGTATGTTGGTTAACTTTCGTTAGTTCAACAATTTTTGATTTTAGCAACATAAGATGTTCGAAAAAATTCGGTTCTACCTGCTGGTCTGTTTTGACAGATTTCTGCCATTATTTGCATTTGCTTCTTATTGATTTCTTTTTTAGCTCTCTTCAGGTAAATTGAGTTTCTTTGATGGAGTTACTTCAGTATCTTGTGTTTTTAGTGAAAATACTTGATGTTCCAAAGCTTTTCCAGTGGTCTAATACATTTTGAATAAGCTAATGTTGCTAATGAAGATTGTGTGAAGTTTTGTATGAAGAAAAAATTTCAGGTGTGTAGAGAGAGTGATGCAATGAGATGAAGAATGGACAAAAGCTCAATCTTGGGGATGCCACCATGGTGTCACCCCAATAAATATCCAAGAGGTACAAGCGTCAAAGCTTGGGGATGCCCAAGGCATCCCCTTCTTCATCAATAAAAAGCTCAGGTCTGTCTAGACACTTCACTTTTATTGTTTCATACACAATTGTGTTGTTCTTGGAGAGTCTTAGTTTTCGTTTGCTTTGCTTAGTTTGTTTGGTTTGCTTTAGTAGTTTGGACCCCCGCTCTCGCTGTGTTGTTTTACAAATAAGTTTTCTTGGTTTTTGGAAAGGAGTAGTAAGTTCTTGCTTGAAGTGCAAGAGGAGCTTGCATTGACTGTGACTAAGACTTTAGCATGACATGCTAGGTGTTGTTTTAGCATTATGCTTAGTGATTATTGCTGTAGCATGTCTTGTTCCAAACAATTGGGATTTCTTAATGTGCCTTGAAGAAATTATGCATTGTTTTAGCATGCAAAAGCATAGTATTGTGGTATTATCCTTTGATGTTTTGCTTTGGTTGACTTGGCACATGCTTACACCATGTTATGACTATGAAAAGTCACCATTAGCCTCTATGATCATTTAGTCCTTGACTTGTAGTACCACTCTTTGCTTTGATTAGTTTTCTTTGTTGCATTGCATAATTATGGCCATTATTGCTCTCTTAGTTGGTTGATCCCAGTATTTTGCTAGCCTCCACTTGTATGAGTAAGTTCTACTCATGCTTCCAACTCCCAAGAAACCAAGTTATTCCAAAGTGCCCACTATAAACTCCTATGCATGGTGTGTTACACCATTCCAAGTATATTCTTTTTTCATCTATCTTCCAATTAAAAACTATTTTGTTATGTGAAAACTTAATTATTAAATCCCTCACGAACTTGATGGCACATTTTATTCTTTGCCCCTAATAAACTTGAACCATTGAGGAAACTTTGATGTATATGCTTGCACTTATAAGTTGGAATTAGCAGAACCGTGCTTTCACGGGGAACGTTTTCAACATTGCACTTGTACCTTATTGTACTCAGTTGATATCATGTTCTTTTGCCTATGGATGTCACCAGTGTGAAATAAAGAGGGGACTTGTAAGTCCATGGAGTTTGTATTCTGTGTTAGAGAAACGCCTGGGCCGCTATCCTAAGCCATGTCTAATCATGGTGGAAACTTGCAGCATCACCATAGTGAGGTATCTATGAAGCATCCTCAATAAAAAGCTATGCATATGGTAAATAAAAAGATTGCTGAGATACTCATTGTCTGCTTGCCTTGTCATTTTTGTTATGGAAAAGCTCATGTACCATGTGCAAGGGGTACCCTGTTGGCGGTTCTCAATGATATGCAAATACTTATAGTGACAAGAACTTACCTGGACCCAAAGTTGAGTATGCATGAGGTGTGGCCCTCGTATTCAAGGGGCATGAGATTGCCAAATTATACTTTGTCAAACATATACTCCAGCTTTGCCACTTTAACCTTAACCACTTCAAGATGCTTATGATAGGGGCAATGAGGGATGAAAGCTAACAAGTACCTTAATTTTTGGAAGCTCTTTTTGAAACTTGTAATCCCTACTTCCTTTACAAAAAGGCCTTTCTTCCACCATTATTGAGTCTCCACCTTCTACCTTTAGGAACCATTAAGAGAGCATAGTTGTCATTCTGTGTGCAATGTTCCAAAGCTTACTAATTGATGCATATTGTGTTACTACTTGCTCTTGTGCTATTTGTTTCTAGTCACCCTTGTGAACTTTGCAGGTGTCCTATGCATTATATTGCTACTCTATGAGGAGCAAGCTGATTACCACTATGCTATGTTTTCTGCATGTGAAACAAACAAACGTTTTTCAATGCATATTATTCATGATCTTCGTTTGTAGCTTGCCATGTTGCATGCATAATTAATATGTCATATTGTTAGAACTCCATATTTCATGCACATGTTTAGAGTTCTTTGATCCTAGCTTTCAATATTTGCAAATGGTTGGATCTTTATTGTGAGGGTGCATGTCACCTCAAAAATTATTCTTTTATCACTTACCTACTCGAGGACGAGTAGGAGTTAAGCTTGGGGATGATGATACGTTGGAAACGTATCTATAATTTTTGATGCTCCATGCTTGTTTAGTATCTACTTTGCTTTACTTGTCTACTGTCATGGTGGTGGCACGACAGATGCCATGGGTAGGCTAAAGTATGGGGCCAATGGATGCTAGAGGGATCTGGGGAGGGAAGATGTAGTTGATTCTACACACAAAAGACTAAGGCAAAGATCTTTATTTCTCCTTCCTTGGGCTACAAGTGCTCCTTGAGCTGTATACAAGGAGAAAGGAAGAACTTTACCAGCCTAACGGTACTAAATGAGCCGATGCCCTCCTCAGGGTCCAAGCCTCCCCTTATAAAGGAGAGCCTTGGGTTCCTCTAGGGCTGACATGGCAAGCATATTCGAGGAATATGCTTGTCCCAATATAGTAGTTCGGCGGCCTCCTTTCCCTGTCGCCCCTCTAATGACGGCAAGGTTCTAGAGGGCCCCTCCTGCGTGCCTCGGGCTTCAGTACTGTCACCTCCGTGACCTCCTTCTGCCCCTCTGTCGCTCTGCGCCTTTGTCCCTTGTGCTTGGCTCTGCTAAGATTCTCCCTAGCCTGTGGCTAGAGTTTGACTTTAGGCTTCTCCTTCTCCTGCAAGCTTCGTATCATTCGGCCCCGCCTCGCGTAACTCGGCTCGTCCTTCACCTGCATTAAGATTACTCGGGCTAACCCGGCCGACTTACGCAGTATCTCGGCCGGGTAATGCCTTGCCATTATCATAAGGGTCCTGCCCTTTCCTATCTCGGCCGACCTCTACAGGATTCGGCCGACTCAGACTGTAACTCGGAAACTGGACGGGGAACATCCTTTCGTCTTTCCCTGTCTTTACCCTATCCGAGGTCACCTCCCAGTCTTTCAACCCATGCCTGAATGCTTTGGCCACTAAAGCTCGGGATGAGGCGTGATGTCCGCATTCTCCTTGATGTATATCTAGGAGGATCTCCTGGCCTTCCGCCGAGCTCACACATCTTTGCAACACACTTGTGACACTCCTTTTATACAGCTCATTGTTTATGATTATATAAGCTTTAGCTCTTCTCACTGTCTGTCTTGCCAATATCTCGTTATTCGGCAAGATCGCATCTCTAAGGAAAGAGAATATGGGTTGCGCCCATGTAGGTGTGATTTTCTCTGGTGTAGTCTCACTATCTATTTCCATATTTTCTGCCGACATAACTACCTCGGATTTCTCCATACTCATCCTTGTATCGGCTGGCTTTATTTTTGGAAATTCCGGGTTACATTGCTTGTCAATTTCCATCGGCACATTATCCTCTCTTGATTTTGCCGGAATAAAGATGGATTCGGACTCTGGAGACGGTGTTATTGATGGCTTCCTCAGGTGCTCTAGGGCGATACCTGGGGGAATTGACTGTCTGGTTGATCCAAGTTTTGACAATGTGTGTGCGGCGTCGTTTTCTGCCCTAGGTACATGATGAAATTCACATCCATCGAAGTATCCACTGAGTTTTTGCACATGAAACCTATACAAAGCCATATTATCATCCAACGCATCCCAATTGCCCGAGACTTGCTGTACTACTAGATCTGAATCTCCATAGCACAAGATTCGGCGTATGCCAATCTCTTTCGCCACCTTCAATCCATGTACTAGTGCTTCATATTCGGCTACATTGGTTGACGCGGAAAAATGTGTTTGTAGCACATGTCTCAACTGGTCTCTTTTTGGCGAGGTTAACACTATTCCTGCCCCAAACCATTTCTTAGTTTGGAACCGTCAAAGTGCATCGTCCAATAATTCGGATCTGGTAATGGTGGCTCATATTGTACCTCAGCCCAATCTACGAAGAAGTCGGCCATAGCCTGAGATTTGATTGCATCTCACCTATCGAACTGCGGAGCATAAGGTGACAATTCAATTGCCCATTTTGCTATTCGGCCACTTGCATCTTTGTTGCTCAATATGTCGGCTATGGGTGCTTCACAAATCACCTTGATGGGGTGCTCTTCGAAGTAATATGTAAGTTTCTTTGCTGACATGTACACCCCATATGCCATCTTCTGATAATGTGGGTAATTTTGTTTTGAGGCTGATAGTACCTCGCTTAGGTAATACACCGGCCTTTGTACTGATTTATCATCTTCAATTGTTCCACCACGATCACGGCGCTCACTACTCATTGGTGGCTGCTATGTAAAGTAACATAGGCTCTTTCGATAATGGAGAAGCCAAGACCGCGCCGTGACCAACATCTTTTCAATTCATGAAATGCATTATGCCTTGTGGAGTCCAAATGAACTTATCCGATTTTTCATCGGTGATAAAGTGGTAGTGCTTTCTCTCCCAGCCGACATACAAATCGGCTGAGCGAGGCTAAACAACCTGTGAACTTTTGTACGTCATTTAGACATCTTGGCAATTCCATCCTTTACGCTGCTTTTATCTTAGTTGGGTTGGCCTCTATACCTCGGCTAGAATCTGAAAAACCGAGCAATTTTCTGGCACACCAAATGTGCATTTTTCCGGGTTAAGCTTCATTCGGAACCTTCTCAGGTTCGCGAAAGTCTGCCGGATATCATCCAGTAGCGTTTTGCTTTCTTTGGTTTTGATAACCACATCATCTACATATACTTGTACATTTTTTCCTATCTGGTCATGTATACATTTTGCATGCATCTCTACGATCGTTGCTCTGTGTTGCGGGCGAATGACATGGTGCGATAGCAATAAGCCCGGGTAATAAACGATCTTTATTTGATCGGCGGATTTAACGGTATCTGGTGAAAACCGAATCTGGCGTCTACAAATGATAATAGTTCACAACCAGCGGTCGAATCAATGACTTGGTCTATTCTAGGTAAAGGAAAAGGATATTTTCGACACGCCTTGTTCAGGTTCGTGTAATCGATACACATTCGCCATACAATGGCTACATTTGGACCATCCTTCTTCTTTTCCACTAGCACCGGGTTTGATAACAAATCCGGATACAACACCTCCATGATGAACCCGGCCGCGAGGAGACGAGCTATTTCATCCCCTATTATTTTTCTCCTGTCTTCGGCGAAGCGGCGGAGAGGTTGCTTCATCGGCCTTGCTCCCGGCCTTACATTCAGAGAGTGCTCAGCCAACTCCCTTGGCACACCTTGCAGATCCTGAGTTGACCATGCAAAGATATACCGATTCTCACGGAGGAAGCTGGTGAGCTCGCTTTCCTATTTAGCATCTAGGCCGACACCAATGGTGACGGTGCGCTCTGGGAACTGCTCATCTATCTGGAACTTTTTTGTTTCTTTAGTCGGCTGAAAAGAGACACTTCCATGCGGGTTGGCTAATGCCGGCATATTCAATTGTGCCGACTGAGCGAGGGCTGCCACCTCCTGAATCCTTCTTTTTTATCTTGCTATTACTAATGACTCGGCCAGATTTGATCTGGCTGAAGCACACTCCATTGACTTCCTGTAATCCCCTGCTACTGTTATCACCCCTTGTGGTCCAGGTAACTTCATTTTCAGATAACTTATATGGCAGCTGCCCATGAGTTTGGCCAATGTTGGCCGTCCGAGTAGAGCATGATAGCAACTCTCTAGATCCACCACCTCAAACTCTAAATTTTCGGCTCTGCAGTTATCTCTTGTGCCGAATAACACATCCACTCGAACCTTACCAATGGATTCGCATGAAAGCCCTGGTACTATCCCATGGAAAGTGGTCCTCGTGGATTGCAGCATGTTCTGCGATATTCCGAGTTTATGCATTTTATCTTTGTACATGATATTGATACCGCCCCCATTGTCAATGAGTACCTTTGAAAATTTCACATTAATGCTTGGTCCGACAGATGTCGGATCTAACACGAGTGCATACGACCCCGGACTCGGCATTATCTTGGGGTGATCCTTTATGCTCCAAGTTACTTCTTGATCCGACCAAGGCACATATCTTGGTACTTCCGCATAACGCATTTACTTCCATATGTCGGTGTACACTCTGCTTGTCTTCTTTGTTCTATTGTGAACACATAATACAGGATGATGTTCTCTGTAATCATTCGTCCATTATTTCCTAGATTTGTCCTTCCATCCGGACCTTGGTTTATCACATGATGCACGCATCTCTCGTCTGAGTTTTCATACCTCGGAGGAGGTGGTAACATCGATTCTTTGTGCATTTGCTCCGATCAGCGTGGTGATGCTTCGATGTGCTGGAGGCGATGCTGTATGCTGGCTTACCCATTGCATTTTTCATCCATGCACATTGGCGGGTTGTATGGTTGGCTGGCCTGGCCGGGTTTGACGTGTGAAATTTACACGGCTGATCTAACATAGACTCAAACGTGTACTTCGGCCTCTCCTGCCATTGCTTATTTTGCTCTGGAGTCCACTGTCTTTTTCCTTCATTCCTTGGTGTCCATTGCTAACGACCATTCTTTTGCCATTGAGTATTTCCGTGACTCGGCTGATCTTGCACTACTGCTGCCACTTGAGTTGAACCATATCTATAATCCGGTCTCTCTTCTCTTCTTCTTCCTCTGAAGTCATTGCGCCTGAATGACCCGGCCACGTCTCTTGCATATTGATCTTGATGTTCTCGATGATCTGCCGACATTAATTCTGGTTGCGTCGGATCTCCCAGTGCATAGGAATCCGCTATCCTGATGGTTTCTGCCAATGTGGTTGGCATATCTCTTTGCAGTCTCTGCCATAATACAATGGCATAGCGGCATCCTTGGGTGAACCAAGCTATTGCCTGTGACTCTATAACTCCCTTGCACGAATTTCTCAAGTTACACCACCAAGTTAAGAATTCTCTATCTGTCTCATTCGGCCTTTGCTTGCACATGGCTAGCTGCCGCGGCCTGTTTGGCCTCTTGTAAGTACTGGTAAAGTTGCTAACAAACATTTCTTCAAAATCCAACCAGCGATTGATCTTTTCTGGCAGGTTATTCATCCATACTCTAGCTGGTCCTTCCAACATTTGCGGGACATATCGTACTTCCCATCGTAAGTTTCCACCAGCTATTTTTATAGCAGTAGCATAGTCAATCAACCAATCATGTGGTTTATTGCTCCCATTGTATGTTTTTGTGCCTCTTGCCAGCTGAAAGTTCAGCGGTGACTCGCCCATGATCCGAGTGCAAGCACGCCGGACTGGTGGACCCTGTTCTTCTAGCGCTTGATTTGGTATAGCCGCCCAACTTCACTCTAGCGTCGATTGACAAATCTCTGTCTGAACTCTCTCACATTCCATAGTGGTTATTTCCACCATGAATCGATATTCCATCTCGGAATATCCATCATTATACCTCTCATTCACCTGATTGTGGCGAACTGGTCTCACTTCTCTTTCTGCCGAGGTTCATGTCTCGCTGCGGGTTGTGGTGGTTCTCTCCTTCCTTTGACGGGATATTGTTCTCGTGATTCCCTCTTCCGAGTTCTCCTCTTGAGATCTCCATTGCCTCGGCTTCCTGCCCTTCTCGGGCAGTCGGGGTTTCTCTCCCTGTTGCCTCGGCTTCCATTGCCTCTGTTCTCATTTGCTTTTCGGCTATCGCGGATCATATGGAACAATTTGCTTATTTCTCTTTCCGGTTACCGCTTTGTCCTTTCGCATTGTTTCGGTGAAAATGTTGCTGCCATAGATAAGACGGTCTTTGCTCGGCGAGTGAACCATTCGCGAGGCCCCGCCTCGCCGGTCGCTCGAGCATTTCTTCATTCTTTGGTTCACAATGCGCAGCTCATTCACTCTTTCTTGTTGTTTACCGGGCTTAGCAGTCAATCCTTCTAATTCTAATGCTGCGGCATTTGCGCTCTCGGTGTTCTTTTGGGTCTTATCGCCTCGGCAAGCCTAAATCAACTGATTCTGCCTTATGAGCATCATGCTCCTTGTTGATATCATCTATGAGGTTCTTTCCTCTTAATCTCAACTCGTCAACCCGCTCGGGGGCGACGTCAAGCTTGTTTGCCCTGGCATATTCTCGCAAGGTCCTGTTTAAGGACTCCCGCAAGGCCGACACCTTTTTTGCCTCTACCAGCACCTTTTGCCTGGTTTCTTCCAACTCTGCCTGAGCATTTGCCAGATCAAGTATCGGCGCTACAGGTGTAGTCAGATTATCTATGGTTGCCTGAAGAATGTTTTCTGGTCTTTCCAGAGGTGGCCCTCTTACCCTTGGTGCCTTTGGGGTTGTCTCCTGCACCTCGGCCTGGTTGGCCACTGAAGGAATTACCTCGGTGGGTTGTGGAGTTGTCTGCCTGCGCGTGACCTGCACGCGCGCTGCAGGGTACCTGCTTGATCCGGCGCCTGCTACTCCCGCCTGCACCCCGACTGTGACCATCACCTCGACGCTGCGGCGAGGCGCTCATGGATCGCCAGGCGCTAAGGGGAGGTTCTCCTGCAACAACAACCTGGTGAGGATAAACGCCGGAGATGTCGACACCGACGTAAATCTGGTGCATGCCCAAGTTGATGAAGACTCCGTTGCGCGGAGGAGTTTTTCCCTTGAAGCTGCCTGCGTTGTCGCTGACGTAGTCACAGAGATCAAGTCTCCAGACCAAGACAGAGATAATGCGCTCGCCAGTGTTGATGAAGTTTCCCGTCCGGATCATGACTCCAGCTAGCACCACTACTGGCCCCACGGTGGGTGCCAACTGTCGTGGTGGTGGCACGGCAGATGCCATGGGTAGGCTAAAGTATGGGGCCAATGGATGCTAGAGGGATCTGGGGAGGGAATATGTAGTTGATTCTACACACAAAAGACTAAGGAAAAGATCTTTGTTTCTCCTTCCTTAGGCTATAAGTGCTCCTTGAGCTGTATACAAGGAGAAAGGAAGAACTTTACCAGCCTAACGGTACTAAATGAGCCGATACCCTCCTCAGGGTCCAAGCCTCCCCTTATAAAGGAGATCCTTGGGTTCCTTAGGGCTGACGTGGCAAGCATATTCGATGCTTGTCCCAATATAGTAGTTCGGCGGCCTCCTTTCCCTGTCGCCCCTCTAATGACGGCAAGGTTCCAGAGGGCCCCTCCTGCGTGCCTCGGGCTTCAGGACTGTCACCTCCGTGACCTCCTTCTGCCCCTCTGTCGCTCTGCGCCTTTGTCCCTTGTGCTTGGCTCTGCTCAGATTCTCCCTAGCCTGTGGCTAGAGTTTGACTTTAGGCTTCTCCTTCTCCTGCAAGCTTCGTATCATTCGGCCCTGCCTCGCGTAACTCGGCTCGTCCTTCACCTGCATTAAGATTACTCGGGCTAACCCGGCCGACTTACGCAGTATCTCGGCCGGGTAATGCCTTGCCATTATCATAAGGGTCCTGCCCTTTCCTATCTCGGCCGACCTCTGTGATTCGCCAACTTTCACTATAACTTCGAACCGGACGGGAACATCCTTTCGTCTTTCCCCGTCTTTACCCTATCCGAGGTCACCTCCCCAACATCTACACTTTGAGGTACTTTTTACATGTTTTCTAGTACTAACCTATTAAAAAGTTGCAATAGTGCCAGATGCCTGTTTTCTATTGTTTTTTGTTTCAGGAAAGTTAGTAAAAAAATATTCTCGGAATTGGATGGGACGAACGCCAAAGTCTATAACTTTCCGTAGGGAACAAGAAGTCCAGAGGAGAGCCGGAGGGGCTGTCCAGGGGGACAGACCCACCCCAGGCGCGGGGTCAGGTGGACCCACGCCTGGGTAGGGTTTGGCTACCCTTGTCGCCTCCTGGACTCGCCCCTTCGCCTATAAGAAGCCCCCGATACAGAAACCCTTGCTTTATTTGTAATCATGCATGTTGTGTTTGCGGGGATCCGATAGATATTGAGATTATTATGTTGGTTTGATTAATGGTTCTTTCTTTATGATTCTATCATGTCTGTGTTGTTTGTGATCTTGCATGCTCTCCGTTGCTAGTGGTTATCTTGGCCAAGTAGTTGCTAGTGACTCCAAGAGGGAGTATTTATGCTCGATAGTGGGTTTCCAAGGGAAGTGACCGAAATCTCTTCGTTTGTAGATGTGCTATTGCTATTAGGGAGAAAAACACGGTCTCTTGTTCATGGAACATGTGGACTATTTACCTTACACACTATGCTTAAAGCAGTTGTCTATTGCTTGCAACTTAATACTAGAGGGGGTTTGGATGATAACCTGAAGGTGGAATTATAGTCATAGATGCAGTTGGATTACGGTCTATATATATTGGTGTATTTCCCAATCAACTTTATAGGATCTTTCTGGCTAGTAATTGCATTGTTATGCCTTGCTCAGTTCCTGTCAATTGCCCCGCTGTAATTTGTTTACCCTTCATGCCATGTTGTTTATTTAAGGACAACACCTCTAGTGAACTATGGACCCCGGTCCAACCTTTACCATTGATACATCTTCCACTGTTACTTGTTTACTTGCGGCAAACCATTAACTTCCACACCATACGTTTAATCCTTTGTTACAGCAAACCGGTGAGCTTGACAACCTCACTGATTTGTTGGGGCAAAGTCTTGCGTTTGTGTTGTGCAGATCCCCGTGTTGCTTGCAACACCTGTGTGACATTTCCTTCCTCCTACTGGTTCGATAACCTCGGTCTAAACTGAGGGAAGACTTGCTGTTGTACTCTTCACACCTTGCTCTTGGGGTTCCCAACAAGACTCCACATCAGCCAACAAGTTTTCTGGCGCCATCAAGGAGTCATCAGGTACTTCATCTCTCAGCGTGGCATCGAGGCTAACCCGAAGAAAATCAGGGTTACACTAGCCATGGAGAAGCCAAAAAACATCAAGGGGGTCCAGCAGCTGGCTGGGCGAATTGCGGCGCTCAACAGGTTCATCAGCCTCATGGGCGAAAAGGCCCTCCCTTTCTAACAGTTGTTGCGCAAAGCCGATAAGTTCGAGTGGACGACCGAGGCGAACGAAGCATTCGAAGACCTCAAGCGCCTTCTCTCCTCATCTCCTGTACTGGTAACACCAAAGGAGAGGGGGCCCTTGCTGCTATACATCACAGCCATGCACCAAGTGGTCAGCACAACCCTCGTGCTCGAGCGACCTGAAGACGACAAGACCCATGGGGTGCAACGCCTAGTCTACTACCTCAGTGAGGTACTAACCCCAACAAAGCAAAGGTCTCCCCACTACCAAAAGCTCGCCTACGGCGCGTCGATTGATTCACTACTTCCAGAAGCATTAGATCATGGTCGTCAACGACACACCACTATCGAACATCCTGAACAACCCCGAAGCTACGAGGCGAATAGCCTTGTGGGGCATCGAACTGTATCCTCGATACATCATCTACGAGCGACACATTTCCATCAAGTCTAATGGTGCTCCTGGAATTCTTCGTTCACTGGATGGAACTCCAGCTGCCAGACACTCCGAACATGTCCCAGTCCTGGACAATGCACTTCGACGGCTCCAAGCGCGAGGCTGGAGCAGGAGCCGGCGTGATTCTGACATACCCTCAAGGGGAAAAGATGAAATATGTCCTACAATTGAAGTTCCATGCATCCAACAACGAGGTCGAATACAAGGCACTCATACATGGCATGAGGATGGACAAGGTGTGCGGCGTCACACGCCTCGTCATCTACGGTGACTCCAACCTCGTCGTCCAGCAGACGTTGAACGAGTGCGACGCTCATAGCGCCGACATGATTGCATACCGTGCGCTATACAACTCACTCGAAGGGGACTTTGACGACTGCGATCTTCGACATGTTGGTAGGGAAAACAATGAAGAGGCTGACAAGCTCGCTAACATCAGCTCAACCTGCTCCCCAGTGCCACCAGGTGTGTTCCTCGAACAAATCTGTGTGCCCTCGATCAAGCGAAAATTCCTGAAGGACACATTCGAAGTCGCAGGACACTCGGGGGCTGCGCCACCCGAGAAACCCGAAAAGCTTGGCACGGAGGTCGAACTGGTGAGCCTCATGCAGGTCATGGCGGTTGAGCAGACGTGGACTCAACCACACCTTCGCTACCTGATAAGCAAGCAGCTGCCTGAGGACCCGACAATCGCCCGATTCATAGCTTTCCGAACGAGCATTTCGGGTGTGCTCCAGCGATGCGTCACCAATAGTGATGGGAAGAGCATCCTGATCAACATCCATGAAGGTATCTGCGGCCACCACACAGGAAGCCGTGCCCTTGTTGCCAAAGCTCTGTGAGCTTGATTTTACTAGCCAACTGCGATGCACAACCAAGGACATTGTACAGATATGCAACGCCTGCCAGAGGTATGCCAACAAGTTGCATGCGCTAGGATCAGATCTGCGGCCAATACCATTGGCCTGGCCTTTCGCCCAGTGGGGACTCAACATGATCGGCAAGATGCCAAAGCCCTCGCCAGGAGGGCACGTCTTCCTCCCGGTGGAAATCGACAAATTCTCAAAGTGGATCGAGGCCATGCCCGTCAATATCCAATCTGGCACCGCCGCCGTCAAGTTTTTCGAGTCCATTGTTTACAGGTTCGGAGTGCCCCACAACATTATCACCGAAAACGGCTCTAACTTCACCTCGAAGGAGTTCTGAGGCTTCTGCGAAAACCTCGGGATCAACCTCACATATGCCTCTGTGTCGCATCCGCAGACCAACGGGCAGGTCGAAAAGGCCAACGGTCTCATCGGAAACGACAACAAGAAGCGGCTGCTACGCCCACTCAAAAGGCTAGCGGGAGCCTGGACAGACGAGCTACTATCCATTCTATGGAGCCTGCGCACAATTCCAAATAGCTCAACTGGCTACATGCCCTTCTTCATGGTGCATGGAGCCGAAGCCATGTTGCCTGCTGAGATATGCTACAAGGCCCCGCGGGTCGTCGCCTACATCGAGGGCAAATCATTGGCCGCACTCGAAGACTCCGTTGACACGCTGGACGAAGTTCGTGACATCGTCGCGGCCCGCTCAGTGGTGTATCAACAAAGTCTTCGCAAATACCATAGCCGTTGGCTATGCCCAAGGTCCTTCGTCGAAGGAGACCTCGTCCTAAGGCTCAAGCAGGAAGGGCACCTAAAGCTCGAGTAACCCTAGGAAGGACCCTACATAGTCAGTGAAGTAATCCCAGGTAGCGCTTACCGCCTAAAGGAGGTCGAGTCAGGAGCCGAATACTCCAACCCCTGGAACGTCCCAAAACTACGACGCTTCTACCTTTAGTTTTCTTTTAATTTTAATAAGGCTATTCAGTCATGCTACTCAGCCAAACACTGTACCTCCTACATTACGATGAATAAAATCTAAGTTCCTTTGCCCAAATTTTTTTCTCTCTTACATTTTTATCGCTAAATTACGCTCAGGGGCTGCGCCTCACCTTACTACTCCGTCGATTGACAATAACGCATATAACTTGAGTAGCTGAACACGTCAGGCTAATGAAAACGACATGCACATTCTATAGTCAAACAATGCACTATGTGCGAATAATTACAATCTTACAAGGGCATTAAACGCCCACTCGACAATATACAGACTTTACATTGTTCCTTTTTTCACCTACAGGACTTAACCATGCTAGAGCATGACTTTTGTCCGCTCTTCGAAAACGTCTACAATCTCCTCAGCATATTGTGCCACTGCTACGTAATGCGGACGCATATCCCAGGCCATACCATCCGGATGAGGAGGTGGCCCAGCTGCTATCTCCGCAAGATTGACATCACGACGATGCAGCCAAACAAGCGACAGGGCTGCCTTCACACCCTCCACCAGCTGATGGCGCACCAGCTCCTTCACATGGCTTGTATCACAAAATTTTCCAAGCAAGACCAAGAAGCCGGAGGGAGAAGAATCCAGAGGAAACATCGTTTCCCAGATCGTCGCGAGTGATAACTTTGCTCGCTTCAGCACCCAAAGCACTTAATGGAAGCGATCTTGTACTGTTGCAAGAACAATCGCCCAGTCACGGTCCGTCCAGAAGAAGCCACCGGCCTCCAACTACTATTGCGTCAAGCAATTCATCCGAATCGCAACACGCTCGTTCTCTTCCTTCGGAAGAAGATTCACAACTGCACAAAACTAGCAGGTGAGATAATATAAACACCTTTCATAGTCGAAAAGGAAAAGGCTTAGAGTGACTTACACTGGAGTGGCTCACCAATCTACCCAAATTATTCAAGGAGAAATTCTTCCCTAGCAGTGGCCCATTCATCCTTGGACTTCCAAACATCCGCATGACCATGAATGCTGAGAAAGTCCTTCTCCGGGCTTCGGATGCAATCACGAAGAAACGATAACTACGACGCCTCACTCGGCGGAGGCCGAGTGCTAAACACAGGATTTGTAGTCACTAGTGCAGCACTCGAAGGACCCGAAGGGTGTACAAGCAACAAAACATCAAAATACGACAACAATCAAAAGGCGCACTTATATTCACATAACCACTACGTGGTACAATAAACTTGTCCAGCATGTAGCATTACAGTCCAAGGAAAAGGCAAAACCAAAATACGGTGCTGCTCACGGTCTTGGGCCTCTTTTTGCTAGCGTTGGAGGGCCTCCACAACGTTCTTCACCTTGGTCTCCTCCTGGCCGAGACTCTTTGGGAGTGCATTTAGCTTGCGAAGGGCATCATTGTTTTCATCTGCCAAAATCAACAAGGAAAATATCAACACAAATAGGTCCTAGGAAAATTTACAATCAAACAGAAGGAACCCACGCACCTTGAAGCTGCTTGATCTTGCCCTCCAATGCAAGATGTTGCTTGACCATGCGATTGGCATCACAGACAAAGGGCTGCAAGGGAAGCAACAAACCTGATGACTAAAGGGCTCGGGGGCTCCCCCATGAGGAAAAATAGACTACTTACATGGTCTCCCGAAGACTCCGAAGGTTTCATCTGTGTCTTCCGGGCAACAACTGCGCGATCCTTGGCATTTGGGAGCTCGAGTTGTTGTCCTCGGAGTCGGCCACTGTCTTCGGGAACGTCGAAACAGCTTTCGACTCCCCATGCATATATTCGAGTTCCTCCTTGAAAGATTCTTCCGAGGAGTGCCTCCTACCACATTCGACGAATCAAGTCAATCGCAAGCTAATACTTAGCATACCAACAAAACAATAAAGACAGGACCCGAAACTCACGAGGGAATGTCGGATAAATTAAAAACTAGAGCCTCCTTCTGCTCCTTCTTCTTCTTGGCCGACAACTGAGGAGCCATGGCTCGAACATGCACGACAATAATGGGGGACTCTACACCCTCATCCCCACCATGACGCTCAAGGAAGGCAGGACCCCTCGGTGTTGGCGGCGTCGCCCCATCTGAAGTCTCGCTCCGGGATCTCTTTCGAGATAGTTCTTCGCTCTGCTCGGGGGCTTCGGCGATGGGCAACTGAGCAGGGGGAGCTCAGACTCAGACTCCGCGTCCCCACCGTTCGATGCATCCTCGTACTTTTCAGGCAGAGGTGGCATCATGCCCTTTACCTTGAATTTCTGCGAGTTAAAGGCCAAAGGAAAATGTTGGTTAAACAAAAACAACAAGAAGGACTTGAAAGAGCATTGCATGCAAATACAACTTTTACCCGAGGGACCTATTTCTTGGCATGGAAGGGGGAAGTCAACGACTTTCCTGACAGATCCTCTTTCGCCTTCAGCTTCAGCAGAGGCCGAAATGTCCCATCAAGGTCAGCCGAAAACATCTCCTCTCACAAAACCCTTGTCGGGCCATTGGCGCCAGAGTAAAAAACATAGGATATGCCCTCGCTTGGAGTGGATGCACCCGACGCTTGAGGAAGGTGTGAATGATATCAACACCATTAACCTCCTTGCTCGCGATTAGCTGGAGCTCCTCCACACGCTGATACAGTTTCTCCACCTCTTCGGATTCACCCTCCATGATGTTGTTTGACCATGAACGCTTTCGGGTGATCTTCTGGGTGGAGTCAAAGGGGACGAGCCCGTAATGTTGACCATATAGCTTGACATCGCAGATGTAGAACCACTTGTTCCGCCATTTCTGGACGAACTCGCAGAGATAGACGAAGAAAAACTGGACAGTGGGGCGGATGGAAATCCCGCACCCACCTAGTGGATAGACACCACCGGTACCAGATTGTGTATTCATAGAGTAAAGTCTCCGGAAGAGGCCGAAGTGAGGCTCGATACCGAGCCAGCACTTGCAAAGCGTGATGAAACACGCGATATGGAGAAGTGAGTTGGGAAAAAATGATGGAGTTGTATTCTATAAATAAAAATAAGCCCACGAAGAAATTCGTGGACGGGCAGAGAAAGGCCGCGAACGACGAAAGCATAGAATATAACCCGAAACCCTTCAGGTGGGCGCGGGATTACCTCCTGATCGGGAAGAATAGTGTAACACCCCAGTTTTAGTTAATCTATATTAGGGTTTGTTTTGTGCATCATGAGCGTCGTCTATTAAATTGTGCATTGAAGAAACAAAGCAAACCCTAAAACCCTAGTTTCCCCTCTCTCTCTCTAAAACCTTCTAAAATGGTTTGGTATTTTGAACTACCAAAATTTGAGGAGCCCAAATTGTTTATAAGGGGTCCCTACAGTATTTGAATATTTACAAGTGTTTTGGTATTTTTGAATTGATCAAAAACAGATTTGAAAAGGGTTTTCAAAAGAAAGAAACAAGAAAACTAAATAGAGAAAAAGATTTCTGAAAAAAAATAGAGCAGCAATTGCCCAGTCGACCCATCGATCCATGGTTGCGACCTAATCTGGCCCAATCAGCCCAAGTACCCCTTCGGTCTCCTCCCCTTTCGTTTTCCTCCTCTGACCAAGCAGCTCGGTGGCGACGCCGGCGCCGTCCGTTGTCGATGCGCCGCGATCCACGCTGCCACCGCCCCCTGGAGAGGATAATGAGGAGCCCCGCATGCCTCTCTCCCTCTCCCATGATCTTATCCCCTCCCCGCGCCCTCTTTCTCTTGCTCTCTGTGAGCTCCCCGAAATCCTAGCTCTGGCTCGCCATCATTCTGGCCATCCCCGTGCTCGTCCTAGCATGCCACCAGCACCGCCATGTTCCCTGCTTCGACCCGTCAAAGGAATCGAGCCCGGGTGCTCGCAATCATCGCCCACGACTGCATCTTCCCCGAGCCCGACGAGCGCTGTCGTCGCCCTTGCCATCGGTCTGGACCTCCCCGCGCCTCCCTGTCATGACCATGAGCACCAGGGTGAGCTACTGGTTCTCCCAATCCCCTCCGCTCGCTCCCTCTCATTCTGTGCCGCTGTCGCCTCGCTGCCCTACAAGCTCTGCCGCCGCCGCTCGCTGTAGTTGCGTATCCGGTGACCAAATAGGAGCGGCGCCGCCAGGTTTAGGTTTGCCTCAACGAGCTCGTTCTAGCGCGCTAAGTTTCGCAGCCCCTTGTGCCCTCCTCCGTCGTCTGCCGGCGCCATCTGGCCCGCTGGCCGGCGAGCCTACGTGGCACCACCGTGGATACTGACGTGGGTGCATGGCCCACTGGTCAGTGACTACGGCTAGGCTCTGCCCCGGTGACAAATTCCCCCACCCCTGTGCTGACGTCATAGTGACGCAGTAATCCAATTTAAAATGATTTAAGTAATTCCAGAATTTCATTAAATCTTGTAAATTCAGTATCTAATGTTTTATAAATCAGAAAATTATGAATAATATATCAAAATGTTCAGAAAAATGAGAGCTATCTAATTAAGCTATAGTCATGCATTGTTAACCAACTTTCATGACAATTTTAAATAGAAGAACATAGTAACCCCTCATAGGTGATTCCGGAGTTTCTCCGAGTTAAAATTTTCACCCCTCGGAACCCCGATTAAACTGCCGAGCATGTTTTAGGGTTTCAATTCAATACAATTTAACTTGTAATATCATCATACTTCCTTGAGCATTGCATCGATGCCATGTGTTGATTGTTTTCCTCTCTTTCCGGTGTTTGGTTCTTCCTGGTAGAATACGATATCGAGATCGAGATTGAAGAGCGAGATCAACACCATCGAAGGTCGAAGATCGAAGAACAATACTTGACCAACAATAACCAAGTCAAATACCAGATGTCCGAAGCTCTGCTTTCTGTTATCAATTGGCAAAGGCAAGCATAACCCCACCATGATATAATACTATGTTGCATACGATTCTACTGTGGTCTTTTATCGATATATAGAGTATCCTATCTATTGCATTACTCCCTTCGAGCCTATATTACCTGATCCACTGCTCTTAGCATAACTAGGTTTGGCTTGTGTGCACTGCTAGAGCTTATATCTGTGTCCTGCTTAGCCATGCATAGTTGTTGAGTCTGGTCCATCCAGATGATGTATCAGATGCAGAGAATCTAGTATGACAGAAGATCGAGATATATTGATGAGGTGATATGAGTCTAAACATTCTAAGGCTTGTATGGGAGGCCACTGTGGGATGTGTTTTTTCTAGTCCCATGCTCGCCACCACTAGGAACCGCGTTCTTGCCTTTGGAACCGAGACAGACGTACAACCACACGGGGACTGGAAAACCTCATGAGGAACTAACTTGCCTAGTAGATTCCATGAGTCACATAGTTCGGCGTTCCATTCGACATATGCATATAAAACCTTTTGAAAGATTTGCCGGGTCGAAGGTGCATTCATAATAGGTAGCGAAGCATGGACCGAGTTTCTTGGGGTAGATAGCGCCCCTGGTAAACCAACCTTGCCTCACATCTTTAAGTACCGGTTTCGGGATTTGACCCGTTATGGCGGAACCATACTTATTGAGTGACTCATGGTCTCGGCGAAATCAAGGTATGTCTATCCACCCTCTACCAGCCTTCCAAGGAAGAGGGCTAATCATGTGGCATTAAGAGAAGGTTAGTACGTGTGGGTAAAGTTGTACACCCCTGCAGGGTAATAATATTTTCGAAAAGTCGTGTTCACGGATATGAACGACTTGGGACCGGACTCAAGATCATAGATAACTTTAACCACTATAAAACTTGTTGATCAATGTGTGCTTAAGGATGCTTCCTCATGGGTACGAGGGGGTGGTCATAGATAGGGTTTAGATGATGATTTGGTGGATATAAAAAGATGAGGATCAATATATTTCGAAGATGCTGCTCTCTTATACCCTTTTAAAATACTCTAATTAGACGAGTTTCTTATCTCCCTTGTTTTATAAAAATAGATGGCTTCATGCAAAACAACTCCACCAGCCACAACTCTTACAGAGTACACCTTGTACTCACCCTTGCTTTGTTGATACTTTTGGCAGAGTAAGTGTTCACCTGAAGACGAGTTCTGTACTACATCGACATCGACGAGTAGCTTGGGGTTCCCGCCCGGCAGCCTGGAATCTATGGGCCAGGACGTCATCATTATGCTTCAGGCCTCTTAGGCCATTTGTTAAGTTTGCTATACTTATTAGCATAATTTTCCTTCCGTTGTTTGATGTTTGTGGTCAGTGACCTCTGCTTGTAATAATTTGGTTCTCTGCTAAGTTATGAGCTTGCTGTAATAATTTTTGTGTCGTAAGGTCACTGCTGTGTTATCGATTTTTCACTGGATATCCTCGAGCTCATGGTTAAGCTTATGTCATACGGAGGTTTGGGATTTGTTTAGCCCTGAGCCTGGGGGTGTTACAAATAGCATCACCCTTGTTCTTGGAGATTAGACCGGCCTCGCGCATCTTGCGCAAGTTCGAGTCCCTCATATGGTTGTACCGCCATTCCCATTGGTTGTGTGGCTAGGAGCGGCAACCTTCTTGCGATGTCGGCGGTGCTCGAGCCCGCTGCAGCGGAGGAGCTCTTCTTCAGCTTGCCCATATTAGTTGCACGGTGAGCGCAGCAATGGGAGCGGAGAAACGATGAAGGAAAAACGTGGAGGATGTCCAGTGCGTAGCACAAGCACAAGCTCTAGAAGTGGTAGCAATGGAAAATATGAATGCAAATGGCGAAGGGGTAAAAAAATGCTCTATTTTTTCCACAATATAATAGGAGCAAAGAAGACGACGTAGAGTCGTTGATGCAGAAGCCCTAACGCGTGCCCTTAATCTCACCGTACACGTGTCAATAGCCGCCTGAACCATCGTGAAGACGCCGCCCATTACGTACAGGAATCGAGGACACGCCATAATTTTTTCCTACATTACGCATGACTAGTCAAATTCACGTCAGAAGGTGGGACCCACGATCGTCCCGTCACATCGTCTCTGCTGACGCAGACGGTTGAGCTCACCAGGCGTCAGCAATGACATCATCGAAGCAAAAGCCAGCAATGGATCGAAACTTTTGACTGAACAAAAAGTACTTACTCGAGTATATGACCCAACCAACTACTCGGGGGCTACTCCTACCAGGAGCGCTGGCCGCGCACCTGAGAAACTACAATGGTAAAAATTCCTTGAAGAAATCTTCAAGTGCTACGTCGAGGCTGCAACTCCACTATGGACTCGGGGGCTACTCCTATAGGGAGCGTTGGTCGCGCATTCGAAAAAAATACGTCCTTTAGGTAGACAATCAAACATCCGCATATGCAGAAATAAAGTCTCCGCTCGAGTCTACGACTCGAAAGACACTTGGGGGCTACTCCCATAGGGAGTGCTGGTCGCGCACCCTATGAACTATTCGAATGATATCCTTCGGATCAAGTACGATAATTTTTTTGGCAACTTTGCCCAAATTAACGCTAAGTGAGAAATAGTCTCCTTGATCACCCGAAACACCTCCGCGGTGATAAACCTTTGGATGTTGTGTCTACAAATCAAAGATAAGCCCTTCAGATATCATCTGATGGCCTGGTAACGCACCCGACTGCGCTCTTCTAGTAACATACCGTGTCAACAAGCATGATGAAAAATCCCGACGGACACGTTGGGTATATAACTTAAAATACTGGAATTCGACTCCTATAAGACCTCAACGGCCTGAATCGAATTACACCAGCATCGTTCCAGATTCGAGTCCAGGGAATCGAGTCTGAGGAAGATCGTGTTGTTTTTTCCAATGATAGTTAACTGACCCTGATCCGTCGGGTGAGTCAGGCACACGTATCAACAATCCCTATGAATTAACATATTTATTCGAAAGACATACTCGAATGAGAAGCACCCAAAAGATTATAGAGTCTCCAGTCGAATTTACGATTCGACTGAATAGTCGGGGGCTACTGACATGGATATACCCTATGGGTGCCTCACATTGGTATACCCGGTCTAGCCCAGGGAAGGCCCACGTGAAGACTTGCTGTCCAAGAAGAATCCGGGTGGCCCAAGCACAATACAAGTTCGATTCCACGGAGAACACGACCAGGCTGTAGATATATTATTCAAGGGTGAAACCCTAATTTGTAACCGTCTCAACCTACCCCCGGGACCTGTCATGTCTATATAAAGGCCAGGAGGGCACGACGAGGAGGATCTCTCTCCCAACTCATATACACACCTCACGCCAGATCGCATCTACGCACTCATGTAACCTTCGGTTCCGCCATAATCAAGGAGTAGGGTTTTCCCTCCGGGGGACTGAACCTGGGTAAACCTCGTGTCCCCTTGCTACGTGTCTGTTAACCATCTCGCGACCTCCAGCATCCCCATCTTCTCGAAAACCCAAGTCCATAACAATGGGTATTGATGAGTCGAACCCTCGTCACCTAGTACATGATGGAACCATTCCACTTTTTCGTGACACATCCATGTACCCTTCCCACTCCGGATCGGTGGACCTTCTAGAACATTCCGGTGGAAACACCGAAACCATTCCCGAACTCTGGAATTGGACTTTCCTTATATGAATCTTATTCTCCAGACCATTCCGGACCTCCTCGTGATGTCCTGGATCCAATCTGAGACTTCGAACAACATTCAGTCTTCTTACTCACATTCCATATCTACTAAACAACATTCTTAAGTGTGTCTCCCTATGGTTCGTGAATTATGTAGACATGATCAAGACTCTTCTCCGATCAATAACCAATAGAGGAATCTGGAAATTCATATGGTTCCCACATATTTATACGATTACTTCATGATCGAATGAACCATTTACATACGATACCAATTTCCCTTTGTCTCGTGATACTTTATTTATCCGAGGTTTGATCATAGGTATCTCTGCATACCTAGTTCAACCTCTTTACCGATAAGTACTCTTTACTCATTCATGTGATATATGATCCCTTGTGATCCAGTCACATGCTTTCAAGCTAATTGGATGACATTCCACCGAGAGGGACCAGAGTATATCTATTCATCATATGGATGGACAAATCCCACTCTTGATCCATGTGCCTCGGCACATACTTTCCAAAGACTCAATGCCACCTTTATAACCACCTAGTTACGAAGTGGTGTTTGATGTCATCAAAGCATCCATCCGGTGATGGTGATTTAACATGATCTCATGGTCAAAGGATTTAGGTTACTATGTATCTAAAAGCTTATAGAAAACGAACTATTGAAATGACTTGATCTTTCTGCTACACTTAACTATAGGAGTATGTCCATCAAACCATTATCTTAATGATATGATCTTGTTGTTAATAACATCTTAATGTTCATGATCAGGAAACCATGATCATCTATTAACCAACAAGCTAGTATTACAAAGAGGCTTTACTAGAGACTCTAGCAAGTTTACAAAGCACACAAGTATTAATGTTCCCGATTAATACAATATATCATGAATGTAAACATTTATCATAAACACAAAGATATAATAATAACTACTTTTATTATTGCCTCTTGGGCATATCTCCAACACCATCACGAACTTGTCGCCATGTCAGAGAGACTAGCAGAGGAGGCCTCTAGAGAGGTTGCGAGGCACAGAGAGGCGAAATGAGAGATGTCGATGTTGTCCACGGTTGTCGGAGTAGAGGAGCAGGTGGTGGTGTAGGGGATGAGGCGATGCCGCTAGTGACAAAGTTGTAGTGGACGAAGACGTAGAGGGCGGCGAAAAAAGCAGCGACCTGGGGTGGTCATGCTGGATGCCTAGAGTGGCTATGGGTTAGTCGGTGAGACCTGCGATAGCGACAAGTCGCCATGCAGGTTACCTTGTGAAGTAGGGTGACGGTACTCGAAGTAGGCAAGGAAGAACCCGGCCGCGTGACGAAGACCATGCGCAAACGGCGGCATCCACGCCGTAGGAGATGTCGCAGATGTCCGTGCCCAGGTACGGCGAAGTAGACTGCGTGCAGCGTCACTATGACCCGAGGGGGCGGCATAGCTGCAGGACGCATGTTGGTGCAGCGGCTGGGAGACCACCAGCGACGTACACACCAAGGAACACGCTTTGGAAGCCGGTAGCATGGACCAAAGATGGCCGCACTACGGCCCGAAGGGGCGACGTAGCGGAGGCAGGCCCGTAGCTCGATTGGTGGTAGGCGCGTGCTCCTTGACGTGCTTGGCGTAGACAGGCACGAGATCAGTTGATCATACCGATGGTGTGCCGTATGTGCCATGACGTGGATGACGCGTAGATCATAGTCGATAGCAGCGTTGTCGGTGAAGTCTCTGACAATGACGACAAAGACAATTCGAGGGAGAAAGACCGTGGTAGCCTTCCAAGGAAGGCGTAGCAGCCATCTGTGGTGCGTGCCATCCTGCCATGAGGTCGTCGATGCTAATGGTCGGAGTAGAGGCGTGAGTTGACGATGGCGGTGGACGACTCAATCCGATCTAATATCATAAACCAAAAAAGAAATCCGATCAAGAGATCGGAAAAAGAGACTTACAGGACAACCGATCACGGATCAGTGGACGAGCACTGCATACGGGTTGTGCAGTCCCCTGCGGAGATCATGGAGATCGACCTCCCCAGGGGCAGCACGGCGGAAGCGTGCCGGCGGCGGCTAGGATTTGGGACCGGTTTAGGCTGATACCATGTAGAATGATATAGAGAGATTGGCGGAATATGTTAAATTCATTATTGAGCCTCGATGGCGAGTATATATAAGCGTATATGGATCATCTTAAAGTGCAAGACAAGTTAGACTAGAGTCCTAACTATTTTAAACTATCATAACAAACGTATACGTACAATACTCTAACAGATAGAAATGGCCATATTACAACTTTCAAAAAGGTTTCCTTTCCTGTTCTAGATAACACGGCCGATCCGAGACAGCACTCATGCGCTGCCACATGCGGCTATACAAGCAACAGAATGTACGAACATCGGAACACGCGAGAGTCCCACCTCTGTAGGCATTCCAAGATAAAATTCTTGCAAAGCTTTGTCATGTACACCAAGTTTCTGCATAACAAAGTTTTTCACCTCAGTTGAGCAACGAGAACCAAAGAAAATTGGAGGATTTGTCTAAATTGATCTTTTGTCTAGACCCCTCATAATAAATTTTCAGAATTCTGTGCAAAGCATCTACACTTCTCCGATCACAACGAGAAAAGAATATATTGTCATCTGCAAATAGTAGATGGGGGTGGCCAAGTCGACCATTTTTCAAATCTTGTAGCTCACCTTGAACTTCCCTTTGTTGCAGAAGACACGATAATCCTTTCGTGCACAGGAGAAAGATATAGGGACTAATAGGGTCCCCTAACCGGCCGAGTGAGATCGCCATTCACTTGGACTTCATAACGCACATTGGTAAATGGTAACACACCTCATAGCGGTGTCTATCCAGCTCTGATCAAAACTGAGTTTCTGAAGGCAGCTAGACAGACAGTTACATTCAACTCTATCGTACGCCTTCATCATGTCGACCTTAAGTGCGAAGAAGGGCCTCTGGCATGTTGTTTCCGAAGAAGGGCCTCTTGGCATCTTAAATATTTTATATTTGGTCAAATTTTGTTTGAAAATCCAAATTTTGGTTCTTGCAATATTTCACCCAGGATTTGGCCGAAATTCACCGGAATGACCGAATTTCAGCCATTTCGCTCGAGCCCGGTAAAAAAGCAAAATCGAAATCCAAAACCCAATAAACATCTCATAGTTGTACTGTTGTAATATAAATTCAGATTTTTTTTTCAATATTAAACCCCAGTTTGAGATGCACGAAGAGAATATCCCCAAATGAAACGGCCAGGAAAGATGAAAATGCTCACTCTTGCATTACCCCATTTTCATCAGTAGTACTTTTGCACGGTTGCTCCATTTTCTTGAGCCTACCATTATAACGCTTCGTTCACCATTATGACCCAAGGCTCTAGTCTAGAGCCACTGGCATCTTGGGGTACAACGGATGACTATCAGGCCACTAGTCGGCGACCGTCTCTTTTGACTAAGCTAGGCCTACATGAGCATTTGGCTTAAGAGAACGCTAGGCTCAAACAAGAATAAATTCTCATATAAGTTCAAAACCATACCTTTGATCTCCATCTGATCATAACAGCGTGGCCCATTCTCACAAACCAAAGTACTAATTTTATTGGCCTTCTTGCGAGCGGACGCACGAGCATAGAAAAATGCGGTGTTGCAGTCACCTTCATCTAACCAGTCCACGTGTGATCTTTGCCTGGCCATAGTTTCTTCCTGCTCAAAAAGTTCGCACAGATCCTTGTCTATGTCCCGAATATCAGCAGTACAACCATTTGAAGTGGAGATGTTTTAACTGACGTTCAAGCTTCTGAATTTTGCGCATGACCAAAGGATTCACGGCTCCAAGTTTTCAAGAAGCCCACTACCTTGTTTAAGGTAGACCAAGTTGATTGCAGCGAGCGATCACCGTTATCACACTCAGTCCATGTCTTCTCCATTACCTCCTTATAATCTAGTGCCTGAAGCCACGCGGCTTCAAAACGAAAGCCATGTTGCGCTGGCATTGACTTGATGTTGTCATTAAGCTTGGCGAGGGTTATGAAAATGGCAAGGTGATCCGATGTGGTAGTGATGATGCTCTCCACGTGACAATGATCGAATAAATTAGTGAAAGCACCATTAGCTACCGCACGATCAAGATGAACCTTGACATGATCATCTGCATCTTTTCGGTTATTCCATGTGAATTTCGGACCTACGAAGCTGAGGTCAAACAGTACGCACGTATCAAGACAATATCCGAACAACGACATATGTGCTTCCGATCTGTCATGGGCACTACAATGCTTATCCTGGGTGAGGGCCTCGTTAAAATCACCATAGGCCATTACACTCCAACCGAAGTCAGCAAAGCATTGTCCAGAACTCATGCCTCTACTCTCAACAAGCCTCACCACAAATAAAGGTTGTCAGCCATGGTGCACTCTCCTCTCATGAAATCATCACATCAATGCAATGTGAATTTAATCCTTTGAGCAACACTGAAAAATTTCGGTAACCAGAAAAGTGCAAGACCTCCACTAAGGCCTGCAGAACTGACAGCAAAACTTTTAGAGAAGCCTAGAGACCACATAAAATTTTGAGCTATGTATCCTTCATCTTCATCCCTGTCAAGAAGAGGAAGGAGGGTCTGAATGTCCGCACTAACCAGGGGAGCTCACCAACCACCGCGTCTGTTCCAGCATAGGAACTCATTGCGAGCGGTGGGACTGCCCTGTAGTCGCCGCCTGATCCGCCGATCCAGAGGACCCCTCACGGTTGTCCTTCTTATGTTTCTTGTTCGAATCCGTGCCAGAGACAACATCATCCTCCCCCGTCGACTGGTGGAGGTACAGAAACCAGTTCTTTGCCATAAACTGGTACAATGGCAGCAGGGTGAATCGTAGCAGACTGGGGTTGCACTTTGGGTCGATACTCCTTCCGCTTCTGCCCGCGCATCTTGTCATCCCCACCCCGCGCCAATATAGTTCCATTTGTTAATTTGAACTTTACAGAGGATCTAGTCTAGATCTAACAGTAGCACTACACATCACCTTTGTAGATCGAGAACTGAGAGAGAGAGAGAGAGAAAGAGAGAGAACGGAGACGCTCTACACTCCTCGGCTTGAGCAGACAAGCGAGGGAATGCCGAACGGCGCCGAGCTGGAACCTCCGTCGTTGGCCATGGGTGGAAATGGGGTGAGTGTGGCGGCGTGTGACTAGGGTTGCGCGGTGGAGCTTCCCGTCGGCTGGCTAGCCTAGATCGGATTGGCTTGTAGGTGGGGCGGCTAGGCACGGCTAACCTCGTGGTTCGTGCCCGGCTCCCCACCACTTTATATAAGGCTGGCGACAGGGCCCACCGTCCTAGATATGACGGCGCCCCGATCGAAGCGATTAGAAGCGTGCTGGGCCGTTGGGCCCAGTCACGTTGAGATCTATCCAACATTCTCCCCCTAGATCTCGACTTTACTTTTAACCTTGTTCTTTACTTATTTCATCACAGAATGAGACATAGAGCATGTTTCATCGTCTCAGCTCAATTGCCGATAGAATCTGACAGCTACTATATACCTTCATGTTCCGAAACAAATTCTGTTACTTTTGGGCCTCTATAGTCCAGGGATCATAGGCTTGCCATTAAACCCATGCCGGCTATGTGCTCCTTGAACACATTGGGTGGTAAGCCTTTCGTTAGCGGATCCGCAAGCATATCCTTTGTCCTTATATGCTCGAGACTTATAGTTTGATCCTGGACTTTGTCCTTCACAACATAATACTTTATATCTATAGACTTTGAAGCATTACTCGACTTGTTGTTGTGAGCATAGAATACTGCGGGCTCGTTGTCACAGTACATCTTTAGTGGCCTGCAAATGCAGTCAACCACTTTCAAGTCGGGTAAGAATTTCTTTAACCATAACGCCTGTCCCATGGCCTCATAACATGCTATAAATTCTGCATACATCGTAGATGATGCAACTATCGACTGTTTGGCGCTTCTCCACGAAATAGCACCTCCTGCGAGAGTAAAGACATACCCTGTCGTGGACTTTCGGTCGTCTTTATCTCCCGCAAAATCTGCATCTGAATACCCCTTTATTTCTAGGGAATCAGATCTTCTATATGTAAGCATGAGGCCTTTTGTGCCTTGCACATAACGCAAAGCTTTCTTTACCATCTTCCAGTGCTCTATGCCTGGATTCTCTTGATATCTACCGAGTACCCCGGTGATAAATGCTAAGTCGTATAGTGCACACTTGTGCATACCGTAAGCTTCCAATAGCGAAGCATATGGTACGACTTCATTTGATCGATCTCATATTGATTCTTTGGACATTGGGATTTCAAAAACTGTAAGCCCTTGACTATGGGAGCAGGTGTTGAATTACTCGCATGCATATTGTATTTCTTTAAAATCTTTTCACAATACGCTTTCATGCGGGTCTTAACACTCCATTCTTTACATCTCGGTGAATTTCTATGCCCAAAACATAAGATGCTTCACCAAGGTCTTTCATGTCAAAGTTTGATGACAAGAATTTCTTTGTTTCTAGTAGTAGACTAACATCACTTAGCAAGCGAATGTCATCCACATATAGAATTAGGAAAATATATTTCCCACTTTTGAACTTTGCATAAATGCAATTGTCCTCAACATTTTCTTTGAATCCAAATCTTTTAATGGTATCATTAAACTTTAAATATCACTGCCTAGAGGCTTGCTTTAACCCATAAATGGATTTGTTTAGGCGGCATCCCATATGTTCCTTCCCCTCCATGAAAAAACCCTTGGTTTGTTTCATGTAAACATTCTCTTCTAAATCTCCATTTAGAAATGCCGTCTTGACATCCATTTGATGTAACTCTAAATCAAAATGTGCAACTAGTGCCATGATGATTCTGAAGGAGTCCTTACATGAGACCGGAGAAAAGGTCTCATTGTAATCTACGCCTTCTCTTTGCGTAAAGCCTTTTGCCACGAGTCTAGCTTTGTACTTTTCTACATTCCCATTGGAGTCATACTTTGTTTTGTAGACCCACTTGCATCCTACTGTTTTGGCTCCTTTGGGAATTTCCTCTAAGTCCCAAACATTGTTGGAACTCATCGATTTCATTTCATCTTCCATTGCCTCCACCCACTTGGCTGAGTGAGGGCTACTCATGGCTTCTTCATATGTGGTAGGATCGCCCTCCATATGAACTACATTGTAAACTTTGTAGATGTCTTTGAAATGGCTGGTCTTCGTTCTCTTTTAGACCGTCTGAGTTCATCGACTCTTGCTCATTTCTTGCCCGGGTTCGAGCACATTTACACTAGGTGGCTGTTCTGCTCCTTTCGTGCTCAAGTGGGTTCGGTGGCTCTGATGGACAGCAGTTCGAACTTTCGCCCATTGTTGTCACGTGTGGAGTAGCAACAGGTGTCGGCACCACAACCTCAGGGGTTGTAGATGGTGGCACAACAGGTAGCGAGAAAAATGGCTACTGAATCATCAGATTAGGTGCATGCACCCTCTTCTCCTCAAGATCAATTTTCCTAGCTACCTTGCTCCCCCTCATCAATTCGTCCTCCAAGAAGACTGCATGTCTCGTTTCTACAAACTTTGTGTATCTGTCGGGGCAGTAGAAACGATAGCATTTGGACTTATCTGGATAGCCAATAAAATGGCAAGATACTGTTTTGGGGTCTAACTTTGCAATGTTTGGATTGAAAACTTTTGCCTCAGCTGGGCTCCCCCAGACTCTCAAGTGGTGCAGAGAGGGACTACGCTGTCCACAATTCATACGGTGTTTGGGCACCGACTTAGTACTCTGTTGAGAATATGAATGGCGGTTTAAGCGCCTCCATCCACAATCCCAATGGGAGGGTGGAATAGCTCATCATCTTTGCACCATATCCATAAGGGCAGTTGCCTTTCATACTCCGTTTTCTTTGAGGTTCGCCCGGCATTGAATCTTGGCGACTATTCCGCTTTCTTGCAGGAACCGTGCAAAGGGTCACTACTTGACCATATGGAGTATGCCCGTAGTACTCCCCCACGATCGGACCGAACTATTTTGATTCTTTTATCGTGCTGATTTTCTACTTCACTTTGAAAATTTTAAATTTATCCAACGCTTTATCTTTCTTTGATTGGATAAATATAACCATACCGAGTGATCATCCGTGAATGTTATGAATGAATCATAGCCATCCACACTTTTCACGGAAGCGGTCCACAAATATCCGTGTGGATTATTTCTAGTGTAGCTTTGCTTCGGTTTGCACCCTTTTTAATCTGTTGACATACTTTCCTTTAATGCAATCTATGCATTGTTCTATGTCGGAGAACTCTAACGGAGGAAGAATGTCATTTTAACGAGGTTTTCAATTCTTCCCCTCGAAATATGGCCTAGTCTGCGGTGCCATAGTCTCGAGGAGTCAAGAGTTTGCTTTCTTTTCTTTTGTTCTTTGTTAGACAAAGGAACTTTTTCATTCACATCACACACGTAAAGAACTTTCTCATGCAGGATAACAAATATAACTTATCAAATAATGTAGCGACACCACACATTTGTCTTTCAACCAGATGGCACACTTGCCATTACCAAAATAACATTCGTAGAGTCTTTATCCAAACAGAAACACTTATTAAATTCCTATGTAATGAAGGAACGAAAAGCACATCTTTGAGAAAAGCAAAGAGCCATCAGCCAGCTCGGGGGCGTCACCAATGGCCTCCACTTCGCTTCTATTCCATTCGCCACTTCAATGTGTCTTTCTCTTCTTGGCGTGGTCCTTGTCGAATGGAACCCACAGAAAGAGTTGGCAACGTGAAGTTGCTCGTAATCAATCCACCAAGTGGATCTAGTAAACTTTTCATACAAAGATTCATTAACAAAAGAAACAATATCTTTACCATTTTTGCCATGATGTACTTTAGCCAAATCAGGCGGTCTTTCTTGTAGTGGCCCGGCTTTTTGCGATGATGGCACTGATCCTTCTCCCTGTGGTGGACTGGTGATCTTTGTCTTGGTGTTGCATTGGACCCTTGCCATGGGGCTTGGAGGTGAGCCACCATGGTTGCCTCTGTGAAGCCTCTCTTCCTGTTGTCCTTCACGAAGTTCAGAGAACCGCCGTGAAGGGCTTTCAGCCTTTCTTCTTCCTGGGAGCACATCCCAATGGTCTTTTCTATGTCCCACTTTTCAGGGGACATATTATAGTTTATCACGAAGTTTTCAAAGGGCTGTGGAAGTGAGGCCATCACAAGGTGCACCAAGAGTCCTGGCTTTAACTCGAGGTCCTCATCCATCGGCTTGAGCTTTGCAGCCATGTTCGACATCCTCAAGATGTGCTCTCTAATCCCGTGGGGTCCTCCCGTATACTTTTCAGTAACCAGCTGCTTTAACAGCTGGGTCGCATACATCTTTGAAGAGCCAGTAAACTGGCTCTTTATCTTGGCGAGATACTCGCCCACGGTAGCGCACTCTCTAATTGAAGCCACGATAGCGTTCTCAATGGTGTTCTTTACGAATGCCAGACACTTCTTGTTGGCGTTCACCCATTTCTGGTTATCGATAGAGTAAGCCAGCTCCAATGGAGCATGGTCCCTCTTCCTTCTCTCAAAGTCAGCACTTTCCTCGGTGCCTCCCGACGGGTCGTGAGCTGGCTGGTTGCTTGGTGTCAACCACCCAATCCACCTCGGCGCATACGAACGCCAAGTCAACTTTCTTCCTCCATTCGGAGTAGTTGTCCCCCCTGAGGAGCGGGATGTCCTTCAGACATGCCATGAGGTTGAGACCTCCTGAAAATCACAAAATATGTGAGATCACCAAGTAAAACAATTGTATGCGTTAATTCAACGTTGGTATAAATTAAGCATGCAATCGTTCCGTGCTATTTAAAATTACATCACCGTTGGGCAGAAATAAATTTAAATGCACCTTTTATACTAAATTGGAAAAGATTATGGTCATGATTATTAATAACGTTGGTCAATTAATAGCATGAGTCATAATCACTTTAATCACATCTTTATATCAAGATTTAATCAACTTTATTGCATTTTGTGCAATTTTAAACCATACATTTGCAATGTAAAAGAACTATTTACAGCGGAAACTTTCATTAAAAGACTCATACTTTGCAGAAAAATCTGCCTTTATAACATTCTCTAGTCACAATATACTCAAAAGTAAAAGGACTAGAGAAAACTATGCAAAAATTTGCTTAAAACTAAGCAAAACAATAATAAACTACTCTGTAAAATAAAAAACAGAAAAAAGCATTTCTTGGGCCAATACACACTGGCGGGCAGTGCCCAAAGCGGCTGGCGGCTGCCAAATGGCCCCATGCCCGCAGCAACCAGCCCGAGGCCCACCTGGCCCAGCCTGGCCGCCTAACTAGCTGCTCACCGGCACCCGCTTGCGGCCAGTGACTGCGAGGAGGCCCAGTGAGCTGCCAGGACTTTGCTCGCCAAGCGCCCCGCCCAGCCGCTTGATCTGGTCCGTTCGTCACGGTCGCCCTAGATCGGACGGCGGACCGCGCGTCTAGGAGGTATAAAAGGCCCCCAGCCGCCGCCCGCCCCTAACCCTAAAACATTTCTCCCCACGGCCTCGTCCTCTCTCAGCATGGCGCTTGCTGTCTGCCCGCCTTGTCGGATCAGCGGCGGCGTCCTCTCGCGTCCTTGCTTCGGCCGTGGCGGCGCCCGCTAGCTAACTGCAGCCAGCCGGCTCAGCGGCGACGTACTCTCCGCGTCTGCCCCGCGGCCCTCGTGGCGGCGCAGCGGCGGTGCGGCGGCGCGTGGAGGAGCGGACGAGGCGGCCCCTCCTCCCCACCGCGTCCACCCTCTGGCGGCGCATCCCGCGATGCCGAGGCGACGCCGGCGGACGAGCCCTCCTCTCGCTCGGCGGGCGCCCGTGCGACAACCGAGGCGGTGGCGCTTTCGGCGCCCTCCCTCTCAGCCCGGCGTTGGGGGTTTGGGCGGCCGTCATCCGGCCCGGCGGCGGCCGGCGGTCCCTCCTTCTCCTCCATCGCTGAGGCTTCTTTCCCTGTGCATGTGCGGTGAGGTGGCCGGCGAGCCCCTCCCTCTGTTGACCTTGGCCGAAGCCATGGCACCTCACTGCCCCTTTTGGCGGAGGTGCGTCCACCCGTGGTGGCGACGTCCGTCAACAGCAACGTGGCGGCGCCCTTTGCCGGCGCACGGCGGCGGCCGGTGTGGGTCTGCCTCCCCCTTTTTTTTTGAGTTTCTTTTCGGGGTTAGATCTTTGGGGATTTGGGATGCTTTTGGGACTTAGATCTAGGGTTTTGCTTTGCCCCGAAGGGTATGTTCTTCTTCTAGATGTCTCCACTATGGATGCCCATCTAGATCGAGAGGAACGGCGCGGCATAGGGCAGACGCACTTTAGATCTATTTCTTTTCTCTTGCTTTCTACAAATGCACTGAAAAATCTAGCAACTAAAACTTGCTCTGATACCAATGTTAATGTGAACTTTACAGAGGATCTAGTCTAGATCTAACAGTAGCACTACACATCACCTTTGTAGATCGAGAACTGAGAGAGAGAGAGAGAGAAAGAGAGAGAACGGAGACGCGCTCTACCTGCTCCCTGGCTTGACAGACAAGAGCCAGAGGGAATGCCCGAACCGGCGCCGGAGCTGGAACCTCCGTCGTTGGCCATGGGTGGAAATGGGGTGAGTGTGGCGAGCGTGTGACTAGGGTTGCGGCGGTGGAGCTTCCCGTCGGCGCAGCGCTAGCCTAGATCGGATTGGCTTGTAGGTGGGGCGGCTAGGGCACGGCTAACCTCGTAGTTCGTGCTGCCGGCTCCCCACCACTTTATATAGCGCTGGCGACAGGGGCCCACCGTCCTAGATAGGCGGGCGCCCCGATCAGGCGCGTTAGAGGCGTGCTGGGCGTTGGGCGATCACGTTGAGATCTATCCAACACCATTGCCGGGAACATCCTGATCTTGAGGTTTAGCTTTGCGAGTTCTCGGCTTCTTTGGCTTAACTGGTGAGTTAACCTCACCAGAAATGTCCTTACCATGAGGACATGCAAACGCATTCATCTATGCAAAGGGCATGGGGCCTTGGTCGGCCATTGCCAGGCCATGAGCTCTGACTGCTAGAGAAAGAACCCTGACCCAAGTTAGTTCCTGATTTTTTTTCTTAACACACAGACGAGGACCATGGTACATGAGAAATCCTTCAACACCCCTTCCCCGCGGGTAAGCTTCTCAAAATGATACGAAGTGTATCTTAGGACCTTTGTGCAAATTCTAAGACCTTATCTTTAAAAAATTGACGTGTTGTTAGGGGCGTCTTTGTAATCTTGTACCCACCTTTTGTTTATTGCATCATCTACACCGGTGAAAAAAGGGCCTTCAGTCCCGGGCCGCAACCGGCTCTATTCCCGGTTTTGGGCCCGGGACTGCGAAAACGGGACTAGAGCCCCCCCCCCCTCTAGTCTCGGCTCACAACGGCCCGCGACAAATAACAGCCAAACAGCCACGGGGGGCGGAAACCCTCTAGTCCCGGGCTGTAACACCACCCGGGACTAAAAGGTTTTCTGCCGCCGCAGAGAAACACCACATTTCTCTGCCGCGGCAGAGATTGTGTATTTCCTTTTTTTTGCCATTTTGTTCTTTTTTCGTTTTGTGTTTCACTATAACAAACATATATTTCAGTATACATATTATACGCTACTACATACACACTACACATCGATGCATTTATATAATTAATCGATCCCTTGCAAGCATACATATAATCAATCATATCAAAAGGAAGAAATGTTTTAAAATTACATGGTCATTGATGAATATATATATCATATGAGCTACATGGAGATAACTAAGGCAAATCGAGTTCCACGTCATCCGCATAATACTCTCCATGTACATCAAAGACTTCCTTCATCATAAATCCCGCCAGCTCCTCTTGAATTGCTCTTATGCGCTGGTCTGGCTCTAGTTTTTCCCGCAAATCATAAATATAATGTGAGTCAACTTTCCGCTCACTGGTCAACTCTCGGATGTACTCGCAGACGTAGTATCCACATAAATGAGTTCCCGGTGGCTGCTGTAAACTCTTCGCCATTTTATAAGTTAGCTCCTCTTTGAATGAACCTGGTATTTTCTGTCTGAACCGTGTCCAACACCTGCTCGGCAAAGAAAATGAACAAAGGAGTTATTAGTTACTTGATATCAGAAAATGAATGAAAGAGGACGATATAATGCGATAATGACTGAAATTACTTATGGAGCATTGCTTTCATGTCGCTCCACTTCTCTTGGTCCCAACTTAATGAGTCATGGACTTCAACTAGGTAGTTGTCAACTTGAATGTTTAGCAAGATCCAGTGGAATCTGCGGACGTTTACATAAGCATACATGCATATATAGCTCATCGAGTAAGCAAAAATAAAATGTGTACAAGATATAAACACTCACTTGAAGTTGTAAGGAAATAGTATTTCCTTAACAAAATTATTCTCGGTTAAGAACCTGGACAGGTCTTCCTCCACGTCTTTGGGGTGATTATTTAACGTATATTCATTAATGATATATGGGTCAATGAACCCAACGTCGTATCTTCTAGCTCTTTTGCATTCAAGCATCTTCATTCTGCAGAATATAATATCATCATACAAAAGGATATATATAGTTAGGATAATATATTAAATGCAATGAACGAGCTAAAGCTACAAACTTAATTATAGAAATAAATAACTTACAGACAGTAGCAACCAATGATAGATTTGTCGAGGGCGCGCTGGTTGTATAACTGAAACAGTTCGGTCATTTGAACCTGTATCGAGTATGGTTTGAAGTGATGCTCCATTCTAACGTCCACCGGAAACCAATCTTTCTGATGCTTTTTTCTGCTTGCGACATGTACCATTCGTGCAGATTTCGCATATGTGTGGATAGATGAGCGAGCTCCTCATTACTGACTAGAGGCTCCCCTTGGACATACTGCCGTACTATCTGACCCACTGGCGTATCTTCATAGCCTAAATATTGACCAAGAGACATATTTGCTTCGTTAGCAAGTGCTTTGGCCTGCGATACAGTGATTCCCATAAGTGCAGCACTATTACGGGCTCTAGGGTCCATTATTTGCATGTCCATATCCATTTCATCTCTGATGGCCTTATCGAGGTCTGAAATGACTTTGAGCGGGGCGATCGATTGATTCTTCTGTGCTCCGAGCTGGGCAACTTGCTTCCTGCTTTTTGCACTTGCGATTTTTTTCTCATGTGCTTGCTTAATAATCTCCCGGTCATAGTCTGATTCCAGATTCATCGATATCTGGGATGGTTGCTCAAGAAAGGACTTAGCCCACTTTTTGGTTTTTTCGTTATATACCGGCTTTGGCTCAGGCTTTTTGGGTGCAAAATGCGCCTTAACTTGGGCAGCCACATCCGCGTTAGTTTCCTCATCGGTCTTGTCATAAGGTCTCTTTGGAAGAGCCGGCGGGATATCGACTATCTTCGGCGTTTGACCTTTATTCGATGTGGGGCGCGGGGGATCGTCGAACTTCCGTTTCTTCGACGAGGTACTAGTATTGCACGGAGGCGGAGATCAAGTTGATGTACTCCTGCTGCGGCGATCGTCAGCGGGGCGGGGTGGACTTGGAGGTTGGCGATAATCGGGTTGGGGTGGACTTGGAGGTTGAAAATATTCGATGCGGGGTGGATTTGGATTCCTTGGAGTCAGTGGCCTTGGCGCCGAGCCTGGAAACTTGATGTACTTCTTATTCCATAGAATGATGTTGCGCTTGACATCTCCTAGTTTCGTAAGGCCTTCAGGCGTAGCGATTTCAATCTCTAGGTCCGCAAAATCCTCCACTATGTCATAACCGTGACACGAGCATATCCTGGTGGAATCGGAAGTGAATGGTGGAGTGCTCCAGGTAGACAAGGTAAAGCAGTGTCGATCGCCACCTTGAAGGACAGGTTGTTCATTGGCTGATGTAGCTCACATTGTGACATCTCTCTGACATCATCCACGGGGTAGTGAGGAGTCGGTGTATCATCCAGCAGTGCTTGATCATCAGCACGGACCTCCGTTGGAAGCCACGCTGCTTCTCCGTTAGCTAAGATCCAATGCAGGATCATCAGACCGCGGGTGAGTTGACGACGACGGCCTTTGGCTAATTTCATGCATGAGGTTCTTCAGATCAGCTAGGTCCTGCTCTACCCTGGAGATCCGGTCTGCCTCTCGGTCCTTCTTTCTCGACGTCTTCAGAATCGGCATCGTCTTGAAACCCTTTCTTCCACGATACACCAGCGCCTTTGCCTCGTGTTCGTCCTCCCTTTTCAGGATTCCCTAGGGTGCGTGTCAGCTCGCCGTTCTCTCTCTCGGGACGGAACAATCCCAATTGAGCATCGTTCATTGCTTGAATAAGGTCTTGGGAGGGTTTTAGAATTTTATCATGAAATAATGTCTTTGCTGTTTCTGGGTCCAAGGATCCCCCGTGCCCGTACCACCAGTGCTTTGACCTCTCGGGCCATCTATCTGTACCAGGAGTGACGCCTCTAGCCCTCATATCCCTCTCCATAGTTTCCCACTTAGGGACGGCACTCTTGTAGCCACATGTCCCCATTTTATGATGGTATTTCTTGTTGGCAGTATTTAACGCGTTCTTTGCCGACTTTGCCTTTGCTTTATCAGATTTCTTGTACTATACAAAATCGGGCCACTGTTCTCTCAACTTCTCGTTTACTCCTTTGAAGTCTGGACTTTTCTTTTTCGCGACATATTTCGCGTATAAATTTTTCTTGTGGTTCCGGTACAGTTCAGCCATCTTGCTTAGTGCCCACTCCTTGACTTTCGCTCTATTTTCAAGCCCACCCGGCCTTGGGGTAATACCATCTACCTCAAATTCCTCATACTCTGGAGGTAGTATGAAATGCGCTATGAGCTTCTGCCAAAGGTCATCTTTGGCATCATCGGTGACATAGCTGTTGGAGTCTTCACCGGCTTTCTTTGAATCATTCCATTCTTCGATGGTGATCAGCAGGTTGTCCCTAACAAGCACCCCGCATTGATTTATAAACATCCTCCGGTGCTTCTCTGGAGCAATCGGTTCACCATCATCATCTATTTCTTTGATGGTGAACCTCTGATTACCATCCAACTTTTTGTTTGGCCCTCGTTTTGTTCGAGCTATCGATTTCTTCGATCCGGTGGGCTAAAAAAGGAAGAGAGAGTGATTAATATATATCTAGATCAGTTAATGAATAGAGGTAACACGAGACTTTATACATATATATATATATGTACCTCGCCGGATCCTGTCGAGGGGCCATCATTATTGTTGTTATTTGTTTGCCCTTCGTCCATTTGGTCTTCCCCTTGGTACATTAGGTTTTCCTCTAGTCCATCACCGGATGGATTCAGATACGAGGATATCTCTTCCTCGAGCAAAATATCTTCGACACCGGTAGTATTAAGAGGAATTCCACCTCTTATCATGCCATGAAGAAAACCTTCACCGATGCGATCAGGATCTTCGGATGGATCCATGACTTAACTATCTATAACAAAAAGAGAGTTATACAGGTTAAAAAAACAATAATCGTAATATTATTTGTGCTAAAACAATAATCATAATAACTTAAACAAAAAAATAACCCTAATAAAACAATAAATAAAACAATATAATCCTAATAAATAAAACAAAAAATAACTAAAACAATAATCCTAATCCTAATTCTAATATTTTAATTAAAACAATAATCCTAATACTAAAACAAAAAACCCTAATATAAAAAAAACTATAGAAACAAACTATAACAAAAAAACCTAATAATCCTAATTATAATAATCATAATACTAATCCTAATAACTAAATCTTAATTATAATAATCCTAATTATAATAAACCTAATAATCCTAATTCTAATAAACCTAATAATCCTAATTATAAACCTAGTTATAACAATCCTAATAATTTTAATTATAATCCTAATTATAATAAACCTAACTATAAAAAAACTATACAAAAAACTATAACAAAAAATATAACAAACAACTAACAAAAAAAACTATAACAAAAACCACCCTAATAATCCTAATTATAATAAACCTAATAATCCTAATTATAAACCTAATTATAACAATCCTAATAATTTTAATTATAATAAACCTAACTATAAAAAAACTATACAAAAAACTATAACAAAAAACTATAAAAAAAACCACCCGCGCGCGCGGCCTCTCCATCGACCTCACCGACGAGTGGCGAGGCAATGAGGCAATGACGCTTAGAGGCAAGGCGCATCTGTGGCGAGGCGGTACTTGCTGAGAGGCGATGCGCTGCGACGCGATGATCGCGGCTAGCGGCGACACGCTCGGCCATGAGCGAGCGGTGGCGAGCAGAGTGGCATCGGCGGGACAAAGACCTCCCTGCGTCGTCTTCGATCTTGGCGTCGCTTCTCGTCGAGAATGCCAAGTCTTTGGCAGCACCTGGCCTTGAAATATATAGTTGCCACACCTTTAGTCCCGGGCTAAGCCACGGGACGGGACTAAAGGGTCTTTAGTCCCGGGCCGTGGCTTAGCCCGCGACTAAAGACCCACCCTTTAGTCGCGGGTTAGGCCACGACACGGGACTAAAGGTTTTTTTCGGCCGCTACATTTTCGCCCGCGCAGGCACCCTTTTGTCCCTGGTCCAGCCACGTCCCGCGACTAATTGTTTTTTGTAAATTTCCTTTTTTTAATTCAAAAACTTTGGAAAATCATATCTTTTATTGTAATAATCCAAATAACACAAATAATATGTCTATTATTGTCAGAAAAATATAAATAATCTTAATATAATATCCATTTATCTGTTTGCATCATTTATAAATTATTTCATTTGTAAATTTTCTTTTTTTAATTCAAATCAAATATAAAAACTTTGGAAAATCATATCTTTTATTGTAATAATCCAAATAACACAAATAATATGTCTATTATGATCAGAAAAATATAATGAATCTTAATATAATATCCATTTATCTGTTTGCATCATTTATAAATTATTTCATTGGTAAATTTTCTTTTTTTAATTCAAATAAAATATAAAAACTTTGGAAAATCATATCTTTTATTGTAATAATCCAAATAACACAAATAATATGTCTATTATTATTAGAAAAATATAATGAATCTTAATATAATATCCATTTATCTGTTTGCATCATTTATAATTTATTTCATTTGTAAATTTTCTTTTTTAATTCAAATCAAATATAAAAACTATGGAAAATCATATCTTTTATTGTAATAATCCAAATAACACAAATAATATGTCTATTATTATCAGAAAAATATAATGAATCTTAATATAATATCCATTTATCTATTTGCATCATTTATAAATTCTTGCATTTGTAAATTTTATTTTTTAATTAAAATCAAATATAAAAACTTTGGAAAATCATATCTTTTATTGTAATAATCCAAATAACACAAATAATATGTCTATTATGATCAGAAAAATATAATGAATATTAATATAATATCCATTTATCTGTTTGCATCATTTATAAATTATTTCATTTGTAAATTTTCTTTTTTTAATTCAAATAAAATATAAAAACTTTGGAAAATCATATCTTTTATTGTAATAATCCAAATAACACAAATAATATGTCTATTATTATCATAAAAATATAATGAATCTTAATATAATATCCATTTTTCTGTTTGCATCATTTATAAATTATTTCATTTGTAAATTTTCTTTTTTAATTCAAAACTAATATAAAAACTTTGGAAAATCATATCTTTTATTGTAATAATCCAAATAAATAAATAATATGTCTATTATTATCATAAAAATATAAAGAATCTTAATATAATATCCATTTAGTCTCGATTGTAGTCACAAACCGGGACTAAAGATATTTTCTGCCATTTTCCACCTCTTCCCGCCAAGTTTTCCCGTCCTTTACTTTCTACGAGAGCTTTTAGTCCCGGATGTAGTCACTAACCGGGACTAAAGATATTTCCCGCCATTTCCCAAAGCTTGACGCCAAGTTTTCCCGCCCTTTCCCTCTATATTTAGGGCGATCGCGCCATGGCTATCCACACATCCACACCTTCCTCTCTTAGAACAATGGACACGCCTCGGGCCATTCGACCTCGAGGAGACCAACGCAGCGTGCGCCTCAACTACCCTTGTCCGCCTCTTGGCACGCCCACCGGTGGATGTTGGCCGGAGGTTCTGTCCCTCTGTCCGTCAAGGTTCCGCAGCGCGCCATCACAAACCACTTCTACCACGAGCTCACGCCGGAGCAGTGGATGGATCCCTAGTGGGATCCCGACAACTACGACACCTGGAATGCCTTCTTCGCTAATAGGCGGGAAAGGGAGCTCGCCAGGTACGAGGGTGATGGCCCGTCATCGGTGAACCACAACGAAGCCGTCCGTCGTCTGTGGTGGGGGAACCGTACTATCATTAGAGTGATGCGCTACATCGCCGGGGGATACCATCCTTGCCTACGGTGCCCATGAGTCCACCCGCCACAGGCCCCACACCGGCCCGGCGGTAGCGACATCGTCTTCCAGGAGACCCCTCTCCCGCCCGCCGTGAATCCGAGGCTGGAATGGCCCCTGGTATATGCCTTGGATGGGCTGAGGATCCCCGGAGTGGCAGGTGACGATGACGATGACGATGACGATGATGATGACGATGACGATGAAGACCCTGAAGCTGCGTACTATAGGACTAGGCATGATTATGACTAAAGGGGGCGAATTTAGTCCTGAGTGTTAGCTAGTCCCGGTTTGTCCTGGTTTTTAATATTAATAAATGTCTTGAGTGTTACCTAATAAATAGAGGGAAATGCCTATATAAAGAGAGGGTTCATCTTTAGTTCGGTTGGAGAAACCAACCGCGATCAAAGGATTCAGCGGTAGGCGGGCAACACTAATAATAGGGGAGTGTCGACATTATGTCGCGGCATACCTTGTCCCGGATGGTGTCACCAACCGACTAATATGAACCTTTAGTCCCGGTTGGACACCAACCGACTAAAGATGAGTCAAGACTAATAATAGGGGTGAGTGTCGACATTATGTCGTGAGTGTCGACATTATGCCGAGCTGCTTGTACTATAAATAGGCATCCTTGTGAGTCCAGTCCTCGGCCAGTTTGAGGCATCTCCAAGATGGTTTTCGAGCAGGACACCACTACGACCCATTCGGGGAGATGCCGGGAGCCCATCCTCGACATCTCCGAGAAATCGGTCATAGAGGCACTCTAATATGTGAAATTAGTTAGCTCGAGCGTATTGATCTAGTTAGAGAAGTTACAAGCTGCAAGATGGTTTTGAGCAGGACACCACTACGGCCAGTTTGTGGAGATGCCGACGGAGCCCAGTCCTCGGCATCTCCGAGAAACTAGTCATAGAGGCACCCTAATATGTGAAATTAGTTAGCTCCTGCATATTGATCTAGTTAGAGAAGTTACAAGCTGCAAGATGGTTTTCGAGCAGGACACCACTACGGCCGCCAGTTTGGAGATGCCGCGGAGCCCATCCTCCCAAGATCTCTGAGAAACTGGTCATAGAGGCACTCCCTAATATGTGACATCACGTGTTTGGAGATCATATCTTAATGGTAAGTATGAATCGGTACTAAAGGCCCTCCTTTAGTCCCGGTCCAGCCACAAAACGGGAATAACACACTCAAGATTGTTTGCAGATAACACTATAAAAATGGACACATGCATGGAACATCTTCACTCATAAAATGTTACAATTATTACATATCATTTCTTCGCGTGTGTTCCTTTTTGATCCCGTCGTATCCATGGAGCATCTTCATTCATTAACATGATGCTTGGGTCATCCTTCACCGCGAAGGGCGGAATTTCATGAAACTTATCACAATATTCTGACATGTCTGTCTTGTCCTCCACTCCCACGATGTTTCTTTTTCTTGAAAGAACTATGTGGCGCTTTGGCTCATCGTCTGATGTATTTTTTTTTTCTTATTTTTTTGTTTTCTAGGTTTGGTAGACATGTCCTTCACATAGAAAACCTAGGCCACATCATTGGCTAGGACGAATGGTTCGTCTAAGTACCCAAGATTGTTGAGATCCAACGATTTCATTCCGTATTTCTTGTCTACCTCAACCCCTCCCGTCGACACCCATTTGCACGAAACAAGGGACCTTAAAAGTAGGTCCATAGTCAAGTTCCCATATCTCCTCTATGTAACCATAATATGTGGTCTTTTACCCATTGTTGTCTGTTGCATCAAAGCGGACACCACTGTTTTGATTGGTGCTCTTTTTATCTTGGGCTATCGTGTAAAATGTATACCCATTTATCTGCACTTGGAAAGTCGATATAGTCAAGATGGTGACCTAGACAACAAGTATAGCTGATCTCCAAGAGTGTTGTTTTTGATGAGATGTTGCAACCAACCGCCGAAACTCTTCATGTGTTCATCTCTAATCCAAGAGTCATGCTTTCCAGGGTTGTTGGAGCGAAGATTTTCTTGTGTTCCTCGATATATGGGGCTGCCAAGATAGAATTCAGAGAACGGTGTAATGTGCTTCGTGTAAGAATGTCCGTCTACATATTATTGATTTCCTTCCTAGAGTACCCTTTCCACTCGTCTACCCTCATACCGCGATTGAGGAAGACCAATCGGCTTAAGGCGAGGAAAGTCAACACAAAATTCAATGACCTCCTCTGCTCCATAGCCCTTGGAGATGCTTCCTTCCGCCTAGCACGATTCTTAACATATTTCTTTAAGATTCCATGAACCTCTCAAAGGGAAACATATTGTGTAGAAATACAGGACCGAGAATGGAAATCTCTTGACTAGGTGAACCAGCGGGCGTCATAATATTGAAGAAGGATGGTGGGAACACCAACCCAAAACGACAAGACATTGGACCACATCATTCTCAGAATCGTGGTAGATCTTCGTGATTGATTATCTTCGAGAGATTGCATTGAGAAATGCACATAGCTTCACAATGGGTACTCGAACATTATCTGGTAGAAGCCCCTCAATGCAATCAAGCATTTGCGTCATAATCATGTGGCGATCATGAGACTTTAGGTTTTGGAACTTTTTTCGCCATATTTATTATCCCTTTGTATTCGAGAAGCGACGGGACCTTAATCTGCTTAGGCATTCAAAAATATTTCCTTCTCTTGTTTGGTAAGAGCGTAGTCGGCATGACCTTGAAACCATTCGATGCGAGCCATCCGGTCTTTCATACGTTGATGGTACTTTCGTGCTTCCGGTGTATCTTTTGTCTTCCCATACACGCCCAAGAAGCCTAGCAGGTTCACGCAAAGATTCTTCGTCACATGCATCACATCGATTGCAGAGCGGACCTCTAAGAATTTCCATTATGGTAGCTCCCAAAATATAGATTTCTTCTTCCACATGGGTGCGTGTCCTTCAGCGTCTTTCGGAACAGATTTTCCTCCAGGACCCTTTCCAAAGGTTACCAGTTGATCCAAATATTTGACCATATCAAATATATCATCACCAGTACGCTCCTTAGGCTTCGTCTGGTGACATGCCAGACCGTTGAAATGCTTGCCTTTCTTTCTTAAGGGATGCTTGGCCAAAAGAAATCGACGATGCTCATTGTATACATTCTTCTTACAATGTTCCAAATATATACTTTCAGTCATCTAAACAGTGTGCATGCATTGTATCCCTTGTTTGACTGTCACGAAGGTTACTAAGAGCAGGCCAATCATTGATTGTTACGAAAATCAATGCTCGGAGGTTAAATTCTTCCCGCTTATGCTCATCCCACACGCCAGATCCCGGTTCGTGCCACAACCGTAAAAGTTCTTCCACCGATGGCCTTAGGTACACATCAATGTCGCTGCCGGGTTGCTTCGACCTTGGATCAACACGACATCATAATGAACTTCCGCTTCATGCACAACCAAAGAGGAAGGTTATAGATGCATAGAGTCACGGGCAGTGTCGTGGATCGAGCTCGCTTCCCCAAAGGGATTCATGCCATCTGTACTTAGACCAAACCTTAAACTCCTTGCGTCATCTGCAAAGTCCGGGTACTTTCTATCGATTTTTCTCCATTGCGACAAATTAACGGGGTCTCTCAACATCACGTCTGACTTACGTTCCTCTTTATGCCATCGCAACAACTTGGCGTGTTCTTTGTTTCTGAATAAGCGTTTCAACCGTGGTATTATAGGAGCATACCACATCACCTTCGCAGGAACCCTCTTCCGAGGGGGCTCGCCCTCAACGTCACCAGGGTCATCTCGTCTAATCTTATATCTAAATTCTCATACTCCTCACCGCGGTAGAGGATGCAGTCATTAGGGCACGTATGTATCTTCTGAACCTCTAAACCTAGAGGACAGACAACCTTCTTTGCTTCGTATGTACTGGCAGGCAATACATTATCTTTTGGAAGCATATTCTTCATCATTTTCAGCAACTTTTCAAATGAGGAGTCTGGTATAGCACACTCAGCCTTCCATCGCAGCAATTCCAGTGTGTTGCCCAGCTTTTTCAGACCATTTTCACAATTTGGGTACAACAACGTTTTGTGATCCTCTAGCATGTGATTGAACTCCTCCCTATCCTTTTCAGTTTCACAATATCTTCGTGCATCGGCAATGGTCCGACCAAGATCATCAGCGGGTTCATCATGTGTCTCTTCTTCATCCTCCCCTTCAACATCCCCAATGGAAGTATATCCGTACTCAGGGAAACCATGATAGTTGTCATCATCCTCCTCTTCTTCATTGTCTTCCATTATAAACCCTCTCTCTCCGTGCTTAGTCCAACAATTATAACTGGGCATGAAGCCGGACTTCAACAGGTGGTTGTGAAGGGTTTTTGAGTCAGAGTAATCCTTCTGATTCCTACATCCATTACATGGACAGAATACAAAACCATTGTGCTTGTTTGCATCAGCAACACGGATGAATTCATGCACGCCATTAATGAACTCGCCAGAGCGTCAGTCAGTACCGTACATCCATTCCCGGACCATCTGCATTATAGTAAAAGTATATCAAAAACCATTACACAACATGATAAAATTATTACAAGTTATATTAAGAGCTTCTAGAGCATTATTTTTGAATTTTGAAAAATTTACATGCACCAATTTGTGAATTGGAGAAAACAATCAACATGATAAATGTGGAGTTTTTTATTATTGTTCTATCAGTGAAAACCTCATTCCATTCTAAGCTCTGAAACTCTAAAATTACACATTTCAATTTTCAGTAACTATGTGCCTAATCAAAATTTGTTACACATATATATCAAAATCCTTCTAGCTACTTCTAGAGCATGCATGCATTTGATCCATATCTCTACTTCTAGAGCATTATAGAGCTAAAGTAGCAATAAGAGATGAAAGAATGAAGTTCTAACCTTTTAAAGCTTTGGATTTAGGTGTTGCAAACTAAATCTTGACAAATCTTGAGAAAAATGGCATGAACTCTCTTGCTTCTTTGAGAAAAATGGCCACCATATACTTTAGGGCAGCCGTGAAGTCAGATATATAGTGATGGACATTAGTCCGGCCGTGATACACCCGACTAATAGTCCCCGAAAGAGTTGTTGCCCGCTCCAGCTTATTAGTCCGTGTCAGACACGGACGACTAATGCTCTGGTCCGGCCCGGGACTAATGCTTATGGCCATTTCTAGCCGTTGGAGGCCTCACGGACCGGGACTAGTGCTAGCACTAGTCGCGGTTCGTGACGGGCCGGGACCGGTGACGATGCTCTGATCGAACTGAAGATGGTTTTTCCAGTAGTGCTAGGACTCTCGATGCCTTTCCCACGTTCGAAAAAAAAATTGCAGGACAGTTGGACGCTTGTCTTAACTCGTCTTCGACATCAATTTCGCTTATCAAGTGATTCACCAGCAAGCTAAGGGACGGAGGAGGAACACGGAAGTTATGGTCCAGGCTCGTTTATCGCTCTAAGTTTGGCTTTGTTACATCTTTTTCATTGGGACGGAGGGAAGAGTTTTGAATTTCGACCGATATTTCTAAAATTTTATCGAAATTCAGTCATTTCTGTCGGGTCGGTATACAAGAATTTACCAAACGAAAATTTCTAAATTCAGATAATTTAGAATAACAATAAACATCTCATAGTTGTACTGATGTAATATAAATTCAGATAATTTTTCTAAAATATTAAACGCGAGTTTGAGACGCATGAAGAGAAGATCCCCAAATGAAACGGCCAGGAAAGATGAAAATGCTCGCTCTTGCACGGTTACCCCATTTTCATCAGCAGTACTTTTGCACGGTTTCTCCATTTTCTTAAGCCTACCATTGTAACTGTCCGTTCACCATTATGACCCAAGGCTTTAGTCTAGAGCCGTTTTGAATTTTCTGGCATCTTATGGTACAACGGATGACTATCAGGCCATTAGTCGGCGAGAAAAACCGTCTCTTAAAGCTTTTGTCTCAATTCAAAAAGAAACCCGTCTCTTTTGACTAAGCTGGGCCTACACGAGTATTTGGCCCAAGATACCGCGCTATGCTCTTCACCCCTGGTTCCCCCTATATATATAGAACAACCCTCAAGCCACGGCAAGAACCATCCAAGTTAGCTACTCGATCATACTACTAGTCCTCCTTAATAACTACTCCTAGAAAAGTGTGATGGCCGACATGGCTCGAAACACTGTGTTCCTCATCCTCGTTCTTCTTATTGGCGACGTCCTCGTCCAGCCAAGCTTCGCCATGCCTTCTGTGGCAGCCGGCCCCGGCCGCGGGTTACACCTACATGCGGCCAACATCCACATCATCTTCCGTAACAGAATCACTAAGAATCTCATTGCCAATATCAGTGTCGATGGCGCCGGTAATGGCAAAGTCGTTATAATGCCTGATGTGGTTCCCGATCTACCAATCCACATGGTAGGACCCATTCGTGGATTCATGAGAGTCATCGGCTTCACCGCCACTGACGTCATCATGGAGACCTTTAATTTGGCTGAAACTCTTCAAGAAATGGCCAGTGTGTCTTTAGATAACATTGTCGATGGCGGGGAAGTCTGAGCTGGTTACAGTCGTCGCCGGGCGGGGTTAAGCAATAGCTAAATAAATGGGCAATGTAATGGCTAGCAAGTCTTTGCTGGAGCTAGAGGAGCTGCTAGCCTTAGCTTTGCTTACCAGCACGGTGGTTTGTCCATCGTGTACGGTCTGTCCTGTACTACTATATTTGCTTACAAATTATGATAAAATAATTCCCGTCCTGCTATTTACATATGTTGCCCTTGGTTGAACATTGTGCATGAAGTTGTGGGATCTCATGTTGTATTCATGTTTTTATGCTTACTACTACTCCCTTCTCACAGACTCATGGAGTACAAGTGGTTCAATGTAATACAATTGTGGAGCAGTGTCGCGGTCTCTCCCTTCTCACCACGGGAACAACTGTGGGCGCAGTCTCTCCCTTCTCGGTACATGCATGCAAATTCAAATATCCCTGCTGAACTGGTAGGGACGTGAATACAAGAGAGAGGCCACCATTAAACCCATATAGGTTTTGTTCCCTCGCTTGTGATGTCACTGGTCTGTCTCACCTACTGTGGCCTTAGGGCCTTGGAGCTGTCCGCAGCCCGCAGCCCCTCACCGACATCAGGCTTTTCTTTCTTTGTGTAGGTTGTGTCTTAGTGTCTTCTTCAGGATAATAAGACGACAACAACATCTTGAAGCAAGAATAACGGTCCTCCACCTATAGGGCATACCCATGGCAACCACCCTCTTGCGGGAGGCACCATACGGAAGATGCGACGAGGATGGGGGACGGGCGTAGAGGTTGGGAGCAAAAGAGAGGAGAAGGGGTGCGGGGTCCACGTGTCCCTTCTCAAGTTTCCATCCCCAATCATAATTTACATGTTGTTAACTATATGAACCAAACGCTGTCTTACTGAAGTGTGTGTTGTATGATGCAGCTGAAGATGAACTCCTTTGAATCTTCACGACATTTATGTCAAGACCACATTGAAATCTATGATGGATGGTGCAAGTAGAGAAGGATGTGCACCCATGATAGACTGGATTAGATCGATAAGTAACGCGCTATACCTGCCATAGATTGTCGGGGTTCATCACATGTCATTCATACCCTCAAACTATAGTCCAGTAACGCATTATGCTGAAATCAATGTTGTAACACCCCAACATTTAGGAACCAACGAAGGGTAGAACTAGGAATCTGATCATTTGCATGCATTCATCTATAAAATCTGGGTAAATTTTTCGCCAAACAAAAACCTAAGGAGATCAGAATTTCTTTCATTATCTAGAGGTAGAACTAGGAATCTGATCATTTGCTCTTTATAGTGATTGCTGTAAATTTGACATGACCTTTAGGAATTAATGAATTTTGGGGAAACAATTTGAATTCAAAATTGAAATTTAAATCATTTTGAAATTATTTGAAAATTAAAAGTTATATTAATTGTTTTCCAAAATGATTTAGTAGTATTGTTTGATTATATTATATATATTAAACAATAATGAGAATTTAAGATTAGATAACAAAGTAATAAGAAAGGAATTATTATTTATTTTCTTTATTCCATTACAATAATACAAAGGGAGATAAATTTATCAAATAAAAGTACTACAAAAAACAAATTACAATGAAATGAAACTTTATTAAATAATAAGAATATTATTACAAAGATTCTTTACAAAAGAATAAATGAAAGATTACAATGTAAAATAAAACCCTAGACTATCTATTTACTTCTATACTAAATCTTGAACTTCCAGATCTTTGTTCCTGCAAAATAAAAAGAAACTTAAAAAGAAACAGAATGTTAATTGGTTAGTTTTACTCTCGGTGGAGAACAGTAAAGTGCATTTTTCTATTTAAATCATTGAGTAAATTAAAGGGGCAAGTTTTACCAATGTGAAGTATTTGTTCTTTCAAATCAGAAATGCTTCAGTACAACATCATAAGCCAAGTAATAGGGGAAAGTATCACCAGATCAGGGAATAGTAAAATGATAGGAATTAAGTCAAATTCACTTGATCCAATCCAAAGGGAGAGAGCACAATGAAGCAGCTTACTCAAATAACTGCATGCAGTGTGTTGTCGACTAGCAGTGAGAAAGAGAGAGAGATAAAGCCACACTTGCCACATCAAAGTAAGTTTTTCTCACCACTTCACAACCACAGCCACAACAATTGTTCTATCTCAAGAACACACACGCACAAACAGCACTAGCACTTGCCAGAATTCCAACAAATCAAGCAACCATTTACCAAAACAATCCACCAAGAAACCATCTAAGATGGTCACCTAATGGAGGGGTGGAATAGGTGGATAGCAAGGACAAGGCCAAAGGAAACAGTAGCACTAGGAGGTGCGGGACAAGGCCAAGGACAGCAGCAGCAAGCAAGAACATCAGATCAAGGGTAAAATCACCACTGGTTCTAGAAGAGCAGGCAACTCCAACACAAGGTACATGCTACCATATTCTACTCTAGAATCAGGATAACTCTCAAATCCTTAGATCAATCTCTTGATCAGTATACATACATATGTATTCATGCAAAGGCATGATATGATGATCATGGAACAAATAAGATAATTGACAGCCAGTAAAGAACATATGTATTCTTATCCAGGTTATGGAGTGTCTTGGTCCTAGCAACTTGGTCCCAAATGAAGGTAGTACTACACTTGATTTGTATTTGGGGATTAGGATAACACGTAGTCCAAGAAATATGTTTGACTACAAATGTGACCAACGAAATATGAATCATATGTCACAAAAATTTATATCATTGGAAAGAGCTTTTAAATGTCAATCCAATGATATAATTTTTGTGACATATGATTCATATTTCATTGATCAAATTTGTAGTCAAACATATTTTTTAGACTGCGTGTTAGTCCAATAAACCCGGACTGAGGGAGTATTAGGGATAGAAATCCCGCGATATAAATCAAGCTACGATTAGACTCAGTCATCGTCGGCGCATGTGAGGTGCGATACCTTCTACTCCCTCTGTTTCAAAATATAAGATGTTTTAGCTTTCTCATTAACTCTGCCTTGTCTTATATGCCACTACATTTTCTAAGCTCTTTACAACTGGCCAAAGGATTAACTAAGCAGTTAGATCGCATACTCTAGCAATGTCTCTGGAGGAAGAAACATGATGAGTCTAAGCCTGCTTTAGCTGCATGGGATATTGTTTGTCTGCCAAAGGATAAAGGTGGGCTTGGTGTTATTGATTTTCAGAAGAAGAAGAATGCATCTCTGCTCATTAAATTTATGGATAAATATTACAATAGTAAAGATATACCTTGGGTCCATTTAGTGAAACATGCTTACTACACAGATAAAGTGCCTCATGCTGAAAACCTGTGTGGTTCATTTTGGTGGAAAGATGTTTTGAAACAAGTGGATAATTTCAGAGGGGTGGCGGTGGTTCATCAAGGAAGGGGTGACTCTTTTCTTTTTTGGTCAGATAATTGGGAATTAAATGGATCTTCCAGGCCTTTAAAAGAAAGATACCCAAAACTTTTTTCTTTTGTGCTCAATGAAAATTTGTCAGCTGCTCAGGTTTATTCTTCTGATGATATTAATGACTTGTTCTATTTGCCTTTATCTGTTGAGGATTTTTCATGAATTGGGAGATCTCCAGAATGTAATGGTTGCTAACCCACTCTCTACACAGAATGATGCTTGGACTTATAGATGGGGAGATAGTTATGGCCCTAGTAATTTCTATAAGTGCATCTTTGAAAATATAAAGGTCCCTAAGGTTTATGATTGGCTCTGGAAATCATTGCACTATGAAGACTAAGGTTTTTGCTTGGCTACTGCTGAAGGATAGATTGAACACCAGAGATTTATTATAGAGGAGGAATTGGAATGTTACTGATGATATACATTGTGAGGTTTGCCCCGCTCATTTATATGAGGACAGATTCCATCTTTTCTTTGAGTGCAATTTTAGTGCTAGAATATGGAATTATTTACAGATCGATTGGATACCCCTTGGGGATTTGCAGCTGATCGTGGCAGCGGCTAAAAGGTCTTTTGGTCATCAGTTTTTCATGGAGGTCCTGATCACTACCTGCTGGAATATTTGATTAATTCGAAATGATAAAAAATTTAACCAGCAGAGACCTTCTTTCTCTCAATGGAAATCCAGATTTATTCATGACATCAATTTTCTTCAATATAAAATTAAGAAGAAATAGAGAGCTTCTCTTTTAGCCTGGGTAGATGGTTTACACTAGGGATTAAGACATATGTTTAATGGTCCTATTGTAATTAGTAGTATTTTCTTTTAGCTTTTGTAAGTATTTTCCTTGACTCTGTATCCTTTATTTTTATATAATAATTTTTTGTGGGGCTTTTGCCTCACAGTCTTACAGTAAAAAAAAGATGGTTTAGCTTTGTAAAGCAAATGTATCTAGATTAGTTTTAATATATAGATTCACTCATGTTTGGAATGAATCTACACACTAAAACAAGTGTAGATATATATTTTCTTCACAAACCTAAAACATCTTATATTTTGAAACAGAGGGAGTAGAAGGCTTTGACTAGAAGTTACTTATTTTCTTTTTGTTTCTGCTTTTACAATAGGGTTAGTGGTAATCTGGTGGAGCTTCTCTCTGGAGGCATGAGGTCTCGGAGCTCTTTATTTATTCTTGAGGCATGAGGTCTCGAGCTTTTTATTTATTCTTGAGGCATGAGGTCTCGGGGACCGAAGCATATGGGATGTGGTCTGGCGCGCGGATGTCTACGTGTGTTTGCATGGAAGGCAGCAACTTTAACTCTGGTTGTGCGAACGGGTCTCCATCGTCGTATGCCAACAATCGATCTAAGGTGTGCCATTTGCGGAACCCAACAGGAGGATGCGCACCATGCACTAGTGACATGTACACTGAGTCGAGCACTACGTGAAGCTATGCGGATGCACTGGGACCTGCCGTCGGAAGAGCTTTTTCTGGAGTCCGAGCACGAGTGGTTTCTTGATCTGCTACACAAATCACCGTCTAGTGTTCATCATCATATTATTTTCCTGCTATGGAGGGCTTGGCATCACCGTAACAACATTGTGCTTGGAGATGGTAAAGCATCGATTTCTGCCTCGGTTCCATACTTGTGCAATTATCTGGAGTCGTTTCTGTCTATTAAGAACCCGCCAGCTCCTAATGGTAAATCTCCTTGTTTGCCTGTTCCCATCAAAGTTTCTGAAGGCCGACCATGCTCTCGGTGGGCAGCTCTTGCAGACGGCTGTTTGAAAGCAAATGTGGATGCTGGTTGGGATGTACTTATCTACTACTCACTCTGTTTCGAATTACTCCGCGCGCACGTTTACCTAGATGGCCTAGTATTCTCTAATTTTTCATCAAAAAATTCTTAGAATTTTTGATATACGTAGTACATATTTCATACTATCTATTTCAAAAATTCGAGGATTTTTTTGAATGAAAAATAAGGAAGTACTAGTTCACCTATATAAACGCGCCGGCGGAGTAATTTGAAACAGAGGGAGTATTAAAGCTGGCCTAGGTATTATTGTCAGAGATCATCATGGCACGGTCATCCTATCGGAGTGGAAGTTTCTGCCGTGTTGTGCGTCAGCAGAGGAAGCGGAAGTACTAGCATGTCTGGAGGGTCTGAGACACCTAATTCAGTTGAATCGTGCTTCTGTAACGCTGGAGTCTGACTGTCTGAGACTAGTACAGATCTTGTCATCTTCAGCTTTGGATCGATCACCAAGTTGGGTGGGTTATCTCGAATGCCAAGAGCTTCTAAAAATCTATCAGCATATCAACATTGTCAAAGTGGATCGCGCGAGCAACGGAGTAAACGCATTCTTTAGCGCAGTTAGGCAAAAATAGTTCGAATGGTTTTTTGAGTGGCTCAGTCCCAACCTGTCCTCGCGCGAGTAACGCATTGTGTGTGAGTCAGGTTCCAAAAGACTCGAAAAACGGTCCGCCCCGTCCTCGTCCCCCGCGGGCGACGGGCGGGCGTTCTTCCCAACCCACCTCCAGACCGCTCCACCGCTTCCTCCCTCCCGCCGCTACCGGCGAGCGCCGCCAGGCAAAGCCTGGGGGTGCCGGCGGCGGCGGCCGTTCCATTACCCGCGGCCGTGGAGCTTGGCGCGGGGCTGAGCTGCTCGGGCGAGGTGCGCTGCTGTTTGAGGTCTTGGGACCGTGGGGAGATCTGTAGCTCGCGGCGGCGGTCGGCGGCGTTGGCGGCAACAGGCGTGGGCGGCCGACGAGGTTGCAGGCGGAGCTAGGGCCCGATCTGGGCCAAGTGGGCCCGATCTGGGGCTGCTGCTTGCTCCGGTCCTTGGCTGGTTGGTTGCCCCGCGACTTCTCGGAGGAGGATTTTCGGCAGGGATGACGATGGTAGGCACAGCGTGCGCCGGAGCATGGTGGCTGGGCGGTGGTATCGCAGCGCGGTAGGGGCTAGTCGGGCTTGCGGGCCCGACAGCCCTAATCGCTGCGTCGCCGGTGATCGCCTCGACGGTGGAGGATGGTCTCCCAATGCCCGCGCGCCGCCGATGAGTTGGATGCCGTCATATCTTGTCTGTCCCGTCAGTCTTGCGATGAGCGGTCTATCGTCCTCTAGTCCCGGGCTCATGGATGCCGGGGCGGCGGCCCCGGAAGGTGGACTGCGCGGACGTCTCTACGGCGAGCGCCGTGGCGGCGGTGGTGGTCTCTCTCTTCGGTCATGTGGATGGCGAAGAGGGAACGCTGGGGGACCTTGGTGTTGGCGGCGCTTCGGATTCTACAACTCCCAGATCGTGTTTTGGAGACCTGGCTCGAAGAACGGACAACCTGAGATCGGAGTAGGGCGAAGGTTTTTCCGGGCGAAAGCTCAGTGCTTCGGCACCAACGGCGGCGATGCCTGCGGGTGTCGTAACCCTCTTGGGGGCGTTGTTGTGGTTACCTTCTCCATGCTAAAACTCCGGGTGAAAACCCTTGACCATCGGTCTCGACGGCGGCGGCGTGTGGCGTCGTTACCCTCTTGGGGCGTCGTCGTGGAGCCCCGGTTCTCCTCGGTGGTTTGGTGTCTTCGGTGGCAAGTCTTGGTCGTTCCTGTTTTTTCTTGTTGTATCTTGATCTGCCTTGTAAGGGGGTTCCCCCATCACCTTGTATCAATTCGGCCGTTGTGACTTTATTTATAAAGCGGGGCGAAAGCCTATTTCGAGAGTCCCAACCTGTGTGTTGGGGGATGTCCAAGCTGACTGTAATAACTGTGTTGCCTAATTAATAAAAGCTCGCGGTTCCTTAGAAGAAAAAGGTCTCGAGCTTTTTATTTATGTCTCGTTATGTTTGCCAAGCATGTCCAGCTTTTAATAATACAAGGCTATATGCATGCATAAATCCATTTTGAGGTTAGGGGTTATCCTCCTTTTAAAAAGGAAAATCTATTTGGGGATGGCACGGGCAAGAAAGCAACACTAAACATGATTGCTAAGCATAAATGGCTACTTCATTCGTTCTAAAACAAGTGACATAAGTTTGTCTAAATATACCTAAAACATTTAATATCTACATTCACGTAAATCTAGGGACTGAGGGAATATAAATTATACTCACTCCGCACTGTAATATAGTATGTTATTAGAACCTAGGAAAAGCAATACCATCACGTGCTACTCTCTAGGGTAGATACTAGAGACGTTTTCTAGGGTTTGGTCATTAATGTAGGGGCCGTGTTGTACCCGCTAACACAAATTATAACGTCCACTCTCCCATACTCGGGGAGATGGTAAGCCAATGCTCCTTTCAAGTACAATGGATGACACTAACTTAGGCCATAGATCTTCCTAGTCACCCATAGACCCCGAACGTTAGCCAAAACTAAGACATGGCCGATAGTTTAACAAGGACGAAAGCAATCACATGGATCTAAAATCAAGTAGGAATTCCTCCGTTGCACTTCTCAAAGACCGGGCTAGCGCCCTGTATGGTCCCGCTGACGGTCCGCCAGTGCGTCCAGGTAAGTAAGGATTACGCTGTTCCTTAGTGTCACTGAAGCTTCCGGCCATTTCTTTTGGCCACGCGATGTGGTACTATCTCTCTAAGCAGTGTTGTTTTCTTCATGGCTTTAAGAGCATCTTCACTCGGCTTTTCAGGACGCTGATTCCAGGACGAATTTTAGGTCCGGACGCCGAAAATTGGCCGGGTCGTGTTTTTAGGACCACGATTTCATCTGGATTCGGGCCAACTTTGGTCCGGACTTCCTAGGCCATTCCCAGCATCCCAAGAACGCCCTAAAAACGCCGGACGAAGCGAAAACGGACGTGGAGCAGCTCTGTCGGTGAGAGAAGGCCAAACTCCCGCCTTTTTTTGCTCCCCTCTCGCCTTTCTTCCCCATTCCCCCCCACTCCCGCCAGTTCGCCGAGCTCCCGCCCGTCCGCCATACCGCCCAAGGGTTTTGTCAAACCCAGTTCGAACCTCGGCAAGGAAACGGGGGAGAAAAAGGTGAGAATGTCGACGGCGAGGCCGCCAGGCGTGACCAACACCGAGTGGGCGGTCATTGTTGTGAAGAGGAAGGTCGAGTCGGGCGGCCGAAAGGAGAGAAAGGACAGGGCGAAGCTCAGGCAAGAAAGGAGCTCGCCGACGAGCAGGTAGCGATGAGGGCGAATCAGGCGACGACATCAAGGCGATGATGGCGAAGGTCGTTCGACGCCGTACTTCACCGGGAAGCAAGCCATCATCTCGCCGGCGATTCGCCGATCTCGCCGGCCGACTTCCAGGAGATTCAGGCGAACCCTCGGCAGAGGTACTCCACGTCCCCCGAGTTTGACGGCGGGTTCAACCCGAACGTGGTCCCCGCGCCTCGCCCTCCTTCGGCCTTCAACGTCGACATCAACATCCTCTACTCCACCTCTTCGGCGTACGCAGGTCCTTCGTCGGCGATGCGCCGCGGCCCACTCCCGTTCGGCGGAAGCTCGTCGCATGCAACCTACGGCGAGGTGGATGCGCATAACCTGTTTGGCGGAATATCGGCCGGAATGTCGGCCAAGACATACATGCAGGACATGATCGCCCAAGGCTCTGCGCCCGCCGGCAACCCCTCCTTCTTCACTCAAGGCTTGGTACATGGCGCGCCGCAATGCCATTCTTCAGGAGGACAACGCCGAGATCACGCCAGCGCCTGCGCCAAACGCCACTGTCACGCCGAGCTCTGCTTCCACCTCCTCCAACCAGTCGGCGTCCGCCGGCGAGACGCCCAACCCCGTCGCATCGTCCACGCCGGAGGAGCCCATCCCTTTAGACGACTGATCACCGAGTTTTTTATCTAGTTCTGTAATAATTTGTCGTCGAACTTGTTGAGCGTACTTCTGTCGAACACCTTTGGTCGAATTTTCGCCGGCGGGAATGATAAAATTCAAATATTCTGTCGTTTTATACTTCGCCTAGAAACACGGCCTGGGAACGCGAGTGGAAAACTCGGCGTTTTCAGACCAAAAACTTGTTTTGTCTGGCCATATTTTGGTCTGGATTTTGGCCTAAAACGCCCAATGAGTAGGGATGCTCTAATTGTCGCTGCCAATTCAAGCCTGTCAAGCTTCATGCACTAGCCAACGCAACTAAAAGTCCGAACTGATGGAAAAGGCTAGTGCAATCCACTTATACACTTCAACACCCCCTTTCACGTGTGACGGGAAGAAGTTAGCACGTGCAACCGAAAGAAAGCGACGGCGCGCGAAACTCACGTATGACTCAAGAGGCCTATACGTGGACACAGAGGGGTCTACAGCAATTTTAGCATAAATTGCGAAAGACAGGACTCGAACTCAAGACTCCAGCCCGATACCACGCCTTTTATGCCAAAACTAAAAAGTCAAGTCAGATTAATAGAAGAACCGCGTAATCCACTTATACACTTCAACAAGCCCATCACAAAAGCCCAGCTCATAACGCAAACAGCAGCAGCCACGGGTTCCGGGCGCTTCGACGCTCCATGGAAAATAATGGCCAACTCGCCAGGTCCAAGTTCGAAACGCAGGTGCGGAGAAAGCTGGAGAAAGACGCCTCAAATTCTGGCAAAGGAAAGGTTACAACTTACAAGCAGAAAGCGACCCAAGAGGCAAGAACCAAGAGTTTGTGTGCTAGATCTCTGCAAGCTTACTTCAAAGAGCAGAGCTGTAAAGAGATTATTATACCATTGACAAAAACACTTTCCCGCTCCAATGTTAAATTACAGTCTAGGGCATGGAGCCATTCTGCCCGATGGCTGTTGCTGAGACAGAGGCACAGAACAGGGCAAGAGCGTCCACTATACTGAAAAGACATACCAGAGGTGTGCTGGATCCTAAGCTAACAAATGCACAGACAATCATTTCCAGATTAACAAATGCACCATCAACTGTTAACAAAATGGTATTTAGATTCTACATGGCTCTCAGCTTCCCACAGAAAGGCTCCAAAACCAGCTGCCTCCAAGACAAGGTGCGTAAGCTCCGTAAACGTAAGCGTTACTGTCTTACCATCTTTTGCGTTAACGGAGCCATCGTCCAACACTTTGATATCTGGCCTTCCAAAGAGAGCCTGCGTTTGCTTCTCGATCAGCGAAACAGACTCCTTGGATCTGATAGTGGCGTATCTTTGCAACGTATCGGCATCCAAGCGCGTAACATAAGACCTCAACTTGTTCGGATTTGTTTCCTCGTCATCGTCCAAATCAACCACCTCCCCGTCAGGCGATATCTGTACCAGAGACTCCATGTCCCAGAACGGATTAGGCTGCAGGTCTCTTTCGGACACTACCTGTTCCTTGAGGCTTGGCGGGAGCGTCTTCATGTTCTTCTCGAGCTGGAACCGCTCATCCACCCTCTTGAGGAAGTAACCGTACATGATGGATGCCGCGTAAAGCTTCCCGAGATTTAAGTTGCTGATTTCGACAACAGTGTCTAGTGGCGCCGCTGCCTGTTCTCCCATGATAAGACTGAGATGGTTCTGTATCATCTCAAGAGCATCTTGGGAGTGTATGCTCTGCAGCTTGTACTCCTGGTTAGGCAACGAGGTGATGTCGCGTACAGGGCCACCTGATGGTGCTAATGCAGGTGTCATTGATATGTCATTTTCCATGAACTTGAACAGAATCCAACAGTAGATGATTTCTTCTAGGGTATTCTGCCTTTCCTTCTCTTTGATTTCTGCAATTCTCCTGTAGTTCAATTCGCACAAGTCATCAACAAATGAGTCGTAAACTGATGTGAATCTAATCAAACATATATATTTCAATAGAAGATCTAATGTTTTTTTTTGTACCATTTATTTACATATCAGCGTATTTGTAGTAGTTTTTTTTTTTCAAAAATGTTCTATACTAGCAGATATGATGCATGACTACATGTTATAGACTTGGGGAGAACAAATGGCACTTACTTGTAAAGGAGGTCCTGGGGAACTTTTGCGGCCTCTTCCTTTTGGGCATCTTTCTCCGATTGCAGGTTTTCAAGTTGCTGATCAACTGTTAGAGGGATTAGGTGTGGCTCTGATTGCAGTATGTGCACCAGAAGTTGACCACTTGGGGTTTCGAATCTAAGTGGAGCAAGTTGTGTCTGGCCATCACCAGAATCCATTTTGGCTCTAACTTTTAAGCTCCTTGTGCGGTAACTATTAATTTGGAATCCAGCTTTAGAACGAGTGGCACAAGGAAAGCCCTGCAGAAGAGAAAAACATCATCCAGTTGACTCAAATAACACTTGGAACTTGGAATGGGGGCTATGCAACTCCTATACATTCCGGCACTGTTTCCCGCCTTGGCTAAGAAATCATAATATAAGCATCGCAATACAGCACCGGTAAACAAAGATACTGCCTAACTAATACACGAGTTGATCAGAAAGTTCGAGAGTGAAAAAAATAATAATTCAATTATCACCTGTCACCAGCACCCAATATTGTGAGAGGGAAATCTACACATGGCTTATATTTCTCGGCCACAATCAACCCTCAGCAAACACACCCAAAGTGAGCAAGATTCTTTTTCCGAAACCAAGTGCGCCTCACAGAACATGGACGACAATCAGATCCGACAGAAACTCTTGTAAATAAACAGTATACGTACATAAAAAACGCTGGCGTCGCTTTTGTAGGCGTTATGAAGAATTCAAATACTGACTGCGTAGCATACTGAATGCGACGGCACTTTAGGGAATTCAGCAGTTGCGCAACAGCTAAGTAAGGCATGTTTGTTCTTCAGATTTCCACCTCGTACAGGTACCTTTTCAGCTAGATTAGACTAGGTCCAAATCTGCACGAGAAGTAACTAAACTACAGAGAGAAGGCATGCCGACAACCTAAACGGCATAACAGGCTATTGTGGTAGAGCAAGCACGCTAGCCCAAGTCGTTTTATGCGCCGTCACACCACACAAACCTCGGCGCAGCACTGCTCAGATCGGCGATTACGGTCCACAGAAACGAAGCAAGTACACGTAAGCTGTAGGAACAACCTATCGAGCCACAGGCCTTGAGCGAATCACGAGCCGGACTGGATCCCAGTTCAGTACTTGGAACCACGAAATGGACGAGAGGAGCGAGGAGGAGGCCTTAACGTACCTTGCAGAGGCGCCTGGGGCGCGGCGTGGCGAGGGAGCAGGAGGAGGCCGGGGACGGCGAGGCGAGGAGCAGCGCGGCGTCTGCCCACGCCGACATCGTGGCGGGGAGCGGCCGAGCAAGGGAAGCCGCTCTGGGGTAGCAGGAGAAGGTGGGATTCCGTCCGCTGTTTGGGCTCCGGAGATTTTGTTCGAGAATGTGGACAGGTTGCGGAGTGAGACCCAGACGGGGCAGTGGTGATATTGGAGCGCGCGGCGCTGATCTTTTTTTCTATCTGGAGCGAGTGCTGCGTGCGTGGGCTGGGTGCGACGCCAACACGAGCGCTTTCCTTCCCGTCTCCGCCAGCCAAGCCAAGAAGCTCGTCTGGTACTCTGGTCTGGCTGCGCCGCACCTGACCTGCACCGCCGGCTGCCGTGAGCGTGCGGGACTGTTCGTATCTTTGTACGCCACACAAGTCAGGTAGTTAGGTACCGGCCACTGCCATGTGTTTATCAGTTTGTGCGTGGGCTCAGGATTGGGCTATTCTCTGCCCACTCAGCAGCACTTCTTTATGTTCTTCAGCAAACTGAAGCATGACCAACTTGACATACAAATTGATTAGAAACCAATACAAATAAGCCTACCCTGTAAACACGAGGGCATCTCACAGGGAAAACATGTGATTTATGACCAAGGGCTAGAGTACCCGTACATCGACATCTTTCGAGAGATGGCACGGTGATCACCACATCATCTCTCGGTACACAACCAGAACGTACAAAAACATAGCAGAAGCACCCAGTTTCTCCAAGACTACACTACAAGAGGACCTACAGACTAGTACATTACAAGAGCTGAAGCGGCGGCAATATGCTTAACGAGAGGCGCGGAGCACCAAAATTCATCCACATGTCCTGCACCACAGAAGGTACTATCTCGGACGAAATACTGTACTGTAATCTGCGGCAGCCTGGAAATACATCGACATATTTGGTTCCCAGAGGTAATTCAGGCCTCAACCAAGCGTTGGTGCCAGGCACTCATCGACTATGTCTAGCAGGTTTAAATTCTCCAATGCGGCCGCCACACGTTCCTTGTCGTTCAGTTGCTTGTTCACTGCAAAACAAGGGGAGGAAAATACTGAGATAATATTCCAGGCAGCAGACCCCTTGGAAACTGCAAGGTATAACAGCTGTAGCTTGTAGAACACATACCGGCAGCTTCAGTTGCGTGCGATCCAGGCGCCAGCCTTATGTCCACCTACACGGAGCAAAAATTAGTGCACTGTCCTTTTTTTTTTACTAGAAGAAACTATGAGCAGTAAGCAGCATAATGATCCTGTGGTTCAAGAAAAATATCTACTCTACGTAATTGGTCTTTCACTCTTCAATATGCTTATGGGCCACCTAGCATCCATGTTCAAGAGCTAACATTGTTTCTAACCATTAATAGATCTTCAAGGTATACATTCAGGTAAAATGGGCTGCCTCCCCAAGTGTTTTTGCGGTATCTGAATTCTGAAGGGAAAAGAAATAACTAGTTTCATGATGGCAGCAGCAAGTCAAGTGGTCGACGCATATGGAATGCCTAACTCAGATTTCTAGGACTTCCTAAATTGTATATAACGCTAACATGCTAATTAAATTTCAGGCAGCTCATATTTTTTGTTTCGTTTAGACAGTTCATGATTATGTGTGAACCTAAAATAGCAGGGCTTGTTTGTACTCCACACCCACGGCATACCTTGTAACGAGGAGGAAGACTCCGCATGAGCTTCACACGTAAGCAAAGGCCAATTATAGTCGCCATACTGCAATGCTCCACTGTTGGGGTGAAAGTAACCCTGAAACCAAAGCAATAAGGAATCGTCACAACTAAATTTGATTCAGAATCCTGGATAATAGGATCTAAGGTTCCAATATAGATGGTCAACTTACCGCACATGACTAAGCTCATCGCTGATTTCGACCGAGTCTTCAGTCACCACCTTAAGCTCTTCCAATGAGTATGGATGCTCCGGGTCCTTTATATCTCTAATATGATGTAAGAATATTAAGGAGTACAAAAAGAATTGCGACAGTAGGACCCAGATCAAAGAGTATAGCAGGAAAGTAAGCTATGCTAAGTACACACTGAAAAACAATTGAGGATATCAAATATTTCTAGCTGGTCTATGGGCTCCACTGCATTTTCATCTGTGTTTCTGGGTTCTTCTCTGGTGCGCCTCTCTTTTTTCTCATGTACCACTGGGTTAGCATTTATCAACCCCATGACCATTTTTTCCTCTGGAATTCACTAATTTGCCTTAGACAAACAAATTCCTGCATGTTAAAAGCATGTAAATCATGTCAACAGCAATATTAAGCCCTTCTCATCTCCAAGTATTGAACATCTAATGGACCATCCTTTTCAATCTAGATAGATGAAGACTAGACCTACAACGGTACTATTTTTCTAAAATGTTTACACATATTCAACTAAGATTGAAGTGGGGCAGAACATCCAATGACCCTTTTTGCAGGGGGTTTTGTACTTGTTTCGAAACTCCAACCAAATTTGACCGTCAGTTTAGCACCAACATGTATGTCTCAGATTTGGTTGAAGTGTCAAACTAGTTCATGTTGCAAAAAAGAATCAAGTTTATCAAATGCCTCACTCTTTAAACTATGCAGGCAAATTTAATACCACAACACCTAATAGAAAATTAACTTGTTAAGTAGAATCACAGCAGGCAGTAAATGCTAAAAAAGCACATATTTCAAACAACTACTTAGCAATGAACTAGACCATTTGCAGATATCTGGTCAAATATGGTATTTTAGGAAGAGTAAAATGCACAGGAGGTCCTAAAAGTTTGGATGAAACTGTATGCAGCTCCTAAAAGTTTCAACTTGTGCACCGGAGGTCCTAATTTTGAGATCCATGTGCACTGTAGTCGGGGCTTTAGCTGGGAATTAGGACCTGCAGTGCACAACTAACTGAGAACTAGGACCTGCAGTGCACAACTAACTGAGAATTAGGACCTCCGGTACACAAGTTGAAACTTTTAGGACCTGCATACGGTTTTATCCAAACTTTTAGGACCTCCGCTGCATATTACTCTTTTAGGAATAAAACTAGTTACTCCCCTTGCCGATTCAATATTAAGAAACCATGTTCAGTCCATCAAACTTGAATTATGGCAAGTTGATAAACAAAATCACACAATCCTAGAGTCCTAAATACCAGGAGACACATATACTCCTCAACCAGTGGCGAAGTACACAGATATCAAAATAATGATGAACCCGAAAGAGCCTAATCACAATGCGAATATCTGCATCATGTTGAGCTTGCACTGTGCTCTTGTTTACTGGGTGTCAAATCTATGTTGATACAGTAAAAAGGTTTATCTCTTAAGTTTAACATTACTCAGGGATATAGAAAGTAGACATTATGAGAATGGGGACAGAGCTGGAACAAACTTACATTGATTGCTATCTAAATTAGACAATAAGATACGCAACCAAAATAAGATAGTGAACACAGTAACAATGGTTACAATAAACAGTCCATGTTATATATGTAGGACGATTCATAGAGGTGCTAATAAACTAATAGCCCTCCTATTTAAATAGCTAGTGCATGCATATAATTAAAAAAAATGGCCACATCACTTCAAAACCAAACTAGTGATGTTGTGACATTAGAGAAAACGAGCAGCACCAAGCCACCAACAAAGCCTTCTTTCTCCTATTCATGCTCCACTACAACTAGTCTACTGTTCCCAGGCTCCCTGCTCCAATCACGCACACACAAAAGGCACTGTCGCAAGGAACTTGATCATTCGTAACAAAATGGTGGATATTTGATAACATATCCAAAGTTGGCGATCCTTTGATTAAAGAGATGGACTACAGCGACAACCGCATTGGCAGTGAACCATGGAACCCTTGCCACAACAACCCGCTGTCATCATGAATGCAAGCACCCGGACACATGACTGAATCGGACAGCAGCGAGCGAGGTTGTTTGGTTCGATGAAATATCTTGAATGACGTTTCTACAAATACAGAACAAATAACCGTTGGCTGGGTTGCTCCTTGGAGCTCTGGCTACCTATTACAGATTGGTTCCACTTCCCTACTCCTCAATTCCTCTCAGATTCAAAGAAATTCCATCTCAGAAACCTAGGGTTTTCGTTTTCCAAGATTTATTCGTTAAAATTCTGGGGGGTATGTAGGAGGAGCAGAGAAGAGGGAAAAGGAGACTGGAGATGAGTTTACCTGTCCTTCCCTCCGTGCTTCTTTGCGCCGCCGCTGTCCAGAGGGGGCTTCTGTCGCCCGCGCGACGGGAGAGGAACGGGCGTGGCCGGTGAGCAGCGGTGCGACGGCTGGCGGCGTTCTGTGCTCGTCTCGGTTGCTCGCGTCCGGGAAGACCAAGCCAGTTTCCTTTCCGATGCGGTGCTCAAGTCCAACTTCTCTTTCGGTCTTAGTTGGGCCGGGCCAGTACCAGGACGGGCCGGGCTGTGACGGCTTCCTATAGACACTTTTCGAGGCCTCTTCTTTCTGTGTAAGTGCGAGTCCGACCGCACCGCGACCGAGACAGATCTCCTGCTCCTCGTCTCGTCTTCTTGGCCGGGAAGAAAGGAAGGAAAGCGGCGGAGACCAGGCGATGGCGGCTCCGCTGGAGTTCCTCGAGACGCAGGGCGCGACGCGGCCGGAGCTGGCGGAGTGGTACGCCTCCCTCGCCGACCTCTACCAGAGGAAGCTCTGGCACCAGCTGACCCTCAAGCTCGACCAGTTCCTCGCCCTCGCCGTTGTCCAGGTCCAGTTTGACTCGATCCGCCCCTCCCTCCTCCCCTTCCTGGTAGCTAGTTTCCTATAGAGCGGCTTGATCTGCTTTTAGGGTTGAAGGAACCACCATTTGGGCTGGCTGTTAGGCTGAGGGCGAGCATGGGCGGAGACGCCCTTGATCTCCCTGGAAAATGTTTGCCGCCCTAATTGGAAGTACCTAGGTGTTGGAATTTGAAACCGTCGCAGTAGGTTCCCTTTGCCCGAAGCTAGCTGGTACACTGATCCTAAGTTGCTATTCAACACTATCCCTTTAGACTTTAGTTGGTATGCTTCAGAGCAACATTATAATTCAACGTGTTGGTTTGTTAATTCTGTATGACCTGTGATCCATTTATCGGCTTATGAAGATACTGAACATCTTTCTCACGTATTTATACTGTATTCGCTAGACCATTCATATACTATATAGGGATAACGGTCCAAATACTTGCATGTTTTACTTCGTTCATTTCATTACCTATATGTGCTAAATATGAAGAAGCATAATCTTAATTTATTTGTTGTCTCATGTAGCATGGCATATTTCTGCCCTGATTGGAAGTACCTAGTCGTTGAATGAAACCAGTGGGTTACTTCCCTTTTCCCGGAGCTAGCTTTTGCACTGATCCCAAGTTGCTATTCAACACTTCCCTTTTGGGTGCCTTGCACAAAACTAGTTAGCTTGCTTCAGAGCAGCATCGTAATTCATCGTGTTGGTTTGTTAATTATATATGTTACGACCTGCAATTGGTTATGTACGGCAACGTGTGATTAACTGAGCAGCTGATGTAGATGTTGAGCATCTTTCTGTGGTATTTTTACTGGAATTGCTAGATGACTATAATATACTCTAGAGTTATCTAAATGTCTACATGTTTTTCTTTGTTCAATTTATTTTTGCTATAAATGTAACATCTGAAGAAGTATAATTGTAATATTTTTATCGTCTAGTACTAAGTATTGCATGTAACATCGCGGCGCATTTGCCGTATTTTCTGTTGTGAAAACCCAAAGTTACTCATACTTAGGGTAGGTTCATCCTCATTACTGTGATACTTCCATTATTTTGATCAACTGTTTGGTTGCTTTCTTGCCATATTGCTTTTCATGTCACGGGGCTTATCATCACTCTCTTGTCCTCTCTTTTTGTACAGGCGGGCGATGCTCTGATTCAGCTGTATAACCATTTCATCTCTGATTTCGAAACCAAGATCAATCTTCTTAAGTTTGCTCACTTCACAGTAGTAGTTTCACGCCAGTATTCAGATAAAGAAGCTGGTATAAATTACCTCGAAGGTGTAATTGCAAAGCTGCATGATACCAAGGAATCACGGGTTGAAGAGCCCATTCTGTATGTGAAGATGCAGATTGCAAATTTTCTTCTTGAGAAAGGGAGTCAAAAGGAGTGTAAGAAGCTGCTAGATAAGGGGAAAACCACTTTAGATGGCATGGTTGATGTTGACCCTTCAGTACATTCGACCTATTATTGGATATGTTCCCAGTACTACAAAGTCTGCCAAGACTACTCTGAATTTTACAAAAATGCTCTTCTCTATCTTGCATACACAACAGTGGAGTCACTTTCAGAACCATTCAAGCAGGTATCATTACTTACCTGCTCTTTTTAGATGAAATATTGGATATTTGGATTCATAATTGCTGTTTCTGATTTCCAATTAATATGTGCAGAACCTGGCATTTGACCTCTCACTTGCTGCTTTATTGGGCGACAACATATACAACTTCGGGGAGTTGCTTGCTCATCCAATTGTATGTCCTTACTTGCCTTTAATCTTTCTTATTCACTTACAGTCTGCTAACTAGTGATACCCATGAGTACCCTCTTAAAGAGCTAACTGTAGGTTTAGTGATGCTTGAATTGTTGATTGACGACAAGGCCATTGTTGATTGCCCATTCCTGCTTGCAAGATGTATGCCCTGAGTTACAGTCAATTAGTTATGCATATTTGAACAAAAGGACGATGAACCGTTACATTTAGCACCCAATGGGCCTAGTAGATCATAAACAAGTATGTATGTTTAGTTTCTTGGAACAAACCATTTTTGTTTTGTTTTGCCTTTTTGGTTATCTCAAGAGAGTTTTTGTTCCATATGTCAAGTTTCTGCCTTATGTGAGCTTATATTGAACTAATCTGGACATTCATAATAATTGATCCTTTATCTCTGCTATTTTCTTGCCACTGACGAAGTGCAATTAGCATACAAGTGTTGATTTTAAAAGCTGGGAATTAGAAGAGTTCTATTGAAATATCTGGAGCTCAGTGGTCATATTTACCTTGTGTGGATCAGTTTCTTCCTTAAAAGTTTGAAGCTGATGGTGTTGTTAGCTGTGGAATATTATGGCTGAACTGGCCTCGGGCTAATTTTTAGATGTAGTATCTTTTGTTCTGATTTTGGATCACCACAATCTGCATAATTTTGCTGTAACGGCATGCAACTCTAATTCCTATTGTGGATATCATGTAGATCCACAGCCTTGTGGGAACAGCGGTGGAGTGGATTTATCATATGTTGCAATCATTCAACTCCGGCAATCTAGCGTCCTACCAGGAACTCTGCAAAATCCATGCTACCGCTTTGAGCGCACAGCCTGCTTTGGTACAGAATGAGAGGGGGCTACTTGAAAAGATCAATATCCTTTGCTTGATGGAAATCATTTTCAGGTAATTCCTGTTAGTACAATTCAAGCTGCGATGCTGATTGATGATGTTACCTGTTGGCTACTATCCAGAGCAAAAGCCTTGTTTCCTAAGTGTTTATCCATTGCAGTCGAGCATCTCAAGACCGTACGATACCGTTGAGCACAATAGCTGAACAAACCAGGCTCTCAGTTGAAGATGTGGAGTATCTACTAATGAAGAGTCTCTCTGTAAGTCCCCTGCTCCCTTCTCGTTGCTGTGTAGTGTAGTTGCAGTGACACTTGCTTGGAAGTGAAACGATGACAACATTACTTTCTCACAATTGTAGGCTCATCTTATCGAAGGCATAATTGATGAGGTCTACGGGACTGTCCACGTATCGTGGGTGCAACCGAGGGTCCTCGGCATCGACCAAGTGAAATCCCTGCACGACCGGCTGGACACCTGGGTCGATAAGGTGCACACGACTTTGCTGTCTGTCGAAGCCGAGACGCCCGACTTGGTATCTTCGTGAACGGCTGTGACCTTACAAAGCAAACGAGGAATTGGAAATTTGTATTGATTCTTAGGCTACTGGCTCGCAAAACCTAGGAAGATTTGTAAACATTGATCAGTCTTGTTTTGTTTTTGGACGTGGAACTCACTGTATGTGCACAATGGCGTGCCAGCGGCATCTTTCCTGACAAGTTATTACTAAACCAAAGAATTTATTACGTAGAAAATACTCCATCTGATTCAAATTACAAGTACTAGTAGATATACAAAGTTGAGACCAGTTATTTGGATCGGAGGGTACTACTACAAAGCATCACTCAGTAGTAGCGAGCACATCAAAGGCAACAGATACAACACCGAGGATCGAAAGTAATCGCCGGGTATGTGCGGCGCAAGTGTAGTTCTTCTGGATTCTGAGGGACGTCATCGTGAACCCTCTGGCTGCACTGCCGGAGCCCCTCCTCGAAGCGATCCAGCTCCTGATCGTAGGACCGCTTCCCGTCGACCAGGCTCCCGTTGACCCCCTTGCCGGGAGCAGGAGGGCAGCCCCTGGATTCTTGAATTCTTGGCCGCCTCGCCGATGAGGGGCTTGTTTGCCCAGTACTCGTCGGACCACGGAGGATCAAACGTGAATTGCGCCGTTTCCGGTGGGGCGCAGAGGAGGACGAGGCCGACGGCGAGGAGGATAAGGCAGGGGCGGTGCACGGAGGTGGCCATATAGTACTAGGCTACTACTTTTATAAAAAAAAAAACCATATATATTAAGCATGCAAGCCCGTCTCATTAAAACCTTTCAGTCCCCTTAGGTATCCTGGTAAGGAAAAAGAGTGCGTCTAAAAACTTGCAGTTTTGAGTTCACACAATGGTTTATCGAACTAAGCAGGAAACTAGGGGGTTCATCGATCCAGCTACAAGAGCTCTTGTTCTGATAACTAAATTTAGCTAAGTTATGAGCTACCTGGTTAGCTTCCCTCGGAAAAAATTTAAAGGAGGAGTTGTCGATCATTGTAGCCAAATCCACACAGTCTGCGAAGATTGCAGCCGATTCATTCCACCAAACGTCATCGCCTGTGCAGGCTTCTACCGTTTTAGCAGAATCCGATTCGATAATGATATTGTTGCATCCTCTAGAGCCAGCCAACAAGAGTCCTTCTTTCATCGCCAAGGCTTCGGCCATGGCAGCAGATGCCACATGAGGGAGATAGCAATTCTTGGCCGCAACAAATTCGCCTTTATAATCACGCATAACCACACCAACAGCACCTGCATGAGTATCGACATGAAAAGATGCGTCAACATTGATTTTTACCTGTCGAGGCAAAGGTTTCAGCCATCTTGTACTTGATGCCACCGCATCATTGGAACAAGCACGAGCTGCATTTGCCGTAATTGAGAGAATGGATGTTCTGCATTTGTTGATGGCAGGAACATCCTCGTTGTGTGTTTTTCTGCGCCTAATCCACCATAAATACCAGCATGTGACGGCAATCATCTCCTTAAGATCAATAAAATTAATCCCTGATAGTGGAGCATCTTGACGCCGCAGCAGGAACTCCAGAACAGTCGAACCAGACCTGTCAACAATAAGCGCCTCTTCTATTATTTCATGTATTCCAAGATCCACCCATAATTCTTTTGCTGGAGTGCATTTGAAAAGGAGGTGCAGCACATCTTCGGCACTCTGATTACACACAGGACAAGCCCCACTTGTACCAATATGTCTATTAGCCAGGATACTTTTGAGAGGGATGATTCCATATAGAACACGCCAAATGAAGATTTTAATTTTACTTGGAATTTTCAGCTTCCATAAAATCTTCCAAACAGGATTGTTAACTGATCCACCTGGTAGGGCCAAATGGTTAGCACTTGTTCCGAATTGGTGTTTCCATTGGAGGTGATATCCAGATCTGACAGTATATCTCCCATGTTTGGTATGCTTTCAGGCAATAAAGTCATCAAACCCATGGCTGTTGATTGGGATTTGTAAGATTCTATTAACATCCATAGGGCTAAACAACTCTCTTAGGTGTGCCTCATCCCACCAACCTGTAATAGGACTTATCAATTCTCAGACCCTTGTATAAACAATACCTCCTCTAGGAGTGAGAATCCTTCCATTTGGGCTAGAAGGGATCCATGCGTCATGCCATATGTTAATTGATTCACCATTGCGAACTCTCCATATCATACCTTTTTTAAAATTCGAGAGCCCAGACAGCAAGCTTTGCCAAGTAAATGAAGACCCCGCCTTGGGTCCAGCCTTTAAAATATCCCCATGAGGATAATACTTGGCCTTAAGAACTTTTGCACATAGAGAATCATGATCATTAATCAGTCTCCAGATTTGTTTAGCCAACATAGCAAGGTTAAATGAATGGAAGTCACGAAAACCCATACCACCTTCACTTTTAGGATAACAAAGTTTCCACCATGCTAGCCAATGCATTTTCTGTTGGAATTATGCCCTAGAGGCAATAATAAAGATGTTATTATTATAATTCTTGTTCATGATAAAGTTTATATTCCATGCAAGAATTGTATTAAGCGGAAACTTTAATACTTGTGTGGTTTGTGAACAACACCGTGTCCCTAGTATGCCTCTATGGACTAGCTCATTGATTAATGATGGTTAAGGTTTCCTAACCATAGACATGAGTTGTCGATTAATAATGAGATCATATCATTGGAAGAATGATATGATGGACAGACCCAAACTAAGCGGAGCAATTAGATCGTGTCATCGTGTTCATCTTTGCGAAGCTTTTCTTATGTCAAATATTGTATTCCTTAGACCATGAGATAATAAAACTCCCTAGTATCGGAAGAAAGCTTTGAGGTCATCAAACGTCATCCTATGAGAGGGTGATCATAAAGGTGTCTCTCAGGTGATCGGAAAGTACCTGTTGGGTTGTATGTATCGAGATGGGATTTGTCCCTCCCAAGTCGGAGAGATATACTTCGGGCCCACTCGGTAATCGATATCAACACCGCTTGCAAGCATGTGGTTAAGGAGTTAATCACAAAGTGATATCGGATTACGAAACGGGTAAAGTACATGCTGTGAACGAGATTGAACTAGGTATGACGATACCGACGATCAAATCTCGGGCAAGTAAAATATCGCGCGATGAAGGGAATATATATATGGGATTGATTGAATCCTGGCATCGTGGTTCATCCGATATGATCATCGATGAATGTGTAGGAGTCAATATGGGTTTCCAGACCCCCGCTGTTGATTATTGATAGAAGAGCATGTCTGCATATTCTCGAACCCGAAGGGTCACACACTTAATGTGTCTCGACGCTAGGATAGATTGGATAATTGGTTTATGAGTTTTTTTTCGGAGTCTCGGATGGGATCCAGGACATCACGAGAGGTTCCGGAATGGTCCGGAGAATAAGATTCATATAAGGCAATGCAGTTTTTGGAGTTCGGAATTGTTTTGGGTTAATCGGTATTGTACCGTAAGCTTCTAGAACCTTCCGGAGTGGGAACAACGTGGCCCCACTTGTCGGGAGGGGGCATGGGCCTATGAGGGAGTGTCCTGGATGCATTGGTCCAGGGACACAAGCCCCATAGGGCCCAGCCGGCCAAGCCTAGGGCAAAATCCTAGGGGAGCTTCTAGAAGGGGGGAAACTTGCCCCCCACTCCTCCCTCCTTGGTCGCCGGCCTAGGGCTTGGGGGAGGGGCTAGGGCTGGCCGCCCACCCCTCTATATAAATAGGGCTAGGGGCGCACCCTCCCCCTACACCTCCTCCTCAAGCCCTAGCCGCCCTGCTGCCCTCCTCTCTCTCTCCCTCCCGACTGCGTGTAGGCGAAGCCCTGCTGCAGAAACTCTCCACCACCGCTTGCTTGCCGTCGCGTTGTAGATCCAATCCATCTCTCCACCCCACTTGCTGGACCGAGGAAGGAGGAGTCGAGGTGCCGCGTGTGCATCTCTCGAGGCATCGCCACTTGCGGTGTTAGATCGGATCGGATCGCGAGGAGAAGCGAGTACGACTACATCACCCACGTTAAACGCGTTCCAGTCAGAATCTTCAAGGGTATGAAGATCTCATCTATTCCCCCTCGTTGTTTGCATCTCCTAGATTAGATCTTGGCTTTCCCGTTCGCATTCGTAGAATTTTTTTGATTTACTATGCTGCGAAACCCTTCATTTTCTTGTTGTTCTCATCATCTCCCCACCAAAATTGGGATATAGCATCCATCATCCTCTTACAGACCCCCATTGGAATTTGAAAAACAGACATAGCATATATAGGAATAGACTGAGCAACAGCCTTAAGTAAAATTTCTTTACCTCCAATAGATAGTAATTTTTCCTTCCAGCCATTTATACGTTGTATGGTCCTCTCAATAAAGTGCAGAAAACAATCACTTCTATCAGCACCCACAATTGCAGGAAGACCAAGGTATTTTTCAGAAATTGCCTCAGTGTCAATATGGAGCTCTTCACATATATCTGCCTTAACCATCACATTAGTATTAGGAGAAAAATAGATACTAGATTTAGCTACACTCACCAATTTCCAAGAATTTGCGCATAGGAATCCAGAGCTTGTTGTAAGGAGGTTGCACTATTCATATCCGCTTTCATGAGAATTAGGGAATCATCAGCAAAAAGGAGATGTGAGACTGACGGTGTATTTCTGCACACCCTAACCCCATCGATGCCACCAACCTCTTCTTCATACAACAACAGACTGGACAAACCTTCTGCACAAAGAAGGAACAAATACGGCGAGAGAGGTCCCCTTGCTGCAGACCTCTCGTAGGAACAAACATATCCGTCTCTTCTGAATTAAATCTGACTTGATATCTCACTGATTGTACACACGCCATCATTAAGGTGATCCACTGTTCATCAAAACCCAATTTCCTCATCATGTTTTCCAGAAATATCCACTCCACTCTGTCATACGCTTTATGCATATCTAGCTTGATAACACAGTAACCATCCTTACCTGCTCTCTTGTTCTTAATATAATGAACACATTCATAAGCAACGAGAACATTATCGGTAATGAGGCGACCAGGAACGAAGGCATTTTGCATTAGCGACATCACTTCTGGTAGGATACCTTTAAGTCTAAGAACAAGCATCTTAGATATGATCTTATAGATCAAATTGCAAAGGCTAATAGGACGAAATTGGGTAACCAGTTCTGGGTTATCAACTTTGGGTATAAGCACCGCTGTCGTATCATTCCATCCTTCCGGGATCACACCATTATTTAAAGCTTGGAGTAATTCATTTGTAATCTCTTCTCTACATATACTCCAGAAATTTTTATAGAAAACCGCATGGAGACCGTCAGGCCCAGGGGCCTTAAAATCCCCAATACTGAGCACCGCATTTTTAACCTCTTCGGCAGTAAAGGGTTTAAGGAGCTTCTCATTCATCTCTGGTGTAACTTTAGTTTGAACTTTTTCTAGCAACATTGGATCAGTACCTATAACCTCGGACATAAAGAGATTAGAGAAATAGTGAAGGATAACAGGTTTCAGCTGATCCGTACCTTCGACCCAAACATTATTATTGTCTCGCAGCTTCTTAATGAAAATTTTCTTGCGCCTAGCAGAAGCAAAATTGTGGAAAAGGGAGGTATTACGATCTCCCACTTGGAGCCAATTGGCTCTCGATCTCTGCTCCCAATGCACCTCCTCCTGTTCCAACAAAATTTCAATCAGATTAGACATTTCCTTTGCTTATGCTTCATTTTCATCGGTCATCGGACCATTGAGCGCTTTATTAAGTTCCCGCTGAGCTTTTCTCAATCGCTGTTGAAAGTACAATGGAAGTCGCCTAGAGGAGGGTGAATAGGATTTTTAAAATTATTACGGTTTAGGCTCAAGTAAATGCGGAATAAAACTAACGTTTAATTTATTAAGCACAAAACCTAGCCACTAAGTTCACCTAAGTGCACCAACAACCTATGCTAAGCAATACAAGCAACAAGGTGATAGCAAGGTATAAATACTTCAAGCACGATGGCTATCACAATGTAAAGTGCATAAGTAAAGGGCTCGGTTGAGAGATAACCGAAGGACGCGAAGACGAAGATTTGTTTCCCGAAGTTCACTTCCAAAGAAGCTACGTCTCTGTTGGAGAGGTGCGATGGCGCAATGCTCTCCGAACGCCACAAATGGCTCACCTCGAGGTGTGGTGGCTCGATGCTCACCCAACGCCACACAAGGCCTCACTCCGGATGCGGAATCACGCAACTCACCGACGCCACAAAAGGCTCACCCTATTCTCCCGAGTGCGCACCACAAAAGGCGGGCACTCGCTCCACTATGGGACGCTTGAGGGCGGTCACCGAACACGTACAAAATTGGGGCTAACTCCACAACTCAATTGGAGGCTCCCAATAACAAAGCCACAAAAGGCTACAATGCCACAAAAGGCCAACAATGCCACAAAAGGCTACAAGACCACAAAAGGTTAACAATCCAACCACACAACCGTCTCAGAGGAGAACTCAAACCTATGCACCAAATGCAAGGGCAAGTCCTTCTCTCCCAAATTCCAACAAAGCTACAAAAGCTATTGGGGGAATAAGGGAGGAAGAACACAAGAGGAGAGCACAAAACTCCCTCAAAAAGATCTAGATCTCCTCTCTCAAATCCCTCAAAAAGATGCAAGAATCATAGGAAGGGAAAGGGAGAGGGAAAGCTTCTTCAAGGTTAAGAATGGAGGAGAGAGAGAAAGCCAAGAACCAAGAAGAAAAGCTAGTACCCACGAAGGGGAAGAGGAGACCCTTTTAAAGGGCTCCCAGATCTGCCCGTTATGGGCATTCGCGACTCCTGGCCGGAACTTTCGGTGGGAGGCCGGAAGTTCCGGTGGCACACAGCCAACGGTCAAAACTACGGAGTGAGAAACTGAAAAAGCGAATCCTGGTCGGAACTTCCGATGGGAGCGAAACTTCCGGTGGAAGTTCAGACAGAAGTTCCGTCAAATAGACATATTCAAAACAGAAGGTTACTGAACGTGAGCGGAACAAGAGCCGGAAGTTCAACCGGAACTTTTGGCGGCAACTAGGCCTGAGCGGAACTTCCAGTCCCTGGCCGGAACTTCCGGTGGGAGCGAAACTTCCGATTGAAATTCCGACTGAAGTTCCGTCAAATAGCACATCCAAAACAGAAGGTTACTGAACGTGAGCGGAAGAAGACCCGGAACTTCCACCGGAACTTTCGGCGGCAAATATGCCCTAGCGGAACTTCCGGTGGGAAGCCGAGGAAAATTCCAGAAACCAGAAAACCAGAAACGCAATAACTTTTGCATCCGAACTCCAAACGGGATGAAACCAATTTTGTTGGAAAGATAACGATGAATAGAATCCAACAAAAAGTCGATATATTGGGTATCACCTTGGGAGAAAATATCATGAATATATATGTGAAGTATCACCCAAGGTGTGGAGCCGAAAAACTCGCAAGATCAAAAACCGCAATAAGATATGCAAGTGAAATCCTTAGATGATGAACTAGAGCTTGTTATGATGGTGACCACAAGCTCTAGATCCTCTCATGGACAAGAACCAACTAACAACCAAGAAAGATGATGCTATGAATGCAAAGGTTTGAGCTCTCTCCGAACGATGCAGACGAGACACCCGCTTGAGAGACCCTCTTGATAGCACGGCTATCTATCCTAAACCCGGTCTCCCAACTAACAATACGAGACCGGAAAAAGAAAAGCCCTATCAAGAACATACCTTTGCCTTGAGCATCCCACTTGAACTTGATGTAGACCGTCTTGTTCTTCTATAGTGGGAACACCTTTCTTGGATGCTCTTGCTTGATGAAGATGAAGACTTGCAAATTGCTCCCCCATACTCCATGGGGAAACCTCTTCTTTGAACTTGTCTTCATCATTCCATGAGCACGAGGATGGCAAGCTTCAAGCATGAGATCTTCTAGAGATGGCGCATCTTGAGCTCGCCCTTCTTCATCCCTACTTGAGGTTGATCCATCTTGATGCAACTCTTTGCACATGCCTTGATCAACCTTCAAGCTCCTTCTTTCTTCATGATTCCAATGGGCACAAAGCCCTTGGACATTTCTTCATCTTCCAACCTTGAGACCAACACATGGCCCAAGCGATGCCAATGGACAAACCTACAAGTGAAACTCAATTTACATATTAGTCCATAGAGATTGTCATTAATTACCAAAACCACACATGGGGGCATACATGCCCTTTCAGTTGTTTTGTTCTTTTGAGAACTCTACCATTCCAATCACGGAACGCCATGTGCATATGATTTAACTTGGCGTGTACATCACCAGAAATTGTACCAGCAGCATCCCAAGCCCGTTCCACCTCTTGCCTAAAACCCTCCTCCTTGATCCATTTAGCTTCAAAGCGTTTTGTATTTTGCCGACCGAACGGCGAAACTGCCTGGTATTCCGTATCAAGTAAAATAGGCCTGTGATCTGATCGGATAAACTCCAGGTGTTGAAGAATAGCACCCGGATGCATAGTAATCCATCTGTCATTAGCAACGCTGCAATCAAGCCTTTCCCGAATTCTTCCACGTTTCCCAGTAAAAGCATCACCCGAGAAACCAATATCTTCAAGAGCACAATCAATCAAAGCATCTCGGAACGCTTGCATAAAAGGTTCTGGTCTACGATTACCACCTTCTTTTTCATGGGAGAAATTTTTTTCATTAAAGTCACCTATAATAACGCACGGGAGATCATAATTGTTATTGAGCTCTCTCAGTTTGTCCCAGGTTTTATATTTATCTTCCCACCGCGGCTCTCCATATATACTAGTTAGTCTCCAGACTTTCTCGGAACTTTCAATCACTTTTACATCAATGTATTTAGGAGCTGAGAAAAATTGTTTGATCTGGATCTCCTTCTTCCAGAAAATAATTACACCGCCGCTTCTACCATCACTAGGATTAACTATCTTAAGGTCCATCTTCAACCTTCTTCGCAAACTGTCGTGGTGGTGGCACGGCAGATGCCATGGGTAGGCTAAAGTATGGGGCCAATGGATGCTAGAGGGATCTGGGAGGGAAGATGTAGTTGATTCTACACACAGAAGACTAATGTAAAGATCTTTATTTCTCCTTTCTTGGGCTACAAGTGCTCCTTGAGCTGTATACAAGTGGAGAAGAAGAACTTTACCAGCCTAACGGTACCAAATGAGTCGATGCCCTTCTTTGATTCCAAGCCTCTCCTTATAAAGGGGAACCTTGGATCCTCTAGGGCTGACGTATGTAACATCCCAAAAATATCAAACTTAGATCAACAAAACACTAATCCTAAAGTTTAGGGTTAACAAAAACTTTTCTATATCAATTCATGAAAGCATGTATATGTGTATGCATGAATTTTGAAATTCTTTAAAAACCACTTTGTTTGTGTGATCCATTGCTTGTAAAATGTGTCTTAGGTGAAAAGAACATCATCTAAAACATTCCCCACACTTTTCCTAAAGAAAAATAAGTCAAAACCAATATATTAAGTGAATGGTCATTTTGACCAATTTAACTCCCATGCCTACTTTGGCTGTCTCAAACTTTCAAAACCTAACAGAAACTTTTCTGGATCTTTGCACCCCTTGAATGTACTCATAACAAAGTATCAAGGCCCACTTTGTGATCATCCAGAAACTTTCAAATGCATAGTTTAAATGACAACTCAAAATTGAATCTTCTTCATATGGGAAGATCCCACTTTTTCAAAACCCACTTAAACAAGCTCAATTTTCAAAACCCAAGCATCTGCAGACTCACCAGAACCAATCTAGCAAACCCACCAAAAATCATTTCAAAATTCAAAACTTGATTTCATGCGGCCATTTCATCAAACAGGTTGCAGACACAAATCAAACAAAACACAAACACTATAGTGTGCAGTGATTTGAGCCTAACTTGTTCCCTAGTTAGCTCACACACACCTCAGTAGATCATCTAGAAAGTTTAGCCCAGCACTAGCACCCCTGTGAGCTTGCCATTGCCATTAATGGTGAACAGCCGAGCACCTCAATGCCACCCATAGTCAACAGCAGGCTAGAGGAAGAACTAGCCGTGCCAACCTTGTCTGGGAGGCAGCCCACCGTCCACCGCCACTGTCCCCGGAAGCGTTGCCAAGCCTCGACCACGCGCACGACACGCCAGACCATGTCGGCGTGCGCGAGAGCCACCTCGACCACCCACCATCGCCGCCCGCCTCACCGCGCACACACACGATCACCACCGACCAGAGACCGCCAGACATCCCGTTTAACGCCCCGCCATACAGCCACCGCATTGCCGAGAACGCCGCCTACTGCCAGAGCACCGCCTGCCTGCACCCAACCACACCGCCCCATCCCTCGCGACCATGTCGTTGAGCATCGCCAGGAGACACATCACCGTCCCCTACCCTTGCCCATGCCTTTAGCTGCCTGTAACGTCGCCTCCGACGAGCTCACCTTGCGCCCCGACGGTCCCCTCGCTCGACTATAAATAGAGGCCACCCTCGCACGATTTCTTCACACCATCTCACTCCCCTCTCCTCACTGATCGCGCCACACCATTCTCAGAGCAAGGAGAGCACCACCCCGCCGGAATTTCACTGGAGCTCGCCACGGAGAAGAAAGGAGCAGCGATTGAGCCGCCCAGAGAAGCCACCAGGAGGTTCGCCGTCGTCGACTTCGTCGCTCGCCCGCCTCGCCGACCCTCGCCCGTACTCCGGTGAGCCCCCAGCACCCCTCACTGGCCGCGCTAGGTTTCGTTCTCGCCGGAGCTGTCTCGCGTCGACGATGACCCTCAGCCGTTGGATTAGAACCAGATCGAACGAACCACGTTGCCCCATACCGCTTCGCCCAGCCCCGTGTCACTGACGAGTGGGGACACCCACTTAAGCAGCCCGCGGGAGCATCAAGGCTTAGCAGCCGGCCGTTAGGATTTCCACAAGAGCCCAACAATTCAAATTAAATCTTTTCTTTTTAATTTCAAACACACTTCTGTACCCAACTTCAAAAATCAACCCAGATCGATTTAGTGCACCAAATTAGATGAAACCAATTTTGTTGGAAAGGTCTGTGAATGCTTAATCCAAGCCCGTTGGATTCAAGTCATTTGGATCTGTAGATCACCCTTAGCAAAAATGACAAGGCAGGAGCTTTTCTGCATTCAAACATTTTTCAAATTTAAACCACAATAGCTTTTGAGTTGATTCCAACTCTCAAAAATCACTTTCAACCATACCTTTCAGAATATATAAAAATATATATAGGTTACTTGCAGAAATAATGTTCAAGGAATAAAAGAATGCTTCATAAGCATTTCTAGCCACTTTAATTAATTAAAATAAAAGGGTAAAACCTTGTTAAATTGTGACACCACTTTAAATCACATTCCCATGGACTACAACATGTGGTGATGACATGTGTCAACATGATCCCATGTTTAGTTTGGAGAATATTAAATCTTAAGTAGTGTTTCAATGAGTAGAAATTACTTTTCTAAAATAAGAAGACTTAAACCAATCCTTAACCTTGTAATGTTAGAGATGATGCTAGATCATCTATAGGACCCTTGTGTGTGATTATTGCAAGTAGTTAAGTATTGTTTGGTGATTGTGTACCTCGTATTTATTCATAGACGCTAGTACCGACCAAGGCTACGAGGAAGAAGGAGGATACTACGAAGAGGAAGCCGAGGAGAACTTCAACCACTACTCTGCACAAGGCAAGCTAGTAACTATGCAAGCTTATACCGATATTGATGCAAGCTATACCAACCAAGTTTACCAATGCAAGCTAACACTTGCAAGATACTATACCGATGCCAGCGCATAAAATACCCTATTGTTGCCACAACCCATGCTTGTGATATGATTACTATATGCCCTAAGAGTATGTAACCATACCCACTTGCTAAACCAATCCTAGTTTTATGGCAAGCTTTTACTTTTTTTTTGTTATCAAAGTTTACTTAGAGGCTACCCAAGAATTTTGGTAGATACTAGACAGTTGTGCTGAAGGTTGCATAAAGAGCATTAAAATTTGGCCTAAGATAGAAACCTTGATATCAGCCTATGATATAAGGTTGGACTTAGTTGCAACTCCACTAGTTACCACCCCTCTATTAGTACTACCCCACCTATAGATGCTAGTGCTAAGCATAAAACTTGATCAACTTTAGATGGGAATACTTGGTGGAAAAATGGTTATGAAAACCTTGGAATGATAGATCATTCTATTGAAATGTTTTGGACATGTGTTTCCAAACACTTGATGATTTTGGTGATGAAAATATTGAGGCATGAGCCTTAGCCCTTTATAAAACTGATAGTTGTCTGGATGCGATACCATTCCAATTTTATCGTACAACCACAATACCCGAATATTGGGTAGGGCTTGACTGGAAACTTATATACCTTAGTATTAGTTCCCTCACGGCCAAGGTTTGAGCTGAGGCTACCTTGTGAAGATTGTCCACCTGTGCAGTACCCAAGATGACAGTGGTCATGGTTGGGAGGCCAAACTCACAGGAGAGGTGCTTATACTAGGGAGTGTAATTGGAAGGTTAGGATTGATTATCCGCATACTGAGTATGGTGAATTCAGGATTTGTTCCTAACGGATGTATCGAATGTTGTGGTGAAAGTGTACAATCTCTGCAGAGTGTCAAACTATTCGAATAGCCGCGTCATGATTATGGACAGTTGAGTATTACACTGTTCCCCCGTCAGACTTTTCAAAATGACTTGTGAACGACTTGAGACTTTGGCTTGGCCACAACAGAGTTGTGACTAGAAATACAAGATCCCACTTAGGAGTTATAAAATTGTGACTAGCTTTGGAACTTAGTAGTATAAATCTGGCTTTTGCAAAACAACCCTAGAGCCTAGTGTCCTATTATCCAAAAAACCCCTTTTTCTTGTTAGTATTAGTTTGCGAGTACTTAAAGAGTACTCATGGCTTTGTCCCTGGCTATTCCCATGGCCAGACTATGAAGAGGAGTACCTGGAGGATGGACCCCAGGACGGTTACGACAACTAGGATCATCTCCCATCGTCAGCATTGCCTGTGACCCCGAAGATGGAGCCTCGCCTACGCTACCGTTATTATTCCGCATTCCGCTGCCTGATGTTGTATTAAGGACCGGATCATGAGATCCCTATTTGTGTAAGAACTTATGTATCGTTGTAATGGATGAAGTACTATGGTATCCAATTCTGTTATGTCTCGCAAAAATGGTAATCCTCGGATTGCGATGTATGGCATAACAGGCATCTAGGATTGAAAAATTCGGGTGTTGACAAGTTGGTATCAGAGCCATCCTGACCATAGGAGACCCTAGTTAGATTGGACGCTGAACCAAAAACTTAGTTTCAACACTCAAAAACAAAACTATTTACGAAAACTTATTCTCATTCTTACCTCTTAAATTCTTTAATAAATCCCATGTACCTCAAAAACTCTTGCAAAATATATAAAATTTTGACACACTTGATCACTTTGCTAAACTACTCATCCTCTATTTTTATAGATGGACGTGAAGTACAGCAAGTTTTACCAACTCGGAAATGGAGGAGAACTTATCTTTGAGAGGGATCTGGATCAGCTTTCGGAACTGTTGGAGCGCCCGCATCCCGAGTTCTTCGGAGCTCAGCTCAATGAGCAAGGTGGAGAAGACCTACAGTGGCTAATTGTTGCAAGCTTCCGAGGAAAGATTGAACCTCCCACTGCGGAGGGAATTCAGTTCACCTTGAGGGAAAACAACTGGTTCGATGGACTTGCCAGAGCAATGCAGGAAGCTCTTTCCCGTCTGTGTGGGCAGAGCATCAATCAGATCAAGGGTACTCGCTTTGAGTTTTGCCCAAGACGTGATGCAAATGGTCAACCACTGGAAGCCCCATACCACCCCGAGCTGAAGACTCAATTGGACCACCTTATCTTCATGATGTATGATCGTCAGCAGGAACTGGACAACTACCGTGACTATTGCAACCACAAGTCTGCCATCATCAAGACGAAGGATCAGACCATCGCCATGCTAGCAAAGGATCGCAAGTCTCGCCGCCGTCAGCTCGACAAGAAGGAGCGCATCATTGCCCGTCTTCGCCATCGTACCTCATCTCTGGAAGAGACCATCCATGAGAGAGACATGCAGTTAGAGGAAAGGGAGAATGCCGGAGAAGATCTTCGTGGAGACCCTTACTCCTATCTCAGCGATGACGATGATTTTCTAGAGGATCAGGCCATGGACTTCTTCACCGATGAGGATGATTTCGCCTTCATCGATGATGCAGAAGATGATGAAGCCACAGACTCCGAGCAGTAGTAGCACTGAGCACTAGCGTAGTGAGTAGTAGTCGGTCCCACTGTATCGTAGTTCCCAGAATGGTTCTTAAAACCATCTATTTTGCTTTGTTGTGGTGTGTGTTGTACTGTGTGCTATGAGTGAACGAATGAAAAAGCAATTTGCTAGAAAACTTGAGTCAAACTCTAAAAACTTTTCAAAGACCCAAAACCTTAGAAATTTCCCTCTTTTCTCATGATCTATACCAATCTTCAGATGCCACGTGGAGGAAGTGGTTCAGCCCCGGACCCAATGTTGCAGATCCTGCAAATGTTGACCTCTGACCGCGAAGCTGAACGAGCGGAACGGCAAGCCAACCTAGCCACTCTGCAACAGATAGCCCAGCTAGCCCACAACAACCAAGGTCATGGAAATCAGGACAACCACGGATCTAAGCTCAAGAATTTCCAGAATACCAACCCACCCGTTTTCACCAAGTCAGAAGAACCCCTAGACGCCGATGATTGGCTGCAAACCATGGAGAATAACTTAGAAGTAGCCGGAGTAGAAGCCAACGAGAAAGTCTTGTTCGCCACTCATTATCTAGCCGGAGATGCCAGGGCATGGTGGAACAGTGTTCGTGCAATGACCGGAGGCCAAATGATGACACAGGAGGAATTCAAGGTCAAGTTTAGCAACCCATGTGCCGCCAGTTTGATCAAGAGAATGAGAGACGAGTTCAGAATTGAAGCAAGGAAGGATGATGAGTGGAATACCGTGACAAATTTTTGTCATTAGCTAGGTACCCGATGAGATCGACACGAAGCCAAGAAGAAAGAAAGATTCTGAATGGTCCGCATGACGAGATGCGATGATAGTCAATATTCCCTTTGCTGATATTGAAGCCCTTGTCGACTCCGCTATCCAGATGGAAGGAAAGATCAACCAGGCCAATGAGAACCGCAAGCGTCGCATGATGCATCAACCAGGAACCCATCAGACCCCAAAGTATCGCCCCAACCCATCTCCAGGATTTGCCCCAAGAACCAACCGACCCCCTATGACCCGTCCGAACTATCCCAACCGTGGAAACCCTAGACCCGAAGGAAATCACAACAACCCCGGCAATCCTAGCACTTTCACCCGTGCCCCACCCAAGTTCAACACCAACCATGCTACCGCCAACCCCAATACTGCCCCGAGGATCGAAGCAATGTCATGCCGCAGCCAAGGACAAGTCCCAAGTGACCTGTTATGACTGTGGAAATAAAGGCCACTATTCCAACGAGTGCCCCAACAAGAAGAACGCTACAACCCCTAATACCAATGTCCCAGCCCAGCAGCAGCGTCGTGTCTAGCCAGGGAGAAGATTTGCCCCAGGAAATTCACTCAACCGCAATGGCCGCCTTTTTCTCATGCATGCTGAAGAAGCTCAGGAAGCGCCAGACGTCGTGCTGGGTATGTTTTCTGTTAATTCAGTACTCGCAAGAGTGTTGTTTGATTCTGGTGCATCGCATTCATTTGTCACCAAAGAATTTGCATGCACTAGTAAAATCCAACCAACCCAACTGAAGCATGTGATGATTGTACAAATTCCCGGATCGACCACCAAGGCTAGGCAAATTTGCAAAGTCGTCCCTATCCGAATCCATGGCATAGATTTTTATGCTAATCTAATAGTACTCGGAACTAAAGGTTTGGAAGTAGTACTAGGAATGGATTGGATGTCCAAACATAAAGGAATGATTGACTGTGCCAAGAAAGCCATTACCATGACTAGTACCGCCGGAATATTAGTCGAGCATATATCGGAAACCTTACCTCGCCAATTCAAGTGTAACAAGAGTCTAGCCCAACCTACCCTCGACCAAGTTCGGATAGTCTGTGAATACCCCGATGTATTTCCAGATGTTTTGCCCGGTATGCCCCCAGATAGGGATATCGAGTTTATTATCGAACTAATCCACGGAACAGGACCTATAGCCCAGAGACCCTATAGTATGAACCCGTCAGAACTCGAAGAACTGAAGAAGCAACTGGATTCCATGTTAGAAATCGGATTGATTCAACCAAGTGCGTCCCCATGGAGGTCACCTGTCTTGTTTGTGGACAAGAAGGATGGAGGTAACCGTTTGTGTACGGATTATCGAAGGTTGAATGATGTCACCATCAAGAACAAGTACCCCTTGCCCAAGATAGAGGATTTGTTTGATCAGTTGACCGGTGCCCAGGTGTTTTCTAAGATTGATCTTAGAACTGGTTATCATCAACTCAAAATTCGTGTAGAGGATATTCCAAAGACTGCCTTTACCACCAGATATGGGTTGTATGAGTATCTGATCATGTCTTTTGGATTAACCAATGCCCCCGCTTATTTCATGAACCTCATGAATAAGATTTTTATGGACTTCCTGGATAAGTTTGTCGTTGTTTTCATCGATGACATTCTGATTTATTCCAAATCGGAAGAAGAACATGAGCTACACCTAAGGACCATTCTTGGAACCCTTAGAGAGCATCAGCTGTATGCAAAATTTAGCAAATGTGAATTCTGGTTACAGGAAGTAGGATTCCTCGGTCACATTGTATCAGCCGGAGGAATTGTCGTTGACCCTGCCAAAGTGAAAGATGTAGAAGATTGGCAAGCCCCAACCACTCAAACCCAAGTTCGTGCTTTTCTCGGATTGGCGGGATATTACCGCAAATTCGTAGAAGGATTCTCTAGTATCGCCCGACCCATGACCCAATTGCTGAAGGACAAGAAGTTTGAATGGACAGACAAGTGTGAAGCTAGTTTCCAAGAACTCAAAAGGAGATTGATTTCCGCCCCAATCTTGATCATGCCAGATATCACGAAGCCCTTCGATGTGTATTGTGACGCATCCAAGATTGGTCTCGGATGTGTGCTAATGTAAGAAGGCCAAGTTATATCCTATCTATCGCGACAATTGAAGCAACATGAACAAAACTATCCAACCCATGACCTCGAACTCGCAGCCGTAGTTCTAGCCATGAAGACATGGAGACATTACCTTATGGGAAACCGTTGTGAGATTTATTCGGATCACAAGAGCCTAAAGTATATATTCACTCAGAAGGAGCTGAATATGAGGCAGAGAAGATGGATTGAGCTAATCAAGGATTGCGACCTGGACATTCATTATCACGCTGGAAAAGCCAACGTAGTAGCCGATGCCCTTAGCAGATTGCCGTGCCGCTTGAACTCCACGATTTTGAAGGAGCAACCAAGTTTGCACAAAGAGATGGAAGATTTTCGAATAGAATTAGTAAGTGAAGGATTTTTGGCTAGCATAGAACTTCATCCCACTTTGATCAGTCAGGTTAAAGAGGCGCAGAAAGGAAATGCTAGTATCGACGGAATTAAACGTCAGACGGACAGTGCAAAGCACCCGGATTCACCGAGGACAAAGAAGGAGTTTTGTGGTACAAAGGACGCCTTTGTGTACCAGCAGATTCTGAGTTAAAAGAAGTTATCTTGAAGGAGGCTCATGATACTCTTTATTCTATCCATCCAGGAGGAACTAAGATGTATCAAGATTTAAAACAGCAATTTTGGTGGCATAAGATGAAGAGAGAAATCGGAAGCTATATCGCCAAGTGTGATATATGTCAGCGAGTCAAGGCAGGATATCAAAGACCCGCTGGATTGTTGCAACCTTTGCAAATTCCGGAATGGAAATGGGATTAGAGGAATGGACTTTATCATTGGACTACCTACTTCTAGTAGGGAAATGACTCTATTTGGGTCATAGTGGACAGATTGTCCAAAGTCGCCCATTTCTTGCCGTTAAAACCACCTATCGAGTTGAAGCTAGCGAGTTGTACATCACTAGGATCGTTAGTTTGCACGGAGTCCCCAAGAATATCGTATCGGATCGAGGAACTCAGTTTACCTCAAGATTCTGGAAGAAAGTCCAGGAAGGTTTAGGAACCCGCCTAGATTTCAAGATCACGTATCACCCTCGACCGATGGACAAACGGAGAGTAAACCAAATACTCAAGATATGCTTAGAGCATGTGTGCTAGAATATGGATCCAAGTGGAAGACTGCGCTTGCAGAATTTTCCTACAACAATAGTTACCAAGCCGTTTGCAAATGGCCCCATTTGAATTCATGTATGGAAGGAAGTGCGCACCTTTGAACTGGTCGGTAGGAGAGAGTCAAATTTTCGGACCCGACATCCTACGAGAAGCAGAAGAGAAGGTTCACAAGATTCGAGAGCATCTCAAGACAGCCCAATCCCGACAAAAGAGTTACGCCGACAAGAGACGTCGAGACCTCGCCTTTAACATTGGAGACTTTGTTTACCTGAAAGTGTCGCCATTGAAGGGAATGCAGCGTTTCCAACTCAAAGGAAAGTTAGCCCCCAGATATATCGGACCTTTCAAAATTTTGAACCGTCGAGGAGAAGTATCGTATCAACTCGAGCTACCAGAAGAGATGTCAGCAGTGCACAATGTGTTCCATATCTCGTTACTACGAAATTACTCGAAGTCCCCAAGAAGACCGAAGTGTTCAAGAATATCGATCATAGGACCATAGAGATCAATGATGACCTGGCCTATCCCGAAGTACCCATCCGTATATTGGAGGAAGATTTTCAACGACCGAACCCAAGCATCAAGTTTCTCAAGATTCGTGGAGCAACCACACAGAAGAGGAAGCTACCTGGGAGCGCGAAGATCACATCAGGACGGAGTTTCCGGATCTCTTCAAATCCAAGGTAATCTTTTTCGTCCTTTTTCAAATCTCGGGACGATATTTTGTTTAAGGGGGGAAGGTTTGTAACATCCCAAAATATCAAACTTAGATCAACAAAACACTAATCCTAAAGTTTAGGGTTAACAAAACTTTTCTAAATCAATTCATGAAAGCATGTATATGTGTATGCATGAATTTTGAAATTCTTTAAAACCACTTTGTTTGTGTGATCCATTGCTTGTAAAATGTGTCTTAGGTGAAAAGAACATCATATAAAACATTCCCTTACTTTTCCTAAAGAAAAATAAGTCAAAACCAATATATTAAGTGAATGGTCATTTTGACCAATTTAACTCCCATGCCTACTTTGGCTGTCTCAAACTTTCAAAACCTAATGAAACTTTTACGGATCTTTGCACCCCTTGAATGTACTCATAACAAAGTATCAAGGCCCACTTTGTGATCATCCAGAAACTTTCAAATGCATAGTTTAAATGACAACTCAAAATTGAATCTTCTTCATATGGGAAGATCCCACTTTTTCAAAACCCACTTAAACAAGCTCAATTTTCAAAACCCAAGCATCTGCAGACTCACCAGAACCAATCTAGCAAACCCACCAAAAATGATTTCAAAATTCAAAACTTGATTTCATGCAGCCATTTCATCAAACAGGTTGCAGACACAAATCAAACAAAACACAAACACTATAGTGTGCAGTGATTTGAGCCTAACTTGTTCCCTAGTTAGCTCACACACACCTCAGTAGATCATCTAGAAAGTTTAGCAAAGCACTAGCACCCATGTGAGCTTGCCATTGCCATTAATGGTGAACAGCCGAGCACCTCAATGCCACCCCATAGTCAACAGCAGGCTAGAGGAAGAACTAGCCGTGCCAACCTTGTCTGGGAGGCAGCCCACCGTCCACCGCCACTGCCTGTCCCAGCCGCGAGCGTTGCCAAGCCCTAGACCACGCGCACCAGACACGCCCAGACCATGCCGAGCGTGCGCCAGAGCGCCACCCTCGACCACCACCCACAGACCGCGCGCCGCCCTCACCGCGCGCACACACGATCACCACCGACCCAGGAGACCGCCAGACATCCCCGTTTAACGCCCCGCGCCATACAGCCACCGCCCGCCGTCGAGAACGCCGCCTCTGCCGCGCAGAGCACCGCCCGTTCCAGACCCAACCACACCGCCCCATCCCTCGCGACCATGTCGTTGAGCATCGCCAGGAGACACATCACCGTCCCCTACCCTTGCCCATGCCTTTAGCTGCCTGTAACGTCGCCTCCGACGAGCTCACCTTGCGCCCCGACGGTCCCCTCGCTCGACTATAAATAGAGGCCACCCCCGCACGATTTCTTCACACCATCTCACTCCCCTCTCCTCACTGATCGTGCCACACCATTCTCAGAGCAAGGAGAGCACCACCCCGCCGGAATTTCACTGGAGCCTGCCGCTGCCGGAGAAGAAAGGAGCCACGATTGAGCCGCCAGAGAAGCCACCGGTGCAGGAGGTTCGCCGTCGTCGACTTCGCTGCTCGCCTCGCCGACCCTCGCCTGCACTCGGTGAGCCCCCAGACCCCTCACTGGCCGCTAGGTTTAGTTCTCGCCGAGCTGTCTCGCGTCGGCGATGACCCTCACCGTTGGATTAGAACCAGATCGAGCGAACCACGTTGCCCCATACCGCCGCCGCCCAGCCCGTGTCAGCGGCGAGTGGGGACACCCACTTAAGCAGCCAGGAGCACTGCGCTTAGCAGGCCGGCCCGTTAGGATTTCCCGCGCAGCCCAACAATTCAAATTAAATCTTTTCTTTTTAATTTCAAACACACTTCTGTACCCAACTTCAAAAATCAACCCAGATCGATTTAGTGCACCAAATTAGATGAAACCAATTTTGTTGGAAAGGCCTGTGAATGCTTAATCCAAGCCCGTTGGATTCAAGTCATTTGGATCTGTAGATCACCCTTAGCAAAAATGACAAGGCAGAAGCTTTTCTGCATTCAAACATTTTTCAAATTTAAACCACAATAGCTTTTGAGTTGATTCCAACTCTCAAAAATCACTTTCAACCATACCTTTCAGAATATATAAAAATATATATAGGTTACTTGCAGAAATAATGTTCAAGGAATAAAAGAATGCTTCATAAGCATTTCTAGCCACTTTAATTAATTAAAATAAAAGGGTAAAACCTTGTTAAATTGTGACACCACTTTAAATCACATTCCCATGGACTACAACATGTGGTGATGACATGTGTCAACATGATCCCATGTTTAGTTTGGAGAATATTAAATCTTAAGTAGTGTTTCAATGAGTAGAAATTACTTTTCTAAAATAAGAAGACTTAAACCAATCCTTAACCTTGTAATGTTAGAGATGATGCTAGATCATCTATAGGACCCTTGTGTGTGATGATTGCAAGTAGTTAAGTATTGTTTGGTGATTGTACCTCGTATTTATTCATAGACGCTAGTACCAGGCCAAGGCTACGAGGAAGAAGGAGGATACTACGAAGAGGAAGCCGAGGAGAACTTCAACCATTGCTTCGCACAAGGCAAGCTAGTAACTATGCAAGCTTATACCGATATTGATGCAAGCTATACCAAGTTTACCAATGCAAGCTAACACTTGCAAGATACTATACCGATGCCAGCGCATAAAATACCCTATTGTTGCCACAACCCATGCTTGTGATATGATTACTATATGCCCTAAGAGTATGTAACCATACCCACTTGCTAAACCAATCCTAGTTTTATGGCAAGCTTTTACTTTTTTTTTGTTATCAAAGTTTACTTAGAGGCTACCCAAGAATTTTGGTAGATACTAGACAGTTGTGCTGAAGGTTGCATAAAGAGCATTAAAATTTGGCCTAAGCTAGAAACCTTGATATCAGCCTATGATATAAGGTTGGACTTAGTTGCAACTCCACTAGTTACCACCCCTCTATTAGTACTACCCCACCTGTAGATGCTAGTGCTAAGCATAAAACTTGATCAACTTTAGATGGGAATACTTGGTGGAAAAATGGTTATGAAAACCTTGGAATGATAGATCATTCTATTGAAATGTTTTGGACATGTGTTTCCAAACACTTGATGATTTTGGTGATGAAAATATTGAGGCATGAGCCTTAGCCCTTTATAAAACTGATGGTTGTCTGGATGCGATACCATTCCAATTTTATCGTACAACCACAATACCCGAATATTGGGTAGGGCTTGACTGGAAACTTATATACCTTAGTATTAGTTCCCTCACGCCAAGGTCCGAGCCGAGGCTACCTTGTGAAGATTGTCCACTGTAAGACTCCAAGATGACGGTGGTCATGGTTGGGAGGCCAAACTCACGGAGAGGTGCTTATACTAGGGAGTGTAATTGGAAGGTTAGGATTGATTATCCGTGACATCGAGTATGGTGAATTCAGGATTTGTTCTGACGGATGTATCGAATGTTGTGGTGAAAGTGTACAATCTCTGCAGTGTCAAACTATTCGAATAGCGTCATGATGTTATGGACAGATTAGTGGCCATCTGTTCCCCCGTCAGACTTTTCAAAATGACTTGTGAACGACTTGAGACTTTGGCTTGGCCACAACAGAGTTGTGACTAGAAATACAAGATCCCACTTAGGAGTTATAAAATTGTGACTAGCTTTGGAACTTAGTAGTATAAATCTGGCTTTTGCAAAACAACCCTAGAGCCTAGTGTCCTATTATTCAAAACCCCCTTTTTCTTGTTAGTATTAGTTTGCGAGTACTTAAAGAGTACTCATGGCTTTGTCCCTGCTATTCCATGGCCGACTATGAAGAGGAGTACCGGAGGATGGACCCCGGGCAGTTACGACAACTAGGATCATCTCCCATCGTCGATTGCCTGTGACCTCAAGATGGAGCCTCGCCACTACGCTATTATTCCGCATTCCGCTCGATGTTGTATTAAGGACCGGATCATGAGATCCCTATTTGTGTAAGAACTTATGTATCATTGTAATGGATGAAGTACTATGGTATCCAATTCTGTTATGTCTCGCAAAAATGGTAATCCTCGGATTGCGATGTATGGCATAACAGGCATCTAGGATTGAAAAATCCGGGTGTTGACAACGTAATTGTAGGGTTTTGTAGCATGGAAAACAAAAAATTTCTACCGCATACAAACAAACAAGCCAAGATCTATCTACTAGATTGTAGCAACGAGTCGATAGAATAACTCACCCTCGAAGATTCCAAAGTGTTTAACGAGAGCGGATTCTCGTGGGTGATGTAGTCGATTTTCCCAATCTCAAGATCGCGTGACGATCCTTCCGGCTGCGTTTCCGGCGCTCCCAATCGGTCACACGCTCGGTACTGATTTAAGACCTTCCTATCCTTTGTTCCAGCAGGCAGCGGAGGTTGTAGCACTCTCCTCGCGATTCCGGCAGCACAACGGCGTGGTACCGGAAGTAGAGGGGAGATCTCGCAGGGCTTCGCCTTAAGCCGGAGCGAGTATGGTGGTGTATGAGAGAGTCCCTCGACGATCTAGAGTTTAGACACGCAGACGAGGGGCAAGCCGGCGGCTAGGGTTTATCTAGGCGGCGGCGGCGGTTTTCCCTAGGGCCGGCGGCGGCTATGGAGGCGGCGGCGGCTTGGTACTAGGGTTTGGAGGAGAGGATCTTGTGTGTGTCTAGGAGGGAGCCCTGCCCCTCCTTATATAGGTGGAGGGGCCGGCCGGCCAAGGGGAGGGAGTGGAGTCCCTCCCCAACTCGGCTTGGTGGTGCGCCGGCGGTGGGGAGGAGGGACTCCTCCCCAACTCGGTTTCCTCCTCCTTTTCCACTTCCCAAAAATAGCCGTTTGACTTTCAAACTAGGCGTTTGACTTTTCAAACTAGGATTTGAATAAACCCTCTATTTTGTTCAGCGATGACACCGAGTACATGATTCAATCATACCAACTTGATATAACACATTCATGTACCCTTCCCCTCCGGAGTGCCGGACATTCCGGAACCTTCTAGAACATTCCCGATGAAAACACCGGAACCATTCTCCAACTCCGAAACGGGACTTTCCTTATATGAATCTTATTCTCCGGACCATTACGGATCTCCTCGTGATATCCCGAATCCCATTCGAGACTCCGAACAACATTCGGACTCTTTCTCATCATTCCATAACTACTCAACAACATCGAATCCTTAAGTGTGTCTCCCTACGGTTCGTGAATTATGCGGACATGATCGAGACACTTCTCCGATCAATAACCAATATAGGAATCTGGAAATTCATATGCCTCCCACATATTTCTACGATTACTTTGCGACCGAATGAACCACTTACATACGATACCAATTTCCCTTTGTCTCACGATAGTTTACTTATCCGAGGTTTTGATCGTCGGTATCTCTGCATACCTAGTTCAACCTCGTTACCGATAAGTACTCTTTTCTCGTTCCCGTGATATGTGATCCCTTGTGAGCCAGTCACATGCTTGCAAGCTAATTAGATGACATTTCACCGAGAGGGCCCAGAGTATATCTATCCGTCATATGGATGGACAAATCCCACTCTTGATCCATGTGTCTCAACCAATACTTTCTAAACACTCAATGCCACCTTTATAGCCACCCAGTTACGGTGTGGTGTTTGATGTCATAAAAGCATCCATCCGGTAAATGTGATATGCATGATCTCACGGTCAAAGGAATTAGGTTACCATGTATCAGAAAGCATATAGCAATTGAACTATTAAAATGACTTGATCTTTATGCTATGCTTATCTATAGGAGTATGTCCACCATATCATTCTCCTAACGATATGATCTTGTTGTTAATAACATCTCAATGTTCATGATAGGGAAACACCAATCATCTATTAACCAACAAGCTAGTATTATATAGAGGCTTTACTAGGGACTCTTATTTTAGTCTACAAATCACACAAGCATTAATGTTTCCTTGTTAATGCTAGTATAGCATGAATGTAAACATTTATCATAAACACAAAGATATAATAATAACTATATTTATTATTGCCTCTAGGGCATATCTCCAACAGTCTCCCACTTGAATTAGAGTCATCTAATCTAGATTACATGGTAATATACCGAACACCCATGGCAGTTTGGTGCTGGTCATGTTTTGCCCTCGGGAGAGGTTTAGTCAATGGATCTGCCACATTCAGATCTGTGTGTACTTTGCAAATATTTATATCCCCATCTTGGATATGTTCTCGAATAGCGTGAAAACGTAGCTTGATGTTCATCAGCTTCTTGTGTGACCTTGGTTCTTGCGCATTGGCTATGGCGCCCATGTTATCACAGTATATAGACAATGGGTCCAGCGCACTAGGAACCACACCCAACTCTGTAATGAACTCTTTCATCCATATCTCTTCTTGTGAAGCCTCCGAAGCAGCCATGTATTCCGATTCAGTTGAAGATCTCGCCACAACGCTTTGCTTTGCACTCCTCCAGCTAATTGCTGCACCATTCAAAATAAATACGTATCTAGATTGTGATTTAGAATCATCCGGATCGGTGTTCCAACTAGCATCGGTGTAACCATTAACAACGAGTTGTTCATCACCTCCGTAAGAAAGAACCATATCCTTAGTTCTTCTCAGGTACTTAAGGATGTTTTTGACCGCTGTCCAATGATCCACTCCTGGATCACTTTGATATCTGCTAGTTAAACTAACAGCATATGCAATGTCGGGTCTAGTACATAGCATGGCATACATTAGAGATCCTATGGCTGAGGCATAGGGAGTCTTACTCATCCTTTCTCTATCTTCTGCCAATGTCGGACTTCTGAGTTTTACTCAAGGTCGTATTGGGCAACATGGGCAAGAACCCTTTCTTGCTATCTTCCATTCCAAACCTCTTTAGAACTTTGTCCAAATATGTACTTTGTGACAATTATATTTGGCGTCTTGATCTATCTCTATAAATCTTTATGCCTAATATGTAAGCTGCTTCGCCAAGATCCTTCATTGAAAAACTATTATTCAAATATTCCTTGACACTATTAAGAAGGTATAAATCATTCCCAATCAACAATATGTCATCTACATATAGTATTAAGAATGCTACAGAGCTCCCACTCACTTTCTTGTAAGTACAAGCTTCTCCATAAGTTTGTATAAAACCAAAACTTTTGATCACCTTATCAAAACGTTGATTCCAACTTCGGGATGCTTGCTTCAATCCATAGATGGACCGTTGAAGTTTGCATACCTTGTTAGCATCTTTAGGATCGATAAAACCTTTGGGTTGCATCATATACAACTCTTCATCAATGTCTCCATTGAGGAATGTTGTTTTGACATCCATCTGCCATATCTCATAATCATAATATGCAGCGATTGCTAACATAATCCTCACAGACTTTAGCTTCACTACTGGTGAGAAAGTCTCATCGTAGTCAACTCCTTGAATTTGTCAAAACCCCTTTGCGACAAGTCGAGCTTTATAGACAGTAACATTACCATCAGCATCTGTTTTCTTCTTAAAAATCCATTTGTTCTCGACAGCCTTCCGGCCATCCGGTAAGTCCACCAAAGTCCATACTTAGTTTTCGTACATGGATCCAATCTCGGATTTCATGGCTTCTTGACATTTATTGGAATCTGGGCTCATCATCGCTTCCTCATATGTCTCAGGGTCATCGGTGTTGTCCACCAACATGACACTCATAACGTTATCATACCAATCTGGAGTGGTACGAGTTCTCGTTGACCTGCGAGGCTCTGTAGCAACTTCAACCGAACTTTCATGATCATCATCATTAGCTTCCTCTCTAACTGGTGCAGGCACCACAGGAACTTCTTCCGGTGCTGCGCTACTCGCAATTTCGAGAGAAGGTTCGACAACCTCGTCGAGTTCTACTTTCCTTCCAGTCACTTCTTTCGAGAGAAATTCCTTCTCTAGAAAGTATCCATTCTTGGCAACGAAGATTTTGCCTTCGGATCTATGATATAAGGTATACCCAATAGTTTCCTTCGGGTATCCTATGAAGACGCATTTTTCCGCTTTGGGTTCAAGCTTGTCCGGCTGTAACTTCTTTACATAGGCTTCGCATCCCCAAACTTTAAGGAACGACAATCTAGGTTTCTTACCAAACCATAATTCATACGGTGTCGTTTCAACGGATTTAGATGGTGCCCTATTTAAAGTGAATGCAGCTGTTTCTAATGCATAACCCCAAAATGATAGCGGTAAATCTGTACGTGACATCATAGAACGAACCATATCTAAGAGAGTTTGATTACGAAGTTCGGACACACCATTACGATGTGGTGTTCCCGGCGGTGTCAATTGTGAAAGTATTCCGCATTTCTTCAAATGCTCGCCAAACTCGTAACTTAGATATTCACCTCCACGATCAGAACGTAGAAATTTAATCTTCTTGTTACGTTGACTCTCTACCTCACTCTGAAATTTCTTAAACTTCTCGAAAGTTTCGGACTTATGTTTCATGAAATAGATATACCCATATCTACTCAAGTCATCCGTGAAGGTAAGAACATAACGATAACCACCGCGCGATGCTACACTCATTGGACCACACACATCGGTATGTATGATTTCCAATAAGTCCGTAGCTCGCTCCATCATACCAGAGAATGGAGTCTTAGTCATTTTACCCATCAGACATGCTTCGCATCTTTCAAATGATTCGAAATCAAGTGATTCAAGAAGTCCATCGGAATGGAGTTTCTTCATACGCTTCACTCCAATGTGACCAAGACGATTGCCACATATAGGTCGAGTTATCGCCGATTTCAAACGTTTAGCCTCAATGTTATTAATATGTGTATTTCCACTATCGAGATTCAACAAGAATAGACCATCTATCAAAGGTGCATGTGCATAAAACATATTACTCATATAAATCGAACAACCATTATTCTCGGACTTAAACAAGTAACCGTCTCGCAATAAACAAGATCCCGATATAATGTTCATGCTTAACGCAGGCACCAAATAACAATTATTCAAGTATAAAACTAATCCCGATGGTAGATGAAGGGGTAGCGTCACCGCGATCACATCAACCTTTGATCTGCTTCCACGCCGCATCATCACCTCGTTCTTCGCTAGCTTCCGCTTATTCTGCAAAGACCTGTTCGAGTTACAAATATGAGCAACCGAACCAGTATCAAATACCCAGGCACTACTACGAGTACTAGTGAGATACACATCAATAACATGTATATCAGATATACCTTTCTTCTTGATGTTGCCGTTCTTCAAATCCGCCAAGTACTTTGGGCAATTCCGCTTCCAGTGACATTCTCCCTTGCAGTAAAAGCACTCAGTATCAGGCTTAGGTCCAGCCTTGGTCTTCTTCGTCAGCGTGGTAACTTTCTTAGCACCCTTCTTGAAGTGTCCCTTTTGCTTAGACTTTCCTTTCTTGAATTTGGTGGTATTATTGACCAACAACACTTGGTGCTCTTTCTTGATCTCCACTTCTGCAGATTTCAACATGGCAACGAGTTCTGGCAACGTCTTGTTCATGTTTTGCATGTTGTAGTTCATCACAAAGTTCTTATAACTTGGTGGTAGTGATTGGAGGACGCGGTAAATCCCCAAGGCATTAGGAATCACTATACCCAAGCTTTGAAGTTTGTTTGCGTGCCAGACATCTTAAGCACATGCTCACTGACGGAGTTGCCCTCTTCCATCTTGCAGTTAAAGAACTTTTCAGAAGCCTCATAGCTTTCAATTGCCGCATGAGTCTCAAAGATCAATTTGAGATCCTCGACAATATCATATGGGTCTGAATTCTCAAACCTTTTCTGAAGCTCTGATTCTAAACCATACAAGATAGCACACTGAACTGTGGAGTACTGAGTCTTCCGAGTGAGGTAAACATTCTTTACTTCATTGGTAGCATCACCGCAGGTGGTCACCAGTGCATCCAAAGACATAGGTCAAATTACCAGTGTGAGGACAATCCTCAAATTGGAACCAATCCAAGTTGCTTCCATTGTTTTTCAACTTTTCTTTCTCTAGGAACGCATTAAAATTGATGGTAGGGGCTGCCATTGATCTACAACATATTTGCAATAGTTTAGACTAAGTTTATGACAAATTGAGTTCAAATTAATAATAAAATTAATCTAGGTGAACTCCCACTCAAAACAATATCCCTCACATTGTTTTAGTGATCACACGAACCAAATCCACCACATCAACACCGATCATCACGAGAGTTGATATAGTTTCAATGGCGAACAATCGACATGTTGATCATATCTACTATATGATTCGTGCTTTACCTTTCGGTGATCCGTGTTCCGAGACCATGTCTGTACATGCTAGGCTCGTCAAGATCAAACCTTAGTTTCCGCATGAGCAAATCTGGCTTGCTCACGTTGTATACACTTATGAATCTAACACACCCGATCATCACGTGGTGCTTCGAAACAACAAGCTTTAGCAACGGTGCTAACTAAGGGTGAACACTTTATGATTTGAAATTTATGTGCATGAGGGATCATCTTATAATGCTACCGTCGTCTACTAAGCAATACAAGATGCATAAAGGATTAACATCACATGCAATTCAAAATATGTGATATGATATGGCCTTTCTTCTTTGTGCTTCCGATCTCCATCTTCTAGCACGAACATGATCTCCATCATCACCGGCATTGCATCAAGATCAATGACGCTTCTCCATGGTTGTCGTCCACCGGCTTCAACTATTACAACTACTTTGAATAGACACGCGGGTCGTAACAGAAATTAAAGACAACCATATGGCTCCTGCCGGTTGCCAACTTACAATAAGGAACATTGCATACATCAAATATAATCACAATCATGGCCATATCACATCAAAGACACCCCGCAAAACAAAGTTAGACGCCTCTAATTTTTTTTGCATATTTTACGTGGTTTGGGGCTTTCAATAAGTGTCGTTCTAACTTAACATGAACCACAACATTGATACTAGTATTGTTAATCACCCGTTGTAAATTGGATCTTAACTATGCTAGGAGAAACAGGCACCCGCAAAGCCACTTATGCAATACAAGTTGCATGTCAAGCGTGGAGCAAGTCTCATGAACGATGTCATGTAAGGTTAGCCCGGGCCGCTTCATCCCAACATACCGCAAGATGCAAAGTACACAAGAAGCAATCGACAATAAAAGCATCAACGCCCATAATGACCATTGTGTTCTACTCGTGCAACAGATCTACATATAGACACGGCTCTGATACCACTGTAGGGTTTCGTAGCATGGAAAACAAAAAATTTCTACCGCATAAAAACAAACAAGCCAAGATCTATCTACTAGATTGTAGCAACGAGTCGATAGAATAACTCACCCTCGAAGATTCCAAAGTGTTTAACGAGAGCGTATTCTCGTGGGTGATGTAGTCGTACTCTTCCCGATCTCAAGATCGCGTAGACGATCCTTCCGGCGCTGCGTTCCGGCAGCGCTCCCGCAGTCGGTCACACGTTCGGTACTCGACGAAGACCTTCCTCTCCCTTGTTCCAAAGGAGCGGAGGTTGTAGCACTCTCGCGATTCCCAAAGACAACGTCGTGGTACCTAAGTAGAGGGAGATCTCAGGCTTCGCCTTAAGCGAGTATGGTGGTGTATGAGAGAGTCCCTCGACGATCTAGAGTTTAGACACGCCGAGGAGGGGCAAGCCGGCGGCTAGGGTTTAGCTAGGAAGTGGCGGCGGTTTTCCCTAGGGCCGGCGGCGGCTATGGAGGCGGCGGTGGCTTGGTACTAGGGTTTGGAGGAGAGGATCTTGTGTGTCTCTAGGAGGGAGCCCTGCCCCTCCTTATATAGGTGGAGGGGCCGACCGGCCAAGGGGAGGGAGGGGAGTCCCTCCCCAACTCGGCTTGGTGGTGCACCGGCGGTGGGGAGGAGGGACTCCTTCCCAACTCGGTTTCCTCCTCCTTTTCCACTTCCCAAAAATAGCCGTTTGACTTTCAAACTAGGCGTTTGACTTTTCAAACTAGGATTTGAATAAACCCTCTATTTTGTTCAGCGATGACACCGAGTACATGATGCAATCATACCAACTTGATATAACACATTCATGTACCCTTCCCCTCCGGAGTGCCGGACATTCCGGAACCTTCTAGAACATTCCCGATGAAAACACTGGAACCATTCTACAACTCCGAAACGGGACTTTCCTTATATGAATCTTATTCTCTGGACCATTCCGGATCTCCTCGTGATATCCCGAATCCCATTCGAGACTCCGAACAACATTCGGACTCTTTCTCATCATTCCATAACTACTCAAACAACGTCGAATCCTTAAGTGTGTCTCCCTACGGTTCGTGAATTATGCGGACATGATCGAGACACTTCTCTGATCAATAACCAATAGAGGAATCTGGAAATTCATATGGCTCCCACATATTTCTACGATTACTTTGCGATCGAATGAACCACTTACATACGATACCAATTTCCCTTTGTCTCACGATAGTTTACTTATCCGAGGTTTTGATCGTCGGTATCTCTGCATACCTAGTTCAACCTCGTTACCGATAAGTACTCTTTTCTCGTCCCCGTGATATGTGATCCCTTGTGAGCCAGTCACATGCTTGCAAGCTAATTGGATGACATTTCACCGAGAGGGCCCAGAGTATATCTATCCGTCATATGGATGGACAAATCCCACTCTTGATCCATGTGTCTCAACCAATACTTTCTGAACACTCAATGCCACCTTTATAGCCACTCAGTTACGGTGTGGTGTTTGATGTCATCAAAGCATCCATCTGATAAAGGTGATATGCATGATCTCATGGTCGAAGGAATTAGGTTACCATGTATCAGAAAGCATATAGCAATTGAACTATTAAAATGACTTGATATTTATGCTACGCTTATCTATAGGAGTATGTCCACCATATCATTCTCCTAACGATATGATCTTGTTGTTAATAACATCTCAATGTTCATGATAGGGAAACACCAATCATCTATTAACCAACAAGCTAGTATTATATAGAGGCTTTACTAGGGACTCTTATTTTAGTCTACAAATCACACAAGCATTAATGTTTCCTTGTTAATACTATTATAGCATGAATGTAAACATTTATCATAAACACAAAGATATAATAATAACTATATTTATTATTGCCTCTAGGGCATATCTCCAACAGTAGTAACTCGGTGCCCTCCTTTCCGTGTCGCCCTTCTAATGACCGCAAGGTTCCAGAGGACCCCACCTGCACGCCTCGGGCTTCAGGACTGTCACCTCCGTGACCTCCTTCTGCCCTTCTGTCGCTCTGCGCCTTGTCTTTATTGTTTGGCTCTGCTTAGATTCTTCCTAGCCCGTGACTAGAGTTTGAATATAGGCATTTCCTTCTCCTGCAAGCTTCATATCATTCGGCCCTGCCTCGCTTAACTCGGCTTGGCCTTCACCTGCATTCAGATTATTCGGGTTGACTCAGCCGACTTACACAGTATGCCGGCCGGGTAACGCCTTGCTCTTCTCTTAAGGTTCCTGCTCTTGCTTACCTCGGCCGACGTTTACAGGATTCGGCTGATTTAGACCGTAACTCAGAAACTGGACGGGGAACTTCCTTGCTTTTTCCATTGCCCCCCCCCTCCAAGAAGAATTGGACTTATAATCCGAAGAAAAGTCATGCTCTCGCCAAGGCCTTCGAGATTTGGCTGAAGGAACCGATTCGCTCCGGGCTACGCGGTGAGGATCTGATGACCACCTTCGTCGGCAGCCGGATCTGCCCATTCCAGAAACGCACGCATAAGCTCTGCTATATGAGCGGTCCCCTTGATCCGAATTGAGTCTCCACGGTGGAGCTTGATAATTATCTTATCTTCAAGCGCGTCCGGGCTATCTTTAAGACGGAGATGCCGGAGGGCTGGGCCTGGGGATTGAAGCCGTTCACCCGCGAGCATCCCCCTCCCAGAGTAAGTTCTTGCAGTTGTGTTTTACCTTTTAATTGCATCTGTGATTTCTCTTGTTAATTTCTCTCTTTCCTTTCCTACAGAGGTTTGAGGAGCAGAAGAGTGAGGATGCCGAGGTTTTGTCTCTCCCGTGGCCCGCGGATCGGAACGCTCCGGACAGTGGGGAGCCGGACTCGGAGGAGTTCGTTCCCAAGTCGGACCTTGCTCCGGCTCGTGCCCGTGGCAAGACCCCGGCCCACGAGGAGGAAGGTGATTCGGACGAGGTCCAAGTTCTTGAGGTAGTTGCTGCAATGCCAATTTCTTATGCATTTCTGGCCTCTACTTTCTCAGCTAATCCGGCCGGTCAGGTTCACAACGCCGAGCCTCTCGCCTCCTGACCTCCTGTTACCTCGGGGAAACGTAGCGCTCCAGTTGGTGCCTCGGAAGCCGTTCCCAAGAAATGGATGAAGAAGTCATCCCCGCACCCTCCTAAGCGTAAAACTATGCCCGAGGTTACTGGGTGAGTTGCTTTTTATTTGTATTTCTTGTTTCTCTCTTTTTGCCTTTTGACCTAATCTTTCTTGCCTTTGCAGGGCTCCTCTTTCTATTAAGCCTAGTGGTCCTAGCATGACGAGTCACACGACTCGACCGCCTTCTCCTCCGCCTCCTGAAGATACTAGAGTTCCTAGTCCTGCTCGTGTTGACTCTCCTCCCGCTCCGAATCAGATTCCATCTCGCCAGGATGCGCCTGAGGTCTCTCCTGTTGATGCCGATACAACTCGGCCCGTAGATATTTCCACTGAGCCTGTTGCCTCCGTGAATCTCAAGTTTCCCAGATCCTTTGACCCCCACAACCTTATCATGACTCCGATTCCGGTGAGGATACCAATATCTCGGCCCTCGAAACCGTAATCCTCCGGCCCCAAAGATGCCATTCCAAGTGCCAAGGTAACGCTCCTGCCGACGCTTCTAAGGCAAGAAAGGTCGTTGTCACCAAGCCTCCCTCATCTCGTAAAGGACTTGTCACTCTTCTCGACCTACAATTGCTGATGCGTTAGCAAGGGGGTTTCTTCGCCAAGAGTATTGTTACCCGGCCGATACATACTCGCTCTTCACAAGAGTCCATGGCAGTGGCTACCCAACACGTCCGAGGTAAAGTCCTGACTCGTACGGAGAGTGGGAACAGCCTCATCTCGTTGGTTGAGTATGCCAACAATTGGAACGTTGTTGATCAGCTCGAGGGCAATCCAAGCAGCCAGCCATTTCAACTCTCCGACATCAGCAATCGCTTACATTTGGCTGCCAAGATCGTTCTTGATAGCGACAAGATGAATGAGGTAATTGTTTTTATGGATGTTTGATTAGTCATTCGAATGATATTATATATACTCTAGTCCCCGAAGCTTGCGACCGAATAATTTGTTATTCGTTTAGAAGTTTTATTAGGCTTTGTCTGGTTTAGTTTTGTCTTAGTGTTTGAATATCCATCCACCTAGATCCGAATTAAGTTTTGCTTGATTTGGATCTGTCTGAGTTTCGAATATCCAGCCACCTAGATCCGAGTTAAGTTTTGCTTGACTCAGATCTGTTTTAGTTTTGAATATCCAGCCTCCTAGATCCGAGTTAAGTTTTGCTTGACTTGGATCTGTTTGAGCTTCGAATATCCAGCCACCTAGATCCGAGTTATGTTTTGCTTGACTCGAATCTGCTTGAGTTTCGAATATCCAGCCACCTAGATCCGAGTTATGTTTTGCTTGACTCAAATCTGCTTGAGTTTTGAATATCCAGCCACCTAGATCCGAGTTAAGTTTTGCTTGACTCGGATTTGTTTGAGTTTCGAATATCCAGCCACCTAGATCCGAGTTAAGTTTTTCTTGACTCGGATCTGTTTTTAAGTTTCGAATATCTTATTGCTATTTGTTTTGTTGCTTAGGTTGCGCATGACCGGCGGATCGCCGAATTCCAAAGGCTGCTTTTCGCACATAAAAAATTTCAAGATAAGTATGAGAAGGTCATTACTGTGGTGAATAAAGCTGGTAGGTTAACAAACTTTTGCATTATTCCTAAAGCTCTTATTGTTTTGGACGTGAGGTGTTAGCTCACTTTGCTAGTAAATAGGTAACATCAACAATCTTAACATCCGTCTTGAGAAGAAAGTCAAGGCCCTGGAAGGTTAGTTACTCTTTTTTCTTTACATACCTCCATTCGAAATGTGCACTGTGTTTCTTTTAACCCTTTTGGTTTTGGTAAAGCCGAGTTACAAACATTTGCAGCGTCACACCAAGACTGCACACCTATGCCTGATATGATGCTGCATTTTTTAGAACAAGCCGCTACTCACTCGGCGCAGCTGAAAGATAAAGACGACGAGATAATTCGCTTACGCGTCGAGGTGGAGTCCCCCAAGCTCTCTCAGAAGTCTGAGTTAGAGAAAGTCTACCAGGAGTTCTCCGAGGAGAAGAATCGGCTGGCTCTGCAATTGCAGAAAAATAAAGAACTCCTCGAGGCTGCCGAACTCAAGACACGGGCGATGAGCGAGGAGATCACTCGCTTTGAGAAAACCAAGGGTGACTGGGCTAAAGATCTTCAGATAATGCTGTCCTATATTCACCGTAAGCCTCTGACCGCGGCCGACTTATCTTTTTCCCTTTCTTACTGTTGACCGACGTACTTTTGTTTTACGCAGACCATTTTCCAGAAGCTAAGCCCGTGAGCTCTAGAGCGGTGATTAATGCTCGTGTGCGCCGAGGTGTTCCTGCTGATGCGAGCCCAGAATACTGGATGGAAGATTTCTTGGTTGCCGTTGGTCCGATGAAGATTATGGGCAGGGACTTGGTGCAAGCAGCCATTCGGTCCTACCATGTTCTCTGGCCGAATACTTCTGGGACTCCTGATATTGATGAAATCAAGATACTGGTGGAAAGATTGATGGCATCCCAGAACCAGTTGAATCTTTGGAGGGAATCCGCTGGACGAGCTGGTGCTGATATGGCGCTCACAGTCTATATGTCATGGTACGAGGATATTTCCCTCGATACCCTGATAAATTTGCGCACTGGCTCCCGTTGGGTTGAGGATCCAGAATTCGTCGCTCGCCGACAAGCTCGTGCCTTCCAGCTCGTTGAGTATGCGGACGTGCATAACTGGATTGAAGGGACGAGTTTCCTTTCTAACCCGGCGAATGAGGTCGAAGTTGAAGATGCCTCTGATGATTCAGCCAACCAAGACGAGGCTGAGGGCGACTCGGATACTTCTGGTGATTCCAGCTCGAGCTCGGATGGCAATGGCGACGCGCGATCCTCCTCCAAAGGTACTGGGCATTGCACAACTCAAGCTGATGTTTCTAAACAGCCCCGGGCTTCCCCCGAAGTCGCTCCTGGTTCTGTGGAGGGCGAAGCAACTTCGGCCGAGGTGCCGTCTACCTCAGAGCGCCCAGTTCCTGATCAAGTCGCTGCCCCTTAAGTTTAAAAAACTCTAAGTCGTTTCTTATCCCCGGTATGCTGGGCGTATGATGTGTGTCAAACACTTGTCCGACTTTCTGTGTGTTATGAACCTTTTTTTGCCTTTTGCCACTGAGGCACCCATGGTTGTGATCTTTATTATTCTGTTTAAACTAATCCTGTTTGTTTAAATCTTTGCTTTGGTGGCTTTTAATTTCTTAAGTTCGGATTGTGTGTTTGCCTTTGTCGTACGGTAGTTCGGCGTCTAATATTGCCTGACCTTGATGAATTTGACACTTCAACCATTGTGTCCTTGAATTTTATCCAAGTTGTCAATCTCGAAGCCTATATCTGGGGAGAACGAAATAATATCGCTCTGGGTGCCGAAGTTTGATACCCATTTTTGTAACAAGGGACAATTGTGGAGCAATTCTCTAATCACTCCTCTAAAAATCGAGACTCAACACATCACTAAAAATGCGAAATAATATTGGCCAGTCTTCGAGTAATTGCTGGAGGTGCCGAGGTCTAATACATAACTCAAACTCAAAAACAAAATATGGCAGTCCCCGAGTCATTGCTCAAGGTGCCGAGGTTTAATTCATACCCAAAACTCAGAAGCAATATAGGACAGTCCCCGAGCCACTGCTCAAGGTGACGAGGTTTAATACATAACCCAAACTCAGAAACAATATAGGACAGTCCCCGAGCCACTGCTCAAGGTGCCGAGGTTTAATACATAACCCAAACTCGAAAACAATATAGGGCAGTCCCCGAGCCACTGCTCAAGGTGCCGAGGTTTAATACATAACCCAAACTCAAAAACAATATAGGGCAGTCCCCGAGCCACTGCTCAAGGTGCCGAGGTTTAATACATAACCCAAACTCAAAAACAATATAGGGCAGTCCCCGAGCCACTGCTCAAGGTGCCGAGGTTTAATACATAACCCAAACTCAAAAACAATATAGGGCAGTCCCCGAGCCACTGCTTAAGGTGCCGAGGTTTAATACATAGTTGATACTTTGTCCTGGAGCGTTACTTTACAACGTGTCGTAGATGACTCCTAGGAGTAAAATGGACGAAGTAAAGCTACATTCCATGGTCTTTTCGATTCTTCGCCGGCTTTGTCTGCCTTGTTCTTTTCTGGTGACTGAGCATCAATTAGGTAATACGCATCATTGTGCAATGCTTTGCTCACGATGAACGATCCTTTCCATGGGGGTGATAGTTTGTGCATGCCGGCCGTACGTTGCACTAACCGAAGAACCAAATCTCCTTCTTTAAACACTCTTGGATTTACTTTCTTGCTGTGATATCGCCGCAAGTCCTGCTGATAAATAGCTGATCTTGATAGTGTCAACTCCCTGGCTTCTTCTAGCAGATCGACATCATCTTGCCGAGCTATTTCATTTACCTCAGCGGTTTTATACTGGGTAACCCTTGGCGAGTCGTGTATTATGTCGGCTGGCATCACGGCTTCTGCCCCATACACTAGAAAAAATGGTGTATACCCTGTTGACCTGTTTGGGGTAGTTCTGAGGCTCCATAGTACTGCTGGTAGTTCCTCAATCCAACACCCTGCCGATCTTTGCAGTGGTTCGACAAGTCGTGGTTTTATCCCAGACAATACTAGTCCATTAGATCTTTCTACTTGCCCATTAGATGCTGGGTGAGACACCGAGGCGACATCTAGTCTTATGTGTTTTTCTTGACAGAATCTAGCGAATGCTCCTTCAGCAAAGTTTGTACCATTGTCTGTAATAACACTGTGTCGGTAGCCATATCTCAGGATAATATCTTTGAGGAATTTTACTGATGTGGGTCCATCACACTTCTTTATTGGTTTCACTTCAATCCATTTTGTGAATTTGTCGACCATGACTAAGATGTGGGTCATCCCACCCCGGGCCGGCTTGAATGGTCCCACCATATCCAAGCACCATACAGAAAATGGCCAAGTAATTGGTATTGTTTTTAACTCGGACGATGGCATATGTATCTTGCTGGCATATCTCTGGCAACCATTACATTTTTCCACCAGTTCTTTGGCCTCTTTCAACGCTGTTGGCCAATAAAACCCATGCCTGAATGCTTTGGCCACTAAAGCTCTGGACGAGGCGTGATGCCCGCATTCTCCTTGATGTATATCTAGGAGGATCTCCTGTCCTTCCGCCGAGTTCACACATCTTTGCAACACACTTGTGACGCTCCTTTTATACAGCTCATTGTTTATGATTGTATAAGCTTTAACTCTTCTCACTGTCTGTCTTGCCAATACCTCGTCATTCGGCAAAATCGCATCTTTAAGGAAAGAAAATATGGGTTGCGCCCATGTTGGTATGATTTTTTCTGGGGTAATCTCACTATCTATTTCCATATTTTCCGCCGACATAACTACCTCGGATTTCCCCATATCCATCCTTACATCGGCCGGGTTCATTTTTGGAAATTACGGGTGACATTCCTTGTCAATTTCCATCGGCACACTATCTTCTCTTGATTTTGCCGGAATAAAGATGGATTCGGACTCTGGTGATGGTGTTATTGATGGTTTCCTCAGGTGCTCTAGGGCGATACCTGGGGGAATTGATTGTCTGGTTGACTCGAGTTTTGACAATGTGTTTGCGGCGTCGTTTTCTGCCCGGGGTATATGATGAAATTCACATCCATCGAAGTATCCATTGAGTTTTTGCACATGAAACCTATATAAGGCCATATTGGCATCTAACGCATCCCAATTTCCTGAGACTTGTTGTACTGCTAGATCTGAATCTCCGTAGCATAAGATTCGGCGTATGCCAATCTCTTTCGCCACCTTCAATCCATGGACCAGTGCTTCATATTCGGCTACATTGTTTGATGCGGCAAAATGTATTTGCAACACATATCTCAGCTGATCTCTTTTTGGCGAGGTAAACACTATTCCTGCCCCCAAACCATTTCTTAGTTTGGAACCGTCGAAGTGCATCGTCCAATAATTCGGATCTGATAATGGTGGCTCATACTGTACCTCGGCCCAATCCACGAAGAAGTCGGCCACAGCCTGAGATTTGATTGCATCTCGCCTGTCGAATTGCGGAGCATAAGGTGACAATTCTATAGGGTTCGCAGCATAGAAAACAAAAATTTTCCTACGATGTGAACTATATACCAAGATCTATCTACTAGATACAAACAACGGGCGGATGTATATCCGTAGAGAACATACCCTTGAATACCGACAAAGCTTAACGAGTTCAACTCGTGGTTGATGTAGACGATCTCTTGCCGATCTCAAGATCGAGAGGAAGTCCTAGCCGAAATCAGCAGCGCATCCGTGCTCGCACACACGCTCGAGGCACCGAGCAACCCACGCCTCCTCGCTCCAGCGATGCAGGAAGCACAACTCTTTCTTGAATATCCACCGGAACATGTATCTCGCTAGTCCGAGACCATGGGGATAAATTCTAGAGGAGAGAGATCCTTCACGAGGATGTGTGAGAGACAAGTCGAGGGAGGGATCCTTTTATAGGAGGAGGGGAACCCCAAGGTGGGGTGGCGCATGGGGCTTCCCTTGCCTCCCCTCTTCATGTGGGTGGACACTCCACTCACAAATCTCCTTTAAATTCCTCCACTCAAAAGTCCACTCAAATTCCCATTAAATTTCCACCAAATTTAATGCAAACTCTCATTAAATAAAACTCTTTATTTTATTCAGAATTTTGTCAATTACTTTAATGACAAACATTCAAAAACCCTTGCTCAATTCTATTTCACATGCATAACCACTTTATGCAATTTCACCGAAAACTGTTTGATCTAGTGAAATAAATTTCTCGCTTGTTCATTCTTTTCGCATGAAACATTTGCTCCAATTGGATGTCGGTGTCTCTTAAGTGTGTCACCCTACGGTTCGTGAATAATGCGGACATGATCGAGACCTCTCGGATCAATAATCGAAGCGGATCCGAGACCCATGACTCCCACACATTCAACGATGACTTTCTTGTGATCGTCGGAACCTTTTACGCTAGTATCTTAATCCCTTTTTTCACGATATATTACATGTCCGAGATTTGATCATCGGTATCTCCATACCTAGTTTGATCTCGTTACCGACATGCACTCTTTTCTCGTTCCTGTGATATAACATTCTAGTGATCAAATCACTTGCTTGCAAGCTAATCAATGTGATATCACCGAGAGGGCCCAGAGTATATCTATCCGTCATCGGGATGAACAAATTCCACTCTCTATCCATGAGCCTCAACATAACACTTTATTAGTTCTGAATCCATCTTTATAATCACCCTGTTACGGTGTGACGTTTGATGTTATCAAGAAACTCTTCCGGTGTTAGTGATTGACATGATCTCATGGTCTAAGGATTAGGATCACTTCGTAAGTTGTTATAGCAATATAAACTCAATGACTTTGATCGTAATGCTATACTTCGGATGAATGTTCATCACACCATTACACTAATGTTGTGATCCCGTTATTAACAACATCCAATGTCCATGATCGAAACCTTGATCATCTTGTTAATCAACGAGCTAGTTTATGAGAGAGGCATAACTAGGAACTTTCTTTGTTTATTGAACACACATGTATTAACATTTCGTATTAATACAATTATAGCATGCAAAATAAACATCTATCATATACTTGGAATACACATAATAAACACTTCATTATTGCCTCTCAGGGCATATTCCCTTCAGTCTCCCACTCGCACTAGAGACAATAATCTAGTTACATAGTGATAAATCTAACACCCCTTGAGTTCTGGTGTTGATCATGTGTTGCTATAGGGAGAGTTTTAGTCAACGGATCTGCTACATTGAGATCTGTATGTACTTTACAAATCTTTATATCTCCATCCTTGACATGCTCGCGGATGGAGTGAAACCGCGCTTAATATGCTTGGAATGCTTGTGAGACCTTGGCTCTTTGGCATTGAAATGGCACCATTGTTGTCACAATAGATAACCATTGGGTCCAACGTTTGCCACCACTCCTAGTTCGGATATGAACTCCTTCATCCAAATCGCTTCTGAGCTCAAGCAACATATTCGGCCTCCGTTGTTGATCCCGCTACCACAGGTTGTTTGGAGCTCCTCCAACTAACTGCTCCACCATTCATGAGAAATACGTATCCGGATTGAGACTTAGAGTCATCCGGATCGGTGTCAAAGCTAGCATCGACATAACACTTAGCGACAAGCTCTTCTTCACCTCCGTATACAAGAAACATATCCTTAGTTCTTCGTAAGTACTTAAGGATATTCTTGACTGCTATCCAGTGTTCCGAACCTGGATCCGATTGGTAACTACTAGTCAAACTAATAGCATGTGCCACATCCGGTCTTGTACATAGCATGGCGTACATTATAGAGCCTATGGCTGAAGCATAGGGGACTTTGTCCATTATCTCTCTTTCTTCCGCCGAAGCCGGACTTTGAGTCTTACTCAATGTCTTGCCTTGCAACATAGGTAAGAACCCCTTCTTACTTCCGTCCATTTTAAACTTCTTTAAAATCTTATCAAGGTATGTAATTTGCGATAGCCCTATTAGGCGCCTAGATCTATCTCTATAGACCTTTATGCCTAATATGTATGACGCTCACCTAGGTCCTTCATTGAAAATTTGTCGTTTAGATAACTTTTAAAGTGTTTAAAGATCTATATCATTTCGATCAATAATATGTCATCCACATATAATATCAAAATGCCACATTGCTCCCACTCACTTTCTTGTAAATACAAGCTTCTCCATAAGTTTGGACAAATCCAAACTCTTTGATCACCTCATCAAAGCGGAAATTCCAACTGTGATGCTTGCTTCAATCCATAGATGGATCGCTGAAGCTTGCACACCTTGTTAGCATCCTTAGGATCGACAAAACCCTTTGGTTGTATCATATACAACTCTTCTTCAATATTACCATTGAGAAACGGTTTTGACATCCATCCGCCATATCTCATAATCGAAATATGCAGCAATTGCTAACATAATCCTAATCGACTTTAGCATCGCTACAGAGAGAAAGTCTCATCGTAGTCAACTCCTTGAATTTTGAAACCCCTTTGCGACAAGTCGAGCTTTATAGACGGTCACATTACCATCAAGATCGCTTTTCCTTTTGAAAATCCATTTGTTCTCCGCCTTTCGGTGTGAGGTAATTCCACCAAGTTCCAAACTTGATTTTCATACATGGATTCCATCTCGGATTTCATGGCTTCTAACCATTTGTTGGAATCCGGGCTCATCATCGCTTCTTCATACGTCAGGGGTCATCATTTTCATCAACCATGAAATTCATGACAGATTTCCGTCTGACTCGGCACGCGTCTGTTTGACTGCGAGGTTCGGTAGTACTCTCTTCGAGTTTCATGATCATTATCATTAGTTCCTCTTCAACAGGTGGAGCCAACTCCGGAACAACTTCCGCTGCGCTACTCGCCATACTTTGAAGAGAAGGTTCCACAACCTCTTCTTGAGTTCTACCTTCCGACTACTCACACCTTTCGAGAAACTCTTTCTCTAGAAAGGATCCATTCTTAGCAACAAAAACCTTGCCCTCGGATCGTGATAGAAGGAATACCAAATAGTTTCTTTAGGGTATCCTATGAAGACGCATTTTCCGCTTTGGGTTCGAGTTTATCCGGTTGAAGTTTCTTCACATAAACATCGCATCCCCAAACTTTAAGAATGATACTTAGGTTTGTTTCCAAACCACAATTCATACGGTGTATTTTCAACGGATTTAGATGGTGCCCGATTTAAAGTGAATGCGCAGTTTCTAGTGCATAACCCCAAAATGACAATGGCAAGTCCGTCGGAGACATCATAGATCGAACCATATCTAATAAAGTACGATTACGCCCGACACACCATTTCATTGTGGTGTTCCGGCCAAGTGTGAGTTGTGAAACAATTCCACACTCTTTCATGTGAGTGCTAAACTCGTAACTTAGATACTCACCTCCACGGTCGGACCGTAGAAATTTGATCTTTCTATTACGATGATTTTCCACTTCATTCGAAATTCCTTGAACTTTTCAAAGGTTTCGACTTGTGTTTCATCAAGTAGATATAACCGTATCTACTCAAATCATTCGTGAAAGTAACAAAATAACGATATCCACCTCATGACACACTCATTGGACCACATACATCGAATGTATGATTTCCAATAAACTGCCGCCTGCTCCATTGAACCGGAAAACGGCGTTCTAGTCATCTTGCCCATAAGGCATGGCTCACATGTATCAAATGATTCATAATCAAGTGATTCCAAAAGTCCATCCGAATGGAGCTTCTTCATGCGTTTAACGCCAATATGACCTAGACGGCAGTGCCACATATATGCGGATATATCATCATTAAGTTTAATCCTTTTGTGTAACATTATCATCGATATCTAATAGAAATAAACCATTCATCATCGGTGCATGACCATAAAAGATTTCATTCATATAAATGGAACAACCATTGTTCTCGGATTTAAATGAATAACCACTTCGCATCAAACACGATCCAGATACAATGTTCATGCTCAGTGCAGGCACCAGATAACATTTATTCAAGTTTATAACTAATACCGATGGTAAGTGGAGAGGCAGCGTTCCGACGGCGATCACATCAACGCTTGATCCATTGCCGACACGCATCTTGACCTCACCCCTTGCTAGCGGTCGCTTGTTCCGCAGCCTCTGATTCGAGTTACAAATATTAGCAACTGAACCGGTATCAAATACCCAGGTGCTACTGCGAGCACTAGTCAAGTACACATCAATAACATGTATATCATATATACCTTTGTTTGCCTTGCCGGCCTTCTTGTCTGCCAGATACTTGGGGCGATTGCGCCCAAAGGTCCCCTTACAATAGTAGCACTCGAATCGACTTAGGTCCAACTCGGGTTTCTTTTCGCGCGCAACAGCTTCCGCCTTACTTCCCTTCCGCTTTCCTTCTTGTCTTTCTTGAAACCAGTGTTCCTATTGATCATCAACACTTGATGTTCCTTTTGATCTCCACTGCAGCTTTTAAGCATTGTGAAGCTCGGGAGAGACTTCTTCATGCCTTGCATATTATAGTTCATCACGAAGCTCTTATAGCTAGGTGGTAGAGACTGCAGAACACGATGGATGCCTAAGTCAATGGGAATCGATATTCCCAAGGACACAAGCTTATCGGCGTAACCCGACATCTTGAGTACATGCTCACTAACAGAGCTGTGCTCTTCCATCATGCAGCTAAAGAACTTTTCTGAAGCGTTGTAGCTCTCTACAGCAGCATGTGTATCAAAAATCATTTTCAACTCACCCATTGTATCAAATGCATTGCCGTTTTCGAAACTCTTTCGAAGTTCCGGCTCTAGCCCATACAATATGCCGCAATGAACTAAGTTGTGGTCCTCCTGACGAGTCTGATAGACATTCTTCTCCTCGTCAGGGGCATCATATAAAGGTGGGGGGCCTAATGGCGCTTCTAGCACATATTGCTTTTGTGCAGCAGAGAGGAGAATCCTCAAATTCATGGCCCATTCGGTAAAGTTGCTACCGTTCGTTGCTAGTTTCTCTTTCTCCATGAACACATTGAAATTAAAAGAAGGTGGTGCCATCTACAACATAATTTGTAAAGTTTAGACTAAGTGTATGATAGATTGAGTTCAAATAATCTATATTACGAATAACTCCCACTCAAAAACGACATCCCTCGTGCCTTTTTGGTGATTACATGAACCAAATCCACTACACCAAGTCCGATCATCACGTGAGTCGGTATAGCTTCAAAGGCGAGCATCAAATGGGCATCATATCAACTATATGACTCACGCTTAACCTTTAGGTCCGTGTTCCGAGGCCATGTCTATACATGCTAGGCTCGCCAAGTTAGAACCTTAGTATTCAAGGTGTAATCGCTTTTACACCCGAAATATGGTCGTGGATCCAAGAACACCCGATCATCACGTTGTATTGGAGCGACGAAAACATAATCGGTGCATACTAAAGGAAGAACACATTCTTATCTTGATATTTAAATGAGGGATCATCTTATTATGCTAACAAAGCGCTAAACAAGCAATATAAGATGCTATCAAACATCATATGTTTATTAGTGAAATGATATGGTTCCCGCAGATGATCTCTATCATGTGCATCATGGTATGATCACTATCATACCTATATGTGTAAATCCAAGGTCTATAGATTTTACACGCTATGTGTGTTGTAAGAGTATCATCTCATACTTCTACTTACAACACTACCATATCATAACACTAGCCCAGCAACAATCTAAACTAGACGCCTCTAATTTATCCATTGCAAATTTTACGTGGCTTAGGGCTTTCGAGATAGAACCGTTCTTACCTACGAACATGAACCACAACGAGGATAATCAAATTGTTGACAACTCGCTTGCAAAATAGATATTGACTATAGTAGGAGAGACAGACACCCGCTAGCCACTTATGCAAACTAGTTGCATGTCAAGCGTGGAACAGGTCTCATGTGCGAGGACATGTAAGGTTTGTCCGGGCCGCTTCATCCCACTATGACACCAATATCCAAAATTACAACAAAGGAGCAACAACATGATCATCATCGCCCACATACGCATATGTGTACTACCCGTGTAAAGTATCTACGCATAGATCCGGCTCTGATACCACTGTAGGGTTCGAAGCATAGAAAACAAAAAAATTCCTACAATGTGAACTATATACCAAGATCTATCTACTAGATACAAACAACGGGCGGATGTATATCCGTAGAGAACATACCCTTGAAGACCGACAAAGCTTAACGAGTTCAACTCGTGGTTGATGTAGACGATCTCTTGCCGATCTCAAGATCGAGAGGAAGTCCTAGCGCCGCAAATCAGCAGCGCATCCGTGCTCGCACACACGTTCGAGGCACCGAGCAACCTCCGCCTCCTCGCTCCAGCGATGCAGCGGAAGCACAACTCTTTATTGTCGAATAGCCACCGGGAACATGTATCTTGCTAGTCCGAGACCATGGGGGATAAATTCTAGAGGGGGAGAGAGATCCTTCACGAGGAGGTGTGAGAGACAAGTGAGGAGGGAGGCTCCTTTTATAGGAGGAGGGGGGACCCCAAGGGGTGGCAGCATGGGGCCCCTTGCCCTCTCTTCATGTGGGTGGACACTCCACTCACAAATCTCCTTTAAATTCCTCCACTCAACAGTCCACTCAAATTCCCATTACATTTCCCCCAAATTCAATGCAAACTCTCATTAAATAAAACTCTTTTATTTTATTCAGAATTTTGTCAATTACTTTAATGACAAACATTCACAAATAACCCTTGCTAGAATTCTATTTCACATGCATAACCACTTTATGCAATTTCACCCAAAACCTGCTTTGATTATCTAGTGAAAGAAATTCTGCGCTTGTTCATTCTTTCGGCATGAAACATTTGCTCCAATTGGATGTCGGTGTCTCTATGTGTCACCCTACGGTTCGTGAATAATGCGGACATGATCGAGACCCTCTCGGATCAATAATCGAAGCGGGATCCGGAGACCCATATCGACTCCACACATTCAACGATGACTTTCTTGTGATCGTCGGAACCTTTACGCTAGTATCTTAATCCCTTTGTTTCACGATATATTACATGTCCGAGATTCGATCATCGGTATCTCCATACCTAGTTTGATCTAGATCGACATGCACTCTTTCTCGTTCCTGTGATATAACATTCTAGTGATCAAATCACTTGCTTGCAAGCTAATCAATGTGATATCACCGAGAGGGCCCAGAGTATATCTATCCGTCATCGGGATGAACAAATTCCACTCTCGATCCATGAGCCTCAACATAACACTTTATTAGTTCGAATCCATCTTTATAATCACCACATTACGGTGTGACGTTTGATGTTATCAAGAAACTCTTCCGGTGTTAGTGATTGACATGATCTCATGGTCTAAGGATTAGGATCACTTCGTAAGTTGTTATAGCAATATAAACTCAATGACTTTTATTGTAATGTTATACTTCGGATGAATGTTCATCACACCATTACACTAATGTTGTGATCCCGTTATTAACAACATCCAATGTCCATGATCAGGAAACCTTGATCATCTTGTTAATCAACGAGCTAGTTTATGAGAGAGGCATAACTAGGAACTTCTCGCTTGTTTATTAAACACACATGTATTAACGTTTCCGTATTAATACAATTATAGCATGCAAAATAAACATCTATCATATACTTGGAATACACATAATAAACACTTTATTATTGCCTCTTAGGGCATATTCCCTTCAAATTCAATTGCCCATTTTGCTATTCGGCCACTTGCATCTTTGTTGCTCAATATGTCGGCTATGGGTGCTTCACAGATCACTTTCATGGGGTGCTCTTCGAAGTAATGTTTAAGTTTCTTTGATGACATGTATACCCCATATGCCATCTTCTGATAATGTGGGTAGTTTTGTTTTGAGGCTGATAGTACCTCGCTTAGGTAATACACCGGCCTTTGTACTGATTTATCATCTTCAATTCGTTCCACCACGATCACAAACATTACTCTGTTTGTGGCGGCTATGTAAAGTAACATAGGCTCTTTCGACAATGGAGAAGCCAAGATTGGCGCTGTGACCAACATCTTTTTCAATTCATGGAACGCATTGTCTGCTTGTGGTGTCCAAATGAACTTATCAGATTTTTTCATCAGTTGATAAAGTGGTAATGCTTTCTCTCCCAGCCGACATACAAATCGGCTAAGCGAGGCCAAGCAACCTGTGAACTTCTGTACGTCATTTAGACATCTCGGCAATTCCATCCTTTCTACTGCTCTTATCTTAGTTGGGTTGGCCTCTATGCCTCGGCTAGATACGATAAAACCAAGTAGTTTTCTAGACGGCACACCGAAAGTGTATTTTTCCGGGTTAAGCTTCATTCGGAACCTTCTCAGGTTCGCGAAAGTCTGCCGGATATCGTCCAGTAGCGTTTTGCTTTCTTTGGTTTTGATAACCACATCATCTACATACACTTGTACATTCTTTCCTATCTGGTCATGCAGACATTTTTGCATACATCTCTGATACGTTGCCCCTGCGTTACGCAGGTCGAATGGCATGGTGCGATAGCAATAAGTCCCGTACGGGGTAATAAACACAGTCTTTATTTGATCGGCCGGATTTAACGGTATCTGGTGAAAACCAGAATACGCGTCTACAAATGATAATAGTTCACAACCAACGATCGAATTAATGACTTGGTCTATTCTAGGTAAAGGAAAAGGATCTTTTGGACACGCCTTGTTCAGGTTCGTGTAATCAATACACATTCGCCATACAATGGCTACATTTGGATCATCCTTCTTCTTTTCCACTAGCACCGGGTTCGATAGCCAATCTGGATACAGCACCTCCATGATGAACCCGGCCGCAAGGAGTCAAGCTATTTCATCCCCTATTATTTTTCTCCTGTCTTCGGCGAAGCGGCGGAGAGGTTGCTTCACCGGCCTTGATCCTGGCCTTACATTCAGAGAGTGCTCAACCAAATCCCTCGGCACACCTTGCAGATCCTGAGTTGACCATGCAAAGATATCTCGATTCTCACGGAGGAAGTTGGTGAGCTCGCTTTCCTATTTAGCATCTAGGCCGGCACCAATGGTGACGGTGCGCTCTGGGAACTGCTCATCTATCTGGAACTTTTTTGTTTCTTTAGTCGGCTGGAAAGAGACACTTCCATGCGGATTGGCCAATGCCGGGATATTCAGTTGTGCCGACTGATCGAGGGCTGCTACCTCCTGAATCCTTCTTTTTTCTCTTGCTATTACCAATGACTCAGCCAGATTTGATCCGGCTGAAGCACATTCCATTGACTTCCTGTAATCTCCTGCTACTGTTATCACCCCTTGTGGTCCGGGTAACTTCATTTTCAAGTAAGTTATGTGGCAGCTGCCCATGAATTTGGCCAATGTCGGCCGTCCGAGTAGAGCATGATAACAACTCTCTAGATCCACCACTTCAAACTCCAAATTTTCTGCTCTGCAGTTATCTCTTGTGCCGAATAACACATCCACTCGAACCTTTCCAATGGGTTCGCATGAAAGCCCTGGTACTATCCCATGGAATGTGGTCCTCGTGGATTGCAGCATATTCTGCGATATTCCGAGTTTATGCATTGTATCTTTGTACATGATATTGATACTGCTCCCATTGTCAATGAGTACTTTTGAAAATTTCACATTAATGCTCGGTCCGACAAATGTCGGATCTAGTACGAAAAGGCATTTACCCGGATTCGGCATTATTTTGGGGTGATCCTTTATGCTCCAAGTTATTTCTTGATCTGACCAAGGCACATATCTTGGTACTACCGGCATAACTGCATTTACTTCCATATGCCAGCGCTGTACACTTTGCCTGTCTTGCTGTTCTGTTGTGAACACGCAATATGATTGATGATGTTCCCTTTAATCATTGCGTCCACTATTTCCTGGGTTTGTCCTTCCATCCGGACCCTGATTTATCACTTGATGCACTTCATCTCTCCGGTCCGAGTTATCATACCTCGGGGGAGGAGGTGGTAACATTAGTTGCTGTGCATTTGCTCCAGTCAACTGTGGATGATGCTGCTGATGTGCCTGGTGGGATGTTGCTTGCATGCCTGCCGGGTTACCCATTGCATTTTTCATCCAGGCACACTGCCGAGTTGTATGATTGGCCGGCTTGGCCGGGTTTGACGTGTGAAATTTACACGGTTGATCTAACATAGACTCAAACGTGTACTTCGGCCTTTCCTGCCATTGCTTCTTATGTTCTGGTGTCCACTGTCTTTTCCCTTCATTCCTTGGTGTCCATTGTTGAGGACCATTCTTTTGCCGCTGATTGTTTCCGTGACTCGTCTGATCTTGCACTACCGCTGCCACCTGATTTGAGCCATATCTATAATCCGGACTTTCTTCTCTTCTTCTCCCTCTGAACTCATTGCGCCTCGATGACCTAGCCGCATCTCTTGCATATTGATCTTGATGTTCCCGATGATCTGCTGACATTAGTTCTGGTTGTGTCGGATCTCCCAATGCATAGGAATCCGCTATCCTGATGGTTTCTGCCAAAGTGGTTGTCACATCTCTTTGCAATCGCTGCCATAATACACTGCCATAGCGGCATCCTTGAGCGAACCAAGCTATCGCCTGTGATTCTATAACTCCCTCGCATGAATTCCTGAGATTACACCACCGAGTTAAGAATTCTCTGCATCTCATTCGCCTTTGCTTGCACATGGCTAGTCTGCGGCCTGTTTGGCCTTTTGTAAAATCTTGGTGAAGTTAACGAACATTTCTTCAAAATCCAACCAACAGCTGATATCTGGCCGCAGATTATTCAGCCATACTCTAGCTGGTCCTTCCAACATTTGCGGGACATATCGTACTGCCCATCGCAAGTTTCCGCCAACTATTTTTACAGCAGTGGCATAATCAATCAACCAATCATGTGGTTTGGTGCTCCCATTATATGTTTTTGTGCCTCTTGCCAGCTGAAAGTTCGACACTGGCGGCTCGCCCATGATCCGTGGTCCGAAGCACGCCGGGCCTGGTGGACCTTGTTCTTCTAACAACTCGGACCGGTATAGCTGGTCCAGCTTTACTCTCGCATCACTTGACGGCAATTACCACTTTATCAACTGATGAAAAAATCTGATAAGTTCATTTGGACACCACAAGCAGACAATGCGTTCCATGAATTGAAAAAGATGTTGGTCACAGCGCCAATCTTGGCTTCTCCATTGTCGAAAGAGCCTATGTTACTTTACATAGCCGCCACAAACAGAGTAGTAAGCGCTGTGATTGTGGTGGAACGAATTGAAGATGATAAATCAATACAAAGGCCGGTGTATTACCTAAGCGAGGTACTATCAGCCTCAAAACAAAACTACCCACATTATCAGAAGATGGCATATGGGGTATACATGTCAGCAAAGAAACTTAAACATTACTCCGAAGAGCACCCCATCAAAGTGATTTGTGAAGCACCCATAGCCGACATATTGAGCAACAAAGATGCAAGTGGCCGAATAGCAAAATGGGCAATTGAATTTGAAGGGAATATGCCCTGAGAGGCAATAATAAAGTGTTTATTATGTGTATTCCAAGTATATGATAGATGTTTATTTTGCATGCTATAATTGTATTAATACGGAAACGTTAATACATGTGTGTTTAATAAATGCATGAAAGTTCCTAGTTATGCCTCTCTCATAAACTAGCTCGTTGATTAACAAGATGATCAAGGTTTCCTGATCATGGACATTGGATGTTGTTAATAACGGGATCACAACATTAGTGTAATGGTGTGATGAACATTCATCCGAAGTATAACATTACGATCAAAGTCATTGAGTTTATATTGCTATAACAACTTACGAAGTGATCCTAATCCTTAGACCATGAGATCATGTCAATCACTAACACCGAAGAGTTTCTTGATAACATCAAACGTCACACCGTAACAGGTGATTATAAAGATGGATTCGTAACTAATAAAGTGTTATGTTGAGGCTCATGGATCGAGTGAATTTGTTCATCCCGATGACGGATAGATATACTCTAGGCCCTCTCGGTGATATCACATTGATTAGCTTGCAAGCAAGTGATTTGATCACTAGAATGTTATATCACAGAACGAAAAGAGTGCATGTCGAATCTAGATCAAACTAGGTATGGAGATACCGATGATCGAATCTCGGACATGTAATATATCGTGAAACAAAGGGATTAAGATACTAGCATAAAAGGTTCCGACGATCACAAGAAAGTCATCGTTGAATGTGTGGGAGTCGATGGGTCTCCGGATCCCGCTTCGATTATTAATCCGAGAGGGGTCTCGATCATGTCCGCATTATTCACGAACCGTAGGGTGACACACTTAAGAGACACCGACATCCAATTGGAGCAAATGTTTCATGCCGAAGAATGAACAAGCGCAGAATTTATTTCACTAGATACCAAACAAAGTTTTCGGGTGAAATTGCATAAAGTGGTTATGCATGTGAAATAGAATTCTAGCAAGGGGTTATTTGTGAATGTTTGTCATTAAAGTAATTGACAAAATTCTGAATAAAATAAAAGAGTTTTATTTAATGAGAGTTTGCATTAAATTTGGTGGAAATTTAATGGGAATTTGAGTGGACTGTGAGTGGAGGAAATTTAAAGGAGATTGGTGCGTGGGTTTTCCACCCACATGAAGAGGGTAGGGCAAGGGGCAGCCCCCATGCGCCGGCCCCCCCCTTGGGGTCCCCCCCCCCCTCCTCCTATAAAAGGAGCCCCCCTCCTCACTTGTCTCTCACACCTCCTCGTGAAGGATCTCTCTCCCCCTCTAGAATTTATCCCCCATGGTCTCGGACTAGCGAGATACATGTTCCCGGTGGCTATTCGGCAAGAAAGAGTTGTGCTTCCGCATCATTTGGAGCGAGGAGGCGGAGGTTGCTCGGTGCCTCGAACGTGTGTGCGAGCACGGATGCGCTGCTGATTTGCGGCGCTAGGACTTCCTCTCGATCTTGAGATCGGCAAGAGATCGTCTACATCAACCACGAGTTGAACTCGTTAAGCTTTGTCGGTCTTCAAGGGTATGTTCTCTACGGATATACATCCGCCCGTTGTTTGTATCTAGTAGATAGATCTTGGTATATAGTTCACATCGTAGGAATTTTTTTTGTTTTCTATGCTGCGAACCCTACAGATTGGGTGGCGGTTCTCTCCTTCCTTCAGCCGGGATATTATTCTCGTGATTTCCTCTTCCGAGGTCTCCTCTTCCGAGATCTTCATTACCTCGGCTTCCGTTGCCTTTCTCGGCACGGCCGGGGTTTCTCTCGCCACTGTCACCTCGGCTTCCATTGCCTCTATTTTCATTTGCTTTTCTGGCTATCGCCGGATCATATGGAACAATTTGCTTATTTCTTTTTCCCGAAGTTACCGCTCTGTCTTTCCGCGCATTGTTTCCGGGCGAGGATGCTGCTGCCACAGATAAGGCAGGTGCTGCACCAGCCGAATGAACCATTCACGAGGCACCAAGCCTTGTCGGGTCTGCCCTGAGCATTTCTTCATTCTGCTGGTTCGCAATGCGCACCGGCTCATTCACTATTTCTTGCTGTTTTTGCCGGGCTTCGCCGGTCAATCCTTCTAACTCTAGTGCAGCGGCATTTGCCGCCCTCAGGTTCTTTGCCGGGGTGTTGTACCTCGGCAAGCCTAGATCAACTGATTCCGCCTTATGAGCATCATGCTCTTTGTTGATATCATCTATGAGGTTCTTCCCTCTTAATCTTAACTCGTCAACCCGCTCGGGGGCGGCATCAAGCTTGTTTGCCCTAGCATATTCTCGCAGGGTCCTGTTTAAGGACTCCCGCAATGCTGACACCTTTTTTTGCCTCTATCAGCACTTTTTGCCTGGTCTCTTCTAACTCTGCCTGAGCATTAGCCTGATCAAGTATCAGCGCTACAGGTGTAGTCAGATTATCTATAGTTGCCTGGAGAATGTTTTCTGGTCTTTCCAGAGGTGGCCCTCTTACCCTTGGTGCCTTTAGGGTCGTCTCCTGCACCTCGGCTGGGTTGGCCGCTGAAGAAATTACCTCGGTGGGATGTGGGGCTGCCTGCTTGGTGGCCACCTACACACCCGTCGTCAGATCTTTGCTTGATCCGGCGCCCGCTGTTCCCGCCTGCACCCCGGCTGCGACCATCACCTCGACGCTGCTGACGGGCGACTCATGAACCGCTTATGCGGCGCTAAGGGGAGGCTCTCCTGCAACAACAACTTGGTGAGGATAAACGCCGGAGGTGTCGACGCCGACGTAGATCTGGTGCATGCCCAAGTTGATGAAGACGCCATTGCGCGGAGGAGTTTTTCCCTTGAAGCTGCCTGCGTTGTCATTGACGTAGTCACATAGATCAAATCTCCGGATTAAGCCAGAGACAATGCGCTCGCCAGTGTGGATGAAGTTTCCCGTCCGGATCATGACTCCATCTAGCACCGCTGTTGGCCCCACGGTGGGCGCCAACTGTCGTGGTGGTGGCACGACAGATGCCATGGGTAGGCTAAAGTATGGGGCCAATGGATGCTAGAGGGATCTGGGGAGGGAAGATGTAGTTCATTCTACACACAGAAGACTAATGTAAAGATCTTTATTTCTCCTTTCTTGGGATACAAGTGCTCCTTGAGCTGTATACAAGTGGAGAAGAAGAACTTTACCAGCCTAACGGTACCAAATGAGTCGATGCCCTTCTTTGAGTCCAAGACTCTCCTTATAAAGGGTAACCTTGGCTCCTCTAGGGCTGACGTGGCGAGCATATTCGAAGAATATGCTTGTCCCAATATAGTAACTCAGCGGCCTCCTTTCCGTGTCGCCATTCTAATGACGGCAAGGTTCCAAAGGACCCCACCTGCACGCCTCGGGCTTCAGGACTGTCACCTCCGTGACCTCCTTTTGCCCTTCTGTCGCTCTGCGCCTTGTCTTTAGTGTTTGGCTCTGCTTAGATTCTTCCTAGCCCGTGACTAGAGTTTGACTATAGGCATTTCCTTCTCCTGCAAGCTTCATATCATTCGGCCCTGCCTCGCTTAACTCGGCTTGGCCTTCACCTGCATTCAGATTATTCGGGTTGACTCAACCGACTTACACAGTATGTCGGCCGGGTAACGCCTTGCTCTTCTCATAAGGGTCCTGCTCTTGCTTACCTCGGTCGACCTTTACAGGATTCGGCTGATTTAGACCGTAACTCAGAAACTGGACGGGGAACTTCCTTTCGTCTTTCCCCGTCCTTACCCTATCCGGGGTCACCCCCCAACACAAACACTCTGTCGGATAATCGTCAAGATGAGTTTCTGACAAGAACATCACCTCAGGGTCACACCTCTTCTGGAGATCCAAAAGCGCAAGAACTGTCGGGGTGTTACCCAAACCCTGACAGTTCAATCCTAATATTTTCATTGCGACCGGACGAGATCATCACGTGACCCCGCTGATCCTAATGAAGTGGAGTTAGCTCCTTCCTTCCTTGTCCCTTTTCGGTCATTTTCCTCCTCCTCACTAATGCCTTTTGTTGGTGCACTGCCATCAGTAAGCATAGTAGTAGGTTGGTTGATTGTATTGCCTTCACCATCCACATCAGCATCCGCCCCCAATTCAGTCATGTTCAAAGCCCTCCTAGGAACCATAGCCTTAGGGTCACGTATGTCCACCTCCATGTCCCGAGCTTTAGCTGGACTAGTTGCCGTATCAGTTAGCTCCGGATCATCTTGTTTTGCTCCAGGAAAAAAAGGATCATCACAACGCCATGAGGTAGTTATATTACGTCCTCGTCCCAAAGGATCTCTTCCTCTACCTGTGCCAGACAAATCCCCAACACGACCCGCATGACCTCCACCTCGACCTCCCCCACGCCCAAAGCCACCACCGTGACCACGCCATGTTTCCCAATCAGCTTTTAAGAACTCACCCCACTTGAGCATCTCCTCATCATGTTCACCAGAGACGCACTCAAGATGAGTATGACCAAAGAAATCGCAGGCTCCGCAGAAACGTGGGATTTTTTCATATTTAATTTGATAGATTTCTTTTTGGCCTGCCCGTGATATTGACACAAACCGAGCTAATACTTTCCTGACATCCGGCCTAACCCTTACACGAACAAAGTTCCCCGCACCATTGACATCAGTTTCAACCTTCAAAACTTTACCAACTTTCTTCTCTGTAAGGTTTTTGATGAGAGCTTCATTCCGATAGCCCACCGGTAGCTTGTTAATTTGAACCCACGTAGAAAAGAAGTTAAGGTCAACCTCATCAGGAGAGATCAACCCATCATACTTTTCAATACAGACAGCATTCTGACGAAAGATCCATGGACCTCCTTCTTCCACTTTAAGCCAATCACCCAAGCAAAAGCATTGAACAGTAAACATCTTACCCTCTAGATGCTGGAACTCGATATTCTTTGCGGGTCTCCAAGCGTTTATCATGTGTTGCTCAAAAGTTAGAGGACTAAAAAAGTTTTCAGTATGAACTTTGGCTAAAGCCATCCACTTAATACCTTCCTTTGGAGCTGCCTCTTCTTCCTCGAACACCAGATCATCAATTTCATCCTCCTCGATACCCAATCGTAGCAGCATCACATCAATTGCCTAAGGTTTTTTACTGCCTGAGCCACCAGATTGGTTTGTAGAACTAGCAGGGCTCTCCATGACCCACGAGATTAAAACCCTAACACGCAGTCAGGGGAAGACGACGATCGCAGATCACACCGAGACCCAGCCTGTCGTTCCTGATCCACAATCAAGAAGACAACCAGGGGAGGGAGAAAACTCCGAGCCGGACAGAGATCCGGAGCGGAGTCGAGAAACCCTAGTCGCCCCGACAGTCGCCCGTCGGAACCCTAGGTCAGAGCGTTTCCTTTCCTGTGCATCAAACTTTATTAGTACTAGGCTACTGCTAGCTAGTAGTTCCGATCTGGGCACTTCGCGTGCGGGCTCGTCAAGTTTGAGTCGGGTGCCCGGTCTCTTTATTTCTCTTTCTGAAACGGGTTCACGAAGAACTAGTAGTAAGGAAACAACAAAATCTCCCAAAACTTCTCGGGTTGTTTCCATGTCCTATCCGGTCGCCACACGAGACATTTTTTTTTTGCCAACTGCCACATGAGACATTCTTTTTTTTTTGCCAACTGCCACATGAGACATGTTTAATTGCATAACCATTCCAATTACTAAGTGATGAATGGCGGACGTCATGACTAGATGATGGATGTGCACGTGTCGTGTATGACCTTAATAGCAAAAGCCTTGTTTCCTAAGTGCTTTTATCCATTGCAGTCGAGCATCTCAAGACCATACGATACCGTTGAGCACAATAGCTGAACAAACCAGGCTCTCGGTTGAAGACGTGGAGTATCTACTAATGAAGAGTCTCTCTATAAGTCCCCTGCTCCCTTGTCGTTGCTGTGTAGTGTAGTTGCAGTGATACTTGCTTGAAAGTGAAACGATGGCAACATTACTTTCTCACAATATCATCTTATCGAAGGCATAATTGATGAGGTCGACGGGACTGTCCACGTATCGTGGGTGCAACCGAGGGTCCTCGGCATCGACCAAGTAAAATCCCTACGTGATCGTGCCGGCGCCTCTTTCCTGACAAGTTATTACGAAAACCACCATTCAATGTACCTATGCAAGTTTGGGCAAAATTCACCAAACCCGCATAGAAACGATTCAAAGGTGCCCACCAGGCACTTTCGTGCGGGTGGAAAACGAAGTAATAACATTACCCAACAGTCCTCGATGGGACCCACAGAACAGATATATATAACAGCGACTCAAAGAGTCAAGAATACAGAGATAATATACAAGATCCAAATCACCTTGAAAACGATATAGCGTCCGGCTACGGACAAGATGCAAATGGGGCTAAGAGCCCTGAAGAATAACCAATGTCGTCCATAACCCTGCCCAGGCCAAGCCGGAAGGGTAACCCTGCTAACGGCGTCGATCTCAAAAACTGCTTAACAAAAGGGGTGCCGACAAAGGCAAAGGAAAAGAAGGAGCGTCGATCGAGGCCAAGACACGGCGAGGCTAGAATTCGGCGTCCTCGCCACATAGGTATGGTGGATCGAGCGCAGCAGATGCACTAAACAACCTATAGAGACTCGATACAACTGGCGTCAATCAGAGAGGGGTGAGAGAGACCTATTCGGATCCAACCTGATACTATCATCAAACAAACCCATCCTGGCGTTTCCCCCTCGAGACCAACGAGGAAGTCAACCGAGGAACTCACACGGTTGGCAATTTTACTTATTCAGTTATAGTTGCGGCACTTACTAGTCAGGTATAGATAATCGTCCTGATAAAGTAAACAGTGGGCACTTTTAGTTAACCATTCCGTTATAGTGGCAGTACTTACTAATCAGATACAGGTAGCATGAGATAAACCCAAACCCAGCAGTTGTTGGTACTTTTATTCAGCCATTTCGTTGTAGTTGCAATACTTACTAGTCAGATACACTTGTCGCAAGCGACAACCAAACAAGCAATTGTGGGCAGTATTAATTAGCCATTCCATCATAGTGAAGCTGATTACTAGTCATTATAAGTCAAATTTATAGCAGTAAACTTTAGTTATGCTTGTCTATGATCCAGAAACTGTGCTCCAAGTCGTCCATATCCGCGGACACGGCTTTCAGAAAGTTTTTACCCGGCCGGGGTGCACCAATAGCAACACACGCTCGATCAACCTCGGAAAAACCAAATCAAAACCCAACGAGGCTTTCACGACTGAACAATCACAGGATTCAGAAATATTTCAGGGGGCCACCCTTAAGTAGAATCCAACGAAGCTAGCTGACTCGAGACGGCCTCAAGGTTTGTGGGCCCGGTAAACGATCGGGAACCCGAAGTGTGGCTGGGCTTGTCGCTACCACGTAAACGGGTCACAATTCCTAACAAGACAAAGGTGCCCCTCGCACAATCGTAAATAAAGCAAGAAGCATGGCATAAGTACAAGATCGTAAATAAAACCTCAAACTAGTTTGTGGCCCTAGAAATAAGACTGAATCAAGCTCGCAGGGGGTCCCATATACCTCCTCCGGATGTGGATAGCGCGATAAATCAAGGAAGGAATCAAGTACTGGGTCTTACGGGACACAAGTGGGCGTTCGAAAACAAATATTATCTATCACCCACCGATGCCTCTTATTCAATTTTAGTTGTTAAACAGAAATTAAAGTGACAATAAGTAAAACTAGAATCATCTCCAACAACAACATGCGGCAATTCATCAAGAATCGTGGCATATGACGACACACATCAAGACTTGAGCAAGCAGCTACGACGCCAGAAGTCCAACTATCTACCAAACAACCGGTAATAGGATGTGTCCAAGGCAATATAAGGCTGCAGGGGATATTACGGGTCCGAAAACTAGAGCATCGCAACACAGATAGCAATAGATCAACAGACGGGAATAAATACTATAAAAGTAAGATAGGTAGAAAGGGGGAGGTGCTCGCCTGAAAACATTGTCGAAGGTTTTCCCCGAGGATCGGGGCGAAGCTCACATCAACTCAACGGCCTTATCCGCGAAGAAGCAAAACACTAGAATAAACACCGGATGCGATATTTAAATAAACGGCAAAAGATCAGCATGATGCATGTATGATGGATGACATGGCAAAGGTGCGATGCAATTAGGTCAAGATTAAGCGGAACCGGGGTCCCGACAATTAATTAGGTGGTTCATGTTATTTAGACCCCCGCAAATTAAATGTTGTTTTAACATGGCAAAGAGATAGCACCGGTTCGCTACACCAATTTAAATGAGGCCAATATGAGACTGAATTTGCCCGCATATGGGCCCCATATTTAATTATTAGGTGAATCGGCATAAGGCCCCCAAACCAATGCTATGCATGCGGGAATGACAATTTAATATGCAATCAAGTTGTTATTATGCATTTATAAAATAGGGTATCGAGGAAAAAGGGCCACACATTTAGGGTTCGACGATCTTGTTAGGGTTCCGGGGTTCGGGGTCGGGGTCTAGGGTTCGACGGTCCGTTCTCGGCTCCGGGGTCGTTCTCGGCAACGGGGTAGTTCTTGACGCATTCGCGAAGCAGGTCTTGGTTCGGTGTCAGGACGCATCGGATCTTCCGGGTCGGTGCCGTTCTTGTCGTCACGTCGATCTCGCCGGTCCGCCATCGAGTCGGTCTTGGCCTTCGGTGAGGACTTGGCATCCTCGAGGGCACTTGTCGACATGTGTCTTCGGTTCCATGCCGATGATCCCGCTGCTCGATGTCGGGTCTGTGGTCTTGACGGCTTCGGGTCCGAGGGAGATCTTGGCGTCGGTTTCCGTGATTTAAGATCTTGTCGCCAAGGCGTCAATGCTTCCGGAAGGAGATCATGAGGTTCCGACTGGTGGTCCATCGGGTTCGATCGAGTCGTCGATCTCGGGATCTGCCTTACACGGTCTTCGGGAACCTGTGGTTCAGGGTCCGCGTCTGTGACGGTCTTGGCGATAGGGCGAACTTGGTCGATGGTCCTCGGGTCACAACCAAAACAGGTCGGTCTCATGAGGCGGTCTTGATGCTCGAGATGGAGAACTTGTCGCATCCGTGGCGATCTTGCCGCCTTGGTCATCAACCCCGTGAAGGGATCTTGAGCGCGCGGTTCGGGTTTGGTCTTGGCTCGTGGTTCATGCGGCTCCTCGAGGCGAGCTTGGCGGTCGAGTACGGCAGCGGGCCCACGAGCAGCTCGACGGTGCAGACGCAGCTGCTGGCGATCGCCGAGAGGAGGCAGTTGCGGGCGGTTGGCTCGGGGCGTGGGCGATGGTGGCGAGGCAGGGGGTTCACGGCAGCCAGAGGCGAGGGTGCCGGGGGTTTGAGCGACGGCGAGGTCGACGGGGCCGTGGAGGCTGAGCGCGGGCCGGAGGTGCAGAAGACGGGCGGCGTGGTGGCCCGGCGCGGGTCTGCGCCGGCGAGGGAGGAGCGGCTCCGGCGAAGTGAGCGGCCGGGGCTGACGCGGTCGGCGGCGGGCCGGGCGACGCGGTCCGGAGGGTCGGTGGCGACGGTGGAGCACGAAGGGCGGCCGAAAGCGGCGCGGAGGAGCACGACGGCGGGGACGGGCGAGGTTGGCGAGGGGGCTCGGCGGCGGCGCGTTGACGCGGCTGCCGCCGCAGACGCGAGAGGGCGAGGCGCTACGGCTGGCGAGCGCGAGGCGCGGCCGGGCCGGGCGGATGCGGCTCGCGGTGGGAGCGACGGGCGGGCGGCCGCAGCGGCGAGGCGCAGTCGGGGTGAGCGCCGCGGGCGACGCAGGTCCGATGGCGAGGGCGGCGGAGGGAGCATCCAGGGGAGGGGGAGGCGACGAGGACGGGCGGCGGAGAGGGACTCAGCAAGGCGCGGGCTGGGGCGGGAGCGGAGAAACGGGGCGGGGAGGGACGGTGAGCGGGCGTGGGGAGGAAGATGAGCAGTGCGTGAGGGAGGTAGGAGAAGGACGCGGGGCAGGGGTGGCCTGGGGATCGTGGTGGGGCCCTGGGGCGGGCCCAGGTGGCAGCGGGGAGCGGGGCTGGCGGCTGGGTGGCCCACGCAGGTCTCATGGCGGGCCGCGTCTTGCGTGTGGAGGAGTGTGGAGCGCGTGGCGGGTGGCTAGCGTGTCTGCGCACAGGGTGGCGCACTGGCATGGGAGGCTGTGGAGGGAGTGGGCAGGTGGGATGGGCCCGCGGGCATAGAGAGAGAGGAGAGGGAGGGTAGAGAAGCTGCGGGTGAGAAAAGAAAGAGAGAGGGGCTGGATAGGTGAGGTGGCAGGGTGGGTAGAAAACTGGTGGGAGGGTGAGGTGGAGAGTTGTGAGTGGTGGGTAGGTTTGGTTTGGGTAGGAATAGGACATCCGGGGGAGCTGTTTGAAATGGACCGATTTAATTTCTGGGGCGGTCGTTCGGGTCAATCGGCCCGTTCGGCTGCCCCGCTAAAATTAATTATAATTTTTATTTATTGCAAACAAGGTTTTTGCAAACCGATTTCGGGCAAAACAAAATATTCCGGGGACCCGGTTTTGGTGTTTGAACAAAAGATGTATGCTTAGAAAACAAAAACGGGCTTTGCAAACATAGTTTTGGCAAGCAATGCATGATGATGACGATGCAATGCACAAATTCAACGCGATTTTCTAGTAGTGGTTTTGCGGGATGCCACAATTCGACACCACTAACAATGGATCTCGCCCTCGAGATCCGCCTCATGGTACCGGAAGGAAGGTCGGCGATCCTCGTCTTCTCACTTCGTGTAGATCCTCGCGACACCACTAACGAGGGTTTCTTCTTCATATTGAAATCGGCGACACCACCAACAAAGGTTCGTTGTTCCTGATCGTCGAGAGAGCACTCCGGAAACAAAAGGTCGAAGGTAGGGGTATCACAAATAAAGCCACCCCTAACTTCCGTTAGAAGAGGGAAAAGTTACATCGATCCACCAGTTCGATGTACAGAGCGAACAGTAAGAGTCGGGTAGGGTGATCAGTCCATCCCGGACCCAACTATCAACTCTCTACATGGGTAGGGGAATCAGGCAACTCAACTCTCGAGATTTAGACTGAAGACCTTCTTAGGCGGTGTCCGGAACAAAGGAATGTTGCCAGCAGAAATCGTATGAAAGACACAATGATTAGGTTCCGCGATGGTTCCATTGGCATGAACAACACATGCTCAAGGTTAACCCCAACTTCACCAAAGCTCGTCCGTCTCATATGTTTTTCCACGACACTGATATCCAGCAAGGAACACAGATGGGTAAAGATCTCAAGAACAAAAGATTGGAGGAAGGGTACAACAGACAAGTTGCAGATTTGATGATCGTAGCACCTCCGTTACAAAAGGAAGAAACCGAAAACCTGAAGGCACGACGGAAACCCAACCACGAGAAATCCTGGACTCGAAGAAAGATAAGCAAGTAGATTCAAAACACGCAGAGGTAAGAGGAGAATAGCAGAGGGGTAAGGAATAAAATCAGACCTAATCAGAACTATCCAACCGATTTTGCAAAAATAGTTTTGACACTCTACTTCGGCCGTTAGCTAGGTTATCCTACAGGCTGGACTTGTGGGGTATCGCAACCGAGCTCGATACCACTCAGAATCACGACCTATGCAAGTTTGGGCAAAATTCACCAAACCCGCATAGAAACGATTCAAAGGTGCTCACCAGCACTTTCGTGCGGGTGGAAAACGGCAATAACATTACACAACAGTCCTCGATGGGACCCACGTAATGTATATATATAACAAACTCAAAGAGTCAAGAATACGATATAATATACAAGATCCAAATCACCTTGAAAGCGATATAGCGTCCGCTACGGACAAGATGCAAATGGGGCTAAGAGCCCCAAGAATAACCAATGGCGCCCATAACCCCGCCTGTGCCAAGCCGGAAGGGTAACCCGCTAACGACGCCGATCTCAAAACCTGCTTAAACAAAAGGGTGCCGACAAAGGCAAAGGAAAAAGAAGGAGCGTCGATCGAGGCCAAGACACGGCGAGGCTAGAATTCGCGGTCCTCGCCACATAGGTATGGTGGATCGAGCGGCGGCAAAGATGCACTAAACAACCTATAGAGACTCGATACAACCAAGCGCCAATCGAGAGGGGTGAGAGAGACCTATTCGGATCCAACCTGATACTATCATCAAACAAACCCATCTGGCGCTTCCTCGAGACCAACGAGGAAGTCAACCGAGGAACTCACACGGTTGGCAATTTTACTTATTCGATTATAGTTGCGGCACTTACTAGTCGTATAGATAATCGCCCCGATAAAATAAACAGGGCACTTTTAGTTAACCATTCCGTTATAGTGGCGACTTACTAATCGACATGTAGCATGAGATAAACCCAAACCCAAAGCTTGTTGGTACTTTTATTCAGCCATTTCGCTTGTAGTTGCAATACTTACTAGTCGATACACTTGTCGCAAGCGACAACCAAACAAGCAATTGTGGGCGTATTAATTAGCCATTCCATCATAGTGAAGCTGATTACTAGTCATTATAAGTCAAATTTATAGCAAGAACTTTAGTTATGCTTGTCTATGATCCGTAAACGTGCTCCAAGTCGTCCATATCCGCGAACACGGCTTTCAGAAAGTTTTACCGCCGGGTGCACCAATAGCAACACACGCCGATCAACCTCGAAAACCAAATCAAAACCCAACGAGGCTTTCACGATCGAACAATCACAGATTCAGAAATATTTCAGGGGCCACCCTTAAGTAGAATCCGCAACGGTTAGCCGACTCGAGACGGCCTCAAGGTTTGTGGGGCGGTAAACGATCGGGAACCCGAAAGTGTGGCTGGGCTTGTCGCTACCACGTAACGGGTCACAATTCCTAAAAGATGCAGCCCTCGCACAATCGTAAATAAAGCAAGAAAGCATGGCATAAGTACAAGATCGTAAATAAAACCTCAAACTAGTTTGTGGCCCCTAGAAATAAGATGAATCAAGCTCGGCTCGGGGTCCCATATACCTCCCGGATGTGGATAGCGCGATAAATCAAGGAACAGGAATCAAGTACTCGGGGTCTTACGGGACACAAGTGGGCGTTCGGAAAACAAATATTATCTATCACCCACCGATGCCTCTGCTTATTCAATTTTAGTTGTTAAACAGAAATTAAAGTGACAATAAGTAAAACTAGAATCATCTCCAACAACAACATGCGGCAATTCATCAGCAACTGTGGCATATGACGACACACATCAGCACTTGAGCAAGCAGCTACGACGCGCAAGTCCAACTATCTACCAAACAACCGGTAATAGGATGTGTCCAAGGCAATATAAGGCTGCAGGGGATATTACGGGTCCGAAAACTAGAGCATCGCAACACAGATAGCAATAGATCAACAGACGGGAATAAATACTATAAAAGTAAGATAGGTAGAAAGGGGGAGGTGCTCGCCTGAAAACATTGTCGAAGGTTTTCCCCGAGGATCGGGGCGAAGCTCACATCAACTCAACGGCCTTATCCGCGAAGAAGCAAAACACTAGAATAAACACCGGATGCGATATTTAAATAAACGGCAAAAGATCAGCATGATGCATGTATGATGGATGACATGGCAAAGGTGCGATGCAATTAGGTCAAGATTAAGCGGAACCGGGGTCCCGACAATTAATTAGGTGGTTCATGTTATTTAGACCCCCGCAAATTAAATGTTGTTTTAACATGGCAAAGAGATAGCACCGGTTCGCTACACCAATTTAAATGAGGCCAATATGAGACTGAATTTGCCCGCATATGGGCCCCATATTTAATTATTAGGTGAATCGGCATAAGGCCCCCAAACCAATGCTATGCATGCGGGAATGACAATTTAATATGCAATCAAGTTGTTATTATGCATTTATAAAATAGGGTATCGAGGAAAAAGGGCCACACATTTAGGGTTCGACGATCTTGTTAGGGTTCCGGGGTTCGGGGTCGGGGTCTAGGGTTCGACGGTCCGTTCTCGGCTCCGGGGTCGTTCTCGGCAACGGGGTAGTTCTTGACGCATTCGCGAAGCAGGTCTTGGTTCGGTGTCAGGACGCATCGGATCTTCCGGGTCGGTGCCGTTCTTGTCGTCACGTCGATCTCGTCGGGTCCGCGCCATCGAGTCGGTCTTGGCCTTCGGGGTGAGGGACTTGGCATCCTCGAGGGCACTTGTCGTACATGTGTCTTCGGTTCCATGCCGATGATCCTGTCGTTCGATGTCGGGGTCTCCAGGGTCTTGACGGCTTCGGGTCCGAGAGGGAGATCTTGGCGTCGGGGTTTCCGTGACGAAGATCTTGTCGCGCGGCGTCAATGCTTCCGGGAAGGAGATCATGAGGTTCCGACTCTGGTGGTCCATCGGGTTCGATCGAGGCGTCGATCTCGGATCGCCTACACGGTCTTCGGGGAACTCAGGGTTCAGGGGTCCGGCGTCCGTGTGACGGTCTTGGCGATAGGGCGAACTTGGTCGATGGTCCTCGGGTCACAACCAAAACAGGGTCGGTCTCATGAGGCGGTCTTGATGCTCCGAGATGGAGAACTTGTCGCATCCGTGGCGATCTTGCCGGCCTTCGGGTCATCAACCCCGTGAAGGGGATCTTGGAGCGGCGCCGGGTTCGGGTTTGGTCTTGGCCTCGTGGTTCATGCGGCCTCGAGGCGAGCTTGGGGTCTGAGTACGGCAGGCCCACGAGCAGCTCGACGGCAGTGAGCGGCAGCTGGCGACTGTCGAGAGGAGGCCACGGTTGCGCTGCGCGGTCGGCTCGGGGCGTGGGCGATGGTGGCGAGGCAGGGGGTTCACGGCAGCCGGAGGCGAGGGTGCCGGGGGTTTGAGCGACGGCGAGGTCGACGGGGCTGGATAGGTGAGGTGGCAGGGTGGGTAGAAAACTGGTGGGAGGGTGAGGTGGAGAGTTGTGAGTGGTGGGTAGGTTTGGTTTGGGTAGGAATAGGACATCCGGGGGAGCTGTTTGAAATGGACCGATTTAATTTCTGGGGCGGTCGTTCGGGTCAATCGGCCCGTTCGGCTGCCCCGCTAAAATTAATTATAATTTTTATTTATTGCAAACAAGGTTTTTGCAAACCGATTTCGGGCAAAACAAAATATTCCGGGGACCCGGTTTTGGCGTTTGAACAAAAGACAGGGCGTTTTAGAAAACAAAAACGGGCTTTGCAAACATAGTTTTGGCAAGCAATGCATGATGATGACGATGCAATGCACAAATTCAACGCGATTTTCTAGTAGTGGTTTTACGGAGAATTTATTATAAAAAAAAAATACTCCCTCCGATTCAAATTACAAGTGGATATACAAAGTTGAGACAAGTTATTTGGATCAGAGGAAACTACTACTCCCTCCGTCCTAAAATAGATGTCTTAGATTTATCAAAATTTGGATGAACCTATATACTAAATAGTGTCTAGATTCATTCAAATTTTGACAAATTCAAGACATCTATTTTAGGACAGAGGGAGTATATGGTTGCCTACAAAGCATCACTCAGTAGTAGCGAGCACATGAAAGGCAACAACTACAACACCGAGTATCAAAAGTAATTGTCAGCGCCGGGTAGGTGCTCAAGTAGCGTTTTTCCGGATCCAGAGGGACGATCATGTCGCTGCACTGCCGGAGGCCCTCCTCGAAGCGATCCAGCTCCCGATCGTAGGACCGCCTCCCGTCGACCAGGCTCCCGTTGACCCCCTTGCCGGGAGCAGGATGGCAGCCCCAGGCGAGCCACAGCCTGGCGCAGCCGTACGCGTAGCCGCCTGCCTCCGCGCGTCTGGCGGCGACGCTGGCCGCCTCCGCTGCCTCGCCGATGAGGGGCTCGTTAGCCCAGTACTCGTCGGACCAGGGAGGATCGTACGTGAATTGCATCGTTTCCGGCGGGGCGCACAGGAGGATGAGGATGACGGCGAGGGCGACAAGGCAGGGACGGTGCACGGAGGTGGCCATACTAGCGTAGTTCCAATCTGGGTAGGACCGTAAGGAGACGTTTTCGTTTTGAGTTAAATCCATCGTTAGTCATTGAACTTGCTTAGCAAAGTCAATACGGTCATTGTACAACAGAAATACGAGTTTACGGTCACTGAAGATGTGTCGGAGCGTCACTCGCGGTCACCGCTCGCACCGTAGAGATGTATTTGATGACGTGGCGAACAGAAGGCCCACTCTCAGGTAACTTAATATATAGATAAAGAATAACCACTTATACAAGGGCTTTTTTGCAAAACTGTCATCCCTTTCCACCCCATGGTCCCGAAAACATCCAGCGCCGCCGCCTCCGATGGAACACACCGGCGTGTGGACCCCACCCCCAGCAGACGAGTCGTCCCACACCTCCCCACGCCGGCCCCATCTGCTTATTCCCTACCCCGACAGAAACCCGATGCCACCGCTTATGGAGCACACTGTCGCGAGGTTGGGGATGATCTATGATGCCTGCAGCAGGTACACGGCTGCCCCAGATGCGATCAGAGGAAATTGTTGGCCGGCGAGGCGGAAGAAACAGAGACCAATGGCGACACCTCCGACCGCCGATGACGATGGAGCATGCCAGCGAGCGCTCCACCAGCTCCCCACGCCTCCGTGCGCTCCCCACCTACCACACCATCGCGCCCACGACGATCTCCGGCACCCGCAGCGAGCTCGGCCATGTAGGAATGGCGCCAGGACGCGACCGCCGATGACGATGGAGCAAGCCAGTGAATGCTCCCCGCCTCCCCACGCCCGCGCCCCACCTACCACGCTGCCGCCGCCCCATCTCCACGCCGTCGGCGCTCCCCACCCACGCCGCTGCGCGTTCTCATCTCCGCCGGCTGAAGCTCCCAACCTCACTGTCTCTGCATGCACCCCGCGGCGATTCCTCCAAGGTCGTGGCGGACTGGGGCGCGGCTTTGATCTGACTAGAACGAGCTCGGGCAGCAGCGGTCAGGAACGAGTTAAGTGGCTACGGCCGAACGATGGTCTGTGGCTGACGGTCAGGCCATGGAGGTCGTATGAGCCGGGACAAGGCGGTGTGATCGAGTCGGACGGTGGCCGGTCGAGGACGAGGCTGTGACGGCCGGGAGAGGAGTGGGGGAGGAGATCCGGAGAGGTTGCGTGGGTGAGACTGACAGGTGGTCCCATTGCTCAGTCTAACCACTAGCCCAAACCTTTAGTCTTTTGTCTGGGATAAGAAAGTAGATTTTAAGGGATATTTTTGCAAATGAAACACAACTAGAGGCTGACAGTGGGTCCTCAGCTCGTCACGTGGTCAAATACATCTCTACAACGCCAGCGGTGACCGTGTGTGACGCTCCGACACGTCTTCAGCGATCAGAACTCAGATTGTCTGATAACGATCAGACTTTCACAAAGTTCAATGACTAACGATGGATTTAACTCTTTCGTTTTCTTCGCGAAAACGGGCTCGCGTCAGACTTCTCCGGTCGTTTTTGTATCTATCTTCTTACCCGGTCACCACTCGCCACACTCCGCCCCGAAGGCCGAAACCCAGAAGGAGACGGATCGGAGTTGGGCCGGGCTACGGACCCGAGTTCTTTTAACCCTCTCGCCGCCCTCCTCTCCTCTTCCGTCCCGTTCAGCTTACTCACGCGGCGCCTGCTCCGCTCGACTCTGCCCAGACACGGTCGATCCCCAGAGCCCGCTCGAGAGAAATCCAGAGAAGGAAGGGGTTAGCGGGCAGCCGAGAGAGCTCGACAGGTTCCAGCTTCGAACCCCCCAGCGCGTCTAGCTCGCATCTACTAGGTAAAATCAATCCGCTCCCCATTGCCCCCGCCCTGTGTGTTTTTTTGCTGTATTTTCAGTGCATTTAGGGTTTCCTTTGCTGGGCATGCGATTCGAACTTGCGCCTAACCTGCTCGCGCTTCGCTTGCGGTCTGGGTCTTGTGCGCCGCGGATTATTATTACTCAGTAGTTAGTAGCAGCAAATAGTCTAATTCCTCCGCATGTAGTGGGCTGTGTTCACTGAACTAGTGCTGATTTAAGCTAGATGCGACCTAGGGTTCCTGAGTTGGGTGCTTGTCTGAAGTTCAGATTTGCTTAATTGCTTGTGGTGTGCCATGTGCTGACACTGTCTTTCGTGCTTGCCAGCGAAATGCCTCGCAAGGTTGTCTCTGGTCCCGACTACGACGACGACGAGTACGGTGATTATGAGGACTACGAGGACTACTATGATGATGATGATGATTACGAGGAGACTGCGCACGTCGACGTCAAGCCCCCGGTGAAGGAGAAAGGTACGCGTGTGTGTGTGTTCGCGCGAGCCACTCGACCGTTCATGTACCGATCTCGCTGCATCAGCTCTAAATATTTCAAGTCGGTAGTTGCAGCGTTCTAACTTCACCTGTTAACATTGTGTGTGTGTAGTGTTCATTGGTAAACATTGGTTTCCATTATGCTTGCTACCGAATTTTTTATAGTCTCGTTATGACCAACAGAAGTACCACATGCTCTATATAAAGCTCCCCAACTCCGCTGTATCTGCGCAAAACAAATTGCGATGACCAAAGCTTATCATTAGTGACCCGTTAATTTCCACTGCCTATTTAGCCCATATATATTGCTGATAATTTCAACCGTTTGAATGTGTGATTTGCTTGTACATGTGTCCGTTTGCGCCGTGGATGCGTATGCGATACAATGTCTTATATTACCTCTGAAGTGTCCATCCTCTTCTGGAATGCTATGGATTCTTAATTGCATTGCTGGCCGTATGCTTCTTTTTTTTTGTGTGTGCTGGAAGTAAAATATCGTCCGTCCATCCAGCCAGGCATTCAAAGCTTATTCACAAAATACCACGGAATTAAAATAGTTCAAATTATTTATAACTTGAAACTAAGCAGCGATTTCTTTCTGTTTACTTGTTGAATGTTGGCGCATATGCACCCTAAAGTTTCAACTGTTCTAAGGTTCTAAACTAATTCTTATGGCCATACTGCTTTGTACCTTAGTGGAATATGTGGGTTTTTATGCGTACTCTGCTGATTAGTTTAAATGGCTGTAGCTTGTGTCTGTGGTCTCATATTATGTTGCCATTCTCTTGTATAGAACCATTGAAGAAGTCCTCAAATGCAGTTCCTGTGCTTTGGAAGTGCTCAATATGCACATTTGGTAATCATGAAACTATGGTATACTGCGAGATGTGTGGGGTTTTCCGGGAATCTCTTGTCAAATCTGCCAAGGATGGTCCAATAAAAGGTATTTTAGTCTCACACATGTTTGAACAATTCAATTATTGTCTTATAGACAAGGTTGTAATGTAATCTTATATGCTATTGCTGCAACTAGTTGATTCTGCCAATGGAATATCAAATAATTATGGGACATCTGCACTGTCAAACTCTGATTCTACCAAGATGCCAGTGAAGACTCGTACTACAAACTTTGATGGTGATTCTGAGAGAAAGCATGGTAGCACAACTCATGATAAAGGTATTTTTTTAGTGAATGTTGGAATTGGTTTCATGAATTTATATTTATGTCTAACTGAGAGCCCTGCTCTTTTGTACCTTTAAGCTTATCCTTCATAATGACTCCAGTAAATATGGAAAGAGGAAAGAAAGGCAAACTATTAACTCAACATTTCATACCAATTGTATCTGCTTAAGCTATCTGTTGGGAACATGCTTTTGATCATCTTTTTTTCTGTATGCAACAATATTTTTGTATTCTGGTTCTCTTGTAAACTTTATACTTTCTTTCAATTCATTCAGTATGAGCATAGTTTGGTAATTTGTTTAGCAGCACTGGACCATCGACAAAATAAAGTTTGGATGTGAAACATTGTCACACATACATCTTAGAAGTTGTTCAATGGTTGGATACCTTGCTGTTGGTTTGTCAATATCTTGTTCACATGCCTTCTGAATCAAGTTAGTTCTAGTTTTAAAGATTGATTAACTAACGTTGCAGTGTGTGCATACTATTATGTTTTTTCATATGTTGGTCAATTAGCTTTCCGACTGAAACTAAATATTGAATTCCTCAATTTTAATTATTTGTGCATTTCAACAGTTAATTCCGCACAGTTGGCATCTGTTGGTAGCTCATCAGGCACTGGAAAAAAGAAGCAACCCATTATACTCCCTGACGAAGATGTGCCTGTCGAGAGGACAACTCAGTTGATTCCTGACCATTTTCAGTTAAAGGAGGACCAGAGTAGTAGGGCTAGCAGTTCTGCTCAGAATAAGGATTACATGAAGACACCTTCTTCTGACATAAGCCAGCTAAGTACAGAAAGGAATAATGTAAATGTTGCACAACCTTATTTACCTGAAGAGTATAAGCCTGAGGAATGGATGCTAGCTGATCAGGAATCCGGGATGCTGAGCCAACTAAACCTTGCAATAGTAAGTTACCACACATCTTTTGCTCTGACTTGTAAATATGGTATCTACTCTTTTCACATTGTTCTTCTAGAAGTGCTTTTGATTTGTCTAAAGATGTACTTTTCTCTAATCAATTTGGTAGGTTGGTCATGTTGATTCTGGCAAGTCAACACTCTCTGGGAGACTGCTACATCTATTAGGAAAGATATCGAAAAGAGATATGCACAAAAATGAGAAGGAGGCTAAGGAAAAAGTAAGTTGCTACTGCTTTGTGTCAGTTACTCTACTTCATTTTGACGGACCACTCATATCTAACTGTTTGTGTGCTGTCATTCCAGGGAAAGGGTTCATTTGCTTATGCATGGGCCATGGATGAGAGCACTGAAGAAAGAGAGAGAGGTGTCACAATGACAGTGGCTGTTGCTTATTTGGAGACCAAGAAACACCGTGTAGTTTTGCTTGACTCTCCGGGCCACAAAGATTTTGTGCCAAATATGATATCTGGTGCAACACAAGCTGATGCAGCTATTCTTGTGGTTGATGCTTCAACTGGTTCTTTTGAAGCTGGCATGGATGGTGAAGGAGGAAAAAATGTTGGGCAGACAAAGGAGCATGCTCAGCTTATTAGAAGCTTTGGTGTTGAACAGCTTATTGTTGCTGTCAACAAGATGGATGTTATTGGGTACTCAAAAGAAAGGTTGGAGTTCATCAAGGTACAACTTGGTAGTTTTCTGCGGGCATGCAACTTCCGAGATTCAGCTATTACCTGGATACCTCTTAGTGCTGTAGAAAATCAGAATTTGATTAAGCTTCCTTCAGATGCTCGTTTTACCTCCTGGTAAGCTCTGTTTCTGGTTGACATTGTTTCTTTTGAACTACCGCATTATGGTGTGAGTTTCTCTGGTGCTGTGGATGTTGTAACCTCTTGTTGATCTGTCAACATTTACAATCTTACCAAAGTTTAGCTGTTTATCTCCACAATTTGAATCTTGATTGTATATATCCTTTCAGGTATCAAGGGTTGTGTCTCTTGGATGCTATAGATTCTCTGCAGCTTCCTTCTCGGGATGTTTCAAAGCCCCTCATTCTGCCTATTTGTGATGTTATCAAGTCTCAGTCGACAGGACAGCTGGCAGCTTTTGGGAAATTGGAAACTGGAGCTATTCGAAATGGTTCAAAGGTAAATTCCTCACAAACTTTTCTCTTCAGAAGCTACCATTATTTCCATAATTGCAGTGGGACATGTTGCAACAGCGAGGATATATTAACTCTATATGTAGAGCATGATTTTGCTTGTGACATGCCAATTTTTCAGCAATTGTATGATGTGAAATTCGTCATGGGTTATCATTTCCATTCTTCTTGCTTGATAGCTCAATTGGATGGTTTTGGACCACAATGATATTGACAATACTTTGGAGACATGCTATTGACATTTATTTCTCCTGACTGCTTGGAGCTTTCCCTTGTGCAGGTCTTAGTTTTACCTTGTGGAGAAGTGGCGACAGTAAAAACTATTGAACGGGACTCTAATTCCTGCAGCATGGCGAGGGCTGGTGACAATGTAGCGATTTGTCTAAACGGTGTTGATGGGAATCGAATAATACCTGGTGGGATTCTTTGCCATCCTGGTTTCCCGGTGCCTGTAGCTAACTACTTGGAACTAAAGATTCGAGTATTGGACATCACCGTTCCTATTCTTGTTGGTCATCAGGTAAAGATTTTTCATATATACACAAGCCTATTTGATTATCTTCGCCAGTGTACTCACAGCAATGTCATTGACCTAGGTGGAGTTTCACATACATCATGTGAAGGAAGCTGCAAGAATAACAAAAATCGTGGCGTTGCTTGACAAGACAGGCAAGCCAAGTAAAACAGCACCCCGGTTTCTTAAATCAAAGCAGAGTGCTGTTGTGCAGGTAATCAACGAGCACTGATCCTTTTGAACAGATAGCATTTGCCAAGTTATGAGATCGCATCATTGTGGCGTAAATTGTACAGTAGAGTGGCATCAAAAATTGCATTCTTTTAATCTTCTTGCTTTTTTGTCAGGTTGCGCTAGATGGAGCGATCTGTGTTGAGGAATTCTCCAAATGCCGAGCTCTTGGAAGGGCATTCTTAAGGTCATCTGGAAGCACGGTTGCTGTAGGTATAGTAAATAAGATAATGGGGCAGGATCACTATTAGAAGATCTCTTTCGTCCAAAACCAGGACCAAGCTGCTTCCTACTGTAATTCCAGCCGATCAAAAGGCCTGGCGCCTGGCAAGTTTTGTTGTGCCTTGTACAATAGTCACGCCTGTGAGCGACTTACCTTGAATGCTGAGTTCATTTTATTTAAGCTGTTGAATGCAGAAAGTGTCTTTGGCTCCTGAGCTCAAGTGCTCCCTTCATTTAATTTGTTTTTTCAAAAAATCATATTTACAAGTTTAAAAAAGATGAAAGTAATTCTAGATGTAATCAGTGTTGTATCTCACAAGCATGCGAAATCGGAAGATGAAATTATTTGTATTGTGGGCTACATAAAATGACAATCTGATAAAGTTTTCAAAAATGCATGCACAGAGCACACTACTGCCATTTTTGTGTAGCTCAAAGTGTATCTGAAATTGATATTTTGCACATTTGTGGGAAAATTATTGGCTACATCTGGATATCACACTACTGCCATTTTTGTGTAGCTCAAAGTGTATCTGAAATTGATATTTTGCACATTTGTGGGAAAATTATTGGCTACATCTGGATATTTTTTCCAATTTTTTAGAACTCACAAATATGATTTTTGTTTTTTGTAAAATAGCATGAACACTGGTGATCGGGAGCTCAAAATCTCGTATGCGTGCTTTCGTTTTGGCAGAAAGCATTCTCTCATTCAAATGAGAGCTCAGGCTCATATGCTCCTTAGTAGGAAAATTGGAAAAAAAAGATAAAAGATCTGACTTTATTTTACAATGAGCATGAACATGCATTGCCAAAACGGAAATTTGAGTGCTCACGGTTGCATTGCCAAAGATAAAAAACTGACTTTATAATACGGAAATCCAACTCGGCTCATGGTTGCAAATGAATCCATTGTGTGAAAACATATTTTTAAATGTTAAAAAAATTAAAAAAATATATATACATGTATATCCGAACATTATATGTTTGTACATAAGTTTGCAGGTGAAAATAATATGTTAGGTGTCCTATGTAAAAAAGACAAATGTCAGTGCTTTTTATCTTTTTTATACAAGCTACATAAAGTGTTCTTTTTTTTGGAAAACTTGTGTACAAGACATAGAATACCTGGATGTATATGCATATATTTAATGTATTTTTCATAATAGGTTTATTTGTACGTGACGTGTGTGATGATATTTAATGTACTATTTTGACACCACCTCCGACGTGTGGTGATATTCTGCAGCCACGGCTATTTGCAAATTTTCGTAGTGAGCTTGGGAACGGAAGCTCCAGAGCCATGCACGGCCATCGCGTTGGATGGGAACAGAGCCGACAGGGGTCAATCGGCTCTTTTGTTTTACAGTGTTGTATTGCTGCATAGCCACTTGGAAAGAAACTAAGATCATCAAATGACAAATATGCAAGAAATTTTTGCAGGGCCAAATTGGTTAGATCACTTTTATGGAGTGCCAAATAATAAATGTCCTCTTAATTCCCTAGGAGGTGTTGCTATGGGAGTTTAGGCAGGGGTAAGATCATCCAGAACTACCAAACAGAAATCCGCCACCATCTCATTCTCAAGAGAACAGATATAATCCTGAACAGTTGCTCATCTTCGTTTTGCGAATAATACTGACTACTGTAATGTTCACTGTCATCCCAACCTCGCAACTAAACTACCATTGACACACGAAGCACATCATAGAAAGAATCAGAACACCCCATCTCAGAACACCCTATATAGCAGTGCTACACCTTCCATACTCCATTCAAGCTAAGAAGAATTCTTCCACAACACTTGGCAGAACAGAAGACAAAACGGAGGTTGTACTGACACGTATGAACAGATCGCTGCAGGTACTACTTGTAGACTTCTGGAAAATTTCAGTCGTGACTAGCTTCACTTGTGCCCTCGGAAGTACATGTATACTTTCTGTGACCACCAAAGAACAAAGAATAGCAAATGATATTAGTAGTGAATAACAAAGAATATCAGAGCAAGTATCATGATAACATAGAACAAAAGCAATAAAAAGGCGGCAGTGTTTACAAATGAACTGCAACAAAAGCAACAACTGCAGACTAACGACTTGCAGATTAAGACACAGGTGTTTCATTTATTTACATGGTCATGCAGAATGATGACCAAACAAATAAAAAAGGTAGTAACATCATACCTTTTGAAACTTCAACAACAAATTTTACATGTATAATAATGTTTTCATGCAAAATTTGTGGCAATTATTTCCCAACTATGCAGAGACATAGCTAAAAGCATAATTGTATCTTGGTGAAGTTAACTGGATCTAGAACTAGAAGATTTGGAGATTAAAGTAAAAGATATAGCTATGCAATATATAAGAAACAATTACATTTAGTTGTGAATTTAGATAAATATAATCCACGAAAAAGTGAAATATATGGTAACACCCACTACTCCTTCATTTCATGCCTTAAGATATGACCAGCATGTGAGCACTGAGCATACTAACAAAATACATAGGACACGTAAGAAAAAACTGACATAGGTCAGAGGCTGCTAAATTGAGAATTATTTCTGACCTGAAGAACTCCAATGCTCAGCAGCGTCTCCAAGCAAAACAGTGCAAACCCCACAAAGTAAAATATCTGCAAGAGCAAACAATGCTATAGGTTAGAGAGATGAAATTACTTCAAAGTGATTGACACTTCAAGAGATTGCAGACAGAATGATGTACAGCTTCCTCACTGGAAGGTGTGAAGGGGGGGGAGTAAGGAAATAGTGACCATTTTCTCACCCCAATTATCAGATGCTCAGAGAAAGTGTCGATCGCAGCCAGTATGCCCCTGAAGAGAAGAGGAGAAAGCTTAGCATTATAATAGTGGGTACCTACGAAGAGATTAAGGTATAGGTCTTAAGCTAAAAAAAAAAACAGGCATCTGCTCAATAGTCAAATACTAAATATCAGTCGGCTCCATACATACTGGTTGCATAAAATGTAGAGTGATAATGGATTCTACCAGGTACTTGAGATATTCAACTGTCAGTCAGTCAGCACAGAACACTGGGACTAGATCATGTTAGAAGAGCATAAGCAAACGATTTATTTCTGATATTGCAGAAGCAAGCAATTCAAAACTTTAGCCATGACAATACTCGGAAAGAGAAGTCATAAAATAGAGAAAGCGTAGCTAGTACTATTGTTTGTATGAGATTAACTTCTACTAAAGTTGTTAATGTCCTGCTGGTTTCAATAAAACAGCCCTGCTAGTGTTTGTGGTGGCCATTTGTTTGTTACAAACAGTAACACTGGTGCAATGGAAATGTAATTCCAATACTCAGTGCACATTGTATGGAAGTGGTAACTTACGTTAATGATTTTCCTTGAAAGACAATTGGCGGAGCAATGGCAGCAATTATGCAGAAACCAATGTGGATCTGCACCAAACAGCAAGGGAAAAAATGTGGCGCATGTTATGAGTTATATTATTACAGAAGTTGAAATGTCAAGAGTACGTTAAATAAGCTTTGCAATTCAATCTTACCAGGTAAGACAGGAAAAACCATCCAAAACTGATTGCACTGTTAGTCCTGTTGAAAGAAGTTAACAAAGCCATATTAGATGCTTCCACAAATCACAAACAACAGTTCAGTTTCAATTAAACTGAAATTGCTGTCACTTCTAAAATCTATCTAACTACAAGTTTCGGAATATACCCAACAATTGATCACTACTGATACATCAAATGAAAACAACTAGTAGTGCCTAGTGCAGGTCCCATGGAATATTTTGAAGCTACTGTAGCAGATCGTATATATCATGGATTGTGCACATAAGAAGTTTCTCATGCATATTATGCAGAAGTTCTACCATCAAGTAAATTGTCCTTTAAGAGTTTTGGTTGATGGTGAGTGAGTAGTAAACCAACACAGATCTGCATAGAAATTTTAGGCAAAAGAGATACACTTCCTGTGAAATGCATAGTAGTAGGGGACTACGGCAAATAATAAATTCACTGACAGATGTGTTTTTTTTTGCATTGATGGATGGAAATGTTAAAACAGTAATGCCGTAATAGCATACCTCATTGCGCGATAGAGGGGTCTATACCACATCAGGTAAGAAAGGGGAATTCCAAGCAAAGCATAGATCGTAGCAAGGAAGAACAGCTTCGAATCTGCAAGCATAAAGAATCCAACCATTCAGCATGAATGGACATACAAAATACACAGGCATTGATAGATACTCATGAAACCCACCTCCCTCCTTGATCCAGCAGACTATGACAGCAATGAAGTTCCAGGAGAGACAGAGCACAATTCCTGTAAGTTAAAATAACACGAAATGGACGCTATCATGAATCGCCTCTGAAATGAACCATGTTTACAACCTATAATGCCACAATTGCCTGATTCTACCCTATACATATAGAGTGAGAGAAACATTAGAACCATGGACGCAATATAGAGACAGAGCACAATTCCTGTAAGTTAAAATAACACGAAATGGACGCTATTATGATGAATGTGATCCGCCTTTGAAATGAACCATGTTTACAACCTATAGTGCCACAATTTCCTAATTCTACTCTATATATAGAGAGTGAGAGAAACATTATAACATACTACCTAAACACACTACCAGCAGTCAACTAGTACGTACCAAGCCAGCTTGCGAATGCCAGGTATTGCAGCTTCTGCACGTTGGCGGGTATCTCATTGGCAATGTCATGGTGGATGATTGGGAAGAATGGCGGCCAGTTCTTGTCCTCCATTGGCACTCCAGCTGAATCAGGAAAAATAAGAAGAACACAAATAAATCACACTATCATTAACACAACTGGAAGCTCGAACACCACTGACAGCAGAAACCAGAGAGTGACTCACCATTCTTCAGCGACTCCTCCCTCCTTTTGATATCCTGCAACCACAAAACACACACCGTGAGACACAACCTAATCAACCAAGGAAGAAAGGTTCAAGGGGGAAAGAGGAGAGTAAACCCCACCGCCTCACGCCGCTTGAGATCTGATTCCCAGGACGAGAGCTCCCTGGCCTTGGAGTCCTGTGTTCGGGTACCAGAAACCATCAGATTCGTACAGCAACCAAACGACGAAACAAAGAGGATTACTAGCGCGGGAAGCATCTTACGCCCATGCTGTCGAGGGGCACGTCGACGGTGGCGCCGCCGCTGCCGAAGCCGACGGGCTCGGTCGGGCGGAACCCGTACTGCTGCTTCCCGCCTCGGCCTCCTCCATTCTGCAACGGCCCGCGTCGTCAGGAACAGCGCGCGGAGGTCCAGATCTAACGAACCAGTGCTCCGTGCGTATGCAGCAAGGGTTTTTCGAAGGAAAAAAAAGAGGGACGGGTAGGGAAGAGGGAGGTTGGATTCTTACGGAGAAGGGGTTGTCTTCGGCGCCGCCCTCGTCGAAGGGGTTGGGGTCGTGATGCATGCCGGGCTCGCCGCTGGGTTGCTCGGCCTCGCCGCGCCGGGAGGGGGGATAGAGGGGGAGGACACGGGGAAAGCGGCGGGGTCTGGACGCGAGTCGCTTCCAGTCCAAGCAGTTCCCTTCCCTTTCCCTTGGTGTGGTGGCTGCTTTGCGCGTGACGCTGGTGGAAGGCGACGCGACTGGAACTGGGTTCGGTCCACTTCCACTTCCACACGCGTCGTCATCGCCGTCGTTACGGTGCGCACCGCCAGTAAGTAGCCCACGGCCCGCTTCACTGCTTGAGCTCATAACAAGAAGGCCCGTAAGAATAGTGTAAGAGATTGGGCCAATATACTCTACTACTATTTGAGATAGTCCCGTGATTTGGGCCTATGTTTCCGAGATGACGCGTAGGAGCTCACTTCGATGGCCAGAAATTAGACACGAACGGAACCCCGTTCATTTCCTCCATGGCTTTGCCTCTCAATGGAAGCAAAGGCCATCTTAAACATATCCTCTTCTCTAGACCCTAGTCCACCAACAGTTTAATTTGAACTTTTGAACGAACCATGTGCAAGCTTCGCATGCCTCTTCACGCCTCCCCGTAAGCCCGAACGAGCATAGATCTTAATTAAGTGTGGAAGAAGCGTAATTTGTGTAGTTTACGTAAGTCAAACACAGAACACTTGAGGAGATGGACAGAGAAATTAAAATGCTTCCACACACGACATGTTGTAGCAGTGCTATCTAGAGTTTGGAGCGTAGAGTTCGATCGACCCATGTGTTCTCGATCAGTTTGGTCTCTATGCTCAGTGCGAAGACACATGCTTTTTTGCCTCTTAGGTGGGGATCCAAAGCTAGTCAATCACTGGCATCATACTCCTTTGGGACACTAAGTGATCGAATAAAAAAAATCGACCCGGTTTACCTACACATCCGTAGCATTGGATCCAGACTTTATGTGTTTTATACTCCATTCATTCGTAGATATAGGTGACATTTTGATATCAACACCGTTTGCACAACTTTGACCATTATCTAGTCTGTCATGCCCCCTATGAAAATATTATAAATTATATTATGAAAATGTTTTTACGTCTAACACTTCTCAAAGTTAGAAAATTATATTTTCAAATAAAAGTTTCTATTTTATTGATCAACTACACAATTTGCATCAGCATAAGTAAATTAACTTAAACAAACATGAAGAGCAAATATCTATAGTACAAGCAGAAGTTACTTTACGATCCTTCTAAGTTATCATCTATAACTCATTTTTGAATCATAAGTTTTCTCCACGAGTGAAAAAAATGGTGAATATAAAATAATCTACATAGGTTGGACTTACCTCACGGATTCTTAAAAAGTGCACGAGCCAGTGATCAGAATATGTAGAAATCTTATACTGCTGGTTGCATTATGTGGTGAGGACTCAACACTTACAAGTTTAGCAAACAAGCCATTGGTCCCATGATGTGTCATCGCGAGGAAGATTGTGAGCATGAAAGTTGAATTAGAAGAACCACATTTGCTCCGCCTACAGGGGCCTCGAACGATGGTTCGTGGGATCAAGAGGCATCTATCCTCGAGACTAAAACATCCAAGGCTATCTAGTGCCAGCTGTGTGATCCTAAACACACCAGATCATATAGTATAGCTTATTATGGTTTCTCCGCAACCGTCACTAATGCTATCTATCAGGTCTAACAAAAGATTAAAACATGGTGCTATCACCCCAAACCTGAGCTTCAACCGACGCATAAAAAGGAGAGGCAATTAACAAATCTTCATATATAACAAGCAATTGGATAATCAATAGAAGACCCTATAAACTGATGACATGAGCAAGAATTGACTTATGTATAAAAAGAGGGATGAAAGACTTTTTGAGGGAGTAGAGATTGTGTTTGTATTCCATCGGCAAAATCAAGGAATGATCTAAAAAAAACTTAAAAGTACTAAAGATAAAAAAATTACGAAAATTTTACCAACCTATTAATAATCATCGACAACAAAATTGAAATCTTTAGATTAGCTAGAGATTGACGAAACGAAGGAAATGCTTTCCTGCCCCAGCAAGCAGGCTCCCCGGTGCTGTCGTAATGTTCGTGCACCACCAGCTTTCTCGAACTCAGCGATGAGTAAATCACTCACTTGCGCCCGTAATTCTCGATGGGCGCACGCGCGTGTGCGTGCATCTAGGCCGCGCTGGCCCTGGCCGCCCGGCACGGAAAGCGCTGCCGCTGCGGCTGCCTCTGCGACGCAGCAAATCAAATCGACACGATCCTCGCTGAACATACACGCACACGCACGGGTCCCCGTACACGCTTGCGTGCGTGCGTGGCGCCTTCATTAAACACGCACGCGGCATTAATGCGTACTACTAGCATGCATGTATCGGGGTGCCGCGCGCGCGCGTCGCGTTCCGGGCGGCAACTGTTTCGCTACTCCAAAGACCAAAGTACAGAGCTCTGATGTCGATCCATTCTCGCCATGACGCACCACAGGCTTCACTTGTGACGTTTTGATCAAGGGCTGGCAACCATGACTTGCTGACTTCAGCCCTCACGTATTTTCTACAAATCTGGCCCTTTGGTAATACTAATGGCTCATCTGCAATCCTCAAAATAGTTTTTCGTTCCATTTTATAAATAAAACAATCAGGTGAGACCGCTGCTGGGCTAGACAACACAATGCCTAAAAAAAGAGATTCAACACGATACTGTTAGGTTGATCTCCCGTTCGGGCGCCCGAACAAACCCTTAGTCCCGCGCCCTGATAGGGGGCGCCCAACGTCTCAATTGTTGGTGGGCCCCGTCGCGCAGCGCAATAAATAGAGGTGGGGGCCAGGACTCGAACGCCAAGGTTCGTCGTGCCCATTCTCCCCACTGAAACCCTAAACCCTAGCCACTGATCCGGCTTTGCGCTGTAGCGGCGGGAATCACCCCTGACCGCCGCCACCACTCCGACGAGCTCGATGGCGACCTCATCGTCGACCCCGAAGGCCGATGGTAAGGTTTCTTCTCTCACATACCCCTAGATCTACCACTAGAGGTCCTAGCAGAACTATGGTATCAGCGCCAGCTAGTTTTGGTGGATCTAGTAGAGGTAGCAGAAATCCAAAAGAAAAGAAAGAGGTAGAGGGCTAGGGTTTTTCCAGACGCGCCGCCGCGAGGCCGCGTTGTTCCTCTCGATCCCGACGCATCGGCAAGCCGAGGTCGGGAAGAAGAACAAGATCCCATCTGGGATAAAGAAATGAAAAACCCCAAGCCCAGATCCTTCTCCCCAGATCTAGAATCGATCGTAAGATCAAAAGAAACTAAAAAAAACAAATGTCGTACTGCCCCTAGTTCTTTCCTCCCTAGTCCCTCCCGATTCGAAGCAGAAAGAAAACAAAAAAAAGGAAAGGGGGAGGGCTCCAGATCCTCCACCCCAACCCAGAAAAGCCACACCGACCACCGCCGGGAAGGACGCCTCCACTGCACCGCTTGACGATGGTGCGCCCACCCTCGGGTGGGCCTTACAAGCAGGTAGACGCCATTCGCCGTCATCTCTCGCTGCTTTGTTTGGGGATGGGATGGTGGAAGGGCAAAGAGAGGTGGAAAGAAGAGAGTGAGGGCTCGCCGCCGACGCTGCTCCGGGCGGCGCGGCCGCCTCAAGCTTCCGCCAGAGAGCAAGGGCTCATGAGGCAGAGAGTGAAGAGTGACTTAGGTTTTCAGGCTCTCATGGCAGTTTTGTTCTCGCGAGGAGTACGCTGCGCCTTCCGATTTAGGGAATCTGTTGAGCAGTTCGGATGAGAGGCGGCTGCTGGGCTCTTCTTTGAGCGGCTGTGGGCTCTTCGAGATGCGGACTTTTCCTTACCAAAGACGCAGTAGATAAGTCAGGTATGGCGGGCCGTGGGCAGCAGGTCTGATGGGCGCACTCAGGAATAGGCCCAAAAGGGATATTCCAGCACAATTTTCCTTTTGTTTATCTTTTTCAAAAGTTGTTTTTACTGTTTTTAATAGTTTTTTCAACCTTTTTCTATAGCAATTTTTCCAACGAAATTTTGTGTAAAAAATAGTAAAATAACAGTAAAGTTTTTTGTAAAGAAGTAAAGAAGTAAAGTTCATTAATTTTTTCCGCTGCAAGAATTAATTGCTCAAATGCAATAGAGTAAGATTTTAATTTGTGATAGTGCTTATTTTATTTGACAATCAACGTTGTTAGTAAAATTTTCACTATGCATAGTAAGTTTTATCCATATTAGTTATATTTCTGCCCAACGGTGATGTATTATTAATATGGAGAAGTTTCATGTGTTGATTTGACCAACGTTGAATTAACTCGTTTTAATGATATTTTGCTTTCAGACAATCCTATGAGTTTTATCTCAGCCATTGAGCCCCTCAACGGAGGGAACTACGGCTCATGGCGAGAGAAGGTAGAGATAGGGCTTGCTCTGCTTGACCTCGACTTGGCACTGACTGAAGCTTGTCTTAAAGAACCTGTCGGGGCGGAAAAAAAAGTGAAGAGGACTTTAAGAAAAGGATCAGTGACCATGCACCGATAAGAATGAAGTACGACCTTGAGCGTGCAAAGTGTGACTCTTCCAATAGGAAGTGCCTAATGGTCATTAAGAACTCCATCATGGAAGCTATAAGGGGAGCAATCCCAGAGTGCACCACAACCAGTGAGTACCTGAAAAAGGTAGAGAGTCAGTTTACTGGGTTCTCCAAGGCCTATGCAAGCTCACTCATCAAGAAACTTGTCACCACAAGATACACTGGTGGTGGTGTTAGGGACCACATCTTGCGAATGAGCAACATGTCTTCCAAGCTTAAGCCTATGGGCATGGAGCTTCCAGATGAGTTCATCGTTCATCTTATCTTTGCCTCGCTGCCAAACCAGTTTGAAGCTTTTGCTGTGAACTACAATGCACAGCCAGAAAAGTGGGGCATCGAGAAGATGATGTCCATGTGCGTCCAGGAAGAAGAGAGGCTGAAGGGGCAGTCCGGTGATTCCGTGAACTACCTGAGCGCAACCAAGAAGAGGAACTTTCAGGGTTCCAAGCCCCAAGGGAAACCTCAGGGGTATCCCTCTTCTTCTAGGCCACATGGAAAGGCTCCTGAACACCAGGCACAGGAAGTGGACAAGGACACCAGCAAGTGGTGCAAGCAGAAGGGCCACTACATGAGTGACTGTGTGGCTTTCCTGAAGTATCTATGCAAGAATGGTGAGGATTTAATTACTTTTGTTAATGAATCCTTATATTTAAGTTATGCAAAATCTACTTGGTGGATTGACTTAGGTGCGACTGTTCATGTTGCCAATTCATTACAGGGATTCCGTATGAGAAGGACCCTGCAAAGAGGAGAAAGAAGAATTAAAGTAGCAAACGGTGTTCAAGCTGAAGTCGAAGCCATTGGAGATCTTCCTTTAGAGTTGTCGAATGGCTTTGTACTTTTATTAGTAGATGTGATTTATGTACCCTCTTTGCATCGAAACTTGATAAGTGTGTCGCGCTTAGACGATTGTGGTTTTGCTTGCCATTTTGGCGATGGTCAATGTAAAATCAAGTTGAATAATCAGATTGTTGGTCTTGCCTTCAGACAAGACAAGCTTTATTTATTATCACTCTGTGAGAATGTGAATGAAATAAGCGCTGAGAATGAGAATGCCTCCTCATCCCTGAATGGAAAGAGTAAGAGGAAAGGAATTGATGAAGTCTCATCGAAATTATGGCACTGTCGTTTAGGCCATATTTCGAGGGGGAGAATAGAACGCTTAGTAAAAGAATCAATTCTTCCACCTCTAGAATTTTCAAATTTAGAGCAATGCATCGATTGCATTAAAGGAAAGTTTGTAAAGAACATTAAGAAAGGCGCCAAAAGAAGCACAGGAGTATTAGAAATAATTCATATGGATATATGCGGTCCATTTCCTGTGACATCTGTGGATGGCTATGACTCTTTCATAACATTCACGGATGATTATTCGCGTTATGGTTATATTTATCCTATTAAAGAACGTTCAGAAGCACTGGATAAATTCAAGATATTTAAGGCTGAAGTGGAAAATCAGCATAGTTTAAAGATTAAAGTAGTAAGGTCCGACCGTGGAGGCGGATACTATGGCCGGCATACCCCATATGGCCAAGTTTCTGGCCCCTTTGCAAGGTTTCTACAGGAACATGGTATAGTCGCCCAGTATTCAACACCGGGCGAGCCTCGGCAAAATGGAGTAGCTGAAAGAAGAAACCGTACCTTGATGGATATGGTTAGAAGCATGTTAAGTTACTCCACCTTACCGATTGGTTTGTGGATGGAGGCATTAAAAACCGCTATTCACATACTTAATCGAGTTCCAAGTAAATCGGTGTCTAAAACACCATATGAGTTATGGACTAGTCGCGAACCTTCACTCAATTATTTGCGAGTGTGGGGTTGTCCAGCTGAGGCAAAGCTCTTCAACCCAATCCTTGGGAAGTTAGATCCCAAGACAGTAAGTTGCCATTTCATTGGCTATCTAGACAAGTCAAAAGGTTATCGTTTCTATTGTCCAGATAGAATTACTAAGTTTGTAGAAACGAGACACGCTATGTTTCTGGAGGATCAGATGATCAGGGGGAGCACGGTATCCCGATAAATCAACCTTGAGGATAAGCGGGTGCATGCACCCACTCCGATGATTCAGGAACCATTTTCTCGATACCTGCTGCTGCACCGACACACGACAATGTCGATGTGACACCTACTGTTGGTTCTCCTGTGGTAACAATGAATGAAAATGAAGACCCCGTTACCACAGATGAGGCGGAGCCATAACAACCCCACACCGAAAATGTTCCAGAAGGCGAGACTCTTAGAAGGTCTCAAAGAACTAGAAAGCCAGCTATTCCTAATGATTTTGAGATCTATGTCAGTGAAGAAGTTCAAATGGAGGGTGATCCCACCACATTTGAAGAATCCATTAAAAGTCCTCACTCATCGAAGTGGCTTGAAGCCATGGAAGATGAGATGAGATCCATGAGTAGCAACAAAGTCTGGGATTTAGAAGAAATTCCTAAAGGAGCCAAAACGGTGGGCTGTAAATGGGTCTACAAAACCAAATGTGACTCTAGAGGGAACATTGAAAGATATAAGGCACGACTTGTTGCTAAGGGCTTCACCCAAAGAGAAGGAATAGATTACAATGAGACATTTTCTCCAGTCTCAAGTAAGGATTCTTTTAGAATCATAATGACTTTAGTGGCACACTACAATTTAGAATTGCATCATATGGATGTAAAGACGACATTCCTAAATGGAGACTTGGAAGAAAATGTTTACATGGCACAGCCCAAGGGTTTTGTTGTGGGAAGGAAAGGAAAAGCGTATGGGATGTAAAGCCCGAGAAAGTCCATTTATGGATTAAAACAGCCTCCGTGCAATGGTACGTTCCATGAAACAATAAGAAAGTTTGGGTTTGATGAGAATGAGGAGGACAATCTGCGATATGCAAAGTTCAAGAATGGGAAATTCATTTTCCTTATCCTGTATGTGGATGACATTCTACTGCTAGTAGTGATGTTAGTCTACTACCGAGACGAAGAAGTTCTTGTCCTCAAACTTTGATATGAAAGATCTTGGTGAAGCTTCATTCGTTCTAGGAATTGAAATTCACCGAGATACAAAAGGGGTTTTAGGGTTATCGCAGTCATACTTAGAGAAGATTCAAGAAGTATAGTATGCATGCGAGTAATCCCACCGCTCCTATAGTCAAGGGCTAGATTTGGGAACTTTCGGTCCCAGAACCAATATGAGATCGATCAAATGAAAGCGGTTCCATATGCTTCTGCACCGGAAGATTGATGTATGCTCAAGTACACGCATACGACTTAGCCTTTGTTACCGGGGTACTTGGCAGATTCCAAAGTAATCCAGGGATAGAACACTGGAAAATGGTGAAGAAGGCATTGCGTTATGCAAAAGGCACAAAAGGCCTCGTGCTAACATATAGAAGAACTGATTCTCTTAAGATAGAAGGGTATTTAGATGCAGACTACGCGGGAGATGTAGATAAAATAAAATCCACGTCAGGATATGTATTTACTCTCGCAGGTGGAGCTATATCGTGGAAAAGCTCCAAGCAAACCATCACGGCATCGTCCACGATGGTAGCTGAGTATGTAGCATGTTATGAGGCCACGGGGCAGGCAAACTGGTTAAAGAAGTTTATACCCGGGTTGAGAGTGGTAGACAACATTCAAAGACCACTCAAGATGTACTGCGACAATGAGTCAGCAGTATTCTATGCTCACAACAATAAGTCAAGTGTTGCTGACAAACACATTAACATTAAGTTTTATGTTGTGAAATAAAGAATCCAGGATCATACCATAAGTTTAGAGCATATAAGTACAAAAGAAATGTTCGCGGATCCGCTCACAAAAGGCTTACCACCTAGTGTGTTCAGAGAACACTTAGCCGGCATGGGTTTAAGGTAAAGCCTATGATACCTGGATATTAAGGGCCTAGTACAAGAATCTATTTCAAAATAGAGAGGTGTATAGTGGTTGTTGAATCGATGGTGCGTAACTGACCATTATGACGAGACATGCTCTATATGTTGATCTATGATGAAATATGTACCAAAGTATAAGTTTAAAGTATAAGTTAAGTGAAAGATGAGATCAAGGGGGAGAATGTTAGGTTGATCTCCCGTTTGGGCCCAACGGCCCAAACAAACCCTTAGTCTCGCGCCCTGATCGGGGGCGCCCAACGTCTCAATCATTGGTGGGCCCCCGTCGCGCAGCGCAATAAATAGAGGTGGGGGCCGGGGGCACGAACGCCAAGGTTCATCGTGCCCATTCTCCCCACCGAAACCCTAAACCCTAGCCACCGATCCGGCTTTGCGCTGTAGCGGCGGGAATCACCCCTGACCGCCGCCACCACTCCGACGAGCTCGATGGCGACCTCATCGTCGACCCCGAAGGCCGATGGTAAGGTTTCTTCTCTCACATACCCCTAGATATACCACTAGAGGTCCTAGCAGAACTAACAAATACAAGAATCACGGACGAACATGTCCAAAAAGAAAAAAGAAACGCAGATGACATTGAGTCAACTAAACAAGGACAATCCGAGACCACTGCGCCCACCGGCTATGTCCCATCGCGCTCCAAGCCCTCCGATGCACCCTGTACCAAGCAACATGTTGGAGATATGCCCTAGAGGCAATAATAAATATAGTTATTATTATATCTTTGTGTTTATGATAAATGTTTACATTCATAATAGTATTAACAAGGAAACATTAATACTTGTGTGATTTGTAAACTAAAATAGAGTCCCTAGTAAAGCCTCTTTATAATACTAGCTTGTTGGTTAATAAATGATTGTGGTTTCCCTATCATGAACATTGAGATGTTATTAACAACAAGATCATATCGTTAGGAGAATGATATGGTGGACATACTCCTATAGATAAGCGTAGCATAAAGATCAAGTCATTTTAATAGTTCAATTGCTATATGCTTTTTGATACATAGTAACCTAATTCCTTCGACCATGAGATCATGTATATCACCTTCACCGGAAGGATGCTTTGATGACATCAAACACCACACCGTAACTGGGTGGCTATAAAGGTGGCATTGAGTGTTCGGAAAGTATTTGTTGAGACACATGGATCAAGAGTGGGATTTGTCCATCCATATGATGATAGATATACTCGGCCCTCTCGGTGGAATGTCATCCAATTAGCTTGCAAGCATGTGGAGCTCACAGGGATCACATATCACGGAAACGAGAAAAGAGTACTTATCAAGATGTGAGGTTGAACTAGGTATGCAGAGATCCGACGATCATAACCTTGGATAAGTAAACTATCGTGAGACAAAGGGAAATTGGTATCGTATGTAAGTGGTTCATTCGATCGCAAAGTAATCGTAGAAATATGGGAGCCATGTGAATTTCCGATTCCTCTATTGGTTATTGTTCGAGAAGTGTCTCGATCATGTCCGCATAATTCACGAACCGTAGGGAGACACATAAGGATTCGACGTTGTTTGAGTAGTTATGGAATGATGAGTAAGAGACCAATGTTGTTCGAGTCTCGAATGGGATCCGGATATCACGAGGAGATCCGAATGGTCCGAGAATAAGATTCATATAAGGAAAGTCCTGTTTGGGGTTGGAGAATGGTTCCGTGTTTTCATCGAATGTTCTAGAAGGTTCAATGTCCCAAGACTCAGAAGGAAGGGTACATGAATGTGTCATATCAAGTTGGAATTATTGCATCATGTACTAGGTGTCATCGCTGAACAAAATAAAGGGTTTAATCAAATCCTAGTTTGAAAAGTCAAACGCCAATTTGAAAAGTCAAACGACTATTTTGTGAGGTGGAGGGGAAGTAGGAAACCTCCTTGGGGAGGAGTTCCCTCCCTCCACCGCCGGCCCACTTGGAGACCGAGTTGGGGAGGGACTCCTCTCCCCTTGGCGCGCCCCCTCCACCTATATAAGGAGGGGCAGGGCTGCCCCTCCAAACACACAACACCTCCACCTCTAAACCCTAACCCTAGAAGCCGCCGCCCTCCATAGCCGCCGCCTAGGGCAAACCCTAGCCGCCGGCCTTGCCCCCTCCTTGGTGCATCTAAACCCTAGTCACCGAGGTTCTCTCATAGTCCACCATACTCGCTCCGGCTTAAGGCGAAGCCCTACGAGATCTCCCCTCTACTTCCGGTACCACGACGTTGTGCTGCCAGAATCGCGAGGAGAGTGCTACAACCTCATTTTGCTTTGGAACAAGGAGAGGAAGGTCTTCGTCGAAAATTTAACGTGTGACAGATCAAGGAAGTGTTCTTTAACGCAGCCTTGTGGGAAGGATCGTCTACGCGATCTTGAGATCGGAAAGAGTACGACTACATCACCCACGAGAATCCGCTCTCGTTAAACACTTTGTAATCTTCGAGGGTGAGTTATTCCATCTACTCGTTGCTACAATCTAGTAGATATATCTTGGCTTGTTTGTTTGTATGCGGTAGAAATTTTTTGTTTTCCATGCTACGAAACCCTATAGTGGTATTAGAGCCGTGTCTATATGTAGATCTATTGCACGAGTAGAACACAATGGTCATTGTGGGCGTTGATGCTTTTGTTGTCAATTGCTTCTTGTGTACTTTGCATCTTGTGGGATGGTGGGATGAAGCGGCCTGGGCTAACCTTACATGACATCGTTCATGAGACTTGCTCCACGCTTGACATGCAACTTGTATTGCATAAGTGGCTTTGTGGGTGCCTGTTTCTCCCAACATAGTTAAGATTCAGTTTACAACGGGTGATTGACAATGCTAGTATCAATGTTGTGGTTCTTGTTCGTAAGTTAGAGCGACACTTATTGAAAGCCCCAAACCACGTAAAACATTCAAAGAAAGTAGAGGCGTCTAACTTTGTTTTGCAGGGGTGTGCTGTGATGTGATATGGCCATGATTGTGATTATATTTGATGTATGCATTGTTCCTTATTGTAAGTAAGCAACCGACAGGAGCCATATGGTTGTCTTTAAATTCTGTTAAGACCCGCGTGTCTATTCAAAGTAGTTGTAATAGTTGAAGCCGGTGGATGACAACCATGGAGCAGCGTCATTGACCTTGATGCAATGTCGGTGATGATGGAGATCATGTTCGTTCTTGAAGATGGAGATCGGAAGCACAAAGAAGAAAGGCCATATCATATCACATATTATGAATTGCATGTGATGTTAATCCTTTATGCATCTTGTATTGCTTAGTTAACGATGGTAGCATTATAAGATGATCCCTCATGCACATGAATTTAAAGTTCTAAAGTGTTCATCCTTATTAAGCACCGTTGCTAAAGCTTGTTGTTTCGAAGCACCACGTGATGATCGGGTGTGTTAGATTCCGCAAGTGTATACTGTTGGAATTATGCCCTAGAGGCAATAATAAAGATGTTATTATTATAATTCTTGTTCATGATGAAGTTTATATTCCATGCTAGAATTGTATTAAGCGGAAACATTAATACTTGTGTGGTTTGTGAACAACACGGTGTCCCTGGTACGCCTCTAAGGACTAGCTCATTGATCAATGATGGTTAAGGTTTCCTAACCATAGACATGAGTTGTCAATTGATAATGAGATCATATCATTGGGAGAATGATATGATGGACAGACCCAAACTAAGCGAAGCAATTAGATCGTTTCATCGTGTTCATCTTTGCGAAGCTTTTCCTATGTCAAATATTGTATTCCTTAGACCATGAGATAATGCAACTCCCGGTACCTAAGAAAGCTTTGAGGTCATCAAACGTCATCCTATGAGAGGGTGATCATAAAGGTGTCTCTCGTGTGATCGGAAAGTATCTGTTGGGTTGTATGTATCGAGATGGAATTTGTCCCTCCCAAGTCGGAGAGATATACTGGGCCCACTCGGTAATTGATATCAACACCTTGCAAGCATGTGGTTAAGGAGTTAATCACAAAGTGATATCGGATTACGGATCGAGTAAAGTACTTGCCGTGAACGAGATTGAACTAGGTATGACGGTCGACGATCGAATCTCGCAAGTAAAATATCGCGAGACGAAGGGAATATATATATGGGATTGATTGAATCGGCATCGTGGTTCATCCGATATGATCATCGATGAATGTGGGAGTCAATATGGGTGCCGGACCCCGTTGATTATTGATAGAAGATCATGTCGCATATTCTCGAACCCGCAGGTCACACACTTAACGTGTCTCGACGCTAGGATAGATTGGATAATTGGTTTATGAATTTTTGTTCGAGTCTCGGATGGGATCCGGATATCAGAGGTTCCGAATGGTCCGGAGAATAAGATTCATATAAGGCAGTTTTGGAGTTCGAATTGTTAAGGTTAATCGGTATTGTACCTAAGCTTCTAGAACCTTCCGGAAGGGGACCAACGTGGCCCCACCTTCCGGGAGGGGGCATGGGCCTATGAGGGAGTGTCCTGGCTGCATTGGGCCAGGGGCACAAGGCCCCATAGGGCCCAGCCGATTCTAGAGAGATTTGACTCGTTTAAATCTCGGGATAGAATTTCTAGATAAGGGAGAGTTTAAATTGTTTAAACTAGAGATAGGATTTCTAGATAAGGGAGAGTTTAAACTGTTTAAACTAGAGATAGGCTTGGAGGAGGGCAGGGGGGCCGCCCCCTCTATATATAGAGGGTGGCGCCTCCCCCTACACACACCTCCCTCCAAGCCCTAGTAGCCCTGCTACCTTCCTCTCTCCCTCCCGACTGTTTGTAGGCGAAGCCCTGCTGCAGAAATTCTCCACCATATACACCACGCCTTCGTGTTGTAGATCCAATCTATCTCTCCACCTTACTTGCTGGTCCGAGGAAGGAGGAGACGTCGAGGTGCTGCACGTGTGCATCTCACGGAGGCACCGCCACTTGTGGTGCTAGATCGGATCGGATCGCGAGGAGAAGCAGTAGGACTACATCACCCACGTTCCGGCAGACATTCCGCTGAATCTTCAAGGGTATGAAGATCTAATCCAATCTCTCGTTGATTGCATCTCCTAGATTAGATCTTGGCTTTCCTCCGTTCCTTCGTAGAAAATTTTGATTTACTATGCCAAACCCTCGGTGGTATCGAGCTAGATCTATGCGTAGATGTGTTTCACGAGTAGAACGCAACATGGTTGTTGCGGCGTTGATGTTTTCTTGCAAGCCTCTTGTTTGTGTTCTTCTTATGACGGGATAGTAAGATTGAAGCGGCCAGCCAACCTTACGCCGACGCCGTCATGAGTCCGGCTCGCACTTGACGTGTGGCTTGTACCACACATGCGGCTGGTGGATGTTAGTTTCTCTCACTATAGTTGTCATGGGATTAACACCGAGTTTGGCAACCATAATATCACCGCTAGGCTTTCCGTAGGTAAGAATCGTTCTTAGCATCTACTCCCATAAGCCACGTAAAACATGCAACAACAAAGTAGAGGCGTCTAACTTGTTCTTGCAGGGAGTGTTTTCTGTGATATGGTGTGGCCCAAGATGTGATGTGTATATTGTATGCGATGATCATGTTTTGTAATGTTTCACGGCTTGCATGTCGATGAGTACACAACCGGCAGGAGCCATATGGTTGTCTTTATAATTGTGTATGACCTGCGAGTCAACTTCTTATACGCCATGTAGCATTATCCCTTTTATGTATCTTATTATGTATCTTATGTATCTTATTATGCTTAGATCGCTACGGTAGCATTATAAGATGATTCCTCACTTAAAGATCAAGATAAAAACTGTGTTCTCCCCAAGTATGCACCGTTGCGAAAGTTCGTCGTGTCCAAGCATCACGTGATGATCGGGTGCTATAGACTCTACGCACACATACAACGGGTGCAAGCCAGTTTTTGCACACGCGGAAATACTTGGGTCTAGCTTGACGAGCCTAGCATGTACAGACATGGCCTCGGAACACAAGAACCGAAAGGTTAAGCATGAGTCATATGAATGATATGATCGACACTTTGTTGTCCACCATTGAAACCACATCTCTTCTCGTGATGATCGGATTTGGTGTGGTGAATTTGGATCGTGTTCACTAAACAACTTGAGGGATGTTGAATTTAGTGGGAGTTCATCTAGTAATTTGATTAAGTTGAACTATTTATCATGAACATAGTCTAAATTGTACTTGCAAATATCAGAGATCACATGGCCAAGTCCAACTTCAACTTCAACGTATTTGCTGAGATAGAAAAGCTTAGAAACAATGGGTCTAACTTCACCAAATGGTTCCGCATTCTAAGAATCATTCTCGCTGGCGGACAAAAGGACTATGTCCTTGAGAAAGCGCTAGGTGACGCCCCTGCTATAGATGCGCCGGCTGATGAAAAAGTTGTTTATCAGTCGCGCAAGGATGATTATGATTTGATTAAGATCGCCATGTTGTATGCTATGGAATCGGATCTTCAAAATCGTTTTGAGGAGTTCGCCGGGCCCTTTGAGATTCTCGAGGAGCTGAAAAACATGTTTTTGACTCAAGCCCGTTCTGAGAGATATGAGATCTCTAAGAAATTCTTTAACTACAAGATGGAGGAAGGGAGGTCCGTTAGTGAGCACGCCATTAAGATGTCGGGCTACACTCAACGCCTTGAGCAACTGGACTGCAAGATTCCAAAGGAGCTCAAGATTGACACTCCTAGCTACAAAAGTTTTGTAGTTGATCACAATCATATTGGTTCCACTGATATGATCACTAAGCTCTTTGCTAAGATGAAAGTAGCGGAGGTGAACATCAAAAAGAATAATCATGTGTTGATGGTCAACAATCCCCACCTTTAAGAAAGGTAAGGAGCAAGGAATCCCTTCAAGAAAGGCGGCGTAAGCGCGTTGCCCTGCCGAGAAGAAGCTCAAGTCTGGTCCCAAGCCGGACCTTAAGTGCTTCTATTGCAAGGACAAGGGTCATCGAAGCGAATCGTCCAAGTACTTGGCGGACAAGAAGGATGGCACCATCAAAGGTATATTTGATATACATGTTATTTATGTTTTCCTTACCAGCCCTTGTTGCGGTGCAGGTTCGGTATTTGATACCGGTTCATTGCCATAATATTTGTAACTCAAACAGAGCTACTAATGAGACGGCTTGAGGGATGAGGTGACGATGGCGTTAACAGATCAAGAGTTGATGTGATGGCCGTCAAGCACGCTCTCCTTAGTTTTACCTTCGGGATTAGTTTTAAACCTTAATAAGTGTTATTATGTGCCTGCGTTGAGCATGAACATTATTTCCGGATCATGTTTATTGCAAGACGGTTATTCATTTAAATCGGAGAATAATGGTTGTTCTATTTATATGAGTAACATCTTTTATGGTCATGCACCTCTTGTGAATGGTTTATTTCTTCTAAATCTCGAAAGGGATGAAACACACATCCATAACATTGAGGCTAAGAGATGCAAAGTAGATAGTGATAATAGTACTTATTTGTGGCACTGTCGTCTAGGTCATATTGGAGTAAAGCGCATGAAGAAACTCCATTCTGATGGACTTTTGGAGTCTCTTGATTTTGAATCATTTGACACATGCGAACCATGCCTCATGGGCAAGATGATCAAAACCCCGTTCTGCGGTATGATGGAGCGAGCAACGGACTTGTTGGAAATCATACATACCGATGTATGCGGACCGATGAGTGTTTCGACGCGCGGTGGATATCGCTATTTCCTCACTTTTACCGATGACTTAAGTAGATATGGGTATATCTATTTAATGAAACATAAATCAAACATTTGAAAAGTTCAAGGAATTTCAGAATGAAGTGGAGAACCATCGTAATAGAAAGATTAAGTTTCTCTGATCCGATCGTGGAGGTGAATATTTGAGTTATGATTTTCACGCATCTTAAAGCAAGTGGAATCGTTTCACAACTCACGCCACCCGAACACCACAGCCAATGGTGTGTCTGAATGAATCGAACCCTATTAGATATGGTCCGATCAATGATGTCTCTTCGATTGCCGTTATCATTTTGGGGTTATGCATTAGAAACCGCTGCATTCACTTTAAATAGGGCTCCATCTAAATCCGTTGAGACGACACCGTATGAACTGTGGTTTGGTGCTAAACCTAAGTTGTCGTTTCTTAAAGTTTGGGGATGCGGCTACGTCAAGAAGTTGATGCCGACAAGCTCGAACCCAAAGCGGAGAAATGCGTCTTCATAGGATACCCTAAGGAAACCATTGGGTATACCTTCTATCACGTAACCGAAGGAAAAGTGTTTGTCGAAGAACGGTTCCTTTCTTGAGAAGGAGTTTCTCTAGAAAGAAGTGAGTGGGAGGAAAGTAGAGCTAGACGAGGTTATTGAACCTTCTCTTGAATTGGAGAGTAGCGCAAGACCTGAAATTGTTCAGGTTACCGCACTAACGATAGAGGAAGCTAATGACAAGGATCATGAAGCTGGACGATGTCGCTCTTGAACGTCGCAGGTCGACAAGGTCGCGTGCCCTCCCGAGTGGTACGACAACCTGTCTTGACTGTCTTGTTGGTAGAAGACGGTGAACCTCGAACTATGAGGAAGCGATGATGAGCCCAGACTCGAGAAATGGTGGAAGCCATGAACCAATTGGGATCGATGAGCGAAAACCAAGTATGGACTTTGGTGGACCCTCCTAGCGACCGAAAGGCCGTTGAGTGCAAATGGATTTTCAAGAAGAAAACGGACGCGGATGGTAATGTTACCGTCTATAAAGCACGGCTTGTCGCAAAAGGTTTTTGACAAGTTCAAGGTGTTGACTACGATGAGACTTTCTCCCGTAGCGATGTTTAAGTCCATTCGATTTTAATAGCAATTGCTGCGTTTCATGATTATGAAATATGGCGATGGATGTCAAGATCGCTTTCCTCAATGGCAACATTGATGAAGAGTTGTATATGATGCAACCCGAAGGTTTTGTCAATCCTAAGGATGCTAGTAAAGTATGCAAACTTCAGCGTTCCATTTATGGACTGAAGCAAGCATCTCGGAGTTGGAACCTTCGTTTTGATCAAGTGATCAAGAGCTTTGGATTTGTTCCAAATTGCTACGAATCTTGCATCTACAAGAAAGTGAGTGGGAGCTCGGACGCTTCTCGGTATCGTATGTGGATGACATATTGATTATCGAAATGACATCAACATGCTTAACGATGTGAAGAGTTATTTGAACAAGTGTTTTTCAATGAAAGACATAGGTGAAGCTGCTTATATATTGGGCATCAAAATCTATAGAGATAGACAAAGACGCCTGGTAGCTTTAAGCCAGAGTACATACCTAGACAAAGTTCAAAAGGTTCGTAATGGATAAGGCAAAGAAAGGTTCAAAGGCCTATGTTGTCGTGTAAGATATTGAGCAAGGCTCGGTCCACCTACGGTAAATGATAGGGAAGCTATGAGCAAAGTGCCTTATGCCTCGGCCATAGGTTCCATCATGTATGCCATCTTGTGTACTAGACCGGATGTGTCCAATGCTCTTAGTTTGACGAAAGATATCAAAGTGATCCAGAGTGGAACATCGATGACCGTGAAGAACATCCTAAAGTACCTAAATAGAACTAAAGAAATGTTCTTAGTCTATGGGGTGATGAACAACTTGTCGTAAAGGTTACGTCGATGCTAGTTTCGACATCGACAAGGATGATTCTAAATCGATGGGATACATTTATATTTTGAATGGAGGAGCTGTGAGTCGAGAAGCCGCAAGCAAAGCGTGATCATGGGATCTACAAGAAGCGGAATACATGGCTGCTGCGAAGCGTCAAGTGAAGGAGTTTGGATCGAAACTTCATCATCGAGCTTGGCGTGGTTCAAGTGCATTGGACCTTTGGAGATATTGTGACAACACGGCGCCATAGCACTCGCTAAGGAACCAAGATATCATCCAAAGACCAAGCATATCAACGCAAGTTTCATATAATCCGAGATTATATAGCGTATGGAGATCGAAGATTAGAAAGTACATACGGATCCGAATGTCGCAGATCCATTGACTAAACCTCTTCCACGTGTAAAACATGATCAACACCTCGATGCCATGGGTGTGAGATTGTTGCCGATGTAAACTAGATTATTGACTCTAGTGCAAGTGGGAGACTGTTGGAATTATGCCCTAGAGGCAATAATAAAGATGTTATTATTATAATTCTTGTTCATGATAAAGTTTATATTCCATGCTAGAATTGTATTAGCGAAACATTAATACTTGTGTGGTTTGTGAACAACACCGTGTCCTGATGCGCCTCTAAGGACTAGCTCATTGATCAATGATGGTTAAGGTTTCCTAACCATAGACATGAGTTGTCAATTGATAATGAGATCATATCATTGGGAGAATGATATGATGGATGACCAAACTAAGCGAAGCAATTAGATCGTTTCATCGTGTTCATCTTTGCGAAGCTTTTCCTATGTCAAATATTGTATTCCTTAGACCATGAGATAATGCAACTCCTGGTACCGAAGAAAGCTTTGAGGTCATCAAACGTCATCCTATGAGAGGGTGATCATAAAGGTGTCTCTCGGTGATCGGAAAGTATCTGTTGGGTTGTATGTATCGAGATGGAATTTGTCCCTCCCAAGTCGGAGAGATATACTTGGGCCCACTCGTAATCGATATCAACACCGCTTGCAAGCATGTGGTTAAGGAGTTAATCACAAAGTGATATCGGATTACGGATCGAGTAAAGTACTTGCTTTGTGCGAGATTGAACTAGGTATGACGATGCAACGATCAAATCTCGCAAGTAAAATATCGTGAGGCAGGGAATATATATATGGGATTGATTGAATCTAGCATCGTGGTTCATCCGATATGATCATCGATGAATGTGTGGGAGTCAATATGGGTGCCTGCACCTGTTGATTATTGATAGAAGATCATGTCTGCATATTCTCGAACCATAGGTCACACTTAACGTGTCTCGACGCTAGGATAGATTGGATAATTGGTTTATGAATTTTTGTTCGAGTCTCGGATGGGATCCGGATATCACGAGAGGTTCGGAATGGTCCGAGAATAAGATTCATATAAGGCGCAGCTTTTTGGAGTTGAATTGTTCCCAGGGTTAATCGGTATTGTACCGGAAGCTTCTAGAACCTTCCGGAAGGGGACCAACATGGCCCCACCTTCCGGGAGGGGGCATGGGCCTATGAGGGAGTGTCCTGGCCGCATTGGGCCAGGGGAACAAGGCCCCATAGGGCCAGCCAATTCTAGAGAGATTTGACTCGTTTAAATCTCGGGATAGAATTTCTAGATAAGGGAGAGTTTAAATTGTTTAAACTAGAGATAGGATTTCTAGATAAGGGAGAGTTTAAATTGTTTAAACTAGAGATAGTCTTGGAGGAGGGGCAAGGGCTGGCCACCCCTCTATATATAGAGGGTGGCCCCTCCCCCCACACACCTTCCTCCAAGCCCTAGCGCCTTGCTACCTTCCTCTCTCCCTCCCGATTGTTTGGCGAAGCCTCAGAGTGAAATTCTCCACCATATACACCACGCCGTGTTGTAGATCCAATCTATCTCTCCACCATACTCGCTGGTCCGAGGAAGGAGGAGACGCCGAGTCTTTGCGTGTGCATCTCACGGAGGCACCGCCACTTGTGGTGCTAGATCGGATCGGATCGCGAGGAGGAGAAGCAGTACGACTACATCACCCACGTTCGACGAACGTTCCATTGTGAATCTTAAAGGGTATGAAGATCTAATCCAATCTCTCTCGTTGATTGCATCTCCTAGATTAGATCTTGGCTTTCCCTCTGTTCGCTCCGTAGAAAATTTTGATTTACTATGCCGCGAAACCCCTCATATACAACGTGAGCAAGCCAGATTTGCTCATGCGGAAGCTAAGGTTTGATCTTGACGAGCCTAGCATGTACAGACATGGTCTCGGAACACGGATCACCGAAAGGTAAAGCATGAATCATATAATAGATATGATGAACATGTCGATTGTTCGCCATTGAAACTACATCAACTCTCGTGATGATCGGTATTGATGTGGTGGATTTGGTTCGTGTGATCACTAAAACAATGTGAGGGATATTGTTTTGAGTGGGAGTTCACCTAGATTAATTTAACTATTAATTAGAACTCAATTTGTCATAAACTTAGTCTAAACTATTGCAAATATGTTGTAGATCAATGGCGGCCCCTACCATCAATTTTAATGCGTTCCTAGAGAAAGAAAAGTTGAAAACAATGGAAGCAACTTCGCGGATTGGTTCCGCAATTTGAGTACTGTCCTCACAGCTGGTAATTTGATCTATGTGTTGGATGCACCGCTAGGTGACCCACCTGTAGCTACTGCTACCGATGAAGTAAAGAATGTTTACCTCGCCGTAAGACTCAAGATACTCAGTTGAGGTGCTATCTTGTATGGTTTAGAATCGGAGCTTCAGAAAAGGTTTGAGAATTCAGACCCACATGATATTGTCCGTGATATCAAATTGATCTTTGAGACTCACGCGGCAATTGAGAGCTATGAGGCTTCTGAAAAGTTCTTTAACTTCAAGATGGAAGAGGGCAGCTCCGTCAGTGAGCATGTGCTTAAGATGTCTGGGCACGCAAACAAACTTCAAAGCTTGGGTATAGTGATTCCTAATGCTTTGGGTATTTATCGTGTCCTCCAATCACTACCACCAAGTTACAAGAACTTTGTGATGAACTACAATATGCAAAACTGTAGGGTTCGCAGCATAGAAAACAAAAATTTTCCTACGATGTGAACTATATACCAAGATCTATCTACTAGATACAAACAACGGGTGGATGTATATCCATAGAGAACATACCCTTGAAGACCGACAAAGCTTAACGAGTTCAACTCGTGGTTGATGTAGACGATCTCTTGCCGATCTCAAGATCGAGAGGAAGTCCTAGCGCCGCAAATCGGCCAAGATCCGTGCTCGCACACACGCTCGAGGCACCGAGCTACCTCCGCCTCCTCGCCCAGATGCAATGGAAGCACAACTCTTTCTTGCCGAATAGCCACTGAACATGTATCTCGCTAGTCCGAGACCATGGGGGATAAATTCTAGAGGGAGAGAGATCCTTCACGACGAGGTGTGAGAGACAAGTGAGGAGGGGGTCCTTTTATAGGAGGAGGGAACCCAAGGGGTGGCAGCATGGGGGCTGCCCCTTGCCTCCCCTCTTCATGTGGTGGACACTCCACTCACAAATCTCCTTTAAATTCCTCCACTCAAAGTCCACTCAAATTCCCATTAAATTTGCACCAAATTTAATGCAAACTCTCATTAAATAAAACTCTTTATTTTATTCAGAATTTTGTCAATTACTTTAATGACAAACATTCACAAATAACCTTGCTAGAATTCTATTTCACATGCATAACCACTTTATGCAATTTCACCCAAAACCTGTTTCGGTATCTAGTGAAATAAATTCTGCGCTTGTTCATTCTTTCGGCATGAAACATTTGCTCCAATTGGATGTCGGTGTCTCTTAAGTGTGTCACCCTATGGTTCTTGAATAATGCGTACATGATCGAGACTCCTCTGATCAATAATCGAAGCGGATCTGAGACCCATACCGACTCCCACACATTCAACGATGACTTTCTTGTGATCGCTTAACCTTTACGCTAGTATCTTAATCCCTTTGTTTCACGATATATTACATGTCCGAGATTCGATCATCGGTATCTCCATACCTAGTTTGATCTCGTTCTCGACATGCACTCTTTTCGTTCTGTGATATAACATTCTAGTGATCAAATCACTTGCTTGCAAGCTAATCAATGTGATATCACCGAGAGGGCCCAGAGTATATCTATCCGCCATCGGGATGAACAAATTCCACTCGATCCATGAGCCTCAACATAACACTTTATTAGTTCTGAATCCATCTTTATAATCACCCCGTTACGGTGTGGCTTGATGTTATCAAGAAACTCTTCCGTGTTAGTGATTGACATGATCTTATGGTCTAAGGATTAGGATCACCGTGAGTTGTGGTAACACCCTCGAGATCGGACCTATGCAAGTTTGGGCGAAATTCACCAAACCCAGATAGAAACGATTCAAAGGTGCTCACCAGCACTTTCTTGCGGGTGGAACGAAGTAATAACATTACACAACAGTCCTCGATGGGACCCATGCAGATATATATAACAAATACTCAAAGAGTCAAGAATACGATATAATATACAAGATCCAAATCACCTTGAAAATGGTAGATCGTCCGACTACGGACAAGAAGCAAATGGGGCTAAGAGCCCTGAAGAATACCAATGACGTCCATAACCCTGCCCAGGCCAAGCCGGAAGGGTAACCCTGCTAACGACGTCGATCCCAAAACCTGCTTAAACAAAAGGGGTGCCACAAAGGCAAAGGAAAAACAAAGAAGGAGCGTCGATCGAGGCCAAGACACGGCGAGGCTAGAATGGCGGTCCTCGCCTACATAGGTATGGTGGATCGAAGCGCGAGATGCACTAAACAACCTATAGAGACTCGATACAATGGCGATTATCGGAGAGGGTAAGATAGACCTATCCGGATCCAACCGAAGCTAACACCAAACAAACCCATCCTGGTGTTTCTCGAGACCAAACGAGGAAGTCCACCGAGAACTCCCACTTGGCGCTTTATTTATTCGCTTATCGTTGCGTAATTACTAGTCGTATAGATAATCATCCCGATAAAATAAGCATGGGCACTTTTAGTTAATCATTCCGTTATAGTGGCGATTTACTAATCGAGATCTGAGATATGAGATAAACCCAAAACCCAAAGCTTGTTGGTACTTTTATTCAGCCATTTCGCTAGAAGTTGCAATACTTACTAGTCAGTACAATGGTCGCGTTTACACTCCAAACAAGCAATTGTGGGCAGTATTATTTAGCCATTCCATTATAGTGAAGCTAATTACTAGTCATTATAAGTCAAATTTATAACAATAAACTTTAGTTATGCTTGTCTATGATCGAGATACTGTGCTCCAAGTCGTCCATATTCGCGGACACGGCTTTCAGAAAGTTTACCGGCCGGGTGCACCAATAGCAACACACGCCGATCAACCTCGAAAACCAAATCAAAACCCAACGAGGCTTTCACGATCGAACAATCACAGATTCGAAATATTTCAGGGGCCACCTTAAGTAGAACCCAACGGAGTAAGCAAGCTCGACGGCCTCAAGGTTTACGGGACGGTGAACGATCGGGAACCCCAAACGGGCTTGTCGACACACAAATCGTGGTCCGATCCTAACAAAGCAAGGTGTGCACTCGCAATCGTAAATAAAGCGGTAAAACATGGCATAAGTACAGATCGTAAATAAAACCTCAAACTAGTTTGTGGCCCCAAGAAATAAGACTGAATCAAGCTCGCTGGGGGTCCCATATACCTCCGGATGTGGATAGCGCAAAATCAAGGAACAGTATCAAGTACTGGTCTTACGGACACAAGTGGGCGTTCGAAACCAAATATTATCTATCACCCACCGATGCCTCGCTTATTCAATTTTAGTTGTTAAACAGAAATTAAAGTGACGATAAGTAAAACTAGAATCATCTCCAACATCAACATGCGGCAATACATCAGAATCGTGGCATATGACACACATCAACACTTGAGCAAGCAACTACGACGCGCAAGTCCAACTATCTACCAAACAACGTGTAATAGGATGTGTCCAAGGCATTATAAGGCTGCAAGGGATATCACGGTACGATAACTGAGCAACGCAACACGTATAGCAATAGATCAACACAGGAGGAATAAAGCACTATAAAAGTAAGATAGGTAGAAAGAGGAGATGCTCATTGAAAACATTGTCGGGTTCATCCGAAGATCGGGGCGAAGCTCACATCAACTCAACGGCCTTATCCGCGAAGAAGCAAAACACTAGAAGAAACACCGGATGCAATATTTAGTACAACGGCAGAAGATCGGCATGATGCATGTATGATGCATGGCATGGCAAAGGTGCGATGCAATTAGGTCAGATTAAGCGGAACCGGGGTCCCGACAATTAATTAAACGGTTCAAGTTATTTAGAACCCCGCAATTTAAATGTTGTTTAGCAAGGCAAGATAAGACACCGGTTCGCTACACAAGTTTAAATGAGGCCGATATGAGACTAGGTTTGCCCGCATATGGGCCCCATATTTAATTATTAGGTGAATCGGCATAAGGCCCCCAAACCACACAAGATGCATGCGAGATGACAATTAAATATGCAACAAGGTTATATTATGTTTATAAAATAGGGTTTGCGGAAAGGGGTTCACACATTAGGGGTCTCGACGATCTTGGGGTTTTCCGGGGTTCGGGGTTCGACAGGGTCCAGGGGCCAGGGTTCGACGGGTCGTTCTCGGACAGCGGGGGTGGATCTTGGCGTATCCGTGGTCTTCGGGTCAAGTTGTCGGTCATGGCGTTCGGGACGAAGCACTGGTCGCAACGGGGTTCTCGGCGGACTCGGTGTCCGGGGGTAGTACTTGGCGTCCGTGAAGGAGAACTTGAGGGTCCCGCGTCTCGGTGTCCTCGGATCCGAGAGGAAGAACTTGTCGGCCGGGTCCGGTCTTCGGGGCTCGGGAGGGAAAACTTGGCATGCCGAGGGTACGGTCCCGGGGGTCGGTCTTCGGAAAGGTCTTCGGGTCTCGGCGCCTCCAATTCCGTGTAGAGGTGCTCGGTGATCCGTGAGGAAGAGCTTGGGCCTCCGGGTCCAATATCCGGGCCGCGGCGTTTGGATCCGGGGAAGAACAGCGACGCGCTCCGAGATGAAGAAACGTCGGAGTCACACCTCTGCGATGCATCTCGTTCTTCGGTCTTCATACTTACTTTGTGTGGCCGGTCGCGATCATCGAGGTACAACCTGGGCTCGCCACCACACGCATGGCTACCGCAGCCCTCATGAGAGACCATCGAGCCGCACGAGCACGGAGACGGCCGGAAAACTTGGGGGTTGAGGAGGAGCTCCAGGGAGGTGGCTGCTGGGAGGAGCTGGGGCCGGTGGTCTCGCCGCGCCGGGCGGCCGAGCCGCAAGGTGGCTGCGAGGAGGCCAGAGGGGGTGAGACTGCTGGGACGAGGCGGGCCTGGGTGGAACGGCGCAGAGGAGGATGCAGAGGCGCGAGGCGGCGGAGAGGGGCGGGCGGGCCGGACTTGAGGCGGATGGCGAGGACGCAGGCGCAGGCGCGGGCGCGGGCGGCGGCAAGTGGCAGGGCAGAGAGGGCGAGCTGAGGAGGCGGGTCACGGGAGCTCTAAGCGGAGGCTGAAGGCCGGGCGTCCGCTGGGGCAGGTCTCCTGAGAAGGGGCGGCTCGGGCGACGGGCGGAGGTGTCTGGCGGGCTGCTCAGAGAGAGGAGGAGGCGCGAGGCGCGCGAGGGGCTGGCGAGGAGGCGCGCGGCGAGGCGAGCAGGGCAGGGAAGAGGAGCTCGAGGTTGGGGAGGCCGGACGGGTAGGGGCGATACAGGAGAGGCGAGGCTGCCTGAGCTGGCGGGCCACGAGAAGGAGGAGAGGAGGCCTGAGGGAAGGCCGGGCCGGAGAAGGAGGAGGTCGGGGGAGAGCGCGCTGCAGCGGTGAAGATGGTCACGCGGGGAAGAGAGGGAGGGACAAGCGGCCAGGGAGGCGGGGCCACACGGGGTGGGGCCAGGATTGGGTGATGACGGTGGGGATCGGGTGTGGGGAAACGGTGTGCGTGCGTGGTGTAGTGTTGGGTGGGGTTTGAGTGTGTTGTGTGGTGGAGGGTGGAAAGAGAGAGAGAGGAGGGAGAGGCCAAGTGGCGACTTCTGATTGGTTGGGGGTTGGGGCAAGGTGATGTGGCAGCAGGGGATTGGTCCGGGTGATGTGGCCAGGTGTGGTGGGTAGAATATTAGGTAGATGTAGGATTTAGAGTGGGACAGGTTGGGCCGTTTTATGTTATGCGGGGGTGGTCGTTCGGGTCGGTTGGCCCGTTCGACTGCCCCCACTAAAAATTAATAAAAAGTTTTATTTAATTAACGGACCGTTTGCAAAACAATTTTAACAAAACAAAATATTCCGGCGAACCGGTTTACGATGTTGAAACAAGAGGGGGCGTTTTAGAAAACAACGCGGGCTTTGCAAACATAGTTTTGGCAAACAATGCATGATGATGACGATGCAATGCACAAATTCAACGCGATTTTCTAGTAGTGGTTTTGCGGGATGCCACAGTTGTTATAGCAATATAAACTCAATGACTTTGATCGTAATGCTATACTTCGGATGAATGTTCATCACACCATTACACTAATGTTGTGATCCCGTTATTAACAACATCCAATGTACATGATCAGGAAACCTTGATCATCTTGTTAATCAACGAGCTAGTTTAAGAGAGAGGCATAACTAGGAACTTTCTGTTTGTTTATTAAACACACATGTATTAACGTTTCCGTATCAATACAATTATAGCATGCAAAATAAACATCTATCATATACTTGGAATACACATAATAAACACTTTATTATTGCCTCTCAGGGCATATTCCCTTCAAAAACATGAACAAGCAGTTGCCAGAACTCTTCGCCATGTTGAAATCTGCAGAAGTGGAGATCAAGAAAGAGCACCAAGTGTTGATGGTCAATAAGACCACCAAATTCAAGAAAGGCAAGTCTAAGCAAAAGGGACACTTCAAGAAGGGTGGTAAGAAAGTTACCGCCGACGAAGACCAAGGCTGGACCTAAGCCCGATATTGAGTGCTTTTACCGCAAGGAGAAGGTCACCGAAGCGGAATTTCCCAAAGTAGTTGGATTTGAAGAACGGCAACATCAAGAAGAAAGGTATATCCGATATACATGTTATTGATGTGTATCTCACTAGTACCGTAGTAGTGCTCGGTATTTGATAATCGGTTCTGCTCATATTTGTAACTCAAACAAAGCCGCAATAAACGGAAGCTAGCGAAGAACGAGGTGACGGCGCGCTGTGGAAACGGATCAAAGGTTGATGTGATCGCGGTCGCACGCTACCTCTTCATCTACCATCGGGATTAGTTTTATACTTAAATAATTGTTATTTGGTGCTCGTTAAGCATGAACATTATATCGGATCTTGTTTATTAAGTAGACGGTTACTTGTTTAAGTCCGGGAATAATGGTTGTTCGATTTATATGAGTAATATGTTTTATGCACATGCACCTTTGATAGATGGTCTATTCTTATTGAATCTCTTTAGTGGAAATACACATATTAATAACATTGAGGCTAAATGTTTGAAATCGAGCGATAACTCGACCTATATGTGGCACTGTCGTCTTGGTCACATTGGAGTGAAGCGTATGAAGAAACTCCATTCCGATGGATTTCTAGAATCACTTGAAAGATGCGAAGCATGTCTGATGGGTAAAATGACTAAGACTCCATTTTCTGGGATGATGGAGCCAGCTACGGACTTATTGGAAATCATACATACCGATGTGTGTGGTCCAATGAGTGTAGCATCGCGCGATGGTTATCGTTATGTTCTTACCTTCACGGATGACTTGAGTAGATATGGGTATATCTATTTCGTGAAACATAAGTCTGAAACTTTCGAGAAGTTTAAGGAATTTCAAAGTGAGGTAGAGAATCAACGTAACAAGAAGATTAAACTTCTACGTTCTGATCGTGGAGGTGAATATCTAAGTTACGAGTTTGGCGAGTATTTGAAGAAATGCGGAATACTTTCACAATTTACACCGTCGGGAACACCACAGCGTAATGGTGTGTCCGAACGTCATAATCGAACTCTCTTAGATATGGTTCGTTCTATGATGTCACTTACAGATTTACCGCTAACATTTTGGGGTTATGCATTAGAAACAACCGCATTCACTTTAAATAGGGCACCATCTAAATCCGTTGAAACGACACCGTATGAATTATGGTTTGGGAAGAAACCTAAATTGTCGTTCCTTAAAGTTTGGGGTCATGCGGTTTATGTAAAGAAGTTACAACGACAAGCTTGAACCCAAAGCGAAAATGCGCCTTCATAGGATACCAAGGAAACTATTGGGTATACCTTCTATCATAGATCCAAGGCAAAATCTTCGTTGCTAAAATGGATCCTTTCTAGAGAAGGAATTTCTCTCGAAGAAGTGACTGAAGGAAAGTAGAACTCGACGAGGTTGTCGAACCTTCTCTCGAATTGCGAAAGCGCAGACCTAAGAAGTTCCTGTGGTGCCTGCACCAATAAGAGAGGAAGCTAATGATGATCATCATGAAACTTCGGTTGTAGTTGCTACGGAGCCTCGCAGGTCAACGAGAACTCGTAACACTCCTGATTGGTATGATCCCGTTATGAGTGTCATGTTGGTGGACAACACCGATGACCCTGCGACATATGAGGAAGCGATGATGAGCCCAGATTCCAATAAATGGCAAGAATCCATGAAATCCGAGATTGGATCCATGTACGAAAACCAAGTATGGACTTTGGTGGACTTACCAGATGGCCGGAAGGCTGCCGAGAACAAATGGATTTTCAAGAAGAAAACAGATGCTGATGGTAATGTTACTATCTATAAAGCTCGACTTGTCGCAAAAGGGTTTGGACAAATTCAAGGAGTTGACTACGATGAGACTTTCTCACCTGTAGCGAAGCTAAAGTCTGTATGATTATGAGATATGGCAGATGGATGTCAAAACAGCATTCCTCAATGGAGACATTGATGAAGAGTTGTATATGATGCAACCCAAAGGTTTTGTCGATCCTAAAGATGCTAACAAAGTATGCAAACTTCAACGGTTCATCTATGGATTGAAGCAAGCATCCCGAAGTTGGAATCAACGTTTTGATAAGGTAATCAAAAGTTTTGGTTTTATACAAACTTATGGAGAAGCTTGTATTTACAAGAAAGTGAGTGGGAGCTCTGTAGCATTCTTAATACTACATGTAGATGACATATTGTTGATTGGGAATGATGTAGACCTTCTTAATAGTGTCAAGGAATATTTGAATAATAGTTTTTTTAATGAAAGATCTTGGCGAAGCAGCTTACATATTAGGCATAAAGATTTATAGAGATAGATCGAGACGCCTAATATCATTGTCACAAAGTACATATTTGGACAAAGTTCTAAAGAGGTTTGGAATGGAAGATAGCAAGAAAGGGTTCTTGCCCATGTTGCCCAATACGACCTTGAGTAAAACTCAAAGTCCGACAACGACAGAAGATAGAGAAAGGATGAGTAAGACTCCCTATGCCTCATCCATAGGATCTCTAATGTATGCCATGCTATGTACTAGACCCGACATTGCATATGCTGTTAGTTTAACTAGCAGATATCAAAGTGATCTAGGAGTGGATCATTGGACAGCGGTCAAAAACATCCTTAAGTACTTGAGAAGAACTAAGGATATGGTTCTTTCTTATGGAGGTGATGAACAACTCATTGTTAATGGTTACACCGATGCTAGTTGGAACACCGATCCCATGATTCTAAATCACAACTGGATAATGATTTACTTTGAATGGTGCAAGCAGCTAGCTGGAGGAGTGCAAAGCAAAGCATTGTGGCGAGATCTTCAATCAATCGGAATACATGGTCGCTGAGGCTTCACAAGAAGCGATATGGATGAAAGAGTTCATTACAGAGCTGGGTGTGGTTCCAAGTGCGCTGAACCCAATGTATATCTACTGTGATAACATGGGCGCCATAGCCAATGCGCAAGAACCAAGGTCACACAAGAAGCTGAAGCATATCAAGCTACGTTTTCACGCTATTCGAGAACATGTCCAAAATGGGGACATAAAAATTTGCAAAGTACACACAGATCTGAATGTGGCGGATCCGTTGACTAAACCTCTCCCGAGGGCAAAACATGACCAACACCAAACTGCCATGGGTGTTCGGTATATTACCATGTAATCTAGATTAGAAGACTCTAGTGCAAGTGGGAGACTGTTGGAGATATGCCCTAGAGGCAATAATAAATATAATTATTATTATATCTTTGTGTTTATGATAAATGTTTACATTCAAAATAGTATTAACAAGAAAACATTAATACTTGTGTGATTTGTAAACTAAAATAGAGTCCCTAGTAAAGCCTCTTTATAATACTAGCTTGTTGGTTAATAAATGATTGTGGTTTCCCTATCATGAACATTGAGATGTTATTAACAACAAGATCATATCTTTAGGAGAATGATATGGTGGACATACTCCTATAGATAAGCGTAGCATAAAGATCAAGTCATTTTTATAGTTCAATTGCTATATGCTTTTTGATACATAGTAACCTAATTCCTTCGACCATGAGATCATATATAACACCTTCACCGAAAGGATGCTTTGATGACATCAAACACCACACCGTAACTGGGTGGCTATAAAGGTGGCATTAAGTGTTCGGAAAGTATTGGTTGAGACACATGGATCAAGAGTGGGATTTGTCCATCCATATGATGATAGATATACTCCGGCCCTCTCGGTGGAATGTCATCCAATTAGCTTGCAAGCATGTGACCGATCACAAGGGATCACATATCATGGGAACGAGAAAAGAGTACTTATCGAACGAGGTTGAACTAGGTATGCGAGATACCGAACGATCATAACCTCGGATAAGTAAACTATCGTGAGACAAAGGGAAATTGGTATCGTATGTAAGTGGTTCATTCGATCACAAAGTAATCGAGAAATATGTGGGAGCCATATGAATTTCATTCCTCTATTGGTTATTGTTCTAGAAGTGTCTCGATCATGTCCGCATAATTCACGAACCGTAGGGAGACACACTTAAGGATTCGACGTTGTTTGAGTAGTTATGGAATGATGAGTAAGAGACCGAATGTTGTTCGAGTCTCGGATGGGATCCGGATATCACGAGGATATCCTAATGATCCGGAGAATAAGATTCATATAAGGAAAGTCCTGCTTGTGGTTGGAGAATGGTTCCGTGTTTTCAACGGAATGTTCTAGAAGGTTCCTAATGTCCAAAGACGGAGGGGAAGGGTACATGAATGTGTCACATCAAGTTGGAATGATTGCATCATGTACTAGGTGTCATCGCTGAACAAAATAAAGGGTTTAATCAAATCCTAATTTGAAAAGTCAAACGCCAATTTGAAAAGTCAAACGACTATTTTGTGAGGTGGAGGGGAAGTAGGAAACCTACTTGGGGAGGAGTTCCCTCCCTCCACCGCCGGACTGTAACACCCTCAGAATCGGCCCTATGCAAGTTTTAGCGAAACTTGCCAAACCCGCATAGAAACGATTCAAAGGTGCCCACCAGGCACTTTCGTGCGGGTGGAAAACGAAGTAATAACATTACACAACAGTCCTCGATGGGACCACGTAAGATATATATATATAACAGAACTCCATGAGTCAAGAATACGATATAACATACAAAGATCCAAATCACCTTGAGATTGACACAGCGTCCGACTATTAAGATGCAAATGGGGCTAAGAGCCCAAGAATAACCAATGGCGCCCATAACTCGCCTGTGCAAAGCGTTTCAAGGGTAACCGCTAACGACGCCGATCTCAAACCTGCTTAAACAAAAGGTGCCGGCAAAGGGCAAAGGAAAAGAGGAGCATCAGATCGAGGCCAAGACACGCAGCTAGAATTCGGCCCTCGCCACATAGGTATGGTGGATCAAGCGGCGGCAAAGATATGCACTAAACCACCTATAGAGACTCGATACAACTGGCGGCTATCAGAGAGGGGTAAGGAAGACCTATTTGGATCCAACATGATACTATCATCAAACAAACCCATCCTGGCGTTTCCCCCTCGAGGCCAATCGAGGAAGTCAACCGAGGAACTCACACCGTTGGCAGTTTTACTTATTCGGTTATCGTTGCAGCAATTACTAGTCAGGTTTAGATGACCATCCTGATAAAGTAAGCAGTGGGCACTTTTAGTTGACCATTCCGTTGTAGTTGTAACACTTACTAGGCAGATCAATTAGCATGAGATAACCCAAAACCCAACAGTGGTTGGTACTTTTATTTAGCCATTCCGTTGTAGTTGCAATACTTACTAGTCAGGTACAATGGTCGCAAGCGACAATCCAAACAAGCAATTGTGGGCAGTATTATTTAGCCATTCCATTATAGTGAAGCTGATTACTAGTCATTATAAAGTCAAATTTATAGCAATAAACTTTAGTTATGCTTGTCTATGGTCTAGATACTGTGCTCCAAGTCGTCTATATCCGCGGAAACGGCTTTCAGAAAGTTTTACCCGGCCGGGGTGCACCAATAGCAACACACGCTCGATCAACCTCGGAAAAACCAAATCAAAACCCAACGAGGCCTTCACGACAAAGCAATCACAGGATTCAGAAATATTTCAGGGGGCCACCCCTTGGAGTCTTACCCAAGAACGGCAAGCTAGCTCGAGACGGACTCAAGGTTTGGGTGGACGGTCAGAGCGATCGAACCCAAATGGGCTTGTCGACACCGCTGAACGTGTCCCGATCCTAAACAAAGACAGGTGCTATCTGTCGACAATTTAAATAAAGCAAGAAGCATGGCATAAGTACAGATCGTAAATAAAACCTCAAACTAGTTTGTGGCCCCAAGAAATAAGACCGAATCAAGCTCGCTCAGGGGTCCCATATACCTCCCGGATGTGGATAGCGATAAATCAAGGAACAGTATCAAGTACTCGGGTCCTACGGGACACAAGTGGGCGTTCGGAAACAAAATATTATCTATCACCCACCGATGCCTCTACTTACTTCAATTTTAGTTGTTAAACAGGAATTAAAGTGAACGATAAGTAAAACTAGGATCATCTCCAACAACAACATGCGGCAATACATCAACAATCGTGGCATCGACACGCAAAAGACTTGAGCAAGCGACTCACACGCAAGTCCAACTATCTACCAAACAACAGGTAATGGGATGTGTCCAAGGCAATATGAGGCTGCAGGGAATATCCAGGGAACGAAGCTAGAGCATCGCAACACAGATAGCAATAGATCAACAGGAGGGAATAAATACTATAAAGTAAGATAGGTAGAAAGGGGGAGATGCTCGCTTGAAAACATTGTTGAAGGGTTCAACCGAAGATCGGGTCGAAGCTCACATCAACTCAACGGCCTTATCCGCGAAGAAGCAAAACACTAGAAGAAACACCGGATGCAATATTTAATACTACGGCGAAAGATCGGCATGATGCATGTATGACGCATGGCATGACAAGGTGCGATGCAATTAGGTCATGTTAAGCGGAACCGGGGGTCCCGACAATTTAATTAGGTGGTTCATGTTGTTTTTCTACCCAGCAAATTAAATGTTGTCTCCACATGGCAAAATAAGTTACCGGTTCGCTACACAAATTTAAATGAGGCCGATATGAGACTAGATTTGCCCGCATATGGGCCCCATATTTAATTATTAGGTGGATCGGCATAAGGCCCCCAAACCACATGAATGTGTATGCGAGATGAATGATTAAATATGCAACAATTCATATAGTTGACCATTTATAAAATAGGGTTCTCGGAAAGGGGTTCACACATTAGGGGTCTCGACGATCTTGGGGTTCCGGGGTTCGGGGTGCGGTCTCAGGGTTCGGATCTAGGGTTCGGGGCCTCAGGGTCTTGGGGTTCGCGTCCGTGTGACGGTCTTGTTGTTTCGTGAAGGAGGACTGGGTTCGGTGTCGGGGGCACCTCGAACTCGCCCTAGTCGGTGTCGTTCTTGTTGTCGTGACGACCTTGTCGGGTCCGCGCCATCGAGTCGGTCTTGGCATTCAGGATGAAGTACTTGTCGTTCTCGTGGCGATCTTGGCGGTCGTCGGTCCGGCTCGGCGTCCGGGAAGGAGTACTTGTCGACGGTGTCCGAGTAGGCAAAATTGTTTGCCCGGCCGATTGCTCTGTCGGTCTTGAGTCTCGGCCGGAGATCTTGGCATCTGTCGGGCGAACTCCGGTTCGGGAATGGTCTTGCGATCCGTGAGGGAGATCTTGAGGCGCCCGCTTCACCGGCCCGACATGAGTCCCTCGCCCCAAGATCTTCGGAGTGGCAACGTGTTGAACTAGGTTCGGTGGGGTTCTCCGATTAGCGCCCATCTCCACAAGGCGAACACCGATAGAGGAGCTTGGAGGAGGAAAACGGAAGGGTGCTCGGGAGGCGCCCATGGCGGAGAGGGACCGGGGGAGCAGGCGGTTGGACGCGAGAGGCGTGGCGACGGGTCCCTCGTGGCGCAGCCGGGCCGGGGAGGGCGAGGGGCAAAGCGGGCAGAGGTGGCCGAGCGGGGCGACGGTGGAGTCTGGGAGAGGCGGCCGACGGGTGGAGGAGCTCGGCTGGGTCGCCGCAGGGCGCGGCCGGGAGAGGAGGTGGGGAGGCGGCCAAGTGAGCTTGAACGGGCGTGAGGCGCGAGTGGGGTGGGCTTAGCCTAGGTGGCAGCATGGGATTGGGTGGGTGGGGATAGGCTGTAAGGTGGCGACTCGTGATAGGAGGGGTGAGGTGGAGAGGGTGGGTAGGTTATCCGTAGCTTTAGGATTTAGGTTGGACCGATTGTATTTTCTGGGGTGGTCGTTCGGGTCATTCGGCCCGTTCGACTGCCCCACTAGAAATAATTAAACATTTTATTTGTTTTAAACGGGTCGTTTGCAAACCGATAGCAGCCAAAACAAAATAATCCGGAGACCCGGGTTTGGCGTTTGAATAAAGATCGCGTTAGAAACAAAACCAAAGCTTTTAAAAAATAGTTTTATGCAAGCAAATGCAAGATGATGACGATGCTCAAATGCAATGTGGCATGATGACATGAGCATGCGGTCATGATGATGCAATGCACAAAAACAACGCGATTTTCTAGTAGTGGTTTTGCGGGATGCCACAATTCGACACCACTAACAAGGGATCTCGCCCTCGAGATCCGCCTCATGGTACCGGAACGAAGGCCGGCGATCTGCGTCTTCTCACTTCGTGTATATCCTCGCGACACCACTAACAATGGTTCGTCCTCCATCTTGAAATCGGCGACACCACCAACAAAGGGTCGTTGTTCCTGATCGTCGAGAGAACACTCCGGAAACAAAAGGTCGAAGGTAGAGGTTTCAACAAATAAAGCCACCTCTAGCTTCCGTGGACGGATTAAAATTGCTGGATCCACTGATTCGATGTACAAGAGCGAATGATAAGTGTAGTCGGATGGTGATCAGTCCATCGCGCACCCAAACCATTACTCTGCACACGAATAGGCGGATTATGCAACCAACTCTCGGAATTAGACTGAAGATCCCGACAAACGAAGTTCAGAAACACCGGAGTGATACAGACTCTGCATCGGATCTAGCGTAGATGATGTCGTCGCGTCAGAAAACACCGGAAGGCACAAACAAGGCACAAAGAATGGTACCACAGCAAACGGACTCCTCAAGCAGCATGAACACCGGATGGTAGAACACCGTTATCAAAGAAGGAAGCGAAACCCTGAAGGTACGACGGAACCCAACCATGAGAATTCCTGGACTCGAAGAAAGGGACGAGAGCGGATTCAAAACACGCAGAGGTGAGAGGAGAATAGAAGAGGGGTAAGGAGTAAAATCAGACCTAACCAGAACTATCCAACCGATTTTTCAAGAATAGTTTTGACACTCTACTTCGGTCGTTAGCTAGGTTATCCTACAGGCTGGACTTGTGGGGTATCGCAACCATCGAAGCTCGATACCACTCAGAACACCCTCGAATCGCCCTATGCAAGTTTTCGTGAAACTCTCCAAACCCGCATAGAAACGATTCAAAGGTGCTCACCAGCACTTTCGCGGGTGGAAAACGGCACAATAACATTACACAACAGTCCTCGATGGGACCCACAGAACAGATATATATATAACAGCAACTCCATGAGTCAAGAATACAGATATAACATACAAAGATCCAAATCACCTTGAGATTGACACAGCGTCCGACTACGGACAAGATGCAAATGGGGCTAAGAGCCCTGAAGAATAACCAATGGCGTCCATAACCCTGCCCAGGCCAAGCCGGAAGGGTAACCCTGCTAACGACGTCGATCTCAAAACCTGCTTAAACAAAAGGGGTGCCGACAAAGGGCAAAGGAAAAAGAGGAGCGTCAGTACTGAGGCCAGTACACGGCGAGGCTAGAATTCGGCGGTCCTCGCCTACATAGGTATGGTGGACTGAAGCGGCAGCGGCAGCATATGCACTAAACCACCTATAGAGACTCGATACAACTGGCGGCTATCAGAGAGGGGTAAGGAAGACCTATTCGGATCCAACCTGATACTATCATCAAACAAACCCATCCTGGCGTTTCCCCCTCGAGGCCAATCGAGTAAGTCAACCGAGGAACTCACACCGTTGGCAGTTTTACTTATTCAGTTATCGTTGCAGCAATTACTAGTCAGGTTTAGATGACCATCCTGATAAAGTAAGTGTCGGGGGGTTAACCTCGGGTAGGTCAGAGACGGGGAAAGACAGAGGTACTATCCCCGTCTAGTTTCCGAGTTACGGTCCAAGTCGGCCGAATCATGGATATGTCGGCTGATGAACGGAGGCAAGAAGCCCACGTATATGTATCAAGTAGTTACCCGGCCGAGCTGATGAGAGAATCGGCCGGGTTACCCAAGTGATCTTGATGCAGGTGAAGAACGAGCCGAATAACACAAGGTAAGGCCGAGTGATCTGAAGCTTGGTGAGAAGGAGAAGCCCAAGGTCAAACTATAGCTGCAGCTAGAAGGAATCGAAAGCAGCCAAGCACAAGAGACAAGGATGCATGGCCGAGGGGCGTAGGAGGTCACGGAGGTGACAGTCCCGGAGCCCGAGGCACGCAGGAGGGGGCCACGGAGCCTTGCTGTCATTAGAAGGGCGAGGAAAGGAGGCCGAACTATTATTTGGGACAAGCATATTCCACGAATATGCTTGTTCGTCGACCTAAGGGCACCCAAGGCACTCCTTTATAAGGGAGGCTTGGACCCCGAGGGAGGGATTGATTCTTTGAGCACCATTAGGTGGGAGATTCATCTTGTCCTCTCTGACTCAAGGAGCACCGTAATCCATAAAGAGAGAAATAAAGATCATCACTTTGGCGCCTTGAGTGTAGAGACAGTTGCATCTTCCTCCCAGATCCCACTAGCATCCATTGGCCCCATACTTTAGCCTACCCATGGCATCCGCCGTGCCACAACCACGGCTGATACCATCCAAGGCAGCGGTGCTAGCCGGAGTTGTGATCCGGACGGAAACTTCATCAACACCGGCGAGCGTTGTTTCGGCTTGGTCCAGATTTGGTCTCGCGACTATGTCGAGACAATGCAGGAGCTTCTGGGAAAACTCCCCGCAACGGGATCTTCATCGCCCGGGCGAGCACAGGTCTACGCCGTCGACATCACCGGCATTTATCCTCACCAGTTGTTGTTGTAGAGAGCCACCGGCGCCGGGCGAGCCGTCCATCGAGAGCATCTCGCAGCAGCGCCGAGGTGATGGTCGCAGCAGAGCTCAAGCGAGCAGCAGAGCCGGTCAAGCAGAGAACCCGCGCGCAGGCCCACCCAAGCGCACTCACACCGCAAACCGCCGAGGTAATTCCGCCATGACAAACCCGCCGAGCCATGACACCACCCCAAAGGCACCAAGAGTGAGAGGGCCACCTGGAAAGACCAGAACATTCTTCAGTGACTATAGAAAACTTGACCACACTGTAGCGCCGATACTTGATCCGCAAATGCTCAGCAGAGTTAGAAGAAACCAGGCAAAAGGTGCCGGTAGAGGCCAAAAAGTATCACCAAGGGAATCTTGAACAGACCCCGAGAGAATATGCAAAAGCTAATAAGCTTGATATCGCACCCGAGCGAGTGGACGAACTAAGGTTAAGAGGGAAGAACCTCATGAATGACATTAACAAAGAGCATGAAGCTCACAGAGCAGAGTCAGGTGATTTGGGTTTGCCGAGGTATAATACCCCATGAAACCCGAGAGCGCAAATGCCGCAGCATTGGAATTAGAGGGTTAACCGGGAAGCTCGCAAACAACAAGAAAGAGTGAATGAGCCAGCGCATCGCGAACCAAAGAAATGAGGAAATATCGTAACTAACCCGAAGACCGGGGGCTTCATGATGGTTCATTCGGCGGGCAGACTGCTTTATCCGCGGCAATGCATCTTCACCCGAAACAACGCTAAAAGAGAGAAGAACCTCGGGGAAGAGGAACAAGCAAATTGTTCCATATGACCCGCAATAGCCGGAAAGGCAAATGAGAACAGAGGCAATGCAAGCCGAGGTAACAGTGGGAGAGAAACCACGACCAGATGGAAAAGGACGGCGGCCGAGGCAATGGGGATCTCAGGAGAGAACCCGCAAGAGATAATCATGAAAACCGAACCGCCAAGTAAGGAGAGAAGTGTCCAACCCGCAACCAAGACATGAGCCTCGGCAGAAAGAGAAGTGAGGCCAGCTCGCCACAATCAGATGAATGAAAGGTATAATGATGGATATTCCGAGGTGGAATACGCAAACCAGGGTGGAAACAATCACTATGGGATACATGATAGAATCTTGTACAGAGATCTGCCAGCAAATGATGCAAGAGTAAAGTTGGATCGGCTATACCGGTCCGAGTTGTTGGAAGAGCAAGGTCCACCAGGTCCGACATGTTTTGGACCACGGATCATGGGCGAACCACCATTGCCGAATTTTCAGTTGGCAAGAGGCACAAAAACGTATAATGGAAGTACCAAGCCACAAGACTGGTTGATTGATTATGCCACCGCTGTGAAGATAGCGGGTGGCAACCTAAGATGGGCAGTGCGGTATGTCCCACAGATGTTGGAAGGACCAGCCAGGGTATGGTTGAATAATCAACCAGCTGGCAGTATCAACTGCTGGTTAGATTTCGAAGAAATGTTTGTCAGCAACTTTACCAGCACATACAAGAGACCAAATAGACCACAACAGCTAGCCATGTGCAAGCAGAGGCCGAATGAAACGGATAGAGAGTTTTTAACTCGATGGTGTAACCTGAGAAACTCATGTGAGGGAGTTATCGAATCGCAAGCAATCGCTTGGTTCGCGCAAGGCTGCCGTTATGCCAGCGTGTTGTGGCAACGCCTGCAAAGAGATATGCCAACCACACTGGCAGAAACTATCAGAATAGCAGACTCCTATGCATTGGGCGACCCAACCCAACCAGAATTAATGTCGGCAGATCACTGTGAGCAACAGACCACGCCGAGAGAATTGGCCGGGTCATCCAGCGTGATTTCAGAGGAAGAAGAGAGGAGAGGCCAGATTATAGATATAATTCGCCCTGTGGCGGCAGAGCACAAGATCACCGAGTCACGAGCAACTCAACGGCTGAAAAATGGACCTCAACGTGGACATCAAGAAATGAGGAAAAGGCAATGGACCCCATAGCAAAAGAAGCAATGGCAAGAGAGGCAAGTATACGTCAATCCATGTTAGATCAGCCGCAAATTTCACACATCAAACCCATCCGCACAGCCAATCATACAACCCGCCAATGTGCTCGGATGAAAATGCGATGGGGAACCCAGCAGAGTTCGTGCTCATCGTGCAACAAAGATCACCGCAATTAACTGGAGCAAATACACAAAGAATCGATGCTACCGCCTCCCTAGGTAATGATAACTCGGATCGGAGGGATGTAGTGCATCAAGTAATGAACCAGGGCAGACGGAAGGATGAATCCGCAAATACCGAACGTAATGATTACAGGAACATCACCAGTCTTATTGTGTGTTCTGTGTAACAAGCAGGACAAGCAAAGTGCAAATACCGCATATGGAAGTGAATGCAGCTTGGCGGTGCCAAGATACCAGCCATGGTCCGATCAGAGGTGACCGGAGCATGAAAGACCACCCGAATAATGCCGAGTCCAGATCATATGCACTTGTGTTGATCCGGCATTTGTTGGACCAAGCATCAATGTAAAATTTTCAAAAGTACTCATCGACAATGGGAGCAGATCAACATCATGTACAAAGATACCATGCATAAACTCGGAATATCGCAGAATATGTCGCATTCCACGAGGACAACTTTCCATGGGATAGTGCCGGCTTTCATGTGAGCCCATCGGTAAAGTCCGAGTGGACGTGTTATTCGGTACAAGAGATAATCGCAGAGCGTAAAACTTAGAATTTGAAGTGGTGGATCCGGAAAGTTGTTATCATGTTTCACTCGGACGCCCAGACCGCCAAATTCATGAGCAACTCATATAAGTTATCTAAAGATGAAGTTACCCGACCACAAGGTGATAATAGCAATTGGGATTACAAGAAGTCAATGGAGTGTGCTTCGGGTCAAATTTGGCCGAGTCATTGGTTATAGCAAGAGAAAAGAAAAGGATTCAGGAGGTAGCAGCCTCGTCAAAGACAGTTAAACATGCAGACGCCAACCTCATGGCAGTGTCTTTTCACCAACCAAAGAGACGAAGAAATTTCAGATTGATGAGCAATTCCCGAGCATCGTTATTATTGGTGCAGGCCTTGACGCTAAATAGGAAGGCGAGCTCACCAACTTCCTCCGTGAGAATCGGGACATATTTGCATGGTCAACTCAAGATCCGCAAGGTGTTCCGAGGAGTTGGCGAGCACTCTTTAAACGCCGAGGAGCAAGGCCGGTGAAGCAACCTCTCCGCCGCTCACCAAGACAGAGAAAAGTAATAGGGATGAAATAGCTCGCCTCGCAATGGGTTCATCATGGAGGTGCTATATCGTGATTGGTTATCAAACCGGTCGTAGAAAAGAAAAAGATGACCCCAATGTAGCCATTGTGGCGAATGTATCGACTACACTAACCTGAACAAGGCGTGTCCGAAAGATCCTTTTCCATTGCCTAGAATAGACCAAGTCATTGACTCGACCGCCGGTCGTGAGTGTTATCATTTGTAGACGCATTCGGTTTCCACCAGATACCGCTAAATCCGCCGATCAAATAAAGATCAGATTTATTACCCCTGCACGGGCTTATTGTTATCGCACAATGCCATTCGCCCGAAATGCAGAGCAACATATCAAAGATGCATGCAAAATGCCTACATGATCGAGGAAAAAATGTACAGTGTATGTGGATGACGTAGTCATCAAAACTAAGGAGAGCAAAACCTTGCTAGAAGATATACGGCAAACTTTCGCGAACACGAGAAGATTCAATGAAACTTAATCCGGAGAAATGCACATTTGGCGTGCGCAGGAAAACTACTCGGTTTCCTTGTGTCTAGCCGAGGTATCGAGGCTAATCCAAAGAAAGATAAGAGCAGAGAAAGAATGGAATTGCCGAGATGTTTGAACGATGTACAAAAATTCACGGGCCACCCGGCCTCGCTTAGTCGATTTGTCGGCTAGGAGAAAAGGCACCGCCACTCTATCACCGATGAGAAAGTCGGACAAATTCATTTGGACTCAAAGCGGACCTTGCATTTCATGAGTTGAAAAAGATGCTAGTTACGGCACCCATTTTAGCTTCTCCATTATCGAAAGAACCTATGCTACTCTATGTAGTGGCTACCAATCGAGTAGTTAGTACTGTGGTTGTAGTGGAACGACTTGAAGATGGTAAGTCAGAGGCCGTATTATCTAAGTGAAGTATTATCCACTTCAAAGCAGAATTATCCGCACTATCAAAAGATGGCTTATGGAGTATATATGTCGGCAAAAAAGCTTAAGCATTACTTTGAAGAGCACCCCATCAAAGTAATGTGAGGCACCCATAGCATATATTGAACAACAAAGATGCAAGTGGTCAATAGCAAAATGGGCGATCGAGTTATCACCGTATGCTCCACAATTTGATAGAAGAGATGCAATCAAATCTCAGTCGTCGCCGACTTCCTCGTAGATCGGGCCGAGGTGCAAGATGAGCCACCATTGCCGATCCAAATTATCGACAATGCATTTTGATGGTTCCAAACTAAGGAATGGTTTGGGAGCAGGAATAGTGCTAACCTCGCCTAAAAAGATCAATTGAAATATGTATCGCAAATACATTTTGTCCGTCCAACAATGTAGCTGAATATGAAGCACTAGTCCATGGATTAAAAGTGGCAAAAGAAATTGGTATACGCCAATCCTATGCTACGGTGACTGGATCTAGTAGTACACAAGTATCGCAGTTGGGACGATTAGATGCTAATATGGCTTTATACAGATTCCATGTGCAAAAGATCAGGATACTTTGAAGGATGTGAATTCCACCACATACCACGAAAGCGTAAAATGACGCCGACACATTGTCAAAATTAGGATCAACCCAATCAATTCGCCAGTATTGCCTGGAGCACCTCAGAAACCATCAATAAACCCATCACCGTAATCTGAATCAATCTTTATCAGCAAGTTCTGCAGAAAATCACACGCCAATGGAGGTTGATCCGCAGAAGATTCGAACCCCTAAAGAGGGGGACAATGAGGTAATAACAATCATGGAGAGAGCCGAGGTATATACGTCGGCAGAAAACATGGAGATGAGAGTGAGATCACCGCAGAAGAGTAACACCGATATGGGCGCAACCCATATTTTCTTACCTAAAAGACGCGATATTGCCGAGTAATGAGGTATTAGCTAGACAAACCATAAGAAGAGCAAAAAGCCTATACAATCATAAACAATGAGTTATATAAGAGAAGGCCACAAACGTTGCGAAGTGCGTGAGTTCCATGTAAGGTCGTGAAATCCTTCTAGACATACACCAAGGAGAATGTGGGCACCATGCCTCATCTCGCGCTTTAGTAGCCAAGGCATTTAGGCATGGATTTTACAACGCGTTAAAAGAGGCAAAAGAATTAGTTAAGAAATGCAATGGATGTCGAGATACGCAACTGTAATACATATGCCGCCTACCGAGTTAAAACAATACCCATCACTTGGCCATTTTCGTATGGGGTCTAGATATGGTGGGACCGCTCAAGCCGGCGAGAGGAGGAATGACCCACATGTTGATTATGGTAGACAAGTTCACAAAATGGATTGAAGTAAAACCATTAAAAGTGTGATGGGCACAAAGAGTTGAAATTTCTCAAGGATATCATCTTGAGATACGGTACCACATAGTATTATTACGGATAATGGCACAAACTTTTATAAGGAGCTGCTAGATTTTGCCAAGAGAAGCACATAAGACTAGATATTGCCTGGCTCACCCAAAGATCCAATGGACAAGTGGAAAGGTCTAATGGACTGGTGCTATCAGGAATAAAACCACGACTTGTTGAACCTTTGCAAAGGTCGGCAGGATGTTGGATCTAAGAAATCCCAGCCGTGTTATGGAGCCTTCGGACTACTCCGAATAGATCAACATGTTACACTCCATTCTTTCCGTGTACGGCAAAGGTGACTCCCACCGACATAATATATGACTCGCCAAGAGTTGCTCAAGACACAACCTCGTAGACAAATGAGATAGTCGGCAAGATGCCGTCAGACCTGTTGGAAGAAGCCAGAGTTGACATTATCACGATCGGCTATTTATCAACGTAACTTACGGCGGTATCACAGAAGAAAGTGAATCCAAGAGTATTCAAAGAAGGAGATTTGGTCCTCCGGCTAGTGCAACGCACGGCCGGCATGCACAAATTGTCACCCCATGGAAGGACCATTTATTGTGAGCAAAGCATTGCACAACGATGCATATTATCCGATCGATGCTCACCCCGAGAGAACAAGGCGCATAAAGTCTGAAGAAACGGCGCCTCGAATGTGGCTTTACTTCGCCATTCTACCCGTAGCATTATATCTCAAGGTAAAAATCCAATGATGTATTTGAACCTCGCACCAGAAAGTGACTCCGGGACCGCCTTTAGGATACATTTATTTCAGATATGTATTCGAACCTCGGCACCTGAGCAATTACTGGACCGCCATATGTTATGTTATTTCGTGTTATATGTTTGAACCTCGCCACCCGCAGCAGTTACTCGGGACCGCCATATGTTATGTTATTTCGTGTTATATGCTTGAACCTCGCACCCGAGCAATGATTCGGGACCGCCATATGTTATATTTATTTCTTTCGTTACATGCTTGAACCTTGGCGCCCGAGCAAGAATCCTGGACCGCCAGATGTTGTATTTCTTTCATGTTACGAATATGAACCTCGGTGCCCAGAAGCAGTGAATCGGGACTATCATATGATATATCAATTTCATTGATACTTAAACTTGACATCTAAAGCAGCGACTGGGACTACCGATGCTACCTCAAACTTATGCAACGCACTCATATCAGTTTTATACTACCTCTGAAATTTGATTTACATGAGGAAGTTTCGACAATAAACAACGATCCAATTGCTATATACTTCCACAACGGTAGTTAACTTATGTTCGTAATGATCAATATCATAGGTATTCTACCTCATGCGGATAAGACCACAAAAATAACAAAGTTAACAAATTTTTCGCCTTACATCATACGCCCGCATACAGGGATCGGAAATAACTTAGGCGTTGTTCTGGAGAGGCAGCTACTTGCTCAAAAGGGCACTCCGAGGTAGGAGGGACCTCGACTGAGGTTGCCTCGCCATCCGCTGACCCAGGTGCAACTTCGGTGGAAGTCCGAGGTTGTTCAGGAGCGTCAGTCCGTGCGGTAGAATGCCCGGTACCTTTGGAAGAGGACCGCGATCGCCGCTGTTGTCCGAGCTTGAGCTAGAGCTATCGATGCCAATCATTTTCGCCTTCCCTGCTCCGCTGAATCATCATCCGAGGCACCTCGGCCGCAACCTCCGATCCGGGAGAAAACTCGCCCTTCATTCCAAGTGTGCACGCCGGTACTCGACGAGTTGAACGCCCGAGCTTGCCAAGAGCAACAAAAGTGGGATCTTCAACCTAGGGAGCCAAGCGCAAATTTCGTGATGTCCAGAGAGATGTCTTCATACCATGACATGATAACCGTAAGGGCCATGTCGGCACCAGCACGCCCAGCCGATTCTCTCCAATGACTCAACTTCCTCTCAGATGCCATCAGCCTTGTCACCAATAACTTGACTTCGTTGATATCAGGAGTCCCCGAGGTATTCGGACAGAGTACATGGTAAGTTTGATAGCGGCCTGCACCAAGTCCCGCCCATAATTTTCATCGGACCAACTGCACCAACGGCAACCAAGTAATCCTCCATGGAATATTCAATCAACAAGAATAGTTCTCCTCGCTACACGAGCTACAAGAACTTTTAGAACTCACGGGCTTGGCCTCGGGAAATGATCCGCAAAGCACGAACGTGTCAAAGGGCAGGGACAAAAAGAAAATATAATTCGCCATGCCAAGTAGCTTACGATGAATATAGCTCATCATTATCTCAAGATCTTTGGCCCAATCAGCCTTGCTCTTCTCAAACGCTGCAATTTCCTCGCTCAAACCCCGGTTTTAAGTTCGACAACTTCAAGGAGTTCTTTGTTCTTCTGAGATCCAGAGTCACCGATTCTTTTCCTGAAAATTCTTGGTCGACCTTCTAGTTCGGATTTTGAGAGAGCTTAAGGGTATCCACCTCGGATCGCAGCGCAGCTATCTCATCGCCTTTTTCTTGTAGTTGCGCCAATGAACTGCATTTGTTCTAAAAATGCAGCATCACGCCGTGCATGGGCATGCAATCTTGATGTGACATCAAAGTCTTGCAACTCGGCTTTACCACAGCCAAACGCAATAAGGAACCTTAGCATATATATTAAGAAGGAGAAGGAGTAAAATAGAAACGAAACTAACCTTCCAGGTTCTTGATCTTCTTTTCAAGGCAAATATTGAGGTTATTAATATTACCTATTCAAGAAGTAAGCCGGCATTCCATGGACGAATACATGAGAAAGTTGGGAATAAGGAAAAGGAACTATCGACATACCAGCCTTCTTTGCCACGGCGTAACCTTCTCGATTTCTTCCAACTTGCGGTGCGAAAAAAGCTCCTCGAACTCGGCTCACCGGTCATGTGCAACCCGAGTAATAAGGCAAAATGATAAGTCAACGAGTAAAGTTAATTAAATCCAATTAAGCAAAGCTTAATTCGCTTTAGGTGGCTGGATATTCAAAGAACCAGATCCGAGTCAAGCGTAACTTAACTCAGATCTAGGTGGTGGATATTCAAAGCTAAACCAGATCCGAGTCAAGCGTAACTTAACTCGCATCTAGGTGGTGGATATTCAAAGTTAAACCGCATCCGAGTCAAGCGAACTTAACTCGCATCTAGATGGCTAGATATTCAAAGTTAATTATATCAATCAAGCAAAGCTTAATTCGCTTTAGGTGGTGGATATTCAAAGCAACCGATCCAGTCAAGCGTAACTAACCTCGGATCTAGGTGGTCGGATATTCAAAGTTAAACCGCATCCGAGTCAAGCGAACTTAACTCAGATCTAGATGGCTAGATATTCAAAGCTAAATTAGATCCAAATCAAGCAAAGCTTAATTCTGATCTAGGTGGCTAGATATTCAAAGCTAAACCAGATCCGAGTCAAGCAGAACTTAACTCAGATCTAGATGGCTAGATATTCAAAGCTAAATTAGATCCAAATCAAGCAAAGCTTAATTCCGATCTAGGTGGCTAGATATTCAAAGCTAAATTATATCCGAATCAAGCAAAGCTTAATTCGGATCTAGGTGGCTAGATATTCAAAGCTAAATTATATCCGAATCAAGCTAAGCTTAACTCGGATCTAGATGGCTGGATATTCAAAGCTAAACCAAGTCCGAATAAAACACAACTAAACTCGGATCTAGATGGCCGGATTAACGAACCTTAGAAACAAATTTAAGTCAAACTTCCAAGTATACAACAAGTTATTTCCTTGCAAGTTTCGGGGACTAGAGCATATGGTAACATCCGAAGATTAATTTAAGACTCAGAGAAAATAATTACCTCATTCATCTTGTTGGTATCAATGATGAACTGGGCAGCATGGTCAAAACGGTCGCTGATGTCAGAAAGCTGAAAGGGCTGGTTTGTTGGATTTCCCTCAAACTGATCAGCGGCATTCCAGTTATTGGCATACTCAACCAGCCCAAGGTCGTTCGCTAGCTGTCCGAAAGTTAAAACTTTACCCGGCAAAGGTCCGACCACGGCAATGTAGGCTCTTATGAAGAGTGTCGTCGCCGCGGCCGAGGTAACGGGACCTTGGTAGGCGCAGCCTCACGCAGACGCCAATACTCGGCTGAGAAGAGCCGGCAAGACCTTTCTGAGAAGAAGAAGTCTTGACGGCAATAGCTTTTTTCGCCTTAGAAGAGGCATCAGCAGGAAGTGGCGCCTCGGAAGTAGGGACGGGGTCCTTAGGAGCAGCGGAGGATAAGGTCGCAGAGGGCGCCGGGATAACGACCTTTTCGGCCGAGGTCGGGATGGCCGTAGAAACTGCCGGAATAGATGGAGGCTCAGTAGCAGCGCTGGGGCCCATAGAAGGGGCGGCGGGCTCGACGAAGACTTCGGAGGGTTGGTTTGAATCTGTGTCAATGGAAGGGGTCTCGTGGAGATCGCATAACAAAGCGACGATTCGAGTCGGAAGAGAAGCTGGACGAATAGGACTAGGAATTCGTCATCACGGGAGGAGGAGATGGCGGAATCGGACTGGCTAGTCATACTAGGACCGCCGGTTTAACAGAAGAGGAGCACCGCAAAATAAGAAGGAAGATTCACAAGATGAGAAAATGTAAAGAGAGAAACAAGAAATATAGGCAAAAGAACTTACCCGCGACCCTGTGCATAGTCTTGCGCTCGAGGGTTCGAGCGGATTTCTTCATTTGCTTTTAGGAACGCCCGAGGCACTAGCAGAGCCCCGCCTCGAGGTAACGGAGGCCGGAAGCAATAGGCTCGTAGTCGTGAACCTGACCGCCGGATTAGCTGGGAAAGTAGAAGCCGGAAATGCATAAGAAATAGGCATGGCAACTACCTCAAGAATTTGGACCTCGTCCGAATCACCTTCCTCCTCATGCGCTGAAGTTTTGCCGCGAGCTCTAGCCGGAGCAGGATCCGACTTAGGGACGAACTCCTCGGAGTCCGGCTCGCCAGTATCCGGGGCACTCCTGTCCGCGGGCCAAGGGAGCTGCAGAACTTGGCGCCCTCGTTTCTCGCTCGCGAACCTCGCAAGACAAGGAGAAAAAGAATCATGTAAACCAGTTTCTAAAAACTGTGGAATAACAGAGCAATGCAGATTAAGCTTACCTCGGGAGGCGGACGATCGCGGTGAATGGTTTTAACCCCCAAGACCAATCCTCAGGCATCTCAGTCTTGAAGATAGCTCGGACGCGCTTATGAATAAGATAGTTATCCAGCTCCACGGTCGAGACTCGGTTAGGGTCAAGGGGACCAATCATGTAGCACAGCTTGTGGGTCCGCTGCTGGAAGGGGCAGATCCGGCTACTAATAAAAGTTGCCATCGTCTTCGCCAAGATAACCCGCCCGGATCAACTCTAGCCGAATCTCAAGGCCTCACCAAGGCGTGAGTTTTCCTCGGATTATAGAGCCCTCACTTTGGAAGGTGGGCCAATTGAGAATGGGAGCCGAATCTTGTCTTCCGCCTCCGTTTCTGACGAAGAATGACTTGTGCCACTTGCACGACTCAACCCGGACACGAGGGAACACGGATTTCCTCCGAGGTGTGATAGAAGCCCCACATTGGGTGAGCAACTTCTCGGAAGGGTGCGTAGATTTGTCGTGACAACGTTGGAGCGGATCCGGAAGAACTTCACCAGACATGCAATCGACGGCCACAGTCAAGTAACCTCCGCGGAGATGAAAGCATAAAGAGAAGCTATGGCTCAGAGAAGGTGATGCGTGAAGGTCAATCGAGGAATTCTCTAGCGAAATCGCTAAGAGGGAGACCGTGGGCGAAGTGAGACATGAAAACCACATACTCGCCCTCTCTGATATCTGGAGAGGATTCGCTGCCGGGTAAACGGCAAGAAACCTCGACGGGAATCCATCGAGTCCGGATGAGCCATTCAATCTCACGGCAGGATCAAGAGCTCGCCACGAGCCTCGCTCGCCCGGAGCCGCCGCTGCCTCAACAAGGGCGCCGCTAAACGAACTAGACATATGTGCGCCGGAAAGATCGCCGGAGGAAAAACTGGCGGCGGAGGGGAGTTTATAGCTGCAAGGCCCCGTCGGAACTTAGCACGGAAACAATGGCGAAGAAACGGAGGAACCGTCGCCCGAGCACGAAACGGCAGATGAATCTAGGGAAAGATCAGGCAAGACGGCAGAGGACTCACCGCGGCGGAGCCAAAGCCGCGAGCGGCAAGAAAGGCGTAACGACGCGGCGGAATCCTCGCCGCGAGGCTCGTCGACGAGCAGCGGAACTGCAGGAGAACGCGCCGGCAAAAGGAAGAAGGAGAACGGAGGCGAGCGATAAGGGGAAAGGTGAATCCCACGAGCGCAGTTCCCCTCTTTATAGTCAAGCCATGAACATGGAAGTGGGATCGTGGTGTGGCGTTATCCGTGTAGATCGTGGGAGCAGACGAACGCACGACGGTGAGTGGAGCCACACCAACGCCACACACGAAGAAAGGTCGTCACAATCCCCAAGGAACGGCACACGAGGCCGCAATGCGGTGCAAAGCAGGTGATTCATCGTAGCTTGTCAAGAAGCATCGTAGAAGGACCTAAAAACTAGAAGAACAATGATGGGATGACACGAGGACATGGCGCAGGGAAGGAACGAGGAAACCTGACGAGGCCATAACTCTAAACAAGACTAAAGAATGTAATGAAGCTGATATAACCCGGCCAAAGCTATTGACAGGGCCACACCAGCTTCGGGGACTAGTGTCGGGGGGTTAACCTCGGGTAGGTCAGAGACGGTGAAAGACAGAGGTACTATCCCCGTCTAGTTTCCGAAGTTACGTCCAAGTCGGTCAATCATGGATATGTCGGCCGATGAACGGAGGCAAGAAGCCCACGTATATGTATCAAGTAGTTACCCGGCCGAGCTGATGAGAGAATCGGCCGGGTTACCCAAGTGATCTTGATGTAGGTGAAGAACGAGCCGAATAACACAAGGTAAGGCCGAGTGATACAAAGCTTGCAGGAGAAGGAGAATCCCAAGGTCAAACTATAGCTGCAGGCTAGAAGGAATCAGAGCAGAGCCAAGCACAAGAGACAAGGATGCACAGCGTCAGAGGGGCAGAAGGAGGTCACGGAGGTGACAGTCCTGGAGCCCGAGGCACGCAGGAGGGGGCCACTGAGCCTTGTCATTAGAAGGGCGACAGGAAAGGAGGTCGCGAACTATTATTTGGGACAAGCATATTCCACTAATATGCTTGTTCTCACCTAAGGGCACCCAAGGCACTCCTTTATAAGGGGAGGCTTGGACCCTGAGGGAGGGATAGATTCTTTGAGCACCGTTAGGCTGGGGAGATTCATCTTGTCCCCCTGTATACAGCTCAAGGAGCACTGGTAATCCATAAAGAGAGAAATAAAGATCATCACTTTGGCAGCTTGAGTGTAGAGACAGTTGCATCTTCCCTCCCCAGATCCCACTAGCATCCATTGGCCCCATACTTTAGCCTACCCATGGCATCTGCCGTGCCACAATCACGACAGTAAGCAGTGTGCACTTTTAGTTGACCATTCCGTTGTAGTTGTAACACTTACTAGGCAGATACAATTAGCATGAGATAACCCAAAACCCAGCAGTGGTTGGTACTTTTATTTAGCCATTCCGTTGTAGTTGCAATACTTACTAGTAAGGTACAATGGTCGCAAGCGACAATCCAAACAAGCAATTGTGGGCAGTATTATTTAGCCATTCCATTATAGTGAAGCTGATTACTAGTCATTATAAAGTCAAATTTATAGCAATAAACTTTAGTTATGCTTGTCTATGGTCGAGATATCGGCTCCAAGTCGTCCATATCCGCGGACACGGCTTTCAGAAAGTTTTACCTGGCCGGGGTGCACCAATAGCAACACACGCTCGATCAACCTCGGAAAAACCAAATCAAAACCCAACGAGGCCTTCACGACAAAGCAATCACATGATTCAGAAATATTTTAGGGGGCCACCCCTTGGAGTCTTACCCGCAACGAAGTAAGCTAGCTCCGAGACGGACTCAAGGTTTGGGTGAAAGGCTGTGAGCGACTGGGAACCCAAAACTGGGCTTGTCGACACCGCGTAAACGTGTCCGATCCTAAACAGACAAAGCTATCTCAGACAATTTAAATAAAGCAAGAAGCATGGCATAAGTACAGATCAGAATAAAACCTCAAACTAGTTTGTGGCCCCAAGAAATAAGATCAATCAAGCTCGCTCAGGGGTCCCATATACCTCCGGATGTGGATAGCGATAAGTCAAGGAACAGTATCAAGTACTGGGTCCCACGGACACAAGTGGGCTCGAAACCAAATATTATCTATCACCCACCGATGCCTCTCGCTTACTTCAATTTTAGTTGTTAAACAGAATTAAAGTGAACGATAAGTAAAACTAGGATCATCTCCAACAACAACATGCGGCAATACATCAACAATCGTGGCAATCGACGACACGCAACAGACTTGAGCAAGCGATCACGCCGCAAGTCCAACTATCTACCAAACAACAGGTAATGGGATGTGTCCAAGGCAATATGAGGCTGCAGGGAATATCCAGGGAACGAAGCTAGAGCATCGCAACACAGATAGCAATAGATCAACAGGAGGGAATAAATACTATAAAGTAAGATAGGTAGAAAGGAGGGAAAACATTGTTGAAGGGTTCAACCGAAGATCGGGTCGAAGCTCACATCAACTCAACGGCCTTATCCGCGAAGAAGCAAAACACTAGAAGAAACACCGGATGCAATATTTAATACTACGGCGAAAGATCGGCATGATGCATGTATGACGCATGGCATGGCAAGGTGCGATGCAATTAGGTCATGTTAAGCGGAACCGGGGGTCCCGACAATTTAATTAGGTGGTTCATGTTGTTTGTCTACCCCGCAAATTAAATGTTGTCTCCACATGGCAAAATAAGTTACCGGTTCGCTACACAAATTTAAATGAGGCCGATATGAGACTAGATTTGCCCGCATATGGGCCCCATATTTAATTATTAGGTGGATCGGCATAAGGCCCCCAAACCACATGAATGTGTATGCGAGATGAATGATTAAATATGCAACAATTCATATAGTTGACCATTTATAAAATAGGGTTCTCGGAAAGGGGTTCACACATTAGGGGTCTCGACGATCTTGGGGTTCCGGGGTTCGGGGTGCGGTCTCAGGGTTCGGATCTGGGGTTCGGGGCCTCAGGGTCTTGGGGTTCGCGTCCGTGTGACGGTCTTGTTGTTCCGTGAAGGAGGACTGGGTTCGGTGTCGGGGGCACCTCGAACTCGCCCTGGTCGGTGTCGTTCTTGTTGTCGCGATGACCTTGTCGGGTCCGCGCCATCGAGTCGGTCTTGGCATTCAGGATGAAGTACTTGTCGTTCTCGTGGCGATCTTGGCGGTCGTCGGGTCCGGGCTCGGCGTCCGGGGGAAGGAGTACTTGTCGCACGGTGTCCGAGTAGGCAAAATTGTCGGTTCCGGCTTCGATTGTCGGTGTCGGTCTTGAGTCTCGGCGTCAGGAGATCTTGGCATCTGTGCGGCGAACTCCGGGTTCGGGGAATGGTCTTGCGATCCGTGAGGGAGATCTTGAGGCGTCCGCTTCACCAGGCCCAACATGAGTCCTCGACGCCCCAAGATCTTCGAGTGGCAACGTGTTGAACTAGGTTCGGTGCCGGGGTCTCCGATTAGCAGTCCATCTCCACAAGGCGAACACTGATAGAGGAGCTTGGCAGAGGAGGAAAAACGAAGGGTGCTCGGGAGGCGTCCATGGCGCGGAGAGGGGACCGCTGGGGAGCAGCGGGCGGTTGGACGCGAAGGCAGAGGCGTGGCCGACACGGTCCCTGTGGCGGGGCCGGTGCCGGGGAGGGGCTGGAGAGGGGCAGGCGGGGCAGAGGTGGCCGAGAGGGGCGACGGCGGTGGAGTCTGGGGAGAGGCGGCCGGCGGGCGGAGGAGCTCGGGCTGCGGGGTCGCCGGCGGGAGCGCGCGGCCGGGAGAGGAGGTGGGGGAGGGCGCTGGCCGGCGGAGCTTGAACGGCGGAGGCGCGTGCTCGCGGGGAGTGGGGGTGGGCTTAGCCTAGGTGGCAGCATGGGATTGGGTGGGGGATAGGGCCAGGTGAGGTGGCGACTCGTGATAGGAGGGGGTGAGGTGGAGGGGAGGGCTGGGTAGGTTATCTGGTAGCTTTAGGATTTAGGTTGGACCGATTGTATTTTCTGGGGTGGTCGTTCGGGTCATTCGGCCCGTTCGACTGCCCCACTAAAATAATTAAACATTTTATTTTTTTAAACGGGCCGTTTGCAAACCGATAGCAGCCAAAACAAAATAATCCGGAGACCCGGGTTTGGCGTTTGAATAAAAGACGGGGCGTTTAGAAAACAAAACCAGGCTTTTAAAAAATAGTTTTATGCAAGCAAATGCAAGATGATGACGATGCTCAAATGCAATGTGGCATGATGACATGAGCATGCGGTCATGATGATGCAATGCACAAAAACAACGCGATTTTCTAGTAGTGGTTTTGCGGGATGCCACACAGACCACTTGGAGACCGAGTTGGGGAGGGACTCCCCTCTCCTTGGCGCGCCCCCTCCACCTATATAAGGAGGGGCATGGCTGCCCCTCCAAACACACAACACCTCCATCTCTAAACCCTAACCCTAGCCGCGCCGCCCTCCATAGCCGCCGCCTAGGGCAACTCGCCGCCGCCTAGGGCAAACCCTAGCCGCCGGCCTTGCCCCCTCCTTGGTGCATCTAAACCCTAGATCGCCGAGGTTCTCTCTCATAGTCCACCATACTCGCTCCGGCTTAAGGCGAAGCCCTGCGAGATCTCCCCTCTACTTCCGGTACCACGCCACAGCCGCCGTAATCGCGAGGAGAGTGCTACAACCTCCGCCTGGAACAAGGGAGGAAGGTCTTCATCGAGTACCGAACGTGTGACCGATCATGGAAGCGCCGAACGCAGCGCCGGAAGGATCGTCTACGCGATCTTGAGATCGGAAAGAGTACGACTACATCACCCACGAGAATCCGCTCTCGTTAAACACTTTGGAATCTTCGAGGGTGAGTTATTCCATCTACCCGTTGCTACAATCTAGTAGATAGATCTTGGCTTGTTTGTTTGTATGCGGTATAAATTTTTTGTTTTCCATTCTACAAAACCCTACACAACACCCTCGCGGAGGGAGGCACCGACGCTCGACGCAGCTACCCGGACTAGTGAACTAGTCCTAGGGTTTCCCCTGGTACTCGGGCCACATAGGGAGAGGGATCTCTGCGATGCTCTCCAAGAAGGAAAGACGCCACTCAAAAGCACCACCATGGCGGTGTTGGCTAAGCCGACAAGGATTTCTCCTGATTCCCTCCCCACCAAGGCGCCCCGAGGCACACCGGAGCACCACCACCAACCTTGCCACCCACGAGCATGCGCCACCACGCTCTCGAAAAAACCCTTGCCGTCTCTTCAAGGACCTTGGAGTGCGTCCTGCAAGACAAAGGACAACGCCATCACGAGACGAGGGGCCACAACACCAAAGCCATGAGGGAGGAACCAACCTCCACCACCAAGAGATGGTAGTCGACCGGAAAGGGTATCTGGGGCACACCAGGCCTCGGCGGGCTTGGCCGGGCCCGGAATGGGCACGTGAAGCCCAGTCGCCCCGCTACAATAGGCAAGGCACGATACCGCAGTCCCAAGTCCCAGCGGTGTCGCCGCCTCCATCTCCAGGAGGTGCAACACCCGCCAGCAGGGCGGCCCACCCGCCTCATCTACAATCCGGTGAGATTATTTCTAAATTTGACACATGTGCATGGCGCCAACTAGCATGAAGCCGAAATTGTACAGGTTGACGCCAATGAAATTTGCCACGAGATTCTCCAAGGGGTTTGGCGGTGCCGAACCCGATCCTAGGCATGCATCATTTTGACACTATTTTCATTGAAGCGAACAGTAAGTGCCCTGTAAACTGACCCGGAGGGAGTACTGCCCCCTCTAATCTACATTAAGTGTCGCTAAATTGGATATATATGGAGTACTAAAACATATCAAAATGTATTCATTTCCGCCTCAATTAATATGGATCTGATAAGTAGAAACTACGTTGAATTTTTTTTCATGCTGCACGCTTCTCCTTGCACTAGAATATGGTTCGGTGTCACATGGCAGCTCGTGGATGCTTCTCATTCCGATCTCTCTCTTGGCCCATGCCCCTGTCGGCGCTGCGCCTGCGCCTGCGCCTGCGCGCATGTGTGCATGGCAGTGAACTGGCCGATCGATCGACCTAGCTAGCTAGCTGTGACGACAGGTGACGGGGCTAGCTAGGTTTGCCCTAACTGAGGTCTGACGTCTCGACGCGATTTCGCCGGGAGTTTTTTAAGGTCTGCTCCGTCGGCCCGAACGTGGGAGTTAATGGCGTCAGCTAAGCTGGACAAAATCCAAAATCATAGTAGATGATGTGAAAACTCGAGGTTGGTGTCGCCGCTCCTTCAATCCAGTAACGAACTTTGAAAAACGGCGTTGGTTACTGGGAATATGCATGGGATTGAGGAGTGAATGCTGCGCCCGTTGGCCCGGCCCAGCAAAACGGTTTCTGAGTGCAAAGTTTAACGCAGAGGCAAGAAAACAGCCAAAACTATGGACGTTTTTTATCCGCTGAAAAAAAAAAAGATATGAACGTTTTTTTTCTACGTAGAATACAAGCGCCTATATTTTGGAATCGATGGATTTTTGCGGCTTGATTTTTACTATAAGGAAGTTAAATGGCAGGCGCTTTGACTATTTTACTACTCCCTCCATTTATTAATACTAGCAAAATACCCGCGCTTTGCAGCGGAAGAGAAATAATAAACTTATACTATTTTTTTCTCTAAGCAAACATATATTCACCGCGGGACAAAGAGAACTAAAAATATGCTGGCGATCGAGCCCGTACTCAGCGGATCTACTTTTCGCGCGCCGCGAATAGCCTGATAATGTGCCAACGGATGCTCATGTCAATCGGCTCACACATTAATTATAGAACACCACCACACTTCATCAGCTGGGAACTTTTTCTCTGACAAGATAAGCTAAGATTTGACCAAAAATAATTGACTCGATGGATCAGTCGAACACGACCAACTCAGTAGTCACTTTCTCCAAAATAACTACAGTCAAGATAGCCGCCGCCTATGACCATCCAAAGCAGGACATGTAAGATGTAAATCGGATCAGGAAAAAATAATAAAGGGATGGGAGGGTCGCGATGTTAGGCTCACGAACACACCCACGTTGGTCACGGCCTCGGCCCCAGCGCATCAGACGCACAGGAGCCACACGGGATACTAACCCTCGTTCGATCTCGCGCCCATGCCTCGCCTCTCCTCGTCGGCCCTCCTCCCGGAGCTCCTACGAGCCCCCCGCTTGCCTGGCTACCTTCCTCGCCGACCTGCGCAGAGGCGCTGCCGTCGGACGACGCGTCTCCCTGCAGGTCATCCCTCTCCTCTGGAGCTCGTCCCGACGCAGGCCGCAGGCTCCAACCAAGGACGCAGGCCGCAGGCTCCAACCAAGGACGCCACCGCCCTGGAGCCTCGATCTCGTCCCAAAGCTCCCAGCGATCTCACTCGATGCGCGTCCACAAGTCTCACCAGAAATATGTGGAATTCAACATAAAGTAGCAATGTGGGACTATGAATACTTCAATTGATACAAGGTCGCAGTTGGAGTTGGCCCATCCAATTGATGATGAAAAAGCCCACCGTCCGTCTAGGATATAAACTCATGTCACCCTCGCCCTCGACCAGAAAAAAAGAATGGTAATTCACTTATGGATGGCATAGTGGGTAATATGGGATTTGGTGGGAGGGCAAATTGGTCTGCCGTCGGACGACGCGTCTCTCTGCAGGCCATCCCTCTCCTCTGGAGCTCGTCCCGGCGCCGGCTGCAGGCTCCAACCAAGGACGCCGCCGCCCTGGAGCCTCGATCTCGCCCCAAAGCTCCCAGCGATCTCACTCGCTGCGCGTCCACGAGTCTCACCAGAAATATGTGGAATTCAACATAAAGTAGCAATGTGGGACTATGAATACTTCAATCGATACAATCGATACAGGTTCGCAGTTGGAGTTGGCCCATCCAATTGATGATGAAAAAGCCCACCGTTCCGTCAAGGATAGAAACTCATGTCACCCTCGCCCTCGACCAGAAAAAAAAGAAATTCACTTATGGATGGCATAGTGGGTAATATGGGATTTGGTGGGAGGGCAAATCGGTCTAAAAAAGTATAGGTACTAGAAGAAACACTCCTTTTATTATTAGGTATATAGATAAGACCTTCTACATATTTCAAAATAGGCTAGGTTCGGACTAAAATAGACGAACCTAAACAATAAAACACGTCCAGATACTAGAAGGTCTTACATTAGTGATCGGAGGGAGTAAGATTAGAAGTTAGAAGTAATTCTTGGTTTCAGTTGTCCATGATTTGAACATTTCCGGCAAACACAATGAAATAGAATGTAGAAAATAACATGTGCATGCCAAAATATCAACTATAGAAAACAAGCATTAACTTTTTTTCTAACGGAGGCAAAAGCTGAGGAACACAAAAGCCTACTCTTCCAACATGATTGATCTGCTTAGCACCCTCCGCATTCCACACAAAGCCAACTCTAACTTAATTATGTTTACAACCACACGGAAGGCATGGTAGAAACCTTGTGAAAAACTCTCCCATTCCAGTCATTCCAAATTTCCTAAGATGCGATTGTGATGAAGGATACCAAGGACTTCCTTTTAGTGCTGTTGGTGCAGATAACAGACTTCCACCATTCTTTGACATAGGTGTATGTGAGGTGTATTTGGGCCAACGAGAACGTCAATCATGGTGAGTAGGTTTTGAAGAAGAGGTGCACCGCGATTCATCATCCCTCTTGAAAAAACAAAAACCCATAATTTAGCCAATCCTAGCTTTTGAAGACGATCGATCGTCCACACCCGATCTTGCAAGATGAGCCATGCAAATAGCTTGCACTTGGGAGGATCCCAATTATTCCAAACCGCCTCTAGCATATAGGATCTAGTCATGCCTTCGAATTGCACATTCTATGTGGATGCCACCTAGTACACTGTATACGCCCAAAGAAGTGAATTTCCATGTGATGTCATCTAGTGTGCCCTCTAAGAGGTGAACCTCCCTAATCTTCATCCAAAGCTCAACAAACTCGGTAATATGTTGCATTGTGAGGCCCTGCTAGTGTTGAGTTTGGAAATCCAAATATCATCACTTATTTTTTCCGGATGGATATGTCTAAAATAGAGGGTGCAATGTCCGGCTTGAGCCCATGAAGCCAAGGCGGGTGCCAAAAAATTGCAATACGACCATCTTCAATGATAATGGTGGTTGCCGCGTAGAAGAAATCAATATCCTCCTAGTTATAAGGGTGGTCATTCCCAATCCAAGCCTTGGAGGGGTCTTTCCAAAGAAGCATCAAAATTTTGACCGGCGAGGTAAGTTTTGGTCAAAAATCGAACATACCGAAAAAGACCGAATAGTAGTAGCGGAATTAGGCCATGTAGTTTCTTTCCATCGAACCAAATTAAACATGCATAAAGTAGGGAAATAATTGTGTAAAATCACACGAAAGTAAATTTGAGGAAACAGTTATTGCTTGTTTTGCGGGAAACTGCAAAAAAAGTTCCTGTATTAACTACTTTTGCGGTATCTGTTATATCCATTTTTTTGACCAAAACTGCAAAAGTTTACAAACATTGCGGGTTGACCACTTTTACAATATCTGCTCGAGATGTTCTAATCATGAAGGGAAAGGCAGTGTATCTCAGTTCTCGCATCAGGACAAGCGCTAGCTAGGGCTAGCTGCCCCTTTGCCACAGTTCGAAGCAGGGACCACGACGTCCGATGGACTAATCTATCTCAGCAGTGCCACGAGAAGATCTAGAGGATTAGTCCAAGCTTGCGAGCCCATAAAGTTACATGACGATGCTTAGCATTGGGAATCTAGAAAAAGGACAAGGGTGGCATGCATGAGCAGCATCCCTTCCGATGAAGCAGTTGAGAAAGAAAGAATTCTTGTCATTACTTTAGCTACCACTGCAGTAATTTAACTATTCCATACTTATTTGGATCTCTCCTACTACTGCGCGTGTTTAATCATATCTTTCTGGCTGGCGCGATTAATTGATTTTTTTCCTTTATCTTGTTGCAAGCAAAGGAAGCTTGAATATAAGTTTTAAATTACCCTTGCACTATAGGAGTTTGTTAATTTGCTAGTAGGTAGCTTAATTTCCTGCCTAAAAACTTTCTAACAAAAATCCCAGAAATTGAAGCGTTGACATGTGCTAACTTCAGCGTTTTGCTTTCTGGTGAATAGTGAGTGCACATGCATATCTCATCATCCAAATAAGAGCATGTTAATGGGTAGATTAATCAACCGTCAAATCCGTGCTTAATCTGTGTGGAATGTTATCACGATGTCTCTTGATACTCAAAATAGTATCCTATATCATATATGCGAGATTAATTGATTTCAAATCCGATGTTATTCCATCTGAAATGCAAAAAGGTATCTCTTAGCCAGTACATTATACCATAATTAAGCTCCTGCAGGCGCTCTTAAATAATCACCAGACATGAGCACTTGCTCATGTACAGCTAGCTGTTTGGATCTTGAGCTGATCACATCCCGACTAAAGAAATGGCATCTATTTGATGCTGAGATTCTCCAGCCATCAATCAGAACAGATCACATTAATCACAGCATGACACACACAGGACAAATGTATTCCATCTAGGGTTCTAGACTGTACTCCATCCGGTTTGTTTAAGCTGCATATGGCTTAAACAATGAGGAGGTGGTCAGTATTTCTAATGCAGTGACAGGCTGCTGCCAATTCCAATCCAGCGACAGTTCCCCGTAACTAACTCCAAAACAATTCTTTCTGGTGCTCCGTGAGATCACATAAATTAAAGATGGACAACCGATTGCCTCTTCTTCGACAGTACTCTGCAGCAAGTGTCAATAAGTCAATCAACGTTGAGTAGTAATTAGTGTGACCATTAGCAGTATAATAGCCACTGGAATTTGGAATCTTTTTTCGGACCTAGGGAGCCAGTGGTAGATGGGAATTATAAGAAACCCTAAACTGACAAGACGTGTAAGTTGTCAGCAGAAAAGAAACATTAGTGCACACCCCTCTAAAGATACCGCATGCTTGAATGTGTGTGGTGTGAGACTCTTGGCCTTGACTTGATTCCAGTGTGTCCTAAGTCAAACAGATCAAAATCGTTATTCTTTGGTGATTAAGTTTACCAAGGTGCTTGGTTCATGCCTAGACATATTCTGCAGGGCAGTGGTAAAAAGACAACGACGTGTGTACGTTGAATCTATGGTTGACTAGTCAACTGATGTGTAGTGGATATTTTTTTTTACTTCCCCACGCACATTCTTTTCAAAATGTGAAGGAAGATATGCATGCAATGTTACACTTTATGACAAAATGTCAAGATTTAAGCGATATATATGCCGAAGAAATCAAATGAATGTGGAAAGAGTAGATTTGGAGTTTAACATGATTTTTTTTGTTTGTTTTTTGTTCGAATAGTAGTCCTCATTATTTGATGACCAACTTGCAGTCTTATGGAGTAAGTATATACCTTGAACATGTAATATGCTAGTTTAACTAGTCTTGAAGAATATAATTATATTCCTTGGTGTCGGCGACTGTTCAGATCCAAACGACTATGCCGACGAACAAGTGCATATTTGATCAACTCGCCCCAGTTTAGTTTAATCTTATCCCAAAGAAATGTTTTGTTTAATTTAATACCAGTCAGATGCAAGAAGAGATAATATCGAACTTTATCGCTCCACCAAGCATGTCTTAATTTGCGCCAAAAACGCCTCACAATACGGGGCTTCGGATGATTTGCGCCAGAAACCATGAAAAACAGATCCCTAAAACAAGGTTACAAGGTTAGGTGAGCGCAAGGGATCCGACGTCTGACATGCCATTCAGATCCAAAGAAGCTTCCTACGGGAGGCTCTTGCTTTTGCTTAAGAACCACTTGATGTTGATCGATGCTTATATTACTATAGATTCCTTATTAAACTCATTCAGCAAGGCTTCTGTGTGATTTGACCCAGTCCAAATGACCAAAATCTCTGGGCTCAAACGGCTAGCTCAATTCTACTGGGATATGCATGCATGTGAATCAAGAGTTCTTGCAGAGACTTGATCAGGGAATTAATTTATAAGCAAAACGGAGTTACGTTGTACTCCCTCCGATTCAAAATATAAGATGTTTTAGGTCTGTGAAGAAAATAAATCTAGACTTCTTTTAGTGTTTAGATTCATCCTTAAGTTGAGTGAACTTATATACTAAAATAAGTCTAGATACATTTATTTTATAAACCTAAAACATCTTATATTTTAAAACGGAGGGAGTATGCGAATTTTTAATCATAGACACAACTGCTTCGGTTTTGTCGTTCACGTCACTGACGACGTCATTGGTTAATAAAGTCATTTGAATACGTAGTACTCTTATCGGTCGTGTCATGGTCTGTGATCATTTACAATTAGTTCACACCTCATTATATAATTTTTATTTTATTGAATAAAACGAATCTATCTGACATCAAGAACCAGCAGGCCGGACAATATTTTTCTCCAGGCAGCGTATCGTTGTATGCCTGTTGTCCTTCAATACCGCGAGCACGTTCATACATATGAAATCAATCGATAACAGACGGCGGGGTGATGAAGGGGAATAATAATAAGACGATAAGGTTGCATACTCTCTCGAGAGAAAAATATACTCATGTCACTTTCGTATCTGCAAGTATCCAGTTAATGATTGAACCATTCGAGTAGTATATCAATCTACTGGATTTTACATATTATGTACACAAAATCCATGAGTTTTCAATGTTGTGCCACCATGTATGCATGAGAGAAGATATTTGCAACCGCGTCGTCGATCTGATTGTAAATCAAATCACACCTCAAGACGGTTAAATTTTTGAGCACTTAATCTGATGTTAAAGAACTAACTAGTATGATTCTAATAGCATTGAGGTGATATTGTAGAGATTGATATTTTATTCAATAAACTTGGTCGAAGGTTATAAAGTTTGACTTTGATCAAAACTAATAGGCGTCCTAATTTGGGAAGGAGGAAGTAGTTGCTGTTTATATGATCTACTAGTTGGTCAAAAAAGTACTACTACCTTATGATCTGTATTACATGAACGCACAGCAGAAGACAGCGCACGGCCATTTCAGATCAAAGTACAGGTATAGCATGTGTGTGCGGGCAGGTAAAACGACCAAAAGTAAATGGAACTATGTATATGTATGCATCACTGCACGTCGTACCACCATATATGTGGCATTATTTGTCATGTACTACCGTTCAGTCATTATTTTACCTGGCCACACGCTACCGCGCCACGAGCCAGCTACCCATCTTTGCATGCATGCATCCATCCAAATAATTGCACGTATACACAGTACAGACAGACTTACCTGGACCACAACATATCCACAAGTACGCAGGTATACAACGTGTGTATTCAGTATTTTACTACTTACGAAAAAATGTTGTAAGAGCTAGAGATTTTAAAAGGTAACCACGTCACCATACTTACATTTTGACATCAAAGAGTTACTTGGGTTTTTCTTCAGTTATCCTCTATATCTAGCCACCTCATACTACACAGTCAGTTCTGTATCACAGCCCTCGGTCGGTTTCTGCTACCGCATGTAGCGAAATGGAGTTAATTAAAACTCCATCTTGTTGAAGATTGTCCCCAAACCGGCTGGAAAAACGACAATCACAAATATGTCGAAGAAGGAAAACCAAGTCCAATCTGTAGCTTGAGTTGGTTGAGTTTCATAGTGGTCGATCGATTCTCTCCAGGCATGCTATCTACACACATACAACATCTTGAAATGTTCCTAAGCTTCTTTTTACCCAAGCAACATGGTGAATAACTTTTTCTTTTTCTTTACGTGGCATTTAGTTAGTACTAAATTGTATGAATAGGTTCATACCGTGGGACCGTTGTAAAGTGGTTCTGTTGCCATGTCTCAGCACAAACAAAATATATATGACCTAGCCCATGTAATTAAAACATCGCACATCACCTAATAGTCATATTTTTCCTATAAAGAGTATTTTGATATATACCCTGCAACTGAATTACATGCTAATTGTTGCTTTCTTATGATTCTGTATGCAGAACATATCCTACAAGTTTAGACTTGATTTTCTGGACCATTTCAATTGATCGTTGTTGCACCATGGACAGTTTCAGGTCGATGTAAAGTCTCTGAAGCAACCTGGACCGACCTACACGGTCCAAGTCATGAATGAGGCGAACCACACCTTTTTTGGTGGTCCGAGGTGGACTGAGATGGTCGATGCCTATGAGATGGACGTCCAGGAAAGGTTGGTATTCTATGGCTATTAAAATCGCATGACCTACTTTGACTACCGAGGCCCTGGAGCATCGCCAGACTCTGACGTTTCTTCATATGACGAGATTTTTGTTGCTGCCATTAGGTATGGCACGGACATTATCGATAATTCTATTGAATACTAGTAGTTAGTGCTATGTAGCTAACTAGCTCAACTATATGTAGTTGACTGTAATGATGTGCTACCATTTTATGAATATTCAATTGGATGCATAAGATTTTTTTTAAAATTTTTGAAAACTCACTTGTGGTATTTAAAATAAAATGAACGCCACAAATAGATATGTAATGGTGGCGCTTACAGGAAACGCCACTATTAGCCACTATTAGGATATGTAATGTTGGCGCTTATAGTAAACACCACCAGTAAAAATCCTACTGGTGGCGTTCGGTGGAGACGCCACCACTAGGACCTACCAGTGGCACAAGATTATTAGCGTGCGGTTTAAACGTCACTAACCGCCTTTTCCGAACTCCGCCACTAGGCCTTTTCCTACTAGTGAAAAGGTGGCCAAGATTGTGGCTATTAGGGTTCTTAAGCTAGATGCCATGTCTTGCAAATCTTTTACTGGATCTCTAAAGAAATGTCATGTTTTATATCTAGAAATGTTTTTTAGAAAAATTCTTGAGCGAGCTACGAGTTACCTCCGGGCTAAATTTGAGCCACTTCCAGCTACAAAGACAGAACCTTCTCCAAATTGCGGGCGGTGCACCATAAGCTTTGAGGTACAGACAATTGATAAATAGTCCACTAAATTCTCTCTTATATTTAGTAAAAATGGGTGACACTTTTTCACAGCACATCCTCGGTAGCCGCTTCACAAAATAAAACCTTTTCGTCACCGGGAAGATGGATTTTCCGTGCAGAGAAAGTGAAAAATTCCTGAAGCAACATTGTTTTCCATCACAAGATACACACATGTGCAGAATACATGCACATTACAATAAACTATGCCATAATTCTGGTCATGACCTAACTCATTTGTCTTGAAGCCATGAATCCTCGAATGCGGTAGCTCATTTCCATGAACACTTTTTTCGAATAATCCCCATATCACATGTTTGTTATTCTTACATGAAATTAGGTCACATAAATTGGCAAAGTGTGAAGGTTTTTACATTCTTTTGAAATTTTTTATTACTTGAGGCTAGTTTCAAAAGGTGGCTAAGATTACGGCTATTAGGGTTCTTAAGCTAGGTGTCGGGTCTTGGAAATCTCTTAGTGGATCTCTGAAGAATTGTCATGTTTTATACCTAGAAATGATTTTTGTTGGAATTATGCCATAGAGGCAATAATAAAGATGTTATTATTATAATTCTTGTTCATGATAATGTTTATATTCCATGCTAGAATTGTATTAAGCGGAAACTTTAATGCTTGTGTGGTTTGTGAACAACACCGTGTCCCTAGTACGCCTCTAAGGACTAGCTCATTGATTAATGATGGTTAAGTTTTCCTAACCATGGACATGAGTTGTCAATTAATAATGAGATCATATCATTGGGGAATGATATGGTGGACAGACCCAAACTAAGCGAAGCAATTAGATCGTGTCATCGTGTTCGTCTTTGCGAAGCTTTTCTTATGTCAAATATTGTATTCCTTAGACCATGAGATAATACAACTCCCTGGTATCGGAAGAAAGCTTTGAGGTCATCAAACGTCATCCTATGAGAGGGTGATCATAAAGGTGTCTCTCAGGTGATCGGAAAGTATCTGTTGGGTTGTATGTATCGAGATGGGATTTGTCCCTCCCAAGTCGGAGAGATATACTTCGTGCCCACTCGGTAATCGATATCAACACCGCTTGCAAGCATGTGGTTAAGGAGTTAATCACAAAATGATATCGGATTACGGAACGAGTAAAGTACTTGCTATGAACAAGATTGAACTAGGTATGACTAGCATCAGCGATCAAATCTCGCAAGTAAAATATCGCGAGACGAAGGGAATATATATATGGGATTGATTGAATCCTGCATCGTGGTTCATCCGATATGATCATCGATGAATGTGTGGAGTCAATATGGGTTTCGCACCCGCTGATTATTGATAGAAGATCATGTCGCATATTCTCGAACCCGCAGGTCACACACTTAACGTGTCTCGACGCTAGGATAGATTGGATAATTGGTTTATGAGTTTTTGTTTGGAGTCTCGGATGGGATCCGGACATCACGAGAGGTTCCGGAGTGGTCCGAGAATAAGATTCATATAAGGCGGCAATTTTGGAGTTCAGAATTGTTCCGGGTTAATCGGTATTGTACCAGAAGCTTCTAGAACCTTCCGGAAGGGGACCAACGTGGCCCCACCTTCCGGGAGGGGGCATGGGCCTATGAGGGAGTGCCCTGGCCGCATTGGGCCAGGGGCACAAGGCCCCATAGGGCCCAGCCGGCCAAGGGGGTTTTAAACTCGAGATAGACCTTCTAGAAGGGGGGGTTTCCTTGCCCCCCACTCCTTCTCCTTGGGGCCGCCGGTTTGGCTTGGGGGAGGGGGCTAGGGTTGCAGCCGCCCACCCCTCTATATAAAGAGGGCTGGGGGCGCACCACCCCCTCACACCTTCCCCTCCAAGAGCTAGCCGTCCTGCTGCCCTCCTCTCTCCCTCCCGACTGTTTGTAGGCGAAGCCCTGCTGCAGAAATTCTCCACCATATACACCACGCCGTCGTGTTGTAGATCCAATCCGTCTCTCCACCATACTTGCTGGTCCGAGGAAGGAGGAGACGTCGAGGTGCTGCACGTGTGCATCTCACGGAGGCACCGCCACTTGTGGTGCTAGATCGGATCGGATCGCGAGGAGGAGAAGCGAGTACGACTACATCACCCATGTTCCGATTTAACGCTCATTGCGAATCTTCAAGGGTATAAAGATCTAATCCAATCTCTCATTGTTTGCATCTCCTAGATTAGATCTTGGCTTTACCTCTGTTCGCATCCGTAGAAAATTTTTATTTACTATGCCGCGAAATCCTTCAGTGGTATCAGAGCTAGATCTATGCGTAGATGTGTTTCACGAGTAGAACGCAACATGGTTGTTGTGGGCGTTGATGTTTTCTGTTGTAAGCCTCTTGTTTGTGTTTTTCTAATGACGCGGGATAGTGAGATTGAAGCGGTCCAGGCCAACCTTACGCGACGTCGTTCGCGAGACCGCCTCCGCACTTGACGTGTGGCTTGTTCCACACATGCGGCTGGTGGATGTCAGTTTGTCTCACTATAGTTGTCATGGGATTGACACCGGATTTTGGCAACCATAATATCACCGTTGTGGCTTTTCGTAGGTAAGAATCGTTCTTAGCATCTACTCCCATAAGCCAAGTAAAACATGCAACAACAAAATAGAGGCATCTAACTTGTTTTTGCAGGGAGTGTTTTCTGTGATATGGTATGGCCCAAGATGTGATGTGTATAATGTATGCGATGATCATGTTTTGTAATGTTTCACGACTTGCATGTCGATGAGTACACAACCGGCAGGAGCCATATGGTTGTCTTTATAATTGTGTATGACCTGTGTGTCAACTTCTTATGCGCCATGTAATAGTTTCACTTTATCGCTAAGTAGTTAGCAATAGTTGTAGTTGCTATTCGTGGTGGAGGCAATCATGGTGGAGTGATGGAGATCATGCCGGAGTGCACAAGATGGAGATCATTGCGCGAAGATTGGCTATACCATGTCACATTAAAGTTATATGCATGTGATGTTTATCCTTTTATGTATCTTATTATGCTTAGATCACGACGGTAGCATTATAAGATGATTCCTCACTTAAAGAACAAGATAAAAACTGTGTTCTCCCCGAGTATGCACCGTTGCGAAAGTTCGTCGTGTCCAAGAATCACGTGATGATCGGGTGCTATAGACTCTACGCTCACATACAACGGGTGCAAGCCAGTTTTGCACACGCGGAAATACTTGGGTCTAACTTGACGAGCCTAGCATGTACAGACATGGCCTCGGAACACATGAACCGAAAGGTTAAGCATGAGTCATATGAATGATATGATCGACACTTCGTTGTCCACCATTGAAACCACATCTCTTCTCGTGAAGATCGGATTAGGTGTGGTGAATTTGGATCGTGTTCACTAAACAATTTGAGGGATGTTGAATTTAGTGGGAGTTCATCTAGTAATTTGATTAAAAGTTGAACTAGTTATCATGAACATAGTCTAATTTGTACTTGCAAATATTGTACATCAAATGGCTAAATCCAACTTCAACTTCAACGTTTTCGCTGAGAAGGAAAAACTTAGAAACAATGGGTCTAACTTCACCAATTGGTTCCGCAATCTAAGAATCATTCTCTCTGGCGGTCAAAAGGACTATGTCCTTGGGAAAGCGTTAGGTGACCTCGCAAATCGCTACCGATGAGAAAGTCTATCGGCGCCAAGAAGATGATTATGGTGTGATTAAGAGCACCATGTTGTTTGCTATGGAATCGGAACTTCAAAATAGTTTTGAAGACTATCCGGCCCTTTGAGATTCTCAAGAGCCGAAAACCATGTTTCGCACTCAGCCCGTTCTGAGAGATATGAGATCTCTGAGAAGTTCTTTAACTGCAAGATGGAGGAAGGGAGTTCCGTTAGTGAGCACGCCATTAAGATGACGGGCTACACTCAACGCCTTGAGCAACTGGAATGCATGATTCCAGAGGAGCTCAAGATTGACAGGGTTCTGCAATCACTCCCTCCCAGCTACAAAAGTTTCGTAGTGACTCATAATCAGATTGGTTCCACTGATACGATCATCGAGATCTTCGCAAAGCTGAAGGGCGCGGAAGTGGACATAAAAAAGGATAATAATGTGTTGATGGTCAACAAGCCCACCTTCAAGAAAGGTAAGGGTGCAAAGAAGCCCTTCAAGAAGGGCGGCGGCAAGCGCACTGCCCCTGCTGAGAAGAAGCTCAAGTCTGGTCCTAAGCCGGACACCGAGTGCTTCTATTGCAAGGACAAGGGTCATTGGAAGCGCAACTGTCCAAAGTACTTAGCGGACAAGAAGGCCGGCACCATCAAAGGTATATTTGATATACATGTTATTGATGTTTTCCTTACTAGCCCTCGTTGTAGTGCCTGGGTATTTGATATTGGTTCAGTTGCTAATATTTGTAACTCGAAACAGGAGCTACGGAATAAACGGCGGCTTGTGAGGGATGAGGTGACGATGCGCGTTGGCAACGGATCAAGAGTTGATGTGATGGCCGTCGGCAAGCTCTCCTTAGTTTTACCTTCGGGATTAGTTTTAAACCTCAATAAATGTTATTATGTGCCTGCATTAAGCATGAACATTATTTCTGGATCTTGTTTATTGCAAGACGGTTATTCATTTAAATCGGAGAATAATGGTTGTTCTATTTATATGAATAACATCTTTTATGGTCATGCACCTCTTGTGAATGGTTTATTTCTTCTAAATCTCGAAAGGGATGAAACACACATCCATAACATTGAGGCTAAGAGATGCAAAGTAGATAGTGATAATACTACTTATTTGTGGCACTGTCGTCTAGGTCATATTGGTGTAAAGCGCATGAAGAAACTCCATTCTGATGGACTTTTGGAGTCTCTTGATTTTGAATCATTTGACACATGCGAACCATGCCTCATGGGCAAGATGATCAAAACCCCGTTCTCCGGTATGATGGAGCGAGCAACGGACTTGTTGGAAATCATACATACCGATGTATGCGGACCGATGAGTGTTTCGACGCGCGGTGGATATCGCTATTTTCTCACTTTTACCAATGACTTAAGTAGATATGGGTATATCTATTTAATGAAACATAAATCTGAAACGTTTGAAAAGTTCAAAGAATTTCAGAATGAAGTGGAGAACCATCGTAACAGAAAGATTAAGTTTCTACGATCCGATCGTGGAGGTGAATATTTGAGTTATGATTTTCTCACGCATCTTAAAGCAAGTGGAATCGTTTCACAACTCACGCCACCCGGAACACCACAGCGCAATGGTGTGTCTGAACATCGGAATCAAATCTTATTAGATATGGTCCGATCAATGATGTCTCTTACTGATTTGCCGCTATCATTTTGGGGTTATGCATTAGAAACCGCTGCATTCACTTTAAATAGGGCTCCATCTAAATCCGTTGAGACGACATCGTATGAACTGTGGTTTGGTGCTAAACCTAAGTTGTCGTTTCTTAAAGTTTGGGGATGCGAAGCTTACGTCAAGAAGTTGATGCCGGACAAGCTCGAACCCAAAGCGGAGAAATGCGTCTTCATAGGATACCCTAAGGAAACTATTGGGTATACCTTCTATCACAGAACCAAAGGCAAAGTGTTTGTCGCAAAGAACGGTTCCTTTCTTGAGAAGGAGTTTCTCTCGAAAGAAGTGAGTGGGAGGAAAGTAGAGCTAGACGAGGTTATTGAACCTTCTCTTGAATTGGAGAGTAGCAACACCTGAAATTGTTCCGGTCACCGCACCAACAATGGAGGAAGCTAATGACAAGGATCATGAAGCTTGGACGATGTCACATCGAACGTCGCAGGTCGACAAGGTCGCGTGCCCCTCCTGAGTGGTACGGCAACCCTGTCTTGACTGTCTTGCTAGTAGAAGACAGTGAACCTACGAGCTATGAGGAAGCGATGATGAGCCCAGACTCTGAGAAATGGCTAGAAGCCATGAAATCTGAATTGGGATCCATGAGCGAAAACCAAGTATGGACTTTGGTGGACCCTCCTAGCGACCGAAAGGCCGTTGAGTGCAAATGGATCTTCAACAAGAAAACGGACGAGGATGGTAATGTTACCGTCAATAAAGCACGGCTTGTCGCGAAAGGTTTTCGACAAGTTCAAGGTGTTGACTACGATGAGACTTTCTCTCCCGTAGCGATGTTTAAGTCCATTCGGATTTTATTAGCAATTGCTGCGTTTCATGATTATGAAATATGGCAGATGGATGTCAAGACTGCTTTCCTCAATGGCAACATTGATGAAGAGTTGTATATGATGCAACCCGAAGGTTTTGTCGATTCTAAGGATGCTAGTAAAGTATGCAAACTTCAGCATTCCATTTATGGACTGAAGCAAGCATCTCGGAGTTGGAACCTTCGTTTTGATCAAGTGATCAAGAGCTTTGGATTTGTTCCAAATTGCTACGAAGCTTGTATCTACAAGAAAGTGAGTGGGAGCTCGGTGACGTTTCTGGTACTATATGTGGATGACATATTGATTATTGGAAATGACATCAACATGCTTAACAATGTGAAGAGTTATTTGAACAAGTGTTTTTCAATGAAAGACCTAGGTGAAGTCGCTTATATATTGGGCATCAAAATCTATAGAGATAGACAAAGACGCTCGATAGCTTTAAGCGAGTACATACCTAGACAAAGTTCGAAAGGTTTAGAATGGATAAGGCAAAGAAAGGTTCGGCCTATGTTGTCGGGTAAGATATTGAGCAAGGCTCGGTGTCCATTCTACGAAATGATAGGGAAGCTATGAGCAAAGTGCCTTATGCCTCGGCCATAGGTTCGATCATGTATGCCATGTTGTGTACTAGACCGGATGTGTCCAATGCTCTTAGTTTGACGAGCAGGTATCAAAGTGATCCAGGAGTGGAACACTGGACAGCCGTGAAGAACATCCTAAAGTACCTAAATAGAACTAAAGAAATGTTCTTAGTCTATGGGGGTGATGAATAGCTCGTCATAAAAGGTTACGTCGACGCTAGTTTCGACACCGACAAGGATGATTCTAAATCTCAGACAGGATACGTGTATATTTTTAATGGAGGAGCTGTGAGCTGGAGAAGCTGCAAGCAAAGCGTGATCGCGGGATCTACAAGAGAAGCGGAATACATGGTCTGCAGAAGCGTCAAGTGAAGGAGTTTGGATCAAACTTCATCATCGAAGCTTGGCATGGTTCCAAGTGCATTGGACCCACTGGAGATATTGTGTGACAACACCGCGCCATAGCACTCGCTAAGGAACCAAGATATCATCCAAAGACCAAGCATATCAACCGCAAGTTTCATATAATCCGAGATTATATAGCAGATGGAGATCTAAAGATTAGCAAAGTACATACGGATCTGAATGTCGCAGATCCATTGACTAAACCTCTTCCACGTGTAAAACATGATCAGCACCTCAGTGCCATGGGTGTGAGATTGTTGCCAGATGTAAACTAGATTATTGACTCTAGTGCAAGTGGGAGACTGTTGGAATTATGCCCTAGAGGCAATAATAAAGATGTTATTATTATAATTTCTTGTTCATGATAATGTTTATATTCCATGCTAGAATTGTATTAAGCGGAAACTTTAATGCTTGTGTGGTTTGTGAATAACACCGTGTCCCTAGTACGCCTCTAAGGACTAGCTCATTGATTAATGATGGTTAAGGTTTCCTAACCATGGACATGAGTTGTCAATTAATAATGAGATCATATCATTGGGGAATGATATGGTGGACAGACCCAAACTAAGCGAAGCAATTAGATCGTGTCATCGTGTTCGTCTTTGCGAAGCTTTTCTTATGTCAAATATTGTATTCCTTAGATCATGAGATAATACAACTCCCTGGTATCGGAAGAAAGCTTTGAGGTCATCAAACGTCATCCTATGAGAGGGTGATCATAAAGGTGTCTCTCAGGTGATCGGAAAGTATCTGTTGGGTTGTATGTATCGAGATGGGATTTGTCCCTCCTAAGTCGGAGAGATATACTTTGGGCCCACTCGGTAATCGATATCAACACCGCTTGCAAGCATGTGGTTAAGGAGTTAATCACAAAATGATATCGGATTACGAAACGAGTAAAGTACTTGCTATGAACGAGATTGAACTAGGTATGACGGTACCGACGATCAAATCTCGGGCAAGTAAAATATCGCGAGACGAAGGGAATATATATATGGGATTGATTGAATCCTGGCATCGTGGTTCATCCGATATGATCATCGATGAATGTGGGAGTCAATATGGGTTTTTCCGCACTCCGTTGATTATTGATAGAAGATCATGTCTGCATATTCTCGAACCCGCAGGGTCACACACTTAACGTGTCTCGACGCTAGGATAGATTGGATAATTGGTTTATGAGTTTTTGTTTGGAGTCTCGGATGGGATCCGGGACATCACGAGAGGTTCCGGAGTGGTCCGGAGAATAAGATTCATATAAGGCAGTGCAATTTTTGGAGTTCGGAATTGTTCCGGGTTAATCGGTATTGTACCGGAAGCTTCTAGAACCTTCCGGAAGGGGACCAACGTGGCCCCACCTTCCGAGAGGGGGCATGGGACTATGAGGTAGTGCCCTGGCCTCATTGGGCCAGGGGCACAAGGCCCCATAGGGCCCAGCCGTCCAAGGGGGTTTTAAACTCGAGATAGACGTTCTAGAAGGGGGGGGTTTCCTTGCCCCCCACTCCTTCTCCTTGGGGCCGCCGGTTTGGCTTGGGGGAGGGGGCTAGGGTTGCAGCCGCCCACCCCTCTATATAAAGAGGGATGGGGGCGCACCACCCCCCAGACCTTCCCCTCCAAGAGCTAGCCGCCCTGCTGCCCCTCCTCTCTTCCTCCCGACTGTTTGTAGGCGAAGCCCTGCTACAGAAACTCTCCACCATATACACCGCGCCGTCGCGTTGTAGATCCAATCCGTCTCTCCACCATACTTGCTGGTCCGAGGAAGGAGGAGACGTCGAGGTGCTGCACGTGTGCATCTCACGGAGGCACCGCCACTTGTGGTGCTAGATCGGATCGGATCGCGAGGAGGAGAAGCGAGTACGACTACATCACCCACGTTTCGACGAACGTTCATTGTCTTGAATCTTCAAGGGTATGAAGATCTAATCCAATCTCTCTCGTTGTTTGCATCTCCTAGATTAGATCTTGGCTTTCCCTCTGTTCGCATCCGTAGAAAATTTTGATTTACTATGTCGCGAAACCCTTTAATTTTTAGGAAAATTCTTGAGCAAGCTACGGGGTACCTCCAGGCTAAATTTGAACAACTTGCAACTAAACTGGCAGAAACTTGTCTAAATTGCGAGCAGTGCACCATAAGCTTTAAGTTGCAGCCAATTGGTGAATTATCCATGAAATTCTCTCTAATATTTACTAAAAAGGGTGATGCTTTTCACAGCACATCCTTGGTAACTGCTTCACAAAGTAAACCCTTTCGCCACCGTGAAAATGGAAAATATATTTTTTATAAAGAAAAAGTGAAAACTTTATGAAGCAACATTGTTTGTCATCATAAGATACATACATGTGCGGAATATGGACACATTACAACAAACTATGTCATGCTTTTAGCAAGTTATGTTAATTTATGAAATTTTTAGAAGGTATATGCTTGATATGGATTTGTTTCATAACCGTCATATACTACACATGCCTGACCTACGACTGGAATTTCTTCTTTCTCTCACCTATGTTCCCCTCCTCTACTAGAACCCTAGATCCACGAAACTGCTGCTTGAACACCAATGATAGGAGAACTGCCATCGGTGGTGTCGTTGGGGCGCCGATGTTTCACCACCATGTTGACCTCAATCTCGTCCCGATCTATGCTACGCCACCCGGGCCCTATGATTTCGCTCATCCTCTACCCTGGTTGCGGCCGTGTGGTGAAGCAGTATCTGTTGGGAAAGCAAATCACAAAGGATGGGTGTTCTACAAGTGCAAGAGGTATGGGGTACGTAATTTCTATAAATGATGCATGTTATAGAAACTTGATTTAAGTCATTGTCTGCATTTTATTCTTTGTTCATGTGCACGGTAGCTTAATTGAGATTGGTTGTGTGTAAATGCGTCGATTTGGTTGCAACTTTTGGCATCGGGAAATAAAGTACGTTATCTACTTGGCGGATACAACTTAATATTAGGCGATGTTGCTGTTGATGTCATATGCTGGGTATAGGAAAGAAGGGAGAAGCTTGAGCTTAAAAAAGAGGAGCAAAATCTCACTTTGGTGCAACCAAAAGACCAGAACATGATGAATTTGTTAGATGCAGTTAGGGTAATGCTTATTCTACTGAAGATTGTAGTGGTAGTGCTATATGTGTTGTGTGTAATATGCATTTTAATTGTTCTAAATAAGTGAGATGATGATATAGTGATGATATAGTGATGATATAGATGATCTAGTGAAGTAATGTACTAAACCTATAAATTAGTAATTTGTTGTGATATCATTTTAATCTATACTTATCAGCCGTAACACATGATATTATAGGCAAAATACATCCTTATAACTGAAGATAATTTTGATGGTGATAAATACTGAACATAAAAGGTAAAAAAATGAAAGGATTGGTCCTACTGTGTTACTTATTTGATCAACAGAGAACATTGTAAGTGAAGATGTTAAGTGAAGATGATCTGCCCCTCATTTGCAAAGCTTCTAAAATATACGTCCCTTATCTGATGTTTGCTACCTGATATTCGCCTTATTTTCTATCTGAAATATATAGGAATATCAAGAATATTCAGATCGAACTTCTCCACGCATCCAATCAGAGAGAAAATTTCGCATATACCCTTGTAGAGCTTCATACTATCAGGGACACCTTCAGCTTCTACCCATACTGTATGCCGCATTCCCTTGGGTTATATGACAGTCAGAGCATTCTGAAGCTTGATTTTTGCCTGTGTCCCTGTCAGGATGAATTCACCATATTCAATAACCATCTGGACAGAAATGTCATTAGAAAGTCCTTTCCTCTAGCTACTACCTTGTATTCCCTTTGCCAATTAAACTTCTACATCAGTCCACCATAAAGTACCGTAACTCTAGTCTGCCACTAATAACCTTGATTAACCCAACAACTATCCTTTCCTTGACTTCTCCTTCATCCTTCGCATGATGTGTCATTTAAAACTGAAGTTCTGGATGAGATTGTCCAACTGTGTGGATAACATGTTTCAGTTCATCCTAAATCTCACATTAATTCATGTCATGGTCCTATATACTTCTGCCCTATATATTTCATCAGAGTCGACTCCCTAATGCTGCAGTAAATATTCAGAGAACTCCCTCCATCTATAGTGTGCTGCCAATATCTAGTCTAGATGGTAAGGCCTTAGCATACGTTCTAGATCATAATGATCGAAGCCCTACAAATGTTGGTTCCTCGTACCAGGCCTTAAGATCATGATTGTATGCTCTGATATATGACAAATATGTATAGTAGACGCAATCGAGTTGAACTATGGGGTGCACTCTGGTGGCGACAAAGATCGACCAGTTATAATGAACAAAGAGGGCATGGTTGCCAATATCACCAACGGCCTCAAGAGAGTGGTTCTCTGTGTCCACCCGGTATAACACCGATTGACCTTTGGCAAAATCCCCGCCCAATAAAAGGAGTAGATCACCATCTGACTCCAGAAGATATAACTTATAGGCTCCTTATATGTCTTCAAAGAGTCGACCAGAAATTATTTTGGCCATTTTGACAGTGTTCGCTCGCTGCTCCAACTGGATGCTGGTCGACATAATGCCTCTCTTGTCATGTACTGCATACACTTCACCATAGACCAGTGTCATGCACTTCACAAGCAACCCACATGATGAATAAATTCCTTCTCCAAATACTTCATTGAAATCCCCCGTCAGAGTTATCTCATCGGCCCAAGCAATAACCCCCGGATAATTTGTGGAAACGAACACCATCATCAGGTACTTCGACACGACAACACTTGTCACAAAATCCGATGGTATCTCCACCTGAAACTCAGTGTTGGACTTATGAGTGAGTGGGTTCAGAAGCCGAATTGCCCGGCTCCTCCCTCTGAGAAAGAATGATGACACCATGATAAACACCGACTAACGATGGGTAACCTCGGCAATGCCCATGGTTATGGACTTAGGGTTTTATGGAAAAGAGAACGCTGGTGTTTTCACCGGATGATCAGACAAACAAGGGAGTTGATGTAGTCTGATTATGGTGAAAACTCGATTACAAAGTTGTCGGTTCACTAGTTTTGATCTAGCTCATGGCGTATTGCTGGAAACTAAGGCCCCCTCTCCGCCGGGGTCTCCCAAACTTTATATGAGAGGCTGGGTACTGGAGCCGTATCCGGAGAGGTTATAGTTTATGATTATAGTACAGGCTCTATGTCGGTCTGTACTTCTTCCTTGACTACCAAAACAGGCTTTTATTCGTCATATGCTCATTGAACTTATTTGGGCTTCATAGGCCGTAGGCCTTTATGTGCCTAGGATAACTAATCATATGGACCCGATAATTCATACCCATGTCACCGACAAAGTAGAAGCTTTCGATAAAGAGAACAATTAGCCATAAGATTTACAATGGAAAATACAAAAAAATGAATGTTAGATTGGATGAATTATGAACCTGCATTGAACGTCCATTAGATTCATGGTGAAGCAACATCCTGTGGCGAGGTTGAGGAACGTGAAGTCACCGAAGTCTGAACTGTGTGATCTATCAGGATCCGGTTGTTAAGATGGAGCTTGAGCTCTTTTAAAGTGTGGCGCCAATATTCACAGACTTCCCGATAAGCAGCTAGCATAGGTATTGATGTACTCCTCGTTCTCCAGGAAGGAATCAGCGATCTTGGCAAGTGGTTTTTCGGGCGATCTTGGCAAGTGGTTTGTTGGCTGGGAGATCAGACTAGTTCACCTTCATCCTGCTGCTGGCCATGGTTTATGTGGCAAGGGTTCCTATCGAGGAAGAAAGAATAATATGAAGACTAGGAGGGAGACAAGGAGGAAGAAAGAAGAACAGGGAGACTAGGACGATAAGAACATGAATAAATAAGAATAGGGAGACAAAGAGGGAAGAACTGGCACTATGCACCACACGGTAACAGGGAGACGAGGCGAGGATATGAAGTTGTTCCTATCGATTGAGGAAGAAGTGAGTGGAACTGCAACTTCACGGGATCTAGCGGTTTGGGGAACTAGTGCATGAACTGTATTTTTAGAACTAGCGCATGAATTGTTTGTATGTTTTTTCCATCAGGAGTTTGCTAATTAATCTCCATGCTTTCAAAACTAGCGCATGAACCGTTTTGTATTCCTTTTTAGATTATATATATGATGCTAATTAAGTAGTATCTCTAGAGTTTGCATGCTTTCTAGAGTTTGCTACATGTATTGTGCTTTCTAGAGTTTGCAAGTTTGGATCAACAGTGTTGATATATTGTGTTGATTGTGTGATGACGCCCATCACTTGTCGTGGAACGCTTCGTTGGAAACCCCAAGAGCAAGGTGTAAAGCAGCACAACAGCAAGTTTCCCTCAGTAAGAAACCGAGGTTATCGAACCAGTAGGAGGAAGGAAACGTCACACAGGTGTTGCAAACAACACGGAGACCTGTACAACACAAACTCAAGACTTTACCCCAACGAATCAGTGAGGTTGTCAAGCTCACCGGTTTGCTGTAACAAATGATTAAACATATGGTGTGGAAGGTAATGGTTTGCAGCAAGTAAACAAGTAACATTGGAAGATGTATGAATGGTAAAGATTGGACCGGGGTCCATAGTTCACTAGAGGTGCTCTCCTTAGATAAACAACATGGCATGAAGGGTAAACAAATTACAGCAGGGCAATTGACAGGAACTAAGCAAGGCATAACAATGCAATTACTAGTCAGAAAGATCCTATAAGATTCGATTGAGCAATACAACAAGATACATATACTGCCATCCAACTGCATCTATGACTAGAAGTCCACCTTCAGGTTATCATCCAAACCCCCTCCAGTATAAAGTAGCAAGCAATAGACAACTGCTTTAAGCAAAGTGTGTAAGGTAAACAGTCCACATGTTCCATGAACAAGAGACCGTTGTTTTCTCCCTAGTAGCAACAGCACATCTACAACCGAAGAGATTATTGTCACTTCCCTTGTAAACTAGAGGCATGAACCCACTATCGAGCATAAATACCCCCTCTTGGAGTCACTAGAAACTACTTGTCCAAGATAGCTACTAACAACAGAGAGCATGCAAGATCACAAACAACACAGACATGATAGAATCATAAGGACAAAACCATTAATCAAACCAACATAATAATCTCAATATCCATCAGATCCCCGCAAACACAACATGTATGATTACAAATAGATTAGATCTTGATCATGAACGGAGCTCACAAGATCTATACATGAAAGCACAAAGGAGGAGATACAACCATCTAGCTACTACATGGACCCATAGTACAAGGTGGAACTACTCACGCATCATACCGGAGAGAAGGCCTCCGGGATGATCTCCCCTCTGGCAGGGTGCCGGGAAGAACTTCAGATCCCCCCGATCTAGGGATGACGGTGGCGGCGTCTGCAGAAGGTTTCGTGGAGATTTGATCGGGTATTTAGGGTTTCTGCATCGGGGGCTTCTTACAGGCGAAGGAGGAGGCCAGAGAGGGCCACACCCCCTCCCAGGCGTGGGGCAGGGCCCATCCGCGCCTAGGGTGGTCTGGCTGCCCTGGCCCGCTTCTCCGTCTCCCCTCTGGACTTCTTGTTCCCCACGGAAAGTAATTGACTTTGACGTTTGTCTCATCCAATTCTGAGAATATTTCTTTACTAACTTTTCTAAAACTAAAAACAACAAAAAACAGGCAACTGGCAGTGTGGCAACTTGTTAATAGGTTAGTACCAGAAAACATGTAAAAAGTACCTCAAAGTGTAGACAAAGTAAAGTAAAGTAGATACTAAACAAGCATGGAGCATAAAAATTATAAATACGTTTCCGACGTATCAAGCATTCCCAAGCTTAACTCATGCTCGTCCTCGAGTAGGTAAGTGATAAAAAGAATAATTTTTAAGGTGACATGCACCCTCACAATAAAGATCCAACCATTTGCAAGCATTGAAAGCTAGGATCAATGAACTCTAAACATGTGCATGAAAGATGGAGTTCTAACAAAAGGACAAAGTGACTATGCATGCAACATGACAAGTTACAAACAAATATCATGAATAACATGCATTGAAAAACATTTGTTTGTTTCACATACAGAAAACATGGCATAGTGGCAATCAGCTTGTCCCTCATAGAGTAGCAAATAGATGCATAAGGAACCTTCAAAGTTCACAAGGGTGACTAGAAACAAATAGCACAAGAACAAGTAATATCACAATATGCATCAATCAATAATCTTTGGAACACTGCACACAGAATGACAACTATGCTCTCTTAATAGTGCCTAAAGGTAGAAGGTGTAGACTCAATAGTGGTGGAAGAAAGACCTTTTATAAAGGAAGCAGGGATTTCAAGTTTCAAAAAGAGCTTCAAAAAATTATGGTACTTGTTAGCTTTCAGCTCTCATTGCCCCTATCATAAGCATCTTGAAGTGATTAAGGTTAAAATGACAAAGATGGAGTATATGCTTGACGAAGTATAAGTTGGCAATCTCAAGTCCCTTGAATACGAGGGCCACACCTCATGCTAATCAACTTTGGTCACCTGTAAGTTCTTGTCATTGTAAGTATTTGCATATCATTGAGAACCGCCAATGGGGTACCCCTTGCACATGGTACATGAGCTATCCCATAACCAAAATGACAAGGCAAGAAGACAATGAGCATCTCAACAATCTTCTTATTTACCATGGGAATATGGTGCTTTTTTCTCTGTTTCCTCTTTTCTCAATGGGTCTCTTTTTTTATAAGAAGAATGCTTCATAGATGTCACTATGGTGATGCTGCAAGTTTCCACCATGATTAGGCATGGCTTAGGCTAGCAGCCCAGGCATTTCTCTAACACAGGATACAAACTCCATGGACTTACAAGTTCCCTCTTTATTTCACACCGGTGACATCCATAGACAAAAGAGCATGATATCAACTAAGTACAATGCCGAAAACGTTCCCCGTGACAGCACGGTTCTGCTAATTCCAATGTATAAGTGCAAGCATATACAACATAGATGACACAATGGTTCAAGTTTATTAGGGGCAAAGAATATAAAGTGTGCCATCAAGTTTGTGAGGGCTTTAATCACTAAGTTTTCACATAACAAAATAGTTTTTAATTGGAAGATAGCTGAAAAAAAGAATACACTTGAAATGGTGTAACACACCATGCATAGGAATTTATAGTGGACACTTTGGAAAAACTTGGTTTCTTGGAGTTGGAAGCATGAGTAAAGCTTACTCATACAAGTGGAGGCTAGCAAAAGACTGGGATCAACCAAATAAGAGAGCAATAATGGTCATAATCATGTAGTGCAACAAAGCATTACTAATCAAAGCAAAGAGTGGTACTACAATTCAAAGACTAAATGATCATATAAGCTATGGTGACTTGTCATAGTCATAACATGGTGTGAGCATGTGCCAAGTCAACCCAAGAAAAACATCAAAGGAGAATACCACAATACTATGCTTTTGCATGCTAAAACAACGCATAATTTCTTCAAGGCACACTAAGCAATCCCAATTTTTTGGAACAAGACATGCTAAAGCAATAATCACTAAGCATAAGGTCAAAACAACACCTATCATGTCATGCTAAAGTCTAAGTCACAGTCAATGCAAGCTCCTCTTGCACTTACAAGCAAGAACTTACTACTCCTTTCCAACACCAAGCAACTTATTTGCAACAACATAGCGAGAATGGGGGTCCAAACTACTTTATTCAAGCAAAATAAACAACCTAAGCAAATTAAACGAAAACTAAGACGCTCCAAGAACAACACAACTGTGCATGAAACAATAAAAACGAAGTGTCTAGACAGACCTGAGCTTTTTATTAATGAAGGGGATGCCTTGGGCATCCCCAAGCTTTGACGCTTGTACCTCTTGGATATTTCTTGGGGTGACACCATGCTGGCATCCCCAAGCTTGATCTTTTGTCCATTCTTCATCCCATTGCATCATTCTCTCTCTACACCTGAAATTTTTCTTTCACACAATCTTCATTAGCAACATTAGCTTATTAAAAGATATTAGACCTCTGGCAAAGCTTTGGAACATCAAGGTTTTTCACTAAAAACATAATAAACTATAGTAACTTCTTCAAAAATCTCAATTCACCTAAAGAGAACTAAAAAAGGAATCAATAAGAAGCAAATGCAAATAATGGCAGAAATCTGTCAAAACAGACCAGCAGGTAGAAACCGATTTTTTCGAACATCTTATGTTGCTCAAATAAAAACATGTTGAACTAACTAAAGTTATCTAACATACTGGGGGATTTATTCATAAATTTTCAGCTCAATCCGAGTTACATAGACTCCTCACGAATTTTTTTGGTGGAGGATAGAAATCTATTTCGCGACAGCATCTCCCCAAATCTTACTTCGCTCTCATTAGAGGTTATTATTGGCACAAAAAGCAAACAAAAAGGATAATGAGAGGTCATTAATAAAGTAATAACTTCCAATACTTAAGTAAACTATTGGGTTATCTCCCAACAAGTATTTTTCTTTAACGCCTTTAAGTTAGGCACAAGAAGCAAGAAGAATCAAGTATTTTCAAATTAAGAATTGAGATCAACACTTGCAAAGTCTTCAACTATGAGAGGTATCTCATCCAAATGAGTTTTGGAGGATACATTCTCATTTCTCTTTGGTTTACTACTTTCATCAAAAGGATTTTCAGGAACAATCCAATCAAAATTCTTTTCAATGGCCTCATGCATCCCAACAAGCTTAAAGGGTATGGGTATCTTAAATTAATTTTTAGGCTTGGTTTTATCTGAAGTATCCACAACATCTACACATGAGCCTAGCATATTAAAACGCTCAAAGACCTTTTTGGCTTCCTTAACAACATCATGGAACTCTTTGAGTAAAGTTTCAAGAATAAACTCTCTCTTTTCTACATTCTTTTCTTCTTTTAGTTTTAGGAACAAAATTTGCATCATGGGGTTAAGGCTAACAAACCTAGCCTCCAACATATGAACTAAAGAAGCTACAACAATCTCATAATGAGGAGCAAGTTCTGCTATAGATCTATCCTCAATATCCTCATGCTTGCTAACATGATTAAAGAATTCTTCAATATTATCTTTCCCAATTATGGAGCCACTACCTATCGCAAGATCTTTCAGGGCGACCTCAGGGAACAACATGGTGAGCTAGAGCAAGGTGGCAACTAGAGTAGGAACTAATTTTTATGTGTTTTTGAATAAAGAAAGCAAACCAAACTAGACTAATTATTTTTTTGGTTTTTTGAAAAGAGGCAAACAAAACCAAGAAAAAAAACAAAGCAAACTAAAAACAAAGTAAAGAGAAAGGAAGTGAAGGACTCCCCAAGTGAACACGTCCTTAGCCTCCCCGGCAACGGCGCCAGAAAATAGCTTGATAGCGCCCAACACTTGTCGTGGAACGCTTCGTTGGAAACCCCAAGGGTAAGGTGTGAAGCAGCACAACAACAAGTTCCCCTCAATAAGAAACCGAGGTTATCGAACCAGTAGGAGGAAGGAAACGTCACACAGGTGTTGCAAGCAATGCGGAGACCTACACAACACAAACTCAAGACTTTTCCCCAACAAATCAGTGAGGTTGCCAAGCTCACCAGTTTGCTGTAACAAAGGATTAAACGTATAGTATGGAAGGTAATGGTTTGCAACAAGTTAACAAGTAACAGTGGAAGATGTATCAATGGTAAAGATTGGACCGGGGTCCATAGTTCACTAGAGGTGCTCTCCTTAGATAAACAACATGGCATGAAGGGTAAAAAATTACAGTAGGGCAATTGACAGGAACTGAGCAAGGCATAACAATGCAATTACTAGTCAGAAAGATCCTATAAGATTCGATTGAGCAATACAACAAGATACATAGACCGCCATCCAACTACATCTATGACTAGAAGTCCACCTTCAGGTTATCATCCAAACCCCCTCCAGTATTAAGTAGCAAGCAATAGACAACTGCTTTAAGCAAAGTGTGTAAGGTAAATAGTCCACATGTTCCATGAACAAGAGACCGTTGTTTTCTCCCTAGTAGCAATAGCACATCTACAACCAAAGAGATTATTGTCACTTCCCTTGTAAACTAGAGGCATTAACCCACTATCGAGCATAAATACCCCCTCTTGGAGTCACTAGCAACTACTTGGCCAAGATAGCTACTAACAACGGAGAGCATGCAAGATCATAAACAACACAGACATGATAGAATCATAAAGACAAAACCATTAATCAAACCAACATAATAATCTCAATATCCATCGGATCCCCGCAAACACAACATGCATGATTACAAATAGATTAGATCTTGATCATGAATGGATCTCACAAGATCTAAACATGAAAGCACAAAGGAGGAGATACAACCATCTAGCTACTACATGGACCCATAGTCCAAGGTGGAACTACTCATGCATCGTACCGGAGAGAAGGCCTCCGGGATGATCTCCCCTCCGGCAGGGTGTCGGGAAGAACTTCAGATCCCCCCTGATCTAGGGACGACGGTGGCGGCGGTTACAGAAGGTTTCGTGGATATTTGATCGGGTACTTAGGGTTTCTGCATCGGGGGCTTCTTATAGGTGAAGGGGGAGGCCGAGGAGGCGGCCAGAGGGGACACACCCCTTCCAGGCGCGCCAGAGGGGCCAAAGTAGATACTAAACAAGCATGTAGCATCAAAAATGATAGATACGTTTTCGACGTATCATTGTGCTGATGCCTCCTGCCAATTTTCTATTATTGGGTTTGTTGTGATTATAATATGTTTATAAGGAGAGTGAAATACTATATTCTGACAATCAAAGTTTGGTGATATAGCGGTTTGAAGCTATGTGCTGCAGAAGGGGAGGTCACAAGTTCAATTCCTTCCAACTGCTAGTTCACCAAGCCGATTTTTCAGTCATTTAATTTCTTCTATCAAACAGACTAACATGTGGGACCAGCCAAAAAACATATGTAGATTGAGCCATATCGTGAAATACCACCGGGAAAACCATTCTGGCAGGTGAGGTCAGTTCACGGATGGCGCGTTTGTTGGACAAATGAGTCAAACATGCAAGCTCACGAAATCAATGATGATTATATATGCGACGAAATAATAAACTGGGATTCAGGACAGGGGACAATATCTATGAAAAAAACTAGGAATGTCATGGATGACCGGGCTAGAGACCCTCCAAGCGCCTCCAGACGAAAAAGACCAGAACGTCAGGAATCCATGACGTTTTTACCCTGCGTCATAGAAAAACGCCATAGACCTCACTTTATCTTGTAGTGGTCTTAGGGAAGACTAATGCTCGGTGTCATGCCAACACAGGGAGAGACCATAGGTCGTTCGCCAAATGTTTGAGAAGCAACGGGTTTTGCAGACTTGCCTTGCTCTATCTTCCTTACAAGCTTTTAGACTATTTTTCTATTGGGATATTTTTATTTCATCTTTATCTTTATTTTTTTCCTTTTTTTGATATTTTTATCTCCCTTTGCTATGGATTCAACTTTTTCTATTACCTATGCACTATCATTATGCAAGAGCAAGAGTATAATGCATCAGCAAATACATAATGAGCTACTCTCGATTGGCTAGGTAACAAAAAGTAAGCAAGGGGGTGATACGGCGGAAACGTATCTATAATTTTTGATGTTCCATGCTTTTTTAGTATCTACTTTGCTTTGCTTTGTCTACACTTTGAGGTGTTTTTATATGTTTTCTGGTACTAACCTATTAACAAGATGCCACAGTGTCAGTTGACTGTTTTCTTATGTTTTTAGTTCCAGAAAGGCAAAAAATCAATATTCTCGGAATTGGACGGGACAAAAGCCAAAGTCAATATTTTACCGGGGGGAACACGAAGCCAGAGTACGAGACGGAGGAGAGCCACCAGGGGGCCACACCCCCTGGCCGCGCGGGTGGGCCCACGCCGCTCCTGGGGAGAGGGTGCGGCCGCCCTGGCGACCCCCTGCCTCGCCTCTTCGCCTATAAAGACCCCCGATACAGAAACCCTAATTACCCGATCAATATTCCACGAAACCATCTGTAGCCGCCGCCACCATAGTCCCTAGATCGGGGGGATCTAAAGCTCTTCCTGGCACCCTACCGAAGGGGAGATCATCCCGGAGGCCTTCTTCTTCATCATGCCAGCCTCTGGTATGAAGTGTGAGTAGTTCCACCTTGGACTACAGGTCCATGTAGTAGCTAGATGGTTATATCTGCTCCTTTGTGCTACCATGTTTAGATCTTGTGAGCTCCGTTCATGATCAAGATCATCTATTTGTAATCATGCATGTTGTGTTTACGGGGATCCGATGGGTATTAAGATTACTATGTCAGATTAATTAATGGTGTTGTTTGTGGTCTTGCATGTTCTCCGTTTCTAGTAGCTATCTTGGCCGAGTAGATGCTAGTGACTCCCAGAGGGGGTACGTATGCTCGATAGTGGGTTCATGCCTCTATTTAATCTAAGGGAAGTGACAGAAATCTCTAAGGTTGTAGATGTGCTGTTGCCACTAGGGAGAAAACAATTGTCTCTTGTTCATGGAACAAGTGAATTGTTTACCTTACACACTTTTCTTAAAGCAGTTATCTATTGATTGCAACTTAATACCGTAGGGGGTTCAGATGATAACCTAAAGGTGGATTACTAGTCATAGATGCAGTTGGATGGCGGTTTCCAACTTCTCAAAATTCTTCACCTCATATAAGCTAAATCCATAGAGTTGACCGAGTTTATGGTATTTGATAATAGGGCATGGATATGATTTGAGGATTCCGAACACGCCCTATATATCTTGTTGTATTGCCTAATCAAATCTCATAGGATCCTGAATGTCTAGTATTGCATTGTTATGCTTTGCTCAGTCCTGTCAATTGCCCCGCTATAATTTGTTTACCCACCATGCCATGTTTGTTTATCTTAAGGAGAACATTTCTAGTCAACTATGGACCCCTGTCCAATCTTTACCATTGATATATCTTCCACTGTTACTGTTTACTTTCTGCAAACCACTATTACCTTCCACACCATACAGTTAATCCTTTGTTTTCAGCAACCGGTGAGATTGACAACCTCACTGTTCGTTGGGGCAAAGTCTTGAGTTTGTGTTGTGCAGGTCTCCAAGTTGCTAGCAACACATTTGAGTCGTTTCCTTCCTCCTACTGGTTCGATAACCTCGGTTTCTTACTGAGGGAATACTTTCTGCTGTGCTCATCACACCTTGCTCTTGGGGTCTCCCAATGAAGCGCTACCACGCGCCATCAACAAGTTTTCTGGTGTCGTTACCGGGGAGGCTAAGGAAGTCTTCGCAAGGGGAGTCCTTCACAACCTTTTTCCTTACTTTGTTTTTGTTTTGCTTAGTTTCTTTTGCTTGGTTTTGTTTGCCTCTTTTTATCAAAAACTCAAAAACATAGTTTCGTTTGGTGTGCTTTCTTTTATCAAAAACACAAAAAAATTAGTTCCTACTCTAGTTGTTGGTTTGTTATTGCCTTGATTTGTCATGCTTTCTATCAATGGATGGTTTCTTTGAAACTAGTTCTTATTGGCAAGGTGGGTTCACGGAAGAACAAAAGTATTATTATAAGGAACACCGTTTGTCACAAAAAGGGAAACACTTATGGGATCAAATTGATAAATTGAATACTATTGCTAGAGAGGTGTGCTCTACTTATAATGTTACTTATTGCTTTGATAAATCTTATTGCTGTAGGAGGTATAAACACCTACCTTTTCAATGTGAGTATAATGATAATGTTACCATATCTTCTTATGTTAAAGGAAATTATGACTTTTATGATATGGAACAAATTGAAGAATTTATTGCCTTCAACGGCGCATTTGAACTTGCCAGTTTGCTTGAAAATACTGATGATGCACCTTATGAATATGAGGTTTATGAGATACTTAAATTTTGCTTTGATAATTACAAGGAAGAAGATGGCTATATTCTTGAATATTTTAATAGGTTCTTTCCATAAATAAAAGAGACTAATGCCTTGCAGGAGCCTATGGAAGACGAAGTTGCTGAACCTGAAAGCCCATTAGATGAAAAAGAGGAGGAGAGTGATGAACAAAAGGAGGAAGAATGGATTATCTACCCATGCCTACCTTCTAATGAGAGTAACTCTTTATCCCTTACAATATTTGATTGTCCCCCATGCTTACCCAAGGAGGATGAATGTTATGTTCCTGTGACTTTTGCTACTATGGGTAAAACTTGTGATAATAATTATGCTTATGTTATCTATGATAATCCTATATTTGTGCCTAACTTTGAAATGCATGGTACTAAAGAGTTTTCCTTAGAAAATATTTATGATAAAGCTCTAGATGATGGTCCTATATTGAATTATCAGTCACCTTGTTATAAAATTGTTAAAAGTGGGTTTGAAAGTTTTTATCCCACTATTTTTGAGCTTGATAGAAATTATGTGTTTGTAGATTATGAAAATCCTACTTTATGTGATAGTTATATTGTTGAGTTTATTCATGAGGCTAATGAAAATTATTATGAGAGAGGAAAAGATGGTTGTAGAAGTTTTCATGGTACTGAAACACCTCTCTATGTGCTGAAAGTTTTGAAGTTGCTCTTGTTTTATCTACCCATTCTTGTTACTATGTGCTTCTTTGATTTATTCTCTTACAAGATTACTATGCATAGGAAGTGTTTTAGACTCAAATGTGTTTTGAATTTGCTTTTTGATGCTCTCTTTTACTTCAACTCATAGTTCTTATGTGAGCATCTTCTCAAATTATCATGCCTAACTTAAAGGGGTTAAAGAAAAATACTTATTGGGAGATAACCCAAAAGTTTTCTTGAGTCTTGGAAGTTATTACTTCTATAATGACCTCTCCTTATCCTTTTATTTGCTTTTTGTGCCAAGAATAACCACTAGTGAGAGGAAAGTAAGATTTGGGGAGTTGCTGTCTCGAAACAGATTTTTGTGCTTCACCGTAAATATTCGTGTAAAGTATCTGTAAGTTGGATTGAGCTGATATTTTCTGAATAAATCCCCCAGTATGTTAGATAACTTTAGTTAGTTCAACACTTTTTTATTTGAGCAATAGAAAGTCTTCGAAAAAATCGGTTCCTACCTGCTGGTCTGTTTTGATAGATATCTGCCATTATTTGCATTTGCTTCTTATTGATTCCTTTTTGGGTTCTTTTTGGGAAATTAAACTTTTTGAAAGAATTGCTACAGTAGCTTATGTTTTTAGTGAAAGTTTTTTTGTTCTAAAGTTAAACCCAACGGTCTATTATCTTTTGAATACACTAATGTTGCTAATGAAGATTGTGTGAAGTTTTGTATGAAGGAAAATTTTTAGGTTTAGAGAAAGAATGATGTAATGAGATGAAGAATGGACAAAAGATCAATCTTGGGGATGCCACCCCGTGTCACCCCAAGAAATATTCAAGAGGTAAAAGCGTCAAATCTTGGGGATGCCCAAGGAATCCCCTTCTTCATCAATAAAAAGCTCAGGTCTTTCTAGACACTTTGTTTTTATTGTTTCATGCACTGTTGTGTTGTTCTTGAAGCGTCTTAGTTTTCTTTTTAGTTTGCTTAGTTTGCTTGAATAAAGTAGTTTGGACCCCCGTTCTCGTTGTGTTGTTTCAAATAAGTTGATTGGTGTTGATGAGGAGTAGAAAGTTCTTGCTTGACTTGTACAAGAGGAGATTGGTTTGATTGTGACTTAGACTTTACCATGTCATGCTAGGTGTTGTTTTGACTTTATGCTTAGTTATTGTTGCTGTAGCATGACTTGTTCCAAACAATTATGATTGTTTAATGTATCTTGAAGGAATCATGCGTTGTTTTAGCATACAAAAGCATAGTATTGTGGTATTCTCCTTTGATGCTTTGTTTGGGTTGACTTGGCACATGCTCACACCATGTTATGACTATGAACAAGTCATCATATACTCTTTGATCATTTAGTCCTTGACTTGTAGTACCACCCTATGCTTTTATTAGTAATGTTTTGTCGCTCTGCATGATTATGGCCATTATTTCTCTCTTAGTTGGTCGCTCCCAGTTTTTTTGCTAGCCTCCACTTGTATGAGTAAGCTCTACTCATGCATTCAACTCTCAAGAATCCAAGTTATTCCAAAGTGTCCACTATAAATTCCTATGCATGGTGTGTTACACCATTCCAAGTATATTCTTGTTTTCATCTATTTTCCAATTAAAAAGTCTCTTTGTTATGTGAAAACTTAGTGATTAAAGCTTCCACGAACTTGATGGCACACTTTATTTTTCTTGCCCCTAATAAACTTGAACCATTGTGTCATCTATGTTGTATATGCTTGCACTTATACGTTGGAATTATCAGAACCGTGCTATCACGGGGAACGCTTTCAACATTGCACTTGTACTTTGTACACATTGATATCATGCTCTTTTGTCTATGGATGTCGTCGGTGTGAAATAGAATGGGATCTTGTAAGTCCATGAAGTTATGTATATGTGTTAGAAAAACGCCTGGGCCGCTAGCCTAATTCATGCCTAATCATGGTGGAAACTTGCAGCATCACCATAATGACATCTAAGAAGCTTTCTTCTTATAAAAAAGAGAGACATATTAAAAAGAGGAAAGAGAAAAAAAGCACCATTTTCCCATGGTAAATAAGAAGATTGCTGAGATGCTCATTGTCTGTTTGCCTTGTCATTTTGATTATGGGATAGCTCCTGTATCATGTGAAAGGGGTACCCCGTTAGCGGTTCTCTATGATACGCATGTACTTACTAGTTACTATGACAAGAACTTACATGTGACAAAAGTTGAGTAGCATGAGGAGCGACTCTCGTATTCAAGGGACATGAGATTGCCAACTTATAATTTGTCAAGCATATGCTTCATAGTTTGTTCACTTTAACTTTAATCATTTCAAGATGCTTATGATAGGGGCAATGATAGCTGAAAGCTAACAAGTACCATAATTTGTTTGTAATCTTTGTTTGTAATCTTTCATGTTGCATGCATAGTTACTTTGTATTACTGTTAGAATTCCATCTTTCATGCTCATGTTTAGAGTTCTTTGATCCCAGCTTTCAATGCTTGCAAATGGTTTGATCTTGATTTTGATGGTGCATGTCACCTCAAAAGATATTCTTTTTATCACTTACCTACTCGAGGACGAGCGGGAGTTAAGCTTGGCGATGCTTGATACATCGGAAACGTATCTATATTTTTTGATGTTCCATTCTTGTTTAGTATCTACTTTGCGTTGCTTTGTCTACACTTTGAGGTGTTTTTATATGTTTTCTGGTACTAACCTATTAACAAGATGCCACAGTGCCAGTTGCCTGTTTTCTTCTGTTTTTGGTTCCAGAAAGGCAGAAAATCAATATTATCGGAATTGGACGGGACAAAAGCCAAAGTCAATATTTTACCTTGGGGAACACGAAGCCAGAGTACGAGACGGAGGAGAGCCACCAGGGGGCCACACCCTGCCGCGTGGTGGGCCCGCTCTCAGGGGAGAGCCGCCTGGCGCCCCGCCTCGCCTCCTATAAAGACCCCGTCAGAAACCCTAAGTGCCCGATCAATATTTCACGAAACTGTCTGTAGCCTCCGCCACCATCATCCCTAGATCGGGGGATCTGAAACTCTTCCCGGCACCCTGCCGGAGGGGAGATCATTGATACATTGGAAACGTATCTATAATTTTTGATGTTCCATGCTTATTTAGTATCTACTTTGCTTTGCTTTGTCCACACTTTGAGGTGTTTTTATATGTTTTCTGGTACTAACCTATTAACAAGATGCCACAGTGCCAGTTGCCTGTTTTCTGCTGTTTTTTGTTCAAGAAAATCTAGTAAGGAAATATTCTCGGAATTGGACGGGACAAAAGCCAAAGTCAATATTTCACCGAGGAGAACACGAAGTCCAGAGGAGAGACGAAGGGGAGCCACAGGGCGGCCACACCCCCCAGGCACGGGCCCACCCTAGGTCGTGCCTGGTAGGGTGTGGGCCCACTGCCCGCCTCCCTGCCTCGCCTCTTCGCCTATAAGAAGCCCCCGATGCCTAAACCCTAAGTACCCGATCAATATTCCACGAAACCTTCTGTAGTCGCCGCCACCATCGTCCCTAGATCGGGGGGATCTGAAGCTCTTCCTGGCACCCTGCCGGAGGGAAGATCATCCCGGAGGCCTTCTTCTTCATCATGCCAGCCTCCAGTATGAAGCGTGAGTAGTTCCACCTTGGACTACGGGTGCATGTAGTAGCTAGATGGTTGTATCTCCTCCTTTGTGCTTTCATGTCTAGATCTTGTGAGCTCCATTCATGATCAAGATCTCATCTATTTGTAATCATGCATGTTGTGTTTGCGGGGATTCGATGGATATTGAGATTACTATGTCAGATTAATAATGGTTTTGTCTTATTGATTCTATCATGCCTGTGTTGTTTGTGATCTTGCATGCTCTCCGTTGTTAGTAGCTATCTTGGCCAAGTAGTTGCTAGTGACTCCAAGAGGGGTTATTTATGCTCGATAGTGGGTTCATGCCTCTATTTAATCTAAGGGAAGTGACATAAATCTCTAAGGTTGTAGATGTGTTGTTGCCACTAGGTAGAAAACAACGGTCTCTTGTTCATAGAACAAGTGGATTGTTTACCTTACACACTTTGATTAAAGCAGTTATCTGTTGCTTGCAACTTAATACTGGGGGGGGTCGGATGATAACCCAAAGGTGTACTTCTAGTCATACATGCAGTTGGATGGAGGTCTATGTATCTTGTTGTATTGCCCAATCGAATCTCATAGGATCTTGATGTCTAGTATTGCATTGTTATGCCTTGCTCAGTCCTGTCAATTGCCCTGCTGTAATTTGTTTACCCTTCATGCCATGTTGTTTATCTAAGGATAACACCTTTAGTGAACTATGGACCCCTATCCAATCTTTACCATTGATACATCTTCCGCTGTTACTGTTTACTTGCTGCAAACCACTGTTACCTTCCACACCATACAATTAATCCTTTGTTATACAAACCGATGAGATTGACAACCTCACTGTTCGTTGGGGCAAAGTCTTGAGTTTGTGTTGTGCAGGTCTCCAAGTTGCTTGCAACACCTTTGGGTCGTTTCCTTCCTCCTACTGGTTTGATAACCCTGGTTTCTTACTGAGGGAAAACTTGCTGTCGTGCTGCGTCACACCTTGCTCTTGGGGTTTCCCGACGAAGCACTCCACGTTAATCCATCACCATCAGTCTTGTACAACCTAGGTCTCGATGTAGATCCTAGAGAGGTTCCCCCTATGGGAAGATGGAGGCTCAGCCAATTCTAGTCAATATTCATTCTAGGGTTTCTAGGAGGAGGTGGCGACATATTTATAGGTCATCCACTTAAACACTTCTATGCATAAAATAGGAAGTTCTAGGCGAGTTGGGAGCGTTACATGGGCCAATCCCAACTCTTGGCATGCGAGCCTGCTCCTTAGGGAGAGACTCCGAGGTGGCTATAGACTCTGGGGCAGTGTTCGGGGTAGACTCTAGGGTGGCTTTATAAGCTCCTGGAAGGGTGGTCAAATACTAGGCCGGAGTCCTCGAGGGAGAGCTTTTGGTCGGGGCGGAGACTCCTGGTTCATAGAGCAGAGACACGGGGTCCTAGGGCGGAGACTCCAGTCTTGGGGTAGCTGCTTCTTGCGTCTTCTCTTCCATGCTTCTTGCTTGGGTGTGTTGGCTCCTATGTCATCCTTGGCATCTCCTCTTGGCATCATTCTCATGTGTTTGGACCAGTCACCTGATAGGCATTTGGCTCAAGTAGGATCGTATTCAAGTGGGTACTAATGGAGGACAAGGGATGGAAGGAGTTCACCTTATGATGGGCTGCATCACAAAGCTATTATTACTTTGATACGGGAATATAGGGACCTGATTTACTCCTAACTATGGCCAAAACATTCCTAGGTTATTATTTACTCCGATACAGTGCAATACTAGGAAACCTGATTTACTCTTTATCTTTGGCACGGTCGTGCGGCGACTAGTCCGGGCGAGGCAGTCGGTCAGGGGGGGGGGTGAGCTGGGTCTCGATCGGTCAGCCAAGACGACAAGGGTACGACGGCTCAGAACTGGGTATCCGGCGTCCCCAGTCGGAGCTGCGCGCTTTCACCGTGCATGCATGCTACATGCAACCCGCCCTGGTTTTTACCGCGCGAGCGAGCGACAAGCTCCCGCGGCGGCCATGCCGCCTTGCGTACGGGGCTCGCACACCCTGCCCTCGCCACGCTCCGGAGAAAGTCAGCCTCCATCCATCCATCCGTCGCCTTTCCGTGTGTTCAGCCACACAACACACATCGTCTCCAAAGCAAGAAGGGATGAGAAAAATAATGGAAATCCCCATCGCTCTCGCCCTCCTGTACCCCCTGATCTCGTCTGCCTGCTCCCACATACTTCTTTATTGTCCTCTTTGGAAGCCAACTCAAGTTACCCATCCATCCATCTCTCTACCTCTTCTCCCCCCCTCACTGCTACTACGTGCTCCATCATTCTCTCTCCCCCCCTTGCTGCCGCTGCCGCTAGCTAGCTTGCTTGGTGTAAAGAATAGATCGTCCCCTTTCCAGCATCTCTCTCACATCCCATCCTGCTTCCCCTCCACCCTACCTCCTTTTCTGCAGCCCCCGCCAGCGCCAGGCCTGATTGATATATCGGATCGCTAGCTAGCCCTCCATTCTCCTACCTCGATCGATCGAGCTAGCTAGCAGATCGACCCAACACCTCTGCGTGCGTATCTCCTCTTCAACGACATGTACCCGGGTAGATGATTGCTACCTAGCTCCTCCGGTGTTCCTTTGCTAGCTCTGATCGAATTGATTGTTGGAAACCAAAAGGGAATTATTGGGCGAGGCTGGTGAAGCTCTCTCTTCCTTTCTTGCTTGCTTGCTTCTCGCGAGCATCCACTATAGGGAAAGAGAGATCGGCCAAGGAGGCGCGCGGAGAACCCTAAGCCATGTGCGACTACTTCCTCCAGCGGATGGAGGGCGACCAGGCCGGCGGAGGCGGGGACCTCACCGACATCGTGCGCGCCGGCGGCGCCATGCCCAGCAACAGCGACGGCGACCTCCCGTCCACGGCCGCGGAGTGGCAGCTGCAGCCCGCGGACCAGCCGATGCTGTTCCCGCCGCAGCAGCAGCCGTCCTCGGACGGCGGCTTCGGTGACCCTTTCGCGGGGCTCGGAGACCCGTTCAGCACCGACTACTCGTCGGGCGCCGCCGACTTCCTCGACGGCATGCCTGACGCCATGGCCAAGGTCCGCTTCGACGGCGGCATCAGCGCGTGCGGAGGAGGCCGAGGCGGCGAGCAGATGTTGGACATGGGCAGGAAGCCGCTCTTGCCGAGGGGGATGCAGCAGATGATGCCGGGGGGCATCGGTGCCGGGATGGGGCCCAGGCTGATGCAGTCGCCGCTCTCGCCGATAGCGATACGCCCGTACCCGGCCATGACCGCGGGAGACATGATGAAGCTCGGCATCACGGCCGGCCAGGCGGCTGGGTGCGCCATCGACGCCGCCGTGGCAGGCATGCAGATGTCGTCGCAGCGCAACGGCGGCGCCATCAAACGCAGGTTGGAACCGCCCGGCAACTGCTTATATCACCATTCAGATAGCTAGATCTGAACTGATCCAAGCTAGAATTCCTCATCGCGTTGCATGCATACTTAGCGCATCTTTTCGCAAATGTGTTTTTTAGGGGAAAATTCAACTGCTCCTCCTTCCTATATCTTTTGGTCTTTAATTCGCTCTTCTTCTTTCCGTGTTCTTCACTTCACCTTGAGAGGAAGTTCCGAGGATTTCTCGGGATGTGACCTGAATTAATCGGCAAGACTCTGTGAGTACTGCCTGGAGCTCGCAATTTTAGGCGCAGGAGTCTTCCTTCGTAGCCACATGGTTATCGTGATCGGTGCAAAAATTTCTGAATTGGCAAAACAATTTCTCTACTACACGATCGAGGTCATGGCATGTGCATATGTAGTGTGCTTATAGCCAGGTTTCTTTCTGGCCGGCAAGTTTGCCTTTTTGAAACCCTAAGCAATTTGTACTAGCTAGTACTAGTACATTTCAAAATAGTTGCAACATTTCCACGATTTCGTTACAGCGTATCACACGATCGATCGAGTACCTACATATGGTACTGTAAAATTAATATTTGTGATGTTCCACACGTTTGTGATATTTTGTTGCTTTTTCGATTCTAACTTGCCAATGATCAATGTACGCAGGAAGAACCAGGCGAGGAAGGTGGTGTGCATCCCGGCGCCGACAACGGCGGGGTCAAGACCAACTGGGGAGGTGGTTCCTTCTGATCTCTGGGCATGGAGGAAGTACGGCCAGAAGCCTATCAAGGGCTCTCCTCACCCAAGGTATGTATTGTGCACGCATGAATTACCAATTAGTTAACACTGATCCGAATAAACCGTTTATATTCGATCGATGCATATGATGCTTCTATGCGTTCCTACCAAGGGTCATTAGCATCATGTCATCTAGTAGTAAAAAATTCAGTAAGCATCTTTTACATCGAAGCTTGATCGAGTGCTTAAATGAGGATGAAGCTTCTGATGCGATAAGAGTAAACTAATCTTGGTTACATGCATGGTCCAGCATTTAGCTCCATGCATATTGTCTCTGCACGATCGATGCACATGAACTCGCGCGCTGAAATTAATTGGAAGATAAACAAATGGGGCACCTAGCTAGCTAGGGATTTTGTAAGAAACAAATGGGGGCACCTTGCACAGTCCTCCCTTTTCTAAGAAAATGGCATTTTGAAGGTACACGCTACACATAGTAATAACAGAGAAACATAATTTGTGGCCAAATGTGTCCTACCAAGATAGATATACATGCCATGCCACTGAAGAAATTTGAAAATTCTAATTCTTTGAAATTTTCAAGAACAAGTGGCTCACCGCTAACTAGATTGATGTCTTCTAAGGAATCTCTGTAAATTCTCATACATGTGATATTTTAAGTATTTTTTTTGTTAATAATTAATAAAAATACAACAAAAAAACTAAATTTAAACATCTGTCATGAATATACTGTTGGAATCTTCCTTCATATACACATATCTAGAGAGGAGTATCACCATGGAAAAAATAGTGTGCTATTTCGACGTATAGCATATATATTTGGAGAGCTCATGGTAAACTAATTGGTGTACAATGTCTGGCTAATAGCATGCTATAGCGCAATATAGCACAGTACTAAACGCTATGGTACTGTGAAATAGCGCTATTCTTTTCGTTGAGTATTACTAAGCTCAGTTGAACCTATCTACACCCCCACTCATGTTTGATATTTCCGATGTGGAAAAAAATCTTGAAAATAAAATTGTATTTCACGCAATACATATTCTTTTTTCATACATCTCAATACAAGATCGACCAGGCAAATTTTGCAGAGCCAAATAATTTGGTTCCATTTTTTTGCGTCCAAAATTTCTTAATTCCTAAGAGACTGGGATCGATGGCAAACCAAACTCCTCACACGTTGGATTAATTATATATTATGTCTCTTAGCAAAATTAAATTGCCACAGGTTTCTCAAAATACAAATTAAGTGTGACACAAACCTAGTTAAGAAGGGCCTAGTGTTACTACTGTGTTAGTACGTGCAATGTACTGCTTACATTACGTCTGAAGTTCTGAACAAGCGATGAAGGTACATATATGTATGGAGGCGATTGGATTCTAACAAGTGTTGTTGTTGATTGCAATGAATGATACACAGAGGGTACTACAGATGCAGCAGCTCGAAAGGGTGCTCGGCACGGAAGCAGGTGGAGCGCAGCCGGACCGACCCCAGCATGCTCGTCATCACCTACACCTCCGAGCACAATCACCCCTGGCCGACCCAGCGCAACGCGCTCGCCGGCTCAACCCGGTCTCACCACGGCAAGAACGGCAGCGGCAGCGGTGGCGGCGGCGGCAGTGGCTCAGGTTCCAAGAGCTCACACAACGAAAAGCAACCACAGACAAATAATCTCAAGGAAGAGAGAAAGGATCACCAGACTGCGACAACCACGACGACTACGGCGACGACCACCACTAGCACAGTCACTACAACGGCCAGCACTTCTCCTATGATCGTGAAGGAGGAGACAATGGCATTGGGTGGATCATCGGATCAGGCGTTGGCCGGAGACCATAGATCCATGAACACGGCGGCAGGAGACCACTGCGAGCTCATGGGCCACGTGTTCAGCGAGAGCTACAGGCCGATCATTCCGGAGTCCGGCCACCACGAGGACTTCTTCGCCGACTTCGCCGACCTCGCCGAGCTGGAGTCGGATCCCATGAACCTCATCTTCTCCAAGGAGTACATGGAGGCGAGGCCAAGCGGTACCGGCGACAATGGCCCGGAGAAGGCAGCCGCGGCCAAGGATTTGGATCCGTTCGACTTGCTAGATTGTTGGCCAACTGCTTCTACAGCAGGGAGCACGTTTGAGCAAGGGAAGAGAGACTGAATTAGTTGATGCTTTGATCAGCGCAATGCGCAGAGGCAGGGTTTACACGCATACGGTTATACCACACGTACGTACACTACTTGATCTCCAGCTAAATAACCTTGAAGATTAACCACCACAAGGTCAGCAAGGAAGAAAGATGAGAGTTTTCGCTTTCGCTTTTGTTATTTTCTTCTGTGTGTTCTCTCTCCTTATTACTATTGTTTGTGACAGAGATTCATTTTTTTTGTTCAAGGTCTAGGATATGGAGAACCTTATTTCTTAGGTTTGTGCCAGCAGCTTGTAACTTATGCATGCGATGAGGATTGTCGTTTATCTCTCTCGATATTACTCTCCTCTTCCATCCATCGATCTGTGCGTGTGTTTTTAGCGTATGTGTTTATTGTTATCTAACAGAAAATTTAATGATGTTCCAAGTGTTGGGAGAAGAGGATATAGATGTAGGCTACCCTAGATGTAGGTTGTGATTGTGATAGATGCATGGAAGAGTAGGAGACCCACGTCCTTGAATGGGATGTGACACAAAGAAAACTGGGGCATATGCAGGTAGAGTTGCAACGGAAGATCGAGTGCTACGCCCTTTGGGGTGAATCTATCTCTCTCTAGATTTCTCTCTCTCCCTCTCCCCCTCTCTCTCTAACTCAGTTGGCAGAATAGTGCATGTCTCGGCGGTGAGAATCTGAATCAATATAGGGGAGAGGGGACACTAGCTGGCCTCTTGCTTGCAAGAGGAGAGCATATGTTGGATTCGCTGGACGGTACATATTTTTGTCTCTGCGCTGCGCCAAAGAAAAGTACTGCATTTACTTCCTCTGCTCTCCTGAATTCCTGATATGTGTGTATATATATTAGTCTCCCAGCTCATCACGGGCGTACGTACTCGTCGTGCAGTCGTGCGTATGCATACGCTTGTACCTATCAGTTCATGTGATATGATACTAAGAACTGATGTGGGAGTGTATATATAATCTAGCGCGGCATGCCCACAAGCAGCAGCTGCCTTCTTGCATCATCATACGTGTGTCCTGCGCACATATATGTGCATACGCATGCAGGGAGTATGTGTGCACTTCAGTACAAGCTGCATGTGCTACATATGTAGCACATACTATATCTAACCAGCTTTTATTTGCCCCACAGGATTAATACCATTCCCCATCCATCTATAGTAGTGCTACATGCACAAGTATGTAGGGTCGACACTACTTTTGAATACGTACCCCTGCTCGTCAGCTCATCTTTGTTTCACAGTTGCTCTCTGAATGCATTGTGTGTAGAAAGCGAAGAAAGACCAGTGCTTGACTGTCTTATCTGGATTAGTGAGCATGTGGCATGTTTCTTCAAGTACCTAGCTCAGACCCTAGTGAATTCCTCTGCTTTCCTCAAAAATGAGCTTTTGGATAAACCAGCTGGTTGGTGCAAGCATATATACATGGTATTATAGCTGATATCTCACATAAAGATGCAAGTCACCCAATTTAAAATTTAAAATTTGCAATCTACTTTATTTTTTAAATAGACTTCCAAGTGGAAAAAACTAGTTGTGTCAGCAGGGTTCAAACTTTCAATAAAATATGGTTAACTTCTCTAGAAACAGAAATATTTGGAACCTTAAAATTTGATTCAGATTCAAGAAAAAAGCAAACTAAATTTAAATTAGGTCATTTGAACAACATTCAATTTTTGACCGATAACATGTTCCAAATAGTCCAACAATTCGGCCCAATTATCCTTTAGAGAAGACACTTAAACAAACAATTTGTAATGCTCTCTTCCTTTCTAGACACCTTTTCAGGAGCGGGGCAGATAAAAACATAGGAATCGAAATTCAAAGAAGGTTTTCCTTCAACCTCCGGCTAGGAATCAAACTCTGTAAGATGGATGCTATTGTATCATCATATGGCATTGCTTGAAGAAGAGCATATTTTCTTTGTTACTCAAGCATTCCTCTAATTTCCTCAATAGTGGGCTTTTGGATAAACTAGTTGGTGCAAGTAACTAGAGATGGTATTATAGCTGAGATCTCATGGAAATATAAGAGAACTTAATTTAACATGGAAAATTTGCAATCCACTTTATGTACAATTTTATTTCAACTAGAATTCCATGTGAACGAAACTAGTAGTGCCAGCAATGTTCAATATTTCAATGAATTTTTGGGTATTTTTGGCAGGTCATATAATTATTTTTACCTTCAAATTTTGATCTAGATTTAAGAAAATAGAAACCAAATATAAATTAGGTCATTTTAACAACATTCATTTTCCAAATTACTTTTTTCAAATCCCCAAATTCCCGAAATTCCAACCTTACTGATTATTTTTATTGCCAACTTCTAAACCTTGGTCATAAGTACATACATGTTTCTTAGAACAAGTAGATCGACACCAATAGGAGATAATAAGAAAAAAAAGGCAAAATTTTAGAGGACATTGTTTCTCGAAAGTATGCGGGTAAGATTTAAAAAACAAAATACAAAAATAAGAAAAATGGCACACAAAAATTCCTATAGAATGGAAAAACTAATAAGCGTTACAGTGAAAGAGCACTCAAAATAATTGACATGTATATACAATTACATTCCTTTTGTATAATAGTTATTTTTTTCAATTTTTAGATTCATTTTTATTCAATTTATAGTTTTTACCATTCTAAACTTTATTATTGCCATGATGTCTTGAAGTGTCTTGTATTTTTTTTGCCTTACCAACTGATAAACCTTGGGCATAAGTACATACATGTTTCTTAAAAATAAATAAATAATATGGAGATAATAAGAAAAGGAAAAATGTAGAGGCCATTGTTTTTGGAAAGTATGTGGGTAGTATTTAAAAGTACAAAATACAAAAATAAGAAATATGGCACCAAGGAATTCCTATAAAACGGGAAATCTTTTAAAATAAAAAGTAGTCTAAATTGAAATTTAAATACAATTACAATCTTTTTGTATAAAATTTTATTGTGATTTCCATGTTTAGATTCATGTTTTCATTTATATATAGTTTTTGTTTCATTCTACAACTTATTATCTCCATGATTTTTCTAAGTGTATTGAATTATTTTCTTATTCTTGCATCAAAAGTGGCCTTCTCTTATCTCAAACCTATTGGGTTGCCTACCGCTCCCCAACATCATTCTCCTCTTCCATTGCAACTATAATGGGAGATAGATTTGATATACAACATGATTATCTTTTCTCCCATAAAGGGTCATTTTATGAAACTCAAAGTGTTGCATCAAGGTGAGACATGCATGAAGATTTCACAATGGCCTCTGCGCACATAGGATGCACACATTCCCCCATTAAACAAGCATACATTAAGAAAATACGATCACTTAAAACTAATATAAAACTTATAGGGATGGAGGGACGGTCAATAGACTACACCGACATCCATGTTGGGTAAACACACCACCAAAAATAGAATTTGGTCCTGCTACATCCAAACAATATACCACGAATGGAACCAATGGTTACACTTACACAATGGATATTAGTTTTTGTTATTAAATAGGGAAATTTTACCCATGGCTATGTAAATAGGGACATATCATACCTATTGTGTGGTAATATTTTTCTCGTCAGTAAATTTGTTTTCGGTATGGCATGCATTTGGTAGGATCGGGTGGTACTACAGATGATATAAATTTATACAAGTTTGGTCCATGGCATACAATGCACGGTAAATACTCGAGCCTTGTTTTGTGGCGGCTTAATTATCTCGGGTGTGCTTGGGGAAGAAGTTGAGGAGGTTTCAAGCTAGTCTATGGTGGGGGGTGAATGAAATGTGTGAACTCTCTTCTTGCTCCGCAAGTCCCTAGACTCCTTATATACTCGATGGTCTAGGGTTACATGCGCAGACATAACTTACAACTCGGGGAAAACCCTAATAATATATTGTTGTTTGCATATGGCCTTGCCATGTAGGGCGTCTTTTCCTTCCACTGTCTGATTGATCTCAGTCTTTCATGTCGTACAGTCTTTTTTTTTTACCTAAAAGCGCCTATATATACATATTGGTATGTTGTTTCATGATGGACAGAGGTGGAGAGAAGAAATAAAATAACAAAGAGCCTATAGTCCGCCTCTAGAGGAATATTGGAGGGGAACCTATGTTGGGATCGCCTCCAACTGCCTCTCCTCCTTCTCCAATGCCTCCACATCAATCTACACCATGAGAGGGGTAGTCCACCCCCTGGATTATGTGTTCGTGGTGGTAACTTGATCCAAATATCTTTATGTATTATCATTGTAGTAATCCGTATGAGATTCCCTATCTGATTATGGTGCTATATATGTAATTTCTATGGTGAATATTGTGGTACGAGCTGATATATGTTATGCATTTACTATTGTGTTGCGACGTTTATAGTTTGTTATGCTCTAAAAATATATTATGATGTATAATGCATTGGTTTGTTTATTATACTTTAGAATATTATCAGGGTAATGCCTTGTTTCCCACATCACGCGGTGTTTCATAATGCCCGAGGGTAGGTATATGAGAGGAGGTGGGACGTGGACGACATATAAAACCTTTGCATTGGTGTTGTAGTGTGTTTTATAATAAAGGAGTATGATGTATGTAGATGTGTGAAGTATTGGAGGATATAGTCGAGTGACAGAAATAGTACTGATGTGTGAAAGTTAGCACCACATACTTTGGTATTCATGCATCTAAGGGTAAAAATAGAAATAATACTTATGGCCAAGTGACAAAAATTGCACGTTGCGTGACACATTATAGTATTGGTTTTCCCTTTCTCAACTGAGTGTTCTAGGAACTATAGCGCACATAAATGTTTGCCATTAAAGCATAATAATTGTGTATACTTTATCACCTATAACATGATCACCACCATTATTGGAGAGATTGAGAGATATCAAGTGAATCCATGAACTCTGGTCTGTTGTTCCCATAGAGTAAAACATCCATATCCTCCTATTGTAGGATTGGAACACTTTCACATTTACTATTTTGTTGCACTTTATTTCCTTGCATAAAATCAATCTCTATTGTTTCCTTAATATTTTTAGTGCATAAGCAAATAGAATTGTGACACTCTAGTTGGAGAGAATAAATAACCTTACCTTATTGTTCCTGTGGTTCGATGCCCATTACTTCCACATTAAGAGGTGCTACAAATATTCCCTGCACTTGGGGTTATCAACTAGCTTAATCTATCATGCTCACGTTACAGAGGTAACCACGTCTATACCTATTATATCATACGGATTCTCACACAGTTTGGTTGACGATCAACTTGCAATGGGCGAGATCACATACATTTATTGCTTCAGGCGATTTGCAAGATCAGTTATTGCTTCAGGGTACATTACTTGAGAGCACCCAATGCTTAAGATACCAAGAGGATTTGGTGATGAACGCCACAAGGGGTTTTGAGGCATGCATGTCTCGTTTAATTGCATGCACTATAGGTGGAAGAACTATCCAGCGGCATGGCATAGACAATTCGCCAAACATGTCAAAGAGCCAACAATCATCCTTGAGGCGAGTGCAGAACAGAAGAAATGCTTTTCACATGCCTATTTTGGAATGCCTGGATCATGCAACGACATCAGTGCTCTTTATTGGAAAAAATGTAGTGCCACCAGTGTGTTCAATCGGTCACCACTGTATGCAAATGGTTACTACCTTGATGAGATATACCCATGGTGGGAAACATTTGTCAACAATTCTCACCCCAAGGTTACAAGCAATCTCATTTTCATAATGCTCAAGCATCTACTAGAAAGGATGTGGAGAGGGCATTTGGGATTTTGCAAGCCCAATTTTCTATTGTGTTTGTGGTCTGGATCAGTTTTTGGACAAAAGAACACTATGGAGGATCATGACATCTTGTGTGATATTGCACAATATATGTTATCGAGAATAAGCTTGCCAAAGATTTTGATCACCACTGTGACTTCACGAGGAGGGTGTTAAATCCTCGTAGGCTTGCAACACGCATCAAACATTTCCTTGAAATTTGCCTCGAAATTAGTGATGCAGGGACTCAGCAATTACTAAAAACAAAATCTTATAGAGGAATGGTGGAAGTGGAACGGAGAACAAAATCATTGAGTTCTGGTTGTCATGTTTCATACTTCCTCCGTTCCATATTAGTTGTCACTTGTACTAAATCTACGACAACTAATATAGAACGGAGGGACTTTTCGGTTTCGATAAACTTTATGGTCTAATGAATTGGATTTATGTTTGAATGATGAACATTGTGTTGTAAAAATTATACACTATTTATTTAGTATTTATTGGGATTTTATTTAATTTGATTTGAATTAACGCTACTAGGAAAAAGCTCATAAGTGGGGCACCATTTTTCAACTTCTATGGCTCATATGGGATGAGCTACTGTTATCACGCCACTAAAGTATAGTTTTGTGGCGCATATTTAAATGCGCCATAGAAGTCTCAAAAACTTCTGTGGCACATATTGCCAATATGCGCCACAGAAGTCCCCAACCAGATCTCAAACTTCTACGGCGCATATTTCCAATATGCGCCACACCGCAGATTTTTTTTTTCAAATTTCAGAGAAAAACCCGGCCAGATCTGGCCAGAGGTAGGGGTCATCGGAGGTGGAAAAGGAGGCCGATGGTGGCCAGAGGAGAAGAGGAGGCCGCCAATGGAGGAGAAGAGGAGGCCGCCAGCGGAGGAGGGGCTCGTCGGAGGAGGAGGTGTAGGTCGTCGGTGGAGGAGAGGAGGAGGCCGCCGTAGGAGGAGCTCACCGGGGTGGAGGAGGGAGGTGGGAGGAGGAGGAGGAGGAGCTCACCGGGGTGGAGGAGGAGGAGCTCACTAGGGTGGAGGAGGAGGGAGAAGGAGGAGAAGGAGAGAAGAAGTGGAGGAGGAGAATGGTGGAGCAGGAGAAGGGTGGAGGAGGAGAAGGGTGGAGGAGTGGAAAAGGAGAAAGGAGAGGGAGAAGGGGCGGGGGGATTCAAAATTCGAATCCCGCCCAAGACTTCTGTGGCGCATATGGGAGCAATGCGCCACAGAAGTTTCTCCCCCTTTTTATTTTTTTGCAGGAAAAAAATTTTTTTTTATAACTTTTTACTCTTTTCGAATTTGGGAGATCTATAGAACTTCCAGCCGTTGAAATCGAGTAGGAAATTTCGAGACGATCATTTTGGTATATTAAACTTTTTTTCCGACATTGTATGTAAAAGTTATGGTAATTTTACTATCACATGACTTTTTTCTACAAAATACATCGAAATTCATGTTTTTGAATTTTCCCTACAACTATACCCAAAAATATAACTACATCTCAAAGGAATTATTTTTTAATTTTTTTTATCATTTTCATTTATTTTTTACAAAAGTTAAAAGACGATCCAACACGGGGGTCGGCAGATCTGTTTTCAACTTCTGTGGCGCATACATCTATATGCGCCATAGAAGATATAGATGTATGCGTCACAGAACGTTGGTCAACTGAATTTTTTGGTGGGGCCTACCCTTACTTTCTGTGACGTATATGTCCATATGCGCCACAGAAGTTGGAACTTCTGTGGCGCATATGGACATATGCGTCACAGAAAGTGAGGGAGCCCAACCCCAGTGGTGGGTTCACCAAACTTCTGTGGCGCATTGTTTCCCTATATGCGTCACGGAAGTGTGAAGATTTATGTGGCGCATTGCCTGAAATGCGCCACTCGAGTTTATCTGCGGCGCATGGTCACGATATGCTACATAGAAAATTTGTCTATCTATAGCTGGTTTCCTAATAATGTAATTATAGAGTGATTTGGTTTCCTATGCACAAAATAAGCACAAATAGGCAATGTAGTTTTGGGGTACCCAAATTATGAGTAATTTGTTGGAAAAAAAATAATTCAGTTAACTATACCTTATCTGTACCCATGTCATTTGGCTACCCAAATTATAGGTAAGGAGATTCCCAGGTATAGAATCTCAAACTAAAACAGGAGTAGAGTGGGGAAAAAAAGGACGCGGCCTGTCCTCCTCTCGCCCCCCCTTGGGCGATGGGAGCACCTTCGCAGATCCCGGCGGCCAGGCCCCTCCCTGCCCCCTCCCCTCTGCCGCCGCTGGCCAGGGCAAAGACCCGGTGGCGCTGGCGACGGCGGACTTGACCTTCCTCGGGCGCATGGCGGGGAGATCGGGGGCTCTCCTGCCTGGCGGCGGTGCACCATGGTGGAAGCGCGGATGCTCGCTGGCGGGGGTCTGGTCCTGACGCGTGCGAGTGGCGGCGTGCGGCGTGGCGGCGGCACCTCCCCTCTCGGCTACAGGGAAGGCCCAGGTGGCGCAGGCTCCGGGGGAGCTCGGCCCGAGCTCGGCGGCGACCATGGCGGTCTGTCAGCGCAGCGACGGGGATTGGGCATGCGCGGGTTGAAGGTATTCGCTGGCGTCGGCGGCATGGATGCAGCATCGCGGCGGCGGAGCTGAGGGGGTGATCTGGGTCCGATCTGGGCCTGGTCGGCGGGTTGGGCCTAATCCGGACCTGCTTGGGCCCTATTTGGTTATGTTGCTTCGTCCGGACGGCACTCACCCCTGGTGATGGAGGGTAGTTCCCCTCCCCCAAGTCGTCGGGTGTCTCAATGTTTGCACGCGCGCGAGACCTACGGGTCCCTCTTGTCGGCGATGCGATGTGTCCTTGGTCAGGAGATTTGGCTAGAGTTCTTGGATGCCGGGGTGGCGACCCCAGAAGGTGGACTGCGCGGGCGTCTCTCCGGCGAGCGTCGTGTCAGTTGTGGTGGTTCCTTCCCTTGGTCATGTGGATTGCGAGGAGAGGGCGTTGGGAGGCTTTGGTGTTGGCGGCTCTTTGGCTTCGACATCTCCTAGATCGTGTGTCAGAGGCCTATCTTGGGGACAACAAGCATGGCGGAAGACGCGAGCAGTACGAAGGTTTTTCTGGGCGAAAGCTCAGTGCTTCGGCACCATTGGCGGCGATGCATGCGGGTACCGTTACCCTCTTGGGGGCGCCGATGCGGCTACCTTCCTCGCGTCAGGGCTCTGGGTGAAAACCCTTGACCGTTGGTCTCGGCGGCGGCGGCGCGGTGCGTCGTTACCCTCTTGGGGGCGTCGTCGTGGAGCCCCGTTTCATCCCGGTCTCGGTCCTTTGTCTCTGGTGGCAAGTTTAGGTTTTTCGTGTTTTTCATGTTTATTTTAATCTGCTTTGTATAAGGGGACTCCTCTCCACCTTGTATCTGTTGGGCCGATGTGGCTTTATCTATAAAGCGGAGCGAAAGACTATTTCGAAATTCCCAGCTATACGAGAATTGCGATAGCTCGACACCGGTGCCCGACTGGGTGCTATCATCCCTAGTACGTACTGACAAAATCAGAAGACTCTCACTTGGTCTGGTCATGTGGCACACATTGCATCTAGCCATTGGATATTTAGATGGCATACTAATTAGTTAACGGTCCTAATCCTGCCTTGTTGTTGGATTAAATGCCGCCCCGCGTGCAACAGCAGCTTCTGGTGGTCCATCGTCATCTCCTAGATAGTTCATGCACTTGCTTCATGCTTGCTCGCTTGATCTCCTGGTTCATCGGACTGCGCGCGTTTAGACGATCGATGGATCGATCTCCTAGCAATAGTGTACGTACTCGATCGCCTCCGGGTCTGTGTGCCGCCGGCCGTGGTGGTGGTGGTGGTGGTGGAGGTTCTGTAGCATCTTCGCACCATGCGATCGAGAAGCACAGTCGCCGTTCGCGAGGGGCGTGATTGCGCTGTGATGGATCCAATAATTAGGCATTCAAGCGCTGGGGCATACCACCTGTCCGGCCGGCCGGCCGGCCGAGTCGATCGGTACGTTCCTCGTAGCGCTGGTGCGTGGATCTCAGCCGAGTCACACACACACAGCTAGAGGGATAGGAGCGGAGCAGTGGCGCGCGTACGTCGGCACTGCTCGGCAACCTCAATTGATGCCAAGAATTGAATGGGCCGGACGGACGGACTAACCCGATCGATGGAGCAACAGTCGTACCGGCACGGATGTTCAGACCCGCATGCATGCGCGCATGTCTCGTGCCTGCCATTCGCAGACTCGCTACAACAAAGATCCAACAAAATAATTCATGGATCAGGGTGGGACGGACGAACCACGTTAACGCATGCAGGAACCATTGCAGGTGCTGGGCCTGGTGGGCGGCATTTTCCTGGGAACATATCCTCCCGTTCGTACTGCTCGAGCTGGTGCTACTTCCTTTTGCCAGCGATCGAGCATAAATTCGACCCAAATGTTTGTTTGTTTGTTTGTTTGTTCCTCAACCATTCTTGTTGGAGAAATTAATCGCCCAGACAGGAAAATTTATGGAAGGGGAGCACGCACGGCAGAGAAGAAGAGAACCTCCCTCAATATAGAATACCGTCCTACTTTTTTACAGGGGGCCAACATAAAATGCTTGTTCTTCTGCATCCATGGCCCGTGTGTCTCGTCCACAGGTCCAAAGCTGACGGACAGATCATCAGGCCATCTCACAGTGTTATTAGTAGACCAGAAGGCCCACCCCAGCCCAGCCCAACGAAGTGTACCAACTGACATACGTATTCATTTTTTCATCTTTATTAATTTAGCTCTGCCCAAATAGTCCTTACCGAGCAAGGTACTACTGTAAGAACCCAGCAGCGAGAGTGTGCATGAGACTGTACCTCCACTCTGGGTTTAAATTTCCCTGCCGGTGTGCAGCTCAGGTACTGCTCGTGCGATCAGCCAGTCGAGCGCGCTGTACGGTCCGGCTGTTCTCGCAACCCTGCTGCATGGCCGGCCGGCGTAATAGTGGGATTAGCAACTCCGACTAGCTGTCGCCGCTGTCTCCATTCACCTACAACCCTGCCTCCCATTTACCCATTTGACTGTTGCTGTACTCCCAAACAGGATGCCCTTTTTCTAGCTATCGTAGATGCATGGTTTCTTCCAGTCCTCCAAGAGCGAGAGACCCTGACGTGATCTAGCTAGGCAGTTGGATGAGAAGTTGCTACTATAAAACATGTGTTTATTAACGCCTTGCACTACCGGTGTGGTGTATTAGTTGGATTCTTTTGCTATATATAAAGCTAGCACGTGTTTATTAACGTGATGGTCGTCACATTTGAAAATGGGAGTAATTTTATCTTGTTGACTGGAAAAAACAAGTCTCATGTTGTATCTCTTTCACGAGGTTACTCATTTACTCTTGAATCGGGCTTTCGTCCAGCTTTATAAATAAAGCAAATATTCACAATCAGTTTACAGTGTAATGTGTCTTTTGCATCATAATGAGACAATTAGACATTTATTCTTCCAGTGTAAATTTGCTCGTGCTATATGGTCAATCATCCAAGTGGCCTCTGGTTTATCTCCCCCTTTCTCGGTTGCTAATGTTTTTGGCAATTGGTTGCACGGGATTGATGATAAATATGGGACTATGTTTAGGGTAAGAGCGCTTGCCATTATATGGTCGCTGTGGCTATGTAGGAATGACAAAAAAATTAATAACATGGTGTCTTCTCCTTTGCAGGTTATCTTCCGAGCTATGGCTATCCTTTGATCATGAACAACTCTTCAACGTATGGAGTTCCGGGACTTGTTTGTGAAGGGGTGTATGGGATTGGAGGCCGCGGCGAGGGATACTTTCTCCCGACATGGATGTCATCGTGATCTACGAATAGATATATCATAGTCACAGTCCATTATGATATCTTCATGTTATTTTACTTTTAATACTTTTTTTGCTGGTTGTAAGTTGTGAAAGTCAACGGCTGTGTGCATCCTAATTATGCAGATGCCGTTTGTAAACATTGCTATGAGTAATAATACGCCCATTTCCCAAAAAAAAGTTTGCAGTGATCTAAAGGACAACGTTACGAATGTTGGGGACACAACACATGATGACCCAACTAAAAGAAAAAGATACGCTCAGCCAAGCAAGACAACACCGAAAAAAGGAGAAGCGAGGCCGGACTATGGGGGAGTCGCCGAAGAAGCTAGTCCAGCTGCGCCTTATCCCGCTGTCTACAGAGCGGATACCAGAGTTGCAAGGAGGCCACACAACGTTACTCATTTACTCCCACCCCACAATTTTGCATCTCACTTTGCTTTATTCCTCACTAGCCTCTCTATGGGATTTTTCACCGGTCACAAGGTGCTTGTTATAATTTACTAAGTCCCTCCGTTCAGAAATAACTGACTTAAGTTTATCTAGATTTAAATGCATTTATACACTAAAATGCGTCTAGATACATTCGAATCTAGACAAACCAAGTCAGATATTTATAGACGAAGGGGGTGCATGGTTTTTTCTTGTTTTGTATGCCAAGGTTGTATAATACTGAATACGAGATGAGTAATTTGTCAACGATTAGAATTCAAGCCGCAAATTTCTATTTCATGACCTTGATTTTGAAGGAAGCCTAACAAAAGGAGGAAAGAACATTGTTGGATCTATTTGAAAGATTTTTTTGAAGAGGAAAGCCTTGGCTTCTCTCTGCATCAAAGCGATGGATACAACAACTTTTGTTTTGCAAAATTCCACCAATCTATTAATAATCATCAACATCAGTACAAAGATCCTTAAAAGTAATATAGATTACAAATATTTCATTGGACCACCTAGCGACGACTACAAACACTAGCACGAGCCGAAGGCATGCCGCCGTCCTCGCTCCTCCATCACCGGAGTCAGTCAAAGCTTGTCGTAATTGAGCTTGTTATAGTAGACATACGTGAAGTCGTCATGCTAAGCCCCTATAGGACCAGCGCACCAGAGTAACAACCATCGCCAAAGATGACAATCATAGATCGGAAGAAACCGACCTTAAACCATATTGAGGAATATAGAAAACGATCTGACCCCAAGAGATTCGCCGGACACATGACTCCACGCGCCCTATTTCGGTGCTAGACACACAAGCGGAGCGAGGATAGGGCGGGGAGGACCTTATTTTGACTTCAGGATGCAGTCGCCGCCTCAACATCTCGAAGAGAACACTGAAAAAAGGATAACAAAAACAAATACCCTCCCGCCGGCAAAAGGCTGTGGTCCGCCACGCCTCCAAGGCTCTACGGCCATCAGAGGCGGAGCGTGGTATTCTACTACTTTGTATCTGCAAAAATTAATTTTTTTGTTTGAGGTACATTCATGAAATTTTTTGTAGAATAGTTGATGTAGTGGTATATTTCCCACGCATGGGAGTGATGTGATATATGTATATATACTTTGGGCATAGTGTAAACTTATTTGTTGGTCACATTTTTACTATTCTTTGTGTTTTAGACTTGTAGAAATATGGAAGCACATCATGCACATGAATGTTTTGTTTTAATTACATACCACTTCCATATTCATGTATTTTTAACTCCTTATATAATATATGACTTTTTTCTGTGTGCATGAAGCAATGCAGATGCTAGAGGTTATCCTTGTTTTTGAAATATATTTTCTATCATTCTAATGTTGTAACAAATCAGTGACACTTATTATGGATTGGAGGAAGTAATGTTTTCTTCACAAAACATTGTCTTGTCTACCTAACATGAATCCGTTTGTTTCTTGCCACCATCTACAAAAAATCAAATGATCTCCACTTACCCTACTTGATATGCCACCCTCCCTCGGTTCTTAGTTTCCTGATTTTTCAGCTAAACTCTTTTTTGTCGTCTAACTCAATTTACATCTTTTCTATTTTTCATAGATTTAATGCTTACTAAAATATATTACATATACTTTGTATGATTTTTAGGAACCACTTGGATTTGCGATCCTGTATGGAAGAGGACGGATAACTTTTCCACTTACCCTACTTGATATGGCCCCTCCCACTTTTTTGGAATGAGCCGAGTTTATCTTTTTGTGGCTCAGGAAAACTATTGCGATTTTCACAGAGGTTTCAATAGTTAGTTGGTTCGGGTCTAATACAAGTTGCCGTCCCTGCGTATTTTCTACCGAATCTAATATTCTCTGTGATCCACAATAAGTGTGGCTTAGTTAGCACAACTTATTACTAAATCAGCGACACTTATTACGGATAGGAGAAAGTACTATTTTCTGTACAATTTTTTTGTTTATCTGACATGATTCTGTCATTTGTTTCTTGTCACTATCTACAAAAAAATCTAACTTTCCACTTACCCTACTTGATATGCCCTCTCCCCCGGTTCTCAATTGCCTGATTTTTCAGCTAAGCACTTTTTTTGCCATCTCATCAATTTATATTTTTTCCATTTTTTCATAGATTTAGTGTTTACTAAAATATTTTACATATACTTTGTATGATTTTCAATTATCAACACAAAAAAGAACACATAAATACGACATATCATAGCAAAATAGTGTATGTCTTTTCATACAATTGTTGTATACATAGTGAAATCTAGTGTATATGCATTAAATAAATAATAGTGGTATGATATCCATACTACATATGATCATAGTATTGTATCAGACTACTATGTCTCGTAGACTTCCGTTGTTTAATAGCTTTGCATGTTGTCTTAGACCAGCCACACCGCTGGTTCGATTCAAAGCAAAAGATGTCAGAAATAGGAATCACCACATCTCTGCTTTAGTGTGTAGGACCGGTTAAGGAATCAAGAGGCGACCCACAAAATGGTAAACAATCCAATTTCTCTCCTGTATGCGCATACCTTTTGGCGTTATGAGCACGTTCATCCTCTTTTACTCTGTGCCCCTTGCATTGTGCCAGAGATTACATATCTTATTTAAGTGCTAGGAATCGAACCAACTTTGGGCTTCGCTTTTTTTTATCTGAAAACTTAAACCGATGCTCCACACTGTGTACAACCGGTTCCAAGGTAGGAGAGAGAGCGTTTTGAACCGCTTCTCCTGCACACTGTGGCTGGTCTTCCTAGTTCTTATCATTGGCGTTGTTACTTACATTGCAGATTTTTCATATTTTAGTCACCAAATGGGAACATTTTTTGAATCACCAACCACAATTTAAATTCATTTTAGAAGATAAATAATCTTTTATATGTCAGTTATTATTTTTCATTTTGTTTTCTTTATTAATCTTTTACTTACTTCACGGAGACAATTTTCTCTTAGTTTCATCATTATTTGGTCGTGAGAGTTTTTTTTGCTACTGAGTTGTTTGTTATGAATTCACATGATGTATTGAGATTTACTTGTTTTTTCCTTGGAGATGCATTAGATGGGTTAGATAGTTAGATGCTACTACATCCATTCCAATGGTTAAGGCTTATAAATTTAGTCAAAAGTCAATAGTTTTTAGTTTGACCAATGTTTTGGACAAAATTTTACAATTATAATACCAAACCAATGTCAATAGATTCACCATAAAACATATTTTTATAATGTATTTATTTTATATAGTATATGTTGATATTTTTTCTATATTTTTGGTCAAATTTAGTAAGATTTGACTTTTGACTAAATTTATAAGCCTTATTCATTGGGATGGAGATAGTACACTATTTCATATTTGTTGTGAAACATTTGCTGGGGTTGGATTGTATCATGTTAATCATAGTATCTAAATATCAGTATCACAACGCGCATTTACTATTTAGATTAGTTTTCCTTCTCACGAAATAATAACGTATGTCCCCATTCATTGGATATTTCAAAAATCAAATACATGAAGCACGACGTTGATATTTTTTTTTTCGAGAATCCACCATGTAGATATTGTCGGATACATATGACTATATGAGGGCAGTATATATACTGCCAGGGGATTGTCTGGAAGGTGCGAAGGCTGCCACTCTAGAAAGATGAACTGTCAAAAAACCGGTGGTTTCCACGTCAGAGACGAACTAGCGAAAAAGTCAATTGAACGTCGCATCCAAGACAAGAGAAGAAGAAAAATCTGAAGTTCTGATACCATTGCGGTGAAAGCAACGGCATCCCCAGTCGCTGTCGCAGTGATCCAATTTAGATTCTCGCCCAGTCTTCCCCAACCCCACGCCAAACTCACGGCGCTCCGGCTTGGTTCTCCTAAGAGAGAGAGTAGGCACGACGAGCGATCGTCTGATCGCCGGTAGCATGGACGCCGAGGACCACCGCGGGGGCTTAAGGATGCCGATCTTAGCGGCGGAGGCCGAGGTACGTACGCGCTAGGCTGTACTGCTAGTAGTTTACTGCTCAGTTCCACGAGCACGCTGCACGCACACGCGCTGTGTTGATCCAATCGAGGAGGCTTGCGCTACCTGCGTGCTGTTGCGGGAGGCCCAGAACAGAATAGAGCAAACGCCCAATTCAGTGGAGCGCGCGTGCCTCGCACTGTGCCTCCTGCATACTCGACCCTGCAATTGCTAATTCGTGTGCGCAGAAAAGAAACTTGAAATCTTGAATTACCGGTAACATGGAGTAACTTCTTCTGAAACAATTTGGCCTTGCTTACTGTGCTAGGCATCTGGTGCAAATCGGGACCTCGAGGCGCACAAGGCCATTCGCTGCTCTGCAAAGACACTCAGAGTCATCCTGAGTGAGTATCTGAAGAATCTTTCTCCCCATCCCCGTGTAGAACTCTGCTGCTTCTGCATTATTAGACAAGTAAATCAACATAGGTTTTCAGTTGGTCTGCCTGTTTTTGTATCCTTGCTTACACGGTTAAACTGGAGATCGAACTGAATTACTACTCTATATCTTGCTGTGTCAGGCCTGCAGTTCCTGGAGGTCGCTGCATTCTACGGGGTTTACCTCAACTTGATAGTGTATCTTCAGGACGTGCTCCATGGCGACAGTGCTTCGAATGTGGCGGCCGTGAGTACCTGGGCTGCAGTCAGCTACCTCATGCCCGTCCTCGGCGCCGTCGTCGCCGACTCCTTCTGGGGAAAATACAAGACGGTGCTGATCGGCCTCTCAGTTTCTGTCGTCGTAAGTGGGTTGCACACACACTCTGCACGGCCGGTGGCTGTATTGACGACTCACTCTGCTTCTCTGACAGACGACTCGAAACTACGTACTAATAGGGATTGGCCATGGTCACCACGTCAGCCACGCTGCCGTCTCTGAGGCCTCCGCCGTTTGCGCCGGCCACTATCGGCCAGGAGGTGGTCTTCTTTTCGGGGATCTACCTGTGCGCCGTCGGGATCGGCGCGTCCAAGGCGGTGTTCATCTCGTTCGCCGCGGAGCAGTTCGACGACGACGCCCAGAACGTGGTGGAACGGGAGGCAAAGGCGTCCTACTTCAGCTTGTACTACGCCGTGGCTAACGTAGCCATGCTGACGGCGGGGACGCTGCTGGTTTGGGTCGAGGACAAGGTCAGCTGGGGGCTCGGCTACGGCGTCTGCGCGTCCTTCGCCGCAGTCGCCGTCGCCGCCCTCGCCACGACGGCGCCCATGTACCGCGTCCTGCCTCCGGTGGGCAGCCCGTCGAAAGGCCTCCTCCAAGTGCTCGTCGCGTTCTCTCACAAACTAAACCTGACCGTACCCGATGATGCCACTGAACTGTACGAAGAGGATGATGTCCAGAACCCCGTGCGCGAACGATTACAGCATACCGACCAGTTCAGGTAGATTACAGTAATCTCTAGAGATTTTATTCAGAAAAAAATAGCAGGTGTGCTCTCCGAGTGACGTCCGTGCACCAGGTTCTTGGACAAGGCTGCCACAGTCACGGACGAGGACGACAAGGATCAGGACGGCAACCGGGCATGGCGGCTGTGCACGGTGACCCAGGTGGAGGAGCTCAAGACCCTGCTGCGGCTGATCCCTATCTGGCTCACCGCTGCCGTGTACTTCATCGCCAACACGCAGGCGCAGACGACGTTCGTGCAGCAGGGCACCAAGATGGACTCCCAGATCCCGGCTGCGTCGCTGACTTCCGTCCAGACGGTGTGCGGCGCCGCCTGCGTCATGGTCTACAACAGGGCCGTCGCGATGTCAGCCTCGCGCCGCCTCACGCCGCTGCAGCTCATGGGGCTCGGGCACGCGACGGCGGCCGTATCGGTTGCCATGGCAGCGTGCACCGAGGCCCGCAGGCTGCGGGTGGCCTGGGATCACGGGGCGCCGTCCATGGGCATCGCGTGGCTGCTGCCGCAGTACATCGTGATGGCAGTCTCGGACGTAGCGCTTTCCGTGGGGCAGCTGGAGTTCTTCTACGACGAGTCACCCGAGACGATGAGGGGCGCGTCCACGGCCTTCTACTTCATGTCCATCTCGCTTGGGAATCTGATCAACTCACAGCTCGTGACGCTGGTCGCATCCGTCACAGCGGCGGGAGGTAGGACGGGCTGGTTTCCACCGGAATCGGATGATGGCCACCTAGATTACTACTTCCTGCTCGTCGTCGTCATCACTGTGGTGAACTTTGCCAATTTTGTTGCCCTTGCCAGAAACTACACGTCAAAGAGGGTTATGATTTGATCCATCCTCTTCTCTTCTCAAACTGCGCACCTCTGGCACATAAAAACTTGGAATTGGACCTTATTGTTAGTACTTCCTATTACACCGTGTAATAATACTAAAAGCACGATTTACATTTGGAGGAAGTTCCATTTTTTATCTTGCCATCGCCACTTTTTTTTAGTTTATTAAGGCACTCAGTTTTGCCGCTAGATTAATAAATTAGAGTGATATGCACAAAGGTGACCTCGTTTATAAGAATAGTCGGATCCAAAGACTATACTTCCATCACTTTTCTTATAAGAAAATAGAGTGCATTGTATTGTTTATAAGAAAAAACTGTAGGGGTTCGTAGCATGGAAAACAAAAGATTTCTACCGCATACAAACAAACAAGCCAAGATCTATCTACTAGATTGTAGCAACGAGTCGATAGAATAACTCACCCTCAAAGATTCCAAAGTGTTTAACGAGAGCGGATTCTCGTGGGTGATGTAGTCGTACTCTTGCCGATCTCAAGATCGCGTGAGCGATCCTTACATCTGCGTTCGGCGGCGCTTTCGCGATCGGTCACGTTCGGTACTCGACGAAGACCTTCCTCTCCTTGTTCCAAGGCAGCGGAGGTTGTAGCACTCTCGCGATTCCTAAGACGACGGTGGTACCTGCGAAGTAGAGGGGAGATCTCGCAGGGCTTCGCCTTAAGCCGGAGCGAGTATGGTGGACTATGATAGAGTCTCGGTGATCTAGGGTTTAGACACACCAAGTAGAAGGGTCTAGGCTGGCGGCTAGGGCAACTAGAAGCCCCAACTCGGCGGCTTGGGAGAAACCCTAGGGTGGCGGCTATGGTGGCGGCTAGGGTTAGGTTTAGAGGCAGGTGTAGGTCTCGGAGGGCAGCCGCCTCCTTATATAGGTGGAGGCGCGCCAGGGAGGAGTCCTCCTAACTCGGCTTCAAGGCGGCGGTGGAGGGAGAGAGACTTCCTCCCCAAGTAGGTTTCCTACTCTTCCTCCACCAAACAAAATAGCCGTTTGACTTTTCAAATTGGCGTTTGACTTTTCAAACTAGGATTTGATTTAACCCTTTATTTTGTTCAGCGATGACACCTAGTACATGATGCAACCATTCCAACTTGATATGACACATTCATGTACCTTCCTTCCTCAGTCGGACATTCGAACCTTCTAGAACATTCCCGATGAAAACACCTAACCATTCTCCAACCCAAACAGGACTTTCCTTATATGAATCTTATTCTCGGACCATTCGGATCTCCTCGTGATATCCCGGATCCCATACGAGACTCGAACAACATTCAGTCTCTTACTCATCATTCCATAACTACTCAACAACGTCGAATCCTTAAGTGTGTCTCCCTACGGTTCGTGAATTATTCTGACATTTCCGAGACACTTCTCCGGACAATAACCAATAGAGGAATCTGAAATTCATATGGCTCACATATTTCTCGATTACTTTGCAATCGAATGAACCACTTACATACGATACCAATTTCCCTTTGTCTCACGATAGTTTACTTATCCGAGGTTTTGATCGTCGTATCTCATACCTAGTTCAACCTCGTTCGATAAGTACTCTTTTCTCGTTCCGTGATATGTGATCCCTTGTGAGCTAGTCACATGCTTGCAAGCTAATTGGATGACATTCCACCGAGAGGGCCCAGTATATCTATCCGTCATATGGATGGACAAATCCACTCTTGATCCATGTGTCTCAACCAATACTTTCCGAACACTCAATGCCACCTTTATAGCCACCCGATTCACGGTGTGGTGTTTGATGACATCAAAGCATCCTTCTGGTGATGGTGATAAGCATGATCTCATGGTCGAAGGAATTAGGTTACTATGTATCAGAAAGCATATAGCAATTGAACTATTAAAATGACTTGATCTTTATGCTACGCTTATCTATAGGAGTATGTCCATCATATCATTCTCCTAACGATATGATCTTGTTGTTAATAACATCTCAATGTTCATGATAGGGAAACCACAATCATTCGTTAACCAACAAGCTAGTATTATGAAGAGGCTTTACTAGGGACTTCAATTTAATCTTACAAATCACACAAGTATTAATGTTTCCTTGTTAATACTATTATAGCATGAATGTAAACATTTATCATAAGTATGAAGATATGATAATAACCACTTTATTATTGCCTCTTGGGCATATCTCCAACAGTCTCCCACTTGCACTATAGTCAATAATCTAGTTTTAAACCTTTGTGCATTCAACACCTATGGCTTTCCGGTGTTGTATTTACACGATTGCTAGTGGTCAACTGATCTCCGGATCTGACACTTCCAGGTCCGTGTGTAATTGCATGTCTTTGCGTCTCTACGCATCACTCATTCTCTAATGAGATGGCTTTGTATAAATTTGGTCCTTTGGTGTGAACTTTAGTTCTTTGGGGTTAAAACATGTTGATAATATTGTCGTACAATATATCTTCATAGCATTATCCCTGCTATGAACTACACCTAGTTTGACACAAATGCCCTCTTTTGCTTCTATAATAGCAGTTATATGCTTAGCCTTTTGTTGTAGTATCTGTCACAATGTCAACTCATCCAAATCCATTATGGAACTTACTTTCCATCATATTATGCCACCCTTAGTTTAGATTGAGATAAACTTAATTTGTACTTTGTGACAAAACTAGTATCAATGTAATTCATTTACAATGAACTAACCATCTATTTGTCACTTCTACAAAATAATATATTCTTATTTCTTTTACAAGATCATAAGAATATCTTTACTATTGTCCAATAATCATCTTATGAATCATTCTGGTATACGCTCATAACATTTAGAGCATAGGACATATCTGGATTTGTACACACCACAGCATGATTGATAAAATACTCTTTGTGATTTTATACATCAAGTATCAATCTATACTTGAATCTTTGTTTCACTTACCAAGTGTCAATACACTTGAATATATCATCAATATTGAACTCATTCAATCCTTTCTGTGCAACAAGAAACTTTCTTGTAGTTTCTATATTGAACTCATTCAATATATCATCTATGTACTTTCGGCACAACCATATTAGCGTCTATTGATGCCAAATATTTGGGTTTTGCCTAAGTCTTTCATCGGGATGAAATTCTTAATGTGTGTTAATAAAATATACATCATTTCCAATCAAAAATATGTCTTCCACATAATGTATTAGAAACATGTCTTAGCGCTCCCACTTAATTTCTTGCAAATGCAAGCATCTTCATTGTTTTCGATGAAATTAAACTCTTTTAATAGTTTCATCATAGTGAAGATTCCAACTCCGCGATGCTCACTTCAACCATTGAAGTTTGCATATGCTTTTAGCATCCTTTGAAATAACAAAACCCTTTGGACCGTGTTATGCACACATTCTAGGTAAAAATTCTATTAGAAGAACTTGTCTTGTTTATTCAACTACCACATAACAAAATTATATGTAGTGGTTGCTACATTAATCCGTCTAGACTAAATATCGCTATGAAAGATCAGATCTTGTCATAGTCAACCTTTGAACATTGTTGTGAACTCTTTCCCAACATGTCGACTATTTCATAGATGTGAAACATCCATGTCTATCTCTTTATAGATCCAAATACGACTCTAAGGTCTTGTACCTTTCCAGAGGGTCTTTCAAGTTCAAAGCTTGATCTCTCGTATATGGAACTATCACGGATTTTATGGCTTCAAGCCATTTGACGGAGTCAGGGCCCATCATCGCTTCTTTGCATGTAGTCGGATCATTATTGTCAAATAATGATATAACTCTCAAATCTTGGTATTTGATTGTTTACCCGACCTACTTGTTTCAATAGGAACTTAGATCTCCATGACCACAACCTTTGAGGCACGTGAGCCATGAGCATTGTTGCTGCCTCCGGAACACTTTTCGGCGCTGCGCAACTTTGTACATATAGCTAAGGTTCTTTTAACCTTATCAAAGTTATATTGTCCTCCCACTTAACTTTTCATGAAAAATTCCTTCTCTAAGAAACTTGATGTTTTAAACGACAAACACTTTTGTCTCCGGTGTCATGGAGGAATACTTAACAGTTATACAAAGACAGGTTCATCCGACTTTGGTTGCAAACATCTTTCTTATGCATAGCATACCAATGTTTAAGAAAGGACAACTTGGGTTTTATCCCAAACCATTACTTTATATGGTGTCAATTCAACGGATTATGATGGAGCGCTTTTAATCTTTAAAATATAATGAGAGTTTTATGAATTACACCTTTGATCTTACCATGTCAAACAAGGTTTAATTACAAATCTCGAATGCTCCATACTCTTATGGTGTTTCGAAAAATGCAAATCCACGGAACGATTCCTTAAATTTTAGGTATTATGCTAAACTTGTAACTCAAATATCTTCCTTTACGATCTTATCATAAACTATTTATATTCTTGTTACAATGATTTTGCACTTCATCTTGAAAGTCTTTGAACTTTTCAAATGTTTCATACTTCATCCTTATTAAGTAAATATTCATATATTCACTCAAATTTTCGGAGGAAGCATATGAAGTTGAAATCCATCACTCTTGACTACACATAATGGACTTCATACAACAATATGTACAAGTTCCAATAAGCTAGTCATTCGTTCCCTTTTGGCCTATGAACGAAGTTTTAATTATCTCTAGGAAAGTTTCACAAGCATCATTTGATCAAAAATCAAAAGACTCCAAAATTCCATCCACATGGAGTTTCTTCATGTTTTCTTTCCAATACAATTTAAACGGTGATGTCACTTCCTAAATGATCTTTCAACATTTTTAGCACTAGTTTTATGGATGTGATTTCTCCAACGAGATTTGTGAATCATCCATCTTTTATGGATTACGACAATTATTTGAACAACTCTTTTGTTCTCATAATGCCTGATAAAACAAATCTTGAAGGCAAGCTTTGATGTTTAACAAACAGCATAATAACCCTTTATTTGTTCTTGATGAACATCATCACATATTCTTTTGCTAGTTACTTAGGCCATTGTAGTTCATGAATTGTGTTGTTTCGTATGACGATTCATACCAACAAATTCAGTATCAAATACTTAAGAACCACATTGTTTAATAAGAAAATAATATATCCATAACATGTATATCATCTATATACTTAAGCTGAACAATTCTAGTATTTTCTTTTCTGCCATATACTTATGAGATTCTCTTTCAGTATTTCCTTTTCTGTTTGAAAGAATCTATCAATATCAATAGTGGAGCCATATACATGACACATAGTCCAAAGCATGTATAGTAAAATACCAATGTCTTTGGACTTACACTTTGAAGTAGATCACCATCATCAAATGTGTGATGTTCTTTCAAATTCCTTTCTTTAGTAATCTCTTGGTGTAGTAAACATTTTACCTACATCAGATATTCACCTTTATCATGGAATTATCCATGATCAAGCTACTTTTAGCTTATAACGGTGAATCGCGAGTATAATGTTGCTCTCCAAAACCTTTTGGAGGATTAGGACAACTAGTGTCTCCAACCTTTTGTAAATTCTCATCAAATATGAGAACATGACTTTTGCCATATTATACTCTATCATGTTGCAACCAAAACTTCGTTTTAGATATCACAATATCTTCCACACATCATGGTTTCTGAAACAATTCTTTTAGATCCTAGATAACATTGATATTAAGACAATCCTTTGAATATCAAGAATCATGGAGACAAACATGATACTTCTACACTAACACTTGGAATTGACACTCTTGATTTAATACCAATTATTAAACTTCATGGAGTAACCGAAACTTACTGAAAGTTTGCAATAGGACTTTTAAACTTTAGATTAACACTTCAAAACAATACGATACCAGTTCGTAAAGTAACTAACCAGAATTCTATAGTTCTATCATCTCAATTAAAACTAAGCGCAAGGTGGTAAACGGATGCCAATGACTACAACAACTTTGCAAATTCACTTTGATTTAATTTATGATAAATAGTGTTCAACTTTTAATCATATTGCCGTTGAACTCCCACTCAAAACAATATCCCTCACATTGTTTTAGTGATCACACAAACCAAATCCACCACATCAAAACCGATCATCACGAGAGTTGATGTAGCTTCAATGGCGAACAATCAACATGTTCATCATATCTACTATATGACTCATGCTTTACCTTTCGGTGATCCGTGTTTCGAGACCATGTCTGTACATGCTAGGCTCGTCAAGATCAAACCTTAGCTTCCGCATGAACAAATCTGTCTTGCTCACGTTGTATACACTCGCAGAATCTAACACATCCGATCATCACGTGGTGCTTCGAAACAACGAGCTTTAGCAACGGTGCTTACTAAGGATGAACACTTTAAAACTTGATATTTGTGTGCTTGAGGGATCATCTTATAATGCTACCATCGTTAACTAAGCAATACAAGATGCATAAAGGATTACCATCACATGCAATTCATAATATGTGATATGATATGGCCTTTCTTCTTGTGCTTCCGATATCCATCTTCAATCACGAACATGATCTCCATCATCACCGGCATTGCGTCAAGGTCAATGGCGCCGTTTCATGGTTGTCGTCCACCAGCTTCAACTATTACAACTACTTTGAATAGACACGCGGGTCTTAACAGAATTTAAAGACAACCACATGGCTCCTGCCGGTTGCCAACTTACAATAAGGAACATTGCATACATCAAATATAATCACAATCATGGCCATATCACATCACATCACACCCCTGCAAAACAAAGTTAGACGCCTCTAATTTTCTTTGCATGTTTTACGTGGTTTGGGGCTTTCAATAAGTGTCGTTCTAACTTACAAACAAGAACCACAACATTGATACTAGTATTGTCAATCACCCGTTGTAAATTGAATCTTAACTATGTTGGGAGAAACAGGCACCCGCAAAGCCACTTATGCAATACAAGTTGCATGTCAATCGTGCAGCAAGTCTCGTGAACGATGTCATGTAAGGTTAGACCGGGCCGCTTCATCCCACCATCCCGCAAGATGCAAAGTACACAAGAAGCAATCGACAACAAAAGCATCAACGCCCACAATGACCATTGTGTTCTACTCGTGCAACAGATCTACATATAGACACGACTCTGATACCACTGTAGGGGTTCGTAGCATGGAAAACAAAAAATTTCTACCGCATACAAACAAACAAACCAAGATCTATCTACTAGATTTTAGCATCGAGTCGATAGAATAACTCACCCTCAAAGATTTCAAAGTGTTTAACGAGAGCGGATTCTCGTGGGTGATGTAGTCGTACTCTTGCCGATCTCTAGATCGCGTAGACGGTCCTTCTAGCGCTGCGTTCCGGCAGCGCTTCCGCAGTCGGTCACACGTTCGGTACTCGACGAAGACCTTCCTCTCCCTTGTTCCAGCAGGCAGCAGAGGTTGTAGCACTCTCCTCGCGATTTCGGCAGCACGACGACGTGGTACCGGAAGTAGAGGGGAGATCTCGCAGGGCTTCACCTTAAGCCGGAGCGAGCATGGTGGACTATGAGAGGGCCTCGATGATCTAGGGTTTAGACACACCAAGTAGAAGGGGCTAGGCCGGCGGCTAGGGCAACTAAAAGCCCCAACTCGGCGGCTTGGGAGAAACCCTAGGGCGGCGGTGGCTATGGTGGGCGGCGGCTAGGGTTAGGGTTTAGAGGGCAAGGTGTAGGTCTTGGAGGCAGCCCGCCTCCTTATAGGTGGAGGGGCGCCAAGGAGGGAGTCCTCCCCAACTCGGCTTCCAAGGCCGGCGGTGGAGGAAGAGGGACTTCCTCCCCAAGTAGGTTTCCTACTCTCCCTCCACCAAACAAAATAGTCGTTTGACTTTTCAAATAGGCGTTTGACTTTTCAAACTAGGATTTGATTTAACCCTTTATTTTGTTCAGCGATGACACCTATTACATGATGCAACCATTCCAACTTGATATGACACATTCATGTACCCTTCCTTTCCGGAGTGCCGAACATTCCGGAACCTTCTAGAACATTCCCGATGAAAACACCGGAACCATTCTCCAACCCCGAAACAGGACTTTCCTTATATGAGTCTTATTCTCCGGACCATTCCGGATCTCCTCGTGATACCCCGGATCCCATCCGAGACTCCGAACAACATTTGGTCTCTTACTCATCATTCCATAACTACTCAACAACGTTGAATCCTTAAGTGTGTCTCCCTACGGTTCGTGAATTATGCGGACATGATCGAGACACTTCTCCGAACAATAACCAATAGAGGAATCTGGAAATTCATATGGCTCCCACATATTTCTATGATTACTTTGCAATCAAATGAACCACTTATATACGATACCAATTTCCCTTTGTCTCACGATAGTTTACTTATCCGAGGTTTTGATCGTCGGTATCTCTGCATACCTAGTTCAACCTCACATCGATAAGTACTCTTTTCTCGTTCCCGTGATATGTGATCCCTTGTGAGCTAGTCACATGCTTGCAAGCTAATTGGATGACATTCCACCGAGAGGGCCCATAGTATATCTATCCGTCATATGGATGGACAAATCCCACTCTTGATCCATGTGTCTCAACCAATACTTTCCGAACACTCAATGCCACCTTTATAGCCACCTAGTTACGGTGTGGTGTTTGATGACATCAAAGCATCCTTCTGGTGATGGTGATAAGCATGATCTCATGGTCGAAGGAATTAGGTTACTATGTATCAGAAAGCATATAGCAATTGAACTATTAAAATGACTTGATCTTTATGCTACGCTTATCTATAGGAGTATGTCCATCATATCATTCTCCTAACGATATGATCTTGTTGTTAATAACATCTCAATGTTCATGATAGGGAAACCACAATCATTCATTAACCAACAAGCTAGTATTATGAAGAGGCTTTACTAGGGACTTCAATTTAAGCTTACAAATCACACAAGTATTAATGTTTCCTTGTTAATACTATTATAGCATGAATGTAAACATTTATCATAAGTCTGAAGATATGATAATAACCACTTTATTATTGCCTCTTGGGCATATCTCCAACAAAAACACGTTCAAAAAACACACAACAAGGAGCCAGTCATCCACACGATGTTAGGGCACCAAATACAACAAACACACGCCACTAGCTTCGGGGTCGTTGCCCAGACATACATCACGGGCACCAAATTCGTACACGAGGCATAACCGCCACATGACTCAGCCGTCTCGGAGCCCAATACAAAACAGCAAGGTCGATGAAGTCTCTGCCAACATAGATCCAGGTCGCCACCCATACCTCACTAAGCCATGACCCTGCTTTGGAAAAAGGGCCTCCAGTCCCGGATCGCAACTGGCTCTAGTCCCGGTTTTGGGCCCGAGACTGCCAAAACGAGACTAGATCCCCCCTCTAGTCCCGGCTCGCTACGACCCGCGACTGATAACAGCCACGTGGCTGTTTCAGCGCCGTGGGGGGTGGAAACCCTTTAGTACCGGGTCGCAACACCACCCGGGACAATACGGTTTCCTGCCGTGTCAGAGAATTGTGTATTTCTTTTTTTTTTTGCAATTTCGTTCCTTTTTCGTTTTGTGTTTCACTATAATTTCAAACATATATTTCAGTATACATATTCTACGCTAGTAGTACACGTTGATGCATCTATATAATTAATCGATCCCTTGCAAGCATACATTGATGATATATATATATCAAAAGGAAGAAATCTTTTGAAATTACATGGTCATTGATGATATATATATCATATCAACTACATGGAGATCACTAAGGCAAATTGAGTTTCACGTCATCCGCATAATGCTCTCCATGTACATCAAGGACCTCCTTCATCATAGATCCCGCCAGCTCCTCTTGAATTGCTCTTATGCGCTGGTCTGGCTCTAGTTTCTCCCGCAAACCATAAATATAATATGAGTCAACTTTCCGCTCACTGGTCAACTCACGGATGTACTCGCAGACGTAGTGTCCACATAAATGAGTTCCTGGTGGCTGCTGTAAACTCTTCACCATTTTTATAAGTTAGCTCCTCTTTGAATGGACCTGGTATTTTCTGTCTGAACCGTGTCCAACACCTGCTCGACAAAGAAAATGAACAAATGAGTTATTAGTTACTTGATATCAGGAAATGAACGAAAGAGGCCGATATAATGCGATAATGATTGAAATTACTTATGGAGCATTGCTTTCATGTCGCTCCACTACTCTTGGTCCCAACTTAATGACTCGTGGACTTCAACTAGGGACTTATCAACTTGAATGTTTAGCAAGATCCAGTGGAATCTACGGACGTTTACATAAGCAAAGATGCATAGCTCATCGAGTAAGCAAAAATAAAATGTGTACAAGATAGAAACACTCACTTGAAGTTGTAAGGAAATAGTATTTCCTTAACAAAATGTAACATCCCAAAAATCATAGTTTCAAAACTCATTCATATCACTTTGCATCATTCATTCATTTAGGGTTTTCTCAAAAATCACTTAGTGATAGAATATGAGCTATGATTTCATGTGGTCAAATTGTCTCAAATAAACATCACCCTTTGAAATATTGAATGTTTAAATACTTGTTGTTTGCCTCCATTGATGGAAAATTTGAGTAAAACTTTTAAAAAACCCCAGGATTCCAAATTTAGAAGTAGTTTTCAAAATCCCTTTCAAATACTTGCAAACAGGAACAAATCCCTAATTATTTTAGAAACCAAGCTGGACCAAGCCTTGCAAAGTAATCATTTAGTTTTATGACTATTTTTGAATACACAAAAACCCTGCAAAAGTCCCAAGGCAGTTTGATTTCAAAAGGATTTGAATTCATATTAAAATTCATACCAGAAAATGAATTTAGAAAAAGAAAAGAGCACTTCAAAAGAAAGGGCACGCGTAATCAGCCCAGCGAAGAACGAGCCCAGTAAGCCCACCCGGGATCTCCTTTTCTTCTCACACGCCTTGAGCACGCAACCGACGACAAGCAGACCCCCAGCACTATGCGCGTTTGACGACAAGCGGACCACGTCGTCTCGTCTTCCCCAGATCGCTGCGACCACGTCGCTGCGGCGATGATAACGGTAATGGCGCGAGTAATGGGGCAATAATCCTCGGCGTTTCTTGTCGACTCCCGGCTATAAGACCCTCTACTACGCGATCTTTTTCCCCCGAACACCTCGCTCACTCCGCCCCCAGGCTGCCCTCAATCCTCCGCGAATCGCCGCTGACAGAGCCCCCTCCGACGAGCGATTCAGGTGAGCCTCGTGTTCCCCTCTACCTATCGTTCTTGCTGCCAGACTCAGTGCATCCTTGCGCACCTCCTGACCACACTAGTCCGTCTTGCACTGCCCCAGGTCGCCAGTTCCACTCGACACCGCGAGTACTGACGGCGACATCAACTCCGACGAGTTTTTCCGGTAGGTACAGACTGCCCCTCGCCTCCCCGTTCATGCACACAACTTTCCCTTGACCCTGTGAACCTAATCGCGTCGTTCTTTTGCCTTGAGGTGGTTCACAGCGACGACCACGACGATCACCTGACGCTTTTACGCGCGCCACGAACTCCGGTGAGCAATCACGCGTGCCGAGCGCTCGACCAACCACGAGTACGTCGAGCCTCGCCAAGATCTCCTGAGCACGGTGAGCTACTCCTCGTTCTCCCTTACCCCCGGTAGCGCCGCCTCCGACAACGACTGACCATTTCGCCGCCGGTAGCCGCCGCTCCGCCGCCAGATTTTAGTCAGTACAATAGCGGCCGTCAGATCCTTATCGGAGCGCTAGGATAGAATCACTTACTCTGAAGCGGTAAGCGATCTGAGCCACCAGATTTCATTTAAATCCTACGGCTGTAGTTCTCGATCCGATGCGAAGCGGTACGGGCGAATGAAAACACGACGCGTGGCAAGGTTAGATTAAAAACAGAATTTGAAAACCTGATTTAGATTCAAACTTCAAAGGCTCATAACTTTCAAATGCCACGTTGGATTTTTGCAAACTTTATACCGTTGGATTCAGTGAAACAAAGCCTTTCTGAATATCCAATTAGTTTAGCATATAGTAACAGTTAAAAATGTTTTATTTGTGGAACAAGTTTAGGGCTATTTTAGATATAGAAATATCTTTATAAAATTTTATTATGGCCAAATAAGTTTGTTGGACAAACTTGTGACATTTTATGCTTCTATAGTCATGAACACACACTTGGTAGAATTTTCAAAATTTAACACTTGGTAAATTCTTGCATGCATGCATTCATATTATTTTTGGTTGTATTTAAATTGTGTGTAATTGTATGCTTTGATTTCTTGTGTAGATTTTGCTAGTGATTGTGATTGTGAAGAGTGCTACTCTCCACACTACCAAGGCAAGTGATATTTTCATGAATATTCCTATCCTAAGTTTTATGTTAGCATTAGTTATTTTGCTAAAGTATTGCATGATATTTTGCTAAAGTGCTAAATTGGGAAATCCTAAGTAGAGTGAAATAGTAGAAATGCTAGGGAAATTTTCCTAAGTTAAGTTACTCTATTTTGCCTAGCCTAGCATATAGCAAACAAGGGTGGTGAACATCTATATACTATATGATATAAAATATTCTAAGTCAAGAGACTTATATTTTCTTAATAAAACAACTAAGACAAATGAACCTCCTGGGTGGAATGGGAAGATTGGGTTATGTTGAGTGGTTACACAAGGCCATGGACTTGGGTTGTGTATCACACTTGTGGAATGCCACCTAGGCACAAAGGGATTTGGAGGCCAAGTGTGGAGAAAGCTTACAGTGCAACCACTTGGCAAAATGGGCTCTGCCATGATCATATAGGTTGCTAGAACTTAGTCATTTGGACAGATGGTGGTAGATGGGATGATAGGATGGAACGCGTCCATTTGACTAAGGAAAGGCTTCTGAAAGGTCCTGTCTTGGGAAACCAAGTCTAGTGGGGAAAGTGCACAACCTCTTGAGATGGAAAACCTAAGTACTTAGCCTTGTCCAAGGAAATGGACATTTTTGAGCATCAAGACATGGAAGACACAAGAATCTCAACACTCCAACTTCTAAGTAAAAATTTGTGGGTGAACAAGGGTGAAGGATCCCAATGTCTATTGGTGGTTTCCTTGGGAATGATTTGACAAAGAAAAACTTAGTGATTTCAACTAATAGGTAAAATTTATTTTAAAGCAAAGCAAGCCAAGCTACACTAGCCAAAAATCATATAGTATTGTAATCCAGTTAAAATATACTAAGGTATCACTTGCCACTACTATTCCAAAGTATTGACCCTCTGTGGCTGTAACTTGTGATGTTGCAGGTTACTCCGATGATGATTAGGAGTCATGAGTCTACACTCAACATGCTTGCCTGTGGCACATGAAGATGAAGACTTGTGTTTATTTACTTATTCCTAAAAACTCTTGTATTAGGCCTATGGCCCTGAGTTGTAAAAGACTATGTTTTATCTCTGGAATGAATGTAATAAACGACCTTTGTATCTGTGTACTTCATCTTAAACTGTGGATGCTAGCATTGATCCAGGGACTAGCATTGCAATCACAGGGATCCTATCCTTTATAGAGGAGGGGTCTAACAGATGGTATCAGAGCACTGTGTTGCCTGTAGGATTATGACCCTAGGATTGGAAAACCACTAAGGAAAAAGTTTTTCAAATACTTCTACACTTGTCTATTCTTCTCGTAAAACTTTTCTAATCTCTTTCAACTTCCTTGTAGATGAACTCCATCAACGAAGCCGTGAAGAAGGGACCACTCATGACCATGACCTTGGAATGTGAAACTGAGTTTCCCAATATTCTCAAGGACCTCATGGAGGCAATGGATGCACATGGTGAAGCTGTGTACAAGGGCTTTCCAGTGATGGATGAAGGAGTGGAGTATTGGTGGGTGCAACTTCACTTGTACAAAAACAAGGAAGACAACCACAAAGAGAGGGATTCTGCATGTACACTAACACTACCATGCACACCACATTCTTTGAGTCAGCCAGGGATGCAGCTTGGAGGACTATCAAGGAACTAAGTGCTAGAGTCAAGTGCAGAATGCTCAACCTCCAAAAGGACTTAGAGAAAGAGAAGGAGCTTACTCAAGAGTTGGAAGACACCAACCAAGAGATAAGAGGAGATGTTATAGACTTAGTAATAGAATCAAGAGAGCAAGATTGGTGGATTGCCTCTAGGAACATTGTGTTTAACAATAGATCCCGCGAGATGGGATTGTAAGGTCACTTCGTTAGTTGGACCACCACTTATCACCTTATGTTTTAAATAAGAGGGGACCTTGAGTGATGTAATGAATTTATGTATGCATGACTTGTGTGACGATTCTGTTTCATGGATATGTATGAATGTTAGTCTTGATTTACCTTGAATTGCTATGTTCTAACTTTTCAATCTTATAAATAGATGCCTGCTGTCACAAGACCGTTGAGGAGTTTCGGGTTACTCGTTTTGGTCCCCGTATCATTGAGCTTACCACTCTACTTGATCTCCCTCTTCCTACCATCACGGTGTACCCACTCACCAAGTTCGAGAGGAAGGACCTCTAGGGCTTCAAGGTGACCCAGCCAGGACGCCAGACTGAGCCTACTACAGAGGCCATCGTCTTCAAGTTGATGCACGATGACAGGGAGAGAGGCATGGAGGTAGTCATGCAGGACCTGATAGGACGACTATTAGGCCGTCACTCCAGGCAGGTTAGGGGTACACATTTTCACGTCTTCGGAAGATGTGATGTTGACGGAGAGTCCATCGACTTCGAGGACGACTCGAGGAGCACCGCGGAGCCGATACGCCTTTATCTTCAGGACTTAGAGACTCTTCTCAGGCATGTAGATACGGACAGGACGAACGTCATGCTAGGTAATGACGAACTTCAGGTGCATCTTCGCGAGAAGGACAAGCTTTTTGCGCAGCAGGATGAGATGATCAAGGATATGGAGACAAAGTTCGAGGCCCAGGACCGCAAGTTCAAGAGTCAAGAGAAACGCGTCCAGGATAGGAACAAGAGGATCCGGGACATGACCGAGGAACTAAAGTCCAAGGACTTCGAGCTTGAGCAGCAGCAGATGGTTATTGAGAGGCTTCGTTCCCAGAAGAGGGCTCTCAAGACCAAGGTTGATTCCTTGACCACTACTATAGAGGAGAACAAGACCGCGATGGAGAACGCAGGTCTTACCTTCGTCGAGGAGGAGATAGATGCTGATGAGTAGGCTTGTTACTCGTTCTTACTTACATATTCATACTTGTTGTTGCGAACTTGTTATTGGACCATCCGACATGTGGATGGCTTGTCACTTGTGTGTTTTATTTCATGAGTTTGTTATGTGGATGTTGCACTTATATTTATATGTTGCTTGTTATGTGTTGCTTGTGATGTATTGTGCATGAAACATCTATGGGTATCTCATTCTTATCTATTTGATCAAACCACAGATGCCTCCCCGTCAGCAAAACCCCAACCCCAATAACATCACCCGAAAATGCAACAGATGATGAATGCAAACACAACTTATGCAAATGATGACATTCATCCGAATCGAATAACAACAATAACAACCCCAACAACAACAATAACAACAACAACAACAACAACCCTCCGGTTTTGATATGCTTACTAGATTTCGCGACTAAGGCCAAGAAATTTTCGGGACAAGCGATCCCATGGCGGACAATTCTGGCTACGTTACGTGAACAAAGACTTGGTGACGAAGTTGACCGATGCTGAAAAAGTCAGGTTTGCAGACATCCATTGGAAGGACCAGCCGCCACATGGTGGGATAACTTCCAAATCACCACTCCCATTGATGAAGTGACATGGGACATATTTGAGGATGGGTTTATCGCTCATATCTCATCCGGGATAATGAGTCCGAAAAGAAGGAGTTTCACAACTTGAAACAGCGCCATCGCAGTGTGGCGAGAATCGTAGAAGAATTCAACAATCGCGCGCTATGCACCGGATGAGGTTGATCGATGCCAAGAGAAAGGAAAAGTTCTTGGAAGGCTTGAATGATGAGCTGAACCTACGGTTGTTGCAGGGCATATGTTCCAACTTATCGTCTTTGTGTGACAAGGCTGCTATTTTGGAAAGTAAAATGAAGCAAGTCGAGAGTAGGAAGAGGAAGCACTCCGACAAACATGACTGGATCGTCTCATAAGCGATCTCACTATGATGACAAGTACTCGGGATCCCATAAACATGGGAAATTCAACAAGCACCATAACCATAACCGTCATGACAACAAGCATCACCGTAGTCATGACAATGATAAGTACAAGAACCACAAGAGTGGACATAAGAGCCACCACGTGGAAATGGTAGTGGAAGTGGAAGTCGGATGTTAAAAAGGACATCACCAGGTTGAGTGCTTCAAATGCAAGAAGTGGGGCATTATGCTAATGAGTGCCCCGAAAAGAAAGTTGAAGGACCTAACAAGCCAAATCCTTTCCGAAAAGGAGGTTAACCACATCAATGTGGAGGAGGTCTATGAGGAACCCGATGCCGTTCTTGGTAAGTTCAGACTCAATTCAATTTCAGCATTTGTACTCTTTGATACTGGTGCATCTCATTCATTCATATCAAAAGCATTTGTTGAAAGGAATGAACTACCGGTAGAAACCATTGGGTGTCCTATAAGAGTAATTTCTCCAGGGGGAGAAATGATAGTAAACTCAGGATGTCATGACTTAGTCATAGAGTTTGGAAAACATAAGTTTCCAGTGAACCTAATAATCCTGAATTCCCAAGGGTTGGATGTAATATTGGGAATGGATTGGATGGCTAAATATGAAGGGGTATTGGATTGTGCCAATCGTACAGTTACGCTCACAACCCCAGAAGGAAAAAGAATAAAATTTAAGTCAAACTTTGAATCTAAAGTAAGTAAGCTAAATTCTCTCAAGGGGGTTAGCATGGACAGTGTGCCAATTGTGTGTGAGTATCCGGATGTATTTCCGGAGGAATTACCAGGAATGCCACCAGACAGAGATGTGGAATTTTTGATAGATTTGGTACCAGGTTCGGGACCAATAGCTAAGAGACCATACAAAATGTCAGTAGATGAACTGAAAGAACTCAAGAAGCAACTAGGAGAACAGTTACAGAAAGGGTTTATTCAACCAAGTTCTTCATCTTGGGGAGCCCCGGTATTGTTTGTGGAGAAGAAGGATAGGACACAAAGATTATGTATTGATTATCGATCTCTCAACGAGGTTACCATCAAGAACAAATATCCTTTGCCAAGAATCAACGACTTGTTTGATCAGTTAGAAGGAGCATGTGTATTCTCGAAGATTGATCTTGATCGCTATTTTCAACTAAAGATAAGAGAGCAAGACATACCTAAGACAGCATTCACCACAAGGTATGGATTGTATGAGTACACTGTGATGCCTTTTGGTTTGACCAACGCTCCAGCATACTTCATGAATATGATGAACAAAGTGTTCATGGAATTCCTTGACAAGTTCGTTGTCGTTTTTATCGACGATATCTTAGTCTACTCCAAGAGCAAGGAAGAACATGAAAGACACTTGCGCTTGATACTTGAAAAGTTAAGAGAGCATAAGCTTTATGCCAAATTCAGCAAGTGTGAGTTCTGGTTAGAGAAAGTTGGATTTCTTGGTCATGTGATGACAAAGGATGGTGTGGCAGTTGATCCTGCTAAAGTTTCAGCTGTGACAGATTGGGAATCACCCAAGAATGTGAAGGAAGTTCGTAGTTTCCTTGGTTTAGCTGTTACTACAGAAGGTTCATTGAAAATTTCTCGAAAGTTGCTAAGCCGATGTAATTGCTAAAGAAGGACAAGAAATTTGTTTGGATGAAGGTTGAAGTCGACTTCAAGAGTTGAAGAAGAGACTTGTGACACACCAGTTCTATATACATGATTTGGAAAAAGATTTCCAAGTGTATTGCGATGCTTCTCATCAAGGCTTGGGTGCTGTACTTATGCAAGATGGTAGAGTCATAGCTTATGCTTCGAGACAACTCAAAACTCATGAAGTAAACTATCCTACTCATGATTTGGAATTGGCCTCTGTCGTCCATGCACTCAAAACATGGAGACATTACCTTTTAGGTAAGCGATGTGAAGTATTCACCGATCATAAGAGCTTGAAGTATATCTTCACCCAAAAAGAGATCAACATGAGACAAATAAGATGGCTAGAACTTATCAAGGATTATGACTTGAGTTTGCAATACCACCCCGGTAAAGCAAATGTGGTAGCCGATGCTTTAAGTCGTAAGACGTTTGTAAATGGTCTTACCAAAGGTGAATTGCCAGAAGATCTCTGTAAACAATTCAAGGAACTCAGATTGGAGATTGTACCAGAAGGACATATTATGTCATTAGATGTTCAACCCACTCTTTTGAACAGGATCCAAGAAGCTCAGAAGACCGATAAGGAAATTGAAAAGATCAAGGAAAATATTAGTCTAGGGAAGGCTAAGAGTTTCCATATCGATGAACAAGGAACCTTATGGCACGGAAGCGATATGTGTTCCACAAGACCCGAGTTGCGAAACCGATCTTACGAAGGTCACAACTCTCCATATTCTATTCACCCAGAAACACCAAAATGTACATGGATATGAAAGAAAGGTTTTGGTGGAACAATCTCAAAAGAGACATCCGAACATATTGCTTTGTGTGATGTGTAGCAGAGTCAAAGCGAGCACCAAAACCAGCAGTCGCTTCAACCACGCCTATTCCTGAATGGAAGTGGGAAAATATTGGCATGGATTTCATTACGGATTACCAAGGACCGGTCGTGGTATGATTCCATATGGGTAGTAGTGGATCGCTTAACTAAAGTGGCTCATTTTATACTGTGAAGACCACTTATACAAGTGCCAAGTTAGCAAAAATATACATGAGCAATCGTATGCCTTCATGGAGTGCCCAAAAGTATTGTGTCAGATAGAGGAACTCAGTTCACTTCTCACTTTTGGAGACACCTTCATGAATCTTTAGGAACGAGATTGGAATTCAGTACTGCCTTCCATCCTCAAACAGATGGACAAACAGAAAGGACCAACCAAATTCTGGAAGATATGTTGAGAGCATGTGCTTTAGACTATGGAGCAAGTTGGGATGAAAGTTTGCCTTACGCAGAGTTCTCTTACAACAATAGTCATCAATCTAGTATTGGAATGGCACCGTTTGAGCTACTCTACGGAAGAAAGTGTACCACCCCATTGTTATGGAACGGTGTGGGAGAAAGAAGCCTATTCGGACCAGATCTTATCAAAGATGCCGAAGAAAAAGTCAAATTGGTTAAAGACAGGTTGAAGATAGCACAGTCCCGACAGAAAAGCTACGCGGATTCTAAGCGAGAGAAGTCACCTCTGAAGTTGGGGATAGAGCTTATCTCGAGTATCACCACTCCGTGGAGTGAAAAGATTTGGAGTCAAAGGAAAGTTGGCACCAAGATATGTTGGGCCATTCAAAATTCTAAGTCGCAAAGGAGAAGTTGCATATGAAGTTGAATTGCCAGAATCTCTATCAGCAGTCCATAACGTATTTCATGTGAGTCAGCTTAAGAAATGTCACCCAGAAATGGAAGAGTCCTCCTTGAAGGATACCATACCTTTGGAAGAGGTTCAACTAGATAGTGATCTCACTTATGAAGAAAAGCCTGTCAAGATTCTAGAGACCGCAGAAAGAGTCACCAGGACCAAGACTATCAAATTTTGTAAAGTACAATGGAACCATCACTCCGAAGAGGAAGCAACATGGGAAAGAGAAGATGATCTTCGGAAAGACCACCCTCACCTATTTGCTAGCCAATCCGAATCTCGAGGGCGAGATTCATCTTAAGGGGGTTAGATTTGTAACATCCCAAAAATCATAGTTTCAAAACTCATTCATATCACTTTGCATCATTCATTCATTTAGGGTTTTCTCAAAAATCACTTAGTGATAGAATATGATCTATGATTTCATGTGGTCAAATTGTCTCAAATAAACATCACCCTTTGAAATATTTAATGTTTAAATACTTGTTGTTTGCCTCCATTGATGGAAAATTTGAGTAAAACTTTTAAAAAACCCCAGGATTCCAAATTTAGAAGTAGTTTTCAAAATCCCTTTCAAATACTTGCAAACAGGAACAAATCCCTAATTATTTTAGAAACCAAGCTGGACCAAGCCTTGCAAAGTAATCATTTAGTTTTATGACTATTTTTGAATCCACAAAACCTGCAAAGTCCCAAGGCAGTTTGATTTCAAAAGGATTTGAATTCATATTAAAATTCATACCAGAAAATGAATTTAGAAAAGAAAAGAGCACTTCAAAAGAAAAGGGCCACGCTTAATCTGCCCAGAAGAACGAGCCCAGAAGCCCACCCGGGATCTCCTTTTCTTCTCACACGCGAGCACACGCAAACCGAGCCGACAAGCGACCCCACCAAGCACTATGCATTCACGACAAGCGGACCAGACACGCCGTCCTCGTCTTCCCAGATCACCTGCGACCACGTCATGCGGCGATGGCCGATAATGGCGCGAGTAATGGGGCAATAATCCTCGGCGTTTCTTGTCGACTCGGCTATAAGACCCTCTCGCCCCGCGATCTTTTTCCCCAACACCTCGCCACTCCGCCCCAGTGCTGCCTCAATCCTCCGCGAATCCGCCGACAGAGCCCCTCCGACGAGCGATTCGGTGAGCCTCGTGTTCCCCTCTACCTATCGTTCTTGCTGCCGACTCGGTGCATCCTTGCGCACCTCTCGACCACACTAGTCCGTCTTGCACTGCCCAGTGTCGCCATTCCACTCGACACCAGTATCTTGACGGCGACATCAACTCCGACGAGTTTTCCGAGGCCAGATCGCCTCGCCTCCCGTTCATGCACACAACTTTCCTTGACCTGTGAACCTAATCGCGTCGTTCTTTTGCCTTGAGGTGGTTCTGGCGACAACCACGACGATCACTGACGCCTTTGACGCCGCCACGAACTCCGTGAGCAATCACCGTGCTGCGCCTGACCAACCACGAGTACGCCGAGCCTCGCCAAGATCTCCCGAGCACGGTGAGCTATTCCTCGTTCTCCCCACCTCAGCGCCGCCCGGCAACGATCGACCATTTCGCCGCGGTAGCCGCCATTCCGCCAGATTTTAGTCAGTACAATAGCGGCCGGATCTTATCGGGCGCTAGGATAGAATCACTTACTCGAAGCGATGCGATCCGAGCCGCCAGATTTCATTTAAATCCTACGGCTGTAGATCTCGATCCGATGCGAAGCGGTACGGGCGAATGAAAACACGACGCGTGGCAAGGTTAGATTAAAAACAGAATTTGAAAACCTGATTTAGATTCAAACTTCAAAGGCTCATAACTTTCAAATGCCACGTTGGATTTTTGCAAACTTTATACCGTTGGATTCAGTGAAACAAAGCCTTTCTGAATATCCAATTAGTTTAGCATATAGTAACAGTTAAAAATGTTTTATTTGTGGAACAAGTTTAGGGCTATTTTAGATATAGAAATATCTTTATAAAATTTTATTATGGCCAAATAAGTTTGTTGGACAAACTTGTGACATTTTATGCTTCTATAGTCATGAACACACACTTGGTAGAATTTTCAAAATTTAACACTTGGTAAATTCTTGCATGCATGCATTCATATTATTTTTGGTTGTATTTAAATTGTGTGTAATTGTATGCTTTGATTTCTTGTGTAGATTTTGCTAGTGATTGTGATTGTGAAGAGTGCTACTCTCCACACTACCAAGGCAAGTGATATTTTCATGAATATTCCTATCCTAAGTTTTATGTTAGCATTAGTTATTTTGCTAAAGTATTGCATGATATTTTGCTAAAGTGCTAAATTGGGAAATCCTAAGTAGAGTGAAATAGTAGAAATGCTAGGGAAATTTTCCTAAGTTAAGTTACTCTATTTTGCCTAGCCTAGCATATAGCAAACAAGGGTGGTGAACATCTATATACTATATGATATAAAATATTCTAAGTCAAGAGACTTATATTTTCTTAATAAAACAACTAAGACAAATGAACCTCCAGGTGGAATGGGAAGATTGGGTTATGTTGAGTGGTTACACAAGGCCATGGACTTGGGTTGTGTATCACACTTGTGGAATGCCACCCAGGCACAAAGGGATTTGGAGGCCAAGTGTGGAGAAAGCTTACAGTGCAACCACTTGGCAAAATGGGCTCTGCCATGATCATATAGGTTGCTAGAACTTAGTCATTTGGACAGATGGTGGTAGATGGGATGATAGGATGGAACGCGTCCATTTGACTAAGGAAAGGCTTCTGAAAGGTCCTGTCTTGGGAAACCAAGTCTAGTGGGGAAAGTGCACAACCTCTGCAGATGGAAAACCTAAGTACTTAGCCTTGTCCAAGGAAATGGACATTTTTGAGCATCAAGACATGGAAGCCACAAGAATCTCAACACTCCAACTTCTAAGTAAAAATTTGTGGGTGAACAAGGGTGAAGGATCCCAATGTCTATTGGTGGTTTACTTGGGAATGATTTGACAAAGAAAAACTTAGTGATTTCAACTAATAGGTAAAATTTATTTTAAAGCAAAGCAAGCCAAGCTACACTAGCCAAAAAGCATATAGTATTGTAATCCACTTAAAATATACTAAGGTATCACTTGCCAATACTATTCCAAATTATTGACCCTCGTGGTCAGAACTTGTGATGTTGCAGTTACTCGATGATGATTAGGAGTCATGAGTCTACACTCAACATGCTTGCCTGTGGCACATGAAGATGAAGACTTGTGTTTATTTACTTATTCCTAAAAACTCTTGTATTAGGCCTATGGCCCTGAGTTGTAAAAGACTATGTTTTATCTCTGGAATGAATGTAATAAACGACCTTTGTATCTGTGTACTTCATCTTAAACTGTGGATGCTAGCATTGATCCAGGGACTAGCATTGCAATCACAGGGATCCTATCCTTTATAGAGGAGGGGTCTAACACAAAATTATTCTCGGTTAAGAACCTGCACATGTCTTCCTCCACGTTCTTAGGGTGATTCTTTAACGTATATTCATTAACGATATATGGGTCAATGAACCCAACGTCATATCTTCTAGCTCTTTTGCATTCAAGCATCTTTATTCTACAGAATATAATATCATACAAAAGGATATATAGTTAGGATAATATATTAAATGTAATGAATGAGTTGAGCTACAAACTTAATTATAAAAATAAATCACTTACAGATAGTAGCAACCAATGATAGATTTGTCGAGGGCGCGCTGGTTGTATAACTGAAATAGTTTGGTCATTTGAACATGTATCAAGTATGCTTTGAAGTGTTGCTCCTTTCTAACATCCACCGGAAACCAATCTTTCTGATACTTTTTTTATGCTTGCGACACGTACCATTCGTGCAGATTTCGCATATGTGTGGATAGACGGGCGAGCTCCTCATTACTAACTAGAGGCTCCCACCGGACATACTTCTGTACTATCTGACCCACTGGCGTATCTTCATAGCCTAAATATTGACTAAGAGACATATTTGCTTCGGTAGCAAGTGCTTTGGCCGACAATACAGTGATGCCCATTGGTGCAGCATTAGTACGGGCTCTAGGGTCTACTATTTGCAAGTCCATATCCATTTCAGCTCTAAAGGCCATGTCGAGGTCTGAAATGACTTTGAGCGGGGCGACCGATTGATTCTTCTATGATTCGAGCTGGACAACTTGATTCCCGCTTTTTGCACTTGTGCCTTTTTTTATTTGCTTGTTTAATAATCTCCCGGTCATAGTCTGATTCCAGATTCATAGATATCTGAGATGGTTGCTCAAGAAAGGACTTAACCAACTTTTTGGTTTTTTCATCATATACTGTCTTTGGCTCAGGCTTTTTAGGTGCAAAATGCGCCTTAACTTGGGCAGCCACATCCGCGTTAGTTTCCTCGTCGGTCTTGTCATAATGTCTCTTTGGAAGAGCCGGCGGGATGTCGACTATCTTCGCCGTTTGATATTTCTTCGATATGGGGCACAGGGGAGCGTCGACCTTCCATTTCTTCGACGAGGTAGTAGTATTGCACGGAGGCGGAGGCGGAGATCGAGTATTGCGCGGAGGCGGAGATCGAGTCGATGTACTCCTACTGCGGCGATCGCCAGCGGGGCGGGGTGGACTTGGAGGTTGACGATAATCGGGTTGGGGTGGACTTGGAGGTTGACGATATTCGATGCGGGGTGGACTTGTATTCCTTGGAGTCGGTGGACTTGGCGCGGAGCCTGGAAACTTGATGTACTTCTTCTTCCATAGAATGATGTTGCGCTTGACATCTCCTAGTTTTGTAAGGCCTTCAGGCGTAGCGATGTCAATATCTAGTTCCGCAAAATCCTCCACTATGTCATCCACCGTGACACGAGCATAGCCAGGTGGAATCGGAAGTGAATGATGGAGTGCTCCAAGTAGACAAGGTAAAGCAGTGCCGATCGCCACCTTGAAGGACAGGTTGTTCATTGGCTGATGTAGCTCACATTGTGCCATCTCTCTGACATCATCCATGGGGTAGCGAGGGGCCGGTGCATCATCCAGCAGTGCTTGATCATCATCCCGGACCTCCGTGGAAGCCACGTTGCTTCTCCGCTGGCTAAGATCCAATGCAGGATCATCAGCCTGCGGGTGAGTTGACGACGGCGGCCTTTGGCTAATTTCTTGCATGAGGTTCTTTAGATCAGCTAGGTCTTGCTCTACCTTGGAGATCCGGTCTGCCTCCCGGTCCTTCTTTCTCTGACGGCTTCTGTAACTGATATCGTACTGAGGAAACCCTTTCTTCCACGAGACACGGGCGCCTTTGCCTCGTGTTCGTCCATCCTTTTCAGGATTCCCTAGGGAGCGTGTCAGCTCGTCGTTCTCTCTCGGGACGGAACAATCCCAATTGAGCATCGTTCATTGCTTGGACAAGGTCTTCGGAGGGTTCTAGAATTTTTTCATGAAATAATGTCTTCCCTGTTTCTGGGTCCAACGATCCCCCGTGCTCGTACCCTTCTGGAAGCATATTCTTCATCATTTTCAGCAACTTTTCGAATGAGGAGTCGGGTATAGCACACTCAGCCTTCCATCACAGCAATTCCGATTGTCAGCTGCCCACTTTTCGCACCATTTCGCAATTTGGGTACAACAACTTTTGTGATCCTCTAACATGTGATTGAACTTCCCCTCTCATTTTCAGTTTCACGGTCTCTTCGCATCGGCAATGGTCCGACCAAGATCATCACGGTTCATCATGTGTCTCTTTTCATCCTCCTTGATTCCCCATGGAAGTATCTCCGTACTCAGGGAAACCATGATAGTTGTCATCCTCCTCCTCTTCTTTATTGTCTTCCATTATAACCCCTCTCTCTCTGTGCTTGGTCCAACAATTATAACTGGGCATGAAGCCGGGCTTCGACAGGTGGCTGTGAAGGATTTTTGAGTCAGAGTAATCCTTTTGATTCCTACATCCACTACATGGACAGAATACAAAACCATTGCGCTTGTTTGCATCCGCAACACGGATGAATTTATGCACGCCATTAATGAACTCGCCAGAGCGTCAGTCAGTACCGTACATCCATTCCCGGACCATCTGCATTATAGTAAAATTATATAAAAAACCATTACACAACATGATAAAATTATTACAAGTTATATTGAGAGCATCTAGAGCAGTAATTTTGAATTTTGAAAATTTACATGCACCAATTTATGAATTGGAGAAAACAATTAACATGATAAATGTGGAGTTTTTGATTATTGTTCTATCAGTGAAAACCTCATTCAATTCTAAGCTCTGAAACTCTAAAATTACACATTTCAATTTTCAGTAACTATGTGCGTTATCAAAATTTGTTACACATATCAAAATCCTTCTACTTCTAGAGCATGCATGCATTGATCCATATCTCTATACTTCTAGAGCATTATAGAGCTAAAGTAGCAATAAGAGATGAAAGACTGAAGTTCTACCCTTTTAAAACTTTGGATTTAGGGGTTGCAAACTAAAACTTGAGAAAAAAATGGCATGAATTCGCTTACTTCTTTGAGTAAAATGGCTACCATATGGTTTAGGGCAGGTGGACAGGAAGCAGAATATATACTGGTGGACCACTAGTCCCGGACCGTGATACGACCCGTGACTAATAGTCCATGAAAAGACCAGCTGGCCTACGCCAGGTTATTAGTCCCGGACCGTATTATGGACCGGGACTAGAGATCTGGTCTGGCCTGGGACTTGTGTCTATTGCTAGTTCTAGCCGTTAGAGGCCTCACGGCCCGAGACTAGTGATAACACTAGTCGCGCGCATTTACAGGCCGGGACTGCTGGCTTTGTTCACATCGAACCAAAGACCGTTTTTCCAGTAGTGATAGGACCGTCGCTACATGGGATACCGAGGCCGTCCCCTCAACGTACCACCACCATCCAAGGCTACTGCCTCAGCGTCCGCCTCTCTTGACCATAGAGGCATACCGTCGAGCCTTCGTGAACCTGTCGCACCGCAAGGGCCAATAACTCCTAGGCAAAGCTTCCAACTACGAAGTGATGTATCCGTCACCGTCAGTCACTTTGTTGGAGCTTAGGTTTCCACTCGAAGATCTTGGAACCTCTCACTGAAGGGTTTCGCGGCATAGTAAATCAAAATTTTCTACGGAGCGAACAGAGGGAAAGACAAGATCTAATCTAGGAGATGCAAACAACGAGAGAGATTGGATTAGATCTTCATACCCTTGAAGATTCGACAATGAACGCGTTTAACGTGGGTGATGTAGTCGTGCTCGCTTCTCCTCCTCGCGATCCGATCCGATCCGATCTAGCACCACAAGTGGCGGTGCCTCCGTGAGATGCACACGCAAAGACCTCGATGTCTCCTCCTTCCTCGGACCAGCGAGTATGGTGGAGAGATAGATTGGATCTACAACACGACGGCGTGGTGTATATGGTGGAGAATTTCACTGCAGGCTTCGCCTACAAATGGAGGGAGAGAGGAAGGTAGCAAGGCTGCTAGGGCTTGGAGGAAGGTGTGTAGTAGGGGAGGGGCACACCCCTATATATAGAGGGGGCGTCCAGCCTGCCCCTCCTCCAAGCCTATCTCTAGTTTAAACAATTTAAACTCTCCCTTATCTAGAAATCCTATCTCTAGTTTAAACGATTTAAACTCTCCTTATCTAGAAATTCTATCCCGAGATTTAAACAGTCAAATCTCTCTAGAATCGGCTGGGCCCTATGGGGCCTTGTGCCCTGGCCCAATGCGAGACACTCCCTCATAGGCCCATGCCCCTCCCGAAGGTGGGGCCACGTTGGTCCCTTCCGAAGGTTCTAGAAGCTTCCGATACACCGATTAACCGAACAATTCGAACTCCAAAACTGCACCGCCTTATATGAATCTTATTCTCCGGACCATTCCGAACCTCTCGTGATATCCCGGATCCCATCCGAGACTCGAACAAAATTCATAAACCAATTATCCAATCTATCCTAGCGTCGAGATACGTTATGTGTGACCTGCGGGTTCGAGAATATGCACATGATCTTCTATCAATAATCAACAGGGTCTGGGCACCCATATTGACTCCCACACATTCATCGATGATCATATCGGATGAACCACGATGCCATGATTCAATCAATCCCATATATATATTCCCTTCGTCTCGTGATATTTTACTTGCTCGAGATTCGATCGTCGGTATCGTCATACCTAGTTCAATCTCGTTCACAGCAAGTACTTTACTCGTTCCGTAATCAGATATCACTTTGTGATTAACTCCTTAACCACATGCTTGCAAGCGGTGTTGATATCGATTACCGAGTGGGCCCGAAGTATATCTCTCCGACTTGGGAGGGACAAATTCCATCTCGATACATACAACCCAACAGATACTTTCCGATCACCTGAGAGACACCTTTATGATCACCCTCTCATAGGATGACGTTTGATGACCTCAAAGCTTTTTTTCGATACCAGGGAGTTGTATTATCTCATGGTCTAAGGAATACAATATTTGACATAGGAAAAGCTTCGCAAAGACGAACACGATGACACAATCTAATTGCTCTGCTTTGTTTGGGTCTATCCACCATATCATTCTCCCAATGATATGATCTCATTATCAATTGACAACTCATGTCTATGGTTAGGAAACCTTAACCATCATTGATCAATGAGCTAGTCCATAGAGGCGTACTAGGGACACGGTGTTGTCCACAAACCACACAAGTATTAAAGTTTCCGCATAATACAATTCTAGCATGGAATATAAACATTATCATGAACAAGAATTATAATAATAACATCTTTATTATTGCCTCTAGGGCATAATTCCAACAGTCTCCCACTTGCAATAGAGTCAATAATCTAGTTTACATTTGGCAACAATCTCACACCCATGGCACTGAGGTGTTGATCATGTTTTACACGTGGAAGAGGTTTAGTCAATGGATCTGCGACATTCAGATCCGTATGTACTGCTAATCTTGGATCTCCATCGCTATATAATCTAGGATTATATGAAACTTGCAGTTGATATGCTTGGTCTTTGGATGATATCTTGGTTCCTTAGCGAGTGCTATGGCGCCCGGTGTTGTCACACAATATCTCGATGGGTCCAATGCACTTGGAACCACACCAAGCTCGATGATGAAGTTTGATCCAAACTCCTTCACTTGGCGCTTCTGCAGCCATGTATTCGCTTCTCATCAGATCCGCGATCACGCTTTGCTTGACTTCTCGACTCACTCCTCCATTCAAAATATAAACGTATCACAGAGATTTAGAATCATCCTTGTCGATTGTCGAAACTAGCATCGACGTAACCTTTACGATAAGTGTTCATCACCCCATAGACTAAGAACATTTCTTTAGTTCTATTTAGGTACTTTAGGATGTTCTTCACGGTGTCGATGTTCCACTCTGGATCACTTTGATATCTGCTCGTCAAACTAAGAGCATTGGACACATCCGGTCTAGTACACAAGATGGCATACATGATGGAACCTATGGCGAGGCATAAGGCACTTTGCTCATAGCTTCCTATCATTTCTGGCTGGACACAGAGCCTTGCTCAATATCTTACACGACAACATAGGCCTTTGAACCTTTCTTTGCCTTATCCATTCTGAACCTTTTCAAAACTTTGTCTAGGTATGTACTCTGGCTTAAAGCTATCAGGCGTCTTTGAAAATCTCTATAGATTTTGATGCCCAATATATAAGCAGCTTCACCTAGGTATTTCATTGAAAAACACTTGTTCAAATAACTCTTCACATCGTTAAGCATGTTGATGTCATTTCCGATAATCAATATGTCATCCACATATAGTACCAGAAACGTCACCGAGCTCCCACTCACTTTCTTGTAGATACAAGCTTCGTAGCAATTTGGAACAAATCCAAAGCTCTTGATCACTTGATCAAAACGAAGGTTCCAACTCCGAGATGCTTGCTTCAGTCCATAAATGGAACGCTGAAGTTTGCATACTTTACTAGCATCCTTAGGATCGACAAAACCTTCGGGTTGCATCATATACAACTCTTCATCAATGTTCCCATTGAGGAAAGCAATCTTGACATCCATCGTCCATATTTCATAATCATGAAACGCAGCAATTGCTAATAAAATCCAAATGGGCTTAAACATCGCCACGGGAGAAAGTCTCATCGTAGTCAACACCTTGAACTTGTCGAAACCTTTTTGCGACAAGCCGTGCTTTATAGCGGTAACATTACCATCCGCCTTCGTTTTCTTCTTGAATATCCATTTGCACTCAACGGCCTTTCGGTACGCTAGGAGGATCCACCAAAGTCCATACTTGGTTTTCGCTCATGGATCCCAATTCGGTTCATGGCTTCCACCATTTCTCGAGTCTGGGCTCATCATCGCTTCCTCATAGTTCGTGGGTTCACCGTCTTCTACCAACAAGACAGTCAAAGGCGGTTGCCATTACCACTCGGAGGGGCACGCGACCTTGTCGACCTGACGTTCAAGATGCAAGATCGTCCAAGCTTCATGATCCTTGTCATTAGCTTCCTCTATTGTTGGTGCGGTGACCTTTGAACAATTTCGGTCTTGCTACTCTCAATTCAAGAGAAGGTTCAATAACCTCGTCTAGCTCTACTTTCCTCCCACTCACTTCTTTCGAGAGAAACTCCTTCTCAAGAAAGGAACCGTTCTTCGACAAACACTTTGCCTTGATTACGTGATAGAAGGTATACCCAATGGTTTCCTTAGGGTATCCTATGAAGACGCATTTCTCGCTTTGGGTTCGAGCTTGTCCGCATCAACTTCTTGGCGTAAGCTTGATCCCCAAACTTTAAGAAACGACAACTTAGGTTTAGCACCAAACCACAGTTCATACGGTGTCGTCTCAGCGGTTTAGATGGAGCCCTATTTAAAGTGAATGCAGGTTTCTAATGCATAACCCCAAAATGATAGCAAATCGGTAAGAGACATCATTGATCGGACCATATCTAATAGGGTTCGATTCCGTGCTCAGACACACCATTCTTTGTGGTGTTCCGGGTGGCGTGAGTTGTGAAAGCGATTCCACTTGCTTTAAGATGCGTGAGAAAATCATAACTCAAATATTCACCTCCACGATCGGATCATAGAAACTTAATCTTTACATTACGATGGTTCTCCACTTCATTCGAAATTCTTTGAACTTTTCAAAGCGTTTCAGATTTATGTTTCATTAAATAGATATACCCATATCTACTTAAGTCATCGGTAAAAGTGAAAATAGCGATATCCACCGCGTCGAAACACTCATCGGTCGCATACATCGAGTATGTATGATTTCCAACAAATCGTTGCTCGCTCCATCATCTGGGAGAAGCGGGGTTTTGATCATCTTGCCCATGAGGCATGGTTCGCATGTGTCAAATGATTCAAAATCAAGAGACTCCAAAAGTCCATCGAATGGAGTTTCTTCATGCGCTTTACACCAATATGACCTGAGCGACGTGCCACAAATAAGTAGTATTATCACTATCTACTTTGCATCTCTTAGCCTCAATGTTATGGATGTGTGTTTCATCCCTTTGAGATTTAGAAGAAATAAACCATTCACAAGAGGTGCATGACCATAAAGATGTTACTCATATAAATAGAACAACCATTATTCTCCGATTTAAATGAATAACCGTCTTGCAATAAACATGATCCGAAATAATGTTCATGCTCAACGCAGCACATAATAACAAGTATTAAGGTTTAAAACTAATCCGAAGGTAAAACTAAGGAGGCGTGCGGCCATCACATCAACTCTTGATCCGTTGCCAACGCCAAGACGTCACCTCATCCTCGCAATCCGCCGTCTTTTCGTAGCTCTGTTTGAGTTACAAATATTAGCAATCGAACAGGTATCAAATACCGTGCACTACAACGAGGGCTAGTAAGAAAACATCAATAACATGTATATCAAATATACCTTTGATGGTGCCGACCTTCTTGTCCGCTAAGTATTTGGACGATTAAACTTCGATGACCCCTGTCCTTGCAATAGAAGCACTCGATGTCGGCTTAGGACCGGACCTAAGCTTCTTCTCGGCGGGCATTAAGCTTGCCGCCCTTCTTGAAGGGCTTCTTTGCTCCTTACCTTTCTTAAAGGAGGCTTGTTGACCATCAACACATGATTATCCTTCTTGATGTCCACTTCCAGCCTTGACTTTGCGAAGAGCTCGGTGATCGTATCGATGGAACCAATCGATTATGAGTCACTACAAAACTTTTGTAGCTGGGAGGAGTGATTGCGAACCACATCAATCTTGAGCTCCTCTGGAATCGTGCATTCCGATTGCTCAAGCGTTGAGTGTAGCCGACATCTTTATGGCATGCTCACTAACTAACTCCTTCCTCCATCTTGCGTTAAAGAACTTCGGAGATCTCATATCTCTCGAATGGGCTTGAGTGAAACATGGTTTTCAGCTCCTCGAGAATCTCAAAGGGCAGGATACTCTTCAAAATGATTTTGAAGCTCGGTTCCATAGCAAACAACATGGTGCTCTTAATCACACCATAATCATCTTTTCTTGTGATGATACAGCCTTCTCATCGGCCTTGATTGCGTGACGGTCACCTAACGCTTTCCCAAGGACATAGTCCTTTTGTCCGCCGGACAGAATGATTCTTAGATTGCGGAACCAATTGGTGAAGTTAGACCCATTGTTTCTAAGCTTTTCCTTCTCAGCAAAAACGTTGAAGTTGAAGTTGGATTTGGCCATGTGATCTACAGTATTTGCAAGTACAATTTAGACTATGTTCATGATAAATAGTTCAATTTAATCAAATTACTAGATGAACTCCCACTAAATTCAACATCCCTCAAGTTGTTTAGTGAACACGATCCAAATTCACCACACCTAATCCGATCATCACGAGAAGAGATGTGGTTTCAATGGTGGACAACAAAGTGTCGATCATATCGCTCATATGACTCATGCTTAACCTTTCGGTTCTTGTGTTCCGAGGCCATGTCAGACATGCTAGGCTCGTCAAGCTAGACCCAAGTATTTCAGCGTGTGCAAAACTGGCTTGCACCCGTTGTATGTGAGCGAGAGTCTATAGCACCCGATCATCACGTGATGCTTGGAAACACGAACTTTCAACGGTGCATACTTGGGGAGAACACAGTTTTTATCTTGATCTTTATGAGGAATCATCTTATAATGCTACCGTCATGATCTAAGCATAATAAGATACATAAAGGATAAACATCACATGCATATAACTTTATGTGACATGGTATAGCCAATCCTCGTAGAATGATCTCCATCTTGTGCGTTCCGCATGATCTCCATCACTCCACCATGATTGCCTCCACCACGAATAGCAACTACAACTATTGCTAACTACTTAGCGATAAAGTAAAGCTATTACATGGCGTATAAGAAGTTGACTCGCAGGTCATACACAATTATAAAGACAACCATATGGCTCTCCGGTTGTGTACTCATCGACATGCAAGTCGTGAAACATTACAAAACATGATCATCGTGATACAATATACACATCACATCTTGGGCCATACCATATCACGTAAAACACTCCTGCAAAAACAAGTTAGACGCCTACTTTGTTGTTGCATGTTTTACGTGGCTTATGGGAGTAGATGCTAAGAACGATTCTTACTACGGAAAGCCACAACGGTGATATTATGGTTGCCAAACTCGTGTTAATCCCATGACAACTATAGTGAGAGAAACGACATCCACCACCGCATGTGTGGTACAAGCCACACGTCAAGTGCGAGCCGGTCTCGAACGACGTCGCGTAAGGTTGGCCTGGACCGCTTCAATCTCACTATCCCGTCATAAGAAGAACACAAACAAGAGGCTTGCAACAGAAAACATCAACGCCCGCAACAACCATGTTTCGTTCTACTCGTGAAACACATCTACGCATAGATCGGCTCGATACCATGAAGGGTTTCGGCATAGTAAATCAAAATTTTCTACGAGCGAACAGAGGGAAAGCCAAGATCTAATCTAGGAGATGCAAACAACGAGAGATTGGATTAGATCTTCATACCTTGAAGATTCGCCAGGTGAACGTTCGTGGCACGTGGGTGATGTAGTCGCTTCTCCTCCTCGCGATCCGATCCGATCTAGCACCACAAGTGGCGGTGCCTCCGTGAGATGCACACGCAAAGCACTCGACGCCTCCTTCCTCGGACCAGCGGTATGGTGGAGAGATAGATTGGATCTACAACACGGCGTGGTGTATATGGTGGAGAATTTCACTGCAGGCTTCGCCTACAAACAATGGGAGGGAGAGAGGAAGGTAGCAAGGCTGCTAGGGCTTGGAGGAAGGTGTGTAGTAGGGAAGGGGCGCACCACCCTCTATATATATAGAGGGGGCGCCATCCCTTGCCCTCCTCCAAGCCTAACTCTAGTTTAAACAATTTAAACTCTCCCTTATCTAGAAATCCTATCTCTAGTTTAAACGATTTAAACTCTCCCTTATCTAGAAATTCTATCCCGAGATTTAAACGAGTCAAATCTCTCTAGAATCGGCTGGGCCCTATGGGGCCTTGTGCCCTGGCCCAATGCGCCAGGACACTCCCTCATAGGCCCATGCCCCTCCCCGGAAGGTGGGGCCACGTTGGTCCCTTCGAAGGTTCTAGAAGCTTCCGTACAATACCGATTAACCTTTAACAATTCAACTCCAAAACTGCATCGCCTTATATGCATCTTATTCTCCGGACCATTCCGAACCTCTCGTGATATCCCGGATCCCATCCGAGACTCGAAAAAAATTCATAAACCAATTATCCAATCTATCCTAGCGTCGAGATACGTTAAGTGTGTGACCTGCGGTTCGAGAATATGCGCATATGATCTTCTATCAATAATCAACCGGGTCTGGGCACCCATATTGACTCCACACATTCATCGATGATCATATCGGATGAACCACGATGCCGTGATTCAATCAATCCCATATATATATTCCTTCGTCTCGTGATATTTTACTTGCTCGAGATTCGATCGTCGGTATCGTCATACCTAGTTCAATCTCGTTCACGCAAGTACTTTACTCGTTCGTAATCGATATCACTTTGTGATTAACTCCTTAACCACATGCTTGCAAGCGGTGTTGATATCGATTACCGAGTGGGCCCGAAGTATATCTCTCCGACTTGGGAGGGACAAATTCCATCTCGATACATACAACCCAACAGATACTTTCCGATCACCTGAGAGACACCTTTATGATCACCCTCTCATAGGATGACGTTTGATGACCTCAAATCTTTCTTCCGATACCAGGGAGTTGTATTATCTCATGGTTTAAGGAATACAATATTTGACATAGGAAAAGCTTCGCAAAGACGAACACAATGACACGATCTAATTGCTCTGCTTTGTTTGGGTCTATCCACCATATCATTCTCCCAATGATATGATCTCATTATCAATTGACAACTCATGTCTATGGTTAGGAAACCTTAACCATCATTGATCAATGAGCTAGTCCATAGAGGCGTACTAGGGACACGGTGTTGTTCACAAACCACACAAGTATTAAAGTTTCCGCTTAATACAATTCTAGCATGGAATATAAACATTATCATGAACAAGAATTATAATAATAACATCTTTATTATTGCCTCTAGGGCATAATTCCAACACTCACGACATTCATGATCGAAGCTCCACAACGACGCAATTAAGAAGAATAACGCCTGACGGCGTCTTCATTGGTATTGACCGAAATCCATGCAAGGCTTTCGTCCGGAGTTCAACTCAACTACAAAGCCTTTCTATTTTAAGCTCTACATTTCTAGACATTATGGTAGTTCAACCATGGAATTTTTTTGTTTCTATGTGACTTGTTAAAATTGATCCTATTGTTAATACATAGAATGGGCATATTATCTCCACTGGAATACCTTAAGCATATATAAATAGAAAAAAATAATTTTGCTAAAATGGAAAGGGGCGGGAGCAACAAGAAAGTATCTCGCTCGATCATCGACCACCAGAACTATCGCATGACGCATCTGCCATGGTACCTCAAGATGTGACATATATCATGCCGGCCACGCCCAAGACGCGGCCATCGTTCCGGGGCCGCCTTCCTTGCTGCAGGTAGCACGTAGCCTTGGCACTAGAGAGCACCTGCAAGGGATGCCAGCACCTCCTTCTGCATCAGTACTACCACCTCTCAACCGCCACAACTAATTTATCGAAGCTTCTCCTTAAGCAAAGCGCGCGACCATAAGCTCCACTTCGTCCTACAGCCGACTCCAAACTCCTAGCAAGCGTCGCGCTGAGTAGATCACCATCCGCTCATGGGCCCGCCTACGCCTAGATCTGGCCCGCCAGGCTACCCCCACTTACACAACCGCTTGTGTTTCCATGCACCGCATGCCCGCCACCACGCTCCACCGTTGCCACCCAACACATCGTCGCCTACACATAGGCTCATTCCGCCGCTATGAATGAGCTCCGCCTAAAGCATAGATGCATTCGCGAAAATGAGAACGCCTCTCCACCACCTTCCCTTGGGTGCGAAGTCTTCGCTGGAGTCCTCTTTGGCGCCAACGATGCAGGATTTTGGGGTGGGGGATATAGCTGTGACAAATAGGATTCCCTTGTGCTTCCAGAGAGGGCGACACGGAGGCAGGGGGTTCGTTTCTGGGGATTTCATCAACTGCACATGGGACTTTAAAGGATTGTTCATGAACTACGATAGCTAAATTCTACTTCGTCGCTACCTTTGCCACTTTGCCAGAATTTTAGAAGACTTCCATAGTGGTATAAATGTCGTCATCAGTCATTCACCATCACAACCATCTTGCTTGATGGTTTTTATGTTTTGTGTTTGGATCTATCAACTTTTTCCTTTTCATTAGGGTTTCCCATTCGGTTTGGATTGATCTTACTCATGTTGGGGTCATCTTAGTATTTGGTTTCATATTTTGCGTGAATATGATCATTTCACTTGGTTCTCATCACATTGGTTTGAATTCATTTCTAGAGGATCAAGTATGTCGACTTTAGAAAGGTGAATATGTGATTCCAATGATTTTATGTTCATTTTAGGGAAATGGGGAATTAAACGTTCACCAAAAAATGCTACTAATTGGTACAATCCGATATATCAAATGTTACTCTAGCAACAAGGTAAACAAGCGGCAACACTAAGCTAGATACGGTCAAGGATAGAAATAACCCAAGGAATATGGATGAAGCCGATGTATCAAGTGTTTTGAGAACTCTAATCTCTCTGATCTCCAATGGAAAGGTTGTGGAAAACAACTGCATGGTACTAGGCACTTTCCTCTTATTCTCCCTGAAATTGGCAAACAAATCCAACCACTACATTTTGGGATAATCTCTAACATTTGAAAACCCACAAGCCAACTAAATAGATTGGATGCTCCCCATGGAATCCACCAAGGAGCTTCCATTATCCATGCAAAGGGTGTAGAACATGGATAGGAAGAATGAACTACCTACCGTTCAAATTCCCACATTCCTTCCCTATGGTTTATAGCTCAAATTAAGGCTATTGGAAATGAATTTGGGTCTCGGATCTAGAAAGTTACCCATCACTCATGGAGAATAAAATGGTATATGTATTAACAAGGAAAAATTGAATGTTAATGAAAAAATTGAACATTTGGATAGGCATTTAAAAATACTGGAGTCAAGGTTTCATATTTCAACCCTCAGTTAAAGCCCAAATAATCAGACAAGATGTTCATTTGGAAAGTCTAGACTAAAGTCCTGGATAGTCTGTCCTAGAACCAGGAGCACCAAGACAGTTCTTCAAAAACACCTCTGGATTGCCTGACCTCCTGACAAAAAGTTCCTAGGTAGTTCTCAAGGAGGACCTCCAGACATCCATGCCAAAACAACACATATAGAAGATAGGACTCCAGGTGGACCTCCAGATAGTCCAAGCCAACATAACACATCTAGATACTTCCGACTACCCTTATTTAGAATCTTAAACATGAATTTACCTTAGGAATTTTAAGCTTGGATTTCGGACACGGGTGCCAAGAGGAATGATATGAACATTAAGCAACCATCTTTCACCTTTGACGTTCTTAGTTAATAGTGTGTCTTATCTGAGATTCAAAGTAAAACACAATATCGAAAAGATAATAAATGTTTTAAAACAAACTTTGCGAAACACATCTTTTTGATTTTTTCGCTGATGCCCAATAAACAACACCTTGCAATTAAAACATGTTCAACTAATAAGAACATATGCTAGTCCCTAATTTCTTATCATTAATTACCAAAGTCCACTTAATAATGTTTCAATTCATGTTTGTTTCATCATTTTTTGACTTTGTTCTGCAACTGGTTAATTTGGTTCTTCGTCTTGTTTGGATTGATCTTCTTCATGTTGGGTTCTAATGGATGTAGTTTAGAAGACATTTATGGGATAATTAAGGTTCTAATTCTCTAAAAATACATTGTAATATAACTATTATCAATGCTAATACATAAACTCATTTGAAATTTCTATAACAAAGGTTTTTAATAAAGAATGTGTACATAAAACTTGTTTATTTCAAATAAGGAGATAGTTGCTTGTAACAACTATGGAAAAATAAATTTACATTGAAGCTAAAAATCTCCCAGTGCTTTCGCATTGGGGAGGAGGGGGTGACTATTGTTATATTTGCTCAAAAGAGGTTGGGCCGACTTAGTTTCTTATGGATTTTGGCTCAGTATCCTTGGTGATCATCACTGTATTTTTTGCGACATGCATGAAAGCATTGATCATATATTATTTTTTAAACAGAAAGAAAGGGTCTGTAAGGAACTAGATACTAAACTAAACCATGATCGGTGGGTACACGTTACAACTAGGACCCTGACAGATAACTAGAATTACAACATATCCCTATAAAGTTGCACCAAGGACCCTAGAACAAAAATTGAAAACGCAATCAAGTTCTTAGTAATCTCTATGGAGATGAGCCTCCATCGCGGGCCACCTTGATGCCATCGAGAACGAATCACTTGATGATGAGAGTCATGGAACACTGAAACAGAGGTTGAAGAAACGCCACATCATTGTCTAGAGAGGCCGCCCATCGGTTATAGATAAATGTGACGAGAATGATCATCATTATAGTATCCAAGGTGCATCAAGAACCTTCCCTACCATATTCTCCATGATTATATTCGCGTGATGTTCTTCTTCCTCCCGTCGCCTCCATGGCTGGCTATAAGAAGCTTCCCCCCACACACATATCCTACACGAAGAGATGGCCCCAACCCACGACCTTATTTAAGGAGACGATGTCTCTTCCTACCGCTCGGCCTCTGGAGGATAAGAACCATGAAGACAAACCCTAGCAGTATGAGATCCGACCGAGTGGATCTTTCACCTTGTGATCATTTGACATGAAATTATATACCTTGAGGACATCAAATGGGGATACGTTGTCTAGTACATATTTACAGGAACGTGGTGCACCCCCCATATCATCGACAACCATGTTTCCTCATCATGGTAGATCCTACACCACAATAAGCATTTAAAATGAAAAATTCAATGAAATAGTGGAATAGTATGAAATTAATGCTCATAATCGGTGCTTAAATATAGTGCTATGCAACAACACAAAACTACAAAACCTATGAATGATCAAATAATATCCATGAAGAAACCAGTGCCATGAGCAACAAAACACATGCATATGTTATTGAACACTGAGACAGATCATGTGTCGTATTAAAAAAACTATGATGACGAGAACCTATATCATGTAGTTCTCACATCGGGTACATGAAACCACAACATTGAAAACAAACCATGTGCTATAAAAAACAACTAGGAGGATGACTATGCACCTACATCATCTGGCACTCACATTGTAGACCGTAAACCACAAGACTAAAATGAAAGCATGTTATCTAGCAAAACAACTAGGAGGACAACTATGAACCTACATTATGTGGAAATCACATCGAACACATAAAAACCACAACCACTGAAACAGATCATGTGTTGTAGCAAAATAACTAGGAGGACAACTACCAAGCTATATCATGTTGTACTTTTATCACATAATGAAACCACAATATTGTAATTCTTCAAAAAAGTTATCATGTCGTCCCCATGAATCACCACTCGTAACAAAGGATACACATGAACTAACCAATCAAAACACACACAAAATCAACATGCTATGTCCAAACTCAACTAGTTTAGGCTAGTTCAAACAAATGAACTAGTTTTCTCAAAAAGTGGTGTTTTGCCAAAACTTTGTTCATTTTATACTAGGTAGGTGAAGGGTACCCTAATGGGTAACCTCCGAGGAAAGAAGAGAGAGGAGATGTACCACTTAGTTTCCAAAACGGCGAGTAGTGGGTATTGCTGGGCATGGGCAGCCCGGCCCAAAAAAGCTTAAGCTTTTCAATCCAGCAGCCGAGCCTAGGCTTCAGATGTCTGCCGGTTGGTACAGGTCATCTCGGGCAACAAAAGCAGCAAATAAAGGAAGGCCCAGCCTATGGCCCGACAGCCTAGGAGATTTGTGCATAGTTTGGGCCAGGTCTGGGCTTCGTTATTAGGCCCGATAGCTGGGCCAGGCTAGGCTCGGGTCTAGGAAATGTGCGGACAGGCTTTCTCCGGCGCGGCCCGAAAGATGCCCATGTATAACTGGTGGGTGTCCGCACATTGGATCCAATGGTGGACGGGAGTTGGCCAGGTTTTGACATGCGGCGATCCCCTGACCTGAGTGAGACTTGATATTCCGTTAATAAATGTGTGTTGAAAATAAATTATTGTGAAGCTGCGATGCCGTTGCAATGGAAGTGTGAAAGCAACGGCATCCCGGTCCCCGCCAGTGTGATCAGATTTAGATATTTTGCTCAATTTTCCCCCAATCCGATGCGGCTCCGTTCTTCTAATGAGAGAGGACGAGCGGCGGCTCCGTTGTAGCATGGACGCCGGCGACCACCGTGGGGGCTTACGGACGCCGATCCTAGCGGACGACGAGGTACGTACTGTACAAGCAAAGCTGTACTGTCACTAGTAGTCAACCGCTCACTGCCTCTATCGATCCAATCGAGGATGATGCTTCCCACTGCGGAGCAACGCCCGATTCAGGGGGCGCGGGAGCGAATTCACCAAAATCCAGCGGTGTTCCCGGCAACTGCAAGCTCGAGCCTGCGCCGGGGCACACCAGTAGTTGTAACTTATGTTTACTGTGGTAGGCATCTGGCTCAAATCGTGGTTCGGAAGCTCGGGAGCAGGAGGTGCGAAAGGCCAATCACTGCTCCGATAAGGCGCTGAAACTCATCCTGGGTGAGCTTCCTCATCTTGAGTCATCAGTAGTTTCTTGCAGTAGTTCCAGTCATCCTGTTCTACGACATTGCTCGATTTTTTTTTGCCAATTCGAACACTGTTGATCGAACTGAACTAGTAGCTAACAATCAATTGTCTTTCCGTGGCAGGCCTGCAGTTCCTGGAGGTGACTGCATTCTACGGGATCTACCTGAGCTTGATCGTGTATCTTCAGGACGTTTTCCATGGCCACAGCGCTTCCAACGTGGCGACCGTGAACCATTGGATCGGAGTCAGCTACCACATGCCCGTGCTCGGCGCCGCCGTCGCCGATTCCTTCTGGGGAAAATACAAGACGGTGATGGTCGGCCTCTCAGTCTCTGTCGTCGTAAGTGTTTCACACTCTGCACCGGACGGACCGGCGCGAGCGGTTTGTGGTTGCCACCCTGCGAAATTCTCTGACGAACGAGGACTCGAAATTCACAGGGAATGGCCATTGTCACCGCATCGGCGACGCTGCCGTCTCTGAGCCCTTCGCCGTGCACGGAGAACACGATCTGCGCGCCGGCCACTCTCAGCCAGAACCTGGTCTTCTTCTCGGGCCTATACCTGTGCGGCGTCGGGATCGGCGCGTCCAAGTCGGTATTCGTCTCGTTCGGGGCAGAGCAGCTCGACGACGACGACGACGGCAGGAAGATCGCGTCGGAACGGGGGGCGAAGGCGTCCTACTTCAGCTGGTACTACGCGGTGGCCAACATGGGCATCGTGACCGCGGGGACGCTGCTGGTTTGGGTCGAGGCCAAGGTGAGCTGGGGGCTCGGCTATGGCATCTGCGCGTCCTTCGCCGCGGTCGCCCTCGTCGCGCTCGCCACGACGGCGCCCATGTACCGGATGCTGCCTCCCGTGGGCAGCCCGTGGAAAGGCGTGTTCCAAGTGCTCTTCGCGCTCTCCCGCAAGGTAAAACTGAAGGTGCCTGACGATGCCACTGAACTGTACGAGGAGGAGGGTGCCAAGGACCCGTTGTCGCTGCATCCTCTGCATGAACGATTGCAGCACACCGACCAGTTCAGGTACATTTCGTGCAGCGTGACAGTAATAATCTAGAAGTGGTTTTGTTGTCAGACGGTAATCTCCGATTAACGGCCGTTCACCAGGTGGTTGGACAAGGCTGCCATTGTCACCGACGAGGACCTGGATCATGACGGCAGAAGGCCATGGAGGCTGTGCACGGTGACGCAGGTGGAGGAGCTAAAGACCCTGCTGCGGCTGATCCCGATATGGCTCACCTCGGCAGTGTACTTCGTCGCCAACACGCAGGCGCAGACCACGTTCGTGCAGCAGGGCACCCAGACGGACTCCCAAATACCGGCCCCGTCGCTGTCGTCCGTCGAGACACTGCTCGTCGCCGCCTGCGTCGTGCTCTACAACAGGACCGCGCGCCGCCTCACGCCGTTGCAGCTCATGGGTCTCGGCCACGCGACGGCCGCCGTCGCGGTGGCGGTGGCAGCGTGGACCGAGGCGCGCAGGCTGCGGATGGCCGGAGACCATCAGCTCATGGGCATAGCGTGGCTGCTGCCGCAGTACGTGGTGATGGCGGTCTCGGACGCGTCGCTCTCCGTGGGGCAGCTGGAGTTCTTCTACGAGCAGTCGCCGGAGACGATGAAGGGCGTGTCCACCGCGTTCTACTTCGTCTCCGTCTCGCTCGGGAACCTGATCAACTCGCTGTTGGTGACGCTCGTGGCGTCCGTCACGGCGGCAAGAGGCAGGACGGGCTGGTTCCCACCGCAATTGGATGATGGGCACCTGGATTACTACTTCCTGCTAGTTGTCGCCGTTACTGTGGTGAATTTTGCTGTTTTTGTTGCCCTCGCCAAGAAGTACACGCCCAGGAGGGTCAGATAGTTGGTAGGTTCAACTTTTTTTTGCAGGAGAACATTCTTTCTTTGTACATTCCACATACTGTAGATAAATTGGTGCTTATATACTTATAAGAACATGCCTACATGTAATTTTTTTACACTTTTGCTAATTGACAGCCGAGTGTTTTTAATTGGTATGCGGGAGCGATCGCTGCTGTCCGGACGCGTGATGCCCCGGAGCGGGAGCGCGCCTTGATTCTTGCCGAGGCTAGGTCCACCGGATCTGGCCCCAGCGAGGATCCCCCTCCTGCACCTGATGAGCGGGAGGTTACTCACAGGCCTGCCCCCTAGGTAGGCCATGTGGAAGACCCCCCGAGGCATCTACGGTCCGTCCCCCGGCTTGTCGTGCCCGCTCGGTCCCCGCTAAGGGAACCCCGCGGGCTTGAGGTCCCCTGATGGACCTCCTATGGGCCATTCGGGCGTTCATTTGGAACATCTGGGGGTTCGGGCACGAAGGCCGTCGCCGTCAGATCAAGGAGTATATTTGTTTTGAAGTGTCGGATATTGTTGGCCTTCAGGAGACGATTCGCCAGGACTTCTCCATCGCTGAGTTGGAAGGGCTGAGCCGCTGCAAATTCTCCTGGTCGTGGCTCCCAGCTATTGGCCACTCCGGAGGGATCCTCCTCGGGGTGAAGGAGGAAACCTTCGAGGTTAATGATATGGACCGCAGGGAATTCTTTGTGAGCATGGATGTCACCCATACACAATATCGCTTCAAATGGGGATGATCATTGTCTATGGCCCCGCGGATCATAGGAGGTCCGCTGATTTCCTGCTCGAGCTCAAGTCGAAAGTGGAACGGACTGAGATCCCGGTTGTGGTAGCCGGTGATTTCAACTTGATCCGATCCGCTGACGACAAGAGCTCGGCGCATGTGGACCTCCCTAGGATGCGTATGTTTAATGACTGCATCGCTAATTTTGCTCTCCGTGAGATTGTGCGGGTGAGCGCTAGATATACGTGGACGAATAAGCAGCTTGACCCGGTTCGCAATGTCCTTGACCGTGTCTTTGTGTCCGTTGACTGGGAGGTGGCCTTTCTTCTCTGCTCCCTGAAGGCGATCACGCAGATCGGCTCTGACCATACCCCCTCCTCCTCTCCTCTGGTAGGGGCCGCACCCCGCGGCTCAATCGCTTCCACTTTGAATCCTTCTAGCTCCAGAAGCAGGGATTCGTGGAGGCCGTTCGGGCCCGGTGGTTGTCTCGGCTGCCTCACCCCCTCGTGTTTTCTCCGCGGTGGATATTTGGCATCATTGTGCCAAATTATCCCGCCAATTCATGAGGGGTTGGGGGTGCAATTTGGGGGCGGATCTCAGGGACCAAAAGGGTGTCATCTTACGGGAAATTCAGGCCTTGGATCGGGAGGCCAACCTGCATGGCCTCTCATCTCCCATCTCCAGTATGCAGATGATACCATGATCATGGTACAGGGATCGGACCTTGACATCATCAACCTTAAATTCCTGCTGCTCTGCTTTGAGTCCATGTTAGGACTAAAAATCAATTTTGACAAGAGCGAAGTGATAATTCTTGGGTACTCTAAGGAGGATAGACAGAGGATAGCTGATAATCTTAACTGCAAACTGGCAGACTTCCCATTTCCTACCTGGGGATGCCCATTCGGGATACTAGGGTTCTGATCAGGGACCTTGCTCCTTTGGTCACGAGGGTCCGCTCAAAAGCTGAACCCTGACAAGCACGCCTCACGACTAAGGGTAGCAAGACGGTCCTGATTAACTCTTGTTTCTCGAGTCTGCATATGTACCAGATGGGGCTGTACCTGCTACCAGAAGGGACCCATGCCGACTTTGCTAAGGAGTTGTCTAGGTTTTTTTGGGCAGCAAGGGACGGCCATCAGAGGTACCATTTGGTCAAGTGGGCCGACATTTGCGCCCCCAAGTGCCTTGGGAGCATAGGTATCCTGGACTCGCGCCGCTTTAACATGGCCTTGATGCTGAAATGGGTCTCACGCATCCTTAGAGATGATGGGGTCTTTGGCTTCAACTCATCAAGGCCAAGTACCTCCGGGGCCGGCCGCTTTTAGCATGCGAACGCCAGGAGGGCTCTCAATTCTGGAGAGCCATCCAGGATATTAAACAGCTCATTGGATTAGGCATTTCCTTCGTCGCTGGAAACGGCCAGGGGGTGCGGTTCTGGCTGTACCCGTGGCTCTCTCCAGTCCCCTTAGGGGTCCAGTTTCTCACCCTCTTCGCCATTTCCGCTTCCCCGTCGACCCTGATTGCCGAGGTCTTTTGCGAGGGTCGTTGGAGCATCCTGTTTCGCCGTACCTTTAATGCGGCAGAGACGGAGGAGTTCCAGCACCTGATGGCGACCCTCCCTGCCGCGTTGTCCGAGGCTCCGACTCGGCCTCTTGGCGGTTGCTTCCGTCGGGGGAATTATTAGTGGGTTTGGCATACCGGGCCCTCTTCCAGGGCCCGGAGTTGCGTTGGACGTCACCCGTTTGGAAGGCCCCTTCCCTCAAGATTCAGATTTTGTCCGTTGCAACCGCGATTGTTTGCGCCGGAGTAGAGGTGTCCAAGCGCAATGGCCCCGGCAATGGCCGTTGCCCCCTATGTGGGACACCGGAGACCTGCGCCCATATTATGTTCTTGTGCTCTGCGGCGCAATTTTTGTGGAGCTTTGTTCGGGAGGCACTGGGACCGGCCTAGCAGGCGCAGGAACTTGGGGAGTTCCTACAGTCCCAGGCAAACAAGGCGGGAAGGGGGCACTACCTCTTCTGGCTCGTGTTTGCGTCCATCGCCTGGACGTTGTGGAATATCCGGAACAATATGGTGATTGAGAGGATCTTCCCTACCCGGGCGTCTGAGTCTATTTTTGTTTTGCTTGCCTTCTTACAACAATGGTCCCCCTTGGTGCGACAGCGTGACCGGGCATCCTTCGATGACACCCTGCAGGCCTTGAGGACGACGACGCTTCCCTTCTAGGCTCCAACCTCTTCATCGCTTGCGGCGCCCTAAGGGGTGTAGCTGCCCCGCTCGATGTTCTCCTCTTTTTGTTTTGCTTTTGGGCCTTGTTGTGCTGCATCCCCAGCGGATGCTCGTTATTTTCTCCTTTTGCTTTGGCTTCGGCCGTGGTGGGTATATGTCCGAACCGACACTTGAATTTTATTTTATTTATAAAGCGGGGGCGAAAACCTGATTCGAGAGTGTTTTCAATCCGTCAATGCTCGTTTTTCTATCCATGGTTCAGCCACTTGCTTTTTTTTTCTCAGCTCGTTATGTGGCACAAATGACAGTCATTTACGCTAGTGTTTACATGTAAATTAGTAAATTATAGCCCATTAACAATACAAATTACATGTAGATACATTGTTAACATATATACATTGTAAATTCCATAATAAATCTACTTTGATGAAATATGGAGTTCTTAGTATAAAACCACCACTTTCGCGCTCAAATTTTGATTTGCCACCATTTTGACGATTTTTTTTACAAAATGTACCAACTTTTCCGTCGATTTTTTTGCAGTGTACACTAAAACTGATTTTCAACTCAATTGACAACATTTCTGATCGTTGGACCCACCTGTCAGGTTTACGTGGCAGGGTGGGACGGCTCTCCGCCACGGCCATCACACGTCGTTAACAATGGGTGTGGGGTCTGTTGTTAGGGCTCGTAGATAACGACCAAGCCTGTTGACTCCTAGTTGGATTTATCATATTTTGGCTGCGTTGAAAAATTTGAAATGTTTGTGATATAGCTAGACATACAGATGCAAAGATGTAGTTAGTTGTTAGTACAAATAGTTAGATAGTCAATAAAGCTTTGCTACTGAGTTGATCTATTATCTATACCACATAGTTAGAATTGCGCAATTCTAACTATGTGGTATAGATAATAGATCAACTCAGTAGCGAATTGCTTAAACCTAGTTAGAATAGATGAATCATAATTAGGCAATATATATATATATATATATATATATATATATATATATATATATATATATATATATATATATGGTGCTTTTATCTTGTAGATAATTGCTTTATCTTTTTATCATGGAGGAAGTAAAAACATAAGCTAATTTAGGCAATATATATGATGCTTTCAGTTGTATGCATTAAGCTTAAACTGTAATTATATTATGGTTCTGTTTCTAATAGATATGATGTTGGTTCGTCATCCTGTCATTATTTTGTAGGAAGTAATGAATTGTGATTTATGTCCTGATTAGATGTTGAAGAGTGGCGGACACACTCAAGAATGCTTAAATAAGCTATGACACATGTACCACGCGTCCAAGAAAGCTAGGATTGATGACATGGTTCAAAATGGCAGATTCATCTAGCTGATGAGAAGAAGAAAATAGAGAAGAAACACTTATGTCTATTAGATGATGTCGAAATTCATGGATGAGACAGAGAAAAGGTGCTAGAGGATGACTACAGAAGATCCAGCAATGTAGTGGGATGATGTATTGAAGATTGAGAAGGAAAAGATGAGCCCAATAATGAAGTGGAGGTTTAAAAATGAAGTTAGTGTCTTTGAAGCAACTCGTAAGTCTCAAGCAGACATCATGAAGGTTAGGCAACAAAAGTGGGATGGTGAAAGGGAGGCCATGAAAGAAGAGAAGAAAAATTGAGTACATGCTTTATGATCTGTTCATGGGAGGAGGATTATGTTACTTTTAGGTGAAATCTGGTCGAATTTCATGATTTTTGTGAAATTTGACCGACTTTTGGTTGTAAATGTGTACAAATTAAGTGAAATGAAGTACTATGTTTTATATTTGGTTCGAATCATCCAAAATTTGATTGAATTTTGCAGGGATAGAGAGTTTTACTCCTCTACCTATTGGAGATTGGTTAGGAAGCACTCTTGGTTAGAGGAGTATTTTAACTCCTCTAACTTTTAGGCAGCCATTTTGTTCCTCTAAATTTTGTACAACGGTTAGAGATGCCCTAAGATGGGGTATCTTCGTGGCTTCTGAAATGTTCTCCCAGAGAGTACGCTACGTTGAACTTCTCAACAAGTATGTATGAACGCTGTCACTTGCAGTCTACGTGCAAACGCATTCAAGGATATTTCGTGCACCGTTGAATGGTGACCATGGTTAAACAATCCCGCAGGAACACGTAGGGTTGCATCTAGCTAGTTTTCTATCTACAATATGTGCAATTTACAAAGAGAAGATGGTGAATCATTGCAATCATATAACCCTCTTGGGCGTGTAATTTTTGGCGAGGGCAAGAAAAACGGCAAAGTTCACCACAGTGACAGCGACGACGAACATGAAGTAGTAATCCTAGGATGCGTATGTTTAATGACTGCATCGCTAATTTTGCTCTCCGTGAGATTGTGCGGGTGAGCGCTAGATATACGTGGACGAATAAGCAGCTTGACCCGGTTCACAGTGTCCTTGACCGTGTCTTTGTGTCCGTTGACTGGGAGGTGGCCTTTCTCCTCTGCTCCCTGAAGGCGGTCACGCAGATTGGCTCTGACCATACCCCCCCTCCTTCTCTCCTCTGGTAGGGGCCGTACCCCGTGGCTCAATCGCTTCCACTTTGAATCCTTCTGGCTCCAGAAGCAGGGATTCGTGGAGACCGTTCGGGCCCGGTGGCTGTCTGCGGCTGCCTAACCCCCTCGTGTTTTCTCCGCGGTGGATATTTGGCATCATTGTGCCAAATTATCCCGCCAATTCATGAGGGGTTGGGGGTGCAATTTGGGGGCGGATCTCAGGGACCAAAAGGGTGTCATCTTACGGGAAATTCAGGCCTTGGATCGGGAGGCCAACCTGCATGGCCTCTCATCCCCCATCTCAAGTATGCAGATGATACCATGATCATGGTACAGGGATCGGACCTTGACATCATCAACCTTAAATTCCTGCTGCTCTACTTTGAGTCCATGTCAGGACTAAAAATCAATTTTGACAAGAGCGAAGTGATAATTCTTGGGTACTCTGAGGAGGATAGACAAAGGATAGCTGATAATCTTAACTGCAAACTGGCAGACTTCCCATTTCCTACCTGGGGATGCCCATTCGGGAGACTAGGGTTCTGATCAGGGACCTTGCTCCTTTGGTCACGAGGGTCCGCTCAAAAGCTGAACCCTGACAAGCACGCCTCACGACTAAGGGTAGCAAGGAGGTCCTGATTAACTCTTGTTTCTCGAGTCTGCATATGTACCAGATGGGGCTGTACCTGCTACCAGAAGGGACCCATGCCGACTTTGCTAAGGAGTTGTCTAGGTTCTTTTGGGCAGCAAGGGACGACCATTAGAGGTACCCGACGTTTGCACCCCCAAGTGCCTTTGGAGCATAGGTATCCTGGACTTGCGCCGCTTTCACGTGGCCTTGATGCTGAAATGGGTCTGGCGCATCCTTATATATGATGGGGTCTTTAGCTTCAACTCATCAAGGCCAAATACCTCCGGGGCCGGCCGCTTTTAGCATGCGAACGCCGGGAGGGCTCTCAATTCTGGAGATCCATCCAAGATATTAAACAGCTCATTAGATTAGGCATTTACTTCGTCGCTGGAAATGGCCGGGGGGTGCGGTTCTGGTTGTACCCGTGGCTCTCTCCAGTCCCCTTAGGGGTCCAGTTTCCCACCCTCTTCGCCATTTCCGCTTCCCCGTCGACCCTGATTGCCGAGGTCTTTTGCGAGGGTCGCTGGAGCATCCTGTTTTGCCGTACCTTTAATACGGCAGAGACGGAGGAGTTCCAGCACCTGATGGCGACCCTCCCTGCCGCGTTGTCCGAGGCTCCGACTCGGCCTCTTGGCGGTTGCTTCCGTCGGGGGAATTATTAGTGGGTTTGGCATACCGGGCCCTCTTCCAGGGCCCGGAGTTGCGTTGGACGTCACCCGTTTGGAAGGCCCCCCTCCCCCTCAGTATTCGTATTTTTGTCTGGCAGCTGCTCCGCGATTGTTTGCCGTCGGGAGTAGAGGTGGCCAAGCGCAATGGCCCCGGCAATGGCCGTTGCCCCCTATGTGGGACACCGGAGACCTGCGCCCATATTATGTTCTTGTGCTCTGCGGCGCAATTTTTGTGGAGCTTTGTTCGGGAGGCACTGGGACCGGCCTAGCAGGCGCAGGAACTTGGGGAGTTCCTACAGTCCCAGGCAAACAAGGCGGGAAGGGGGCACTGCCTCTTCTGGCTCGTGTTTGCGTCCATCGCCTGTACGTTGTGGAATATCCGGAACAAGATGGTGATTGAGAGGATCTTCCCTACCCGGGCATATGAGTCTATTTTTGTTTTGCTTGCCTTCTTACAGCAGTAGTCCCCCTTGGTGCGACAGCGTGACCGGGCATCCTTCGATGACACCCTGCGGGCCTTGAGGACAGCGACGCTTCCCTTCTCGGCTCCAACATCTTCATCGCTTGCGGCGCCCTAAGGGGTGTAGCTGCCCCGCTCGATGTTCTCCTCCTTTTGTTTTGCTTTTGGGCCTTGTTGTGCTGCATCCCCAGCGGATGCTCGTTATTTTCTCTTTTTGCTTTGCCTTCGGCCGTGGTGGGTATATGTCCGAACCGACACTTGAATTTTGTTTTATTTATAAAGCGAGGGCGAAAACCTGATTCGAGAGTGTTTTCAATTCGTCAACGCTCGTTTTTCTATCCATGGTTCAGCCACTTGCTTTTTTTTTTGTCTCAGCTCGTTATGTGGCACAAATGACAGTCATTTACGCTAGTGTTTACATGTAAATTAGTAAATTATAGCCCATTAACAATACAAATTACATGTAGATACATTGTTAACATATATACATTGTAAATGCCATAATAAATCGACTTTGATGAAATATGGAGTTCTTAGTATAAAACCACCACTTTCGCGCTCAAATTTTGATTTGCCACCATTTTGACGATTTTTTTTTACAAAATGTACCAACTTTTTTGTCGATTTTTTTGCAGTGTACACTAAAACTGATTTTCAACTCAATTGACAATATTTCTGATCGTTGGACCCACCTGTCAGGTTTACGTGGCAGGGTGGGACGGCTCTCCGCCACGGCCATCACACGTCGTTAACAATGGGTGTGGGGTCTGTTGTTAGGGCTCGTAGATAACGACCAAGCCTGTTGACCCCTAGTTGGATTTATCATATTTTGGCTGCGTTGGAAAATTTGAAATGTTTGTGATATAGCTAGACATACAGATGCAGAGATGTAGTTAGTTGTTAGTACAAATAGTTAGATAGTCAATAAAGCTTTGCTTCTGAGTTGATCTATTATCTATACCACATAGTTAGAATTGCTTAAACCTAGTTAGAATAGATGAATCATAATTAGGCAATATATATATATGGTGCTTTTATCTTGTAGATAATTGCTTTATCTTTTTATCATGGAGGAAGTAAAAGCATAAGCTAATTTAGGCAATATATATGATGCTTTCAGTTGTATGCATTAAGCTTAAACTGTAATTATATTATGGTTCTGTTTCTAATAGATATGATGTTGATTCGTGTCATCCTGTCATTATTTTGTAGGAAGTAATGAATTGTGATTTATGTCCTGATTAGATGTTGAAGAGTGGCCAGACACACTCAAGAATGCTTAAATAAGCTATGACGCATGTACCACGCGTCCAACAAAGCTAGGATTGATGACATGGTTCAAAATGGCAGATTCATCTAGCTGATGAGAAGAAGAAAATAGAGAAGAAACACTTATGTCTATTAGATGATGTCAGGAAATTCATGGATGAGACAGAGAAAAAGGTGCTAGAGGATGACTACAGGAAGATCCAGCAATGTAGTGGGGATGATGTATTGAAGATTGAGAAGGAAAAAGATGAGCCCAATAATGAAGTGGAGGTTTAAAAAATGAAGTTAGTGTGCTGAAGCAACTCCAGAAGTCTCAAGCAGACATCATGAAGGTTAGGCAACAAAAGTGGGATGGTGAAAGGGAGGCCATGAAAGAAGAGAAGAAAAATTGAGTACATGCTTTATGATCTGTTCATGGGAGGAGGATTAGGTTACTTTTAGGTGAAATCCGGTCGAATTTCATGAATTTTGTGAAATTTGACCGACTTTTGGTTGTAAATGTGTACAAATTAAGTGAAATGAAGTACTATGTTTTATATTTGGTTCGAATCATCCAAAATTTGATTGAATTTTGCAGGGATAGAGAGTTTTACTCCTCTACCTATTGGAGATTGGTTAGGAAGCACTCTTGGTTAGAGGAGTATTTTAACTCCTCTAACTTTTAGGCAGCCATTTTGTTCCTCTAAATTTTGTACAACGGTTAGAGATGCCCTAAGATGGGGTATCTTCGTCTGGCTTACTGAAATGTTCTCCCAGAGAGTACGCTACGTTGAACTTCTCAACAAGTATGTATGAACGCTGTCACTTGCAGTCTACGTGCAAACGCATTCAAGGATATTTCGTGCACCGTTGAATGGTGACCATGGTTAAACAATCCCGCAGGAACACGTAGGGTTGCATCTAGCTAGTTTTCTATCTACAATATGTGCAATTTACAAAGAGAAGAGGGTGAATCATTGCAATCATATAACCCTCTTGGGCGTGTAGTTTTTGGCGAGGGCAAGAAAAACGGCAAAGTTCACCACAGTGACAGCGACGACGAACATGAAGTAGTAATCCAGGTGCCCATTATCCAGCTCCGGAGGGAACCAGCCCGTCCTTCCTCCCGCCGCGGTGACGGACGCCACCAGCGTCACCAGCCGGGAGTTGATCAGATTCCCGAACGAGACGGACAAGAAGCAGAATGCCATCGCCGCGCCCCTCATCGTCTCCGGCGACTGGCCATAGAAGAACTCCATCTGCCCCACGGAGAGCGACGCGTCCGACACGGCCATCACGACGTACTGCGGGAGCAGCCACGCTATCCCCATAAGCTGGTGATCCCCGGCCATCCGCAGCCTGCGTGCCTCGGTGCACGCTGCCACGCCCATCGCGACGGCCGCCGCGGCGTGCCCGAGCCCCATGAGCTGCAGCGGCGCGAGGCGGCGCAAGGCCGGCATCGCGACGGCCCTGTTGTAGAGCGTGAGGCAGACCGCGACGCACACCGTCTGGACGGACGTCAGTGACGCGGCCGGGATCCAGGAGTCCGTCCTGGTGCCCTGCTGCACGAACGTGGTCTGCGCCTGTGTGTTGGCGACGAAGTACACGGCCGAGGTGAGCCATATCGGGATCAGCCGCAGCAGGGTCTTGAGCTCCTCCACCTGCGTCACCGTGCACAGCGTCCATGGCCGGCTGCCGTCTTGACAAAGGTCCTCCACCATGACAATGGCAGCCTTGTCCAACCACCTGATACACGGAGAGCAGCACGCGTGTTACCCTCAATAAAAATCACGAGATTGCTCACACCATTCTGCACGAAACCTACCTGAACTGGTCGGTGTGCCGTAATCGTTGGCGCACGGGGTTCTTGGCACCATCCTCTTCGTACAGTTCAGTGGCATCGTCAGGCACGGTCAGGTTTAGCTTGCGAGAAAACGCGAAGAGCACTTGGAGTAGGCCATTCGACGAGCCGCCGACCGGAGGCAAGATGCGGAACATGTGCGGCGTGGCGGCGAGGCCGATGACGGCGACGGCGAGGAACGACGCGCAGATGCCGTAGCCGAGGCCCCAGCTGACCTTGTCTTGGACCCAAACGAGCAGCGTCCCCGCGGTGAGCATGGCCACGTTGGCCACCGCGTAGTACCAGCTGAAGTAGGACGCCTTGGCCTCCCCTTCCTCGCCGCCGTCGTCGTCAAACTGCTCTGCCGCGAACGCTATGAACACCGCCTTCACCACGCCGATCCCCACGGCGCACAGGTATATTCCCGAAAAGAAGGCCAACTCCTGGGTGAGAGTCGCCGGTGTACAGAACGAGTTGTGGGCGCACGGCGGAGGCCTCAGAGACGGCAGCGTAGCTGACGTGGTGACCATGGCCATTCCCTGTTGATTCATTCCGAGTGGTTCGTCAGGGAAGCAGAGTGCTAGAAATGCAGCCGCCGGACCGGTGCAGAGCAGAGTAATGCAAGCTTACGACGACAGAAACTGAGAGGCCGATGAGCATCGTCTTGTATTTTCCCAAGTACGAGTCGGCGACGGCGGCGCCGAGCATGGGCATGAGGTAGCTCACTCCGGCCCAGGAATTCACGGCCGCCACGTTGGAAGCACTCTCGCCATGGAGAACGTCCTGAAGATACACTATCAAGCTGAGGTAGACCCCGTAGAACGCAGTGACCTCCAGGAACTGCAGGCCTGGCACAGCAAGACGAGTTCGCTCAGTTAGAACTCAAACTGAAAAAATTTGCGCTTGTCGAATGGAAAAGCAGTAGAGTACATGGGAGTATATATTTTGTGGACACTCACTCAAGATTACTCTAAGTGCCTTATCAGAGCAGTGAACAGACTTGCGCGCCTCAAGGTCACGAGCTTCCGAGCGGTCTGAGCCAGATGCCTAGCACAGTAAGCGAAACCTCTTTACTAGATTGGAATTACCAAACTGTTCCAGAAGTTACTACTAGTACTATGTTGTTACTGATGATTCCCCTTTTCTTTTTCCACCACAAGGCCACAGCGGCGCAGGATTCTTGCCTCGCACCTGAATCAGGCCTCCCTCACCTCAACAGCGCCCACGCAGGTGCAGCGGAAGCCACCTCGATCGGATCGACACAGGTAGCAGTACATGGCAGTGAGCAGTTGACTAGTAGCAGTACAGCTTTGCATGTACATACCTCATCGTCCGCCGCTAAGATCGGCGTCCTCAAGTCCCCGCGGTGATCGGCGTCCATGCCACTGCCGATCTGACCATCACCCGCGCCGCGTTCTCTCTCCCTGAGAGAACGGAGCCAGACAGCCGGGAATTTGACCGGAGGTTGGGGATAATTGAGCAAAGAATCCCGCGCCAGGGACCGGGGAGGCCGTCGCTTTCACTTAAGGTTGGAGAGTCGGATCTTGTTTTCTTTATTTTGATGGCTGCGACAATTCATCGGTTTTTGGTGGAGCCACAAGTACACTCTGATTTTTTTAGATAGTTCGTCTCTGACGTGGCATCATCCGGCATGCATAGTTCAATTAGGCACCGTTTTCTTAGGAATCTGATTGGCTGAGGAGAAAATTAGTCGGAGGAGCAGTAAATTGCAGCCGCGAAGACCATAACAATCTAAAAGATTACAGATCCAACTCAGTGAGGGAATAAAGCCAGGAACTAACTATCTCTAGTCTAAATGAGAATTTATCCAGGTTTTGAAACCCTACCTATATTTCTTCTTAATCCTAAGCTTAACCCATCTAAGCTCTTGGATCACAATGGCCTTCCATCCCTCCAAAGAGGGCCTTTGATTATTAAAAATCATGTTATTATGACAGATCCAAATGCCCCAGGCTGCCAAAATGATAATCTCCATAGCAAAAGGCACCTTTGGCTTCTTTTTTATATCTGAGAAGGCCTCTAGCATCTAGAGGTTCATAATCCTGGTTGGACAGATTTCATCCCAGCAAAGTTTGGCAAAAGGACAATCCCAGAATAGAACATTCAAGAGTTGCACAGTTATAAGAAGGTTCATTAGTTTGTTCTAACTTTTTAGAACAGTGTATCAACATTTATGACACTAAATTGATATCATTAGTTTTATTTTTAAATCTAGTTTCATAATATGTCAATTTGATGTAATATATGTTCTTATATTTTTCTATAAAATTGGTCAAATTTGATTATGTTTAACTTAAGCAAAAAGCTAGATATACACTTATTTGCGGACAGAGGGAGTAGTTACTAACGGTACTATGTTGTTACTGATTTTTGCTTTTTTTAGATAAATATGTTGTTACTGATGATTCCCCTTCTCTTTCTCTGTGCACCCAATTGGCAATTGCTGGGCCGCTGTGGCTGAGCCACATGGCCACAGCCTCGCACTTGACTCAGAAGGTTGCTCTGCTCTAGGCCTCCCTCGATAGCGCCCATGCAGGCGCAACGGAAGCCTCCTCGATCGGATCAACACAGGTCGTACATGGCAGTCGGCAGTTGACTAGTAGTAGTACAGCTTTGCTTCGACATACCTCATCATACTCCGCTAAGATAGGCGTCCTCAAGCCCCCGCGGTGATCAGCGTCCATGCTACTGCCGATCCGCGGTGTGTTCTCTCTCCCTGGGAGAACGGAGCCAGAGCGCCGCGAATTTGACCGGAGGTGGTTGGGGATAATTGAGCAAAGAATCCCGCGCCAGGGACAGGGGGGTCGTCGCTTTCACTGCAAGGTTGTGGGCGGGTTAGGTTTTGTTTTTTTATTGTGTTGAATCGACAATTCACCGATTTTTGGTGGAGCCGCAAGTATGCTCTGATTTTTTTGCTAGTTTGTTTTCGAGGTGGCGTCGACTGGATTCTCAGCTATTCCGGATCATCTTTCTGGTTTTCTAGTGTCTACTTACTAGTAAACAACTAAACATGTACTACCAGCTTTTGCACTTTTCACACAATTCCTATAGATATTTTTCCCTTTCTATCCAACTAATGGAACTATGCTACATTCTTACATATATATATATCAGACAATTATTATCTACATGGTGCTCATTATATCATTATAAAATATCCAATGAAACTGGAAATAAAATTCCATTTTGTGAGAAAAAACACTACTCTAAATAGTCAATAGGCATAATATTCAGGGCAAGCGAGATACCATAGAATTATAATTTGATAAAAGCATTTATATTGATATGTCTGTCACCATGTTTAACATCATGTAACCTGACACATGTAAGTATTTGGATAACAAACATCGAAGAATGTAGCATCCAACCGTCTAACACATCTAATGCATCCCCCAAAAAAGTTAATGTTATTTATTCATGTTAATTCGAAACTAACAACTTGCTAGCAAATAAAATTACACTTTCACAACCAAATAAATAAATTAGCATGATGAAACTAAAATAATATGTTCCTTCTTGAAGAAAACAGAAAGTTGATCGATAAAACTAGAAGAAATTAATATATGTTATATATATATATATAATATCTTCTAAAATGGATTTAAATTGCGGATAATGATTTTGAATATGTTTATTTGTGATGGTCAAATTCGCTAGAACAATCATGTAAATAATCAATGTGTGTATACAATATTTTAGATTATGAATAATTCATAACTTGAAAAAATTGTAACTCTACAGTGAATCTATTAATTAGTCAAAATTGCAAAACAAAATTAATAAAAAATAGTCTATTAGACCATGTATCAACATCATATACACTTCACGCAATTTTAGAGATGGTTGTTAAATGGTTGTCACATCAAGAGATAAATGGATTAACTAAATATTGGGAGGCCAACAGTCATTAGCCATGATAAGAAAATGCATAATTGTTTATTGTTTGCTATTTTTGTTGAAAAATCAGACTTTTTTTCATACTTTTCTAATAGAGTAAAATAAGATTGAATCAAGGACAAGGTGTTTAACATTAGAAATAACTTTCAAAAAATAACATCATTTAAAACTAATTTAATTTTACAAGCCATAATAAAAATTTCTAATTTCTCACACGAATAAAATCTCTTCCACAAGATTGTTTGAATTTTTAGCGTCATTGACGGTACTAGTACAACATTCACATCATGTCAAATCTGACCAATAAATTATCACATTCTTTGTGTTTTTTGCACGATGTGTGATCTTGACTTGGATAGTGTTGAAAATATGCCTTAGGGCAGTACTAAAAAAAGATTATTCTATTTTTGTATTTATTATTATGTTTATTTTCTATACTATAAATATCTGACCTTTATTTCATGTACATGGGGCTTCTGCTGTGGGTAGGGCCTAGCGGGGGGATGGCGAGGGTGCATTGAGCTCGTCCCGAGGGGACACTTCAGGCACAAAAGGGGATGGTGTTTCAATATCAACAAGCACATTCTAACTATTTTGCAATGGAATTTAGAGGTGAGAGAGAGTTCCCGTGCAGCATATTACACAAATGAGTGGATTGACACATGTGTTGAGGCCCCTACAACAGGTGGATAAAGGAGTGTATAGGCCGTAGAAAAACATAGCTTGCGACATTGAAGGTACTTTCTCGCTGGACGGCTAGCACATCAAATTAGAAAGTGCTTTACTAAATAATTTGATTAAATAGATAGATAATTTTTTAAAATGAGATATGTGACGGATTAATCTTCAATTACACAAAGGACACATGACAAAGTCCATTCGATGCACGCCTTGAAAAATAAATCATGATAGTACAAGTCTTGATCGATTTTGACTAAAACCATCAACTTGAATGATTGGTAATTATGTTCTAATACATAGATAATAACATACTCCTAGCCTAAAATCATTAAGTATAATATGGCAGAGATAATAAAAAGCTAGGATTCGGTGGAAAGACATCCATGCTACTCCCTCCGGTCCAGTTTATTAGGCATTCACGTAGTTTACGAAAATCTTTGCAACAATTTTGACCAATAAAATATACAATATATGTTCCAAAAAATATATCATTAGAAACTACTTTTGAAGATGAATCTAATGGTATAACTTTTGTGATATTATTATGTAAAATTTATTGATCAAAATTATTAGTCAAAGTTGTTCTCAAATTACGTACGCGCCAAAATAAATCGGACCGGAGGGAGTAGTTAAAAAGCAAGACGTAGAAATGGTATTGAAGTTTTGAAACAAATGAACGAATTCTTTCAATTTAAGTCCGCATGTTTACTCAAAAAGCCTGAAAACGATACCATCGATATAATTTGTTTCCCCAAATTTTGATGGTAATCAAGTTAAAGAATCATTAACATCCAATTTTCTATCTTGCATAGATTAAGCTTCTGAACCATTTGAAGAACAGTTGATTATAGAACTACACTATTTTTTAAAATCGTGACATACTAGGAAATACATGATTTAAAAGTAATTAAAGAGTGTTACAAAAGGGTCACCGTACTAGTTAATTTAGAACGAAGAGATTATTATTTTCTACTCCCTTCGTTTAGAAATATAAGATGTTTTATATTTGTAAACTAAATGTATCTAGACATCTTTTAGTGTGTAGGTTCAAATAAATCTATACATTAAAAAATATATAGATACATCAACTTCGCTAAACTAAAACATTTTATATTTATAAACGGAGAGAGTATAAGAGAATGAGGGAGGCAGGAGTGTCTCGTGCAGGACAGATGAAGTACTATTTTCGTTAAAAAAGGGAGGAAGTACTTGAAAAACATGAGCCCATCGTCGCCCATGGTGTCTGAGATTTTTCTGTGTCTTATAGGCTTGCACCCTCTCTCGAATCAACCTTTCGCCCCGCTTTATAAATAAAGCAACATTCGTCTGAACGGTCAAACACACAAGCCGGCCGCAGCCAAGGGGAAAAAGAAAATGGTATCGAGCAACCCGCTGGGGCAACAACACACAAGCACCCAAGAGCAAAACAAAAAAGGCAAGGTAGCGAGTGAAGAAGCTATCGCCTTCCAGGCGCCATGGGTGGGAAAGGGGGAGGCGACGCTGAGAAGGGGAGCGCCGACGTCCTCAGGGCCCGCAGAGTGTCATAGAAAGCTGCTCGGTAACGCTGCCGCACCAGGGGGACCACTGCTGTAAGAAAGCAAGCAAAGCAAAAAATAGAGTCAAAAGCCCGTGTAGGGTAAATCCTCTCAATCACCATCTTGTTCCGGACATTCCAGGGCGTCCAGGAAATGGCCGCAAACACGAGCCAGAAGAGGCAGCAACCCCTTCCTGCACTGTTGGACTGGGACTGTAGGAACTCCCCAAGTTCCTGAGCCTGCCACGCCGGGCCCAAAGCCTCCCGGACGAAGCTCCACAAAAACTGCGCCGCCGAGCACAAGAACATAATATGAGCGCACGTCTCTGGAGTCCAGCATAGGGGACAACGGCCATTGCCGGGGCCATTGCGCTTGGCCACCTCAACTCCTGATGGCAAACGGTCGCGAAGCAGTTGCCAAACGAAAATGCGAATACTAAGGGGGAGGGGGGCCTTCCAAAGGGGAGCCGTCCAGCGTAGCTCCTGGCCCTGGAAAAGGGCCCGGTAAGACAAGCCCACCAAGAACTCCCCAGAGGGAAGGATACGCCAGGAGGCCGAGTCGGGGGTCTCTGAGAGCGTCGCAGGGAGGGACGCCATCAGCTGCAGGAACTCCGTTGTCTCTCCCGTATTGAATGTATAGCGAAACAAGAGGTTTGAGTGATCCTCGCCGAAGACCTCGGCAGCCAGAGCCGTCGGGGCAACGGAGATGGCGAAGATGGCGGGGAACCGAACCCCTAGGGGAATCTGGGAGAGCCACGGGTCCAGCCACAGTCAGACCCCCTGGCCATTCCCGACCACAAAGTCAATGCCCAACCCAATGAAGTGCTTAATCTCCTGGATGGCTCTCCAGAATTGAGAGCCCTCCCAGCGGTCGCATGCTAAGAGCGGCCGACCCCGGAGGTATTTGGCCTTAATGAGTTGCAGCCAAAGACCCCCGTCATCCCTAAGAATGCTCCAAACCCATTTCATCATCAAGGCCACGTTGAAGCGACGCGAGTCCAAGATCCCTATGCCCCCAAGGGATTTGGGGGTGCAAACATCCACCCACTTAACCATATGGTACTTCTGGTGGCCGTCCCTTGCCGCCCAAAAGAACCTAGACAACTCCTTGGCAAAGTCGGCATGAGTCCCCTCTGGCAGCAGGTACAGTCCCATCTAGCACATTGGCAAGCTCGAGAGATAGGAATTGATCAGGACCGTCTTGCTACCCTTAGTCGTGAGATGTGCTCGCCAGGGTTCCGCCTTTGAGCGGACCCTCGTGACCAAGGGGGCAAGGTCCCTAATCAGAACTCTCGTCTCCCGAATGGGCATCCCTAGGTACGAGATGGGGAAGTCGGCCACCCTACAGTTGAGATTGTCAACAATCCTCTATATCTCCTCGTCCGAGTATCCCGGAACAACCACTTCGCTCTTGTCAAAATTGATCTTTAGCCCTGACATGGATTCAAAGCAGAGGAGCAGGAATTTAAGGTTGATGATGTCAAGATCCGATCCCTACACCATGATCATAGTGTCATCCTCATATTGGAGGTGGGAAATGCCCCTCCTGGAATAAGGTGCCCTACCACTCCCGTGATGTGGCCAGTGATTTTGGCTCTATCCAAAATCTCTGCCAGGGCATCCACTATGGCATTAAACAGGAGGGGGCAAATCGGGTCACCCTGTCTAACCCCGCATGAGGGGGAAAAGTAGGGGCCAATCCCGTTGATGTTGATCGTGGTCCTCCCGCTCATCACAAATTGCATGATCCAGCAGATCATGCGGTCATCAAAGCCCCTCCTTTCCAACACTAACCTCAAGAAATCCCAGTCCAGGCGGTCATAGGCTTTCTGGAAGTCCAGCTTAAGGAACACCCCCTTCTGACGGCGTGACTTGACCTCATGAATGATCTCATGAAGCGACAGTGCGGTGACCCAGCATACCACTGCATGATGTAGTATGCTATAGTCGTTGACATAACACCAATGAAACACCGTTCACCAGTATTACATCCCTCAGAATGGCACAACAGAAACACAGCGGGTCCAATTATATGGCTTAAAGGTTACAACTCACTCTTTACATAAGATCCAGAGAACACTCTAGGTTAATAAGATAGAGAAAGGCTTCTTACTGAGAAGAATCAAAAATTAACAATGCAAGAATGATTATTCTAATAAGTCTAATATTCATACTAAGAGGTTGGCATTGCTGATATTGCTACGCACTACGGAAATAGGTTCTTTGACGAGAGATAATATTCCTATCAGATCAATAACTTTCGTCTTCACTTAAGTTGAGATAGATGTTGACTTCCTTGACTTCGTTGAAGAGCTTTAGCTGGTCTGAATATGTCCTGGAGCATATCTTGATGTAGTCATCGTTTTAAGGGCTTCAAAATCTAGCAAGGGTTAAGAAGATACTTTGAGTACGAGCGTACTCAGAAAATTCACTAGAAAATGAGTGTTTGATGCACTATATCTACAGCCACAGACCGTAGGTCGTAGGCAATGCAAGTTTTCATAAACATTTCTTCAAAAGTTGCTTTTATTCTAAAAATCTATGTTCGTCAGCCTTCACGGGTTTACCTGAACTTTCATGGAGTTCCTTTCCCGCCGCGTTCGCATCTCCTTCCAAGAACAGGGAGTAACAAGTTACAGTTCTTACACTCTGCAGAGGTGCGTTACTTTACCCATGAGAGATCAACTCTTTGTTACACAACCGGGCAGCTTATTCCCGTCCACAATTCCATGATGTGGGGCCCAGAAGATGATCCAAGCCAATCACTGCCCCCTTCGCGACCCCGCATGCCTCCTTGGTGTACACCATGCCCACATGAAGAATTACGGCAATGGTTAGTACAAACCATTAGATGTTAGAACTATCATGGGACGTTGAGGGTTCCCACCCATATGCTGCATATACTCTACGAATACCAATTAATATGCATGCTACGAGGATAACAGCCACGACCTGCACATCCGACTTCATGCGAGAGGAAGAAGATACAGCTGACTTCTCCGTCCCATTCCAAATCTCATGGTCAACACGTAATATACGGCGCAAGAATCACTGGCGACATTGGTTGTTAAGTCCTAGGTGATATAGTTCTGAACAGTGGTATCCCAACTGTCAGATTTAATAGATTAGTTGATCACCCTGGAACAATAATCAATAGTCCTTATTATTATTGGAAAATAGTGTTTTTTGACCTTTTTTAAAATGCAAGTGAAGACAACACTGGATTTGTAAAATACTTTACAGAAAATAAACAAAGGGCATGAGCAAGTGTGAACTTGCCTTTTGTGGTTGCAAGATTATGCACTCACGGTCTTCGAGTCAGTATAAGATCCAAAAATCTGAAATCATCATCATTGGTCCGGTAAGGACTAATGTTTACAGAAGCAATATGCTTTTATGCATAAGTAGTGTGATGCACGTTCTAAGCGCAAACCCTGGAAACAACGTTGTCCTAAAGTTTAGATTCCAAAAGTGGTTACTTTGGAATGTGTGGTCCTTTTAGATAAATTTCGTAGTTGTACTTTTATTAGAGTTTATGAGTGGTTGGAGTCAACACCTATGTAGGAGTAAAGTATACATACTTATGACATACTAGTTAGGATTATTTATACAAGGTTTCTTATTTTACGTGGCAAAAAGGATAACCTTCGAAGAAAAGGTTTCTCTTCTAAGGTCTAAACAAACCTTGTGGTTAGTTAGTGATGGTTGATATTATTTGTTTTGATCAAATGGTTTGGACTTGAGCTGTTTTATAGATTAACTACTTCAGACCAAAGTTCACTATAAAACATGTAGTAATGTGTATGGTATTATATTTAGACTCTTGGAGACTAGAGTTAACTTTAAAATATAAATAGTTTTGAAAGTATGATACTTACATATTGGTATCTTGTATATCTGAAATGTGTTCTTTAAGTTACTTAAGAATGTTTGTCCTGTTACTTGAGATAATGGTTTCTTAATTCTATGATAGAGTAGTATCATTTACCTTTTATAGATAAGTGAGTAGAGTTTATAATTCCAGATATATTTTCACTTAACTATCTTTGAACTTTCTATAGTGTTGTGGTAATTGTTAAAATTTGATAATTTAAAGTAAATGGAAAGGACCTAATTTATTCACAAGATGTTCTTTAAGGTTTTTATCATGAATTGGAATACTTTGAGAATATAATCTTCACTTAGAATTGAAGATAGTTTAATATAAAGATGCTTATAATGTTTTTAAACCATTAGAGTTTCATTTCATTAATATTTAAGATTTGTATTATATATTAAACTTATTTTACTTATTTTAAGTATATTAACAAATTTTATTTATCCTTTTATGAATTATTAATGAAGTAAATAGGTTTAAATTTCAGTTATTAAAATATTAGAATTTTTATTTAATTCAAAGTATAATATGAGATTCTTATCATGTATATTATTTTTTATGATCATTTTGGTATATTTATTTTTGTGATTAATAAATAATAGGATATGAATGATTTTTTTATATTATTATTACTTTATAATTACTTAATAAATATCTAATTAAGTGAAATAGTAATACATGATTATATTTCAAATTAGAATTCTTATTTTTCCATGATTTTTGGTATTTTACTTATATTATAAACATTTATCCTTATAGGAATATGAATTATTAAAGTTTTATTACTAAATATTTATTTAGTATTTTTTTCAAAAATACTATAATATTAATAAATAATAAAAGTGATTTTTATTTATTTTTATCATCTTTCAATATTTTTGTAAAATTCCATAAGGAATATATAAATTACAAACTTCTTATAAAAATTTAAATGTCCAAAATTTGATATTTTATTTTATTTGGACAGAGTGGATTGTTGTGAATCCAAAAATCTTTCATTTATAAATTTTGGACTTTTATTTTATTTTCTATAATTTTTATTGAGGCTAGGGGCATTTTGGTCTTTTTTAATTGATAATTTTTTTATTAAATAACTTGGGCTGGCCCCTTGGGCTTATTGGGCCAGGGTGGCCCAATAGGGCAGGGTCAAAATATCACCCCGAAGGGTTTTGTCCCATACAGCCCATTCTGCCTCCTTCTCTCCCTCGACCTTATCCTCTCTTCTTCTAGATCGACTCTGTGGCCGGCGATGCCGCCACCGTCGATTCCTGCCGTCGTCGGCCGTTCCGGCCGCCGTCGTGGTGCGAGTTGGGGTTGTCGACGACGCTCGTTCGTTCTATCCACTTGGATTTGACTACAGGGCTTCTCCGTGGTCAAGTCCACCCCATTCCTGAAACCTAGGGTTCGGAAAAGGTGTTGTCGCCGCCGCCGCGATTCCGCCTGCGGTGGTGTGCTGGGCTCGTGCGCTGCTGCGGCCGCCGCCGTGGCAGGTGCAGGTTGCAGCACCCCTCTGGGTGCTCCCTGTGCCGCCGCGGTTCGTCGGCCACCCTACTTCCTCTTCAATTCGTCAGCGAGGACCTCGGGTAAGTTTCCTTTGTGGTGTTTGTCCATGCTACTGCCATGATTCTCTCTGTGTGTATCTAGTGGCTTCTCATGCCGAATGACTATGTGCTGATTGGGTTCATCTCTGGATTAGGGTTCTTGCTCTGATTAGGGTTCATAACCCACTGTTGATCATATCTATGATGCTTTAGAGCTAGTGTTGGTCATGTCTGGTCATGGGAAATGATTGTCTGCTATGGTTAATGATTGGTAGTGGTTGTGATGATGCTAGTTGCCTGTCAGATTTATTCTAGTGGTAATCCACCATGATCCATGCTAGTGTTTCAATGAAATCCTTGATTGAGTTATGTTGTTGATCTGAGAGTTTAATCTACTATCAGATTGCTTACTACAATTGTAATATTGTCTTCTATGAGATTATACTCTCTGAATCAAGTCATTACCTGTAATGATTTCTGTGGATGTATGGATGAATATAAGGTTGATTCTTGGCACTTAGCTTCAGGAAAATGATATTTATTGATTGTCCCTTTTATATGTGGATTCTAAACAAAGATTGGTTTTAGTTCAAATACAACCTGTCCTTGTGATACCATTATGATCTGGCACACAAGTGATTGAGTTCTATTTCTGGGCTTAGCTTGATAATGCTTGTGATTAATGCTGACAAGTTGACATGAAAGCTTGTATTAACTTTCCTGCCTATGATGTTGGTCTGAGGCTCTAGGATTTAATTCCTAGTTAGTTGAGTATTAGTTTGTTTGAAACTTGTAAGGTTAGAGGTGCTACTCTCTTTGAGGAGATGTGCCCTGATCTGATAGGATCAAATGAGGAATGATCTTAATTGCAAAAAATAACACTGAATCCAGTGATGTTGGTCTGAGGGTTTAGTGTAAGTGGTTGAGCTTGATTTCTTATCCTTGTACTTGAAATATCTAGGATAGATTCACTCCTCTTGGGTGATTATTAAGAGATCATCTAATAAAGCAACACATGCTTTTATTTAAATAATATGATGAAATCATGTGATGGTTTTATGAGGCTCACCATAATTTCTGATGTGGATGTAGTAGATTGATGATGATCTTGATCTTGATCTTCTTTTGTTGTGCTCCTGAGCTTGCTCTTGAGATTTACTGCTCCTCCTAGCTCCTGGGCTTGACCTTGCTGTCCACCAGATTCATTCCCCTCCTTATGTCACCATCCAGGTGATGTTTGGGTTGATCTGGGTGGTTTGGTTTGGTTGCTGTTCTTGGTTTGGCTACTGTCTACACTTGTTGTTCTTGTGTGATGTATAGTGGAGTGATGCACTATTGCTTTCCCCACGGTTGTGCTGTGGTTTTGTGATATTTGGCTGTGCTTGTGAGGTCGACAGCACAACATCTGCATGCTTGTGTGTGTGCATCTTGTGTGCCTGATATGCACATGTGGATAGGTTCAGAATTTTTTTGAACTTACCATTACCTGCTTACTTTTACCTGGCAGGTGAATTGATCCTTTTGGCTGTAATTTGCATTCTGGCTTTGAATTTATGAAAGATGAAATCTTCCATATTGGTGAAACTTGCCCCGTTTTAACATTTCTCAGTGATGAGTTTGTCAGGTGCACCTCACTGACATATCTGAGAGAAATATACTAACACTAAAATTATTTTGTTTTCTATTTAATCTTTGTTTTGCAGGTACAAAGATAAGGATGAAGATTTAGTGTAGTTTTAGATATAGGATAGTTAGTAGATATACAATTGTAATTTTCTTATTCTTTTGTAATCTTTCTTTTATAATTCTTGTAACCTTTATTTGGTTCATTTGTAATAAAGATTATATATTTATTAATAAAGAATATTCTTATTCTTTACTCTTGTGTAAATTGTGAAGTTTGGAATAACTTTAATAAGTTCATTCTTTGTAACTTGTTTATGTATATGAAATGAATTTCATATACAATATTTTTTTGATAAGATTTAAGTTATAAAACTTTTGTCTTAATTAGTTTAAGATTCAAATCTTATATCAAAATCTTTTAAATTATAAAACACTTAAGTTTTAAAATCCAAACTCATTTCAAAACACACATAATTCCTTTAAGATCATATCAAAGTTTATAGCAATCCTCCTTTAAGACTAAACCTATTCTCAAAGTAAGAAAGAAACATTGATCACTCAAGGTTTTTATTTGGCGAAAATTTTACCCACATTTTCACAAATGAATGCATGCAACAATTCATATCCCCAAATCTACCCTTCGATAGATCCTATATACTGAGATGTTACATACTTCCCCCCTTAAACTAAACTTCGTCCCGAAGTTTGTGGAGATGTACCTGAATAGTTCTGGGTAAACTTTTCTTAAATCCTCTTTCTTCTCCCATGTGGCTTCTCTCTCAGGGTGATGTTCCCACTGTACCTTGCAATATTCAATTGATATGTTCCTCGATCTTTTCCAATTTTCTTCCAGAATCTTACAGGGCTTTCCAATATAAGTTAGGTCTGCTTGTAGTTATAACTCTTGATGTGTTATTGCATCCTCTAGAAGTTTCAAACATTTGCAAAGTTGTGACACATGAAAAACATTATGCACCTGAGCCAATATTGATGGTAACTCTAATGCATAAGCTATAGTTCTGTTTTGACTCAATATCTTGAATGGTCCGATATATCTTGGGCTCAATTTCCCTTTAACTCCAAATATTTTTACTCCTTTCATTGGACTTACTTTCAAATAGACCATCTCTCCTACTTCTAGATGCCATGATCTTCGGCTTTGATCCGCATAACTTTGTTGCCTGCTTTGGGCTATTTTTATTCTATCTCTGATCTTATCAATGATGTATTTTCTCTCCTTGATATAATCTGGCGCAAATTCTTTGCTGCTTTCAGGTTCATACCAACATATTGGTGATCTACACTTTCTTCCATACAGAATCTCATATGGGGTTGCCTTCAGACTACTCTGATAGCTATTGTTATAAGAAAATTCTGCCAATGGTAGATGATCTTCCCATGTTCCTCCAAAATCTAGTGCACAAGCTCTCAACATGTCTTCGAGTATTTGACTTGTTCTTTCAGTTTGACCTTCTTTCTCGGGATGATATGCCGTGCTGAAATCTAATTCTGAACCAAGTGCTTCATGCAATTTCTTCCAAAATGCTGAAGTAAACACTGATCCCCGATCAGTTAAGATTTTTTTGGGTACTCCATCCTTACTTACTATCTCCTTGACATATACTTCAACTAACTTCTCGGCATTATCGTTTTGATTTACTGGAATAAAATGTGCACTCTTAGTGAGTCTGTCCACAATTACCCATATTATATCTTTCCTTTTTGGTGTCATAGGTAATCCTGTGATGAAGTCCATACCTATTTCCTCCCATTTTCATTCAGGAATTTCTAAGGTTTGTAATGGTTGCTATACTCCCCACTCCATGATGATCTTCAATGGAATTAATTGGAATATTCCATAACCTGATTAGATATCCTCATTCAATTTCTTTTTCTTGAATTAATAGCTTCGTTACTATATTAATTAAAATTTGGAAGTTCTCATTACCATAAGTTTTTAAGTTTCTATATACGCATTTTAATGGTCAACAGACTATCTTACTATTCCTGTCATTATATATTTGATACTGGTATTCCTTCCAAGATTGAATTTGAACTCAATTTGTCCATACCCATTGGATTTTTTCATTCTAAACACTTGTTGAATTAGGGTTCTATATTACTTCTTAAGGATTACTTAAAAGTTGTTTATTTTTAAATTTGATTGTTTAAATGTATCCTTCATCACCCTCAAGTTTGTACCTTCTTAAGATTTTTAAATAACTTTTCTTTATTACCTATAGAATTTCTTCAACTATCATTCCCCATTAAGTTTTACTAATAGTTTTGAAACTCCATACATAGAAGCTATTGATTCTTGAACTAAAATGTGGTTCCTATTCAGTTTATATTTTGCTGGTTTAAGGTCCAATGAAAGATTATACGGTGCATCCACATAGTTGTGGATCTCTGAAGCAATTCTTTTAGCACTAAATGTCGTACTTACTATTGGGCATTCTTGCTGAATAAACTGGATTTTGCAAAGCATCTTGCCAAGCGATCTTCTTCAGATCTGTTAAAATTTCTTATGTCATACTTAACTTAGGCCAAATTTAATGCTCTTTATGCAACTTTTAATAAGATTTGGTTAACTATTTCAACCAAATACCAGCTGCGGACAAAATACCAACTGTGGATTCGTTACTAGCTACGGATCAAATACCAATTACGGATTATTACCAGCTGCAAACCGTCCTAGGGTGTGTGTATTACCCTATGGTTTCTCACATACCTCTCACATTCTCTCGGAATTGTTAGAGTTTGAATACAATTTTGGTTCCAAAGCTAACTATTTGTACTTATTCATGATACTTCCATGAACTTGGTACAATTTCTCCATTACTTCCTAGTAATATTACCCAACTTCTTTCTTGAGTTTGGCTCGGAATAATCTATGCTCCACCTATTCTCCAAGTGGTGTTAACATTCCTTATATCTTGCTTCTTCCTTCCAGTAAGTCTTCTTTTGAAATCATCGCTCCCTCACACGAATTCCCATTCCTATCTAGGTCTATATCATCAAGTAATAACTGGGTGTTACATCATGCATTCGCACACCTAATTAAACTTCATGTACAGATCTAGTCAATCAAGAAAATTCAATAAGATCCAAATGTCGATAAACAACAAAACATATACCTTGTAGTACACATAGGTTTTAACCAATTTACAAATGTACTAGATGTTCCAACGGTTTGCTCCATACCTATTTACACAACTATCTTACAAGAACCTCTTGTTCTTGTGGATATATGCTCACTTATTTCCGCAAACCCTGCAAACTATAATACGCATTATCCTCTATATGTACATTATTCAAGCCCTCATCCCTTGGGATGTCGTTTCTCTCTCACTTTCATATTCCTCTAATGCTTCCTGGAGTTCCGTCCATGATGACGTGAAGTCCTACGACTGCCTTCTGGAGCATAGGAGCATCCAGGAGGTGCGTATTCTTGGTTAGAAGTACCGAGACTGAGATTAGTCATTGAAAAATGACTAGAGTTGGCGTAATCTTCCACCGAATAGTTCGGGTTTTCTGGCAACGCTTCCTCATAGTAAGTTGGTTCCTTAGCTTTTTCTTGGGTCTAGTCATATATGTTGGTATAGTAGCTATTGGAGTACTCTTCCAAGTTGATTGGATTCGTATTACTCCCATATGGTCCATAAGGCTCTCTATGGTTATAATTGGTCTCTTCTTCAATACCTGCATCACAAGATATATGATTCCCTATGGTTTTACCTTGAGATTCTATTTCCCATCCATATTTTTTAGGCTCTGGTTTATTTGGAATTACTTTATTCCATTCCTGTTGTTCGGAATTGTACTTAGTTCTTCAGGTGGCTTGAGGTCATACTGGTAATAGGCATAATTTTCTGAGTTTGGGTCATCGAACTCCGTTTCATCAAACACCTCTCCTGAAGGTATGTATTTGGAATGCCTAGCTTCTTTATCTAACTTCTTCCTACGAGCCATTGCTTTATCAAGATCAGTAAAATCCTCAATGACCGTATCCAGTTCCTGAACTAAGACTTGGTGAGTATTATGATAAGTGTTTAGCAAGGACCGATAACGATCCATATACTCTACAGCTAGAGTAGGTTTAGCTTGGACTAAGGTAGAGTGATCTAACTCAGGTTCTGAGTTTGAGGTTTCATGTGGTATAATGGTGTGAGTACTACCTTCTAGAGCTTGGGATTTATGCTCTCGGATCATGGTTATGGTCGCTTTCTGACAACTGATATCACGGATGCCATGCACCTTGCCTCTCCTGCTGGCATTTCTCCCTTCAGTCCTAACTTCTTGGGTAACATGATTATGACACGGTATTTAGCTAATACCTACCCATCATAGTAAGTGTAAATCTTGACCAGAAGTCTTGATTCACATTCCAAACTCAATAGAAGTTGTCGGAGATTGCCTGTCCAATCCCCTCCGTAGTCATCCAACGTCCTGTTCATCACTTGAACATTCCTGGGTGGATATCGAGGTGCCATGTGGAACCGTGGATAAGAAATTATAATCAGTCACATAGAGTTAAAACTCTTGGGAAATGATTGGAATTGCAATCATATAAAAGAGTTATTGCACTAGTAACATAACATGATTATTCTTAAGTGAATATACCTCATATCACTAGAGAGCTCTTCATTATTGCTAGGATGTGTCCTACAGGTTCTACCCATTTACTAGGTTTCCAACCTGAGGTCAAAGCATATGCTCTGATACCAACTGCGGTGATCCATCATACCACTGCATGATGTAGTATACTATAGTCGTTGACATAACACCAATGAAACATCGTTCACTAGTATTACATCCCTCAAAATGGCACAACAGAAACACAGCGGGTCCAATACATGGCTTAAAGGTTATAACTCACTCTTTACATAAGATCCAGAGAACACTCTAGGTTAATAAGATAGAGAAAGGCTTCTTACTAAGAAGAATCAAAAATTAACAACGCAAGAATGATTATTCTAATAAGTCTAATAATCAGACTAAGAGGTTGGCATTGCTGATATTGCTACACACTACGGAAATAGGTTCTTTGACAAGAGATAATATTCCTATCATATCAATAACTTTCTTCTTCACTTAAGTTGAGATAGATGTTGACTTTGTTGAAGAGCTTTAGCTGGTCTGAATATGTCCTGGAGCATATCTTGATGTAGTCATCATTTTAAGGGATTCAGAATCTAGCAAGGGCTAAGAAGATACTTTGAGTATGAGCGTACTCAGCAAATTCACTAGAAAATGAGTGTTTGATGCACTATATCTACAGCCACAGACCGTAGGTCGTAGGCAATGCAAGTTTTCATAAACATTTCTTCAAAGGTTGCTTTTATTCTGAAAATCTATGTTTGTCAACCTTCACGGGTTTACCAGAACTTTCATGGAGTTCCTTTCCCGCCGCGTTTGCACCTCCTTCCCGGAACAGGGAGTAACAAGTTACAGTTCTTACACGCTGCATAGGTGCGTTACTTTACCCATGAGAGATCAACTCTTTGTTTCACAACCGAGCAGCTTATTCCCGTCCACAATTCCATGACGTGGGGCCCAGAAGATGATCCAAGCCAATCACTGCCCCCTTCGCGACCCCGCATGCCTCCTTGGTGTACACCATGCCCACATGAAGAATTACGGCAATGGTTTGTACAAATCGTTAGATGTCAGAACTATCGTGGGACGTTGAGGGTTCCCACCCATGTGCTGCATATCCTCTATGAATTACTAATTAATATGCACGCTACGAGGATAACAGCCACGACCTGCACATCCGGCTTCATGCGAGAGGAAGAAGATACAGCTTACTTCTATGTCCCATTCCAAATCTGTGACGCCCCCGAATCGGGTCTATGCAGATCTCAGCATTTCCCGCCAAAATCCGCATAGAAGCGATTCAAAGACGCCCACCAGACACTTTCGTGTGGGTGGGATTTGAATACAAGTAGTTACATCACAGTTTACATGAGTCCACAAGAACTTATATATACAACAACAACTCAACGAGTCAAGAATACAAATGATACAAATCATAAAGAAAAGCCAAATAGTATCCGAGTACGGACAAGATCCAAATGGGACTAAGAGTCCTGAAGAATAACCAAGCGGTGTCCATAACCCTGCCCAGGCCAAGCCGGAAGGGTAACCTTGCTAACGTCGTCAATCACATACCTGTGAAGCCAAAAGGGTGCTGACAAAGGGGCAAAAGAAAAACAGAAAGAGAGCGGTCAGTACTGAGGCTAGTACACGGCGAGACTAGAATTCGGCGGTCCTCGCCTACATAGGTATGGTGGGCTCAGCGGCAGCAGAGCTTGCACTATCTAACTTATGGAGGCATACTACAACTTCGGCTATTAGAGCGAGATAAGAGAGCGCTATGTGGTAAGAATAATATAACACCAAACATAACCCACCCGAAGATTTCCCCCTCGAAGACCAGTCGAGGAAGTCCCCTTGCGGAACACACACGGTGGCAATTTTAGTTAATCAGGTATTTAGTGGATAAGGATAATTACTAATCATATTATTAGAGGCAAAACATTAGTGGCGTTGTCTATGATCATGACACTATACTCCTGAGGCGTCCATAACCGTGGACACACGGCTTCTCGAAAAGATTTACCCTGCAGGGGTGCACTACTGTACCCAAACGCATGCTCAACCCTTCAGCAACATATAACGCGTGCCTTCCGAATCTCACAACAAGAACTGTCCCATAACTACGCGCATATCCAGAGGCATCACCTACTGTGTTTTACCCACACAAGAGATACAGCTGATTCTCTAGGTGGCACAGCGTTTGAGTCTACGGTCGGGCGATGATCGGAAGATAACTTGTAGAGCTCCATCCCACCTCCGACACGATATCCCAGTTTTATGCAATGCAAGCCATGGCAGTCCACCAAAATCATATCACAACTCAACCCATGTTCGAGGACATATTATGCGTATGCACCAAATGAAAACCAATTTTGTAACCCTCTGGATATACGAATAGCGCCGGTAGTTGAGGGGGGATCCCAGAGGCCCCCATGTTTGTTTAGCGCGATCAACTCAGAACTGGTATCGTAGAACAAACGGGTCCTAGGTCGGCTCAAGCAGTTCCCAAAGGTGGTCCCTGCCGGGGCCTTATCATTAGGTGGAACCATAACCAACAACATCAGATTAATTATCTTATCATCAACCATATCCAAGTATCATGTTCCACCTGTATGGGAGTAATACTAGCACGCCTACGACTCGCAAGGGCAAAGCTAGCTAATCAAACAAGGCAATAGGATAACCAAGGCAATATAGTGGAGCAGGTAAATAAAGGAACGATACTATAGCATCGACAATAAGGATAGCAATAGATCAAAGGAAGGAAGTAAAGACTATAAATGCAAAATAGGTAGAAGGGGGAGAATGCTCGCCTGTGAGACAAAGTCGGAAAACTGGAGGCTTGTCGCAACTCGCACCAACTCATCGTCCTATCCAGTGAAGAAGCAAACACTAGAAAGAAACACCGGATGCACTATTTAATACTAGGGCGGAATATCCGGCATGTTATGATATGATGCATGGCATGGCAATATGCGGCCTAACTTAGCAATATTAAGCGGGATCGGGATCCCGAAAAATGAATATTATGGTTCGAGTTGTTTATCTACCCCGCAACTTAAATGCTGACTTAACAAGATGAAACATGGCATCGGTTTGCTACACAATATTAAATGAAGTCGGGATAATATAAATATAGCCCCCATATAGTCTCCATATTTAATTATGAGATGAATCGACTATACAACCCGGACCCACAAAAATGTATGCAAGCATGTACAATTTTATATGCAATAGGTATATATTATATATTATAAAAATATGGGTCGGATAGGGGTCACACAAAGGAGCGAAGAGCTTGGGGTTCCGAGGGTTTTGGTTCGGTCCTCGGGGATCGGCCTTCGGGTTCCATGAAGGGGACGGCGGCGTTCGGAGAAGAAGACCTTGGCATTCCATTGACGATGACGAACTTGGATAGGTCCAGGTACCCTCTCGATAGCCCTCGGTTTCATCTTCGTGCAACGGCTCCGTCTTCTCTTTATGCCGCGTTGGATCTGAAGTAGCCAAGATAGTCGGGGTTGCGTGCCCAAACTTCTCGCATCACCATAACTCGTGGCTTCCGATGCATACATCCATCTTCCTGCGATCACGACTTTCCCATCAACACCACAACATCAACCAGGATACACCACAACCACACTCGCATCTTCAAACATACATCAACAACACCCTATCTTCTCATCCATCGCATAGACATTAGCAAGCCATTGAGGACCAGAACCGAACATGACCCAACAGGGGCACACGCACGGCCAGGAGGAGGGTGACTACCGGTTAGTGGAGGAAGGAGACGACGGGGAAGAGCCGAGGACGAGGGGGAACGGCCATGGCGCTGGCGACCTTGCCGGGGCGACGAGCTCGACGGGGTCCGAAGGTCGCGCAGGCTCTGCTTGAGGAGGAGAGAAGCGGTCCTGCCGGCGACGACCGGCTCACGGGGAGAGGTAGGACCGCGACGCGGCTGCACGCAGAGGGCGACAGGCTCGCAGAGGAAAGGGCGATGGGGGGTGGCGGAAACGGAGGGCGCCCGCGGCGGCTGTGCTCTGCGATCGAGCGAGCGGGGCAAGGAGGTGCAGAGGAGGTGGCGCTCGTGTCGGGGAGGAGAGGCTAGCGGGGAGGTCGATGGCGAGGGTCCGGGCAGAGAGGTTCCAGCGGTGACGGGGAGAGAACTTGGAGAGGAGGCAACTGCGGAGTGGAAAACGAGGGGCGGCGGCGGTCTTGCGGGACGGGGATGGGGACGCGCGGGGGATCCTGTGCGTGTGTTGCGTGGTTGAGTGCGTGTGTCCTGGGTGCGTGCGTGAGAACATGTGTGTGTTTGCGTTGCGTGTATGGGTGGACTGGGTTGTGTGTGGTGTGTGGCCGGCGGCATTCGGGTGTGCGTGTGCGGGGATAGGGTAGGACTAGGATTAGTTCAGACTGGGGTCGTAGGTAGCTAGCTGGGCCGTTTGGCCCGGCCGGCTGCCTCCCCCAAAAATTATTTTTATTTAATTATTTTAGTTTTAAATATGCTTTTATAAGTAGTTTTTAGACAAATAAAAGATCCAGAAAAGACCAGGGTTTTGATTAGAAATTAAAGGAGGGACTCATTAGAAAACAAAATAGGCTTTTGATGAAAATATTTTAGGGCAAAAGTATGCATGATGTCATGATGATGCAAAATAGAAAATAACACACAATTTTATTTTTGAATATTTTCCGGGGCATTACAACTCGACACCACTAACAAGGGATCTCGTCCCGAGATCCAAGCAAAGGCACCGGGGGGAGAGAGGTTTGATGATCGGATCTTCTTGCGTTGGGTTAATGGTCGCGATACCACTAACAAGAGTTCTTGCTCACATTCTTCGAGGGAACACTCCGGATAGGCAAAGGCGAAAGTAAAGGTATGAAAAGGTAAACCACCTCTAACTTTTCATGGAAAGAGTAAAAGTCACATGGATCCACCAATCAATGTACATGAGCGAATGATAAGAGTAGTGGTATGGTAGCTACTCCATCCCGCACCCAAAGCATTACTTTGTACATGAATAGAAGGATCGTGCAACCAGACTCTCGGAATTCAGACTAAATACTTGACAATCGGTATTAACAAAAGATTCAGATAGATGAGGTCATCGCAGAAAGTTGCAGGACATCGAAAACATAGGAAGAGAGGTTACATAGAGAGAAATCCGGATATAGCACCACCGTTACAAAAGGAGGGGAGAAGAACCCTAAAGGTACGACAAAAACCTAACCGCGAGAAATCCTGGACTTGAAGAAGGTAAGAGATCAGATCAAAACACGAAAAGATAAGAGGAGAAAGAATGGAGGTAAGGAATAAAAATAGAGCTAATTAGATCTATCCAACGCATTTGTTGCAAAATAGTTTTGACACTAGACAACGACCGTTGGCAAGGTTAACCTACAGGCTGGACCAGTGGGGTATCGTAAACCTTTGCTCTGATACCACTTGTGACGCCCCGAAATCGGGTCTATGCAGATCTCAGCATTTCCCGCCAAAATCCGCATAGAAGCGATTCAAAGACGCCCACCAGACACTTTCGTGTGGGTGGGATTTGAATACAAGTAGTTACATCACAGTAGTTTACAACAGAGTCCACAAGAACTTATATATACAACAACGACTCAACGAGTCAAGAATACAAATGATACAAATCATAAAGAAAAGCCAAATAGTATCCGAGTACGGACAAGATCCAAATGGGACTAAGAGTCCTGAAGAATAACCAAGCGGTGTCCATAACCCTGCCCAGGCCAAGCCGGAAGGGTAACCTTGCTAACGTCGTCAATCACATACCTGTGAAGCCAAAAGGGTGCTGACAAAGGGGAAAAAGAAAAACAGAAAGAGAGCGGTCAGTACTGAGGCCAGTACACGGTGAGACTAGAATTCGGCGGTCCTCGCCTACATAGGTATGGTGGGCTTAGCGGCAGCAGAGCTTGCACTATCTAACTTATGGAGACATACTACAACTTCGGCTATTAGAGCGAGATAAGAGAGCGCTATGCGGTAACAATAATATAACACCAAACATAACCCATCCGAATATTTCCCCCTCGAAAACCAGTCGAGGAAGTCCCCTTGCGGAACACACACGGTGGCAATTTTAGTTAATCAGGTATTTAGTTGATAAGGCTAATTACTAATCATATTATTAGAGGCAAAACATTAGTGGCGTTGTCTATGATCATGACACTGTACTCCTGAGGCGTCCATAACCGTGGACACACGGCTTCTCAAAAAGATTTACCCTGCAGGGGTGCACCATCAGCCCAAACGCATGCTCAACCCTTCAGGCAACATATAACGCGTGCCTTCCGAATCTCGCAACAAGAACTGTCCCATAACTACGCGCATATCCAGAGGCATCACCTACTGTGTTTTACCCACACAAGAGATACAGCTGATTCTCTAGGTGGCACAGCGTTTGATTCTACGGCCGGGCGATGATCGGAAGATAACTTGTAGAGCTCCATCCCACCTCCGACACGATATCCCAGTTTTATGCAATGCAAGCCATGGAAGTCCACCAAAATCATATCACAACTCAACCCATGTCCGAGGACATATTATGCGTATGCACCAAATGAAAACAATTTTGTAACCCTCTGGATATATGAATAGCGCCGGTAGTTGAGGGGAGGGGGGATCCCAGAGGCCCCCACGTTTGGTTAGCGCGATCAACTCAGAACTGGTATTGTAGAACAAACGGGTCCTAGGTCGGCACAATCAGTTCCCAAAGGTGGTCCCTGTCGGGGCCTTATCATTAGGTGGAACCATAGCGAACAACATCAGATTAATTATCTTATCATCAACCATATCCAAGTATCATGTTCCACCTGTATGGGAGTAATACTAGCACGCCTACGACTCGCAAGGGCAAAGCTAGCTAATCAAACAAGGCAATATAGTGGAGCAGGTAAATAAAGGAACGGTACTATAGCATCGACAATAAGGATAGCAATAGATCAAAGAAAGGAAGTAAAGACTATAAATGCAAAATAGGTAGAAGGGGGAGAATGCTCGCCTGTGAGACAAAGTCGGAAAACCGGAGGCTTGTCGCAACTCGCACCAACTCATCGTCCTATCCGGTGAAGAAGCAAACACTAGAAAGAAACACCGGATGCACTATTTAATACTAGGGCGGAAGATCCGGCATGTTATGATATGATGCATGGCATGGCAATATGCGGCCTAACTTAGCAATATTAAGCGGGATCGGGATCCCGACAAATGAATGTTATGGTTCGAGTTGTTTATCTACCCCGCAAATTAAATGTTGACTTAACAAGATGAAACATGGCATCGGTTTGCTACACAATATTAAATGAAGTCGGGATAATATAAATATAGCCCGCATATAGTCTCCATATTTAATTATGAGATGAATCGACTATCCAACCCGGACCCACAAAAATGTACGCAAGCATGTACAATTTTATATGCAACAGGTATATATTATATATTATAAAAATATGGGTCGGATAGGGGTCACACAAAGGAGCGAAGAGCTTGGGGTTCCGAGGGTTTTGGTTCGGTCCTCGGGGATCGGCCTTCGGGTTCCATGAAGGGGACGCCGGAGTTCGGAGAAGAAGACCTTGGCATTCCATTGACGATGATGAACTTGGATAGGTCCAGGTACCCTCTCGATAGCCCTCGGTTTCATCTTCGTGCAACGGCTCTGTCTTCTCTTTATGTCGCGTTGGATCTGAAGTAGCCAAGATAGTCGGGGTTGCGCGCCCAAACTTCTCGCATCACCATAACTCGTGGCTTCCGATGCATACATCCATCTTCCTGCGATCACGACTTTCCCATCAACACCACAACATCAACCAGGATACACCACAACCACACTCGCATCTTCAAACATACATCAACAACACCCTATCTTCTCATCCATCGCATAGACATCAGCAAGCCATTGAGGACCAGAACCGAACATGACCCAACAGGGGCACACGCACGGCCAGGAGGAGGGTGACTACCGGTTAGTGGAGGAAGGCGACGGCGGGGAAGAGCCGAGGACAAGGGGGAACGGCCATGGCGCTGGCGACCTTGCCGGGGCGACGAGCTCGACGGGGTCCGGGGCTCGCGCAGGCTCTGCTTGAGGAGGAGAGAAGCGGTCCCGCCGGCGACGACCGGCTCGCGGGGAGAGGTAGGACCGCGACGCGGCTGCACGCAGAGGGCGGCGGGCTCGCGGAGGAAAGGGCGATGGGGGTGGTGGAAACGGAGGGCGCCTGCGGAGGCGGTGCTCTGCGATCGAGCGAGCGGGGCGAGGAGGTGCAGAGGAGGTGGCGCTCGCGTCGGGGAGGAGAGGCCAGCGGGGAGGTTGACGGTGAGGGTCCGGGCAGAGAGGTTCCAGCGGCGGCGGGGAGAGTACTCGGGGAGGAGGCAGCTGCGGAGTGGAAAACGAGGGGCGGCGGCGGTCTTGCGGGACAGGGATGGGGACGCGCGGGGGATCCTGTGCGTGTGTTGCGTGGTTGAGTGCGTGTGTCCTGGGTGCGTGCGTGAGAACATGTGTGTGTTTGCGTTGCGTGTATGGGTGGACTGGGTCGTGTGTGGTGTGTGGTATGTGGCCGGCGGCGCTCGGGTGTGCGTGTGCGGGTATAGGGTAGGATTAGGGTTAGTTCAGACTGGGGTCGTAGGTGGCTAGCTGGGCCGTTTGGCCCGGCCGGCTGCCTCCCCCAAAAATTATTTTTATTTAATAATTTTAGTTTTAAATAGGCTTTTATAAGTAGTTTTTAGACAAATAAAAGATCCGGAAAAGACCAGGGTTTTGATTTGAAATTAAAGGAGGGACTCATTAGAAAACAAAATAGGCTTTTCATGAAAATATTTTAGGGCAAAAGTATGCATGATGTCATGATGATGCAAAATAGAAAATAACACGCAATTTTATTTTGGAATATTTTCCGGGGCATTACAAAATCTCATGGTCAACGCGTAATATATGACGCAAGAATCACTGGCGACATTGGTTGTTAAGTCCTAGGTGATATAGTTCTGAACAGTGGTATCCCAACTATCAGATTTAATAGATTAGCTAATCACCCTGGATCAATAATCAATAGTCCTTATTATTATTGGAAAATAGTGTTTTCTGACCTTTTTCAAATGCAGGTGAAGACAACACTGGATTTGTAAAATACTTTACAGAAAATAAACAAAGGTCATGAGCAAGTGTGAACTTGCCTTTTGTGGTTGCAAGATTATGCACTGACGGTCTTCGAGTCAGTATAAGATCCAAAAATCTGAAATCAGCATCATTGGTCCGGTAAGGACTAATGTTTAAAGAAGCAATATGCTTTTATGCATAAGTAGTGTGATGCATGTTCTAAGCAACGTTGTCCTAAGGTTTAGATTCCGAAAGTGGTTACTTTGGAATGTGTGGTCCTTTTAGATAAATTTCGTAGTTGTACTTTTATTAGAGTTTATGAGTGGTTGGAGTCAACACCTATGTAGGAGTAAAGTATACATACTTATGACATACTTGATGGGGATATGCCTACCGGGGTATACCCAGCAGGACGTTTCCGACTGGCCCAAGACCCGGCGAGTGGGCCTGCAGAACGGCGACTGGATCAAGGCCCCCAGACTTGAGCGATGGAAGTGAAGGCCCAAAGTAGTAGATAGGCCCAGTCGGACTAGGTTAAACGACTATTGAAGCTGTAACCGAATCGGTTGAGATATGTAAACCCTAGGGGAGGTGAGCCTATATAAACCTCCCAATAGGGCGAGTAGAGACACGTTCCCTCATACACCCAAGCGACTCGCCGCCTAGCCGCCGAGCTCGCCCATTGTAACACCTCCATAATACAATCTAGCAGGAGTAGGTCTTTACCCTCCGGGGGGCCGAACCTGGGTAAAACCCTGTGTCTTTGCCCTCATCTCGCACCGCAGATGGCTGGCCGCCTTGCCCTCGTTCTACTACTCACGCCGATTGGAGCATCTGCCGTGACAATTCCACACGGTGGCGCCCACCGGTCTGGCCGGTCTGGCGGTGTTCGCGCGAGATCCAAGCTGCCCATCAACGAGACGGTCGCCACCAGCCGCATGATAGCGATCGGCGAGATGCTCCAGATCTTGCCGAGCAGCTACGTCCCGACGGCGCGACCCGTCACGACAAGTGATCCCGCCATCGACGATCAGCCTCTTCGTCGGCCTCACCGACATCATCGTTCGGAGGACTCGGCTCGCATCCGCGAAGTCGCCGCCACGCGATCGGCTCTCCGAGAGCCGATACGCACGATCCACCGCCGCCCGAGTACAACTCGCCCACAAAGAACGGGGAATTCAGCGCCGCAGAGGATGCGCCTCACCGAAGACGCCGACGGCGACCGGCGTCACTCGCCGGATCCATCACCGCTGACCTCATCCGGGCTCCATCGCCAGTCTCCAACGCTGGAGATTTCGAGGACCCTCCGTCCTCGGGATCTTCGACCGACTCGGTCGGAGAACTCCGCCGACCTCCGCGACGGAACCGTCGCCACGCCGACCTACATGGCCACCGGCGCCGATCCGCCGGAGGATCCTTTCTCCACCCCAATCCTCCTAACGCCACGGCAACGGAGGTCGAGGAACTCCGCTGAAATGGCGGAGGCGGTGCGAAGAGCAGGCCGAAAAATTACGCCTCGGCAGGTGGCGCAGAGCTGTCACGCTACCACCAGCAGCGGATCAGGTCACGCCTGAACCCCACCATTCAGGGGCGCGCCCTGAAATTCGACGATGAAAACGACCCGGCCCGCATGGCCGAGCGCGCGATCTGCGAGAACGCGCCACCAGGAGGAAGCGCCCGGCCCCCGCCAGGATCAACGGCGAGGGGCGCCCCACCTCCACCCAACGGCACCCCTCCCAGGGACCAGCCGCGGATAGTAGTCTCCTCACGGGAGCGAGACGCGAACGGCCTCCCACTGTTCTCCACCCCAATGGAAAACCTCGTGGCAGGTCGAGCAGCAGCCGACACCATCACCGCCACCGGCGACGGCGCCCTACAGATCCAATACGTCAGGGCCCTGCTCGCAAAGGCCGTCGAGCAGCAAAAAGCGGGCGCCGACTCGGCAGGTCGAGTATACTCGCGTTCCTCGGGAAGCAGAGCGGCCTCCAGCGGCCGCCCTACGGCGGCGAACACCCTCAACTACCCGCCACCAGAGCCACTGCAGCTCCAACATCGACCCGCAAACGCGGCACTCTCCACCAACGACCCCAGGCCGGCAACCAACCTTGTCGCCGCCAACGGGCAACCCATCGACGCCCGCACCCACATCATCAACAACCAAAGCTGGCGCGCACGCCAGCCCGACGACTTGCGGCACACCCTAACCAATCGCCGCGACGGCGAGCCTATGGGGTCGCTCAGTCGACTCGGACCCAAGTGCTTCGGACCAATGATCCGAGGCGAGAAGTACCCACCAAACTTCAAGGCGCCAAAAGAGATAGAAAAGTACGACTCCTCGTACGACCCCGCCGTCTGGCTTGACACATACCTCATGGCAATGGGGATCGCGGGTCACACTGACCTACTCGCCGCCCGTTACCTCCCCCTGATGATGGAGGGGACGTGCATGCAGTGGATCAACACTCTCCCCCAGGACAGTATCGACTCCTGGGAGGAAATGCGCGACGCCTTCGTCAGGCACTTTGAGTGCTCCTACACCCGCACCACCACTATTGAGGACCTGGAATGGTGCGTCCAGGGACCCCGCGAGTCGACCCGCAACTGGGTCCAACGTTGGCAAGAGCTTTGGTACAACGCGGTCGGCATCCACCCGGACACCGCGATCCATTGCTTCAAGACCTCGTGCCGCTACGAGCCTCTAGTCGCCAAGCTCAAGCGACACTCCCGCACACTCAACAACATCCCCGACCTCCTCGAGATCGCCAAACGGTACATCGAGGAAGATCCGAACCAGAAACGGCGACGAGTCGAGGTCAACGCCGACGGCGGCAACGACGGCGACGCCGAACCGACCTACGCCTGGCGGCACTCGCCTCACTGGCAAGCGCCGCAGTGACGGGCGAGTCGACTTCGTCGCCAACACCGGGCAGGCGCAGCGCGAGACCAAGAGCTACCGCCGCGACGGCGGCAACTACAAGAACAAGCCAAGGTTCGATCCCGCGACCCTCCTTAACCAACCATGTGCGTTCCACAGCAGGGAAGGGAAGCCCGCAACACACACCACCGCCGACCGCCACACCTCGTGGAAATCGAGAAGGCACGGCAAGCGCGGAGGACCGACAACGACCGCCAAACGGCGGAAAATTGACAAAGTAGCCGGCTCGCCCACACCTTCACAGGCTTCAACACGGCGCGAGAAGAAGGTCATCGCCGCGCCGTCGCAATCAATGCGGTGGCCCAAATAGACGCCCCCGCCTCGAACTGGTCGGAGCAGCCCATCACCGGAGCCGCAAGACCACTGCGCCACGCATTGAGTACCGGGGCGAGTCGCCTTGGTGGTCAAGCCCAAGGTTGGCGACTCATCGCTCCCCAAGACACCGATGGACGGCGCAGCTCCATCAACATCCTCTACCTCGACACCTTCAGCGGCCGAGGCTCCCGCATCGATGATCGAGACGACCCACACCACATTCCACGGCATCGCCCGGTCGGAAGGCGTACCCGATCGGCAAGGTCACGCTGCCGATTACCTTCGCACACCGCAAACTTCCACACCGGCGGATCGTCTTGAGCTGGTGCCCTTCGACAGCCCCTACCACTACGCTGGGCGCCAGCGTTCGCTAAATTCATGGCAGCGCCACTCACGCATAACGCGATGAAGCTCCCGCGGCGGCGTCATCACCATCAACGGCGACCCAACATGGCCGCCGAGGCCAAAGGAGCCGAGCTCGGCGACGCCATCGCGCGGAGACCAACCACGCCGACGAGCTCGCCATACGCGAAAGGGTCAACAACGACGACCCCACCATACTCAAGAAGCCCAACTCGAGGGCGCAGGCACCTCAACCTTTGAGGCCACGACACACGCCGCACGAGCTGGTACCAGCGACTCCGGCAGACGGTGATTCCGGGACGGGCATGAGCCCAGCATAGGAAGGCGCGCTCATCGAGTTCCTCCATGAGAACAGGGACATCTTCGCATGGAAACCCTCCGACATGCCCGGTGTTCCTAGGGAGCTCGCTGAGCAGAAGCTAAACGCCAACCCCAAAGTGCGACCTATCAAACAGTCGCTGCGGCCCTTCAATGAAGAACGCCGTCGAGCAATCACCGAGGAAGTGCAGCGTCTACTCGCTGCCGGCTTCATCCGGCCAATTAAGTACTCCAAGTGGCTGGCAAACACAGTCCTGGTCGAGAAGAAAAACGGGACCTGGAGAATGTGTATCGACTACACAAACCTGAACAGCGCCTGCCCAAAGGAGCAGTTCGTCCTCCCGCGGATCGACCAGATAATCGATTCGACCGCGGGCTCGGAGTCGCTCTGTTTCCTCGACGCCTACTCTGGGTACAACCAGATCAAAATGGCCGTCGAAGACGAGGAGAAGCGGCGTTCATCACGCCATTCGGAGCCTTCTGCTACACCGCCATGACCTTCGGCCTCAAGAACGCCGGGGCGACCTACCAGCGGTGCATGCAAGAATGCCTCGCGAGCCAAATTGGCCGCAACATCCACGTCTACATCGACGACGTGGTTGTGAAGTCCGCTCGCCAGGGCGACCTACTCGCCGACCTGGCGGAAACTTTCGCCAACCTGCGAAGATACAAGATAAAGCTCAACCCAGGCAAGTGCACCTTGTGTACCACGGACAACTATCGGGTACGTCTCCAAGCGAGGGATCGAGGCGAACCCCACAAAGATCGACACGATCGCCTGCTCGGCAAAAACCCGAGTGCTGCGGCGCCCGAGGCTGGCGGGCGGTAGCGGCTCTCGATCGCTTCATCCCCGCTTGGGTGAAAGGAGATTCCCCTATACCGCCTGATGTGCAAGAACCCCACCTTCCAGTGGGACAAGGAGGCGGACGACGCGCTCTGCGACCTCAAAAAGGTGCTACTCGCCGCACCACTGCTCGACGCCCCCGCCGACAAAGAACCCATGCTAGTTTACGTCGCGGCGTCCGAGCGCGTCGTCAGCGCCGTGATGGTCGTCGGCGACCAGAGGAAGGAAAGGAGCGCCGCCAGTGTACTACATCGGCGAGTCCTCACCGATCACGCCAGCGTACCCGCAGTACCAAAAGCTAGTATCGCGGTCTTCGAGCTCGGCGTCGCTGCCGACTACTTCCGAGAACACCCGGTCACGGTCCTCAGCACCATTGCAAGACATCATCCGAATCGCGAGGCGACCGGGCGAAGTCGCCAAGTGGCCGTCGAGATCGGGCGTGCACAACATCAAGTCTGAGCCACGAAGGCGATCAAGTCACGAGGCGCAGACTTCATCGCCGATCGGGAGGAGGCCCAGCTGAGAAGCTGCCGTACCTCCATCTTGGAGCCTGCACTTTGCGGCTCCAAGAACGCGGACGGCGCAGCGCAGGATAGTGTTGACTTCACCAAAGGCGACAAGCTCCGCTACATCCTCTGCCTCGACTTCACGCCGCACCAACAACATGGCTGAATACGAGGCCCTACTCCACGGCATGCGAGCCGCCAAGGAGATGAACGTCAACCGCCTCCATGCTACGGAGATTCCGACCTTGTCACGGGCAAGTCGCCGCACCGCGACGCCGTCTCCCTACCATGGCGGCGCATCGCGCGGTGGATAAGTTGGCGGCCACTTGCGGCTACTCCGTCGAGTGGATCGACAGCGGAAAACGAGGAGGCCGACGCCCTATCTCGCATCGGCTCGACTCTCACCACCCGCCGTGTTCCTCGACACAATCTCCAAGCCATCGTCTCTCCCGAGGGAGATCGACATCGAGTCCCACTCCAACCGAGGCAGCCTTGGTCGCACTCGCCACCGAGCCGAAATCGACCAAGCCCTACATCGCCACCCGAAGCCGGCACTGCCGCAGACGAGACAGACGCTCGAATGATCACTCGTCGATGCAAGTCCTACACCATCATCGACGGTGAGCTCCACAAGCGCAGCGTCACCGGCGTGTTCCAACGCTGCGTCCAACCGGCTGAAGGATGCAAAATCCTCCACGACATTCACTCAGGTGACTCCGGCCACCACGCCGCCGCTCGCTCCCTAGTCGCCAAAGCTATGCGACACGGCTTCTACTGGCCCACCGCACACGCCGACGCTGTCGACATCGTCCAGCGATGCGCCGGGTGCCGGCACGCCAATCAGACGCACGCATCGAGCTCGACGCTCAAAACAATCCCCATCACCGCCATTCGCTGTGTGGGCATGGACATGGTAGGCCCTTCAAGAAGGCCCCTCCGCTACACCCACCGCTGGTCGCCGTCGACAAATTCACGAAGTGGGTGGAGGCCAAGCCATCCGAAATGCGACGGGAAGACCGCCACTAAATTCCTACGCGAGCTCATATATCGCTACGGGTTCCCCAACAGCATCATCACGGACAACGGCACCAACTTCGCCAAGGGAGCCATGGCCGAATTCTGCGAAGAGCACCATATCCATCTCGACCTCGCGTCAGTCGCCCACCCGGAATCCAACGGCCAGGCGGAACGAGCCAATCAAAGCATCCTCCACGGCCTGAAGCCGCGACTCCAAGTATCACTCGAGCGCACCGCCGGGTGCTGGGTTGAGGAGTTGCCCTCTGTCATCTGGGGGATCCGGACCTCCGTCAACAGATCGACGGGATTCACCCCCTTCTTCATGGTCTACGGTGCCGGCGTCATGCCCACCGACTCGAACACGACTCGTCGCGAGTCGCCCACTATCTGAGGCTGCAAACGAGCTGGCCCGCCAAGATGGGGTCGACCAGCTCGACGAAGCACGACCTCACTCGGTCACGCACCGCCATCTACCAGAAGGACTTCGCCGCTACCACGGCCGGGTGGCTCGCACCTCCGGGAAGGTGACCGGTGCTACGCCTCATCCAGACAAGAAGGGATGCACAAGCTTTCCCTCCATGGAAGGCCCATTCGCTATCGGGCGCCAGACTGCAACGACGCCTACTACCTCATCGACGTCCGCGGGGACGGCGAACTCGACGTCAAGCGACCATGGAATGTAAACCTCCTCCGGAAGTTCTACTCCTAGAACCCCACACATCTACTCTCCATTCGCTATGAAATAAAAACAAATGGTTACCGCAACTTGCGCTTACTCTCCATGACTTGTGCCACTCTTTTCGTAAAACAGCGTTATGCTAAACGCAGAAGTCAACCTTTGGTACAACGATCGGCACGGATAAGTAGTGCGGTGTAAGAGCACTGAATCACTTCAGGTCTTGCATCGTCCACGAATAACGCCAACCCGGAGCCCCACTGGAGTCGCCTAGCCCGACTGGTTCTACGAGCCAAGACAACTGCCTCGCTTCACGACCTTGGTCCTCCGCATCCTCGGCATAGCGACTCGAATGCTAAGTACCACGCCGGGACAAGACCAGTTCGTCATGAGCGTGAGAAAACTCAAGTAAGAGAGCATGCCCAGACTCGCCGCGACTAACCCCACGGGCCGCAGAGGACGCGCTCACACCAACGCGCTAAGTCCTCAACCACCTCGAGTCGCGCCTAGAACTACCAAGTACCACGCCTGGGACTCGGCCACCGACCCCGTCGCAGACGGAAAACAGTGAAAGCACAGAGCACTCAAGGGAGTCGCCTAGCGACTGGCTCTTCGAGCTCGGGCGAGTCGACTAAAACATCAAAACACATAACAACAACACATACATCATATACGAGGTAAACCCCACAAAAGGGCGGACGCGCTCGGGGACTCGTCCAAAATCAATCAAAATCACACAAACAAATATCAAAATAGACACGACGTCTCATTCAATCACATGTTGCATTGTTTCATGTTACAAAATATGCCCGCGTGGCAGAACTGCTGCTAACTCCACCAGGCAAACTACCCTACTCTACAGGCTTCGAAGACGACTCGCCAGCATCCCGACGACTGCGGATGAAAGCCGTGTACGGGTTGGATGGATACGTCGTCAGTTCACCCGCCATCGCCGCGCGAAAAGGCTGCTCGACCTTGAAGTCACGATGCGGCTCGGGTCGTTTACGCGACAACCGTCTCTGGCAATGCAGGAGGTCGCCCATCGCCTGACACGCCCGGTATGTGGCACGTTCTTGCAACTTGAGGACCTCGGACAGCTCCACCGCGCCAGTCGACGATGGATACCCACTCGTCACATCGTCAATGTCGAAATCCTCGGGGAAGTGGACGAGTCCAAGGCTCAGTGCCGTCGACGCTCCACGCTGAAACGCCGACCGCGTCATGAACTCAACGACCGTGGGCGCCTTCTCCAAGTACCTCCACACCTCGGTGAGGTCGCTGGGAATCACTTCCGTGGGCGATATTTCTTGGAGGTAGGCACGGATGCACGTCGCCGACAACGTCGCCGCATCGACGATCATGCTTACGCACTGCCTCGCGTCGAGCGAGCTCGCCTCTTCTTAGCTATCAAGGATGCGACCTGCGAGTAGAAGACAATGATAAGTATGACGGACACCACAAAAACCACAACTATTATAAAGGGGAGATGCACTCACCAAGCAACGGGCGGGCGAGTCCCGTGATGAAGCACTGAAGCGACGTGTGGTCGTCCTGAAGCCCAGCAATAAGGACTTCCGACACCTTGCGATCCTCTTCAGCGGCCGCAATGGCGGCCTTAGCTCGCCCGTCCGCCGAGCTCGCTTTTTCTCGCCTCGCGATTCGCGCTCGAGGTCGGCGATCCGCTCGCCGCACCCAGGCGATCGCGCCGCCACCAACTCACCAGGACAAGCCTGGCGAGCTTCCTCTGCCTTCATAGCAGCAGCTGAAGCCCTTGTTCGCCTCTGGATGATGGCGGCTCCTTCTCCAGCTGCCGCGGCCAATCGATCCGCCGACTCAAATGCGCACCGCACATCACCAAAAAAGTCAGTCAAAACGAAATTCCTAAGTGTCCACTCGCTGAAATTTAGCGAGTGCACACTCGGGGACTGGCGATCAAGAAATTCCTAAGTGCCTACTCGTTGAAATTCAACGAGTGCGCACTCGGGGACTGGATGCGAAAAAAAACGAGAAATTATAAGAATCAAGCCGCTGCAAAGCACCGACCTGATCCTCGGGGACTGGATGTACCTGGATGGCCGCGCCAAGCATGCCATGGAGTTGTATCGCGTCCACGGACGCGAGTAACACCGGCGTATGCCCACGACGTTGGTCGACTTCAGCATCGGCGGTCCCAGGAGCGTGGCTCGAGGGCGTAGCCTCACTCGCCGTGGCCGCCTTGGTCACGAAGCGGGGGAAGGTAGCGATAGAGGCACCCGCTCCAAGGGAGGTCGCCTCCGCCGCTGCAGGCAAGGAAGCACCCTCCTTCGTAGACGCGGCTGCCTCCACCGCGGGCCCGGCCGGCGCGACCGTCGCATCGTCAGAAATCGTGACGACGTCATCGCCCTTGGCCTTCTTGCTGCCGACCGCTGAGGCGACGACCTCGTCCGCCTTCCTCTTGCGGGAAGGGTCCTCCTCGCTTGTGGCGGAGGATACCTTGGCCACGGTCGGGTGGCCCATCCTTTTCACTCCGGTCCTGTGCATTAATCAAGTCAACAGAGACAATTGGAATAGTTATGGAAAATAAGAAAGGGTGAGCGCACTCACTTGGCGATCGATGAAACGCAGCCCGCACGAAGGCCGGCCGGTTTTTCAGCCAGGCCCGGGCGATCGATCCCGGTTCAGGGCGTCACGTGCCCAAGACACGGACGGCTTCTTCCGTCGTTGAGGCCGGTGGCGCCTGGGACATCCTCGGCGGAGCCTCGCGAGTTGGGGCCATTAGCCGGAGCCTCCTTGCGAGGCGAAGCCGCATCGGAGCCCTTGCGAGGCGGTCACCGTGGCCGAGCCTCCCAAGCCCGCAGGATGGGCGAATGGCGGAGGCATTGAGGCCAGCCCCTCCACGATCGCCGCGTCCAGCGCGGTTGTCGGAGGCGCGTCGTCACCGGGGCTGGGAGCATCGAGCTTTCGCCGAGTGGCGGTGAGGCCGTCCTCGGCCTCGTTTTCTTCTTCGGGAGGCCCTTGCCTCCCTTTCCTTCTTCTTCTTCTTCTTTGACGGGTGGCTTGACGCCGAGGTGGTCCCCAGGAGCTCGTCATCGCCATGACGTTCGAGGCTTCGCTTGCCTCGATCTCGCTGTCGCGTTCGCGGTCTTCGGACCAATGCGGCGACCTCCTCTTCGGACTCGTCCTCGTCGTCTTCGTTGCCCTTGGTAGGCGGCGATTCGCCTATGTCCGGGCCCGAGCTCTCATCATCCGAGGGTGGGAGCCACCCTTCTACCACTTGGAATAGCTGCAACAAATACAAGACGAAATCAGAATTACCGCGACTGCTTTTACAGCGACTACGAGCAAGGTAAAGAAATTACCGTGGAGCCGGACGCCATGGTATAGGGGCGACCCCAGCCTGCGCATCCAGGTGCACACTTTGGGTAATATTTTTCAACGCCGAGATAATCCGCCACTTCCACTGTCGAGACAGCCTTCGCCGAGTCTCCCGCCCGTACTGGTACATGTAGTGGTCGCGGTGGCGAGTGGGACGAGCCGCCCGAGCCAGCAATTGTACAAGTTTATCGTTTGAAGGCCCTTCTTTTTCGACCATGGATGGTCTGGAGCATGTCGTCGACGACCATCCGCTGGTCCGGGAGCTTGCCGACTTGAAGATTGCGGCTCGGGCGACTAGCGGAGTACCGGATCGCCGCCGCCTCCCGGGTCGCCTCGGCCACGTAGAACCACGACTTCTTCCAGCCGCTGCCTTGGAGGGTAGCATCGGTCAAAGAAAGAGGCTTTGGACTTGAGCGGAATGTCAAGCACCGCTGGAAAGCATTGGGCCTTTGCCTCCTCGCTGATCCGTCTGTGGAATGATCTTGCCACAAGGGAAGTAGGGCGGCCAGCCTAGTAGCATTCGCAGAACGCCACGAAGATGGCGAGCTGCTCGATGCTATAGGGACCCAGATCTGAAGGTGGATCTCGTAGTAGGCGCAGCGCCAAGAATAGGGACGTGAAACCCTAGCCCCGCCGAGATGACCGTGAAACAGATGAATTCCTCTCGCGGGTTTGGGGTTGTTTCTCCCGGCTGGGATACGCCAACAACAGCCAGGATCCCGGCCTCGAAGGAGGCCACCGTGTCTTGTGCACGCATTCCACGGCTCGGTGGAAAGGGCCATGGCCGAGAGAGTGGATGGAGATCGGATGATTTCGGGTCGGCTGGATCGCGGAGCAAAGGAAAGAAAATGCGCGCACTCGGAAGAAGTGGTGAGGAGTTGGCTCTACGACCGCCTGCCATTCCCCTTATATAGCGGGAGTTACCCGCCAAATCGAGGAGCCGCTAATGCGGTGATTACGCCAAAAGTTACCGTTGGATTACCCAACGCTAGTTTGACCACGCCTGACGGTCCAACTACGGCCACTCGGCTCGCCGACCCAATCACTAAGACGGTGTTTCCGCCGACTCGACTCGGCCAAGGCTGCGACCTGGATCATTGGTTGTCTCCTTTATACAGGAGCCCGCCGACGATTCGACCGGGTGCTTACTCTGAAGCCGTATACTCCGACTGCCAGCAGCCACCTACGCCTAATCGACGACGGCCTCGGGGACTACTGATGGGGATATGCCTACCGGTATACCCGAGGACGTTCCGAGCCCAAGACCCGGCGAGTGGGCCTGCAGAGCATGCCAGTGGATCAAGGCCCGGCAGATTTGAGCGATCGAAGTCAAGGCCTCGAGTAGATAGGCCCGGTCGAACTAGATTAAACGACTATTGAAGTGTAATCAATCGGTTGAGATATGTAAACCCTAGGGGAGGTGAGCCTATATAAACCTCCCAATAGGGCGAGTAGAGACACGTTCCCTCATACACCCAAGCGACTCGCCGCCTAGCCGCCGAGCTCGCCCATTGTAACACCTCCATAATACAATCTAGCAAGAGTAGGTCTTTACCCTCCGGGGGCCGAACCTGGGTAAAACCCTGTGTCTTTGCCCTCATCTCGCACCGCAGATGGCTGGCCGCCCTTGCCCCTTGTTCTACTACTCGCTGCCGATTGCAGCATCTGCCGTGACAATTCCCACGACAATAATAGTTAGGATTATTTATACAAGGTTTCTTATTTTAAGTGGCAAAAAGGATAACCTTCGAAGAAAAGGTTTCTCTTCTAAGGTCTAAACAAACCTTGTGGTTAGTTAGTGATGGATGATGTTATTTGTTTTGATCAAATGGTTTGGGCTTGAGCTGTTTTATAGATTAACTACATCAGACCAAAGTTAACTATAAAACATGTAGTAATGTGTATGGTATTATATTTAGACTCTTGGAGACTAAAGTTAACTTTAAAATATAGATAGTTTTGAAAGTATGATACTTACATATTGGTATCTTGTATATCTAAAATGTGTTCTTTAAGTTACTTAAGAATGTTTGTCCTGTTACTTGAGATAATGGTTTCTTAATTCTATAATAGAGTAGTATCATTTACCTTTTATAGATAAGTGAGTAGAGTTTATAATTCCAGATATATTTTCACTTAACTATCTTTGAACTTTCTATAGTGTTGTGGTAATTGTTAAAATTTGATAATTTAAAGTAAATGGAAAGGACCTGATTTATTCACAAGATGTTCTTTAAGGTTTTTATCATGAATTGGAATCCTTTGAGAATATAATCTTCACTTAGAATTGAAGATAGTTTAATATAAAGATGTTTATAATGTTTTTAAACCATTAGAGTTTCATTTCATTAATATTTAAGATTTGTACTATATATTAAACTTATTTTACTCATTTTAAGTATATTAATAAATGTTATTTATCCTTTTATGAATTATTAATGAAGTAAATAGGTTTAAATTTGAGTTACTAAAATATTTGAATTTTTATTTAATTCAAAGTATAATATGAGATTCTTATCATGTATATTATTTTTTTATGATCACTTTGGTATATTTATTTTTGTGATTAACAAATAATAGGATATGATTGATTTTTGATTTTTTTATTATATTATTATTACTTAATAAATATCTAATTAAGTGAAATAGTAATACATGATTATATTTCAAATTATAATTCTTATTTTTCCAAGATTTTTGGTATTTTATTTATATTATAAACATTTATACTTATAGGAATATGAATTATTAAAGTTTTATTACTAAATATTTATTTAGTATTTTTTCAAAAATACTATAATATTAATAAATAATAAAAGTGATTTTAATTTATTTTTATCATCTTTCAATAATTTTGTAAAATTCCATAAGGAATATATAAATTACAAACTTCTTATAAAAATTTAAATGTCCAAAATTTGATATTTTATTTTATTTGTACAGAGTGGATTGTTGTGAATCCAAAAATCTTTCATTTATAAATTTTGGACTTTTATTTGATTTTCTATAATTTGTATTGAGGCCAGGGGCATTTTGGTCTTTTTAATTGATAATTTTTTTATTAAATAACTTGGGCTAGCCCCTTGGGCTTATTGGGCCAGGGTGGCCCAATAGGGCAGGGTAAAAAGATCACCCCTAAGGGTTTTGGCCCATCCAGCCCATTCTGCCTCCTTCTCTCCCTCAACCTTATCCACTCCTCTGGATCGACTCCGTGGCCGGCGATGCCGCCACCGTCGATTCCTGCCGTCGTCGGCCGTTCCGGCCGCCGTCGTGGTGCGAGTTGGGGTTGTCGACGACGCTCGTTCGTTCTATCCACTTGAATTTGACTTTGGGGCTTCTCTGTGGTCAGGTCCACCCCATTCCTGAACCCTAGGGTTCGGAAAAGGTGTTGTCGCCGCCGCCGCGATTCCGCCTGCGGCGGTGTGCTGGGCTCGTGCGCTGCTACGGCCGCCACCGTGGCAGGTGCAGGTTGCAGCGCCCCTCTGGGTGCTCCGTGTGCCTCCGCGGTTCGTCGGACACCCTGCTTCCTCTTCAATTCGTCAGCGAGAACCTCGGGTAAGTTGCCTCTATGGTGTTTGTCCATGCTAATGCCATGATTCTCTCTGTGTGTCTCTAGTGGCTTCTCATGCCGAATGACTATGTGCTGATTGGGTTCATCTCTGGATTAGGGTTCTTGCTCTGATTAGGGTTCATAACCCCGTGTTGATCACATCTATGATGCTTTAGAGCTAGTGTTGATCATGTCTGGTCATGGGAAATGATTGTCTGCTGTGGTTAATGATTGGTAGTGGCTGTGATGATGCTAGTTTCCTGTCAGATTTATTTTAGTGGTAATCCACCATGATCCATGCTAGTGTTTCAATGAAATCCTTGATTGAGTTATGTTGTTGATCTGAGAGTTTAATCTACTGTCAGATGGCTTACTGCAATTATAATATTGTCTTCTATGAGATTATACTCTCTGAAATCAAATCATTACCTGTAATGATTTCTGTGGATGTATGGATGAATCTAAGGTTGATTCTTGGCACTTAGCTTCAGGAAAATGATATTTATTGATTGTCCCTTTTATATGTGGATTCTAAACAAAGATTGGTTTTAGTTCAAATACAACCTGTCCTTGTGATACCATTATGATCTGGCACACATGTGATTGAGTTTTATTTCTGGGCTTAGCTTGATAATGCTTGTGATTAATGCTGACAAGTTGACATGAAAGCTTGTATTAACTTTCCTGCCTATGATGTTGGTCTGAGGCTCTAGGATTTAATTCCTAGTTAGTTGAGTATTAGTTTGTTTGAAACTTGTAAGATTGGAGGTGCTACTCTCTTTGAGAGATGTGCCCTGATCTGATAGGATCAAATGAAGAATGATCTAAGTTGCAAAAAATAACACTGAATCCAGTGATGTTGGTCTGAGGGTTTAGTGTTTGTGGTTGAGCTTGATTTCTTATCCTTGTACTTGAAATCTCTAGGATAGATTCCCTCCTCTTGGGTGATTATTAATAGATCATCTCATAAAGCAACACATGCTTTTATTTAAATAATATGATGAAATCATGTGATGGTTTTATGAGGCTCACCACAATTTCAGATGTGGATGTCGTAGATTGATGATGATCTTGATCTTGATCTGCTTTTGCTGTGGTCCTGAGCTTGCCTGCTCCTCCTAGATCCTGGGCTTGACCTTGATGTCCACCACATTCATTCCCCTCCTTATGTCACCATCCAGGTGATGTTTGGGTTGATCTGGGTGGTTTGGTTTGGTTGCTGTTCTTGGTTTGGCTGTTGTCTACACTTGTTGTTCTTGTGTGATGTATAGTGGAGTGATGCACTAGTGCTTTCCCCACGGTGGTGCTGTGGTTTTGTGATATTTGGCTGTGCTTATGAGGTCGACAGCACAACATCTGCATGCTTGTGTGTGTGCAGCTTGTGTGCCTGCTATGCACATGTGGATAGGTTCAGAATTTTTTGAACTTACCATTACCTGCTTACTTTTACCTGGCAGGTGAATTGATCCTTTTGGCTGTAATTTTCATTCTGGCTTTGAATTTATGAAAGATGAAATCTTCCATATTGGTGAAACTTGCCCCTTTTTAACATTTCTCAGTGATGAGTTTGTCAGGTGCACCTCACTAACATATCTGAGAGAAATATGCTAACACTAATCTTATTTTGTTTTCTATTTAATCTTTGTTTTGCAGGTACAAAGATAAGGATGAAGATTTAGTGTAGTTTTATATATAGGATAGTTAGTAGATATACAATTGTAATTTTCTTATTCTTTTGTATTTTTTCTTTTATAATTCTTGTAACCTTTAGTTGGTTCATTTGTAATAAATATTATATATTTATTAATAAAGAATGTTCTTATTCTTTACTCTTCTGTAAATTGTGAAGTTTGGAATAACTTTAATAAGTTCATTCTTTGTAACTTGTTTATGTATATGAAATGAATTTCATATACAATATTTTTTTGATAAGATTTAAGTTATAAAACTTTTCTCTTAATTAGTTTAAGATTCAAATCTTATATCAAAATATTTTAAATTATAAAACACTTAAGTTTTAAAATCCAAAATCATTTCAAAACACAGATAATTCCTTTAAGATCATATCAAAGTTCATAGCAATCCTCCTTTAAGACTAAACCTATTCTCAAAGTAAGAAAGAAACATTGATCACTCAAGGTTTTTATTTGGCGAAAATTTTACCCACATTTTCACAAATGAATGCATGCAAAAATTCATATTCCCAAATCTACCCTTCGATAGATCCTATATACTGGGATGTTACGCCTCCTCTCCCTTCGATAGATCCTATATACTGAGATCCTCATGCTCCATAGGGGTGACCAAGGCCCCTACTGACCAAAAGTCTAGAGCAAGGGAAAGGTCGGAAGGGGGTGATGACGTGAAGAGTTCCTTGTAGAATGCATAGATATGGGAGGACAAAGCCTGGGGAGATTCCAACATGGAATCCCCCTCCCAGAGGTAGGGGATCGAGCACTTCCTCCTCCTGCCATTAGCGATGGCATGGAAGTACGCCGTGTTCGATTCCCCCTGGACCGTCCAGTTCTGGCGACTCTGTTGTCACCAGAACACCTCCTCTCCCTTGTATATCTCCATAATGGAGGTCTCCAGGGAGTACCTATGGGACCAGGCCTCGGCCGAGAGGCAATGCAGGTCGGCCTCCCGGTCCAAGTCCTGAATCTCCCTCAAGATAGCGTCCTTTTGGGCCCTGAGCTCTGCCCCCAAGTTGGACCCCAACCCCTCATGAATTGGCGGGTAAGTCTAGCACAGTGGTGCCAAACATCCACCGCACAAAAATACAAGGGGGGGCGGCAGCTTCCGAGAGCCACCGGTCCCGAACTGCCTCCATGAATCCCTGCTTCTAAAGCTAGAAGGATTCAAAGTGGAAGCGGTTGAGCCGAGGGGTGAGGACCCCTCCAAAGGAGAGGAGAAGGGGCATATGGTCAGAGCCAATCCGCGTGACAGCCTTCAGCGAGCAGAGGAGGAATGCCACCTCCCAGTCGACGGACACAAAGACACGGTCAAGGACACAACGAACCGGGTCCAGCTGTTTGTTCGTCCACGTATATCTAGCACCCACCCGCACAATCTCACGGAGAGCAAGATCGGCAATGCATTCATTAAACATACGCATCCTAGGGAGGTCCACATCTGCCAAGCTCTTATCGTCAGCGGAATGGATTAAGTTGAAATCACCGGCGATCACCACTGGGATCTCCGTCCGTTCCACTTTCGACTTGAGCTCAAGCAAGAAATCAGCGGACCTCCGATGGTCCACGGGGCCATAGACAATGATCATCTCCTAGCGGAAGCGGGATTGTCTATGGGTGAGAGACATGCTCACAAAGAATTCCACGTGGTCCATATCCTCAACCTCAAAGGTCTCCTCCTTGACACCAACGAGGATCCCTCCAGAGTGGCCCGAGGCCCGGAGCCACGACCAGGAGAATTTACAGCGGCTCAACCCCTCCAACTCAGCGATGGAAAAATCCTGACGAATCGTCTCCTAGAGGCCGACAATATCCGACACTTCCAACCGAATGTACTCCTTGATCTAACGGCGGCGACCTTCGTGCCCGAACCCCTAGATGTTCCAAATGAACGCCCGGATGGCCCGCAGGTGGTCCATGAGTGGACCTCAAGCCTGGGGGGGTCCCCTTAGCGGGGGACCGAAAGCACAACTAGCTGGGGGATGGAGCGGAGCAGCCTTGCGGTGTCTCCCTCGAGGCCTACCCGGGGGGGTAGGTCTCCGGGTTACCTCCCGCTCATCAGGAGCCGGGGGAGATCCTCACTGGGGCCGGGTCCAAATGACCCAGCCTCAGTAAGGATCAGGGCACATTCCCGCTCCCGGGCGTCGCACGCCCGGGCAGCAGCGATCGCACCCGCATACCCCTCCCGCGCCTTAATGGACGCAATATGCTCAAGCCTGGGACCCTTCTCGCCGTGGAAAACAATCCCACACTCCTCTGCCACTTCGCCCAGGTGGGCGAGCGACACCTCAGAGAGCACACAGAACGCAGAACCAGGAACACCGGACGGACTGGGGTCAGAAGAAACAAAGACAGAAGGAGCAAAAGAGGTACCTGGAAGCTCGTCACGAACCGTGACGCGACGAGACGCCCGCTCCACCACCGTCGGCTCAGGCCCAGACATGCCCGTCCTGGCATCCGCAAGGCGAGTGCTGTAGCGGGAAGGTAGCGGGGGCGGGGGACGGGGGACCCTAACTCGGCGGAGCTTGGAGGAAGCCGCCGGGGAGTCGGAGTCGGTGGCAACACTCACCACGGCAGAGGGGTCGGGGGTGTCCGGGGCGAGGGAGTAGCACACCACCCTAGGAGAGCGCGGAGACCGGGGAGCACAAACCACCAGCCCCACGCTACCAAAGGTCTCCTCTATGGGCGACGGTGCAGACAGGGAACCAGGAGCCGGCGTGAGCCCCAGGGCGAGGTTGGAGCCGACTGCACGATGTTGAGGTCGAGGGACGACGGAGGGTCGAGGCGGTAGTGTCAACACCCGGATTTTTAATCCCAGATGCATGTTATGCCATACATCGCAATCCCAGGATTACCATTTTTGCGAGACATAATAGATTGGATATCACAGTACATCATCCATTACAAACCATACATAAGGTCTTACAACAATTAAAGGATCTCATGATCCAGTATTAATACAATCAAGCAGCGGAATAATGTAATGATAATGGTAGCATGGGCAAAGCTCCATCTTAATGGTCACAGGAAATGCTAACGATGGGAGATGATCCTAGTTGTCATAACCTTACTGCGGTCCATCCTCCTGATATTCCTCTTCATAGTCTAGCCACGAGAATATCCAGGGACAAAGCCATGAGTACTCTTTAAGTACTCGCAAACTAATACTAACAAGTGAAGGGGTTTTGAGTAGGAGTACTAGGCTCTAGGTTGTTTTGCAAAAAGCCAGATTTATCTATACTGAGTTGAGAAGCAAAGAAAGCTAGTTGAAAGTTTTATAATACCTAAGTGGGAACTTGAGATTTAATATCACAACCTTGTTGTGGTCAAGTCAAAGTCATGATTCCTTTCATAAGTCATTTTGAAAACATCTGACGACGGAACAGTATGACCACTCCAACTGTCCATAACCGCAGACGCGGCTATTTGAATAGTTTGACACTCTGTAGAGGTGGTACACTTTCACCACAATATTCGATACATCCGTCAGGAACAATCCTGAATTCACCATACTCAGTATGCGGATAATCAATCCTAACCTTTCAATTACACGCCCTAGTATAGGCACCTCTCCTGTGAGTTTGGCCTCCCAACCATGACCAACTGTCATCTTGGGAACTGCACAGGTGGACAATCTTCACAAGGTAGCCTTGGCTCAAACCTTGGCCGCAAGGGAAGCCATACTAAGGTATATAAACTTCCAGTCAAGCCCTACCCATATTTTGGGTATTGTGGTTGTACGGTAAAATTGGAATGGTATCGCATCCAAACAACCATAAGTTTTATAAAGGGCTAAGGCTCATGCCTCAGCATTTTCATCATCAAAATCATCTGGTGTTCAAGGACACATGTAAAAACATTTCAGTAGAATGAATCATCATTCTAGGGTTTTCATAACCATTTTCACCAAGTATTCCCATCTAAAGTGATCAAGTTTTATGCTTAGCATTAACATCTACAGGTGGGGGTAAACAATAATGAGGGGTGGCAATCAAGTGTGAAAGATCTAAGTTCAATCTCATGCCTCGGGATGACATCAAGATTTATCTAACTTAGTTCAAGTTTTATGCTCTTTATGCTACCTTTAAACATCTTTCTACAATCTACAAGTCACTAAGTAAACCAAACTAAAGAGCTTCGATAAAGAAATAAAATAACTAAGCTTGCAATTAAAACTAGGATTGGGTATCAAGTGGTGTAAGCTTGCAAGTAGAACTTGCATGGTTTTAGCTTAGTTTGCTAAGATAATAGCTTGCTAAGTTAACTTGTATAGCGAGGCTTGCATAATTGCAAGTATAAGATTGCCTTGTGTAGTGTAGTGGTTGAAGTTCTCCTCGGCTTCTTCCTCCTAGTATCCTCCTTCCTCTTCGTATCCTTGGTCGGTACTAGCATCTATAAATAAATACGAGGTACACAATCACCAAACAATACTTAACTACTTATATTTATCACACCAAGGTTTTCACTAGATGATCTAGCATCATCACAATCATTACAAACATGAAGGCAAGGTTTTAATTATTTTATTTTCGAAAAGTAATTTCTACTCATCGAAAACTACTTAAGATTAAATATCCTCCAACTAAAATATGGGATCATGTGGACACATTTCATCACCACATATTTCAGTAGTTGGGAATGTGATTTAAAGTGGTGTCACAATTTAATAAGGTTTAACCTTTTTATTTTAATTAATTAAAGTGACTAGAAATGCCTATGGGGCATTCTTTTATTGCTTGACTATTATTTCTGCAAGTAAACCTAGATATTTTTGGTGAATCGACCTGGGTTGATTTTTGAATCTAGGTACAGAAATAAGTTTCAAACTAAATGGAAAACCTAAATTCAAACTACTGGGTCGCACGGGACGTTAACTGGGCCGGCCCACGGTGTACAGCGCACGCGCGAGTGAGTTTAAGTGGTTGTCCCCACCAGTCAGCGAGACAGGGGGTGCGAAGGGGTACAAGGCAATCTAGACCATACGATCAACATCTAATCCAACGGCTGGGGCTTGTCGTCTCTGTCGGGCAACGCGGACGAGACTAAACCCTAGTGCGGCCAGTGGGGGTCGTGTGAGGCTCACCGGGGCTCAGGCAAGGGTCGGCGATAGGGGCTAACGACGAAGTCGATGACGGCGAACCTCCTGGTACCGGTGGCTCCTCCCGGGGCGGCTCCAATCGACAGCTCCTCTTCTCCTCCTCCATGGCAGACTCTGGCAAAATTCTGGTGACCTGCTGCTCGCCTTGCTCCGGGGATGAGGTGGGGTGGCTCTGATAGAGAGGGGAGTGTGATGGTGTGCTCAAATCGAACGGGGTGGCCTCTATATATAGTGCAGCGAGGGTATCAAAGGGCGCGGGCTAAGCTCGTCGGGGTTAGCTGCACAACAAGTTAAAGGCATGGGCGACGATAGGGGATGGTGCTGTGCTCCCTGGCGAAGCTCAATGGCATGGTTGTGAGGCGTGGGGTCGTGCGAGTTGGTCGGAACGCTGTGGTGCTCTAGGCGGGTCCGACGGAAGTTTTAATGGCGCACGGGGTCTCCTTGTCGCGCGGCGACGAACGGGCATGTCATGGAGGTTCCTAAGAGGGTGGTGATCACGCACGCAAGCGGCGAGGGCGACGCGCGGTCTTTGCGCGCGTGTCGCGTGCGACGCTCTAGCACGCTCTCGGCATGCTTGCAGAGAAGCTGGGCACGCTCGGGCTGAGTGGTCCAGGGGTTGGCATTGCTTTGGCGTTGGACAGGGGGTGGTGGTGGACTGTGGTCAGTGTCCCAGACAAGGTTGGTGAGGCTAGAGCTTCTCCTAGCTTGTTGTCGACAATGGGATGACAAGTTGAGCTTGGGCATGCTCACCATTGAAGACCTTGCCCAATTTGCAGTGAGCTAAAGCTTGTTAAATGAGCTAGATGATTTACTAAGAGGGTGCTGTGAGCTAGAGAGGGAACAAGGTTGGCCAAATCACTGCTCACTATAATGTTTTGTGTTTTGTTTGATTTCTGTTTGCAAGGTGTTTGATGAAATGACCGAAAGAGATTTGAATTTGAATTTTTGGTTCAAACTTGGTGGGTGTAATAGTCACATACTAGGTAGTCTCTGGTTAGTTGGTTTTGTCAAGGTGCACTAGTTTGGTTAGTTTTTGAGAACTGGTGAAATTCACATATGAACTAGATTCAATTTTGAATTGTCATTTGAATCAAGTTGCCAATTGTTTCTATGAGTTTGAAAGGTGGTCTTGGGTTCACTTTTACTTGGTCTAGCAAGGGGTGAAAAGAAATGGAATTGTTTCTGTTTGAAATCTTGGACTAGAAACACTCAAAGTGGTCTAGTGAGCAAGATTGGCAAAAATGACCATTTGTTTATTTGGTTTGTTTTTGAATTTCTCTTGATTTTTTTATGCTTCGATTTGATTTAGATGATGGTGTTTTCATCTTTAAACCATTCCTTGCTATTCACAACAATCACACAAGTCCATTCATGCATTCATACAATCATCACATACACAGATGCATTCATAATGATTTTAATTAACAAAAGTTTTTGTTAACCCTAACTTTGGTGATTGGAATTTTATAACCTTGTTCAATATTTTTGGGATGTAACAAACCTTCCCTCCTTAAACAAAATCTTGTACCGAGATTTTATAAAAATAAAACTAGGATTTAAAGAGACTGGGAAACTCCGTCTTGATGTAATCTTCTCGGTCCCAGGTAGCTTCTTCTTCGGTGTGGTTACTCCACTAGATCTTGAGAAACTTGATACTCCGGGTCCTGGTGGTCCTGAAAGCTTCCTCAAAAATACGGATGGGTACTTAGGGATACGTCAGGTCATCGTTGATCTCGATGGTTCGGTGATCAATGTTCTTGAAAACTTCAGTCTTCTCCGAGACTTCTTGGCATTTGCCAAGTAATGATATATGGAACACATTATGTACTGCAGATATTTCCTCAGGCAGTTCCAGTTGATACGATACTTCTCCTCGACGATTCCGAATCTTGAAGGGTCCGATATATCTGGGGGCTAACTTTATTTTGAGCTGGAAACGTTATATCCCCTTCAAAGGTGACACTTTGAGATACACAAAATCTCCGATATTGAAAGCAAGGTATCGACATATCTTGTCGTCATAACTCTTCTGTTTGTATTGGGCGGTCTTGAGGTGCTCACAGATCTTGTGAACTTTCTCTTCGGCTTCTCGTAGGATGTCGGGTCCAAAAATCTGACTCTCCTACTTCTGACCAATTTAAAGGGGTACGACACTTCCTTCCATACATGAATTCAAATGGGGCCATTTGCAAACTAGCTTGATAACTGTTGTTGTATGAAAATTCGGTGAGATCCATATTCTAGCACACAGGCTATCAACATATCTTCAAGTATTTGGTTTACTCGCTCCATTTGTCCATCGGTTTGAGGGTGATACGCGGTGCTGAAATCCAGTCTGGTTCCTAATCCTTCTTGGACTTTCTTCCAAAATCTCGTGGTAAACCGAGTTCTTCGATCCAACACGATGTTCTTGAGGATTCCGTGCAAACTGACGATTCTAGCGATATACAACTCTGCTAGCTTCGAACTCTGGTATGTGGTCTTGACAGGTAAGAAATGGGCTACTTTGGACAGTCTATCAACTATGACCCAAATAGAGTCATTTCCCCTACTAGATGTAGGGAATCCGGTGATCAAATCCATTCCTATGGAATCCCACTTCCATTCCGGAATCTGCAATGGTTGCAATAGTCCTGCGGGTCTCTGATGTCCCGCCTTAACTCTCTGACAAATATCACACTTGGCGATGTAGCTTCCGATTTCTCTCTTCATCTTATGCCACCAAAATTGCTCCTTCAAATCCTGATACATCTTCGTTCCTCCGGGGTGGATAGAATAAAGAGAATCATGGTCTTCTTTCAAAATAGCTTGCTTCAATTTTGAGTCTGCTGGCACACAGATATGTCCTTTGTACCATAAAACTCCTTCATCTTCGGTGAATCCGGGTACTTTGCTTGTACCGATACGGCGTTTGATTCCGTCGATACTAGCATTTCCTTTCTGCGCCTCCTTGATCTGACTAATCAAAGTGTGTTGAAGTTCTATGCTAGCCAAAAATCCTTCACTTACTAATTCCATTCTAAATCTTCCATCTCCTTGTGCAAACTGGGTTGCTCCTTCAGAATCATGGAGTTCAAGCGGCATGACAATCTACTAAGGGCATCTGCCACCACATTGGCTTTACTGGGGTGATAGTGAATGTCTAGATCATAGTCCTTGATTAGCTCTATCCATCTTCTCTGCCTCATATTCAGCTCCTTCTAAGTGAAAATATATTTCAGGCTCTTGTGATCCGAATAAATTTCACAATGGTTTCCCATAAGATAATTCCTCCATGTCTTCAAGGCTAGAACTACAGCTGCTAGTTCCAGGTCATGGGTAGGATAATTCTGCTCATGTTGCTTCAGTTGTCGGGATATATAAGATATAACTTTGCCTTCTTGCATTAGCACACATCCGAGACCAATCTTGGATGCGTCACAATACACATCAAAGGGCTTCATAATATCTGGCATGATCAAGATTGGGGCTGAAATAAATCTCTTCTTGAGTTCTTGAAAACTCGCTTCACATTTGTTCGTCCATTCAAACTTCTTGTCCTTCTTCAGCAATTGGGTCATTGGTCTTGCGATGCTCGAGAATCCTTCTATGAACTTGCGGTAATATCCCGCTAATCCGAGAAATGCATGAACTTGGGTTTAGGTGGTTGGGGCTTGCCAATCTTCAACATCTTTCACCTTTGCGGGGTCAACGGCAATTTCTCTGACTGATACGATATGTCCGAGGAATACTACTTCTTGTAACCAGAATTCACATTTGCTAAACTTGGCATACAAATGATGCTCTCTAAGGGTTCCAAGGATGGTCCTCAGGTGTAGCTCATGTTCTTCTTCTGATTTGGAATAGATCAGAATGTCATCGATGAAAACAACGACGAACTTATCCAGGAAGTCCATAAAAATCTTATTCATGAGGTTCATGAAATAAGCGGGGGCATTGGTTAATACAAAAGACATGATCGTGTACTCATACAGTCCATATCTGGTGGTAAAGGCAGTCTTTGGAATATCCTCTGCTCGAATCTTGAGTTGATGATAACCAGTTCTAAGATCAATCTTAGAAAACACTTTGGCACCGGTCAACTAGTCAAATTTGTCTTCTATCTTCGGCAATGGTTACTTGTTCTTGATGGTGACATCATTTAACTTCCGATAATCCGTACACAAACGGTTACCTCCATCTTTCTTGTCCACAAATAAGATAGGTGATCTCCATGGCGACGCACTAGGTTGAATCAATCATATCTCCATCATAGCATCCATTTGCTTTTTCAGCTCCAATAATTCGGATGGGTTCATACTATATGGTCTCTGGGCTATGGGTCCGGTTCCAGTGATTAGTTCAATGATAAACTCGATATCCCGATCTGGGGGAATACCGGGCAAAACATCTAGAAATACACGGGGTATTCACAGACTACTCTGACTTGGTCAATGGTGGGTTGGGATAGACTCTTGTTGCACTTGAATTAGCGAGGCAAGGTTTCAGATACATGCTCTACCGATATTCCGGCTGTATTGGTCATGGTTATGGCTTTCTTGGCACATTCGATTAATCCTTTATGTTTCGACATCCAATCCATTCCTAGTACTACTTCCAAACCTTTAGTTCCAAGTACTATTAGATCGGCATAAAAATCTATGCCATGGATTCAGATAGGCACGACCTTACAAATTTGTCTAGCTTTGGTGGTTGAACCAGGTATTTGAACTATCATAACATGCTTCAATTTTGTTGGTTGAATCTTAATAGTGCATGCAAAATCTTCTGTAACAAACGAGTGTGATGCTCCAGAATCAAACAACACTCTTGCAAGTACTGAGTTAACAGAAAACATACCCAGCACGACATCCGGCACTTCTTGGGCTTCTTCGGCATACATGAGAAACATACGACCGTTGTGGTTGAGCGGATTTTCTAGGGCAAACCTTCTTCCAGGCTGAACACGACGCTGCTGCTGAGCTGGGGCATTTGCATTGGGGGATGCGGAAATTTTCTTGGGGCACTCATTGGAATAGTGACCCTTGGTTCCACATTCATAACAAGTCACCTGAGACTTGTCCTTTGCTGCAACAGGCACATCATTGCTTCCAGTTCTCGGGGCAGTGTTGGTGATGGTGGCGACATTATTGTTTTTGAACTTGGGCGGTGCACGACTGAGCTGGGGTTGTTGTGGGTTCCTCCGGGCATTGGGTTTCCATGGTTGGGATAGGTCGAACGGTTCATCGGGGGTCTATTGGTTCTTGGGGAAAATCCTGGAGATGAGTTGGGGCGATACTTTGGGGTATGGTGGGTTCCTGGTTGATTCATCATTCTACTCTTGCGATTCTCATTGGCTTGGTTAATCTTGCCTTCCATTTGAATGGAAGAGTCCACTAAGGCTTCAATGTCAGCAAATGGAATGTTGACTAACACTGTCTGCATCTCATCATGCAGACCATTCAAGAATCTCTCCTTCTTCTTGGCTTCTGTATCTCATCCGGCGCATACCTAGCCAATGCCAAAAAATTGTCATGGTACTCAAATACTGTCATCCTCCCTTGCTTCAGTTCTCTGAATTCATCTATCATCCTCTTGATCAAACCCGGTGGCACATGGGTTCTGCTGAACTTGAGTTTGAATTCATCCCAATGTTGGGAATATGCCCTAGAGGCAATGATGTATGATGATATTTCCCATTATATTCATAAAGATATTAAGTAGTCCTTGTATAAACATCTGATGTGTATCATTGAATATGTGATTCGGTTGTGGAACTATGCATTCATGTTGTTTGTATTAAATATCCTTGGTCATTGAGGTTGTGCTGGACACACAACTTAGACCAATGTGAAAGTTGGCTTGATGACTCGGTTCCACTTTTCATGGGCATGGAGATGCTATTCCAACTTACACAGATTCGTCTAAAGAGTTTAGCGAGTCGGATTGACCCATATTGAGGTAAAACGAACAAGTTGTCATTTGTATATCTCAATCAATGTAATCCTTAGACCTGAGGTTATTGCATAGTCCGAGTTGAGGATCACCGAATTAGGTTCTTTCAAATGTTGATCCGTAACTGGGCAGTTATAAAGGCAGAGTTCGGGTCGATTGAGAATCAAGATGCGTGATGTGAATAACAGAGATGGGATTTTGCCCCTCCTCTTGCAGAGATATTCTCTGGGCCCTCTCGTGAGATATGATTCGGAAAGCATGGCCATGCACGACTCGGTTAAGTGTTAACTGAGGCGATCGACTAAGAGTTAGTCGAGTGACTCACTTATCTCGGATCGAGAAGAGAGTCGGACTATTTAAGGGATGACAAATATTCGCCTATAGTCTGACAAGGTACATCGTGAGGCAAAAGGGACTAGGACGTAAGTCGCATTGGAAAGGCAAGTCGTCATGACTCTTTGGTACTTGGAAGTCGGCACGTTTTGCTAGGAGCCGCTACCGACTGATCGATTGAGAGTCGGACTCCAATCGTGTCCAAGCAGCCATGAGCCTGCGGGTTCACACACTTAAGAGCGGGAGCAGGTTCGGATTGGATCTGAACCTATAATCTGGTTGGGTTGGACCTAAACCGGATTAGGCCTGAGTTAGTGAGTTGGACTCACGGTGACTAGTGTTATATGGGCTTTAGTGAAATGGCCACGCGAGCAGAGCCCACGTTCACTCCCTATATATAGTGGAGCACCGTAACCTAGAAAGGTTAATTGTTATTCGGTAAGGTCATTCCATGTGTTGCAAACCCTAGCTCCACAGCAGTCCTGCCGCCGTAACGAATCTAGCAGTTCGCCGCTGGCGCTCCTCCTTGTACGTGTGGATACCAGCAGAGGTGATGTGCGATCAGCACCAGGACGATCGGATCGTGAGGACTGCACTGCATCAAGTGATGCGCTTCATCAGTAATCCGCAACTATGCGTCTAGTGGTAAACCTCGTGGCCTTCTACCTCAGCTAGATCTTGGGATCACCATGTTAGGGGGAAATTTTGTTTTATCTCCGCGTGGACCAACACCCAAGTCATCATTTTTCCTCCAGTCATGGCACGAACGCCGTTCCACCATGCTCTTGCATCTCCTTCTAGATAGTGGGTGGCAAACAATACTTTCTCTTTGGCTTACACTCCTGCGACTTCCAAGTTGTTCTCCATGGTTTGCAGCCAATCATCGGCATCTAGGGGCTCTTCCGACTTAGTAAAGATGGGTGGATTGGTGTTCTGAATGTTCTTGAGCTTGGATCCATGGTTGTCCTGGTTTCCATGGCCTTGGTTGTTATTGGCCATCTGAGCTATGTGCTGAAGGGTGGATAAGTTGACTTGACGTTCGGCTCTTTCAGCTTCGCGGTTAGAAACCAACATTTGCAATATTTTCAACATTGGGTTCGGGGATGAATTGCTTCCTCCGCGTGGCATCTGAAGATTGAGATAGATCATGAGAAAAGAGGGAAATTTCTAAGGTTCAGGGGTTCTGTTTTTGAAAGGATTTTGAAGTTTGACTCTGATTTTTTTCTAGCAACTTGCTTTTCATTCATTCATAGCACACAATACAAACACACACCACAACAAGGGAAAACAGATGGTTTAAGAACCATTCTGTGAAACTACGATACAGTGGGACCTGGTACAATTTTCCTAACATTGGTGCTCAAGTGCTACTACTCGTCGGAATCGGTGTACTCGTCATCCTCATCATCATCAATGAAGGCGAAGTCATCCTCATCGGTGAAGAAGTCCATGGCTAGATCCTCCAGAAAGTCATCATCATCACTGAGATAAGAGTAGGGGTCTCCACGAAGGTCTTCCCCTGCATTCTCCCTCTCCTCAAGTTGCATCTCTCTCGTGGATGGTCTCCTCCAAGTTTGTGATCCTGTGGCAAAGACGAGCAATGATGCGCTCCTTCTTGTCAAGCTGATGGCAACGAGATTTGCGATCCTTCACTAGCATGGCGATGGTCTGATCCTTCTTGGTTGCGATGGCGTAGTTATGGTTGGCGTAGGAGCTGGCATTGTCCAATTCCTTCTGTCGGTCATAGATCATGAAGCTGAGGTGGTCCACTTGGTTCTTCAGCTCGGGTGATATGTTGCCTCCAGTGGCTGTCCCATAACATCACGCCTTGGGATAGAACTCAAAGCGGGTACCCTTGATCTGATTGATACTCTGCCCACACAGACGGGCAAGAGCTTCCTGCATGGCCCTGGAAAGTCCATCTAGCCAGTTGTTCTCTCTAATGGTGAACTGAATTCCCTCTGAGGTGTAGGCTTCAATCTTTCCTTGAAGACTTGCAACAATCAGCCATTGCAATTCCTCTCTTTCCTGATCGTTGAGCTGAGCTCCGAAGAACTCGGGGTGCGGGTGCTCCAGAAGTTCCGAAAGCTGGTCCAAGTCACGCTCAAAGATGAGGTCTCCTCCATTCCCCAACTGATAGAACTTGATATACTTCGCGTCCATCTATAAGAGTATAGGATGAGTAAGTTAGTAGAGTGATCAAGTGTGTCAAATTTTAGGTAAGTATGCAAGAATTTTTGAGGAACATGCATTTTTATGAAAGAATCTAAGTGGTAAGAATGAGAATAAGTTTTCATAAATGCTCACTTCCTTGGTTTTGAAACTAAGTTTTTGATTCAAACGTCCATTCTAAACTAGGGTCTCCTATGGTCAGGATGGCTCTAATACCAACTTGTTAACACCCGTATTTTTAATCCCAGATGCCTGTTATGCCATACATCGCAATCCCAGGATTACCATTTTTGTGAGACATAACAGATTGGATATCACAGTGCATCATCCATTACAAACCATACATAAGGTCTTACAACAATTAAAGGATCTCATGATCCAGTCTTAATACAATCAAGCAGTGGAATAACGTAATGATAACGGTAGCATGGGTGAAGCTCCATCTTCATGGTCACAGGCAATGTTGACGATGGGAGATGATCCTAGTTGTCGTAACCTTCCCGCGGTCCATCCTCCTGATAGTCCTCTTCATAGTATGGCCACGAGAATAGCCAGGGACAAAGCCATGAGTACTCTTTAAGTACTCTCAAACTAATACTAACAAGTGAAGGGGTTTTGAGTAGGGAGTACTAGGCTCTAGGTTGTTTTGCAAAAAACCAGATTTATCTCTACTGAGTTCAGAAGCAAAGAAAGCTAGTTGAAAGTTTTATAATACCTAAGTGGGAACTTGAGATTTAATATCAAAACCTTGTTGTGGTCAAGTCAAAGTGATGATTCCTTTCATAAGTCATTTTCAAAACATCTGAAGACGGAACAGTATGGCCACTCCAACTGTCCATAACCACGGACGCGGATATTCGAATAGTTTGACACTCTGCAGAGGTGGTACACTTTCACCACAATATTCGATACATCCGTCAGGAACAATCCTGAATTCACCATACTCAGTATGCGGATAATCAATCCTAACCTTTCAATTACACGCCCTAGTATAGGCACCTCTCCAGTGAGTTTGGCCTCCCAACCATGACCAACTGTCATCTTGGGAACTGCAAAGGTGGACAATCTTCACAATGTAGCCTTAGCTCAAACCTTGGCCGCAAGGGAACCCATACTAAGGTATATAAACTTCCAGTCAAGCCCTACCCAAATTTCGGGTATTGTGGTTGTACGGTAAAATTGGAACGGTATCGCATCCAAACAACCATCAGTTTTATAAAGGGCTAAGGCTCATGCCTCAACATTTTTATCATCAAAATCATCTGGTGTTAAAGGACACATGTCAAAACATTTCAGTAGAATGACTCATCATTCTAGGGTTTTCGTAACCATTTTCACCAAGTATTCCCATCTAAAGTGATCAAGTTTTATGCTTAGCATTAGCATCTACAGGTGGGGGTAAACACTAATGAGGGGTGGCAATCAAGTGTGAAAGATCTAAGTTCAATCTTATGCCTCGGGATGACATCAAGATTTATCTAACTTAGTTCAATTTTATGCTCTTTATGCTACCTTTAAACATCTTTCTACAATCTACAAGTCACTAAGTAAACCAAACTAAAGAGCTTTGATAAAGAAATAAAATAACTAAGCTTGCAATTAAAACTAGGATTGGGTATCAAGTGGTGTAAGCTTGCAAGTAGAACTTGCATGGTTTTAGCTTAGCTTGCTAAGTTAACTTGTATAGTGAGGCTTGCATAATTGCAAGTATAAGCTTGCCTTATGCAGTGCAGTGGTTGAAGTTCTCCTCGGCTTCTTCCTCGTAGTATCCTCCTTCCTCTTCGTATCCTTGGTCGATACTAGCGTCTATAAATAAATACAAGGTACACAATCACCAAACAATACTTAAATACTTCTATTTATCACACCAAGGTTCTCACTAGATGATCTAGCATCATCACAAACATTACAAACATTAAGGCAAGGTTTTAATTATTTTATTTTAGAAAAGTAATTTCTACTCATTGAAAACTACTTAAGATTTAATATCCTCCAACTAAAATATGGGATCATGTGGACACATGTCATCACCACATATTTCAGTACTTGGGAATGTGATTTAAAGTGATGTCACAATTTAATAAGGTTTAACCTTTTTATTTTAATTAATTAAAATGACTAGAAATGCCTATGGGGCATTCTTTTATTGCTTGACTATTATTTCTGCAAGTAAACCTAGATATTTTTATATATTCAGAAATGTCTTGTCAAATGTGATTTTTGAGAGTTGGAATCAACTTAAAAGCTTTTATGGTTGAATTTTGAAAAATGTTTAAATGCATAAAAGCTTCTGCCTTGTTATTTTTACTATAGGTGATATACAATTCCAATTGATTTAAATCCAACGAGCTTGGATTAACAATTCCAGTACCTTTCTAACAAAATTGGTTTCATGCAATTTGGTTTGGTGAATCGACCTGGGTTGATTTTTGAATCTAGGTACAGAACTAAGTTTGAAACTAAATGGAAAAACCTAAATTCAAACTACCGGGTCGCACGGGACGTTAACCTGGCCGGCCCACGGTGTACAGCGCACGCGCGGGTGAGTTTAAGTGGTTGTCCCCACCAGTCAGCGAGACAGGGGGTGCGAAGGGGTACAGGGAAATCTAGACCATACGATCAACATCTAATCCAACGGCTGGGGCTTGTCGTCTCTGTCGGGCAACGCGGACGAGACTAAACCCTAGTGCGGCTAGTGGGGGTCGTGTGAGGCTCACCGGGGCTCAGGCAAGGGTCGGCGATAGGGGCGAACGACGAAGTCGACGACGGCGAACCTCCTGGTACGGGTGGCTCCTCTCGGGGCGGCTCCAATCGACAGCTCCTCTTCTCCTCCTCCACGGCAGACTCTGGCGAAATTCCGGTGACCTGCTGCTCGCCTTGCTCCGGGGATGAGGTGGGGTGGTTCTGATAGAGAGGGGAGTGTGATGGTGTGCTCAAATCGAACGAGGTGGCCTCTATTTATAGTGCAGCGAGGGTACCAAAGGGCGCGGGCTAAGCTCGTCGGGGTCGGCTGCACAACGAGCTAAAGGCATGGGCGACGGTAGGGGACGGTGTTGTGCTCCCTGGTGAAGCTCAACGGCATGGTTGCGAGGCGTGGGGTGGTGCGAGTTGGTCGGAATGCTGCGGTGCTCTAGGCGGGTCCGACAGAAGTTTTAATGGCGCACGAGGTCTCCTTGTCGCGCGGTGACGAACGTGCATGTCATGGCGGTTCCTAAGAGGGTGGTGATCACGCACGCAAGCGGCGAGGGCGACGCGCGGTCTGTGCTCGCGTGTCGCGTGCGACGCTCTAGCACGCTCTCGGCATGCTTATAGAGAAGCTGGGCACGCTCGGGCTGAGTGGTCCAGGAGCTGGCATTGCTTTGGCGTTGGACTGGGGGTGGTGGTGGACGGTGGTCAGTGTCCTAGACAAGGTTGGCGAGGCTAGAGCTTCTCCTAGCTTGTTGTCGACAATGGGGTGGCAAGTTGAGCTCGGGCATGCTCAGCATTGATGACCTTGCCCAGTTTATAGTGAGCTAAAGCTTGTTAAATGAGCTAGATGATCTACTAAGAGGGTGTTGTGAGCTAGAGAGGGAACGAGGTCGGCTAAATCACTGCTCACTATATTGTTTTGTGTTTTGTTTGATTTCTGTTTGCAAGGTGTTTGATAAAATGGCCGAAAGAGATTTGAATTTGAATTTTTGGTTCAAACTTGGTGGGTGTAATAGTCACATACTATGTAGTCTCTGGTTAGTTGGTTTTGTCAAGGTGCACTGGTTTGGTTGGTTTTTGAGAATTGGTGATCTTCACATATGAACTAGATTCAATTTTGAATTGGCATTTGAATCAAGTTGCCAATTGTTTCTATGAGTTTGAAAGGTGGGCTTGGGTTCACTTTTACTTGGTCTAGCAAGGGGTGAAAAGAAATGGAATTGTTTCTGTTTGAAATCTTGGACTAGAAACACTCAAAGTGGTCTAGTAAGCTAGATTGGCAAAAATGACCATTTGCTTATTTCGTTATTTTTGAATTTCTCTTGATTTTTAAACCATTCCTTGCTATTCACAACAATCACACAAGTCCATTCATGCATTCATACAATCATCACATACACAGATGCATTCATAATGATTTTAATTAACAAAAGTTTTTGTTAACCCTAACTTTGGTGATTGGAATTTGATAACCTTGTTCAATATTTTTGGGATGTTACAGGTAGCAACGAGGGAGGTCCACCGGGACAAGCTTGTCCGGAGCGCTCATCGACAGAGGGCGATGGTCCGGGAAGAAAGGCCCAACCTCTGAAATGTCGATCACCAGCGAGCGAGCCGCGGCAGCCCCGGTGGCCCCATTCGGGGGAGGCAGCGAGGCATCGGTGGCCACCGGCGATTCCGGTCTGACTCGGAGTCACTATCGTCCGAGCCTCCGGCCCTAGAGCCTCTGCCCTTGTTGCCGGCGTCGTCAGCAGGGGACACCGGAGGGTGGGGCGGGGACTGGACTCAGTGGTGGCCTCCTCCTCCAGCTCCGCCAAGAGGTCCCTGCCCACGCGGTCGAAGAAGACCCGTGGAAGGGAGACCGGGAAGACCGAGGTGTCGGGGCAGAGGAGTCGCAGATGGATAAACGAGCCCACGTCCACCTCCGTGAGCTTGCCCACCATCTGGACCACGAGCGCCACCACCTCCGGCGTCCTAGCCTCAGACGGGAGACCGTGGATATGAACCCACACCTCTGAGAGAGTGGCCACCGACTCCTGGGTGGCCAAGGAAGGCTGGATGGAGACCTTCAGCTGGTGGAGCGGGAGAGTGAAAGACGTGCCGCAAGCGCACATGCGAAGGATCGCCACAGACGGGAAGGACACCACGAACTCGGACTCGGAAATGCGATGGACCGGCCACTCATGACCAGGAAGCACTGCACGAAGCTCCTCCTGGATCAGGGCCTCCGTCACCTCCACAAAGATAGGAGGGTCTTGAGCCGGGAGGATCGTCACCATGGCCAGGGTCTCGGGGACTGTCATTGGGACTCCACCCATGGAAATGAAGTAGAAGCCACCATCCACTCCGTGACCGTAGTACTCCAGGGTCTCCCTACGACAAGGGATGGCCGCCGCCGAGATGGAGCCGCCCCAAGTGCAATGGCCACCCCAGGATGGGCGCCAAGCAGGCCAGGAGCAGGGTCAGTCGCGGGAGCCACAGACGGGGCCTTCGGCTTCTTCTTGCCCTTTCTTTTCTTCTTCTTCGGCGCCGCTACGTCGCCATCCTCCCCATCCCGCCGCGTCCCCGCACCCTCCACCATGTCCGGGGTCGGCTGGGTCGGGGCCCTCCCAGCGCGCCAGGAATCTGCGTCAGCCCGGCCCTGGGAGGGGCGGGGCACGGTCTGCGAGTCCCTAGCCTGCATGGCCAGAAGGGCCTCAGCCCGGAGGCGCTCTTCCCGTTCCGTCTCGTGGGGACGCGGGGGTAAGCGACGCTGGTCCACGAGGCGACGGTGCGTGCGGGGCGGGGACTGAGAGGCACAACACTATGCCTGGACGCACGACGGCGGCGGAGAGCGGTGAGCCGGTAGACGGTAAGCCCCCTGCCGACCACGCGTGGGGTGAAGGCGGGGGGGAGGGGAGAGGAGGGTCTAGGGAGTAAGTATGGCGCAGCGGAGGGGATGGAAGGCGGAGGGGAGCCACCACGGACAGGCGCCGGAGGACTACAAGGGCGGCGGGGCGCCATTAGCACCTCCAGGAAGGTCCGAGGCGTCGGCAGCAGAGATGACAGGGGGAGGGAGAGGGAGCGCACGAGGCGGGCGGGTCGGGGATGGCGGCGGTGGACTGGGAGAAGTTCCCCGTGGGACCCACTGCTAGGGTTTCCACCCGCACCGGAAGGGCTGCCGCTGGGCCAGCAGGCCTTGGCCCAACAGGCTCATCCACGCGCGCGGGGAGGGGGGGAAAGGAAACAGCCTGCCAGGGCAGGGCCGACCTGACCAGACCGCCAACGGGCCGAGGCCCACGAGCAGTCCAGTGGGAGAGCCCACCCGCGCCACTGTCCAAGCCCGCCCACTCCCTGTTGCGCGCCGCCAGGGGCCGCCATGCCTGGAGCTCTCCCCTCCGACGAGGCCGCTTGGGAGCAGCCCGCGCCAGCGGGAGAAACTCCATGAAGGAGGGGCGAAGAAGGGGGAGGCATACCGCGGCGTCGGGACACCTCGCTCCCCATCGGAGAGCTTGCCGTCTGCGCGCACGCCGAACATCGGCTCGACCACCGACGGGAGAAGGACGGGCGCCACCTCCTCTTCGACGTCACCCCATGCCATACCATGGAGGTCCGCCAGCTCGGCGACGAGCTCCGGGGCCAGCGGCTGGGCCGGGGAGGGGGGCCTCGCGGGAGGGGGGGGGAATGGCCGGGGTCGTCGTTGCCGTCACCGGTGGAAGGACGCGGCAGCCGACGCGCACCGCATGGGCGGGGAAGGAAAGGGACACTCCCTACCGGACAAACTCACCGCGACGGCGGTCCCTGGCGTCGACAACCACGCCGGCCTTGTTGAGAAGGACTAGCCGGCCCTCCGACGGCTGGAGCACCACCGTCGCTACCGACCAGCCGGGGCGGCATCCCGTGAAGAAGGACGCCGACGACGCGTGCCACCACAACGGCGGGGCCTCCGCGGCAGGGGAGCACCGCGGCATGAGGGGTGGCGCCGCCGCGCCGGCAAGGACGCCGCTGGCGAGTTCAAAATGTGAACAGCATCGGGCAGGTCGCGTCACGCGTCATGAGCCGCAAGTAGGAGGAACCAAACACAAGGCTTACGAGAAAGCGGGCTATGCCAATCCAGGCTCGCACCCTCCGTACCTGCACCACTATATGGTCCCCATGCGACGGTCGGTGTGGAACTATCTATTACTAACAAGGTTGACGAAATTCAGCGCGACAGTAGGTGAGGCTATGCGTTTTCATGAGCGTCCTCAGCTCGAGGTTGTTGAGCTCGTCGTCGTTCCGCAGCCTCCATGCTAGGAAACGAGCGGATGGGTCATATCTAATTGTCCACAGTAGCTTTAGGCCTAGCTTGGATCGTTGTTTTTTAGTCCGGTCGTTTTCATTTTGTAAAGAGGTTAAGAAGGAGATGTCCGTATAATCCGACAGTTTTGGTTAAAAAAACAACAATCCAAATGGGGCCGGCAGATGCCTTTAGCTCTTTGTTTCTCCACTCACTACTCCTGCATATATAAAATGCTACTGATGACTCGACAATGTATCCAACAACCTGTTATTAAAGCATAAAATCTGGACATATCTAGCAGACATATATATCTTCTTGGATCAGCGTCATTATGGATCGGCCTAATTTGTGCAGGTTTCGATTCGTGGTGTAGCTGAATCTGAAAGCGGCCGTTTTCTTTGGAATTACTTAGGTGAACAGATTTACCTGTAGAACAAGACTCTGACAACAATTCGTGGTGAAGTAAGTAGGCGAGCAGATTTTGTTTTTGTAGATTGCTCAAAATGCCTCGGACGTACTCTACTTCCATGCATGAAACAGAGACCGTGGATTTTTTTTTTAAATTCAGTCAATTAGCAGATCGAGTGACAATCTTCGTCTGAGCTCACAGGATTACTCGGACGTACTTCAGTCCAGTAAGGAATTACAGGAAAGGCGGGCATGGCCGCGTCGATTACGATACAAGACCAAGCAAAAGCAAAGCAACTAGGTGGGTAACTGTCTCTTAGTGAAGCCAAAATCTCAGGGTGAAAGGGCGCGGTAAGATCGATGTGCTCTCGGAATTACTGTGCAGGAACATGACAAAGTATGCCGAAAAATACAAATAGCGGTAGTAAAACGGCGGCGGTGACTCTGTAATCAGGATCGCTCGTGCTCTGCTCATGTAGTTTCTTACACTGATGGTAAATGACAGGGAAAGAAGAACACTTGGTGACTTTAACCGTTATCCTTAGCGCCCGATGTAGCTGGAAGCAGAGGGTAGATGAGTCTGTACGTCCACTTTGTTAATTTGAATTAGGCTCTGGGATTTGGTGGGTGTGCGTCTTCGTTTGACTGAGCTAAAAGCACCTACCATTTCTGTCCTGGATACTACAGGCAGTGAAGGAGTGAACTGAACGCTCTTCAGACTTCAGAGACTGATCGAACGAGAGAAAGCTGGACGGACCTTTCGTAGCGAGCACCGAGGCTAATTTAGACGGAAGATTGGACGCAGGAGAGCTCGACGGAAGAGTTGCCACGCCGGCACGCTGTCCTGAAAAAAGCGCAGGGCGAATGCAATCTGTTCACCTGATGTCTGACGACTTTGACCGTTATCCTAGGAGGTCCGCATCGACTCATTCCTTGCCGAAATATGCACTTGAAATGCGTCGCCACAGACAAAGTAAGTGCCATTCCTCGTGTCCTCGCGTCCACGCACGGGCCGTCTGGCAGTGACCTGGGCGTGCCCATGACGCGGCGAGAAAGGGTTCTGTCGCCATCGTTTCCTGCTGGTTCCACCGCCGTTTCGTGTATGTTTTGGTTGGTTCCCGTCGTTTCCAGTAGTTCTCGGCACTTTGCGTGGGCTTTTTCACCGGAGCGGCTGCACCGCTTTAAAAAGGGATGAGCCCTGTGAAGTGGCGGCGCAACACTACACCTTCGAAAACAGCCATGCATGGCCGCCCTCTTCCTCCTGTCACGCCGCTGACTACTAGGCTCCGCGTCGGCATTCAATGCCCTCGCCCTGTAAAACACCGCCACACCGCCATCTTCTCCTCACCCCTTTGCTCCTAGCATCCGGCCCCTCCCCTCGCGCCTAACCAACCACACGCCCACCGTCATGTATTCTGGGAGGCGCTGGCTTTATGAGTGGGAGGCGCGCGCCTTGTACGACGTGAACTATCCGGCGCCCTCCTGACTACGTCTTCCCCAACGGGTAGGCGCTGAGCAGAGGCGGCATCCTGATTCCATCAGTGTCTCTGTTATCGTCATATTTTGGCCTACGAAGGGGATGGGCCGTGATCAAGATGGGCTTAGAAGATACATATATTCAACGTGTTGTTGGATCGGCCTAGTGCGTAGATTTGGGCTGAATTGCCCGTGTATCTTGTATCTTAGTAGGATTCGTATTTGTTTAGGTTCCGTTTATGTTAGATAAAGATAGAGTTGTAGAGTTACTCCAAAAGTAGAGAGTCTCCGGACTATAAATATGTACCTAAGGTTATCGAGAAAGGAGGACAATCACGTTCACAACAAACACAATCTCGGCGCATCGCCACCCCTTGTTTCTAGGGTTTTCTCGGTAAGTGCCATGCTGCCTAGATCGTATCTTGCGATCTAGGCGATTTACTATGCGATTATCCGGTGTTACTCGTCTTGAAGCCTTGTTGATGGCGGTAACACCTTTACCACAGATTTGTTAGAGCTAGCATCGATACTTTTACTATGATTGCTTATTTATGCTACCTCTAGCTATCTCGCGTCTTTGCACCTTCTCCGGTGTGAAGGTGGCATCTTGCTTGATTTCGCTTAGTCGATTTGATCTGTTATAGTTGTGCCTTGTTCATCAAGGTTTAGTTTAATATCTACGTGATTAGGCCTCACAAACGGGTTGAACGATCCGTGTCGTAAAGTATGGTTTATTGATCTTAGAGGGACGTTAGAATTGACGTTATGTTGGTTTTAGGCCTTCTAGGATCGGTTTTCTACTATTTTCGTATCTATTAGGCTCAACTACGCGTGGGACGTTCCGGTTGCGTGGTGAAAACACCAAACTATCGTAGATCGATTTAGCTTGTAGTAATTAAGCAAAACCCCATGTTATCATAGATCCAATGCAGAGCCATGGGGATAATCGGCTCTGAAAGCCGATTTACAGGGAAACCTGGGAGCCGATCACGGCTCGAATTTTACGTATACTTGTTTACCGTGCAGGAAACCAATCGGAACAATCCATCACCTTCCTGACCAGGTATAGGTCAGGTGGCACGCCCTCGAACCAAGACAGACGTGCGTGCGGAAGATTTGCGGGCGTTGACCGAGGGACCAGGGCCCACCACCGCCTGGGAGCCTCCCGGCTCTTCGTGTTGCTCGCTGCCCGCCGTGAGTTTTGACAGGCAACACATTACGCACGCCCGTGGGACATTCAACAACGTCTACATCAATGTCCGACTGCGATGGAGAACAGGCCACCACGACGAGCTTCTGCTGAGCACAAAGCGGCATGACGAGATCAAAGGGCTCTTCGCCGACCTCATCGGCTCTTCGAGAGGACCCGTCTGGCGTGGCATCAAGTGGAAGGATTCTCCCGAGGGTGCTCTCGATGAAGTGGATCTGTCTGCTTCGGAGGAACGCCCAGGCTCTACGACGGAGGTCAACTACATGGTGGCTCATTCTCTACACCGCCACTCGAGAGCACAGTGAACGCCTTGAGCGGTCGCGTTCGCGTGGTCCAGAGATCATGAAACATCGATTTCTCCGGGGCCCACTTTAGGGACCCACCAAGGAAAGACCGCTCCACACCAGGCCGCATCGCCATTCACACTCGCGGCTCAGGCACTGGATCAGCGGCGTACATTGTCTACAAGGCGGGCGATCCAGTGATTGCCAATTCCTGTTCGAGCCACCCAAGGAGATCCGCATGGGTACATATGTGCCTACGTGCGGACTGCAACAACTTGGCGCGCACCAGCCGGTCGCAACCGCGAGTGTCCGCGGGGGGTTCCTGCTGCGGGATCTTCGAGGAAGCGGCGTTCACGAGCGATGTATGGGATGGACGACAAGCGTGGCTAGCCAAGTATGCCATGGAACAAGCCATGAGAGTCTAGCCCCAGCTCAAACAGTGGACCAAATCACTACCATCACGAGAGATCGGTTAAACCGTGCGAAAAGCGCTGTCGGCTACTCAAAGCCGTACCCAACGAAGTTTGACCTGATTCCACTACCGCCCAAATATAAGCTCCACGAGTTCTCAAGATTCAGCGGTCGGAGGGTCAAGCTCGATCGAGCACGTAAGCGATACACACAGCTAGGCATGATTTGACATCGGATCAAATCTGCGTGAGATTTTTGCACAATCTCTAAGGACCAGCCTTGGTGGTACACCTGCCACTGATTCAATTCGCACACTGAAGCAACTAGAACAGTTCCACATCGGTACCATTCAGAGGCTACCGAGGCTGGCATTGCGAACTGGCGCAAGTCTGACGAAGCGGGAAACCGTGGCGAATACATCCGGCGCGGGACCATCAAACAGATGTTACTCGGCTCGTTTAGCGAGAAGGAAGCAATCGGTGGCGGTGTTGGGACTCTTAGCACCCATCAAGGATATGGCGTTCGGTGGAGTACAACTCATCGCACACATGGCCCGAACCGGCGATGTATGAACAGCGCCACCACGAGTTATACCAAGACAGGTTCAAGCGGCCCGTAAGCACGGTCGTTCTGAAGAAGATGATCCTACACAAGACCGGAGGTGGCCGTGGCGAGTGGGCTCGAGGCGAACCGTGTCCTGCAAGTGGGTGAAAGCAATAGGGCCTTTGAAATGGTTTGACTTGACGTGAGCAAAGCGGCGGATATTCGATTCTTTGAAAGAGACATTTGAGGTTACCCGAGGGCCACAAAATCCCTACCGTCGGAGATGAACGGAGACCATCGCAAGTGGCATCATTCGTTCACCCACACCACCAATGATTGCAAAGAGCTACGTCGCCAAATCCAGATGGCAATAGAACAAGGCCGCCTGATCCTCGGCCAGTTCGCCATGAAAGTGGACACGAACCCGTTTCCCGGTGTCAACATGATAGAACTCAATCGCTCCGCGAGACGTCAACTGGACTTTTCGTTCGGTGTCAATATGGCTGGGTCTGGGTACCACCATGACACGTACAAGGAAGGAGGTGATCACTCTCGGGGCAAAGAAAGAGAGAAGGCTGGTCCACGCGACCGGCCCAGCCACGATGACGGGAGATACTATGAGAGGAACAGTGAGGAGGGTGCGGTATCGAAGCCACATTCCACGCATCTCCTTAATAAGTATGAGCGTCCAAGATGATCAACGCGCCAAGACAATGGAGGCAACGAAGGACATGGGCACCTCGCCAGGAGACCACCCAAAGAGAAGGCACAGACAAACATTGGGATTGCCCCTTTTTCAAGCATTGCTGGGACGAGGGAATGAGCCGATTGCCTACAATGACAACCGCCGAATGTGGACAACAAAAGAAGGGCACGAGGCCGATGTCGGTGTTCGAGCGTCTAGGACCTCTCCAACCTCGAGCCGTCCTAAGGAGTCCGCTCGAGCAAAGGGCCTTGAGAGGCCAGGATGACAAAGAAGAAGACAGGTTTCACCGTCCAAGGTGGTGCCCGATGGACTCGGACACACCCGAGCGTAGAGTGCAACGGCTGCGTAACTTAGAAGAAGCTGAGCCGATATCTCCACGCTAAAGAAAGCACGGCCGATCGGCCGTCAAAGTAAGCGACTACGGAGGCGGAGGGCCGCGACAAGGAAAGAGTGGCGCCCCAAGCCAAAAAGCGATGCACGAGCATCGGTAGCACAAACATGGTGTTCGTACTCGGAGTTACGCGCGCCACGAACCAATATGCTACCGATGCTTGATTTGGCTGCGGCCCGCGATTATCTTCGAGAAGCCACGAGAAGGGTTACAAACATCTGAAAGCTCTGTACCTGCGGGGCTACATCAATGGACAACCCGTCAGCAAGATGTTGGTGGACACCGGAGCGGCAGTCAATATCATGCCATACTCCATGCTACGACGTTTGGGGCGCTCCACTGCGGACCTGATCAAAACCAACGTCACGTTAAGCGACTTCAACGGCGATCTTGAAGCATAAGGCGTTACGAGCGTGGATCGACCGTGGGCAGGAAAACCATACCCACGTCATTTTTCGTGAACAGCAAAAGTACCTCGCCCGTCTTGCTAGGAAGGATTGGATCCACGCACGCTAATCCTGCATTCCATCCACGATGCACCGATTGCCTATCTGATGGGGCGGGATGAAGTGGAGGTCGTCCATGCAGCGATTCTATCGAGGTTTCTATTGTTGGCATGAACATCGGGAAGCGAAGACCAAGAGCCGATCTGGAATCAGTTTGGGCGGGCTGGCGCATTGAAGCGTCAAAAAACGGGGTGAGGCTGGTCTTATCCACTGGCCTGACAGAGTAGAAAGATCCACGATCATACGTAGCACGGCCGATCCTCGCGATCGGCCACAAAAAATAAAAAGCAACGATCATACGACAAGCAGATCATGTAGTCGTGGCGAGACGCATACGCCATTGTAAAACCATGAGGTGTACGCCACCCTCGACTAACGCAATCAAAAAGGGGGCCGATTCAGGCAATCGGCCCAAATTATTTTTGTTGTCCTTACATACTGCTTGTCCTGTGTTTAGCATCGGTTTGACGGGATGAGTATCGGATGGCTGAGAGCCGATATCTTCAATTACTTGAAGTATTCGGCTCGGGGGGCACCTAAATGGATGATGGATAGTAAAAATGTGGGGGCCGATGTGGAAAATCGGCCGATTAAAAAATAGTAAAAATGTGGGGGCCGATGTGGAAAATCGGCCGATTGTGGGGGCCGATGTGGAAAATCGGCCGATTAAAAAACACAAGTTACAAACAAGTGCCAGTTTACACATATGAGCTACTGAAGAAGGCATCGAAGGCGTGGAAGGCGTCAGCCCGGATACGATCCACCTCGGCGATCTCGGCTTCGTCATCTTCATCCTTGCCCGACACTAGCTGCTTGCTTAGGGCGCGTATGCCCGGATCGGTCTTCGATTGAGCTTTGAGGCCTTCCGCCTCATCTTGGGAACGGGCTATGGATTCTTCCTTGTCACGGATGAGCTGTTTAGTCACCCGGGCCTTCTCCTCAAGATCTTCCAGCTCCTTTTTCAAGGATGCGAGCTCGGCAATCTTGTGAAGTGTCGGTTCTAGCATCGAGATGCCTTTTTCTCATTAAGTTGCGACATCTTTACGCAATATCGGCTTTCGGCGGGAGTTGGGCATGGCGCGGTGGATCCTTTCACGGGCTAGTTTCACCGTGGCCCGAAAAGGACAGATTTGCAACCGACCAAAGCTTCACTTGTAATGTGCCGGAAGATGATCCTGAATTTAAGAACGCCCTTCACTTCCTCGTAACCCTCGATCAACTCCTCGGCGGGAAGGCAAAAGGTTTTCGGTATGGAATTGAGGTGGAGCAATCACGGCTTGTGGTTCAAGATGGTCAATGAGGGAGTAGGTTCGATGGATTCAGGTCGACGACAAAGAAACTGAAAGATCGCAACCTGCAGCGTAAAAAGCGTCGATGTCGTCTAAACATACAAGAACGGACACAAAAAAAAATGTGTAAACGTACCTCTCCTATCGAGGAGATAGCCGATGAAGAGACCATCGGTTCGTGTGTGGTCAATGGAGGCTCGGCCAGGTTGGCAGCCGTTCCATCTACACCTTCGGGGTTCCCCAGATCCGGCGTCAGCACGGCCCCGGCCTTCCCACTAGAAGCATCGATTACTGTATAAAGGGTAATTTATCAATATCGAAAAGGGAGTAAGGGGCAGGAGCATAGAAGATGAGGATTTTTTCAGAACCTCCTGGCTCGACGAAGAGGCTTGCAGTCCTTTGCGAGCTCTTTTGGGACCCGCAGATGGCCCCCCCTCGACTGATGCTCGGGGGGCAGCAGTTTCAGGGGCCAACCTCTTCTTGGAAGCCGATGGTGGTGAGTCCGGCTGGTTCGTGTGATGGTCCTCTCGAATCCGTGGGACCTAACTCCCTCGATTGGTCAGGCATCCTGTTGGAAGAGTCTTGACGAAGCCGCAAAGGAGGAGTCGATGGCGTGGGTGTGGCTGCAAGAATAAAAGAAGTAACAAGGATCGACTAAAACCTAAAGTTAAGCTTACATGCGAGCTGTCTGGAGAAGGGCTCCGGCGCCTCAAGGTTTTTCTGGCAGCTACCTTCCTCACCATCGTCCTGGTTTTAGTCGGAACTCGAGGGGCAGCTTACTTAGGAGTTGCTGGTTTCTTGGAAGCCGATTGTGGCGTCGTCGGCTGTTTCTGCATTATGACCTTCTTCAGAGGTGGCGAATTCTTGCAGAAAAGAACCACGGGAGCTGGTGGAAAGAACTCGAATGGAGAGCCATCACTATGCGTGGGCTCAGGACCGTCTTGTTGCTGCAAAAAAGAGAGAATGGATTGATAAAAGGGGAAATTGCAAACTGCATCAAGGAAAGTTGCGAGTAGTGGCACCTGTTCAACAGGGATGTCATAGTCGGCATCAAGCTGTTTCAGTAATGGTCCCAGAGCCTTCCTGAAGGCGTGAGTCTTCCACATCGACCACGTCTTGAAACCATCGGTGGATGATCTGAAGGTGAGATTGTTGGGGATTGGAATAGTCGAGCATCAAAGAAGGAGTAACACCTCATTTGGTGAGAGGATCGAGGTCGGCTCTCACTCCGTAAGATGATGAAGGAAAAGTGAGGAGCTACTTGCCCGAGGCCAAATTGACGAGCCACCACGGGTTGGTAGAATTTGCACGGGTTTGATTATCCGGTTAGATGTGCTCATGCCAACCTGGAAGGAAACAGGGACGAATAACGGTGGAGAAGAGTTGTCGAGTTCTAGTGTCATCGGCAAAATTGTCCGACTGAAGGAGAGTGGATTTTCGAAATGTTCGCTTCTTCCATATAGGAAAGAAGTTGGGGTTGTCGAGCCTTGGAAGAAGATCTTGAACCATTTTGGCGCCTCTTGAGGTCGGTTGCTGGCAATCGATACAAAGCTTGGCCATAGCCGGTGCATCGGATTTGCTTCCTTTAACATCGGGAAGGAACAGCTCGCCGTAAGGAAAGTCAGGATACGGTTTTGGAAGTACAATGAGCCCACAATGGATGAACCACCAAGGTCCACATTACGATTGCTATGCGAAAACAACAGCAGACATCAACTGGAGATATCGATAGACCTCTCCAAGGAACAGTTTGCCACGCCAAGTTGAGTACCTTTGGCTAGTTCAGAGGCCAAGGAGATAGTTCTTGGTGGGAGCAGGAAGGGCCACAAGATGAAATGCTCTAGCCAGAAGTTGAGGAAAAGTATGTTCTTTCTCAAAGCAGGGGCCCTTTGTTTTCATATGACGGTGGAGATAAGCACCCCCAATGCATCTGTTTTGGAGGACAGTTTGTAGGGGACTGTGGTCAGTTTGAAAGCGAAGGGCTGGCGATGTAACATCGGACCGGTAATCATCACCACGCCTAGTAAGGTTGGTGACATAGGGCCGTGGCCAAACATAAAACAATTGAGCATCGGACTGAAGTAGCCGATGGTTTGAGAAGATTCTCGTGTTTCTCAAGAGGAGACAACGATAGATGCAAGGCATCGGCTATTCCCGAGTTTCCCATTGGGATTGGTAAGCTCTAGCTACCCTACTAAACCAAGAAACCCAATGCTCGGGAGGGTTAGGCCGAGCTGCAAGCGGTGCCCAAGAGTTCAGATCTAGGTCTTGGCTTGCAAAGGGATTCTATGTGGCCAAGAAATCGGATGGGCAGGATTAGAATGCATGAGGGCCAAGGCGGAGAATTTGGAAGAGAAGGATGTGGCAAGAATATGTCGAAACCTAGAAAATTTAATGGTAGAGTAAAAGCATTAATTCAGGTATTTGCCATTAAATTCTAAACGCATTCGATCATGCGAGTAAGCGTACCTTCGCACCGGAGACCTCGGATTAGTGTTGGAGGATTCCGCCATCTAGTTTACCGGCGGAGGTGGATCTATGCAATGAGGATTGAAGGTTCTTGGTCCGTGAGCTTGGTCTGCTTGGTGGCGATTGGGGATCTAGGTCGCCTTTTTGAAGAGGGTCGCAGTTACCGTTTGAGGCTAAGAAGTGGCCGTTTAGGTTCGCCTAAGTTTGCGCCAAATTTAACTTGGTCAAGCATTTTAGGGAAAGCCGATGTGCATCGGCTCTTTGAGTCATGGCTTGTTGACTGGTAACGTAACAAGATGAAAGCCGATACGTTGCTATCGGTTTCTGGAGCATCGACTTATTTTCAACATCGGCAAAATTGGGACGACAAAATTAGCATCTTTGAGGAAACAGATTTTCATTCATTGGGAGACGGATCGATTACAAAAGGGGGTCCGGCTACTACTACTACTATTGTTGCTAATTCCTAATTTAAAGGGCGAGATAAATGCGTCGTCACCGCCGTCTTCTTCGCTGTCTTCGGCGCTGCTACCAGCGTCGTTTCCGCTGCTGCTGCTGAAGAAGCCAGTCGGGGCTTCATCGTCTTCATCATCATCTTCAGTATCTTCGCTTGACCCGGCGCGGAAGCGCTTCATCGGCGGATACTCATCAGGGGACGAATCCTCCTCCGATTCTTCCTCTTCGTCTGAAGACTCGACGCCGTCCCACGACCAGGCGTCGTCACTACTTTTCGCCTCCAGCTCCCCGTCGACCAGGAACTGAAGGTTCTCTTCGCCGTCTGTCAAGGACGCATCGTCCTCCGACCAGACGGCAAAGTCCCAGTCCCTGACGTCCCACCATCGTGGGGCGAAGGTACTATATGTGGCCGTGGGTGGGTGCTCCGGAGTCGGCTCACGGTCACTGATGCTATTGGAGGCATGGGAGGATAGACCGGAGGAAGCAGAGGAGGCCATGGCAGAGAAGGGTTTTTCCGGAGAAAGAGGGTTTTCGCTACGGGAGGAAGATGGGGACTGTGAACTGTTCAGCGGATTTAAATAAAGAGGAATAGTGAAGAAAGCGGTTCAATGCCATAGCAGTTTCCCAGTTATTGCCAAAATCGTCAAATCATGCAATGCGGAGGAGTTGAGAAGACAGGCATCATGATGAAGGGGTGGCGTGGCGATCCTGTTACACGCAGCGTTACGTCTGCAGCGTAACCCGATAGAAAAAAAAGGAGGAAAACCGGAGAAGAAAAACACACGTAGTGGTTTTGGAATTATCATTGCCAAAACCGGGGCATGTTATCGCCATATTTTGGCCTCTAAGGGGATGGGCCGTGATCAAGATGGGCTTAGAAGATACATATATTCAACGTGTTGTTGGATCGGCCTAGTGCGTAGATTTGGGCTGAATTGCCCGTGTATCTTGTATCTTAGTAGGATTTGTATTTGTTTAGGTTCCGTTTATGTTAGATAAAGATAGAGTTGTAGAGTTACTCCAAAAGTAGAGAGTCTCCGGACTATAAATATATACCTAAGGTTATCGAGAAAGGAGGACAATCACGTTCACAACAAACACAATCTCGGCGCATCGCCACCCCTTGTTTCTAGGGTTTTTCTCGGGTAAGTGCCATGCTGCCTAGATCGTATCTTGCGATCTAGGCAGTATTCTATCGATTATCCGGTGTTACTCGTCTGAAGCCTTGTTGATGGCGGTAACACCTTTACCAGATTTGTTAGAGCTAGCATCGATACTTTTACTATGATTGCTTATTTATGCTACCTCTAGCTATCTCGCTGCCTTTGCACCTTCTCCGGGTGTGAAGGTGGCATCTTGTGATTTACCTTAGTCGATTTGATCTGTTATAGTTGTGCCTTGTTCATCAAGGTTTAGTTTAATATCTACGTGATTAGGCCTCACAAACGGGTTGAACGATCCGTGTCGTAAAGTATGGTTTATTGATCTTAGAGGGGACGTTCCGGAAATTGACGTTATGTTGGTTTTTAGGCCTTCTCTAGGATCGGTTTTCTACTATTTTTCGTATCTATTAGGCTCAACTACGCGTGGGGCGTTCCGGTTGCGTGGTGAAAACACCAAACTATCGAGATCGATTTAGCTTGTAGTAATTAAGCAAAACCCCATGTTATCATAGATCCAATGCAGAGCCATGGGGATAATCGGCTCTAAAGCCGATTCTGGAAACCAGGAGCCGATCACGGCTCGAATTTCTACGATACTTGTTTACCGTGCAGAAACCAATCGAACAATCCATCACCTTCTGACCAGGTATAGGTCAGGTGGCATCTCGAACCAAGACAGGCAGCGTCGTGCGGAAGATTCGGCCGTTGACCGAGGGACCAGGGCCCACCAGCCGCTCTGGGAGCCTCCCGGCTCTTCGTGTTGCTCGTCGCTGCCCGCCGGTGAGTTTTGACAGGCAACAGTCTCGTAGTGAGGAGCTGCATGCGGCCATCCTGCACGAGTGGGCAGAGCGGCTCACGACGGCGCAACAGTCGGATCCGGACTAGGATCCCGACAACCTACCCATCTGGTTTGAGTTCTTCTACAAGTGTCGGGAGAGGAAGCTCGCCTGGTACTGTGGCGGTTGTACCCCGCCCACGGACAATGACAATGAAGGAAGTAGGTCCTGGTGGTGTCGGGCCACACGCTGTCCTCCATCATGGACCACATCGTGGTGGGGGACTACCCGCGCCTCCTATCGCCTTCGCCGCCTTTCTTACTCCTAGCAAGACGTCAGTCATCGACCTCACGAGGGACGGCGATGAGTAGACGCCACCGGAAGACGACAAAGGCCGGTGACTAGACGTCATCGCCGCCTCAGACACCACCGCCGTGTCGTAGCTAGGTTTTGGACAGAGCATGTAAGTTTTTGTATTGTTCTTATTGGGAAAAAAAAAGATGGGTAGCACCAAGGCACCCGCGACCCAAACGGACAAAGGCCAAAATAGTCTGTTTTGTGTCCATGGACCGATCCAAATGGACATATTCGGACATCTCCCTTATTTGAAATGGATGGCCGGATGGAGATGCACTAATCGTAGGCATCCGCAGCATGGATGGAAATTTGAGCATCTCGCTCGGCGCTCCAGCCGTCTCGGCAACTGCGCGCCGTACAAGCCCTATTGTGAGGGCCGGAACCATGTACTCCCTCCGTTTCAAGATATAAGATGTTTTAGGTTTGTAAAAAAATGTATCTAGACTTGTTTTAGTATGTAGATTCACTCCAAACATGAGTGAACCTATATACTAAAAGTAGTCTAGATACATTTGCTTCACAAAGCTAAAACGTCTTATATTTTGAAACGGAGGGAGTAGTAGCGTATTGGCGGCGGCTGTCTCATCCCCAAATGGTCATTCCAATAGAATTTTTGTTCTTTGTAAATACCATCGTATTTTCGCTTACCTAAAATGCAATCACATTTAACCTAAACATAAAAATAAAATGGTTCATACAAAAATTCAAATAATATTACATCTAGATCTAGAAAAATGTTTAGTTTCCTTGAGCCACATATGCTCAACAATATCATTAATGTCAACTGAAAACATCTCACTCTTCACACATTTGCTAGATCCTCTTCATATTTTTATTGTTCACATCACTAGCTTTCGGCAAACTAAACAACATGTATTTGAGCATCTTCCTTTTCTCCTTTTCTCCTTTTCTCCTTTTCTCAACCCATTTCTTCTTCTTCTCCTTCGGTTTGTTTATCTCAGATTGCTGCGCACACCCCTCCTTCAACCTTGTTATGTTTTGCTCCTAAACTTTTTTTCTTAGTGGTATCCATCCATTTTTTCACATCATTTAATAAAATGATATATTTTTGTCCACCTTATTATTCTCTTCAAACAAATTCTGGACCGAATAATCATACGAATCTTCAATTCTAGCACTATTGATGTTCTCGTACATGTCTCACAAACTAGATAGTCCATTTTGCAGTTTTACAGGCCATTCACGATTAATATAAGAAACAAAGCCACAATTTATGGCATCTTACAAATATAAATTATGAATAATTTTTTTAACAACTATTGTATTGCATATTTCTTTAAGGATGCATATGAACCTATTATGAAAATGCATAAAAATAAATTTTAATATGTCAAAAAATATATATAAAAAATTCCCGTGTACATCCGGACATTCTATATTCACACACAAGTTTTTGGAAAAAAAGAGCATTTTATCTAGCTTGTGTAAAAGACACAAAAAAGTCCATGAATAGTCATGTTGGATCATCAAATTTTATCTTGTTTACACGAGGCGCAAAAAATGTTCTTTTTTCTGTAAACTTATGTGTGAACATAAAATATCTGGATATACATGCGATTTTTTTTTATATTTTTCTTTTGATATTCTAAAATGTGTTTTCAAACAATCATTTCATATGTGAGAGTGAAACGAATTGGATTCCGATTTATTTAACTCATATATAATTAATAAAAGTCTAGCACATCCACAAATATGCCAAAATTGCACTAACTCGAGGCTTAAAATTCTGGCAAAATCAAAATATCCCAAAATTGAAACACTTCTAAGCTCTAAACCTACACTAAATTGGGGAAGAAGAGCTCACATCGTCTATCCAAGACTCGTTGACGTCTCTCCGTTGTTCTAACTCGACATGTTGATCACGGCGGCTTCTAAACAAAACGAGAGAGGGGTAACCGAAGCCAGGGGAGGTTGAGCCCAAAGGAGGCTGCTATTCCCTCAGCATTTGTTATTCCTTTTCGATGAAAAAACTAAGCGAAATCTCAATCTCCGAAAGCTTTTTCCCTTACCCGTCTAATATCCCCCTAAGACTACTATAATAGTGCTAATAAAATAAGAAAAACATGTTGGGTAAGCGCCGCCTAACTTTTAGCATTGATGATTCGGCAGGGGTGGGAGAGGAGGCGAGCTCGAGAGAGACGAAGTAGGGTAGGGAGGGTGGGAAGAATGGTTAGGTTGCTACCGTGTGGGTACTGCCTGTTGGTATCCTACATGTTATGTGCGTCCGGCACTCCCACGCTGGTCCCTATGGTTCAGGGCCGGCATGGAAGTTCCCTGACCAGTATTAAGCAGTAAGAAGTGTCACACAAATATTTTCTATTGGGTGACCATTTGGGAGGTGTTTGTGTGAACCGAACCCCAATAGCCCAGATAGGTGATCCAACTTCATATATATGTTTGTAGTCCTATACTATACTAAAATCTAAACTTATCTTTAAAGAGTATATTGCATAGATGATCCATTTGCTTTTTCAACAACTTAAACATACTTTATTCATTGCAAACCAAGGTTGCATCGTCTAATACAGATTTTTGAATAAAACATGGAGGACATTTTGTCCAAACAGAAGGAGGAATTCTCCTGGCCTCTATAGCTAATTCATGGCCACTACATTTTCTTCTCTTGGAACATTTTCAAAAGAGATATTGCAAAAGATCACATGTAATATGGTATTAGTTGAAAGGACAATGAATGTCGCCTATAAGGGGTGAATAGGCATTATAAAACAATTACGGTTTAGGCTATAATAAATGTGGAATAAAACTTAGTGTTTAATTTATCAAGCACAAAACCAAAATTCACCAGGTTTAACTAAGTGCACCAACAACCTATGCTAAGTAAGACAAGTAACAAGGTGATAGCAAGATAGATTACTCCAAGCATGATTGCTATCACAATTTTAAGTGCATAAGTAAACGGCTCGGGTATAGGAACAACTCATGGACGCAGAGATGATGATTTTATCCCAAAGTTTACTTCCGAAGATGGTATGTTTCCGTTGGAGAGGTGCAATGGCATAATGCTCTCTGAATGCCACAAATGGCTCACCTTGAGGTGTGGTGGCTCGATGCTCATCCAACGCCACACAAGGCCTCACCCCAAGAGGCATAGGCACACTACTCCCCGACACTACAAATGGCTCACATTTTCTCCCAAGCCACTATGGAACACTTTAGGACGATCACAGAACCCGTACAAGATTTGGACTAGCTCCACAACTCAATTGGAGGCTCCCAAGAATCACCACCAAGGCCTCTAGCTTGAAGAATCTCCACAACTCAATTTGAGGCCCCAAGGAAATCACACGACAACCACACAACCGTATAGGGTTCCAAGAACCCAAGAGTAACATTCCCACAAGCTTGAACTCGCCGAATCTACATAGTGAACTCAAACCTATGCACCAAATGCAAAGGCAAGTCATTCACTCCCAAATTCCACCAAAGTTACAAAAGCTATTGGAGCAATAAGAGAGAAAGAACACAAGAAGAAAACACCAAATTCTCCAAGATCTAGATACCAAGGATTCCTTCACAAAGAAGGGATTTGGTTCGGTGGGGTTGTAGATCTATATCTCCCCTCTCAAATCCCTCAAAAAGATGCAAGAATCATAGGAGGGGGAAGGGGATACGACAAGCTCTTGGAGGTCAACAATGGAGGAGAGAGAGTGAAAGAGCAAGAAAAGAACCAACCAAAGAGCTAACCCCGCAAAGGGGAAGAGGGAGGCCTTAAATAGGTCCTCCTATATCTTCCCATTAAGAATACATCCGCGAACGACCGATTGTACTGATGGTTCAGCGTGATGGGTTCCATAGCAGAAAACAAAAAAATTCCTACTACAGGAACATGATAACCAAGATCTATTCTATGTAGACATAAGTAATGGAGAGGGGGACGGTGTTCATACCCTTGAAGACCGCGACATGCCTTACACATGTAGGCGTATATTGATGAAGACAAGGAGTGCCCCAAGTGTGGCGCCTCGAAGATCTACACACGTTCGATGTAGGTGATGTCTCGCAGGCTCCGATCCATCCAAGCAGCGGAAGAAGATGGAAGTCGGACCGTACTTTGCACGACGGTGGTGCAGAGGTGGAGAACCAATTACCACAAGAAACAATTCAAACCTAGGTGGAGATAGAGCTCTATGGGAATAGAGAGAGATGATAGAATATTGCGTGTATAGAGGGGAGGGGGAGCCCTCTATTTATAGGAGGAGGGGGAGGGGGAAAACCCTAGGGTTTGGAGTGGGGGAGGATCCCCCCACAACCGCCGCCGCCAGGGAGTGTCCACTGGACCTAGGTGGACCCCATGCAGGGGGGAGGGGCTAGGGTTTGGCGCATGCCCCCCTTTCCTCTCCTTGGCACCTTTCCCCCTTTGGGACTTCCCTCCGGGGAGGACCAATAGGCATGGGATGCCTCAAAAAAAATTATAATTTAATATTAATTCAACCAATTAATATAAAACACATATATTATTATATCTTTCACTTTGGAACACCTTCCGTACCCCTCTAATCAACATCAGGTGTTTCCCAAAACCTTTCCAGTTTCTCTCTCATTTATCCTACGGTGTCGATTCGATCCCTAAGTGTCCCCACCCTTAAGTGTGCCACCCTTTGGTTTGGAGATGATCTGGACATGACCGAGACCCCTCTCGTGTCAATGATCATCAACGGGACCTAGATGCCCATTATGACCACCCGTGCATTCACGATTCTCATCGCTTGAACCTCCAACTTCATGTCACATTCCCTTTGCCATTTGATACCTAGGTCATCGGAGATTTGATCTTCGGTATCTCCATACCTTCGTTTGATCTCATTACCGATTAGCTCGTTTACTCGTTCCCGTGTCGTTGCATTCCATGACCTAGTCATACGCTCGCAAGCTTCGTTAATGCAAAGTCACCGAGTTGGCCATGTGTATCTATCTGATACATGGATTGGAAAATTATGGTCTTGATAAATACTCCTCTACCCATCCCTTTAGAAAACCCAATGGTACCTTTATGATCACCCTTTCATAGCTTGATACTTGATACCATCAAAGTCTCCCTCCAGTAACAGTGATTATGTATTATCTCACAGTTAAAGGATTAGGTTGCGATGTTTTAGTGTTATCATCAATGATGAATGTTAGTAACTAGATCTCATTGTGATATTACTTTGCGTGTTTGTCTATCACATCATTCAACCAATGATATGAACTCATTTTCAATTGGGCCTATCACCCATGATCTTGAAACCTTAGATCATCGCTTGACCAATGAGCTAGTTCGCTAGAGGTAACTAGAGACATGGTTTGTTTACATACCACGCATGTATCAATGTTTCATATTAATACAGTTATAGCACGACATGAAACATATTATGACATACATGAGATATGTCACATAATACACTTTATAATTTTCCTCTAGGAAATATCTCCTTCATGGAGGTACTACCGCCGACTCCCTTCCAATGGTCAAAAATGCGACGCGGAAGTGAGAAAATAGTACATGGTCGGTACTACTGCGAGTTCAACGGTACTTCCGCTAGGGCGAGGACGATACTACCGCCTCACTTCGGGTCAAGTTCCTATAAATAATTGCGACCAAACAGAAGGGTTACTGCAGGGTGTCCACTGGCCAGCGGTACTGAGCCAGAACTTCATCTGAAGTATCGGTGCCAAAATTTTCCTAGTGGTACTTCCGGTGGAGCGGTGGTACTAGCAATCCAGGCAATAACTAAAATCAAAACTGCAAAAACTTGAGCATCTGAACTCTGAAGGGATGAAACCAATTTTGTTGGAAAGATAACGACGTGTAGAATCCAACAAAAAGGAAGAAATATTGGATACCACCAAGGGACAAAAATATCACGTATATATATGTGAGATACCTCCGAAGGTGTGGAGCCGGAAAACCTTCAAGATAAAAAACGAAGTAGGATATACAAGGGAAATCTATTTTTGATGAACTAGAGCTTGTCATAAGGATAACCATAAGCTCTAGATCCTTGATGACCCACAAGTATAGGGGGTGTATTGTAGTACTTTCAATAAATAGGAGTGTCGATCCCAACAAGGAGCAGAAGGTGCTGAACAGTTGTATGGAGTAGGAAATCCCTGTGAATACTTAGCAAACGAATTTTTAGTGGTTTTCTGATAAGGCAACAATACAAAGAGCAAGTAACAAAGACGGTGAACAAATGGAGCAAGTGGCCCAATCCTTTCTTAGCAAAGGACAAGCCGGTGGAAATACTTATAAGGACCAAACGTTCTCGAGGACACATGGAAATTCTGTCAAGTGCTTTCGCTTCAAATAACTGAGTACTATTCTCTGGTATTTGTAAGCGTTGTGTGAGTGAACATGTGCTAACATACTTCCCTTCCTAGGACTAATACATACTTGTGATTAAACCCCCTGCAAACATCCGTAACTATAGGAAAGTAATTAAGATATATATCTAACCACAACCTTAAACTCTGAGATCCTACGCTCCCTTGTGCAAAGGTGTCCTAACGGGGGTTCAGGTTTCTATCACTCCGGCAACCCCACGATTAGTAGCCAAATACACAATGCATTCCCCTAGGCCCATAAATGGTGAAGTATCATGTAGTCGACGTTCACATGACACTACAACTGTTACAGCGGGACTCATCACAGATTCACTACTAACAACATGACTTCTCCCATGTCCTCAAGAACACAACGAACTACTCACAAGACATCATAATGATCAAGATCAAAGATGATATGGTAATGTATAACAATCTAAACAAAAACAATAATCCAATGGTTCCACTCACAAGCATCAACTACAATAGTAATTAACACCGGGAAAGTTTCCCATACGAACTAAACCAATATCCAACACAATTGTTACAGCGGGACGGAGTGGTGATGATGGTGTGGATGATGATGATGATCTCGATGAAGCCTAGCTTGAAGATGGTGTTGATGGCGACGGTCTCCCCTCTCCGGGAAGGAATTCCCGCGGCAGAAATCTGTCTGCCGGAGAGATCTTTCTCTCTCGGTGTTTTCCGCCCCCCAGAGGTGGCAGAAATCTATCTATGGTTGCTCCCCGAGGTTTAGGGTTCCAAAGGGAAGTTATAGGCGAAGGGGGAGAGTCAGAGGCCGGGCAGGTGGGCCAAACCCACCCCAGGCGCGGCCTCAGGTGGGCCCGCGCCTAGGGGGTGGGGCCCCTGCAGCCCTCCTTCGCTCCTCCTTCTGGCTTCCTTCGTCTTCTGGTGAAATAATATGTTTCCATATTTTTCTGATATTTTTCTGATCTTCGCGATATTGCACCGAAACGCCTTCTTTTCCATCGGAATCCAAACTCCGACAGTCCATCCTCTAGGAATCATCCAACATGGATAAACAGATGAAAAACCATAAGTAATACCTCATAATAAGACAAATATCAATGAATAGAGGTAAATTATGATATAGAATGGTGATGCAAATTGGGCATATCAACTCCCTCATAACAAAATTGGAGATAGAGAGGAAGTAGGTTTACTGACTCAAACTTGGAAGTGGAAGAAAGGTCCCTTCTTAGAGGGTAGCAGGGATTACAAGTCATAAAGAGCTTCCAAAAGATTATGGTACTTACTAGCTTTAATCCCTCATTTCCCCTATCATAAGCATCTGGAGATGATTAAGGTTAAAGTGAACAAAGATGGAGTATATGCTTGACGAAATATAAGTTGGCAATCTCATGTCCTTGAATATGAGGGCCACTCCTCGTGCTACTCAACTTTTGGGCCCAGGCAAGTTCTTGTCATTGTAAGTACTTGCACATCATCGAGAACCGCCAACAGGGTACCCCTTGCACATGGTACAGGAGCTTTCCCATAACCAAAATGACAAGGCAAGCAGAAAGTGAGCAACTCAGCAATCTTTTTATTTACTATGTGTATAGTTTTTTTATTGAGGATGCTTCATAGAATGCTCACTATGGTGGTGCTACAAGTTTCCACCATGATTAGGCATGGCTTAGGCTAGCGGCCCAGGCGTTTCTCTAACACAAATTACAAACTCCATGGACTCACAAGTTCCCCTCTCATTTCACACCGTTGACATCCATAGACAAAAGAGCACGATATCAACTATATACAACAAGGTACAAGTGCAATGTTGAAAACGTTCCCCGTGACATCACGGTTTTGCTAATCCCAACATATAGATGCAAGCATATACAACTTCGATGTCCACAATGGTTCAAGTCTATTAGGGGCAAGTAAATAAAGTGTGCCATCAAGTTCATGGGAGCTTTACTAACTAGTTTTCACATAACAAAATACTTCTTAATTCAGAAGGTAGATGAAGCTTGAGAATTTGCTAGGAATAGCAATAGCTACTAGGTAGATATGGTTGACACAAGTGGCAAAGGTTTGGTTTAAAGGGATTTGGAAACATGAGAAGTATGCCTACTCAAAACAGGTTTTGGCTAGCAAGGCTGGGTAGCAAGCAAGAGAGTTGAAAGAAACAAGCAAACATACAAGTGATAAATCCAAACATGCAATATTCCTTGAAGACACAAAAGAACCTTAAATAGAGAATACTAAGCTTATGAGCCAAGAAGAAAGAAAACGAATGATACCAAATACATGTAAGCTTTTTTCTTTCTTTCTTTTACTTTCCAACTAATGCCACTAACCAGAACTCAGTTTGCCAAAACCAATTTAGATCCACTTGATGATCCCAAAGTGGTTCCAATACTGAACAACAAGATCCATCATATAATAGGGATTGAAAACTAAAAATAAGAAGTGCAAAAAGTAAAAGATGAGACTTCTTATTAATATTCTAATAAAGGCACTCACACCAAGGGATACAAAGATAATCAACTAAAGGAGAGATACTTCCACATGCAAACCAAACTATAAAATAACCTCTCTACCACAGATATGAATCCACTAAAAAGGTAAAAGATAAAAGATAATGGTGGTGATACCGCAGCACTCCCCCAAGCTTGGAACAAGCCAAGGGGATGCCAAACCTGATTACGAATTACTCCCTTGGTGGTGGTGGTGTTCTCTTGTTATCATCAAACTTCCAAGCTAATGGTTCCCCATCCAAAAAGGATGTCTTTGTTTCTGCAATCCTAAAAACTTCTTGTTCCAACGCTTCCATCCTGTCCTCCAGACTGCCTTCTCCTTTAGGGCCTCGAACTTCTTTCATCTGTACCTTCCCCTCTTTGAGGATCAACTCTTTGGGATGAATCCTCAACTCATACATGTACGGGTTGAGAACATCCGCAGAGGAATCCTCCGTGGGTGATCCAGAGGAAGACATTGAGGCTCCAAATCTAAGAATTTTCCTGACAGAAACAGATTGAAAACGAAAACACGAAGAGAACACGATGCAAGAACCTCGGGGAACCAGGGGGGTTATATATTACGAAGTTCCAATGCATATGGAAGGTTTTGACACAGAAACGAAGAGGAGATGGAGTTAGAGGGTGGAACACCCCCCTCGGGCGCGACCAGGCTGGGCCCGCGCCTAGGGTGGGTTTGTCCACCCCGGGCTCCGTTTTGTCTTTAATTTCGTCTCGTAACTTCCCTTATGTATTAAAAACATAAAAAATATAAAAATATTGGAGTTTCACTAACCTTCTGTTTTTACCACTTTTACCTATTCAAAAGACGGACTCTGTAGATTCCTTTCCTCTTTCTCCTAAGAATTTCCTTCATACAAAACCTTTGCACAAACTCAATGACAACATTAGTGCAAGCAAAAACAATAAACCTTTGGTACACACTTCAACTTAAAACCCAACAAAACAAAAGCTTCTATAAGAGGCAAATGCAAATGAAGGCAGAAATCTGTCAAAACAGACCAGCAGGTAAAGATTGATTTTTTGGAAGACCTTATGTTGCTCAAATCAAAAAGTGCAGAACTAATGAAAGTTGGGTAACAACTGGAGAACAATATCAGAAAATTAAGCTCAATCCGAAGTACTGAGCTCCCTGACGAATTTTTACAATACATCACAAAAATCTGTCCCAGGACAGTCACTTTTCACAACTCATCTACTTCACAAAAGTAGTTGAACTTGACACAAAAAACCAAAACAAAAAGGATAAGGAGAGGTTATTACTGAGGTAATAACTTCCAAGACTCGACAAAACTCTTGGGTTATCTTCCAACAAGTACTTTTCTTTAATGCCTTTAAGTTAGGCTTTGAAACTTTCAAGGATGCTCACATAGGATATATATATTTGAAATGAAAGAGAGCATCAAGAAGCAAATAACCAACACATTTGAGTCTAACCCACTTCCTATGCATGGGAGTATCATGAGAAAATGAATTATTGAAAAAAAATCCACAAGCATAGGAAGACAAAACAGATGCAACTTTAAAGCTTTCAACATAAAACGGAGAAACTTAACATCATTGAGATGCATAAAACCATGTTTCCCTCTCTCATAATAACTTTCAATAACACTTTAAATAAAGTTTACAATATAGCTATCACTGGAAACAACTTTATTATCAGAATAAGCATACTTACAATCATCAAAAAGAGGTCCAGTGTCATAGACTGGATCAATAGAAGCAAGTTGTTCCATCCTAAAATCTTTATTAGGCAAGCTATTTTCATGAGGAGTTTTAGCAAATATCAAAAAGTTAAACTCATAAGAATCTACATCAAACTTAGTTAAAACCTTTTCCTTCTTATAATCAATAATAGCTCCACAGGTATTCAAAAAGGGTCTACCGAAAATGATAGGACAAATTTTGCTAGCTGCTGAATTGAGCACTAGAAAATCAGCAGGATATTTAATCTTACCACAAAGAACCTCCACATATCTTACAATGCCAATGGGGCAAATGGTTTCCTTATTAGCAAGGTTAATAACCACATCAATGTCCTGAAGCTCACAAGGACCAATCTCATGCATAATTTCCCTGTAGATCTCATAAGGAATAGCACTAGAACTAGCACCAATATCACATAAAACATAGTAGCAATGATCACCAATTTTAACAGAAAGCACAGGAACACTACCTTTTCTAGCCTTACCAGGATGAGAGATAATATTAGAAGCGTCTTCACAGAAGACAATGTGCTCATCCTCCATATTTCTAGTGACAGTGTCTTTCACAATAGCTACCACAGGTTCATCACTCAAATGATTACCAGGCTCCATAGTTTTCATTGTACCTTTACTATTTGCATTAATAATCATAGAATACTCCTTTACCTTAGCTGGGAAAGACATTTTCTCAACATGAGGCTCAGGTACAATATGACTAGTAATACAAACTTGGGTACTTCTAACAGGAACATGATTAACACCATCTTTATAAGGAGCATGGTACTTATTCCACTTCTTCTTGGGAATTTCAATGTAAGAGGCAAATGCCTTAAAATAGATGGCAATACTTTGGGAATCAAGACCAAACTCATTTCTAATATCACGGAAGCTATCAGTTCCCATAAAAGATTCAATGCATTTATAATCATAGTTTATACCTGACTTTCTTCCTTTGTCATTCTCCCAAGCTTCAGCGTTATCTTGAATACAGTCTAAGAGATCCCATTTAGCTTCTTACTTCATACGTGTGAATGATCCAGCACAAGGATCATCTAGTAAATCTTTATCATGAAGAGACAACCTAGCATAAAAGTTATTGAGAATAATATTGCCAGGGAGTTCATGAATAGGACATTTAAGCATTAGTAACTTCAATCTCCCCCAAGCTTGAGATGTACTCTCTCCATCAAGAGGCCAAAATTTATATATAAGACTTCTATCCTTATGGAATTCACTGGGAGGATAAAATTTAGAGTAAAAGAGAGATGCCATCTCCTCCTATTCCATGGATTGTCCATTCTTTAGCAGCTTATACCATGCCTCAGCTCTCCTTTTCAAGGATATGGAGAGTAATTTCTTCACCTGTTCAGTTGTGATACCTACACACTTAAACAACCCGCATAATTCATGGATACAAAGCAAGTGATCACCCGGATGGACAGTTCCATCCCAAAAATAATAATTATGCATAACACGATTAACAATACTTGTAGGTATCTTAAAAGGATCTATCTCAATAGGAGGTGGTTCATCTACTACCCTTTCAGTGGTAGTAGTTTTCCCAAACAGAAAACCAAGTGGGTTATCCATATTGGAAACAAAGTAACAAGCAGTAATAAGAGCAATACTCAGAGTGAAAGTTTCCCTTACCAGTTCTACTCTTCAATAGCGCTTCACTCCCCGGCAACGGCACCATAAAATAGTCTTAATGACCCACAAGTATAGGGGGTGTATCATAGTACTTTTGATAAATAGGAGTGTCGATCCCAACGAGGAGAAGAAGGTGCTGAATAGTGGTATGGAGTAGGAAATCCATGTGAATACTTAGAAAACGGATTTTTAGTGGTTTTCTGATAAGGCAACAGAACCAAGAGCAAGTAACAAAGACAGTGAACAAACGGAGCAAGTGGCCCAATCCTTTCTTAGCAAAGGACAAGCCGGTGGAAATACTTATAAGGACCAAACGTTCTCGAGGACACATGGGAATTTTGTCAAGTGCTTTCGCTTCAAATAGCTGAGTACTCTTCTCTGGTATTTGTAAGTGTTGTGTGGGTGAACCTGTGCTAACATACTGCCCTTCCTAGGACTAATACATACTTGTGATTAAACCCCCTGCAAACATCCATAACTACACGAAAGTAACTAAGATACAAATCTAACCACAACCTTAAACTCTCAGATCCTACGCTCCCTTGTGCAAAGGTGTCCTAACTGGGGTTCAGGTTTCTGTCACTCCGGCAACCCCACGATTAGTAGCCAAATACACAATGCATTCCCCTAGGCCCATAAATGGAGAAGTATCATGTAGTCGGTGTTCACATGACACCACTAGAAGAATAGCACCACAACTTAAATACTAAACCATTGAATAATAACTCATCACAGATTCACTACTAACAACATGACTTCTCCATTTCCTCAAGAACACAACGAACTACTCACAAGACATCATATGGATCAAGATCAAAGATGATATGGTAATGGATAACAATCTGAACATAAACAATAATCAATGGTTCCACTCACAAGCATCAACTACAATAGTAATGAACACCGGGAAAGTTTCCCCTACGAACTAAAGCAATATCCAACACAATTGTTACAGCAGGACGGAGTGGTGATGATGGTGTGGATGATGATGATGATCCCGATGAAGCCTATCTTGATTATGGTGTTGATGGCGACGGTCTCCCCTCTCCGAGAAGGAATTCCCCCGACAGAAATGTGTCTGCCGGAGAGATCTTTCTCTCTCGGTGTTTTCCACCCCCAAAGGCTGCGGAAATCTATTTGTGGTCTCTCCCCGAGGTTTAGGGTTTCGAAGGGAAGTTATAGGCGAAGGGGGAGAGTCAGAGGCCGGGCAGGTGGGCCAAACCCACCCTAGGCACGACCTGAGGTGGTCCCACGCGTAGGGGGTGTGGGCTCCCTGCAGCCCCCTTAGATCCTCCTTATGGCTTCCTTCGTCTTCTGGTGAAATAATATGTTTCCATATTTTTCTGGTATTTTTCTGATCTTCGCGATATTGCACCGAAATTCCTTCTTTTCCATCAGAATCTAGACTCCGGTAGTGCATCCTCGAGAATCATCAAACATGCATAAACAGATGAAAAACCATAAGTAATACCTCATAATAAGACAAATATCAATGAATAGAGGTAAATTATGATATAGAATGGTGATGCAAATTCGGCGTATCAATCCTCACATGGATAGGATCCAAACAACAACCAAGAAAGATGATGCAAGAATGTAAAGGTTTGAGCTCTCTATGAAAGATGCGATCGAGTTACTCACCTGAGAGCCCCTCTTGATAGTACAACTATCTATCCTAAATCCGGTCTCCCAGCTAACAACATGAGACCGAAAAAAGAGAAAACCTATCAAGATCGTACCTTTGCCTTGAGAATTTCACTTGATCTTGGTGTAGATGATATTTGTTGGAATTATGCCCTAGAGGCAATAATAAAGATGTTATTTTTATAATTCTTGTTCATGATAAAGTTTATATTCCATGCTAGAATTGTATTAAGCGGAAACTTTGATACTTGTGTGGTTTATGAACAACACCGTGTCCCTAGTACGCCTCTATGGACTAGCTCATTAATTAATGATGGTTAAGGTTTCCTAACCATAGACATGAGTTGTCGATTAATAATGAGATCATGTCATTAGGAGAATGATATGATGGACAGACCCAAATTAAGCAGAGCAATTAGATCGTGTCATCGTGTTCATCTTTGCGAAGCTTTTTCTTATGTCAAGTATTGTATTCCTTAGACCATGAGATAATACAACTCCCTGGTATTGGAAGAAAGCTTTGAGGTCATCAAACATCATCCTATGTGAGGGTGATCATAAAGGTGTCTCTCAGGTGATCGGAAAGTACTTGTTGGGTTGTATGTATCGAGATGGAATTTGTCCCTCCCGATTCGGAGAGATATACTTCGGGCCCACTCGGTAATAGATATCAAAACCGCTTGCAAGCACGTGGTTAAGGAGTTAATCACAAAGTGATATCGGATTATAGAACGAGTGAAGTACTTGATGTGAACAAGATTGAACTAGGTATACCGATACCAACGATCGAATCTCGGGCAAGTAAAATATCGCGTGACGAAGGGAATATATATGGGATTAATTGAATCCTGGCATCATGGTTCATCCGATATGATCATCGATGAATATGTGGGAGTCAATATGGGTTTCTAGGTCCCGCTGTTGATTATTGATAGAAGATCATGTCTGCATATTCTCGAACCCGTAGGGTCACACACTTAACGTGCCTCGATGCTAGGATAGAATGGATAATTGGTTTATGAGGTTTTTTTGGAGTCTCGGATGAGATCCAGGACATCACGATAGGTTCCGGAATGGTCCGGAGAATAAGATTCATATAAAGAAAATCAGTTTTTTGGATTTCGGAATCGTTTCGGAGTATTCGGTATTGTACCGGAAGGTTCTAGAAGATTGCGGAGTGGGACCAATGTGGCCTCACTTGTCGTAGGGGTGTGTGGTCCTATGAGGGAGTGCCCTGGACGCTTTGGGCCAGGGTCACAAGGCCCCATAGGCCCAGCCGGCCAAACCCTAGGGGAAACCCTAGGGAAACCTTCTAGAAGGGGGGGAGACTTGCCCCCCACTCCACCCTTGGGGCCGCCGCCCTAGGGCTTGGAGGAGGGGCCAAGGGGGGCGGGCAGCCCCTATATAAGGTGGGCAGGGAGCGCACCCTCCCCTCACCCGAAAACCCTAGCCGCCAGCTGCTTCCCTTCCTCTCTCTCTCCCGACTGCGTGTAGGAGAAGCCCTGCTGCAGAAACTCTCCACCATAGCACCACCCCGTCGTGCTACAGATCCAATCTATCTCTCCACCCCACTTGCTGGACCGAGGAAGGAGGAGACGTCGCGGCACCGTACGTGTGCATCTCTCGGAGGCGCCGTCACTTGCGGCGTTGGATCGGATCGGATCGCGAGGAGGAGAAGGCTAGTTCAACTACATCACCCACGTTCTGTTAAACGTTTTTGCTGTGCGATTTCTTCAAGGGTATGAAGATCTCATCTATCCCTCTCGTTGATTGCGTCTCCTAGATTAGATCTTGGCTTTCCTATTCGCATTCATAGAAAATTTTGATTTACTATGCTGCGAAACCCTTCAGTGGTATCAGAGCTAGATCTATGCGTAGATGTGTTTCACGAGTAGAACGCAACATGCTTTTTGCGGGCATTGATGTTTTCTGTTGCAAGCCTCTTGTTGTGTACTTCTTATGACACGGTATAGTGAGATCGAAGCGGTCCAGGCCAACTTTATGCGACCTCGTTCGCGAGACCGGCTCCGCACTTGACGTGTGGCTTGTTCCACACATGCGGTTGGTGGATGCATGTTTCTCTCACTATAGTAGTCATGGGATTTACACCAGATGTTGGCAACCATAATATCACCATTGTGCTTTCCGTAGGTAAGAATCGTTCTTAGCTTGTTACTCCCATAAGCCACGTAAAACATGCAACAACAAAGTAGAGGCGTCTAACTTGTTCTTGCAGGGAGTGTTTTGTGATATGGTATGGCCCAAGATATGATGTGTATGTTGTATGCAATGATCATGTTTTGTAATATTTCACGACTTGCATGTCGATGAGTACACAACCGGCAGGAGCCATATGGTTGTGTTTATAATTGTGTATGACCTGTGTGTCAACTTCTTATACGCCATGTAATAGCTTTACTTTATCGCTAAGTAGTTAGCAATCGTTGTAGTTGCTATTCGTGGTGAAGGCAATCATGGTGGAGTGATGGAGATCATGCTGGCGTGCACAAGATGGAGATCATTGCGCGAAGATTGGATATACCATGTCACATAAAATTATATGCATGTGATGTTTATCCTTTTATGTATCTTATTATGCTTAGAACGCGACGGTAGCATTATAAGATGATTCCTCACTTAAATATCAAGATAAAATTGTGTTCTCCCCATGTATGCACCGTTGCGAAAGTTCGTCGTGTTCAAGCACCTCGTGATGATCGGGTGCTATAAACTCTACGTTCACATACAACGGGTGCAAGCCAGTTTTGCACACGCGGAAATACTTGGGTTTTACTTGACAAGCCTAGCATGTACAGACATGGCCTCGGAACACACGAACCGAAAGGTTAAGCATGATTCATATGAATGATATGATCGACAATTTGTTGTCCACCATTGAAACCACATCTCTTCTCGTGAAGATCGGATTAGGTGTGGTGAATTTGGATCGTGTTCACTAAACAACTTGAGGGAAGTTGAATTTAGTGGGAGTTCATCTAGTAATTTGATTAAGTTGAACTAGTTATCATGAACATAGTCTAAATTGTACTTGCAAATTTTGTAGATCAAATGGCTAAGTCCAAATTCAACTTCAACGTTTTTACTGAGAAAGAAAATCTTAAGAACAATGGGTCTAACTTCACCAACTGGTTCCGCAATCTGAGAATCATTCTCGTTGGCGGACAAAAGGACTATGTCCTAGAGAAAGCGCTAGGTGACGCCCCTGCCATTGATGCACTGGCTGATGAAAAAGTTGTTTACTAGTCGTGCAAATATGATTATGGAGTGATTAAGAGTACCATGTTGTTTGCTATGGAATCGGACCTTCAAAATCGTTTTGAGGAGTTCGCCGGGCCCTTTGAGATACTTGAGGAACTGAAAACCATGTTTCAGACTCGGGCCCGTTCTGAGAGATAGGAGATCTCTGAGAAGTTCTTTAACTGCAATATGGAGGAAGGGAGTTCCGTTAATGAGCACGCCATTAAGATGTCGGGCTACACTCAACGTGTTGAACAACTGGACTGCAAGATTCCAGAAGAGCTCAAGATTGACAGAGTTCTGCAATCACTCCCTCCTAGCTACAAAGGTTTTGTAGTTACTCACAATCAGATTGGTTCCACTGATACGATCACTGAGCTCTTCGCTAAGCTGAAAGCTGCGGAGGTGGATATCAAGAAAGATAATCATGTGTTGATGGTCAACAAGACCCCTAGCTTCAAGAAAGGTAAGGGTGCAAAGAAGTCCTTCAAGAAAGGTAGCGGAAGCGTGTTGCCCCTACTGAGAAGAAGCTCAAGTCTGGACCTAAGCCGGACACTGAGTGCTTCTATTGCAAGGACAAGGGTCAGTGGAAGAGCAACTGTCCGAAGTACTTAGCGGACAAGAAGGCTGGCACCATTAAAGGTATATTTGATATACATGTTATTGATGTTTACCTTACTAGCGATCGTTGTAGTGCATGTGTATTTGATACTGGTTCAGTTCCTAATATTTGTAACTCGAAACAGGAGCGACGGAATAGACGGCGGCTAGCAAGGGATAAGGTGACGATGCGCGTTGGCAATGGATCAAGATTTGATGTGATGGTCGTCGGCACGCTCTACTTAGTTTTACCTTTGGGATTAGTTTTAAACCTTAATAAGTGTTATTATGTGCCTGCGTTGAGCATGAACATTATATCTGGATCGTGTTTATTGCAATATTGCAAGACGGTTATTCATTTAAATCGGAGAATAATGGTTATTCTATTTATATGAGTAACATATTTTATGGTCATGCACCTGCTATGAATGGTTTATTTCTTATGAATCTCGAAAGCAATGAAACACACATCCATAACATTGAGGCTAAGAGATGCAAAGTAGATAGTGATAATTTGACTTATTTGTGGCACTGCCGTCTAGGTCATATTGGTGTAAAATGCATGAAGAAACTCCATTCTGATGGACTTTTGGAGTCTCTTGATTTTGAATCATTTGACACGTGCGAGCCGTGCCTCATGGGCAAGATGATCAAAACCCCGTTCTCCAGAATAATGGAGCGAGCATCGGACTTGTTGGAAATCATACATACCGATGTATGCAGACCAATGAGTGTTTCGACGCGCGGTGGATATCGCTATTTTCTCACTTTTACTGATGACTTAAGTAGATGTGGGTATATCTATTTAATGAAACATAAATCTGAAACGTTTGAAAAGTTCAAAGAATTTCAGAACGAAGTGGAAAACCATCGTAACAGGAAAATTAAATTTCTACGATCCGATCGTGCAGGTGAATATTTGAGGTATGATTTTCTCACGCATCTTAAAGCAAGCGGAATCGTTTCACAACTCACGCCACCCAGAACACCACAGCACAATGGTGTGTCTGAACGCCGGAATCGAACTCTATTAGATATGGTGTGATCGATGATGTCTCTTACAGATTTGACGTTATCATTTTGGGGTTATGCATTAGAAACCGCTGCATTCACTTTAAATAGGGCACCATCTAAATCCGTTGGGACGACACCGTATGAACTATGGTTTGGTGCTAAACCTAAGTTGTCGTTTCTTAAAGTTTGGGGATGCGAAGCTTACGTCAAGAAGTTGATGCCGGACAAGCTCGAACCCAAAGCGGAGAAATGCGTCTTCATAGGATACCCTAAGGAAACAATTGGGTATACCTTCTACCACATATCCGAAGGCAAAGTGTTTGTTGCAAAGAACGGATCCTTTCTTGAGAAGGAGTTTCTCTCGAAAGAAGTGAGTGGGAGGAAGGTAGAGCTAGACGAGGTTATTGAACCTTCTCTCGAGTTGGAGAGTAGCGCAAAGACACAATTGTTCGGTGCGTCTTCACCAACAAGAGAGGAAGCTAATGACGAGGATCATGAAACTTCGAACGATGCTACTACTGAACTTCACATGTCGACAAGGTCACGTGCCATTCCTGAATGGCACGGCAACCCTGTCTTACCCGTCTTGTTGTTAGGCAACGGTGAACCCGCGAACTATGAGGAAGCAATGATGAGCCCAGACTCTGAGAAATGGCTAGAGGCCATGAAATCCGAATTGGGATCCATGAGCGAAAAACAAGTATGGACTTTGGTGGTCCCTCCTAGCGATCGTAAGGCCGTTGAGTGCAAATGGATTTTCAATAAGAAAACGGATGCGAATGGTAATGTTACTATCTATAAAGCTCAGCTTGTCGCAAAAGGTTTTCGACAAGTTCAAGGTGTTGACTACGATGAGACTTTCTCTCCCATAGCGATGTTTAAGTCCATTCAGATTTTATTAGCAATTGCTGCATTTCATGATTATGAAATATGGCAGATGGATGTCAAGACTGCATTCCTCAATGGCAACATTGATGAAGAGTTGTATATGATGCAGCCTGAAGGTTTTGTCGATCCTAAGGATGCTGATAAGGTGTGCAAACTTCAGTGTTCCATTTATGGACTGAAGCAAGCATCTCGGAGTTGGAACCTTCGTTTTGATCAAGTGATCAAGAACTTTGGATTTGTTCCAAATTTCTACGAAGCTTGTATCTACAAGAAAGTGAGTGGGAGCTCAGTGACATTTTTAGTACTATATGTGGATGACATATTGATTACTGGAAATGACATTGGTATGCTTAACGATGTGAAGAGTTATTTGAATAAATGTTTTTCAATGAAAGACCTAGGAGAAGCTGCTTATATATTAGGCATCAAAATCTATAGAGATAGACAAAGACGCCTAATAGCTTTAAGCCAAAGTACATACCTAGACAAAGTTCTGAAAAGGTTTAGAATGCATAAAGCAAAGAAAGGTTCATTGCCCATGTTGTCAGGTAAGATATTGAGCAAGGCTCAGTGTCCAGCTACGTTAATAGATAGAGATACTATGAGCAAAGTGCCATATGCCTCAGCCATAGGTTCTATTATGTATGCCATGCTATGTACTAGACCGGATGTGTCCAATGCTCTTAGTTTGACGAGCAGATACCAAAGTGATCCAGGAGTGGAACACTGGACAGCCGTGAAGAACATCCTAAAGTATTTAAATAGGACTAAAGAAATGTTCTTGGTCTATGGAGGTGATGAGCAACTCGTCGTAAAAGGTTACGTCGATGCTAGTTTCGACACCGACCCGGATGATTCTAAATCTCAGACAGGATACGTTTATATTTTGAATGGAGGAGCTATAAACTGGAGAAGCTGCAAGCAAAGCGTGATCACGGGATCTACAACGGAAGCGGAATACATGGCTGCTTCAGAAGCGTCAAGTGAAGGAGTCTAGATCAGGAACTTCATCACTAAGCTTGGTGTGGTTCCAAGTGCCTTGGACCCACTGGAGATATTATGCGATAACACCGGTGCCATAGCACTGGCTAAGGAACCAAGATATCATCCGAAGACCAAGCACATCAACCGCCGTTTTCATATAATTCGAGATTATATAGCAGATGGAGATCTGAAGATTAGCAAAGTACATACGGATCTGAATATCGCAGATCCGTTGACTAAACCTCTTCCACGAGCAAAACATGATCAACACCTTAATGCCATGGGTGTTAGATTGTTGCCAGATGTAAACTAGATTATTGACTCTAGTGCAAGTGGGAGACTATTGGAATTATGCCCTAGAGGCAATAATAAAGATGTTATTATTATAATTCTTGTTCATGATAAAGTTTATATTCCATGCTAGAATTGTATTAAGCGGAAACTTTGATACTTGTGTGGTTTATGAACAACACCGTGTCCCTAGTACGCCTCTATGGACTAGCTCATTGATTAATGATGGTTAAGGTTTCCTAACCATAGACATGAGTTGTCGACTAATAATGAGATCATGTCATTAGGAGAATGATATGATGGACAGACCCAAATTAAGCAGAGCAATTAGATCGTGTCATCGTGTTCATCTTTGTGAAGCTTTTTCTTATTCCTTAGACCATGAGATAATACAACTCCCTGGTATTGGAAGAAAGCTTTGAGGTCATCAAACATCATCCTATGTGAGGGTGATCATAAAGGTGTCTCTAAGGTGATCGGAAAGTACTTGTTGGGTTGTATGTATCGAGATGGAATTTGTCCCTCCCGAGTCGGAGAGATATATTTCGGGCCCACTCGGTAATAGATATCAAAACCGCTTGCAAGCACGTGGTTAAGGAGTTAATCACAAAGTGATATCGGATTACGGAACGAGTAAAGTACTTGCTGTGAACGAGATTGAACTAGGTATACCGATACCAACGGTCGAATCTCGGGCAAGTAAAATATCGCGTGACGAAGGGAATATATATATGGGATTAATTGAATCTTGTCATCGTGGTTCATCCGATATGATCATCGATGAATATGTGGGAGTCAATATGGGTTTCCAGATCCCGCTGTCGATTATTGATAGAAGATCATGTCTGCATATTCTCGAACCCGTAGGGTCACACACTTAATGTGCCTCGACGCTAGGATATAATGGATAATTGGTTTATGAGTTTTTGTTCGGAGTCTCGGATGAGATCCAGGACATCACGAGAGGTTCCAGAATGGTCCGGAGAATAAGATTCATATAAAGGAAAGCAGTTTTTTGGATTTCGGAATCGTTTTGGAGTATTCAGTATTGTACCGGAAGGTTCTAGAAGCTTCCAGAGTGGGACCAATGTGGCCCCACTTGTCGGAGGGGTGTGTGGGCCTACGAGGGAGTGCCCTGGCCGCTTTGGGCCAGGGGCACAAGGCCCCATAGGCCCAGCCGGCCAAACCTTAGGGGAAACCCTAGGGAAACGTTCTAGAAAGGGGGGAAGACTTTCCCCCCACTCCACCCTTGGGGCCGCTGCCCTAGGGCTTTGAGGAGGGTCCAAGGGGTCCGGCCAGCCCCCTATATAAGGTGGGCAGGGGGCGCACCCTCCCCTCACCCCAAAACCCTAACCGCCAACTGTTGCCCTTCCTCTCTCTTTCTCCCGACTGCGTGTAGGCGAAGCCCTGCTGCAGAAACTCTCCACCATAGCACCACGCCGTCGTGCTGCAGATCTAATCTATCTCTCCACCCCACTTGCTGGACCGAGGAAGGAGGAGACGTCGTGGCACCGTACGTGTGCATCTCTTGGAGGCGCCGTCACTTGCGGCGTTGGATCGGATCGGATCGCGAGGAGGAGAAGGCTAGTTCGACTACATCACCCACGTTCTGTTGAACGTTTCCGCTGTGCGATTTCTTCAAGGGTATGAAGATCTCATATATCCCTCTCGTTGATTGCATCTTCTAGATTAGATCTTGGCTTTCCCGTTCGCATCAGTAGAAAATTTTGATTTACTATGCTGCGAAACCCTTCAATCTTGTCCTCCTCAAGATGGAATGCATTTCTTGATTACTCTTACTCGCGCTTGCTTGATGAAGACTTGTGACTTGATCTCTATGCTCCACGGGGACCTCTTCTTTGAACTCGTCTTCATCAATCGATGATCACCGAGGATGACAAGCTTCAAGCATCTGATCTTCTAGAGATGGCGCATCTTGAGCTTGCACTTCTTCATTTCTTCTTAAGTGTTGATCCACTTGAAACTGCTCTTTGCACTTGACTTGATCAACCTCAAATATTCTCATTTCTTCAACATCATTCCAATAGGCCCAAATCACTTGGATATGTTTATTGTTGTTCATTTCTTCATGTCTTCTACCTTGAAGTCAACATATGGTCCAGACGATGCAAATGGACAATTCTTACAAGTGTAACTCAATGCAACTGTTAGTCCATAGAGATTGTCATTAATTATCAAAACCACACATGGAGGCACATATGACCTTTTTAGCAGTCATAAAACATCAAAGTTGCGACTCCATGGCCGATAGCTCACTTCTTTCGAGAGAAATTCCTTCTCTAGAAAGGATCCATTCTTAGCAACGAAGATTTTGCCCTCGGATCAATGATAGAAGGTATACCCAATAGTTTCCTTTGAGTATCCTATGAAGACGCATTTTTCCGCTTTGGGTTCAAGCTTGTCCGGCTGTAACTTATTTACATAGGCTTCGCAACCCCAAACTTTAAGGAACGACAATTTAGGTTTCTTCCCAAACCATAATTCATACGGTGTCGTTTCAACAGATTTAGATGGTGCCCTATTTAAAGTGAATGCGGTTGTTTCTAATGCATAACCCCAAAATGATAGCGGTAAATCTGTAAGTGACATCATAGAACGAACCATATCTAAGAGAGTTCGATTACGACGTTCGGACACACCATTACGCTATGGTGTTCCCGGTGGTGTCAATTGTGAAAGTATTCCGCATTTCTTCAAATGCTCGCCAAACTCGTAACTTAGATATTCACCTCCACGATCAGAACGTAGAAATTTAATCTTCTTGTTACGTTGATTCTCTACCTCACTTTGAAATTCCTTAACGTCTCGAAAGTTTCAGACTTATGTTTCATGAAATATATATACCCATATCTACTCAAGTCATCCGTGAAGGTAAGAACATAACGATAACCACCGCGCGATGCTACACTCATTGGACCACACACATCGGTATGTATGATTTCCAATAAGTCCGTAGCTCGCTCCATCATACCAGAAAATGGAGTCTTAGTCATTTTACCCATCAGACATGCTTCGCATCTTTCAAGTGATTCAAAATCAAGTGATTCAAGAAGTCCATTGTCGAGTTATCGCTCGATTTCAAACGTTTAGCCTCAATGTTATTAATATGTGTATTTCCACTATCGAGATTCAATAAGAATAGACAATCTATCAAAGGTGCATGTGCATAAAACATATTACTCATATAAATCGAACAACCATTATTCTCAGACTTAAACAAGTAACCGTCTCGCAATAAACAAGATCCCGATATAATGTTCATGCTCAACGCAGGCACCAAATAACAATTATTTAAGTATAAAACTAATCCTGATGGTAGTGTTGGAGATATGCCCTAGAGGCAATAATAAATATAGTTATTATTATATCTTTGTGTTTATGATAAATGTTTACATTCATGCTATAATAGTATTAACAAGGAAACATTGATACTTGTGTGATTTGTAAACTTAATTTGAAGTCCCTAGTATAGCCTCTATACATCACTAGCTTGTTGGTTGATAAATGATTGTGGTTTCCCTATCATGAACATTGAGATGTTATCAACAACAAGATCATATCGTTAGGAGAATGATATGGTGGACATACTCGTATAGATAAGCGTAGCATAAAGATCAAGTCATTTTCAATAGTTCAATTGCTATATGCTTTCTGATACATAGTAACCTAATTCCTTCGACCATGAGATCATGCATATCACCTTTGCCGGATGGATGCTTTGATGACATCAAACCCCACACACCGTAATCGGGTGGCTATAAAGGTGGCATTGAGTGTTCGGAAAGTATTGGTTGAAACACATGGATCAAGAGTGGGATTTGTCCATCCATATGACGGATAGATATACTGGGCCCTCTCGGTGAAATGTCATCCAATTAGCTTGCGAGCATGTGACCGCTCACAAGGGATCACATATCACGGAGCGAGAAAAGAGTACTTATCGATACGAGGTTGAACTAGGTATGCGAGAGATACCAAGCGATCATAACCTCGGATAAGTAAACTATCGTGAGACAAAGGGAAATTGGTATCATATGTAAGTGGTTCATTCGATCGCTAAGTAATCGTAGAAATATGTAGAGCCATATGAATTTCCAGATTCCTCTATTGGTTATTGTTCGGAGAAGTGTCTCGATCATGTCCGCATAATTCACGACGTAGGAGACACACTTAAGGATTCGACGTTGTTTGAGTAGTTATGGTATGATGAGAAAGAGACAATGGTGTTGAGTCTCGGATGGGATCCAGGATATCACGAGGTGATCCGTAATGGTCCGGAGAATAAGATTCATATAAGGAAAGTCCGTTTGAGTTGGGGAATGATTCCGTGTTTTCATCGGAATGTTCTAGAATGTTCGAAATGTCCCACTCCGGAGGAAGGGTACATTAATGTGTTGTATCAAGTTGGTATGATTGCATCATGTACTAAGTGTCCTCGCTGTTCCAAATAAAGGATTAAATTGAATCCTAGTTTGAAAAGTCAAATAGCTATATTGAAAAGTCAAATAGCTAAAATTGGAAAGTGGAAAAGAGGAGGGGGGAATCAGTTGGGGAGTTCCTCCTCCAACCGGCAACCCTCCAAGCCGAGTTGGGGAGGGACTCCTCTCCCTCCCCTTGGCCGCCGGCCCCCCTCCACCTATATAAGGAGGGGCAGGGACCCCTCCTAGAGCACACAAGTCCCTCACCTCAAACCCTAGAAGCTGCAGCCCACCATAGCCGTCGCCGCCCCCTTAGGGTTTTGCCCTAGCCGCCGACTTGGGGGTCCCCGGAACCCTAGCCGCCGGCTCTAGCATCCCCTCCTTGGTGTGTCTAAACCCTAGATCGCCGAGGATCTCTCTCATACTCCACCATACTCGCTCCGGCTTAAGGCGAAGCCCTGCGAGATCTCCCCTCTACTTCCGGTACCACGCCGTTGTCTTTGCCGGAATCGCGAGAGAGTGCTACAACCTCCATTTTCGGAACAAGGGAGAGGAAGGTCTTCACGAGAACCGAGCGTGTGATCGATCGACTGCGGAGCAGCTTGGCGGAAGGATCGTCTACGCGATCTTGAGATCGGGAAGAGTACAACTACATCACCCAAGAGAATCCGCTCTCGTTAAACGCTTAGGAATCTTCGAGGGTAAGTTATTCCATCGACTCGTTGCTACAATCTAGTAGATAGATCTTGGCTTGTTTGTTTGTATGCGATAGAAATTTTTTGTTTTCCATGCTACGAAACCCTACAGGTAGATGAAGGGTAGCGTGCCGACCGCGATCACATCAACCTTTGATCCGTTTCCCACGCGCATCGTCACCTCGTTCTTTGCTAGCTTCCGTTTATTCTGCAGCACCTGTTTCGAGTTACAAATATGAGCAACCGAACCAGTATCAAATACCCAGGCACTACTACGAGTACTAGTGAGATACACATCAATAACATGTATATCGGATATACCTTTCTTCTTGATGTTGACGTTCTTCAAATCCGCCAAGTACTTTGGGCAATTCCGCTTCCAGTGACCTTCTCCCTTGCAGTAAAAGCACTCAGTATCAGGCTTAGGTCCAGCCCTGGTCTTCTTCGTCGGCGCGGTAACTTTCTTACCACCCTTCTTGAAGTGTCCCTTTTGCTTAGACTTGCCTTTCTTGAATTTGGTGGTCTTATTGACCATCAACACTTGGTGCTCTTTCTTGATCTCCACTTCGCAGATTTCAACATAGCAACAGTTCGCAACTACTTGTTCATGTTTTGCATATTGTAGTTCATCACAAAGTTCTTGTAACTTGGTGGTAGTGCTTGGAGGACACCGTCAAACTCCAAAGCATTAGGAATCACTATACCCAAGGTTTGAAGTTTGTTTGCGTGCCCAGACATCTTAAGCACATGCTCACCGACGAGCGCCCTCTTCCATCTTGCAGTTAAAGAACTTTTCAGAAGCCTCATAGCTCTCAATTGCCGTGTGAGTCTCAAAGATCAATTTGAGATCACGGACAATATCATGTGGGTCTGAATTCTCAAACCTTTTCTGAAGCTCTGATTCTAAACCATATAAGGTAGCACACTGAACTGTGGAGTACTGAGTCTTCCGAGTGAGGTAAACATTCTTTACTTCATCGGTAGCAGTAGCTGCAGGTGGGTCACCCAGCGGTGCATCCAGCACATAGGTCAAATTACCAGCTGTGAGGACAATCCTCAAATTGCGGAACCAATCCGGGAAGTTGCTTCCATTGTTTTTCAACTTTTCTTTCTCTAGGAACACATTAAAATTGATGGTAGGGGCTGCCATTGATCTACAACATATTTGCAATAGTTTAGACTAAGTTTATGACAAATTGAGTTCAAATTAATAGTAAAATTAATCTAGGTGAACTCCCACTCAAAACAATATCCCTCACATTGGTTTAGTGATCACACGAACCAAATCCACCATATCAACACCGATCATCCCGAGAGTTGATATAGTTTCAATGGCGAACAATCGACATGTTCATCATATCTACTATATGATTCATGCTTTACCTTTCGGTGATCCGTGTTCCGAGACCATGTCTGTACATGCTAGGATCGTCAAGATCAAACCTTAGTTTCCGCATGAGCAAATCTGGCTTGCTCACGTTGTATACACTTGCGGAATCTAACACACCCGATCATCACGTGGTGCTTCGAAACAACAAGCTTTAGCAACGGTGCTAACTAAGGGTGAACACTTTATGACTTGAAATTTATGTGCATGAGGGATCATCTTATAATGCTACCGTCGTTAACTAAGCAATACAAGATGCATAAAGTATTAACATCACATGCAATTCATAATATGTGATATGATATGGCCTTTCTTCTTTGTGCTTCCGATCTCCATATTCAAGCACGAACATGATCTCCATCATCACCGGCATTGCATCAAGGTCAATGACGCTTCTCCATGGTTGTCGTCCACCGGCTTCAACTATTACAACTACTTTGAATAGACACGCGGGTCTTAACAAAATTTAAAGACAACCATATGGCTCCTGCCGGTTGCCAACTTACAATAAGTAACATTTCATACATCAAATATAATCACAATCATGGCCATATCACATCATCGACACCCTCAAAAACAAAGTTAGACGCCTCTAATTTCTTTGCATGTTTTACGTGGTTTGGGGATTTCAATAAGTGTCGTTCTAACTTACGAACATGAACCACAACATTGACACTAGTATTGTTAATCACCCGTTGTAAATTGGATCTTAACTATGCTAGGAGAAACAGGCACCCGCAAAGCCACTTATGCAATACAAGTTGCATGTCAAGCGTGGAGCAAGTCTCATGAACGATGTCATGTAAGGTTAGCCCGGGCCGCTTCATCCCAACATCCCGCAAGATGCAAAGTACACAAGAAGCAATCGACAATAAAAGCATCAACGCCCACAATGACCATTGTGTTCTACTCGTGCAATGGATCTACATATAGACACGGCTCTGATACCACTGTAGGGTTTCGTAGCATGGAAAACAAAAAATTTATATCGCATACAAACAAACAAGCCAAGATCTATCTACTAGATTGTAGCAACGAGTCGATGGAATAACTCACCCTCGAAGATTCCAAAGTGTTTAACGAGAGAGGATTCTCGTGGGTGATGTAGTCGTACTCTTCTCGATCTCAAGATCGCGTAGACGATCCTTCCGGCGCTGCGTTCCGGCAGCGCTCATGATCGGTCACACGTTACTCGGCGAAGACCTTCCTCTCCTTGTTCCAAAGAAAGCGGAGGTTGTAGCACTCTCCTCGCGATTCCGGCAACACAACGGCGTGGTACCGAAAGTAGAGGAGAGATCTCGCAGGGCTTCGCCTTAAGCCGGAGCGAGTATGGTGGAGTATGAGAGAGTCCCTCGACGATCTAGGGTTTAGACACGCCGAGGAGGGGTCAACCCGGCGGCTAGGGTTAGCTAGGCGGCGGCAGCGGTTTGCCCTAGGGCGGAGGCGGCAGTGGAGGTGGCGGCGCCGGCGGCTAGGGTTTAGAGGTGGAGGTGTTGGGTGTCTAGGAGGGGAGCCTTGCCCCTCATTTTATAGGTGGAGGGGCCGGCCAAGGGGAGGGGAGTCCCTCCCCAACTCGTCTTGGAGGTGGGCCGGCGGTGGAGGGGAGGAACTCCTCCCCAACTCGGTTTCCACCTCCCTCTCCACTTCCCAAAAATAGCCGTTTGACTTTCAAATTGCCGTTCGACTTTTTCAAACTAGGATTTGATTAAACCCTTTATTTTGTTCAGCGATGACACCTAGTACATGATGCAATCATATCAACTTGATATAACACATTCATGTACCCTTCCCTCGGTCTTGGGACATTCGAACCTTCTAGAACATTCCCGATGAAAACACCGGAACCATTCCCCAACTCCGAAATAGGACTTTCCTTATATGAATCTTATTCTCCGGATCTCCTCGTGATATCCCGGATCCCATCCGAGACTCCGAACAACATTCGGTCTCTTTATCATCATTCCATAAATACTCAAACAACGTCGAATCCTTAAGTGTGTCTCCCTACGGTTCGTGAATTATGCGGACATGATCGAGACACTTCTCCGAACAATAACCAATAGAGGAATCTGGAAATTCATATGGCTCCCACATATTTCTAAGATTACTTTGCGATCGAATGAACCACTTACATATGATACCAATTTCCCTTTGTCTCACGATAGTTTACTTATCCGAGGTTATGATCGTCGGTATCTCTGCATACCTAGTTCAACCTCGTTACTGATAAGTACTCTTTCTCGTTCGTGATATGTGATCCCTTGTGAGCCAGTCACATGCTTGCAAGCTAATTGGATGACATTTCACCGAGAGGGCCCAGAGTATATCTATCCGTCATATGGATGGACAAATCCCACTCTTGATCCATGTGTCTCAACCAATACTTTCCGAACACTCAATGCCACCTTTATAGACACCCAGTTACGGTGTGGTGTTTGATGTCATCAAAGCATCCTTCCGGTGAAGGTGATATGCATGATCTCATGGTCGAAGGAATTAGGTTACTATGTATCAGAAAGCACATAGCAATTGAACTATTAAAGTGACTTGATCTTTATGCTACGCTTATCTATAGGAGTATGTCCACCATATCATTCTCCTAATGATATGATCTTGTTGTTAATAACATCTCAATGTTCATGATAGGGAAACCACAATCATTTATTAACCAACAAGCTAGTATTATATAGAGGATTTACTACGGACTTCAATTTAAGTTTACAAAAATCACAAGTATTAATGTTTCCTTGTTAATACTATTATAACATGAATGTAAACATTTATCATAAACACAAAGATATAATAATAACTATATTTATTATTGCCTCTAGGGCATATCTCCAACAGTCTCCCACTTGCACTAGAGTCATCTAATCTAGATTACATGGTAATATACCGAACACCCATGGCAGTTTGGTGCTGGTCATGTTTTGCCCTCGGGAGAGGTTTAGTCAACGGATCCGCCACATTCAGATCTGTGTGTACTTTGCAAATCTTTATGTCCACATCTTGGACATGTTCTCGAATAGCGTGAAAACGTAGCTTGATGTGCTTTAGCTTCTTGTGTGACCTTGGTTCTTGCGCATTGGCTATGGCGCCCATGTTATCACAGTAGATAGACATTATGTCCATCGCACTAGGAACCACACCCAGCTCTGTAATGAACTCTTTCATCCATATCGCTTCTTGTGAAGCCTCCGAAGCAGCCATGTATTCCGATTCAGTTGAAGATCTCGCCACAACGCTTTGCTTTGCACTCCTCCAGCTAACTGCTGCACCATTCAAAATAAATACGTATCCAGATTGTGATTTAGAATCATCTGGATCGGTGTTCCAACTAGCATCGGTGTAACCATTAACAACGAGTTGTTCATCACCTCCATAAGAAAGAACCATATCCTTAGTCCTTCTCAAGTATTTAAGGATGTTTTTGACATTGTCCAATGATCCACTCTGGATCACTTTGATATCTGCTAGTTAAACTAACAACATATGCAATGTCGGGTCTAGTACATAACATGGCATACATTAGAGATCCTATGGTGAGGCATAGGAGTCTTACTCATCCTTTCTCTATCTTACGATGTCGGACTTTGAGTTTTACTCAAGGTCGTATTAGCAACATGGGCAAGAACCCTTTCTTGCTATCTTCCATTCGAAACCTCTTTAGAACTTTGTCCAAATATGTACTTTGTGACAATGATATTAGGCGTCTCGATCTATCTCTATAAATCTTTATGCCTAATATGTAAGCTGTTTCGCCAAGATCCTTCATTGAAAAACTATTATTCAAATATTCCTTGACACTATTAAGAAGGTATACATCATTCCCAATCAACAATATGTCATCTACATATAGTATTAAGAATGCTGAGCTCCACTCACTTTCTTGTAAATACAAGCTTCTCCATAAGTTTGTATAAAACCAAAACTTTTGATCACCTTATCAAAACGTTGATTCCAACTTCGGGATGCTTGCTTTAATCCATAGATGGACCGTTGAAGTTTGCATACCTTGTTAGCATCTTTAGGATCGAAAAAACCTTTGGGTTGCATCATATACAACTCTTCATCAATGTCTCCATTGAGAAATGCTGTTTTGACATCCATCTGCCATATCTCATAATCATAATATGCAGCAATTGCTAACATAATCCTCACAGACTTTAGCTTCGCTACTGGTGAGAAAGTCTCATCGTAGTCAAGCTTTATAGACAGTAACATTACCATCAGCATCTGTTTTCTTCTTGAAAATCTATTTGTTCTCGACGGCCTTCCGGACATCCGGTAAGTCCACCAAAGTCCATACTTGGTTTTCGTACATGGATCCAATCTCGGATTTCATGGCTTCTTGCCATTTGTTGGAATCTGGGCTCATCATCGCTTCCTCATATGTCTCAGGGTCATCGGTGTTGTCCACCAACATGACATTCATAACTGGATCATACCAATCAGGAGTGGTACGAGTTCTCGTTGACCTGCGAGGCTCTGTAGCAACTACAACCGAAGTTTCATGATCATCATCATTAGCTTCCTCTCTTATTGATGCAGGCACCACAGGAACTTCTTCCGGTGTTGCGCTACTTGCAATTTCAAGAGAAGGTTCGACAACCTCGTCGAGTTCTACTTTCCTTCCAGTCACTTCTTTCGAGAGAAATTCCTTCTCTAGAAAGGATCCATTCTTAGCAACGAAGATTTTGCCCTCGGATCTATGATAGAAGCTATACCCAATAGTTTCCTTTGGGTATCCTATGAAGACGCATTTTTCCGCTTTGGGTTCAAGATTGTCCGGCTGTAACTTCTTTACATAGGCTTCGCAACCCCAAACTTTAAGGAACGACAATTTAGGTTTCTTCTCAAACCATAATTCATATGGTGTCGTTTCAACGGATTTAGATGGTGCCCTATTTAAAGTGAATGCGGCTGTTTCTAATGCATAACCCCAAAATGATAGCGGTAAATCTGTAAGTGACATCATAGAATGAACCATATCTAAGAGAGTTCGATTACGACGTTCGGACACACCATTACGCTGTGGTGTTCCCGACGGTGTCAATTGTGAAAGTATTCCGCATTTCTTCAAATGCTTGCCAAACTCGTAACTTAGATATTCACCTCCACGATCAGAACGTAGAAATTTAATCTTCTTGTTACGTTGATTCTCTACCTGACTTTGAAATTCCTTAAACTTCTCGAAAGTTTCGGACTTATGTTTCATGAAATAGATATACCAATATCTACTCAAGTCATCCGTGAAGGTAAGAACATAACGATAACCACCGCGCGATGCTACACTCATTGGACCACACACATCGGTATGTATGATTTCCAATAAGTCCGTAGCTCGCTCCATCATACCAGAAAATGGAGTCTTAGTCATTTTACCCATCAGACATGCTTCGCATCTTTCAAGTGATTCAAAATAAAGTGATTCAAGAAGTCCATCGAATGGAGTTTCTTCATACTTCACTCCAATGTGACCAAGGCAGCGATTGCCACATATAGGTCGAGTTATCGCTCGATTTCAAACGTTTAGCCTCAATGTTATTAATATGTGTATTTCCACTATCGAGATTCAATAAGAATAGACCATCTATCAAAGGTGCATGTGCATAGAACATATTACTCATATAAATCGAACAACCATTATTTTCGGACTTAAACAAGTAACCGTCTCGCAATAAACAAGATCCCGATTTAATGTTCATGCTCAACGCAGGCACCAAATAACAATTATTTAAGTATAAAACTAATCTCGATGGTAGATGAAGGGGTAGCATGCCGACCGCGATCACATCAACCTTTGATCTGTTTCCCACGCGCATCGTCACCTCGTTCTTCGCTAGCTTCCGTTTATCTTTGACCTGTTTGAGTTACAAATATGAGCAACCGAACCAAGATCAAATACCGAGCACTACTACAGTACTAGTGAGATACACATCAATAACATGTATATCGGATATACCTTTCTTCTTGATGTTGCCGTTCTTCAAATCCAAGTACTTTGGGCAATTCCGCTTCGAGGACCTTCTCCCTTGCGGTAAAGCACTCGATGTCGGGCTTAGGTCCAGCCCTGGTCTTCTTCGTCGGCGCGGTAACTTTCTTACCACCCTTCTTGAAGTGTCCCTTTTGATTAGACTTGCCTTTATTGAATTTGGTGGTCTTATTGACCATCAACACTTGGTGCTCTTTCTTGATCTCCACTTCTGCAGATTTCAACATAGCAAACAGTTCTGGCAACTGCTTGTTCATGTTTTGCATATTGTAGTTCATCACAAAGTTCTTGTAACTTGGTGGTAGTGATTGGAGGACACGGTAAATACCCAAAGCATTAGGAATCACTATACCCAAGCTTTGAAGTTTGTTTGCGTGCCCAGACATCTTAAGCACATGCTCACTGACGGAGCTGCCCTCTTCCATCTTGCAGTTAAAGAACTTTTCAGAAGCCTCATAGCTCTCAATTGCCGTGAGTCTCAAAGATCAATTTGAGATCACGGACAATATCATGTGGGTTGAATTCTCAAACCTTTTACGAGCTCCGATTCTAAACCATACAAGATAGCACACCGAACGTGGAGTCTTGAGTCTTCCGAGTGAGGTAAACATTCTTTACTTCTTGGTAGCGAGCTGCAGGTGGGTCACCAATGGTGCATCCAGCACATAGGTCAAATTACCAGCTGTGAGGACAATCCTCAAATTGCGGAACCAATCCGCGAAGTTGCTTCCATTGTTTTCAACTTTTCTTTCTCTAGGAACGCATTAAAATTGATGGTAGGGGCTGCCATTGATCTACAACATATTTTCAATAGTTTAGACTAAGTTTATGACAAATTGAGTTCAAATTAATAGTAAAATTAATATAGGTGAACTCCCACTCAAAACAATATCCCTCATATTGTTTTAGTGATCACAGGAACCAAATCCACCATATCAACACCGATCATCACGAGAGTTGATATAGTTTCAATGGCGAACAATCGACATGTTCATCATATCTACTATATGATTCATGCTTTACCTTTCGGTGATCCGTGTTCCGAGACCATGTCTGTACATGCTAGGCTCGTCAAGATCAAACCTTAGTTTCCGCATGAGCAAATCTTGGCTTGCTCACGTTGTATACACTTGCGGAATCTAACACACCCGATCATCACGTGGTGCTTCGAAACAACAAGCTTTAGCAACGATGCTAACTAAGGGTGAACACTTTATGACTTGAAATTTATGTGCTTGAGGGATCATATTATAATGCTACCGTCGTTAACTAAGCAATACAAGATGCATAAAGGATTAACATCACATGCAATTCATAATATGTGATATGATATGGCCTTTCTTCTTTGTGCTTCCGATCTCCATCTTCAAGCACGAACATGATCTCCATCATCACCGGCATTGCATAAAGGTCAATGACGCTTCTCCATGGTTGTCGTCCACCGGCTTCAACTATTACAACTACTTTGAATAGACAGGCGGGTCTTAACAAAATTTAAAGATAACCATATGGCTCCTGCCGGTTGCCAACTTACAATAAGTAACATTGCGTACATCAAATATAATCACAATCATGGCCATATCACATCACTGCACACCCCTGCAAAACAAAGTTAGACGCCTCTAATTTCTTTGCATGTTTTACGTGGTTTGGGGCTTTCAATAAGTGTCGTTCTAACTTACGAACATGAACCACAACATTGACACTAGTATTGTTAATCACCCGTTGTAAATTGGATCTTAACTATGCTAGGAGAAACAGGCACCCGCATAGCCACTTATGCAATACAAGTTGCATGTCAAGCGTGGAGCAAGTCTCATGAACGATGTCATGTAAGGTTAGCCCGGGCCGCTTCATACCAATATCCCGCAAGATGCAAAGTACACAAGAAGCAATTGATAATAAAAGCATCAACGCTCAAAATGACCATTGTGTTCTACTCGTGCAACAGATCTACATATAGACACGGCTCTGATACCACTGTAGGGTTTCGTAGCATGGAAAACAAAAAATTTCTATCGCATACAAACAAACAAGCCAAGATCTATCTACTATATTGTAGCAACGAGTCGATGGAATAACTCACCCTCGAAGATTCCAAAGTGTTTAACGAGAGCGGATTCTCGTGGGTGATATAGTCGTACTCTTCCCGATCTCAAGATCGCGTAGACGATCCTTCCGGCGCTGCATTCCGGCAGCGCTCCCATGATCGGTCACGTTGATTTTCGATGAAGACCTTCCTCTCCCTTGTTCCAAAGAGGCGGAGGTTGTAGCACTCTCCTCGCGATTCCGGCTGTGACGTGGTCTGCCGAAGTAGAGGGGAGATCTCGCAGGGCTTCGCCTTAAGCCGGAGCGAGTATGAGAGAGTACCTCGACGATCTAGGGTTTAGACAAGCCGAGGAGGGGGCAAGCCGGCGGCTAGGGTTAGCTAGGCGGCGGCAGCGGTTTGCCCTAGGGCGGCGGCGGCAGTGGAGGTGGCGGCGCCGGCGGCTAGGGTTTAGAGGTGGAGGTGTTGGGTGTCTAGGAGGGGAGCCCTGCCCCTCCTTTTATAGGTGGAGGGGCCGGCCAAGGGGAGGGGAGTCCCTCCCCAACTCGGCTTGGAGGTGGGCCGGCGGTGGAGGGGAGGAACTCCTCCCCAACTCGGTTTCCACCTCCCTCTCCACTTCCCAAAAATAGCCGTTTGACTTTTTCAAACTAGGATTTGATTAAACCCTTTATTTTGTTCAGCGATGACACCTAGTACATGATGCAATCATATCAACTTGATATAACACATTCATGTACCCTTCCCCTCCGGAGTGCCGGACATTCCGGAACCTTCTAGAACATTCCCGATGAAAACACCGGAACCATTCCCAAACTCCGAAATAGGACTTTCCTTATATGAATCTTATTATCCGGACCATTCCGGATCTCCTCGTGATATCCCGGATCCCATCCGAGACTCCGAACAACATTCGGTCTCTTTCTCATCATTTCATAACTACTCAAACAACGTCGAATCCTTAAGTGTGTCTCCCTACGGTTCGTGAATTATGCGGACATGATCGAGACACTTCTCCGAACAACAACCAATAGAGGAATCTGGAAATTCATATGGATCCCACATATTTCTAAGATTACTTTGCGATTGAATGAACCACTTATATACGATACCAATTTCCCTTTGTCTCACGATAGTTTACTTATCCGAGGTTATGATCGTCGGTATCTCTGCATACCTAGTTCAACCTCGTTACTGATAAGTACTCTTTTCTCGTTCCCGTGATATGTGATCCCTTGTGAGCCAGTCACATGCTTGCAAGCTAATTGGATGACATTTCACCTAGAGGGCCCAGAGTATATCTATCCGTCATATGGATGGACAAATCCCACTCTTGATCCATGTGTCTCAACCAATACTTTCCGAACACTCAATGCCACCTTTATAGCCACCCAGTTACGGTGTGGTGTTTGATGTCATCAAAGCATCCTTCCGGTGAAGGTGATATGCATGATCTCATGGTCGAAGTAATTAGGTTACTATGTATCAGAAAGCATATAGCAATTGAACTATTAAAATGACTTGATCTTTATGCTACGCTTATCTATAGGAGTATGTCCACCATATCATTCTTCTAATGATATGATCTTGTTGTTAATAACATCTCAATGTTCATGATAGGAAAACCACAATCATTTATTAACCAACAAGCTAGTATTATATAGAGGCTTTACTAGGGACTTCAATTTAAGTTTACAAATCACACAAGTATTAATGTTTCCTTGTTAATACTATTATAACATGAATGTAAACATTTATCATAAACATAAAGATATAATAATAACTATATTTATTATTGCCTCTAGGGCATATCTCCAACAGTGAGCTTCTCCGAAATTGGATATTAACAATCTGATCACTATAGCCGATCTTCTCTCTAGTTGGAAAGGTTTGACATTGATAGACTGTCGTCACGCCCACCATAAGTACCAACAGGTAATTTCGTAAGCTTAAGAAGTAATTAACTGGTCAAGGATCAGATACTTCGGTTGCTCTGAACACACGATGTAGTTCAGAATCGCTTGTCTTGCACGGTCTCATTTATCCATTAGGTCGTTAATCCTCTCACATACTCCGTTAACCTAAAATTGAAAGCAATCAATATGATCCATTCATACCATTACAGGAAGACCGAGATATTTGTATCTAAGAGCCTCTATCATAATATCCATAATTGTGCATATTTCTTCTCTCCTTTCCACCTGTGTATTAGGGCAGAAGAAGATGCTCGATTTATGCTTCTTACTCACCAATTGACATGAAGCGAGACAATATTGGGCGAGAACATTCTTCAAGCAATTTTCTTTTTAGATGCATTGGCTTCCATGAGAATAAGGAGTCATCTCCAAACATGAGAATAAAGATCGAGGGTGCATCATGACACACTCTAACTCCATTCAACTTGCCTCAAAGCTCATCTTGGTTTAACAACCGGTTAATCCATCAACACAGAGAAAAAATAGATATGGAGATAGAGGATCCACTTGGTGCAAACCTCTTGAAGGACAGAAAATATCACTTTCCATGGAGTTGATGCAAACTCGATACTAGATAGTGCGCACGCCTGCCATTATCATCTTCACACAGTTAACATAATAATCCCATTCGATGCAGTCATATGCCTTGTGTTGTTCAGCCTCACTGTGCACAAATCATTTCGACCATGTCTCTTCCTCTTAATTTTGTGTGAAGCTCTCTTAAACCACGATCACATTATCTATAAACGCCGAAGAACAAATATGTTTAGATTTTTGTTTTTATCTCGAAATAGGATTTCGCGCAGCTATATTAATATAGCAACCACCCGATATAACTTGAAGAATATTGCTGGGGAAAGCAGCAGACTCATGCCCAAAAGAAAGAAAGAGAGGAGAAAAGAGAAAACAATGTAGACAACGGGCAGATCGATGAAAACAATGACGACTCGAAATCTCTACGCCCTCTCGAGGATTCCCACCACACACTTAGCACTCGGAATTGCCGCACACCAAGCGACACCTTCAAGAAGGAATATGACGACGATGCTGCTGCCCGGACTAGTCCTAGGGTTTTCCCCGGTGCGCGGAGAGAATGGGGAAGGGGTACACCCGAGGCCCTTCAAGGAGGACCAGCGGCGCCCGCAAGCGTCACCGCGTCGGTGCCGACCATGCCTACAGGGATTTCTCCTGACCCCCAAAAAACCACAACCCCAAACGATCCATCACGCTCCACCAAACGTGTCGTCCACCAACATGCGCCACCACGATCTCGCAGACACCATTGTCGGCTCACCGTGGCCGACATTGTGATGCCTGCAAGACCAAGAGGAGACAACCGAGAACGAGGAGTGGTTGTACAACACCCATGCGGGAGGGAACAACCTCCACCGCTAATGGCGGTAATTGACCGGATGTAGCATCTGGAGCAAACCAGGCCTCTTCGGCCCGAGCCCGACCGAGCACAAATCGAGCTCGTGAAGCTCCAGGCGCTGCTCTACAGTAGGCATGTTGCCATCACCACCACCGCAAGCCCGAGCTACTCCTTGGTCCGCTGGAGACAACGTAGACAGGCCCTAGCCTAGTTCGCCCAAACTCAGATGGATCCCAAATGGGCCTAGATATGGGCCAGGAGGGCTACACCGCTAGCCACCACGCCGCTTTGCAGCAAGGGCCGCAACACCACCGCCTCGCCACCTGGAACCACGTCGGAGCCGCTGTTGGCCTAGCCGCACCGCCGCCTGGCCGCATGCCCCCAAGCTGCGCCGCTAGCGCGCGGGGACTGGAGAAGCCCGCCACCGCCGACTCTACCATGGCCCTGCAAGGGCAACGCCCTGCGGCGCCTCCGGCGGCAGTATAAGGGGAGGAGGTCGAGGGGAAGCGGTCGCTGGGAAGGGGCGATGCAGGGGACGCCCGGCCGCCTCGCTCGGGGAGGCGGCACGTGGTAAGGGGGAAGGAGGAGGGTTCCAATTCCAACTCGATCTACACCATTCTTTCTGTCATCCTCTTCCTTCGTGCTCCTTTTTGTTTTATCTCTCGAAACATGATTTTGCCCAGCTTTATAAATAAAGCACACAAGTGAGACCGCTGTTGGCCAGATAGCATAACGCCCAAGGACAGACACACAACACGATACACGATGCTGGGGTAGCAGGACACACACGCCCGAACTAAAACAAGGAAAAAACAAAAAGAAAGAAGACAGAGACGGATCGACTAGACGAGGAAGACAATAACCGATGCGCCCACCGAAGAATGCCCATCACGCTCCGATCCCCGACTCGTCAAGCACCAAGTAGCACCCTCAAGTGGGAAAACGACCGTTGCTCCCCGGACCAGAGAATGACCCTAGGGTTTCCCCTGTCACACAGAGGGGAATGGATGAAGGGAAGCCACGACGCCCTCCAGGAAGGAAGATGCCACACGCGAGCGGCACCGCGTCGACAAGGATTTCTCCCGAGGGCCCTATCCATAACCCCCGAACGAGCCGAAGCATAGGAGAGCCGCGAGGTTGAGACCGCGCCACCACCAAACCTTGCCGCCCACGATCATGCGCCACTCCGGTTCCGACTTCGTCATCATCGTCTCACCAAGCAAGCCAGCACGAAGACTGCAACATCGCAGCACAGATAGAAATGGACCAGGGCCCGCGATACCGCGGCCGTGCGGGAGGGAACTTCCTCCACCGCCAGCGGCGATAGTCAACCGGACGTGACCGCAGACAAACCAGTCCACCATAGGTTTGGACGGGCCCAGCAGGCCCGTAAAGCCTCCGTGGAGGCAAACCAGTCCCATGGCGGTCCGGCCGGGCCCCGACGGGCCCGTAAAGTCTGCCACCACGCTGCAACAGGCCGGCCGAGGACAACGAGGATCCCGTCCACCCTAACCCGCCAAGATCTGCAGCACAACCAAAGCAAAGCCGACCCGCCTGCCTAACCCAGATCCGGGCTCAAATGGGCCCGATCTGGGCTGCCATGGTCACGCTCGCCCCGAGCTCTGCCTGCCACGGATGCGTCGCGCTGGCCCGCCGCCAAGACCGCGCCGCCGCGCTGGCTTGCCCCCTTCCGACACAGGCCCACCCAAGAGCCGGGCCGAAGCAGCACAAACCCAGATCGGGCCCGAATGGGCCCAGATCTGGGCCGCACCACCCTGGCCGCCAGCTCCTGCCAGAGCCCCGCCGCAACACATCACCGCCGCCGCCTGCCACCTCCTGGACCCGGCAGCCAGCAGGGAGCTGCGCCGCCACCCAGCGGCAGTGAGGGGAGGGAGGGGGATGGAGGAAGGCCCCTAGAGGCGGTGGCGAGTGAGCCCTCCCGTCGCCCACGGTAGCGACGAGGAGGGGCTGTTTTTTCGCGAACTCTAGTCCAATAATAATCCTCCTTTTTGTTTTTACCGCAAGCTTATCCTTCTTAGCTAACCTCAAATGAATTAAGCACGTTTAGGAAAAAGATTAGGCGCAGTAAAGTTGCCACGGCAGCACGCCTTCCTGAAAAAAGTGCACGCAGAACATCACGCAAGCTCGCGAGCACGCCTGCACTGCACGGAAACATGCTGAAGCTGTGTTACGCTTACGCATGTGTGCGTTAGACAAGATCGAAATCCTTTTTGGAAGTTGGAACGCGGGCACCGGAGCTTTGCTTTTGCGTCTCCGTTCCAAATTCAAAGAAATGACGCGGGCACCGGAGCTTTGCTGCCCCCGTGAGAGTCGGGACCTCCAAAAGGCGCTCCCGGAGTTCCACGAAAACGGCGCATCTATAATTTTGTTCAATTCCAATTCATTGGGTTTCAGCAACTATCTTTGCTGTGCTGCAATGGACGCCATGGAAAGAGGCCAGAGCTCGCCACGGCTGCCTAAGGTAATAATGTCTTTGGTCTGTAAATTGCGATCGATCAGTCATAAATGTACAACACCTGGTTTCAGATATCTAACACATAGGACACCATTTTTTCCTGATTTTACAGAGTCGGAGCTCGAAGATCGACGACGAAGAGGGCCTCAGGGTGCCGCTGATACACGACAGGAAGACCGGCAGCCGAGCGCCGGCGGTGGTCCTCGCGTTCGAGTGCCTGGAGAGCACGGCGTTCAACGGCATCGCCACCAACCTGGTGCTCTACCTTCAGAGCGTCCTGCACGGCAGCAGACTCGGCAGCGCCTCCAACGTCACCACCTGGATCGGCACCAGCTACCTCACCCCCGTCTTCGGCGCCATCCTCGCCGACACCTTCTGGGGCAACTACAACACCATCCTCGTCTCCCTCCTCGTCTACCTCCTTGGTATGATGCTGGTCACCTTCTCGGCTCTAGACCCGGCGCTCGGCTCGCACACCGTCGCATTCGCGGGCCTCTACTGATGGATTTGCCCAAGGATCATATATACACACATATGATGGTGCTATCCAAGATACACACATAAATATGGTGGAGAAGATGAACACACGCGAGAGTTGCAGCACACACACTTGTGCTTTCTTTTCTGTATTCCACACTCCTCAACATACGTCAGCTGGTTACAATGGTTTATATAGCCAAACTCACACGACTATTACGTAGCCACTAACCCACTAACGTCATGCATAAACACTAACACACCCTGGCCTATTTTTAAGCCTGCAGCCACGCGACTCGGCCACTCGACCCACTGGCCAGGCTAGATGCATGCAGCTACATCGAAGGAGCCACCGCATGCACCTCCTCTAAACTAACTTGATCACTTCTGGAGCTAGTTTTGCGCTGGGTACAGACGTGCTTATCCTCTCATCTAACCATTAGCTTCTCTACACACTGGTCGCATCTCCATGTGTGTAAACTTTGCAGCTTTCCGGCCGGACGACTTGATTACACGAACAACTCAAACAAACAAATACGGTGAGCTACAAACTAACAAGATTTGTTCCAACATCTACCTCGTCGCGTTCGGCAGCGGCGGCGTGCGCGCGGCGCTGCTGCCGTTCGGCGCGGAGCAGTTCGACGAGGACAACGCGGTGGACCGGGAGCGGAAGATGTCCTTCTTCAGCTGGTTCTACGTCTGCGTCGACTTCGGCATGATCGTGTCAGGGCTCTTCCTCGTGTGGGTCCAACAGAACGTCAGCTGGGGCCTCGGCTTCGGAATCGCCACGGCCTGCATCGCGCTCGCCTTCGCCGGTTTCGTGCTCGCCACGCCCATGTACACGCGCCGCGTGCCCACCGGCTCGCCGTTCAAGAGCCTGTGCCAGGTCGTGGTCGCCGCGTGCAGGAAGGCCGCCCTCCGCGTCCCCGCCGACGCCGCCGTCCTCTACGAGGTGAATGACAAGGTCGATCAGCCCAGGATCGAGCACACTGAGGAGCTCACGTTCCTCGACAAGGCGGCCATGGTGGTGGACTCGGACCTGGAAGAGGTGGCGACCAACGTCGATGCCTCCGTGGCGGGATCATGGAGGCTGTGCACGGTGACGCAGGTGGAGGAGCTCAAGATCCTAGTGCGGCTGCTTCCAGTATGGGCGACGAGCATCGTGCTGTCGGCGGCCTACGCGCAGCTCAACACCACGTTCGTGCAGCAGGGCAGTGCCATGGACATGCGTGTCATGTCGTTCACCATCCCGGCCGCGTCCATGGTGTCCTTCGAGGTGGTCTGCGTCCTGGCGTGGGTGCTCGTCTATGGTTCAATGATCGTGCCGGCACTAAGGAGCTTCTCCCCGGCGAGCGGCGAGCCGTCGCAGCTGCGGCGGATGGGCGTTGGCCGGCTTCTCATGGCGTGCGCCATGGCCGTCGCGGCGCTCGTCGAGATGAGAAGGCTGGACGCCGCCTGGAGCGGGGAGTCCATCAGTATCGCGTGGCAGACGCCGCAGTACTTCGTGCTCGCCGGCGCGGAGGTGTTCTGCTACATCGCGCAGCTGGAGTTCTTCTACACCGAGGCGCCGGAGTCGATGAAGAGCATGTGCACGTCCTTCGCGCTGCTCACCGTGGCGCTGGGCAGCTACACGAGCTCGCTTATCTACGCCGTCGTCAACGCGCTCACGGCTACCGGCGGACGGCCTGGGTGGATATCGGACGACCTCGACCAAGGGCATCTCGACTACTTCTTCTGGACCATGGCGACGCTGTGCACGCTCAACTTCGTCGTGTACAGCGCCTTCGCCAGGAACTACCAGGTGAAGACGGTCGTGCCGTGATCGTCTGGTTTTACTCGTCAGCGTACATAAGAACACGTCAGATTTCGCACTGCCCGCGAAGTGTGATGCATCAGTTTTTTTTTTTTAGCTTTGCTAGTTCTCTCGTGCGCGACAACTTATTATGTTTGGAAGACACAGTTGACTGTGACACTGACGTCAGCTTAGTTTGATTCGGCCCGTTGCATTTCTCTATGGGATTTGCTAATTCTCAGCTAGCTGAGATTTAGCTTAAGGCATAGTCATCTCGTCGTCCGTCGTCCGTCCGATTTGCTCCCAGCATTAAAATTTGTGCACGTGTACCGGCCGGTTTGATCCCGCATGCGTGCCCCGCGCCGCGGTTGACTCGTCGCGATTATCACGTATGCAGAGTACACAGGATTGTCCAATACTAGCCTAGCTCAGCCTTTTTGCTTTGTCTCTTTTTTTCTGCGTGTCTTTTCCTGCTTTTTGTTTGAACAAGCGTGTCTTTTCTGCCTTTTTCTGCCCTGGTTTGTCAGGGCAATAAACATGCCAATTTTTTGTTTTGTTTTGAGCGGCAAGCAACGGCAGACATGTATTGATTGTCCAAAAATAGTGTGTGGCTATGTTTTTTTTTTGGAATTTTTCCAGCGTAGTTGTTCCTATTTTCTATACTTTTTTACTAACATTTATTTCTTGCTTTTTCTGCCCGAGTTTGAGTAGTTTGGTCCACGAAGGTTGTGGGGTCAGCCCTTTTTTTTGTGTCGTTGTGGACTCTCTAGTGGGTCGTGGCCTTTTTTTGGTCCTCCAATGTGCCATGCTGATTGTTTCATTGTCTCGTTCTTTTCTCTTCGCTGTTATCGACTTCTTTTATTCCCTTGTTCTTTTCTCTTCCTCATTAGTGAGGTCGTCTATTTTTCGGCACCGGAGCTTCGCTGATTTACATCGATGTCGGTTCTTCTCCCGCGACTACGGTGAAGACCGGCAGAGTCCCATTGATTTCGATGGGTTCTTCTCTGGCACTGGTCTCTTTTTTCGGTGGGGTTGTATTTGACTAGGTATCTTATGCTTGTTGATTTTTTATAATTTCCTTCATAATGTTCTACATATTTATTGTTGCAAGTTTTATGTGGTATCATGGTTCTTGTAACAGTGAGGACAGGAGAAGAGTTTTCTGCCAGTTATCAATACTTTTTTGCAGTGTTTTTGTATTTTACTTGTAGTGTAAGAGTCTTGGTTTTTTAAGCTAGACTACCTAAATGTTGGTTGCATTAGTTTCACATTGGTCAAGCAAAATGTATAGGACCATATGTCCTTGGTTGCAACTGGACTTGCAACTGGTTTTTATCGGGAATAGATACTAAGATTGCAAGGATTGAAATGTTATTTTCTTGTTTCATGATCTCTTCTTACCATGAGTTACAACGGTACTTGCAACTGACTTTCTGGCAAGTTGCAACTGGGTTGCATTTGAGCATTGTTTCATGATCCCTTCTTACTATGAGTTGCAAAGGGACTTATAACCGGCCGAGTTGCAATTGAGGATTATTTTGTGATCCCTTCTTGCTATGAGTTGCAAAGGGACTTGTAACTGGTTTCTCGGCGAGTTGTAGCTAGGGTTATAACTAAGGATTGTTTCATGGTCTCTTCTTACTATGAGTTGCAAAGGGACTTACAACAGGCTTTCACGGTGAGTTGCAACTAGGGTTGCAAATAAAGATTTTTTTCTTGGCCTTATATTACTATGAGTTGCAATTGTACTTGCAACTGGCTTTCTCAAAGAGTTGCAATTGAGGTTGCATCTAAGGATTGTTTTTGGGGATTTGCTAATTCTCAGCTAGCTGAGATTTAGCTTAGCGCATAGTCAAGTCGTTGTTCGTTCGATTTGCTCTGCGCGTCAAGATTCGTGCCCACGTACAAGCCAATTTGCCGTGCGGGATGCCGCGCGCGCGTTCGCTACCTGCCGTTGCTTGCCTACATTGTCCGTGTTCAGTTCTCGTTGTTGGATTGTGTAATGGGCTGCTTTGGGCTCTTTTTTTTCTTTGTTTTGTTTTCTACACCTTTAGTTTTTGTCTTTTCCTACTCCTTCTGATCCAAATTACTTGGCTTACATTTGTCTAGATTCGGTTGTTTGTAGACTTGTTTTTGTGCTAGATACATCCGAATTTAGACAAAACCAAGCAACTAATTTGGGTCGGAGGGAGTACTTTTATTTTTAAATTTATGTATTTTCTTGCTGTGTAGTTGGGGTTTGATCCGGGTGGTAAAAGCTATAGACGAGTAGATTTTTTTTGAGCGGCAAGTAACAGCCTTCATGTGTATAGATCGTCCAAAATTAGTGTGTGTTTGTGTTTCTTTAATTTTTTACCGTAGTTGTTTATGTGACTGTACTTTTTTCGCTCACATTCATTTTTGCGTGTTTTTGTCTAGGTTTGGGTTGTTTGGCCCGCGAAGGTTGTGTGATCCGCCATTTTTTGTTGTTTTGGGTTGTTGGGTTGTGGCCTATTTTTGTTCTCTCGTGTGTCCGGTTCAGTGGGTCATTGCCCCGTTATTTTGTCTTCCGGTGTTGACTTATTTTATTCGAAGAGGTCGAGAGTGGGGGAGGTCGATGGATATCAGACGATAGCAGCGGAGACGGGGGCAGAAACAGGTCGTTGATTTGACCCGCGGTTGTTTTTCTGGTGCTAGAGCCCCACTAATTTGCATCCACGTCGGTTCTTCTTCGAAGACTATGGTGGAGAGAAGCTGAGTCCCGTTGATTTTGATAGGTTCTTCTTTGATGCCAGTTTTTGAAACACAAATGGGGTTGCAACTAGGGTTACAGCTGGACTGTGAGTTGCAATTTGAAACGCAACTGAACTTCTCCCCAGATGGTATAGAGAGGGATTTGCAACTAGGGTTGCGACTGAGAATTGTGAGTCTCGAGTTCCAACTTGACACGCAACTGGTCTTTCTACCCTAATGGTATAGAGAGAGAGTTGCAACTAGGGCTGCAATTGAGGACTGTGTTGTTCTTTTGTCTTTTTTATCCTTGAGTTGCATCTGGACATGTAGTCGGCCTTCTCCTTGATGATATAGAGAGTGAGTTGCAACTAGGGTTGCAGCTGGACTGTGAGTTGCAATTTGAAACACAACTGAACTTCTCCCCTGATGGTATAGAGAGGGAGTTGCAACTAGGGTTGCAACTGAGGATTGTGAGTCTCGAGTTGCAACTTGACACGCAACTAGCCTTTCTACCCTAATGGTATAGAGAGGGAGTTGCGACTAGGGTTGCAACTGGTGGTATAGAGGGGGAGTTTCATCCAAGGTTGCAACTAAGGACTGCGTTGTTCTTTTGTCTTCTTAGGTATGAGTTGTAATCGGAATCGCAACTGCTCTATCTTGCATATGAGTTGTAGATTAGGAAGCGACTTGTCTTTTTGGTAGGTATGAGTTGCAGTCAGAATCGCAACTGGTCCATGTTTCATAAAAATTACAATCAAACTCATAAACTTGTCTTTTTCATAGAGGTATGCGTTGTAGTTGGACCGCCAACTTGTCCATGTTTCATATGAGTTGCATACTAGTAACTAAATTGTCTTTTCCATATGAGTTGCAATCAGACTCACAACTATTCCATGTTTCATATGAGTTGCAACTGGACTCACAACTGACTTGTATTTTTCCATAGAGGTATAAGTTGCAATCGGAATCACAATTGGTCCATATTTTTTATGAGTTGCAATTGGACTCGCAACTGACTTGTCTTTTTTATTAGACGTATCAGTTGCAATCAGACTCGCAACGGGTCAATATTTCATATGAGTTGCATTCAGACTCATAACTAGTCCATGTTTCATATGATTTGGGATTCAGAATTGACTTTGTCTTTTTCTTAGGTATGAGTTGCAATCGGGCTCGCAAATATTTCATAAAGATATGAGTTGCAATCAGACTCGCAACTATTCCATCTCCCCTGGTGTATAGAGGGGGAGTTGCATCTAGGGTTGTAACTGATGATTATGTTATTATTTTGTCTTTTTTATCCTTGAGTTGCATCTCGACATGCAACCGGCCTTCTCCCTGATGATTGGAGAGGGGGTTGCAACTAGGGTTGCAGCTGGACTATGAGTATCAAGTTGCAATTTGACATGCAACTGAACTTCTCCGCTGATGGTATAAAAAGGAAGTTGAAACTAGGGTTGCAACTGAGGATTGTGAGTTTCGAGTTGCAACTGGCCTTCTCCATGAATATAGAGGGACGAAGTTGCAACTAGGGTTGCAACTGAGGATTGTGTGTCTAGATTTGCAAGTCGACACACAACTGGACTTCTCCCCTGATGGTATAGAGGGGGAGATGCAACTAGGGCTGCAATTGAGGACCGCGTTGTTCTTTTGTCTTTTTATCCTTGAGTTGCATCTCGACATGTAGTCGGCCTTCTCCCTTATGATATAGAGAGTGAGTTGCAACTAGGGTTGCAGCTGGACTGTGAGTTGCAATTTGAAACGCAACTGAACTTCTCCCCTGATGGTATAGAGAGGGAGTTGCAACTAGGGTTGCAAACTGAGGATTGTGAGTTTCGATTTGCAACTTGACACGCAACTGGCCTTTCTACCCTAATGGTATAGAGAGGGAGTTGCAACTATAGAGGGGGAGTTGCATCTAAGGTTGCAACTAAGGACTGTGTTGTTCTTTTGTCTTCTTAGGTATGGGTTGTAATCGGAATCACAACCTTCTCTATCTTGCATATGAGTTGTATATTAGGAAGCGACTTGTCTTTTTGTTAGGTATGAGTTGCAATCGGAATCGCAACTGGTCCATGTTTCATAAAAATTACAATCAAACTCATAACTGACTTGTCTTTTTCATAGAGGTATGAGTTGTAGTTGGACCGCCAACTTGTCCATGTTTCATATGAGTTGCAATCAGACTAGTAACTAAATTGTATTTTCCATATGAGTTGCAATCAGACTCACAACTGGTTCATGTTTCATATGAGTTGCAATTGGACTCACAACTGACTTGTATTTTTCCATAGAGGTATAATTTGTAATCGAAATCACAACTATTCCATGTTTCTTATGAGTTGCAATTGGACTCGCAACTGACTTGTCTTTTTTATTAGACGTATCAGTTGCAATCGGACTTGCAACGGGTCAATATTTCATATGATTTGCATTCGGACTCATAACTAGTCCATGTTTCATATGATTTGGGATTCAGAATTGACTTTGTCTTTTTCTTAGGTATGAGTTGTAATCGGGCTCGCAAATATTTCATAAAGATATGAGTTGCAATCAGACTCGCAACTATTCCATCTCCCCTGGTGGTATAGAGGGGGAGTTCCATCTAGGGTTGTAACTGAGGATTGTGTTATTCTTTTGTCTTTTTATCCTTGAGTTGCATCTCGACATGCAACTGGCCTTCTCCCTCATCATATAGAGAGGGGGTTGCAACTAGGGTTGCAGCTGGACTGTGAGTATCAAGTTGCAATTTGACATGCAACTGAACTTCTCCGCTGATGGTATAAAAAGGAAGTTGAAACTAGGGTTGCAACTGAGGATTGTGAGTTTCGAGTTGCAACTGGCCTTCTCCATGAATATAGAGGGACGAAGTTGCAACTAGGGTTGCAACTGAGGATTGTGTGTCTCGAGTTGCAAGTCGACACACAACTGGACTTCTCCCTTAATGGTATAGAGGGGGAGATGCAACTATGGCTGCAATTGAGGACCGCCTTGTTCTTTTGTCTTTTTTATCCTTGATTTGCATCTCGACATGTAGTCGGCCTTCTCCCTGATGATATAGAGAGTGAGTTGCAACTAGGGTTGCAGCTGGACTCTGAGTTGCAATTTGAAACGCAACTGAACTTTCTCCTGATGGTATAGAGAGGGAGTTGCAACTGAGGATTGTGAGTCTCGAGTTGCAACTTGAGACGCAACTGGCCTTTCTAACCTAATGGTATAGAGAGGGAGTTGCAACTAGGGCTACAATTGGACTTCTCCCCTTGTGGTATAGAGGGGGAGTTGCATCTAATGCTGCAACTAAGGACCGTGTTGTTCTTTTTTTCTTGTTTATCCTTGAGTTGCAACTCTACACGGAACTGGCCTTCTCCCTGATTATATAGAGAGGGAGTTTCAACTAGGGTTGTAACTAGACCGCGAGTTTCTAGTTGCAATTTGAGGACTATGTTGTTCTTTTGTATTTTTTATCCTTGAGTTGCATCTCGACATGTAGTCGGCCTTCTTCCTGATGATATAGAGAGTGAGTTGCAACTAGGGTTGCAGCTGGACTGTGAGTTGCAATTTGAAACGGAACTGAACTTCTCCCCTGATGGTATAGAGAGGGAGTTGCAACTAGGGTTGCAACTGATGGTTGTGAGTCTCGAGTTGCAACTTGACATGCAACTAGCCTTTCTACCCTAATGGTATAGAGAGGGAGTTGCAACTAGGGTTGCAATTGGACTTCTCCCCTGGTGGTATAGAGGGGGAGTTGCATCTAAGGCTGCAACTAAGGACTGTGTTGTTCTTTTGTCTTTTTATCCTTGAGTTGCAACTCGACATGGAACTGGCCTTCTCCCTGATTATATAGAGACGGAGTTTCAACTAGGTTTGTAACTGGACTGCGAGTATTTGGTTGCAATTTGACACACAACTGAGATTCTCCCCTGATGGTATAAAGAGCGAGTTACAACTAGGGTTGGAACTACACTGTGAGTCTCGAGTTGCAACTTGACACGCAACTGGCTTTCTCCGTTGATAGTATAGAGGGTGATTTGCAACTAGAGTTGCAACTAAGAACTAGCCTTGAGTTGCATCTCGACACGCAACCAACTCTTGCAGCGGTTCTTTTTCTAGCGTCGGATCCCCACAAATTTGTGTCGACCAATAGCGGCGGAGAGCGTCGGAGTCTAGTTGATTTCGATAGGCTCTTCTTCGGCACATGTCTCTTTTTTCCGTGTGGTAGTATTTGAACAAAAAAATATGCTCATTGACTTTTTTTTATGATTTCCTTCCCATTGTTCTACAAATTCATTGTTGCAAGTTTTATGTGGTATCATGGTTCTTGTAACTGTGAAGAGAGGAGAAGAGCTTTATGTAAGTTATCAGTTCTTTTTAGAGTGTTTTTTACTGGTAGTATAACAGTCTTTGATTTTTGAGTTAATTAATTTTTTTGCCATCCAGACTGCTTGATGTTGGTTGCACTAATTTCACAATGATCAAACAAAATGCATAACACCACATATTCCTTCTTATGAGTTGCAATTGGATTTGAAATTGGTTTGTTCTTGAGAGTTGCAACTAGGATTACAACTGAGGATTGAAATATAATTTTCTTATTTTGTGGTTTCTTCTTAATATGAGTTATAACTGGACTTGTAACTGACTTAACTAAGGTTGCAACTGAGGGTTGTTTCGTGCTATGAATTGTTGTGAATTGTTGTTCCGGCTGTGTCGACTTTTGCCCTGGCATGCAACTATGATTTATCAAATGCGAATAGAGTTGCAACTAAGATTTTACGGTGACAAGTGGTTTTTTATGATGCAAGTTACGAATGTGCAAGTCGGTTGCAATTAACTTGTCTATATCGAAAATAGATGTCACCGATTTGTCTAGATTCACATGTAATACTCTCTCTGACCCATATTAGTTGACTCAATTTTGTCTAGATACGGATGCATCTAGACTAGATAGTTACTAGATACATATGAATCTAGGCAAACTTGAGTCAATTAATATGGGTTAGAAGGAGTACTAAAATATGCCTAAATATCGTTGTGTGTCTATACAAATCTGAAAGTATTTTTACCCATTAGTTTAGTTGAGAATTAGCAAATATTCTTAATAATTTATCTGAAGTTGGACGACAAAGGGCCACCACTCATGTATACGTCACTGCCTAAGAGCTTTTTGTGAAGGACCGGCCGGGTGGGTGTGCATGTTTTAACACTCCAAAAGCACACAGCATGTCACGCGGGACGGATAATAAAAGGTCGCGCGCGGGGTCCGAGTTTGATGGCGCCACACATCCCTACTTGCACCGTGGACGTACGCGCGTATGACGTCACCTGACTGAGAATTAACAGTCAGCTGAGCCTTAGATAGACCCTTTCTTTATACCCGGGTTTTGTTCTCGTTAGACATTTGGTGTCTTGTTAGGCTTTTCTTGTCTTTCTGTTGTTGTTGTTGTCTTGTTGGGCTGGACATTTTTGTTGTCTTTGTTGACTATAGGCTATAACTTGACTTCTTCTATCATCTTATTAAAAAGAATAAAACGACAAAAAGCTATTGATGCCTTACCGTGGCTACTACGGACACAGCTCCAAGTCATTTTATTATCTCCCTAGGAAAAGGTCATTTTGTTATCTCTCAAAAAATATATTGTATTAGTTAATTGGGTGTGCAACTAAAAACTATTATTACAAATGTGAAGAACATATACAAACAATGAAAAAAAATCATGACACAAAATTATGTAAACCTATTATTACGCTTGATTTCTCATAGAAAAAATTATCCCATCGCTAGCAAGGAAAATCTCGATATTAAAAATTTAAAAAGAAAAAATTATTATTCCTATGGTATAATCTTCATAATGTCGAGTCTAATATATCCCTAAAAAATCTAGTTGGGAGTCTAGTTGTGACTCTTAGTAAAACATAAAGAACCACGAAAACAATCTCTAGTTGCAACTCTCTCTTTCCCACCCCTATGAGAAACGCCAGTTGCAAGTAAAGTTGGGACCCGTGGTAAAAAAAAAGGGTCAGATCAACAATCCTCAATTGCAACCATATTTGCAACTCTTCCATGAGAAAATCCAGTTGCAACCCCGGTTGGAAACTCCACCTTCACTGTGAGAAAAGTCAGTTGTTAGTCCAGTTACAACTCGTAGTGAAAAATAAAGGAGCACGAAAATAATCCCCAGTTGCAACAGTAGTTGAAACTCCCTCCCCCCTCCCCCGCCCCCGTGAGAAAAGCATGGTGTCATTAAAGTTGCGACCCGTGGTAAAAATAAGGGCCACGACAACAATGCTTAATCGTAACCGTATGGCCTTTCTCGTGCGAGTCAAGTTACGGCTCATAGTAAAAGAAGGATCCACGACAACAATCCCGAGTTGCAACCGGAGTTGCAACTACCCATGAGAAAAATCTAGTTGCAACCCCCCACCCACCCACCCACCCACTTGCAAACTTCTACTTCCCCAGTGAGAAAAGCCAGTTGCAAGTCCAGTTGCGACTCATAGTAAAAAGAAGGCCCGACAACAACAATCCTCAGTTGCAAATGTACTTGCAACTCGCACACGAGAAAATCAAGTTGCAACCCCAGTAGGAAACCACCCCCTACATGTGAGAAATGCCAATTGCGAGTTCAATTGCGACTTGTAGTAAAAATGAAGGGATCTCAAAAACAATCCCCGAGAAAATCCAAGTTGCAACCGCAACTGCAAATCTCCCCCTCCCCCATGAGAAAACCTAGTTGTGAGTCCAGTTGCAACTCATAGTAAGAAAATACTTGATGGTGAATTTTTTGATGTTTATTCATTTATTGTAAATGTTCATATTTTAGGTACTCCCTCCTTATCGTAATATAGTACATACAAGGTTTTTAAAAAGTCAAACATCACCAAGTTTGACTAAGTTTATTGAGAAAATTATTTATATCTAAAATACCAAATATATACCATATGAAAATAATACATCACAGTGAATCTAATGAAATTGATTTAGTGTTCTAGACGTTGACGGTCAAACTTGATAATGTTTGACTTTTATAAAAAACTATATGCGCTACATTTTAGCAAGGAGGGAGTATAAACTTGGTTAAACTTTGAAAACTTTGACTTTCATCTGATTCTTAGACACTTCAATTTTTTGTACGGAGGAAGTACAAATGCAGATCATAGCGCAAAAACAACGACAAACTACAATACAAACAATCAGATAAAAGCGAACTACAAAAAGGAACAAACAAATCAGAGAAAAACAACAACGAGGTAGCAAATATCGCAATACATCTTACTTTCGAAAACCTTGCCGGCGTTAGCACAGGCTCCTCCACCTTCCCTCTTCCCCTTCTTAAAATAGATGTATTAAATTTGTTTAAATATGAATATCTAATACTAAATAATGCCTAGACAAATCCAGATATTCATAAATTTGTGACATTTATTTTGAGACGAATGGAGTATATACAATGAAATTTAGAATGTGCAGACAATTAAGCAAAAAAAAACTATGCCAATAGAACATGTGCCAGTCAACAACAAAAATCCAACAACAGCCGGTGACAAAAAATAATCTTATTAAACATCCCTGGTGGGCCACGACGGGAGATGGAGCGAGATGCAACAACAAACCAAACGCAAGCCAATCCGACACCGATCTTGGCGCACGCGCGACAAAATCAACGGACAACAACGTGACTGCGACGGAACGTACGTCACAACTGACTGTGACTTAGCAATTCCGATTATGTTCTCTCACACAATTCGGTTTACCTCGCGATTTGTGCAATGTGGAAATTGCAACTAAATTGTAACTGAGATTTTAATGAGTTACAACTAAAAATTAGTACAAATTTTATAAATTGCAACTAGGTTGCAACTAAGAATTAACATAAATATTAGGATAACGTCAACCGATCTAGACATAAAAAGTTCTTATATGCAACTAAGATCTAGGCGCTCTTTACTATTATTATTATTGCTAAGATCTAACCAGAAAAAATCATTAATTATTTTTATTATTTTTTCTGCTTTAGAAATTAGTTTGAAAATTTATGTACGCTAGGAAGTCTTCCCGTGCAACGCGCATCTCATATACAAGCAGATAGATCAAAATATAATGATATGCTCTCTATCTCAATTTGTGAGTGTTTGCCATGTATCTTAAGTCTATTTTGAAAATAACAATTGCAAAGTAAACATACTCCTACTAACAATCCAACCTAAACCATGTAAACACACCTTTGACAAAATTTAATAAATAGTTGTTATTAAAGTATTCGCTGTTCATTTTATCTTGAAAGCTGCATTTTGGAAGTTACACAATTCCATTTATGCAACGGGAAAATGTGTCTTGTATGGTTGATAGTTCAATCCATACAAGTATCATCCACGGAAACATGATTTTTCCATGTTATTATAGCGGTTGTTAAAACTCTAACTTGGCAATGCTTACATAAATATAATAAGGGCATTGATAAATACAACCCAGAAAACTACATTATTGGTTCAATTCTCAATAAGTGGACACTTATTATGTATAATCATTAACCCTTTCACGGGTCTAAAATGCATACGAGTACAATCCTAATCTTTCTTCTCCACCGCAAGTGAAAATATTGGCTTTTTGGGCACAGCGTGCCATGGTAAACCAAGAATGACACTACTCGAATCATAGACCAAAGATCGGTAACATGTTGCGGCTAAAATTTAATCTAAATAACAAAAATGTTTAAAAAGATGGAACATAAATTATACTATACTTAAATAGCCAAATCATAAACCAAAGAAATCTTACACACCCAATGCACGTCGAACATTTTTTAATCCATCATCTGGACTGAATGGAAAGATTAAATGTATTAAAATAATCCACAAGGGTTAATTTTATTAAAACTGGTGGTACAATATCTCAAGTGGTAAAAATTCGTGTAAAAAGATACATGTATCAATACAAACTTTTTCATGAGGAGCATCATCCGTAGAACCTGGGTCCATGAATTACATAATATGATGTCACAGGACTCCTAAAATCACCTATTACCATCAATAGTTCTGCATTGCGATCATGCATTGCTCAATTCCTCAACACTGATTGAAGAACTGGCCAAGATACTCCCCAAGTTTAGCAAACAGAAGACAAGAAAGTTGTCTAATCTGAAGATTTACCAATCGATGAACGTCTGAACCTACAACTTTTATGAACCAAATATGCTAGATTCAAGGGCACAACACACATGCATTATGATCGTCTCTAAGAACAAACACGGTACATGATGTACATGTCATCGATCTGGAAAATCAGAGGGTACAGAAAGGAGAGGCAGAGCACCATTGAACCACCGTCATCGTCTCGTAGAGGATCTTACGCCCGCCTCAGTCGAACAACATTCAAGCGCCGCCGCCGTGCTAGGTCATGTTGCTGGCCTACTGCTCCTCGAGTTCCTTCCAAGTTCCAACTGCCGCTGAATGATGAGATATCCATAATGGAGTGCGCCAACAGTGAGATAGGCGTGAAGGCAGTGAGCGATGGATCAGGGAGGGGAGGGCGGATAGACTGGACCTTGTCAGCTCGTCGTGACAATGATTGACTGCCGTCGGGAGGTTGTGGTAGCCTGCTAGAGGAGGGTAGAAGATGTGTGAAGGCAGTTTTGTTTCCAAATTAGCGGGCGTGAATTAAGTTTCCTAATTAATTGGTGTCAATTAAGTTGCTCGGAGGTTTCCAAATATTTTGGCTGTACGGGGATGAGTGTTGTGTCCGTTGTTTCAATTTTCTAAATGCACACGAAGATCAGATTAGGCTAAACCCAGCCGTTAGATTACCTTTAATGGGACTGATTTGGCGGTTCTAGTCAATACGTGTATGGTTTGTGGGGTACGCTTAGAAAAAATCCTATTCGTTTTTTTATAAGTAGTAGAGATGTGTAGTTGTCTTAGTACGGAGAAATAATTTTTTGGTGAGTGTTATGGTCTTTGCCGACTGCCTTTATCTCGAAGATTTACTTTGTTGTGATTTCATATTTTTATTGTTCCAAAAAATCAACCCATTATGGGTGTGGAGAACATTTTGTAGTGATAGCTGACAAAATTTATCTTCCAAGATAATCATTACTTGTATTAGCATACAAAAAAAATTGGAGAATATGTGAATCTTTCTTGCCAAATTTTGCTCAAGACACACGCCATAATTTAGAGAAGCTTTTCTCTATTATCATTTTATATGTGCCCATGAATCATTACACAATTCTCGAAAGGTCCAAAAATTTAAAACCACTTTCCAAATCCAGGTTGCGGTTTAGGTTAATCGCTTAATGGAAGTTCATGGTCCATCACAATGTAGGTTCAAAATGGACATTTTTTCTTACAAAATTATAGAAATTTTCTCTAAAAGATAGATAATTCATACATTGAAATGATTATTGATGTTCCATAAGAAAGGCATGAAAATAACTAAACCTCTCTTTCCAGTTGCATACTAACAAATTTATGGATTATCATTTGACAAAAAATATTTACACAATTCTTGAAAGGCATGAAACATAATATTATACCAAATAAGTATTCATTTTAAACAATTTAGGTTTACCCACCATAAATTGATCACCATTTCATGGTCGACAATAGTTACAGTTTAGGTTCAAAGCAAACTTTTTTCTATATGAATTTTCAAAGTTATAGTTATTTTCATGACAATATGATGATGTTGTTTTCATTTTACCAAAAAACTATTTGGCACATAACAATAATCAAACCTGGAGAAATTCGATTTCTTGTCTGTAGGATGTCATACATTATGGAAGGGAAGCAACTAGAAAAAGGATACGAGCCTATTTTACATGATTCAAAACGCAGGAATAAGAAAAAACAGAATTGCAATGTCACGCACATCCCAATCCTAAGGATTTCATATACACAAAAAGATGATTCCATCATAAAAAAAGGATTCTGGAAAAAAGGTCGAGTGGATGTAGTGCAAAGAATTCCTAAAGAAAAGTTCCTATGGGTTCAACTCTACAAATCAAACAACCAACATAGAATTTTTTTAAGGACCTGAATCCTCTAAAATTACTATACAAATCCTTCCAATCAAATAGTGTCTAGTATTGTAAAGGATGATAAACCCGTCACACCATCCACAAGGTAAAAATAATGTCAAGAAGATCTATCAACGATCCAAGATCCTCTGATTTCATGTGCGTTATCAGACCGATCATTTAGCCTGATAAAAGGACACAGAGTAGAGAAATCTCGTCCCGCATAATAAGTAACTAATCTAGCTAAACACACCACCGAATCTTTGGTTAGCAGAGTTACAAACAACCGTTCGCTCACAGAAGCACTGTGCTGATAGATCTGGTCTGCCAGTCGCCACCTCTCTCTTTTAGACCTAGTCGTCACCAACACCTCCGCCTTCTACATAGATTGGTTCCCCCTCCTCCGGTCGGTCTCGCCTGCTCGGGAGGAGTGGGGAATCCGATCTGTGGTTGGAGTTTTTAATAAAATTAGCGTTTCCACAATATTAGGTTAGGGTTTTGGTAGACATCTTCTTCTTGGCATCTACATCAATAGAGATGGTATCGTTCACGGTAAGTGATCTTCTTCCCTTCGTACTACGACGAGATCTTCGCGGCGTCAATGGTGGTGTTGTAAGATTGGTGTTCTGTAGGTACGGTTTTTCAGATCTTGATGAAGGGAATATGCCCTGAGAGGCAATAATAAAGTGTTTATTATGTGTATTCCAAGTATATGATAGATGTTTATTTTGCATGCTATAATTGTATTAATACGGAAACATTAATACATGTGTGTTTAATAAACAAAGCGAAGTTCCTAGTTATGCCTCTCTCATAAACTAGCTCGTTGATTAACAATATGATCAAGGTTTCCTGATCATGGACATTGGATGTTGTTAATAACGGGATCACAACATTAGTGTAATGGTGTGATGAACATTCATCCGAAGTATAACATTACGATCAAAGTCATTGAGTTTATATTTCTATAACAACTTACGAAGTGATCCTAATCCTTAGACCATGAGATCATGTCAATCACTAACACCGGAAGAGTTTCTTGATAGCATCAAACATCACACCGTAACAGGGTGATTATAAATATGGATTCAGAACTAATAAAGTGTTATGTTGAGGCTCATAGATCGAGAGTGGAATTTTTTCATCCTGATGACGAATAGATATACTCTGGGCCCTCTTGGTGATATCACATTGATTAGCTTGCAAGCAAGTGATTTGATCACTAGAATGTTATATCACGGGAACGAGAAAAGAGTGCATGTCGATGCTTGAGATCAAACTAGGTATGGAGATACCAATGATCGAATCTCGGACATGTAATATATCGTGAAACAAAGGATTAAGATACTAGCGTAAAAGGTTACGGCGATCACAAGAAAGTCATCGTTGAAAGTGTGGAGTCGATGGGTCTCCGATCCCGCTTCGATTATTGATCCGAGAGGGGTCTCGATCATGTCCGCATTATTCACGAACCATAGGGTGACACACTTAAGAGACACCGACATCCAATTGGAGCAAAAGTTTCATGCCGAAAGAATGAACAAAGCGCGGAATTTATTTCACTAGATACCGAAGCAGGTTTGGTGAAATTGCATAAAGTGGTTATGCATGTGAAATAGAATTCTATCAAGGGGTTATTTGTGAATGTTTGTCATTAAAGTAATTGACAAAATTCTGAATAAAATAAAAGAGTTTTATTTAATGAGAGTTTGCATTAAATTTGGTGGAAATTTAATGGCATGTTTGAGTGGGATTTTGAGTCGAGGGAATTTAAAGGAATTTTGTGAGTGGAGAGGGGAGGGCAAGGGGCAGCCCCCATGCGCCGGCCACCCCCTTGGGGTTCCCCCCTCCTCCTATAAAAGATACCCCTCTCCTCACTTCTCACTCACACCTCCTCGTGAAGGATCTCTCCCCCCCCTCTAAAATTTATCCCCCATGGTCTCGGACTAGCGAGATACATGTTCCCGGTGGCTATTTGGCAAGAAAGAGTTGTGCTTCCGCTGCATCTCTGGAGCGAGGAGGCGGAGGTTGCTCGGTGCCTCGAACGTGTGTGCGAGCACGGATGCGCTGCTGATTTGCGGCGCTAGGACTTCCTCTCGATCTTGAGATCGGCAAGAGATCGTCTACATCAACCACGAGTTGAACTCATTAAGCTTTGTCGGTCTTCAAGGGTATGTTCTCTACGGATATACATCCGCTCATTGTTTGTATCTAATAGATAGATCTTGGTACATAGTTCACATCGTAGGAATTTTTTTGTTTTCTATGCTGCGAACCCTACAGTGGTATCAGAGCCAGGTTTATGCGTAGATGATTTACACGGGTAGTACACATATGATTATGTGGGAGATGATGATCATGTTGTTGCTCCTTAGTTGTAATTTTGGGTATTGGTGGCATAGTGGGATGAAGCGGGCCGGACAAACTTTACATGTCCTCGCACATGAGACATGTTCCACGCTTGACATGCAACTAGTTTGCATAAGTGGATAGCAGGTGTCTGTCTCTCCTACTATAGTCAATATCTATTTTGCAACGAGTTGTCAACAATTTGGTTATCCTCGTTGTGGTTCATGTTCGTAGGTAAGAACGGTTCTATCTCGAAAGCCCTAAACCACGTAAAACTTGCAATGGATAAATTAGAGGCGTCTAGTTTAGATTGTTGCTGGGCTAGTGTTATGATATGGTGATGTTGTAAGTAGAAGTATGAGATGATACTCTTACAACATACATAACGTGTAATCTCCATAGACCTTGGACTTATACATATAGGTATGATAGTAATCATTGTAGGGTTTCGTAGCATGGAAAACAAAAAATTTCTACCGCATACAAACAAACAAGCCAAGATCTATCTACTAGATTGTAGCAACGAGTCGATGGAATAACTCACCCTCGAAGATTCCAAAGTGTTTAACGAGAGTGGATTCTCGTGGGTGATGTAGTCGTACTCTTCCCGATCTCAAGATCGCATAGATGATCCTTCCGGCGCTGCGTTAACGGCGCTCCCTGATCGATCCGTTCGGTAATTTCGATGAAGACCTTCCTCTCCCTTGTTCCAGCGAGGCGGAGGTTGTAGCACTCTCCTCGCGATTCCGGCGGCTGGCGTGGTACCTAAGTAGAGGGAGATCTCGAGGCTTCGCCTTAAGCCGGAGGCAGTATGGTGGACTATGAGAGAGCCCTCGATCTAGGGTTTAGACATGAGGAGGAGGCTTGGCGGCTAGGGTTGCTAGGCGTGGCGGCGGCAGAGGTGGCGGCGACTAGGGTTTAGAGGTGGAGGTGTTGGGTGTCTAGGAGGGGAGCCCTGCCCCTCCTTTTATAGGTGGAGGGGGCCGGCCAAGGGGAGGGGAGTCCCTCCCCAACTCGGCTTCAAGGTGGTCCGGCGGTGGAGGGGAGGAACTCCTCCCCAACTCGGTTTCCACCACTCTCTCCACTTCCCAAAATTAGCCGTTTGACTTTCAAATTGGCGTTTGACTTTTTCAAACTAGGATTTGATTAAACCCTTTATTTTGTTCAGCGATGACACCTAGTACATGATGCAATCATACCAACTTGATATAACACATTCATGTACCCTTCCCCTCCGGAGTGCCGGACATTCCGGAACCTTCTAGAACATTCCCGATGAAAACACCGGAACCATTCCCCAACTCCGAAACAGGACTTTCCTTATATGAATCTTATTCTCCGGACCATTCCGGATCTCCTCGTGATATCCCGGATCCCATCCGAGACTCCGAACAACATTCGGTCTCTTTCTCATCATTCCATAACTACTCAAACAACGTCGAATCCTTAAGTGTGTCTCCCTACGGTTCGTGAATTATGCGGACATGATCGAGACACTTCTCCGAACAATAACCAACCGAGGAATCCGGAAATTCATATGGCTCCCACATACTTCTACGATTACTTTACGATCAAATGAACCACTTACATACGATACCAATTTCCCTTTGTCTCACGATAGTTTACTTATCCGAGGTTATGATCGTCGGTATCTCTACATACCTAGTTCAACCTCGTTACCGATAAGTACTCTTTTCTCGTTCCCGTGATATGTGATCCCTTGTGAGACAGTCACATGCTTGCAAGCTAATTGGATGACATTCCACCGAGAGGGCCCAGAGTATATCTATCCGTCATATGGATGGACAAATCCCACTCTTGATCCATGTGTCTCAACCAATACTTTCCGAACACTCAATGCCACCTTTATAGCCACCCAGTTACGGTGTGGTGTTTGATGTCATCAAAGCATCCTTCCGGTAAAGGTGATATGCATGATCTCATGGTCGAAGGAATTAGGACTATGTATCAGAAAGCATATAGCAATTGAACTATTAAAATGACTTGATCTTTATGCTACGCTTATCTATAGGAGTATGTCCACCATATCATTCTCCTAACGATATGATCTTGTTGTTAATAACATCTCAATGTTCATGATAGGGAAACCACAATCATTTATTAACCAACAAGCTAGTAATATATAGAGGCTTTACTAGGGACTTCAATTTAAGTTTACAAATCACACAAGTATTAATGTTTCCTTGTTAATACTATTATAGCATGAATGTAAACATTTATCATAAACACAAAGATATAATAATAACTATATTTATTATTGCCTCTAGGGCATATCTCCAATAATCATACCACGATGCACATGATAGAGATCATATGCGGAAACCATATCATTTCACTAATAAACATGTGATGTTTGATAGCATCTTATATTGCTTGTTTAGCGCTTTGTTAGCATAATAATATGATCCCTCATTTAAATATCAAGATAAGAATGTGTTCTTCCTTTAGTATGCACCGATTATGTTTTTGTCGCTCCAAGACATCACGTGATGATCGGGTGTTCTTGGATCCATGACCATATTTCGGGTGTAAAACAGTTACACACGCGAATACTAAGGTTCTAACTTGGCGAGCCTAGCATGTACAAACATGGCCTCGAAACACGGACCGAAAGGTTAAGCATGAGTCATATAGTAGATATGATGCCCATTTGATGCTCGCCTTTGAAGATATACCGACTCACGTGATGATCGGACTTGGTATAGTGGATTTGGTTCATGTAATCACCAAAAAGGCACGAGGGATGTCGTTTTTGAGTGGGAGTTCATTCGTAATATGGATTAGTTGAACTCAATCTATCATACACTTAGTCTAAACTTTACAAATTCTGTTGTAGATGGCACCACCTGCTTTTAATTTCAATGTGTTCATGGAGAAAGAGAAACTTGCAACGAACGGTAGCAACTTTACCGAATGGGCCATGAATTTGAGGATTCTCCTCTCTGCTGCACAATAGCAATACGTGCTAGAAGCGCCACTAGGCACCCACCTTTTGAGGATGCCCCTGACGAGGAGAAGAATGTCTATTAGACTCGTCAGGAGGACCACAACTTAGTTCATTGCGTAATATTGTATGGGCTAGAGCCGGAACTTCGAAAGTGTTTCGAAAACGGCAATGCTTTTGATACAATGGGTGAGTTGAAAATGATTTTCGACACACATGCTGTTGTAGAGAGCTACAACGCTTCAGAAAAGTTCTTTAGCTGCATGATGGAAGAGCATAGCTCCGTTAGTAAGCATGTACTCAAGATGTCGGGTTACGCTGATAAGCTTGTGTCCTTGGGAATAACGATTCCCATTGACTTAGGCATCCATCGTGTTCTGCAGTCTCTGCCACCTAGCTACAAGGCATGGAGAAGTCTCTCCCCGAGCTTCTATCAATGCTTAAAACTGCAGAAGTGGAGATCAAAAAGGAATATCAAGTGTTTATGATCAATAGGAACACTGGTTTCAAGAAAGACAAGAAGGGAAAACGGAAGGAAAGTAAGGGCGGCAAGCCGGTTGCCGTGCCTGAAAAGAAACACCGAGTTGGACCTAAGTCTGATATCGAGTGCTACTATTGTAAGGGGACTGGCCACTGGAAGCGCAACTACCCCAAGTATTTGGCAGACAAGAAGGCCGGCAAGGCAAACAAAGGTATATATGATATACATGTTATTGATGTGTACTTGACTAGTGCTCGCATGCTTTTGGGTATTTGATGGGTTGAGTTGCTAATATTTGTAACTTCGAATCGTGGGTCGGAACAAGCGACCGCTAGCAAGGGGTGAGGTCAAGATGCGTGTCGGCAATGGATCAAGCGTTGATGTGATCGCCATCGGAACGCTGCCTCTCCATTTTCCGTCGGGATTAGCTATAAACTTGAATAATTGTTATCTGGTGCCTGCACTAAGCATGAACATTGTATCTGGATCGTGTTTGATGCGAAGTGGTTATTCATTTAAATCCGAGAACAATGGTTGTTCTATTTATATGAATGAAATCTTTTATGTTCATGCACCGATGATGAATGGTTTATTTCTATTAGATCTCGATGATAATGTTACACATATTCATAATGTTGATGCTAAAAGGATTAAACTTAATGATGATATATCCGCATATATGTGGCACTGCCGTCTAGGTCATATTGGCGTTAAACGCATGAAGAAGCTCCATTCAGATGGACTTTTGGAATCACTTGATTTTGAATCATTTGATACATGTGAGCCATGCCTTATGGGCAAGATGACTAGAACGCCGTTTTCCGGTTCAATGGAACGGGCGACAGATTTATTGGAAATCATACATTCGATGTATGTGGTCCAATGAATGTGTCGGCGAGGTGGATATCGTTATTTTGTTACTTTCACGGATGATTTGAGTAGATACGGTTATATCTACTTGATGAAACACAAGTCTGAAACCTTTGAAAAGTTCAAGGAATTTCGAATGAAGTGGAAAATCATCGTAATAGAAAGATCAAATTTCTACGGTCCGAAGTGGAGGTGAGTATCTAAGTTACGAGTTTAGCACTCACATGAAAGAGTGTGGAATTGTTTCACAACTCACACCTGCCGGAACACCACAGCGAAATGGTGTGTCGGAACGTTGTAATCGTACTTTATTAGATATGGTTCGATCTATGATGTCTCTGACGGACTTGCCGTTGTCATTTTGGGGTTATGCACTAGAAACTGCTGCATTCACTTTAAATCGGGCACCATCTAAATCCGTTGAAAAGACACCGTATGAATTGTGGTTTGGAAACAAACCTAAGCTGTCATTTCTTAAAGTTTGGGGATGCGATGTTTATGTGAAGAAACTTCAACCGGATAAACTCGAACCCAAAGCGGAAAAATGCGTCTTCATAGGATACCCTAAGGAAACTATTGGGTATTCCTTCTATCACAGATCCGAGGGCAAGGTTTTTGTTGCCAAGAATGGATCCTTTCTAGAGAAAGAGTTTCTCGCGGAAGGTGTGAGTAGTCGGAAGGTAGAACTCGAAGAGGTTATTGAACCTTCTCTTCAAAGTATGGCGAGTAGCGTAGCACCGGAAGTTGTTCTGGAGTTGGCTTCACCTGTTGAAGAGGGAACTAATGATAATGATCATGAAACTCCGAAAGAGAGTACTACCGAACCTCGCAGGTCTAGCAGGACGCGTGCAGCTCCCGAGCTGTACGGAAATCCTGTCATGAATTTCATGGTTGATGAAAATGATGACCCTGCGACGTATGAAGAAGCGATGATGAGCCCGGATTCCAACAAATGGTTAGAATCCATGAAATCCGAGATGGAATCCATGTATGAAAATCAAGTTTGGAACTTGGTGGAATTACCTCACGACCGGAAGGCCGTGGAGAACAAATGGATTTTCAAAAGAAAAACTGATGCTGATGGTAATGTGACTGTCTATAAAGCTCGACTTGTCGCAAAGGGGTTTCGACAAATTCAAGGAGTTGACTACGATGAGACATTTTCTCCTGTAGCGATGCTAAAGTCAGTTAGGATTATGTTAGCAATTGCTGCATATTTCGATTATGAGATATGGCATATGGATGTCAAAACCGCGTTTCTCAATGGTAATATTGAAGAAGAGTTGTATATGATACAACCAAAGGGTTTTGTCGATCCTAAGGATGCTAACAAGGTGTGCAAGCTTCAGCGATCCATCTATGGATTGAAGCAAGCATCACGAAGTTGGAATCTCCGCTTTGATGAGGTGATCAAAGAGTTTGGATTTGTCCAAACTTATGGAGAAGCTTGTATTTACAAGAAAGTGAGTGAGAGCAATGTGGCATTTCTGATATTATATGTGGATGACATATTATTGATCAGAAATGATATAGATCTTTTAAACAGTTTTAAAAGTTATCTAAGCAGCAAATTTTCAATGAAGGACCTAGGTGAAGTGTCATACATATTAGGCATAAAGATCTATAGAGATAGATCTAGACGCTTAATAGGGCTATCGCAAAGTACATACCTTGATAAGATTTTAAAGAAGTTTAAAATGGACGGAAGTAAGAAGGGGTTCTTACCTATGTTGCAAGGCAAGACATTGAGTAAGACTCAAAGTCCGGCTTCGGCGGAAGAAAGATAGATAATGGACAAGTTCCCCTATGCTTCAGCCATAGGCTCTATAATGTACGCCATGCTATGTACAAGACCGGATGTGGCACATGCTATTAGTTTGACTAGTAGGTACCAATCGGATCCGTGTTCTAACATCGATAGCGGTCAAGAATATCCTTAAGTACTTACGAAGAACTAAGGATATGTTTCTTGTATACGGAGGTGAAGAGGAGATCGTCGCTAAGTGTTATGTTGACGCTAGCTTTGACACCGATCCGGATTACTCTAAGTCTCAATCCGGATACGTATTTCTCATGAATGGCGGAACGGTTAGTTGGAGGAGCTCCAAACAACCTGTGGTGGCGGGATCAACAACGGAGGCCGAATATGTTGCTACTTCAGAAGCGGCGCAGGAAGCAGTTTGGATGAAGGAGTTCATATCCGAACTAGGAGTGGTTGAAAACGCGTTGGACCCAATGGTGATCTATTGTGACAACAATGGTGCCATTGCCAATGCCAAAGAGCCAAGGTCTCACAAGCATTCCAAGCATATTAAGCGCCGGTTTCACTCCATCTGCGAGCATGTCAAGGATGAAGATATAAAGATTTGTAAAGTACATACGGATCTCAATGTAGCAGATCCGTTGACTAAAATTCTCCCTAGAGAAAAACATGATCAACACCAGAACTCGATGGGTGTTAGATTTATCACTATGTAACTAGATTATTGTCTCTAGTGCAAGTGGGAGACTGAAGGGAATATGCCCTGCGAGGCAATAATAAAGTGTTTATTATGTGTATTCCAAGTATATGATAGATGTTTATTTTGCATGCTATAATTGTATTAATATGGAAACATACATGTGTGTTTAATAAACAAACATAAAGTTCCTAATTATGCCTCTCTCATAAACTAGCTCGTTGATTAACAAGCTGATCAAGGTTTCCTGATCATGGACATTGGATGTTGTTAATAACGGGATCACAACATTAGTGTAATGGTGTGATGAACATTCATCCGAAGTATAGCATTACGATCAAAGTCATTGAGTTTATATTGCTATAACAACTTACGAAGTGATCCTAATCCTTAGACCATGAGATCATGTCAATCACTAACACCAGAAGAGTTTCTTGATAACATCAAACGTCACACCGTAATAGGGTGATTATAAAGATGGATTCAGAACTAATAAAGTGTTATGTTGAGGCTCATAGATCGAGAGTGGAATTTGTTCATCCCGATGACAGATAAATATACTCTGGGCCCTCTCGGTGATATCACATTGATTAGCTTGCAAGCAAGTGATTTGATCACTAGAATGTTATATCACGGGAACGAGAAAAGAGTGCATGTCAAGAATTTAGATCAAACTAGGTATGGAGATACCGATGATCGAATCTCGGACATGTAATATATCGTGAAACAAAGGGATTAAGATACTAGCATAAAAGGTTCCGACGATCACAAGAAAGTCATCGTTGAAAGTGTGGGAGTCAGTATGGGTCTCCAGATCCCGCTTCTGATTATTGATCCGAGAGGGGTCTCGATCATGTCCGCATTATTCACGAACCGTAGGGTGACACACTTAAGTTACACCGACATCCAATTAAAGCAAAAGTTTCATGCCGAAAGAATGAACAAGCGTAGGAATTTATTTCACTAGATATCGAAACAGGTTTTCGGGTGAAATTGCATAAAGTGGTTATGCATGTGAAATAGAATTCTAGAAAGGGGTTATTTGTGAATGTTTGTCATTAAAGTAATTGACAAAATTCTGAATAAAATAAAAGAGTTTTATTTAATGAGAGTTTGCATTAAATTTGGTGAAAATTTAATGGCATGTTTGAGTGGGATTTTGAGTGGAGGGAATTTAAAGAAATTTTGTGAGTGGAGTGTCCACCCACATGAAGAGGGGAGGGCAAGGGGGAAGCCCCCATGCGCCGGCCACCCCCTTGGGGTTCCCCCCTCCTCCTATAAAAGGCACCCCTCTCCTCACTTCTCACTAACACCTCCTCATGAAGGATCTCTCTCCCCCTCTAGAATTTATCCCCCATGGTCTCAGACTAGCGAGATACATGTTTCCGGTGGCTATTCGGCAAGAAAGAGTTGTGCTTCCGCTGCATCGCTGGAGCGAGGAGGCGGAGGTTGCTCGGTGCCTCGAACGTGTGTGCGAGCACGGATACGCTGCTGATTTGCGGCGCTAGGACTTCCTCTTGATCTTGAGATCGGCAAGAGATCGTCTACATCAACCACGAGTTGAACTCGTTAAGTTTTGTCGGTCTTCAAGGGTATGTTCTCTACGGATATACATCCGCCCGTTGTTTGTATCTAATAGATAGATCTTGGTACATAGTTCACATCGTAGGAAAAATTTTGTTTTCTATGCTGCGAAGCCTACACTTAATTCGCCAGATTGATCTTGGATTTTTTCTGATGATTGCCGCGAGGAGGACTATTCTCGCAATATTTGTCCCCGCTGCTATGTCCTCGACAATGGAGATTCGTGTTCTCAATTCCCCTATGACATCGACCAGGCTGTTCGGTGCCTTTTCCCTACAATACCGGTGGTGGTACTCTTGCCGATATTGATGGTGTTGCGTACTGCACGTAGCCTTGGTATTGTGGTTCAAATTAAAATTATGGAAGAACCCTTGTTAGTATTTACATATCTACGGTTTGATATTTGTGTCATATTTACTGGGCTGCCTTTGGACAAGTGCAAGATTGTGTCATGAAAGAAAAAGATTTTGAAGACCTTCGAAATTTGCTTGTTTTATTTTAGACTTTATTTTGTAGTCGTTAACGACAGTTTATGTATCTCTATCATATACTATTTGTTACTATGAATATATGTGTTGGTTGTAAAAAAAACCCAGCTAAACACATCTGATCAGATAACATAAAAAGACATGCGCACGCATCAAGTATATAGACACATTAGTTAATTAACATGATCCCAGATTGCAAAGGGAGCATGCTTGTTTCAGTTTCAGTTCTCAATAAGCTGTAGCAAGCCAGAGATACATATATTGATTGGAAGAACCGGTTAAGATATCGCACGGTGAATCCTTACCTCATATGGCCATCTCACACTTTTTTTAAACAGCTGGAATCAACGTATGTATTAACAAAAGTGTTTAATGTTTAAACCCGAACCCTTCGAGAGATTGAAGAAGCGTAGCACTCCGTTGCTAGGGTGAAGTCCATGTCCGTGGGAAAGCATCATCCAGCGACGAGGCGTGAAATCGCGTGTCAACGATTCCACGACCACGCGGGCTGACGGCGCTGGACCGCCGGTGCCGGCACACGGGGCGAAACCGGACGTAGTCTTGCAGGTCGCCGGCGAGAACCAGTCAGCCGACAAGGCGAACCATGTCTGCGTGCAGAGAAGCCCACACGGAGATGCATCGCTCGTGGTGTCGGCGGCGGTGCAGAGGGAGATTTCGATGTGCCGACAATGACATGTGGCACAATCTCCTGAATTGCAGATCGAATATTTGCTTTGGGAAAAGGAGACAAATTCGATCGAAGCTTTGAGAGGCGCTTTGAGAAGCGGAACGACCGGTAATCACGGCAAAGGGCTTGGGCCTTGGAGAGTGGCAGAGTTTGGCTGGGCCTTGGGAAAATAAGATGAGCACCTAGGATTGGATCGTTGGGTCACTAAAAGCCCGGATAGTTCAGCCCACTATAACTTTTATTTTTCTAGCAAATCTCTTCACCTCTAGACCGGAGCATTGCATCTTTACACGTGCACACTGTGGCTGCATAAAAAGATAAATTATTGAGCTATTGTCGAGTTCCTTGGTAAATGTAGCATGACCATTTTTTTTAAGAAACACTGTATAATTATAGACGCTCACAACACGTACATGCACCCATCCTTATGAACGCACACATGCACACCCTACTCCTATGAGCACCTCCGATAGACCAAGTCGGTGGATCGGGTCTTAAGGTTGACGAAATCACCACGGGCGCCTCGCTGTATTCGTTAAGGAAAGGGAAATCAGATATTTACGGGAGACATGTATAAGAGCATCCTTATTTGGCCATTCTCGTGCCGAAATTTGGACCTAATTTAGGCCGGACGAAATTCGTTTTCGGTCTGAAAATGCCGAGTTTCTCCTCGCGTTTCCAGGCCGAGTTCTCGCGTTCGGCTAAAATTCAGTCGAATTGAGCGAATACGGGTTTTATTAATTAAGGGCGAATTTAGGCGGATTACATCGAATTCGGGCGAACACCTGAATTTAAACTACATTTAGATAAAAATAACTAGAAAAACATAAAAAGGCCGTCACCGAGGCCGATGCCCATGTCGGATGCCGCTTCTACATGCCGAAGTTGCCGTAGAAGGACGTGTAGCCGGGATCGGCCTTGTCGTCGTCGTCGCTCGGCGGCTGCGGTGGGCGGAAGCTTCCCTGGCCGTCGTCGCCGCACCTCCAGGGCTGGTCGGAGGGAACGGTCTCTTCGTCGTCGTCGAGGACGACGAGCGGTGCGTCCTGGTAGGCGAGCACACGGCCAGACCAGGCCTAGTGTTCGGCCTGCTCCTGCCGACACCGAACGCGGAGCCGCTCCCTCTCCTCCCAGTCCGCCCTGGACCATGCGAGGATGTTCGATGACGAAGGCTTCGGTGAGGGCGCGTTCTCGCGGAGGGACTTCTCCATCGCCATTCTCATGGAGAAGGCTTCCTCGTCGACGGGCACCGCCCATTCCTACGACTTCGGCTTCGGCTGGTGAAGGCGGAGATGGCCGGTGGGCGGCGACGGAGCGCGGGGCTCGTTGATGACAATGAACCGCGCCCTTGTCCTCGACGGCAAGCGGACCGACGTCTCTGGCTCCCGCTTGACCGGCCGGAGTGGCGGTGAAGTTGCCGGCATGGACCCGAAGTCCCGCGAGGCTGAGGCTGTGGAGGAGGAGGAGAGGCTGGCCATCCCCCTCGGTAGCCAGTTGGCCGGATGATGGCGTCTCGCCCTTGACGCGGCGTCGGGTTGCCGGGAAGCCGAGGCGGGGGTTGTTGCCGGCGTGGATGTGCTCCAACACAGCGACGAGCGTTCGTCTGGGAGCGCTCCACCAGCGATGGCGCGACGCCACGTTGTTGCGCTTTGGCGGTGACCCCGGCCCGGCGTCTCCTCGTGGCGGGCGAGCTCCTAGAGCCACCGGTCAGCGAAGAACTACTCCCAGAAGATCATATTGCCCGGATCCTCGGCGAGATCTGGGTCTTCCATGGCGGCGATGGCCGCCTGGATCTCTTTGACGATCTCTTCGTCTATCGGCACTGGAGGAATCGGGATCCCGCCGGCGTTGAGCTTCCAGCCAGGGGAGGCAAACGTCGGGCGGCACGTTGTAGCCCGCGTCGTGCAGCATTCGGGCCTCCCACAGCTGGAGCGTGCGGAGGCCGAAGCCGTTCATCACCTCGGAATCACCCGGAAACCTCTCAGCCATGGGGGAAGTGTGGGGAGTTCGCCGGAGTTGGGAGAGCTGGGGAGCTGTGAGAGAGTGTGGAGAGTTCCAGCGAGGAGTACGTCTTTAATAGGCCGAGGCGGGCGGCGAGGGCGGTAAAAGGGGAAACGACGGGAAGTTATTGCCCGCCAGCCCGTCGCGGGATCCGAGGAGGCGGCGGTGGCGTGGAATTACGGCTACACGTGGCCGAAGCGACGAACAGTTAATGTTCGGTGGTCCTCCGCGGGGTTCCAAGGCGGAAGGATGATGACGACTCGGCTTCCGTCGCTGACTGGGCGGGTCTGTAGGGGTTCGTAGCATGGAAAACAAAATTTTCTACCGCATGCACACAAACAAGCCAAGATCTATCTACTAGATTGTAGCAACGAGTCGATAGAAGCACTCACCCTCGAAGATTCCAAAGCGGTTAACGAGCAGATTCGTGGGTGATGTAGTCGACACTTGCCGATCTCAAGATCGCGTGACGATCCTTCCGGCTGCGCTACGCAGCGCTTCCGCAGTCGATCACACGTTCGGTACTCGATGAAGACCTTCCTCTCCCTTGTTCCAGCAGGCAGCGGAGGTTGTAGCACTCTCCTCGTGATTCCGGCAGCACGACGACGTGGTGTCGAAAGTAGAGGGCAGATCCCGCAGGGCTTCGCCTAAGCCGGAGCGACTATGGTGGAGTAAGAGAGGGCCTTGGCGATCTAAGATTTAGAGGCACCAAAGGGGGTGGCTTTGCCGGCTGCTAGGGTTTGGGGAAACCCTAATTCGGCGGCTAGAGGATCCCTAGGTGGCGACAACACTTGGATGGGTGGTGGCGCCTAGAGCTAGGGTTTTTGGGTGTGAGGGAGAGGGGTGCCCTACCTCTCAATATATAGGAGGGGAGAGGCGGTTTGGGAGGAGGGAGTCCTCCTCCAACTCCTCCTCCTTGGCCGACGGGTGGAGGGAGTGGGATTCCCACCCTAGGTAGGTTTCCTACTCTCCCTCCACCAAGCAATGTTCGGATTTGACTTTTTCAAATTGGCGTTTGACTTTCAAACTTGAATTTGATTTCTCTCTTCATATTGCCCAGCCAAGTGACCTAGTACATGATGCAACCATTCCACATTGTCATGACACATCCACGTACCCTTCCCCCTCCGGAGTGCTGGACCTTCCAGACCCTTCTAGAACATCCCCGATGAAAACACCGAAATCATTTCCGAACTCCGAAACAGGACTTTCCTTATATGAATCTTATTCTCCGGACCATTTAGGATCTCCTCGTGATATCCCGGATCCTATCCGAGACTCCGAACAACATTCGGTCGCTTACTCATCATTCCATAACTACACAACAACATCGAATCCTTAAGTGTGTCTCCCTACGGTTCGTGAATTATGCGGACATGACCGAGACACTTCTCCAATCAATAACCAATAGAGGAATCTGGAAATTCATATGGCTCCCACATATTTCTACGATTACTTTGCGATCGAATGAACCACTTACATACGATACCAATTTCCCTTTCTCTCACGATAGTTTACTTATCTGAGGTTTTGATCGTCGGTATCTCTGCATACCTAGTTCAACCTCGTTACCGATAAGTACTCTTTTCTTGTTGCCGTGATATGTGATACCTTGTGAGCCATTCACATGCTTGCAAGCTAATTGGATGACATTCCACCGAGAGGGCCAGAGTATATCTATCCGTCATATGGATGGACAAATCCCACTCTTGATCTATGTGCCTCAACCCATAATTTCTGAACACTCAATGACACCTTTATAGCCACCCAGTTACGGTGTGGTGTTTGATGTCATCAAAGCATCCTTCCGGTGATGGTGATTAACATGATCTCATGGTCGAAGGAATTAGGTTACTATGTATCAGAAAGCTTATAGGAAATGAACTATATTAAATGACTTGATCTTTATGCTATGCTTCACTATAGGAGTATGTCCATCACATCATTCTCCTAATGATATGACCCTGTTGTCAATAACATCTCTATGTTCATGATCAGGAAACTATGATCATATATTAACTAACAAGCTAGTTTAACAAGAGGCTTTACTAGGGACTCTTTTATGTTTACAAATCACACAAGTATTAATGTTTCCAGTTAATACAATTATGGCATGGTATGTAAACATTTATCATAAGTATAAAGATATGATAATAACCACTTTATTATTGCCTCTTGGGCATATCTCCAACAGTCTCCCACTTGCACTAGAGTCAATAATCTAGTTTCAAACTTTTGTGCATTCAACACCTATGGCTTTCTAGTGTTGTATTTACACGATTTCTAGTGGTCAACTGATCTCCGGATCCGACACTTTCAGGTCCGTGTGTAATTGCATGTCTTTGCGTCTCTACGCATCACTCATTCTCTAATGAGATGGTTTTGTACAAATTTGGTCCTTGGTGAGACCTTTAGTTCCTTGGGGTTAAAACATGTTGATAATATTGTCGTACAATATATCTTCATACTACTATCCCGCTGTGAACTACACCTAGTTTGATAACAAACTATTTGACACAAATGCCCTCTTATGCTGCTATAACAGCAGTCATATACTTAGCCTTTTGTTGTACTATCTGTCACAATGTCTTAACTTTAGAACTTATCCAAATTCATTATGGAACTTACTTTCCATCATATTGTGCCACCCTTATTTTAGATTGAGATAAACTTAATTTGTACTTTGTGACAAAACTAGTATCAATGTAATACTTTTACAATGAACTAACCATCTATTTGTCATTTCTACAAAATAATATATTATTAGTTCTTCTAAAAGATCATAAGAATATCTTTACTATCGTCCAATAATCATCTTATGAATCATTCTGGTATACGCTCATAACATTTAGAGCATAGGACATATCTGTATTTGTACACATCACAGCATGATTGATAAAATACTCTTAGTGATTGTATCTATCAAGTATCAAGAATACTTAAATCTTTATTCAATCCTTCCTGTGCAACAAGAACTTTTCTTGTATATTGAACTCATTCAATATCTCATCTATGTTGGGGATATGCTATATGGGTATCCTCATAGCATGTCTCTTATCCGACTAACCCGGGTGGCCCATAGTCGGTAGCATGGCTCGGTCTTGGGCCCCAGCTTAGGTGGATCCAGAAGGGAGGCCCATGCCGGATAAAGGAAGGCTATGGTGGAGTCACCAGCGTACCCGGAGCCTTGGAGTACAAGATACACAAGACTAGTGATAGACGGTGTAGGACTCTGTAACCTGTCCGGCTAGGACTTTTCCCTGTAACCCTAGGACCTGGCGACTATATAAGTCGGGCCTATGGGAGCCTTTAGGGCATCGTTTACACACCTCGCATGAACCTATCTCTCAGAATCGCGACATTGCCATTATAGTGATTTATAGCAGGAGTAGGATTCCGCCACCGTTGTGGGATCGAACCGGTAAGCCGTGTTACATCGCACTACAACCGCCCCGCCTTACCCCAGGTCTCTAAACACGCACTGTGAGGACCCCTCCATGGCGTACTCGTCGGCAATACCACGACAGTTGGCGCCCACCGTGGGGCAAGAGGCGCTTCAGGCTCTTCAGCAGGGAGGACCAAGATCTTCGCGGGAATCGGCGAAACGGTAGCCATCGATCGCGTTCTCTTCTCCGGCAACATTCCGATCGTCCCTCCCGACGAGTTCTGGATCCCGGCGAAGACGAACCCTATGTGGTGTTCGATCGTTCCTATCGGAGACATCCACCTCTTCATCGGCGAAACCGACTCGGGCACTAGTTCCCTGGGAGTCGGAGGAGCATCCCTCACGGACCGCCTACGGGCAGGATACGTTCGCGGAAGGATTGATGTTGTATCTCTCTTCGGAATTTGCCAGCAAAGATCGGAAAACATCAAGACCCGCACGGACCGCCTACGGGCAGGATACGTTCGCGGAAGGATCGATGTCGGATCTCCCCTCGGAGTTTGCCGGCCAAAATCGGAAAAATTCAAGACCCACCCAAACCGCCCCTGTGCAGGATATAAAGGTGGAAGATCACTGCAAGTCCGCCGGCTTTGTCCGTGCGTTTGGACAGCAGAGGTCCAAGTTCGTCGGCGTGGTTACCATCTTCGACCTAGCGCGCTGCATTCAAAGAGAGGGCGAAAACCCCCACGATTACCTGGCCAGGTGTGGCTCCGTATACGAGCCGATCTGGCCCACTACCCCAATGATGATGCTATCTATCACTTTGTGGAAGGACTGGACCGTGGAACGCTTCTCCGACATTCTCTAAGACGGCAACAGGCGTCAGGACGCCTCACCTTCGAAGGCATGGTGAACACCGTCAACAACTACGGAGGTCAAGCGGCAATGATGGCGCTTAGGCCATTGACGGAGTCCCTCCGATTCAGCCACCACCACCACCGCCTCCGGCCGCCATCGTCGTAGCAGCACCACCACCTCCAGTCATCGTCGAGGCCGTTGCACCTCCACCGCCCGTCATCGAGGAAGTCCTGGGACCCTCCGACTCTGTCATTGACGCGCTTTATGCTGATTTCAGTGCAGATTCAGAGGAGATAGACTTCAGTCCAGAAGAGCTAGACTCCGCTGTGTAGGAGATGGAGGAGGAGTACTCGCGCGACGAGAAAGTTAATAACACCGTCATGTCTCGAGGGGTGTTCGTCACCATTGGGACAACGATGGATGAAGATCAACCCGGGCAAGCTCCGCCTACGACGCTGGAAAAGGGGAAGGGGCCACTAATTGCTGCTGACGATGATCGCGCAAAGGTCATGCCTCCTCCGCCTAACCCAGTGCAGCAGCCGCAGGAACTCGGCACCGGTCCGAGCAACAACAACACGGCAAACTTGCCACCTCCAGCATCCACGTCGGTGGCAGCCCATGTTACTCCAGCGGATAGAGTATTGTACGACAATCTCCTTGTTGAGCCACTAACCGTTGATCATATCCGGAACGTGACTCAGCTTGACGAGAAGCGCCAGCAGCTGCTGGAGGAGGCGCAAGCCATCGCGGAGCAAGGCGCTAAACTAGATCGAGATCTGGTCAATGCGCAGAAGTCCATAGAGAAAGCTAGAGCAATGGAGGCCGAGTATAAGACTCTGCTGCAACAGCAGAAGGCTAAGAAGGCTCCGGCTCACGTCATCAACGATCCTGGTGTACGACGCAACCTAGGATGGGCTCCCTCGAAGCCGGTACAGGCCAAGCCATACATTGATAGTGAAGGCAAGCAGGTGATGCCCACCCTACTCCTTAACCTCGCCGTCGCCAAGACCCTTCTGGAGCAGGATAGATCGCCTGAGGCAGTAGAACAGGTCTATGACCTAGTGGCCAAGGCGGTAAAGCAACAGGAAAAGGCCACCTCTCAGAGGCTTGAGTCTGACCCAGCGCTCTGCCGATCTAGCCAGTACAAACCGCCAAGGGACAGATCTCCTCAAGATGTCGGATCAGAGACGGGTTCATCAGAACGAAGACGGAGGGATGCACGCAACAGGAAGGATGCTATCCCCACATCCTATGACCACGGAGAAAAAGCCCGACCTCGTCGCCCATCGCCACTTCCCCGATCCCCCCGACGTCAGGAAGATTACAAGGCTCACCATCGTACGGATATGCCCCCTCCAAAGCAGTGTGGTATCGTCATTCACGACAACGCGGCACAGACCCATCATGATGAAGAACGCCACCAAGGACACAAGAGCAGGTCACACCACGACCCTCCGCGTCCGACAAGCAACCGTGACAGACGTGAGGCGTCGCAGGAGGGTAACAGCAAGAAGGCTAACCCACCGCCACCTCCGCCTCTGTCGCCGCCAAGCAGTCACCATGGCGGAAGAGGCCCGCGTCGTTCGCGCAGCCCATCCCCTGTTGACAACAAGAAGAAGAACCCGGAGCCATACGATGCACGTTCGCGGATCGATAAGATCCACGAGGCCCGGGAAGGACCATACCTGGGACCACATTGCTTTGGACCTGCAATACGGTCCGCAACTTACCCCAAAGGTTTCCGGATAGACAAGACCATCAAGCCCTATGACGGCACCGCCAAGCCCGCCACATGGTTGCAGGACTACGGCAACGCGGTGGAGATTGCCGGAGGCAACCCCAACGTCGCCGTTAAGTACCTCCCGTTAATGTTGGCGGGTACGACCCGTCAATGGATCGACGACTTGCCGGAGAAATCTGTCTACATCTGGCTGGATATGCAAGAAGCATTCACCAAGAACTTTGAGGGTACATACAAGCGTCCCTGCACTGTGGGCGATCTACAGCGATGCGTGCAAGAGAAAGACGAGACATCTCGCGCCTACCTCTCCCGCTGGCTGGACATGAAGAATTCCTGCGCAGGAGTGCACGCTCAGACCGCTATGGCCGCCTTCATTGATGGGTTGGAAAGGGGCACGTTACTCCGACATAAGCTAAAGCGCTTGCAGGACAATCATCAGCTTGACTTGAATCAGATGATTCAGTTAGCTAGTGAGTTCGCAGCTGCCGACGACGATGCTCGTGGCTCTTTGCCGGCAACGGCCGTTCCAACCCAAGCTCGGAGGAACAGCAGTACAAAGCGGAAAACCGCTCCAGAAGAAAAGCAATCTACCGACATGGTCGCTATGACTTTTGCAGGACGAGGAGAAGGCGGATAGCGTGGCCGAGGAAGGGGAGCAGGCCGCGGGCAGCAACGAGGAAGTGAAACCAATTCGGCGCCGCTCCGCGTTCCCCAAACGTACGAGGAGTACCGCGACATGCTGTGACTCGTACACCTCGATGTCAACGGCAAGGCCACCCATACCAATCGACACTGCAAGTTCGTCAACGACCTCAAGGAAGACCCGGAGTCCGGCTACAAGCAAAGTCGGAAGAACATACCGCGAGGCAAGGGCAAGGGGAAGAAGAAGGAGGAGGAGTCCAAGGATTGAAGTGACATGGACGAGGACGTTGACCCCAAGCACGCCACCAAGGGAGACGACAAGGGCAAGAACCCCTTCGCAAAGAAGGCCCCAGTCTACCACACTTTCCTTGGCACCCCCACCGTCCGACAACAGAAGACCTCTCTACGGATCCTGATGGCCACTCTCCCCCCAGTTCCCCAATACCTGCGCTGGTCGGAGGTTCCAATCACTTGGGACAGGACGGACCACCCAGACCTTGTGCCCACAGAGAACCAGTACGCCATGGTCATCAACCCATTGATTGATGGTGTGTAGTTCACCAAGTGCATGGTGGATAGTGGAAGCAACTTCAACATCATGTACCTGGATACACTGCAGAAGATGAACTTGACAGAGGCAAACCTAAGGCGGACCAACACCATGTTCCATGGCATAGTTCCCGATCGGGAGGCTCGGTCCCTTGGGTGCATTACACTTCAGGTAGCCTTTGGCGACGTTAATAATTACCGCCAAGAGCGCATGACCTTTGAGGTGGTCCCCTTTAAGAGCGTGTACCATGTCATATTCGGCCGCGACATATTCCACACGTTCATGGCCAAGCCATGCTTCGTCTACAACAAACTCAATATACCCGGACCAAACGGCGTCATCATCGTATCCGGAAGATTTACCAAGGCAAGGGACTGCGAGATCAATGAAGCAGCCGTTGCAGAAGATGTCCTCTACAGCGAAGAATTCAAGGAGATCCAGAGCAAGGTCAATGACTCAGAGATGCCCGCGTCGCAGAAGCAGATCTCCGACTCCGCTCCTGCATTCAAGGCTGCCATCGAGACCAAGCCGGTGGAACTTGTGGTAGGCGATGCCTCCAAGACCGTCGCCATTGGGACGAACCTGGATACCAAATAGGAAAGCGCGCTCGTCGAGTTCCTCCGAGAGAATAGGGACATCTTTGCCTGGCAACCTGCCGACATGAAAGGTGTACCTAGGGAACTTGCCGAGCATAGCTTAAACATAGATCCAAAATATAAACCAGTGAAACAACCTCTACGACGCTTCGGAGATGAGAAGAGACACGCCATTGGCAAAGAGATAGCTAGGTTACTTAACGCTGGGTTTATCCGAGAAGTCCTTCACACCCGATGGGTGGCCAATCCTGTACTTGTACCCAAAAAGGGAACCAATGAATTAAGAATGTGCGTTGATTACACCGGCTTGAACAAAGCATGTCCCAAAGATCCGTTTGCTTTGCCTCGCATTGACCAAAGTCATTGACTCAACGGCTAGCTCGGAACTTTTGTGTTTTCTCGATGCATAATCAGGATACCACCAGATCAAGATGAGGAAGTCGGACCAATTGGCCACTTCGTTCACTACCCCATACGACACGTTTTGCTATGTCACGATGCCCTTCGTGCTGAAAAATGCAGGTGCTACCTACCAGCGGACAATGCAACGTTGCCTTCACGACCAAATTGGTCGGAACGTTCACCCCTATGTGGACGATATCGCGGTGATGTCTAAAAAGTCAAACGACTTAATCTCCGACTTAAAAGAAACCTTTGATAATCTCCGGAAATACAACATGATGCTCAACCCTAAGAAGTGCGTCTTCGGGGTTCCAGCCGGCAAACTGTTGGGTTTCATCGTTTCCCAACATGGAATCGAGGTCAACCCGGAGAAAATTAAGGCCATCTTAAACATAAACCGTCCGACATGCCTAAAGGACATTCAACGACTAACAAGTTGTGTTGCAGCAGTTAGTCGATTCGTCAGCCGACTTGGAGAGAAGGCTCTGCCACGCAAGTTGTCAAGAAGATGACAAATTCACATGGATGTATCGAAGCATATGCATCATTGAAGCAGCTCAAGGAGATTCTTTCCTCGCCCATCCTTGCAAAGACCGAGCCCGGAGAGCCCTTAATTTACATGGCGGCAACCAACCGGTTATCAAAGATCGCCGTGGTAGAGCGGAAAGAACCAGGCTACGATAACGGAGTTCAACAACTAGTTTACTATGTAAGCGAGGTCTTGACGGAGTCCAAGCAGCGTTACCCGCACTACCAAAAGATAGCTTATGGAGTATTCCTCGCTTCTCGGAAGCTGAGGCATTACTTTCAGGAGCACCCAATCACAGTAGTGAGCAAGACTCCACTGTCCGACATTATCAATAACAGCGACGCTACAGGAAGGGTCGCGAAGTGGGGCATTGAACTCGCCGCCTTCGAGATCACCTACAAGAGACGCGACGCTATCAAGTCACAAGCTTTGGCGGATTTTATTGCAGATTGGACGGAGATGCCAGATGCTACTCCACTGCCAGAACCAGAGTACTGGGTGATGCACTTTGACGGATCAAAGTTGCTCAACGGCTCGGGGGCTGGTGTACTGCTACAGTCACCAAAAGGAGACAAGTTGCACTACGTTCTGCAGATCCACTTCGAGGCTACAAACAACATGGCGGAGTATGAAGCACTCATTCACGGACTACGTGTAGCCAAGGATATTGGCATCAAGCGCATAGTTTGCTGTGGAGATTCCGACTTGGTTGCCCAGCAGGTGGCTGGCACCTGGAATGCGCGGAACCCTATGATGGCGGCATATCGCGACGAAGTGGACGAGATAGCCAAGAGCTTCTTGGGCTACGAAGTCAAGTACGTGCCTAGGGAGCAAAACGAGGCGGCTGATCTACTGTCTAAGCTTGGATCAGGGCGCAAGCAAATTCCGCCAGGAGTTTTCCTAGAGCATCTACGCACACCATCTGTGAAGGGAGCCGACATAGACAATCCGGATAGAGCTGACTCTATCGTCAACATGGTGACAAAGATCCCTCCGGCTGGGACAAAACCGTTCATGGAGTATCTCGAACACGGAACTTTGCCTGACGACGAGGTCGAAAGACGACAAATAGTACGGCGAGCAAAGGGTTATACCATAATCAATGGGCAACTCTATAAAAGGAGCACTACTGGTGTATACTTAAAGTTTGTTTCCCAGCTAGAAGGTATGGAAATCCTGCGCGAGATCCATCTCGGAGATTGCGGGAATCACGCCGCTCCTCGATCATTGGTCGCGAAAGCCTTCCGGCAAGGATTCTACTGGCTGACCGCGAAGGCGGACGCCGACAAGCTGGTTGAGACATGCACGGTATGCCAGTATTATGCCCGACAACCACATGTTCCTGCTGAAAAATTGTGAAAAATACCAATAACTTGGCCGTTTGCAGTCTGGGGGCTAGACATGGTGGGACCGTTACAGACGGCACCATGTGGATTTACGCATCTGCTTGTAGCAGTTGACAAATTCACCAAATGGATAGAAGTTAAACCCATTAGAAAGCTTGATGGGGCAACTGCCCTAAGGTTTGGCCGGGATCTAGTGGTGAGATTTGGTCTCCCACATAGCATCATCACCGACAACGGAAGAAACTTGTCACTCGAAGAAGTCGAGGCCTATTGCTGGGACAAAGGCATCCGACTTTACCTTGCATCTGTGGCACACCCACAATCCAATGGTCAGGTTGAGCGAGCCAATGGATTAATTCTACATGGAATCAAGGCACGTCTTGAGGCGCCGCTACATAGAGCAGCTGGAGGCTGGGCGGAAGAATTGCCATCTGTGATGTGGAGTTTACGAACCACACCCAACAGATCCACCGGCTACACCCCTTACTTCATGGTATATGGAGCAGAAGCCATCCTACCTTCCGACATCCTCCACGATGCACCAAGAGTTGCCGCCTACGACGAAGATGACACTGAAGAATCCAGACGCCTTGATGTGGACCTTCTCGAGGAGGAGCGCGTTTTGGCATGCCAAAGATCCGCCATCTACCAGCAGAGGCTACGCAGCTACCATAGTCGTCGCGTTCGGCATCGCTCGTTTAAAGAGGGGGATTTGGTGCTCCGACTTAAGCAGAAGAAGTCACACAAATTATTCCCGCCATGGGAAGGACCGTCCATCATAAGCAAGGCGCTGCTCAATTGGTCTTACTACCTTGTCGACAATCGCGAACTCAAGGATAGACCCAGCGAGGATCATAAGCGTAAGCGACGTGACCCGGATGATGACTACCCGGAGCTTGATCGGCCATGGAACATAGCACAGCTACGTCCTTTCTACACTTAGCATTTTTTATCTAATCGTGTACCTCTTATATGATCAATGAAATAAAGCTCTTTGGTTCACTCATATTGCTGAGTCTTTTACCTCCTTTAATGTTCATTTTTGGATCATATAAAACCTTTATGCACAAGTCTTGTGATTGCACTTGTGAAAATTCTGCCTACGGGCGTTAGCTTAAGTTTTCTGGTCTACACATTCTTTGACGTTTTTATGTGGTTTCTAGAGTAGTGACTTTTGGCACTTATTGTCGGCGATTTTGTGCTCAGGTTATTGACGGTGCCATTGGGCATCATCACCTAAGCGCATGGTTCCGACAACGAGTCTTCCGACTCACGAAAAGTCAAGCATAAGAACCAGAGTAATGGATAAGCTAGCACTTGCTTAAAAAATATATACATGCTGAAACTTAAATTCTTAAGTAGCAGGATACGACAACCATTGTTTTCCGCCTTAAGATTACATCAACAAGTTTTTTCCCGCGCACACTCCAGAGGTGAAACAGAAATTACAAAGTGTTTTTCATTCTTTGGGCGCAGGAGACTTGGAGGCCGCATCATCGCCAGCCGGAGAATCACCCTCGACGTCGGCGCTGTGATGAGACTCGGAGGAGTCCTGGTTGACGTTGTCGATGAAGTTCCTGGGCACGAAGACGTCAACGTCCACCAACTCGGCAACCCTGGTGTCATAACCCGCGAGTGATGACAGGATGGCTTCGTGATCGATCTCCTTGCCGTCATCATCCACGTCGGGGATACCAGATGTCACCGTGTCGATGTCGGCATCTTCATAGTGCGCCTTCACCATATACAGTGCCATCATTGTGCCAGCCCGTGCGCAGGAAGCTTTCCAGCTCGCGACACGCTCGGGGGCTCGGCGCAGAATCTCCGAGTACTTCGTCACGGAGTCCGAGGCCTTGATATAAATCTAGAGGGGCTTGGCAATCTCCTTGGCTTGGGCGATGGCGGTATTGATGAATTTGCCGGCAAGAATCATGCATTCCTTGTCCGAAGGAGGCGAGCGGGTTAAACCCATGGGCGCTGAAAATTCCGACAAGGATCGCATGAGTTCAAAAAATTCTAAGTATCCAGACTACAGAACTACAAGGCGGAGGACACTTATCAAGATGCTGGCCTTAGCCTCGCCATGGTGTCCGCCAAGGATTCTTCTCTTGTTGGAGGAGCTTAAACGCTTCTGATCCTTTAGGATCGCAAGCTCCTCCTTCAAGCGATTGATCTCCGCGGAGGCGAATTCCTGCAGGGATTTCATGGAATCCTCGTGCATCTTCAGCATTTCTTCCCGCTCCTTCTTAAGGATCTTGTTCTCGCTGTCCAACTGTTGGATGTGCTTAGACTGCTCGACAATATCCTTGGCCTTGGCAACATGCTCTGCAAGTCGGAGAAAACAAAGTACACATTGAGTACTCGGAGATTATGGGCACACAAGTAAGACGGAAATGCGCAAAAAGAAAACAGACTCTTGTTTTTGATGATCCGTTCCTTCAAGATGGCAGTTTTACCCTTTTCGGCTTCAAGATCTACGCGCATCTTCTGATACTTGTCATTGGCCATGCCCCTCCGAGCATTCTCGTTCTATGGAAGCAAATACAAAGTTAAGTCGCTGTTTGGACTGCTTGGAGCCCCTAGTCGGAGATTCTCCATCAAGGTGCTCGGGGGCTACAGCGAGAGTTTTTAAACTTATCAATATGCTTAGTTTTTCTTTAAAGCATCTAGTCGGAGCTAATTCAGTTCTCGATTAGAAGCTTGGGGGGCTACAGTATAAATTTTTTAGCTCGAAAAATGCTTAGCTTTTCTTTAAACATCTAGTCAGAACTAATTCAGTTACAACTAGAAGCTTGTGGGATACATCACTGAAAAATATGAACATTGTGTATGCTACTCTTAAAGCATCTAGTCGGAATAATTTCTTCCATCTAAATGCTTGGGGGCTACAGTGAGAGTTCTTTCTAACTTAGTCACTCTTAGAGCATATATATGCAAAACCTATGGTTTTCCGTCTACATCCTCGGGGGCCACAGTGGGATACTCATACGAAATGCAAAAGGTAAAGTAAAAACTTACAAGTGCGATGATCTTGAGGTTTGTAGCGCTCTCGGCCAGCAGCTTGCCAAAGGAAATGCTGTTTCCTCGCAAAATGTCTGCTTGTCGGAGTAGCTCCTCAAGACCGCACGTCGGAGATGACGGCACTCCTCCAGGAACCATAGATGTGTTACTCGGCATGAGCGCTGAGTAAACAATCTTCGAAAACTCGAAGGGTTTCTGGGGAGTAGAGGCGCCGCCTTCGACAGAGGTACCAGCTACCACCACCGCTTTGCCGCTACCGATGGCATCCTTAGCCGGAGCTTCAGCTATTTAAAGAGCAGTGCTCTCATGCGTTGCCGGCTCGCCGACAACAGCGAGTTCGGTAGAGGCGCCATAATCCACTTCCATGACGGAAGGGCCTGGTGCCTCCTGGACTTGGGAGCTTGTCGGAGCGGAGGAGGGCTTGACGGCAGGAGTGGCAGGGGCGATGGCGGGGGAGGAGTCGCGATGCAGCATATCTTTGATATTTCTAGAAGCCCCAAGAGTCTTGGGGGACTTCTTGAGGCTGGTTGTGGCTTTCTTCCTGAAATGTGCAAAGTTTATAAGTACAGGAACAAGACAGATAAATAAGACAATGTCGGAGAATTAAAAGCTTACACTAGGGGGGGCGCTTTGGCAAACATCCCGGTGGCTTTCTTCTTTTTCGCCTCCAGGGCGGCAATACTATTTTTGGAGGCTCCACCCTCCGTCTTTTTCTTCTTGCCTCCGTCGGCAGCGTCAGAGGTGGAGCTCTTCTGCTTTCGTGCCAACGGGGCATCATCGTCGGACACAATGATGACTTCCTTCATCTTGGGATCGTAGATTTGGGCAGCCAGGTTGTCCTCATATAGATCGCTAAGCTGTTAAGTAAGAAATCACCGTGTTAGATAAGATGGCTATGGTAAGACGGAGAAACTGGAGCAATGTCAATACACGGAAAATAAATACCTACTTTTGGGCACTTGCCGTCTACGTACATGTCGCAGGTGATGGTGAAGCCACGCTTCTTATCCTTCACCTTGACGATGTCCTTCAGACGGAGCTTGACGGAGTCACTCGAGAAGTTATCCACGGAGATCCGAAGGGAATCTTTTCGATCGCCCGTGTACTCGTGCATGAACTTTGCGCGGTGCTCCAGGGGTTGGATTCGCCTGATGAACCAGCACATGGCTAGGTCCAAGCCGGTCAAACCCGCCTCTACGAACCACTTGATCCGCCTTATGGCGCGAGAAGCGTTGAGGTCGGAGGGAAGGGAGGCATGGGATCTCCATGTGGAAACTTCAGCGGCAGCTCCATCCACGAAGTCGTGCACGCTACTGCCCGCCAAAGGAATGTCGGGGCCGTGGCAGAAGCACGTCCGCTGCCGATTTGCACGACTCGTGGCCGACGATGTCGGGGAACCGCCGGCCAGGTCGGATCTTGAAGCTTATGGTTCCGCAGTTCCTAAGTTCCTCCCTACTATGTCCGGCTTCACGTTTGACGGTGAAGAAGTACACGAACAAGTCTAACCTAGGCTTAATCCCTAGGTAACCCTCACAAAGTGTCGCGAAGTTGCTGAGCACTAAGATACTATTGGGGGAGAGGTTGTGGGGTTGGACTTTGAAGTGGTTCAAGACGGACAGAAAGAAGTGGGAGATGGGTAGAGAAACGTCGCGTACCAGCTGGGCCTTGAGGTACACCTTTTCTCCGACTTGGGGAGAAGGTGTCACCTCGCCCGCCGCCCGCCAGGCGAGCCCCTCCGTCGCGGGGAGGTATCCTTCGGCGACCATCTCTTGGATATCGCGGTCGGTGATGTCCGAGCCGCGCCAGTCGCCTTTGTGCGAGTCTGGCTCCTCTTACAGAGGCTCCAGCGCCGCCAGATTGTGGTCACCGCCGGTGGTTTCAATCACCGCCGACGCGGGGATGACCAGGCCCTCAGGGTGCACGACGACGGAGCTCGCCGGCTTCGCCGTGGCTTCGCTCGCCGCCGCCATCGAAGGGGAGGAGCTGCTGCTAGCCATGGGGTGCTAGAAGGATGCGATTGACGCAGAGGGAGGCTAGGGTTTTCGAGGTTTTCCGCGGAGAGCTCGAGGAGGCGTGCGGATGGAGGAAGAAGACGATGATGCGAGAGAATGGGGTGAAAAAGTGGCAAGTGTCCTACGGTTACTATTTATCTTACTCTGCGTCAAGATTCGTGCAGCTAATCGGACGGTTGCCGCGTATACGACGTGTTCGTGAACGTGCGTGGTAATTTCGCCACGTCTGCAACCGCCGCCGCCAACAGTTCGTATCGCTCGCGTGGGAAAATCGGATATGATTGCGTTCTATGCATGTGCGAGTTACGAGGCATCGCTGACCTATAGCCTACGTCGTCATAACTGACATGGTAGATGAGCCGTCCCATCGAAGATTCTAGCGTGGACGGATTTAATCCGACTATGGAAGAGTACAATGGAAGATTCAACATTTCTCCGACTTACTCATAGAAGACGGAGAAACCTTTGCAGGGTTCTTTGGGAGGACTACAAGATATTGCTTGCCGATTTGTCGACATCTATCTAGACGGAGCATTCCACGGGAAGAGGCAAGATGGCGCAAGATCTCGGAGTTCTTCGGGGGCTACTGTTGGGGATATGCTATATGGGTATCCTCATAGCATGTCTCTTATCCGACTAACCCGGGTGGCCCATAGTCGGTAGCATGGCCTCTTTGGGCTGCCATTAGGTGGATCCAGAAGGGAGGCCCATGCCGGATAAAGGAAGGCTATGGTGGAGTCACCAGTGTACCCGGAGCCTTGGAGTACAAGATACACAAGACTAGTGATAGACGGTGTAGGACTCTGTAACCTGTCCGGCTAGGACTTTCCCTATAACCCTAGGACCTGGCGACTATATAAGTCGGGCCTATGGGAGCCTTTAGGGCATAGTTTTACACACACCGCATAAATGAACCTATCTCAGAACTCGGTATTGCCATTATAGTGATTAATAGGGAGTAGGATTCCGCCACCGTTGTGGGATCTCAACTCGTAAGTCAGGTTACTGCACTGTCAACTGTCCGCCTTACCCCACATCTCTAAACACACACTGTGAGGACCCCTCCATGGCGTACTGGTCGGCAATACCACGACAATCTATGTACTTCTGGCACAACCATATTGGCGTCACAATTTATCCATATAGACATTGATGCCAAATATTCGGGTTCTGCCTAAGCCTTTCATCGAGATGAAATTCTTATCCTATGTTAATAAAAAGATACATCATTTCCAATCAACAATATGTCTTCCACATAATGTATTAAAAACATGTCTTAGCTCTCCCACTTAATTTCTTGCAAATGCAAGCATCTTCATCGTCACCGATGAAATTAAACTCTTTTAATAGTTTCATCATAGTGAAGATTCCAACTCCGCGATGCTTACTTCAACCATTGAAGTTTGCATATGCTTTTAGCATCCTTTGAACTAACAAAACCCTTTGGACCGTGTCATGCACATGTCCTAGGTAACCATTCTATTAGAAGAACTTGTTTTGTTTATTCAACACATAACAAAATTATATGTCGTGGTTGCTACATTAATCCGTCTAGACTAAATATCGCTTAATGAAAGATCAAATCTTGTCATAGTCAACTCTTTGAACATTGTCGTGAACTCTTTCCCGACATGTCGATAATTTCATAGATGTGAAACATCCATGTCTATTTCTTTATAGATCCAAATATGACTGTAAGGTCTTGTACCTTTCCAGAGGGTCTTTCAAGTTCAAAGCTTGATCTCTCGTATATGGAACTATCATAGATTTTATGGCTTCAAGCCATTTGACGGAGTCAGGGCCCATCATCGCTTCTTTGCATGTAGTCGGATCATTATTGTCAAATAATGATTTAACTCTCAAATCTTGGTATTTGATTGTTTACCTGACCTACTTTTTTCAATAGGAACTTAGACCTCCGTGACCACAACCTTCGAGGCACGTGAGACAAGAGCATTGTTACTGCCTCCGGAACACTTTTTAGTGCTGCGCAACTTTGCACATATAGCTAAGGTTCTTTTAACCTTATCAAAGTTCTATTGTCCTCCCACTTAACTTTTCACGAAAAATTTCTTTCTCAAAGAAACTTGATGTTCTAAACGACAAACATTTTGGTCTTTGGTGTTATGGAGGAATACTCAACGATTATTCAAAATAACATACAAAGATATGTTTATCCGACTTTGGTCGCAAACATCTTTCTTATGCATAACATACCAATGTTTAAGAAAGGACAACTTGGGTTTTATCCCAAACCATAACTTTATATGGTGTCAATTCAACGGATTATGTTGTAGCTCTTTTTAGTGGAAAAACGGTAGTCTCTAAAGCTTTTAATCTTTAAAATATAATGGCAATTTTATGAATTACACCTTTGATCTTACCATGTCAAACAAGGTTCATTTACATATCTCGAACGTTCGATACTCTTATGGTGTTTCGGGAAATGCAAATCCATGGAACGATTCCTTAAATCTTAGGTGTTTTATGCTAAACTCGTAACTCAAATATCTTTCTTTATGATCTTATCATAAACTATTTATATTCTTGTTACAATGATTTTGCACTTCATCTTGAAAGTCTTTGAACTTTTCAAATGTTTCATACTCTATCCTTATTAAGTAAATATTCAAATATTCACTCAAATTTTCGGAGAAAGCATATCAAGTTGAAATCCATCGCTCTTGACTATACATAATGGACTTCATACAACATTATGTACAAGTTTCAATAAGCTAGTCATCCGTTCCCTTTGGCCTATGAACGGAGTTTTAATTATCTCTAGGAAAGTTTCACAAGCGTCATTTGATCAAAAATCAAAAGACTCCAAAATTCCATCCACATGGAGTTTCTTCATGTTTTCTTTCCAATATAATTTAAACGACGATGTCACTTCCTAAGTGATCTTTCAACTATTTGTCTTTTGAAATTTTTAGCACTTGTTTTATGGATGTGATTTATCCAACGAGATTTGTAAATCATCCATCTTTTATGTATTATCGCAATTATTTGAACAACCCTTTTGTTCTCATAATACCTGATAGAACAAATCTTGAGGGAAAGCTTTGATGTTAACAATAAACACATCAATGCTTTATTTGTTCTCGATGAACATCATCACATATTCTTTTGCTAGTTACTTAGGCCATTGTAGTTCATGAATTGTGTTGTTTTGTATGACGATTCACACCAACAAATTCAGTATCAAATACTTAAGAACCACATTGTTTAATAAGCAAAGAATATAGCCATAACATGTATATCCTCTATATACCTAAGCTAAACAATTCTAGTCTTTTATTTTCTGCCATATATTTATGAGATTCTCTTTCAGTATTTCCTTTTCTCTTTGAAAGAATCTATCAACATCAATAGTGGAGTCACACACATGACACATAGTCCAAAAGCGTGTATAGTTAAATAACAATGTCTTTGGACTTGCACTTTGAAGTAGATCACCATCATCAAATACTTGGTGTTCTTTCAAATTCCATTCTTTAGTAATATTTTAGTGTAGTAAACATTTTATCAAATACTCACCCTTATCATGGAAATTCATGATCAAGCTAATTTTAGCTTATAACGGTGAATCGCGAGTATAATGTTGCTCTCCAAAACCTTTTGGAGAATTAAGACGACCAACATCTCCAACCTTTTTCAAATTCTCATCAAATATGAGAACATGACTTTTGCCATATTATACTCTATCATGTTGCAACCAAAACTTCGTTTCAGATATCACAATATCTTCCACACATCATGGTTTCGGAAACAACTCTTTCAAATCCTAGATAACCTTGATATTAAGACAATCTTTTGAATATCAAGAATCATGGAGATAGACATGATACTTATATACTGACACTGGAATTGTCACTCTTGATTTAATACCAATTATTAAACTTCATGGAGTAACCGGAACTTACTGAAAGTTTGCAATATGACTTTTAAACTTTAGATTAACACTTCAAAACAATATGATACCAGTTCGTAAAGTAACTAACCAGAATTCTATAGTTCTATCATCTCAATTATAACTAAGGGCAAGGTGGTAAACGGATGCCAATGACTACAACAACTATGCAAATTTACTTTGATTTAATTTATGATAAATAGTGTTCAACTTTTAATCATATTGTTGTTGAACTCCCACTCAAAACAATATCCCTCGCATTGTTTTAGTGATTACATGAACCAAATCCACCACATCAAAACCGATCATCACGAGAGATGATGTAGCTTCAAAGGCGAACAATCAACATGTTCATCATATCTACTATATGACTCATGCTTTACCTTTTGGTATTCCGTGTTCCGAGACCATGTCTGTACATGCTAGGCTCGTCAAGATCAAACCTTAGCTTCTGCATGAGCAAATCTGGCTTGCTCCCGTTGTATACACTCGCATAATCTAACACACCCGATCATCACGTGGTGCTTCCAAACAACGAGCTTTAGCAACGGTGCTTACTAAGGATGAGCACTTTATAACTTGATATTTTGTGAGAGGGATCTTCTTATAATGCTACTGTTGCGATCTAAGCAATACAAGATGCATAAAAGGATTAACATCACATGCAATTCATAATATGTGATATGATATGGCCTTTCTTCTTGTGCTTCCGATCTCCATCTTCAAGCATGGACATGATCTCCATCATCACCGGCATGGCGTCAAGGTCAATGGCGCCGCTTCATGGTTGTCGTCCACCAGCATGAACTATTACAACTAATTTGAATAATAGACACGCGGGTCTTAACGGAATTTAAAAGACAACCATATGGCTCCTACCGGTTGCCGACTTACAATAAGGAACATTGCATACATCATATATAATCACAATCATGGCCATATCACATCACAGCACACCCCTGCAAAACAAAGTTAGACGCCTCTAATTTTCTTTGCATATTTTACGTGGTTTGGGGCTTTCAATAAGTGTCGTTCTAATTTACGAACAAGAAGCACATCGATGATGCTTGAACTATCAACTGCCTGTTGTAAATTGAATCTTTACTATGATGGGAGAGACAGACACCCGCAAAGCCACTTATGCAATACAAGTTGCATGTTGAGCGTGGAGCAAGTCTCATGAACGATGTCATGTAAGGTTAGCCCAGGCCGCTTCATCCCACCATACCGCAAGATGCAAAGTACACAAGAAGGAATTGATAATAAAAGCACCACCGCCCACAATGAGCATTGTGTTCTACTCGTGCGACAGATCTACATATAGACATGACTCTGATACCACTGTAGGGGTTCGTAGCATGGAAACCAAAAGTTTCTACTGCATGCACACAAACAATCCAAGATCTATCTACTAGATTGTAGCAAGGAGTCAATAGAAGCACTCACCCTCGAAGATTCCAAAGCGGTTAGCGAGAGCAGATTCTCATGGGTGATGTAGTCGTACACTTGTCGATCTCAAGATCGCGTAGACGATCCTTCCGGCAGCGCTTCCGTAGTCGGTCACACGTTCGGTACTCGATGAAGACCTTCCTCTTCCTTGTTCCAGCAGGCAGCGAAGGTTGTAGCACTCTCCTCGTGATTCCGGCAGCAGGACGACGTGGTGTCGGAAGTAGAGGGGAGATCCCGCAGGGCTTTCCCTAAGCCGGAGCGAGTATGGTGGAGTAATAGAGGGCCTTGGCGATCTACGGTTTAGAGGCACCAAAGGGGGTGGCTTGGCCGGCGGCTAGGGTTTGGGGAAACCCTAATTCGGCGGCTAAAGGAGCCCTAGGTGGCGGCAACACTTGGAGGGGTGGTGGCGCCTAGAGCTAGGGTTTTTGGGTGTGAGGGAGAGGGTGCCCTACCCCTCAATATATAGGAGGGGAGAGGCGGTTTGGGAGGAGGGAGTCCTCCTCCAACTCCTCCTTGGCCGGCGGGTGGAGGGAGTGGTATTCCCACCCTAGGTAGGTTTCCTACTCTCCCTCCACCAAGCAATGTTCGGATTTGACTTTTTCAAATTGGCATTTGACTTTCAAACTTGAATTTGATTTCTCTCTTCATATTGCCCAGCCAAGTGACCTAGTACATGATGCAACCATTCCACATTGTCATGACACATCCATGTACCCTTCCCCCTCCGGAGTGCCGGACCTTCCAGACCCTTCTAGAACATTCCCGGTGAAAACACCAAAATCATTTTCGAACTCCGAAACATGACTTTCCTTATATGAATCTTATTCTCCGGACCATTCCGGATCTCCTCGTGATATCCCGGATCCTATCCGAGACTCCGAACAACATTCGGTCTCTTACTCATCATTCCATAACTACACAACAACATCGAATCCTTAAGTGTGTCTCCCTATGGTTCGTGAATTATGCGGACATGACCGAGACACTTCTCTAATCAATAACCAATAGAGGAATCTGGAAATTCATATGGCTCCCACATATTTCTACGATTACTTTGCGATCGAATGAACCACTTACATACGATACCAATTTCCCTTTGTCTCATGATAGTTTACTTATCCGAGGTTTTGATCGCTTTATCTCTGCATACCTAGTTCAACCTCGTTACCGATAAGTACTCTTTTCTCATTCCCGTGATATGTGATCCCTTGTGAGCCAGTCACATGCTTGCAAGCTAATTGGATGACATTCCACCGAGAGGGCCCAGAGTATATATATCCGTCATATGGATGGACAAATCCCACTCTTGATCCATGTGCCTCAACCCATAATTTCCGAACACTCAATGCCACCTTTATAGCCACCTAGTTACGGTGTGGTGTTTGATGTCATCAAAGCATCCTTCCGGTGATGGTGATTAACATGATCTCATGGTCGAAGGAATTAGGTTACTATGTATCAGAAAGCTTATAGCAAATGAACTATATTAAATGACTTGATATTTATGCTACGCTTAACTATAGGAGTATGTCCATCACATCATTCTCCTAATGATATGACCCTGTTGTCAATAACATCTCTATGTTCATGATCAGGAAACTATATTCATATATTAACTAACAAGCTAGTTTAACAAGAGGCTTTAATAGGGACTCTTTTATGTTTACAAATCACACAAGTATTAATGTTTCCGGTTAATACAATTATAGCATGGTATGTAAACATTTATCATAAGTATAAAGATATGATAATAACCACTTTATTATTGCCTCTTGGGCATATCTCCAACAGGTCCACTCACATCCTTTTCCGAATTCACTTCGTCTGCTTCCAAAGGCGTTCCTGGATCGGGAATGGCCTGGGAAGTCCGGACCAAAGTTGTCCCAAATCCGGACGAAACTGGGGTCCTGGGAACGCGACTGGCCGAGTTTCGGCATCTAGACCAAAAAAACGCTCTGGAATCGGCGTCTTGGGTAGCCGAGTGTAGATGCTCTAATGACAACAACGCAAGACAAAAAAAGTCGGACAAACTCTAAAGCAAAAAAAATGATGCAAAAAACCAAAATTGTCTAGACATATTAATATATTTATTATGATCTTATAAGCATAGTCACTTAGTTGCACCACCACGATGATGATGTACGAGGTTCTTGATGCCTAGAAATGTGGATTGTCATTTTCATAACACTCGTTGCACCCATAACTATTTACAGAGTTTTAAATAGGATAACACTATACAAATATTGTTATGGTTAAGTTGTTTTCGAAAGTTCATGATTACTACAGGGGAATCCATAGTCAACTGTAGTTTAAGTTCAAACGATTCTTTCCTCTGCAAAACTCAAGTTATAGAGTAGTTTTCATGCAAATATGATGATATCGTTTTCTTTTCATTTCGACAATAATAATGAATTCTTACATCACTAGTCGAAACATGAGGAATTTTGTCAAATATTATGGAATGAAAGTAGCATAAAGGTAGACATTACAACGTGCGATATATCAGTGTCGGCCACAAGGAAACAAATAAGACAATCTATCAAGGATCATCCAGCCTCCTCTGATTTTCACGTCCTGGATAGCTGGCAAGACATAATAAGTAGAGAAAGGTTAAGTCAAATAAGTAAGTAATCAAGGTAAACCAATGTGACTAAGCCTCACAACATGGAAGGGCGATCTGACAATTCGACACGAAGGGAAAGGAAATTGTATAGGACTTAATTTAATTAATCATCATGTTTAAGATTTTTTTAGTGTCATTAGAAACTGCGAAGGTGCAAACCTCCATAATAACAAGGCTAAGGTTTGGGGAGTGGTTTAGAAAAAAACAAAACAAAAAAATATTTGCACATGCATCACGTATCTAGACACATGTTGCAAGTTAAATAGAAGTACTTATTGACTCCCATATTGCAAAGGGCGCCTAGCTGTTTGGCATCCTGATCTGAATGATAACAAACTCGATTTAGAATAGTACTCTAGTTAGTTTATCGGAGATATCACTAAGTGCTTGTTTGGTTCCCATCATTTGGGACAAAAACATAGAATTTATTTGACAATTCTATAATAGACTTGTTTGGTTGTCTCAAGATTTGGATCCGTCATTTCAATTGGAAATTTTAGGAGTGAGAACTTAATTCAATTGAGATTCCATATAACCCATCGTTCATTTGGCAGATTGGAATTTCAAATTGGGCAAATGAAATAAGCCATCGAAATGAAATGAAATGACATTATTGTCATCATTTCATTTGTCTAATTTGAAATTCGAATCTGAAAACACTTTATCATGCAGGGATAATAAAGTTATCGTGAAGTAAAGCAATACCCACACAATCATTTGTAAACCAAATGGCACACTTGCCATGTCCAAAATAACACTCATACAAGTCTTTATCCAAACACTTTCGAGATGCAGGGAACAAAATCTTTTGTCAATAGTCAGCCAGCTCAAATGTCGCCAGCTTCAACTGCTGATTCATCGCAGCCATTTTCTTTCTGCAAAGTCCTTGTTGAATTTCAGAAGAATTGGCAACATGAAGTTGCATCAAAGTCAATTCACAAGTGCCATCGGATTTGCCATTTCATATATGATATTTGCTTGTAATTTTTCAAGTTTCGCTTTCTTCTTTCACGGAAACTTCACATTGGCATTTTTTCCTGATCAACCTAATAAACAAATGTTCTTCCACAGAAGTCATTGATGACATGTCTTAACCATTTAATAACGCGAGCATAATAAACTTTAAATCACTTTTAATGACCAACGTTGATCATGCTATTAATAGTGATTTAAAGTTGATTATGCTCCTGTTATTAAATGACCAACATTATTAATAGCATGATCATGATCCATTCATTATGTGTCAAAGGTGCATTTATTTTATTTTTGCCCAACGGTGATATAATTTTAATGGCACAAACAATTGCATGCTTAATTTATACCAACGTTGGATTAATGCATATAGTTGTTTTTTGTTATCTCACATCTTTTATGGTTTTCAGGAGGTCTCAACCTCATGAGTTGTCTAAAGGACATCCAATGCTCAGAGGGGATAACTACACTGAGTGGAGGAAGAAGGTAGACCTGGCCTTTGTCTGTGTCGAGGTTGACTGGGTTGTTGAAACCAAACAGCCAGTCAAGCCAAAGGACCCAGTGAGGGATGATGCTAAGGATAATGCTGCTTGGGAAAAGAGAAAGAGGGACCATGCTCCAGTGGAGCTGGCATACTCTATATATAATCAAAAGTGGGTCAATGCTAATAAAAAGTGCTTGGCCTTGGTAAAGAATACGATTGAGAACGCAATTGTGGGCTCAATCGAAGAGTGTGCCTATGTTGGGGAGTATCTAGCAAAGATAAAGAGCCAGTTTACTGGCTCTTCAAAGATGTATGCCATCCAGTTGCTCAAACAGCTGGTAACAGAAAAGTATACTGGAGGGCCACATGGCATCAGGGAGCACATCTTGAGGATGAGCAACATGGCGGCTAAGTTAAAGCCCATGGATGCTAACCTAGATCTCAAGCCTGCTCTACTGGTGCATCTTGTCATGGCCTCTCTTCCCCAACAGTTCGAGAACTTCGTCATCAACTAGAACATGTCTCCTGAAAAATGGGACATTGAAAAGACCATTGGGATGTGTTCTCAAGAGGAAGAAAGGCTCAAGTCCATTCACGGTGGTTCTCTGAACTACGTGAAGGAAAACAGGAAGAGAACCTTCAACAACAGCAGCCATGGTGGTTCACCTTCCAAGCCACATGGCAAAGGCCCCCTCCAGCATCAGCATCAGCAGAGTCTCCCTGGGGACAAGGACCAGTGTCACCACTGCAAGAAGCCTGGTCACTTCAAGAAAGATTGCCCAATATGGCTCAAGTCCATAATGACAAAGAACGGTAAAGACGTAGTTTCTTTTGTAAATGAATCTTTTTATGAAAAGTTTTCTAAATCTACTTGGTGGATTGACTCTGGTGCAACTATTCATGTTGCCAATTCTTTACAGGGATTCCATTCGACAAGGACTTTGCAAAGAAGCGAAAGATGCATTGAGGTCGCGAATGGGGTTTAAGCAGAAGTTGAAGTTGTTGGCGACATTCCTTTGGAGCTAGCTGATGGTTTTACTATTCTGTTAAAAGATGTGTTATTTGTTCCCTCCGTCCACAGAAACTTAATAAGTGTGGCGTGCTTGGATAAAGACTTGTATGAATGTTATTTTGGACATGACAAGTGTGCCATTTGGTTTAAAGATTCTTGTGTGGGTATTGCTTTACTTCACGATAAGATTTATTTATTATGCTTGCATGATAAAGTACTTTCTGTGTGTAATGTTAGTGAGCAAGTTTCCTTGTCAAACAAAGAACAAAAGAAAAGAAAGCGAACTCATGACTCATCGAAGTTATGGCACTATAGATTAGGTCATATTTCAAGGGGAAGAATAGAAATCCTCGTTAAAAATGATATTCTTCCTCCGTTAGAGTTCTCAGATATCGAACAATGCATAGATTGCATCAAAGGAAAATATGTAAAGCAAATTAAAAAGGGTGCAAACCGAAGTACAACAATACTAGAAATCATCCACACTGATATTTGTGGACCTTTTCCTGTGAAAAGTGTGGATGGTTATGATTCATTCATAACATTCACAGATGATTACTCCCGATATGGTTACATTTATCCAATCAGAGAAAGATCTGAAGCATTGGATAAATTTAAAATATTCAAAGCTGAAATAGAAAATCAGCATGATAAAAGAATTAAAATAGTTCGGTCTGACCGTGGGGGAGTACTACGATCGGCACACTCCATATGGTCAAGTACCTGGACCTTTTGCAAGGTTCTTACATGAAAATGGAATAGCCTCAAGATTATATGCCACCAACCTCAAAGAAATGGAGTAGAAAGGCGAACTGCATTCTCATGGATATGGTGCGCAACATGATGAGCTATTCCACCCTCCCATTGGGATTATGGATGGAGGCGCTTAAAACCGCCATTCATATTCTCAACAGAGTACCAAGTAAGTCGGTGCCCAAAACACCATACGCGTTGTGGACAGGCAGAGTCCCCTCTCTACGCCACTTGAGGGTCTGGGGGAGCCCAGCTGAGGCAAAAGTTTTCAATCCAAACATTGCAAAGTTAGACCCCAAAACAGTGTCTTGCCACTTCATTGGCTATCCAGATAGATCAAAAGGTTATTGTTTCTACTGTCCTGACAGATACACAAAGTTTGTAGAAACAAGACATGCAATCTTTTTGGAGGACGAATTGATGAGAGGGAGCACGGTACCTCGGAAAATTGATCTTGAGGAGAAGAGGGTGCATGCACCTAATTCGATGACTCAGGAGCCATTTTCTCGCTACCTATTGTGCCAAAGATTCACAACCCCGAGGTTGTGGTGCCAAAGACTGCTATGACTCCACATGTGACAACAATGGAGAAGGTTCTAACTGTCCATCAAGAGCCGCAACCCCCTCAAGGAGCACGAAACGAAGGAAGCCAACAGCGCCTGGACACACTCAAAGAATGTGCTGTAAACCGAGGCACGAAATGAGCAAGAGTCTGATGAACTCAGAAGGTCTAAAAGAGAACAAAGACCAGCCATTCCTAAAGAAATTTACAAAGTATACAACACAGAAACAATTCATATGGAGGGTGATCCTACCTCATATGAAGAAGCCATGAAAAGCCCTCACTCAGCCAAGTGGGTGGAGGCAATGGAAGATGAAATGAAATCGATGAGTTCCAACAATATTTGGGACTTAGAGGAAATTCCTAAAGGAGCCAAAACAGTGGGATGCAAATGGGTCTATAAAACAAAGTATGACTCCAATGGGAATGTAGAAAAGTATAAAGCAAGACTTGTGGCAAAAGGCTTTACGCAAAGAGAAGGAGTAGATTACAATGAGACTTTTTCTCCGGTCTCCTGTAAGGATTCCTTCAGAATCATAATGGCACTAGTTGCACATTTTGATTTAGAGCTACATCAAATGGATGTAAAGACGGCATTTCTAAATGGAGATTTAGAAGAGAATGTTTACATGAAACAACCCAAGGGTTTTTTCATGGAGGGGAAGGAACATATGGGATGCCGCCTAAAGAAATCCATTTATGGGTTAAAGCAAGCCTCTGGGCAGTGGTATTTAAAGTTTAATGATACAATCAAAATATTTGGATTTAAATAGAATGTTGAGGACAACTGCATTTATGCAAAGTTTAAAAGTGGGAAATATATTTTCCTAATTCTATATGTGGATGACATCTTGCTTGCTAGCAGTGATGTCAGTCTACTACTAGAAACAAAGAAGTTGATCTTGTCTTCAAATTTTGACATGAAAGATCTTGGTGAAGCTTCTTATGTTTTGGGTATAGAAATTCACCGAGATAGAAAGAATGGAGTGTTAGGACTGTCGCAGAAGGCATATTGTGAAAAGATTCTAAATAAATACAATATGCATGCGAGTAATGCCACACCTGCTCCCATAGTTAAGGGCGATAGTTTTGGAAAATTCCAATGTCCAAAGAACCAATATGAGATCGATCAAATGAAGTCAGTACCATATGCTTCGGCAGTTGGAAGCTTACAGTATGCACAAGTGTGCACTCGCCCTGATTTAGCTTTTATCACTGGGGTACTTGGTAGATATCAAGAGAATCCAGACATAGAGCACTTGAAGATGGTAAAGAAAGCTTTGTGTTATGTGCAAGGCACAAGAGGCCTCATACTAACATATAAAAGGTCTGATTCCCTAGAAATAAGAGGGTATTCAGATGCAGATTTTATGGAGATAAAGATGATGTAAAGTCCAATGTGATATGTCTTTACTCTCGTAGGAGGTGCTATTTCATGGAGAAGCGCCAAACATTCAATATTTGCATCATCTACGTTGTATGCAAAATTTATAGCATGTTATGAGGCCATGGGACAGGCGTTATTGTTAAAGAAATTTCTACCCGACTTGAAAGTGGTAGATCGATCAAGAAAGCTACCAAAGATGTACTGTGACAATGAGCCCGCAGTATTCTATGCTCACAACAACAAGTCGAGTAATACTACAAAGTCAATAGATATAAAGTATTATGTTGTGAAGGACAAAGTCCAGGATCAAATTATAAGTCTCGAGCATATAAGGACAAAGGATATGCTTGCGGATCTGCTAACGAAAGGCTTACCACCCAATGTGTTCAAGGAACACATAGCCGTTATGGAATTAATGGAAAGCCTATGATTTCTGGACTACAGAGGCCCAAAAGTAACAGGATTTGTTTCAAAAATAGAAAAGTATGTAGTGACTGTCTGGTTCTATCGGCAATTAAGCTGAGACGATGAAACATGCTCTATGTACCGATCCGTGATGAAACGAGTAAAGTATAAAGTATAAAGTTAAAAGAAAAGTCGAGATCAAGGGGGAGAATGTTAGATTGATCTCTCCCCGTTCGAGCCCAACGGCCCGAACTGAGTCCCTTATCCGCGCCCTGATCGGGGGCGCCCAACCTTATCATGGTTGGTGGGCCCCTGTCGCCGCGCTATATAAAGAGGTGGGGGACCGACAACACGCGGTACGAGGTTCGTCGCAGTGCCGCTCGCCCCACCGATATCCCTACCAATCTAGGGTTTAGCATGAGCCGATGGGAAGTTGTGCCACCACCGCACACCCACGCCGTCGCCCCTATTCCCCATGGACGCTAGCAGCAGCGCCAACTCCGGCATTCCCTCTGGCTCGTGCTCGTCGAGCCAGGACACGGGTGGCACTCTCTCTCTCTCTCTCATATTCAATAGATTAAACCCATACAGATGCTACTGTGGCTATCTAGACTAGAAGATCCTAAAGGTCCATTCTATCAATTGACTCCCAGATTGCAAAGGGCGCCTAGCTGTTTGGCATCCACATGATCCGAATGATAACAAACTCGATTTAGAATAGTACTCTAGTTAGTTTATCGGAGATACCACTAAGTGCTTGTTTGGTTCCCATCATTTAGGACAAAAACGTAGAATTTATTTGACAATTCTATAATAGACTTGTTTGGTTGTCTGAGGATTGGACCCGTCATTTCAATTGGAAATTTTAGGAGTGAGCACTTAATTCAATTGAGATTCCATATAACCCATCATTTCATTTCATTTGGCAGATTGGAATTTCAAATTGAGCAAATGAAATAAGCCATCATTTCATTTCATTTGGCAGAAATGAAATGAAATGACATTGTCATCATCATTTCATTTGTCTAATTTGGAATTTGAATCTGAGAATCATGTTTGGTTGCAGCATGAAATTATGAAATAAAATGATTTCTATACAAATGATGCGGTTAGGAACAAAAATCGACTTAATATATCATGCCCATTTTCTGGAATTTTTAATTGAGATGACGATTAGACACATACTGCTATTACTAGTGACTAGTACTACTCCTAATTAGCTCCCAAATCGCAAAGGGCACCTTCATGGCATTCACATGATCCCAGTACTAATGAACTCTAGAAGAGTACTCTAGTTAGTTAATCTGTACCAAGCCAGAGATACATGCACTAACTGGAAGAACCAATTCACTAAGCATTGCAGGTCAAAGTCTTACCCCATCAGGCCATCTCACCGCTTTCTCTTCAACTTGGTAAAATATCGCTCCTGTATTCCAACATGCATATATAGGAAATCGGTTAGTTCACCGAGTAGCTAGCAGAAACCTTCAGTCGATGAAGAAATAATCACGGATAGAATTAGCTAGGTCACCTGCTTGCAACTGCAACAGCCGTACAGACAGTAAATGAGATTACAAGGCCTCTGCAGATAACCATCATTGTTCAGGTATTTTAGGACAACACACAAGTTTTTGTGGGATTCCCGTAATTACATGTTCATTTTCGAGCGACTAGAATCACGACGATGGAGACTGCTATATGGACGGTACAAATTCCTACAATCGGAGTACAAAATATATCAACATTAAATTATTAAGAGTAATAAATAAATTAGTAAAAAATATATAACTAAAATTAAATGGAAAAAATAATCTGAAGGCCTATGCCGCCAATTCTGCCCAGCCCAACTAAAAACCTGTAGGGCTACGCCGACGGCCTGGCCGTCGGCACAGCCTTGCTACCTAACACCGTTTTCGTCGCCGTGTCTGAACTGGGACTACGCCGAGGGCGAAAAGTACGCCAAGGCCACCGTCGGCATAACCCTCTCTGCTATGCCGACGGCCGAGCTATGCCGAGGGCTACCCTCGGCACCTGCATCTATGCCGATGGTCCTCACGCCGATGGCTGGGCGGGCTGCCGGAGGCCACACGCACCGATGGCCTCGATATTTGTCCGTTCATGCGAGCCGTCAAGCGATCTGGCCGCCAGTGAATTTTAAATTGGGCAAATGAAATAAGCCATCATTTCATTTCATTTGTCTAATTTGAAATTCCAATCATAGAATTGTTATAACACAACTTTGTAATGGATCTAGTCTAGATTTATCAAGAGGCATCTTTTCACTTGCCCTGTTGTTGTGAGCATAGAATATCACGGCTCGTTGTCACAAGACATCTTTAGTGGTCATTGATGCAGCCAAATCACTTTCAAGTCGGGTAAGAATTTCTTTAACCATAATGTCTCATTCCCATGGCCCCATAATATTATTTCTATACATCATGCAGATGATGCAACTATCGATCGCTTACGCTTTCTCCACTTAAATAGCACCTCCCCGCGAGTAAAGACATACCGTCGTGGACTCTCTACCGCTTTTATCTCCCGTGAAAAGTTCCAATACCCTTTATCTCTAGGGAATCGATTCTATATGTAAGCATGAGGCCTTTATGCCTTGCACATAACGCAAAGCTTTTTACCATCTTCCCACGGCGTTATGGATTCTTGATATCTACCGATAAATAATACTAAGTGGCAGTGCACCAGCCACTTCCAAGCTTCCCCAAAGCCAAGCATATGGTACCGATTTCATTTGATCGACATCTCATATTGATTCTTTGGACATTGATTTCCCAAAACCGCCTTCGACTATGGGAGCAAAAGTTGAATTACTCGCATGCATATAGTATTTCTTTAAATCTTTACAATACGCTTTCATGATGTCCTAACACTCCATTCTTTCCGCCTCGTGAATTTCATGCCCAAAACATAAGAGGTTTCACCAAGGTCTTTCATGTCAAAGTTTGATGACAAGAACTTTGTCTCTAGTAGTAGACTAACATCATCACGCAAGGTATCGTCATCCACATACAAAATTAGGAAAATATATTTCCCACTTTTGAACTTTGCATAAATGCAGCTTGTCCTTAACATTTTCTTTGAATCCAAATCTTTAATGGTATCATTAAAATTTAAATACCAACGCCTAGAGGCTTGCTTTAACCCATAAATGGATTTCTTTAGGCGGCATCCCATATGTTCCTTCCTCCATGAAAAACCCCGGTTGTTTCATGTAAACATTTTCTTCTAAATCTCCATTTAGAAATGCCGCCTTGGCATCCATTTGATGTAACTATAAATCAAAATGTGCAACTAGTGCCATGATGATTTCAGGAGAGGGCTACGGATCATGGCTTTTCATATGAGGTAGGATCGCCCATTACATTGTAAACTTTGTAGATTCTTTCAAGATTATGTCTTCGTTTCCTTTAGTCACTGCTCCCCTTCGAAATTATCAAGCACTATTCCATTTTCGCAGAACCTGCAAGGGTCCTGTACTTGAACCATTCCCCACGATCAACTATTTTAATTTTTTATCATGTTGATTTTCATCAACTTTTTAAATTTATCCAATGTCGATCTTCTTTAATTCGATAAATCAACCATACAATGTTATGAATCCACATTTTCACCAAATGTCCACAAATATCCGTGTGATTATTTCAGCGTAGTTCCAAACATTTGGCCTTTAATGCAATCTATGCATCGTTTCATTAGAACTCTAAGAAGAATCACTTCATTGAGTAGATCTAGTAAACTTCATGAGATTCATTTATGTCTTTACCATTTTGGCCATGATGTACTCAGCCAAACTCCATGTTCGACATCCTCAAGATGTTCTTACGGTGATAATACAAACATTTTCGACATTAGACATCGAGGCCAGCCCCTCCTTTTATTTGCATCATTTTTAAATACATTTGGCAAATGAAACTTAATAATAACCTTCATGATACTTTGAACTTTACAGAAAATTTCTGCTTTTAAATCATTCTTTCAGCCAAAATTTACATGAAATAAAAAGGCTATAGAAAACTATGTTGAAAAATGTTAAACTAAGCAAAACAGCTTAAAAACAGTTTCAGAAAAAATTAAAATGTAATCCAACTTTAGCTGCTCAGTTTTTTTCTCTAGCCTTTTATTTCATGTAAATTTTGGCTAGAGAATGATTTAAAAAGCAGAAATTTTCTGTAAAGTTCAAAGTATCATGAAGGTTATTATTAAGTTTCCGCTGCAAATGTATGTTTTAAATTACAATGATGCAATAAAGATTGTTTAAATTTTGACATAAAAGATGTGACAAAGTGATTAAAGATGATTATGTCTCATGTTATTAATTGACCAACGTTATTAGTAAACATGATCATGATCTTTTCCATTGAGTATTGAAAGGTGCATTTAACTTTATTTCTACCCAACGGTGATGTAATTTTAAATAGCACAAACAATTGCATGCATAATTTATACCAACGTTAAATTAATGCATACAGTTGTTTTCCTTGGTGATCTCACATCTTTTGTGTTTTTCAGGAGGTCTCAACCTCATGGCCTGTTTGAAGGACATCTCGCTGCTACGGGGGGACAACTACTCTGAATGGAGGAAAAAGGTCGATTTGGCGTTCGTATGCGCCGAAATGGATTGGGTGGTTGACACCAAGCAACCAGTCAAGCCCGCAGACCCTGTCAGGGGAGATGCTGAAGAAAGTGCTGAGTTTGAGAAAAGGAAGAGGGACCATGCTCCATTGGAGCTGGCCTACTCGATTGATAATCAGAAATGGGTGAACGCCAACAAGAAATGTTTACTCAGAAGAACACAATTGAGAACGCGATAGTGGGCTCAATTGGAGAGTGTACACCGTGGCTTAATACCTCGCCAAGATAAAGAGCCAGCCATCGCTCTTCAAAATATGCGACCCAAATTTAAAGCAGGTGATCGAAAAGTACACGGGGGCCCCACGGAATAAGAGAGCACATCTTGAGGATGTCAAACATGGCAAATGTCAAGCCCATGGATGAGGACCTCGAGCTAAAGCTCGCACTCTTGGTGCACCTAGTGATGGCCTCTCTTCCACAACCTTTCGAAAATTTTGTAATAAACTATAATATGTCCCCTGAAAAGTGGGACATAGAAAAGACCATTGAGATGTGCTCCCAAGAGGAGGAAAGGCTGAAGGCCCTTCACGGCGATTCCCTGAACTTCGTGAAGGACAATAGGAAGAGAAGCTTCACAAACGGCAACCATGGTGGCTCACCCTCCAAGCCACATGGCAAGGGTCCAATGCAAAGACCAAGACAAAGATCACCAGTCCACCGGGGAGAAAGACCAGCTATCATCAGAAAAGTCCGCCACTACAAGAAGGATCGCCATACCAATAAGTACATCATGGCCAAAAATGGTAAAGACATAGTTTCTTTTGTTAATGAATCTCTGTATGAAAAGTTTACTAGATCTACTTGGTGGATTGATTATGGTGCAACTGTTCATGTTGCCAACTCTTTACAGGGGTTCCATTCGACAAGGATCATGCCAAAAAGAGAAAGACTCATTGAAGTGGCGAATGGGATTGAAGCAGAAGTGGAGGCCATTGGTGACGTCCCTCTGGAGCTGGCTGATGGCTCTTTTCTTTTGCTCAAAGATGTTCTTTTTGTTCCCTCAATACATAGAAATTTAATAAGTGTTTCATGTTTGGACAAAGATTCTTATGAATGTTATTTCGGAAATGGCAAGTGTGCCATTTGGTTGAAAGATATTTGTGTGGGTGTTGCTACCTTATATGATAAGTTATTATCCTTGCATGAGAAAGTACTTTCTGTGTGTGATGTGAATGAAAAGGTTCCCTTGTCGAACAAAGAACAAAAGAAAAGAAAGCGAACTCTCGACTCATCGATACTATGGCACTGCAGACTAGGCCATATTTCGAGGGGAAGAATATAAAGCCTCGTTAAAAATGATATTCTTCCTCCGTTAGAGTTCTCCGACATAGAACAATGCATAGATTGCATTAAAGGAAAGTATGTCAAACAAATTAAAAAGGATGCAAACCGAAGCATAGCTACACTAGAAATAATCCACACGGATATTTGTGGACCGTTTCCGGTGAAAAGTGTGGATGGCTATGATTCATTCATAACATTCACATATGATCACTCTAGGTATGGTTATATTTATCCAATTAAAGAAAGATCTGAAGCATTGGATAAATTTAAAATTTTTAAAGCTGAAGTAGAAAATCAGCATGATAAAAGAATTAAAATAGTTCGGTCCGATCGTGGGGGGAGTACTACGGTCGGCATACTCCATATGGTCAAGTACCAAGACCTTTTGCAAGGTTCCTACAAGAAAATGGAATAGTCGCCCAGTATTCTATGCCAAGTAACCTCAAAGAAAACGGAGTGAAAGGCTAACTGCACTCCATATGGATATGGTGCGCAAAGATGATGAGCTATTCCACCTCCCATTGGGATTGTGGATGGAGGCGCTTAAAACCGCCATTCACATTCTCAACAGAGTACCAAGTAAGTCGCCCAAAACACCGTGATGAATTGTGGGACAGAGTTCCTCTCTCACCACTAGAGGGTCCGGGGAGCCCAGCCGAGGCAAAAGTTTTTAATCCAAACATTGCAAAGTTAGACCCCAAAACAATATCTTGCCACTTCATTGGCTATCCAGATAAATCAAAAGGCTATCGTTTCTACTGTCTTGACAGATACACAAAGTTTGTAGAAACGAGACATGCATTTCTTGGAGGACGAATTGATGAGGGGAGCAGTAGCTAGGAAAATTGATCTTGAGGAGAAAAGGGTGCATGCACCTAATCCATGACTCAGAGCCATTTTTCTCGCTACTGCCAGCCACCATCTACAACCCCTGAGGTTGTGGTGCCGGCACCTGTTGTGACTCCACACGTGACAACAATGGGCGAAAGTTCGGAACCTGTCCATCAGGAGCCACCTGAACCCACTGTTGAGCACGAAAGGGAGCCAGAACAACCACCTATTGTAAATGTGCCTGAACCTGAGACAAGAAATGAGCAAGAGTCTGATGAACTCAGACGGTCTAAAAGAGAACGAAGACCAGCCATTTCCAAAGAAATCTACAAAGTTTACAATGTAGTTCATATGGAGGGCGATCCTACCTCATATGAAGAAGCCATGAGTAGCCCTCACTCAGCCAAGTGGGTAGAGGCAATGGAAGATGAAATGAAATAGATGAGTTCCAACAATGTTTGGGACTTGGAGGAAATTCCTAAAGGAGCCAAAACAGTAGGATGCAAATGGGTCTACAAAACAAAGTATGACTCCAATGGGAATGTAGAAAAGTACAAAGCTAGACTCGTGGCAAAAGGCTTTACGCAAAGAGAAGGCGTAGATTACAATGAGACTTTTTCTCCGGTCTCATGTAAGGACTCTTTTAGAATCATCATGGCACTAGTTGCACATTTTGATTTAGAGTTACATCAAATGGATGTCAAGACGGCATTTTAAATGGAGATTTAGAAGAAAATGTTTACATGAAACAACCCAAGGGTTTTTTCATGGAGGGGAAGGAACATATGGGATGCCGCCTAAAGAAATCCATTTATGGGTTAAAGCAAGCCTCTAGGCAGTGGTATTTAAAGTTTAATGATACCATTAAAAGATTTAGATTCAAAAGTGGGAAATATATTTTTCTAGTTTTGTATGTGGATGACATTCTGCTTGCCAGCAGTGATGTTAGTCTACTACTAGAGACAAAGAAGTTCTTGTCATCAAACTTTGACATGAAAGACCTTGGTGAAGCCTCTTATGTTTTGGGCATAGAAATTCACCGAGACAGAAAGAATGGAGTGTTAGGACTGTCGCAGAAAGCGTATTGTGAAAAGATTTTAAAGAAATACAATATGCATGCGAGTAATTCAACACCTGCTCCCATAGTCAAGGGCGATAGTTTTGGGAAATCCCAATGTCCAAAGAATCAATATGAGATCGATCAAATGAAGTCGATTACCATATGCTTGGTGTTGGAAGCTTACGGTATGCACAAGTGTGCACTCATACGACTTAGCATTTATCACCGGGTACTGATAGATATCAAGAGAATCAGGCATGAAACCTTTGGAAGATGGTAAAGAAAGCTTTGCGTTATGTGCAAGGCACAAAATGCCTCATGCTTACATATAGAAGATCTGATTCCCTAGAGATAAAAGGGTATTCAGATGCAGATTTTGCGGGAGATAAAGACGACCGAAAGTCCACGACAGGGTATGTCTTTACTCTCGCAGGAGGTGCTATTTCGTGGAGAAGCGTCAAACAGTCGATAGTTGCATCATCTATGATGTATGCGAAATTTATAGCATGTTATGAGGCCATGGGACAAGCGTTATGGTTAAAGAAATTCTTACCCGACTTGAAAGTGGTTGACTGCATCAGCAGGCCACTAAAGATGTACTGTGACAACGAGCCCGCAGTATTCTATGCTCACAACAACAAGTCAAGTAATGCTTCAAAGTCTATAGATATAAAGTATTATGTTGTGAAGGACAAAGTCTAGAATCAAACTATAAGACTCGAGCATATAAGGACAAAGGATATGCTTGCGGATCCGCTAACGAAAGGCTTACCACCCAATGTGTTCAAGGAACACATAGCCGGCATGGGTTTAACGGGAAGCCTATGGTTCCTGGACCATAGAGGCCCAAAAGTAACAGGATTTGTTTCAAAACATGAAGGTATATAGTGGCTGTCTGATTCTATCGGCATTTGAGCTGAGACGATGAAACATGCTCTATGTATTGTTCTGTGATGAAATAAGTAAAGAACAAAGTTAAAAGTAAAGTCGAGATCTAGGGGGAGAATGTTAGATAGATCTCAACGTGACTGGGCCCAACGGCCCAGCACGCCCCTAACTACGCCCTGATCGGGGGCGCCCAACCTTATCTGGTTGGTGGGCCCCTGTCGCCAGCGCTATATAAAGAGGTGGGGGCCGGCAGCACGCCTCACGAGGTTAGCCGTGCCCTAGCCGCCTCACCTACAAACCCTATCCGATCTAGGCTAAGCGCTGCGCCGACGGGAAGCTCCACCGCCGCCACACTCACCCCTTTACTACCCATGCCTTTACTACCCATGGCCAACGACGGAGGCTTTAGCTCCGGCATCAGCTCGGACATCCCCTCTGGCTCATGTCTGTCGAGCCAGGGAGCAGGTAGTTATCATCTCGGTTCTCTCTCTCTCTCTCTCTCTCTCTCTCTCTCTCTCTCTCTCTCTCTCTCTCTCTGTTTCGATCTAGAAAGGCAAAGTGCAATGCTACTGATAGATCTAGACTAGATCCATTACAAAGTTGTGTTATAACAAGAATCATGTTTGGTTGAGGCATGAAATTATGAAATAAAATGATTTCTATACAAATGACGGGGTTAGGAACAAAAATCAACTAATATATCATGCCCATTTTTTGGAATTTTCAATTGAGATGACGACTAGACACATACTGCTATTACTACTGACTAATACTATTCCTAATTAGCTCCCAAATCGCAAAGGCGCAAACCTCCATATATATAATAACAAGGCTAAGGTTTTGGGAGTGGTTTAGAAAAAAAAAAGATATGCACATGCATCAAGCATCTAGACACATGTTGCAAGTTAAATAGGAGTACTAATTGGCTCCCAGATTGCAAAGGGCACCTATCTGCTTGGCATTCAGATGATCCGAATAATAACGAACTCGACCTAGAAGAGTACTCTAGTTAGTTTATCTATGCCAAGCCGGAGCGGAGATACATGCACTAATTTGAAGAACCAGTTAATCATGGCATTGCAGGTCAAAGTCTTACCCCATCAGGCCATCTCACCGCTTCCTCTTCAACTTGGTAAAATATCGCTCCTGTATTAATTCCAACATGCATATATCGGTTAGTTCACTGAGTAGCAAAAACCTTCAGTCGATGAAGAAATAATCACGGATAGAATTAGCTAGGTCACCTGCTTGCAACTGCAACAGTCGTACAGACAGTAAATGAGATTACAAGGCCTCCGCAGATGACCATCATGGTTGACACTCTCGGCCCCTGCTACTGCAAACCATGTGCCATTATTTGGGTGATACCGCAGACGCAGAGGATAGACGCCTGTGGCACAGCGGCGGAAGATGGTGTCACTTGTAATAATGTTAGGCATCGCACTGCAACTTATACTTCGACTCCTTGTGATATCAAGGAATAGAGCATTGCCTCCGATACTCGTTGCCGGGGTAACCTTTTTCTGGATGAGATCGCTTAGTCTATAAACAAGCATCTTCAGATATCGTGCAGTAGGAAGACCCATCAATAATAGAATCTCTGAGTCGTCACATTCTACTAGGTGAAAGGGGTGACCGGTTTTGCGAATTGGACATGTGGCAACCATCTTTGGGGACACTGATGATGAAGACGAACCCGAGCCCAACATTGTTAGATCGATCTCAAAAATTTGTACTCTATCCCGAGATGTGGAATGCCGCAGGGCGTACACCTTTCCTTGGGATGATATTGCTGGCATGCCAATGTTTGAGAGATCCCACTTGGAGATACTCCACTGTTGGTCTCTGGTGGTAGCGAAGACTACACAGGAGAAAGCAAGCAATGTGATCATGACCATAACGAGTCCATCTGCACTGATACTCAGGGAGATAAGATCGCTGACCGATAAATGTCGAGCCTCCCGGAGGTTAAAATAGGCTCTTACATGTTCTGGGAGTGGTGGCAGCTCTGCAAAATCGCCGGTGAAAGGATGGAGGAGGCGGATGGGGTTGTCTTTGTTACGTCGGTTGCGTTGAAGAAGTAGTCCGTCGGGCGAGTCGATGACGCGATGATCCTTGAGAGGCGAGGGCGAGATGCGGGTAGAGACTCCAGCGGAAAGATTGAGGAAAGTTAGCCTGTCGTCGACGCTAGGGTGAAGGCCATGTCCCTGAGGCAGCATCATCCAGCGGCGAGGGTGAAATCGCGGGTCGACGACGCCGCGGCCACGCGGACAGACGGTGCTGGACCGCCAGTGCGAGCAGACGGCGCGGAGACGGACGTAGTCGAGCAGATCACCGGCAAGCACCCGCCACCCGACCAGGTCAACGAGGTCTGCTTGCAGAGACGCCCACGGAGATTCATCGATCGAGGTGTCATCGGCGACCATGGCCTCTGCGCGATTTGGATGCACCGAGAATGACATGCCGCTCAATCTGCTGAATAGCAATAGAGATCGATCTTCTTTTTTTCTGTTGTAGTGGAAGGATAGCAGATCGATCTGCTCGCGAAAAACAATAGGGTTTCAGTTCTAGCTTTTTTTTTTAGGGCAAACACTGAACCGCCTTCGTTAAACCTCCAAAGACATACGGATTCAAACCTGGGTATTTTTCGGGCTGGCCAAAAAAAGCCCGTCAGGCAAAAATTTTAGGCCTAAGCCAGCTCCGAGCAAGGCAAAATCCACTGGGCCGTTAGGCCTGGTCTTCCTTATTCTTCCCGTTTTCTAGGACTGAGTTGCCCACCTGGCCGCAAATGTTATCCCAAAGCACGGGCTCCAGGCCAAAAAGCCCTGTTTGTCAAGCCATTTTCGGGCCGGTTGATAGGGTCTGGTTTTTTATGTCTAGAGTAGGGCCGCGTCAACAACCAAACACGAAGACCCTGTTCGTCGACTACTACACTTCTAGCTAGCCTAGGGCTTCTTTATTTAAAATTCTCTTCCCATGAAAAAAAGACTAAACTCCCCGATATTTCGCTTGCCTTGATTTGGTGAACAATCTCGGCATAGACACCCATTGATCCTTGCTCCAAGCTTGTGATCACATAGCGGCAATCACTCGCAGCCTGGACTCTGCGCCCGTTAATGTCTTGTGCGAGGGCCACTGTCTCGCGGCATGCCAAGGCCTCCAGGATCTAGCTTTATGGGGCCGATCATGACCCAACCAGGCCTTCTAGGGAAAACGAAAAAATAGCGCGCTATAGGAAAATAATACGGACCTTAAAATACAATATTAGTGTGCTATATCACGCTATAGCATGCTATTAGTGAGACATTGTACAACGATTAATTTAGCTTGGGTTCTCCAAATATGCTAATGCGCTATTTTTCATGCTTAGGCTTTGTGTGCCTCCGCGGGGCTTTACGGGCTCACTGGACCCAACTGGGACTGGTGTGCCTTGCTACCGTGTCCCGTTGACTACCCTCTCAGGGCCGTGGAGGTTGTTACCTCCCACACAACTCCAGTAGTGTTGGCCTCGATTCAAGCTTCCATTCGCCTCCGCCTTGCAGGCCTCGTGGAGGGAGATTTGGTGAGTCGACGATGGTGGATTTGTGACTGAAGTAGCACATGGTGGTGGGCGACGTGTTTGATGGTGTTGAGGTTTCGATCTCGCGGGGCTCTTACGTGCATTTTGTCAAGGGGTTGTGAATGGGATTTTCTTGGGAGAAATCCTAGCCGGCTCAACTAACACCAACGTGGTGCCACCTTCGGATGGCACCATTCCTTTCTGGATGGCGTTGTGGCTACCCTATGTCGACTTCCTCTGTGTGACGGGGAAACCCTAGGATCAGCTGGTTTGGGTAGCAGCGTCTCGCTTTTCTTCTTGAATGTGTTGTTTCGAACTTGATGATTCAATGCTAGGAGCGGGGTGGAACATCTTTGGAGGGCGTAGTGGGTACGGGTCACCATTGTTTATTCGATCCACCTTTGTCTCCATTTTGTTTCTTATTTTGGGCATGTTTTTACTACCACACTAGAATTTCCTTTCGTATTGAGACTAGCGTTGGTTGTATCTTGTGGTCACTATATAGCAGAGAGAAAACCTTTTTAGGAGGAGGAAGCTCTCATGAAAAATCCAGCTTCATCTCTTGCAATTGCTACTACAGAGCCTCGCCCAGTGTTCTTTCCCAGTGCCACGTCGACATTAATTTTTACCATCCCCTAGGGAGGTGGGATCCATCCCGGCAAGCTTGTCGTCGTGGTCACCGCCATTTACTTCTTTGCCATTATTTTTTCTATTGTAAGTCAGTGACAAAACTTCTGAAAAAATAGTGTACCGAAAGAGGGCTCTAGTACACTTTCTCATGAGTCGTCTTTTATCGTCTATGCCATATTTCCCACCAGCTGTCATATTTGAAGGCACCACTACTACATCTCCCCATATTTGATGGCATACCTAAATACTTTTCATTGAGTGTCTCATTGTGTACATCAAGGAAGTCTTGACCCCCTCTTAACCATAATCGGGCATCCTTTAGTAGAAAAGATGGAGGATTTATACCGATTAATTCTCGGACCTGACGTTGCACAATGACATTATAAAATCTCCTAGATCTTCCTAACACTTTCCATATCTGCCTTGAAAAGCAACATGTCGCGAGCATGTCATCCATTATGCACGGAAATCGAGGTGTCACAGTAAATTTCGTGTAAATTACACGTGACTAGTCAAATTCCAGTCAGAAACTAGGATCTACGGTTGTCTAGTCCCATCGTCTCTGCTACCGCAGACGGTTGAGCTTACTAGGCGTCAGCAATAACGTCAGTGACTTGGAAAAGCAAAGGCCAGCAAAAGCTCTAATCTTTCGAATAAAGTCAAAAGTACTTACTCGAGTCTGTGACTCAACCAACTACTTGGGGGCTACTCCTATCAGGAGCGCTGGTCGCGCACCTAGAAATTTGGTAAGGTCCCTGGGTTTGTCTAAAAACTTCAGAAGCTTCGTGTCCTCCTTTGAGTCTACGACTCCATTACGGACTCGGGGGCTACTCCCATAGGGAGCATTGGATGCGCATTTGAAAATATTGGTCATCTGAAGCATTTCCGAACCATTATAAGTCTTTTCTCGAGTCTACGACTCGAACAGACACTCGGAGGCTACTCCCATAGGTAGCGCTGACCGCGCACCCTATGAATCATTTGATTGAGATCCTTAGGATCCTTCACGACTCCAATAAAACATAACTTATGTAAAAATCAGCGAATCTGCCCAAAATAATGTTAAGAGAGATAACGTCTACTTAGCCACCCGAAATGCCTCTGCGGTGATAAATTTTCGGATGTTGTGTCTATGATGCAAAGTTAAGATCTAACCTATCGCATGAACACACAAAACCAAGATCTAATCTATGGCAAAGCCAAGATCTAATCTACGAGATCGGTGCAATGAGATTGTAGAGAACTAACCCTCATAGATCCAAAGCGTTTAACGAGATCGGATTCTCGTGGTTGATGTAGTCGATCACTTGCCGATCTCAAGATTGTGTAGACGATCCTTCCGACGTCGTGTTCCGGCGGCGCTTCCGCAGTCGGTCACATGTACAGAGTCGATGAAGACCTTCCTCTCCCTTGTTCCAACAGGCAACATAGGTGTAGATCTCCACGGAATCCCAACAGCACGACAGTGTGGTGGTGGTGAAGGAGGAGAGATTTCTGCAGGGCTTTGCCTAAGCCGGAGCAGAACGGTGGAGGAGGAAGGAGGAAGGCCGGCGGCTAGGGTTGAGGTAAGGTGGGAGGGGTGCGCCCCCACCCCTCTTTATATAGAGGAGGGTTGCGGCCAGGGTCCCCACCCCTAGCCGAGTCCTTCCCCAACTCCTCAACTTGGCACACAAGGAAGGGAGAGTGAAAGAACATTTCATGATCTCTAGTGTTTTGTGTGTTAGATAACAATATCAATGATTATTTAATGTGTGTTGAAGTGTTGTAGGTCTTAGAAAAATCAAAAGGAGCTCAAAGGTGTATTTGGGGGGCGGGTAATCTGCCCCTGCCAGGGGCCGGATAATCCGCCCTCCCCTAATCGAAAAAGGAAGCAAGGGCACGGCGCAATGCATGGGGTGCGGATAATCCCCCTAACTATCCGGCTTGGGCCGGAGTTTTTGCCCAGGCCAGATAATCCACCCCTCAAGGGGGCCAGATAATCTGCCCCCAGGAGTTCTGCAAAGCGTGCCTTGGTGCGGCGCACTGCAAGGGGCGGATAATCCCCCGGAGTTTCCTGCCCTAGGGCGGACTTTTCCCAGGGCAGACAATCCACCCCTAAGGGGGACGGATAATCCGCCCCCTCAAGTAAATTCAACAAGACAAGCACGGCGTGAAGTACTGTGTGGGGGGCGGATTTTGCCTCAGACTTTCCGGCTCTGGGGCGGATTTTCCCCTAGGGCGGATAGTCCGCCCCTAGTGGGGGGCGGATAATCCGCCCCCAAACTTCTCCAATGGCCAGTTCTGAGAAGGGGTATTTAAACCCATCTCCCCCCAGCCAGAACGCTTGATTCATTCGAAAAAGACATGACATGTTCTTCAAGTTCCAACAAAGAGATCTCCACCTTAATCCACCGAAAGGCATCGATCTTTGTGGAATCGAAGGAGGAGGGCTCAATATTCATCAACAACAATCAAGCATTTCACTTCCCCTCCATTCATTTGGATGATCCTTGATCTAGTATTTCTTGCAAATATCTAGATCCTTGTTTTGGTTATTTGATAATCCTTGTCCTTGTGGCATCTTGTTATCATCACGGGAGCCTCCAATTCAGTTGTGGATGTGTGCCCCGCTAGAGTTGTAAAGGCACCGGTTTCCACCTCGAAGGGTAAGAGTAGTAGAGAGGTGGATCAGGCCTTTTGTGGCGAGATCCATCGGAGAATAGGGTGAGGCCTATTGTGGCGTGGTGGTCTTAGAACCGCCCACCCCTCCAACGCAGACGTACTTCCATTAACAAGGAAGGAACTGTGGTAAAACAAATCCCCGTGTCTCTGCATGCTCCACTACGGTTTCCTCGCTCCTCAATTTACGCGTTTAGTAGATAGGTTTGCATATAGGGAAATTCTCGTAGTTACATATCTAGAGAATCTACTTTGTGTTAAGCCTAAAATTGAAAAGGAACTAAAAATTAATTAGCACCTATTCACCCTCCCTCTAGGTTCCCATGTGATCCATTTCAATTGGTATCAGAGCCCCGGATCTTTATTCGGGCTTAACCGCCTAAGAGAAGTATGGGTACCAAGGGAGATGTGAGTGATGCTACGGAAATAGTCACCATGAATGATCTCAAGACGTTGGAAACAGCCTTGATTAATTCTATGGAGACTAAGATGGAAGAGATGCGTCAAATCTATCCGCACCCGTAGCACCACCTCCATCTGCCTATGAGGCCACCACTCCACAATCTAAGGAAAAGGATAACACCAATTCCAAAGAGAACGAGGTGGTTGGTGATGGCACTAGTAAGAGATCCTCCTCGAAAAAAGGATAGTGGTAAGGAAGGATATAATGAGGTTTCTCATGTGAATTCACCTGATCCACCCATACGACACCTTCATATACACAATAGGGGTGATCCACCCAAACTTTCTGCATCTACTTTTACTCAATGACAATTTTTCATGAAGTCTTATGTGTGCAGCTCATCCATTGAGATATGGAAAATCATAGAGAATGGTCTTCATGTTGGAGATCCAAACAAACTAACAAGAAGAGAGGTTGTAGACAGCCAACTCAATGCAACGGCTCTACACATGATCTAGCTTGGTGTGGGTACCAAATACATGCCCCACATAGAGCATCTCAACACAGCGAAGGAAGCTTGGGATGCCCTCACCAAGATCTTCATTTGAAATGAAAGCATGAGAAGGAATAGGTATGATGCTTTGAGTAACCAAGCTGAAGGGTTCTATATGTTGGATGGCGAAGATCACGAGGATATGTATAGGCGGCTCAAGTCAATAGCCACCACATTCAGAAATCATGGTGCTTCCCACGTTGATGATGTGTGGATCAAGAGAAAGTATGTTAGTAATCTTATGAAATTTGAGCCCAAAGATTTCAAGAGTCTCCAAGGAAGGCATAACTACCACCTAATGACATCCACTGAGGTAATGCAAGAAATGGCAGCTTTCAAAGTGGCTGCAAAAAATGTTGAAGATGCTCATGCTCGAGCCATTGGAATGCAAAAGGGGGTCAACATGGCCTTGAAGACAAGAGTGGATGAACAAGACGAGGATGGCATAGAAGCTATGGACTGTCCCGAGGATGTAAAGAGGGCTCATGGTGAGTACATGGCCTTCTATTCCAGAAAATTTTGGAAGGATACAACCAAAGCCAAATCTGAACTTGAACGCAAGAGTGGAGTAAATGGAAGAAGGGAAAACAGTCCCAAGCTGAGAACCTGCTTCAACTGTGGACACCGGCTGCACTTTGTAGCTGAGTGTCCTTATCAAAGTACATAGTATAATGGAGGAAGACTCGTCCTCAAATAGAAGTCAAAGGCTCCATGAAATAAGCAATTTGTCAAGAAGAATGCTCCATTTAAAAGGCAACCAAAGATTGTCTTACTGGCTCAAGAGGAGTATTCATCGGGAAGCGAATATGAAGAAAAGGATGATAGATCATGAGAGGTGGCTACCATAGTCACCACGTCTACACCGACATCTCTATTCGATTCACGGAATGAAAACATCATCAACAAGAACGTCACTTGCCTCATGGCAAGAGGTTCCAAGGTATCATCTTCCATCACTTCTTTTCCTAAGGCTATGACTAACATGGATGATCCTACTAGTATAAAGGTTAAGGAAGAAGTTATTGCTTTGGACTATTTTATCACTAACTTGCAAGGTGAGCATAAAAGACATTTTGAGGCTCTCATGGACCAACTGGCCCAAAATGAAGTGCTCCTTGAAGAAAAAGGGCAGGATTGAAAGGGAAGATGCAATGGAGATTGTAGCCCTAAAAATGCTCTAGAAGAAGAGGAAGAAGCTCGAGTCTCTCTTTAAGAGAGACTTGAGTCAATCGAGGAGTTACATGATGAAGTTGTGAACAAGATTGTTAAGGAACGTGACAATGCTCTAGCCAAAGCAAAGAAACTAAAGAGATAAAAGGTTGACTTTGGGGATGCTCATGCTAGACTCTCCGAGGAATTGGAGAAACTTGACATTGCTTACACGACTTTGAAAAGTGAATTCTCTATTCTCAATGAGTCTCATGATCAGCTCCAAATTCGATTGACCAAGTATGATATCGCTAGCACATATTAATCAACATATGCTCATGAAGAAAATGCTAGGGTGGAAGATGAGTTTGCCAAAGCTTCCACTTCCAAAGGTAAGGGAGTTCTTGATGATATTCTTGGCAAGCAAATATCAAACCTTGGAAAAGAGGGACTTGGCTATGTCTCCAAATCCAATAAGAAGAAGAACAAGAAAAGGAAGACCAATAATGCACAAGCAAATACAAGCACCATTGAAAAGGACATCACAAAGGGCAAAACTGACCATATTGGTTTTGCAGGGTCTAACAATCCTAATTATGAGCTACTTTGTGATTACTATGGTGATATCTATGCTAACTATGTTGGTCCTTTTGATGAATATATTGCTTGGTCTATTTGGGTTCCAAAGACCATAATTACTAACATGAGAGGACCCATTGAAAAATGGGTACCTAAAACCAAGAAGTAACTTTCTTGCAGGGCTATGCTTCCGGTGGAACTAAATGGGTGCTGGACAGTGGGTGCACTAGTCATATGACCGAAAGCAAAGAGATCATCACGGAGATGAGACCCAGCCATGATCATATTACAGTCTCTATGGTGATAAGTCGAAATCTGAGGTATTGGGTCTTGGCAAGGTTGTGGTTGCCCACGATATCTCTCTCTTGAACGTCATGCTTGTTGAGACCCTCGGTTTCAATTTACTTTCTGTTTGTGCCCTTGGTAAGATGGGATTTGCTATTTCATAGATGGTGATTTAGTGGTACTCTTGTGGAGCAAGTCTCTAAAGGTCGCTTTCGTTGGGTATGTCGAAAATGACCTGTATGTGGTGGATTTTTCGGGGAAAACCACTGCGGGTCCGATGTGCTTATTCAGAAAGGCTGACGCGGGCTAGTAATGGCACCATCGCCTAGCCCACGTCAACATGAGAACTTTGCAAAGTCTTCACAAGGGTGGACACATCCTTGGACTAAAAGACAATGTTTCCTTTGCCAAAGATCGTGTTTGCAGGGCATGTGTTGAAGGAAAGATGCACGACTCTCCCCACAAGAGAAAACTAGTGTATCCTCAAAGAGGATTTTGGAATTACTTCATGTGGATCTGTTTGGTCCTCCATCTCATGCAAGCCTCGGTAGGAAGAAATATTACTTGGTGATAGTTGATGATTACTCAAGATACACATGGGTCTACTTTTCAAGCTAAAGAGTGAGACTCAACAAACTGTCATTGACTTCGCCAATGAGGTCCAACATCAACACAATGTCCCAATATTGGAAATCAGGAGTGAAAACGGCTCTGAGTTCAAGAACTACACTTAAAATGAGTTTCTAAGTGAAGAGGGGATAAGACATCAATATTCTGCTGCGTACACCCCTCAACAAAATGGTGTAGCCGAGAGGAAAAAACGGACTCTAATGGACATGGCTAGATCTAAGTTGGCTGAATTCAAGTCACCATACAACTTCTGGGCTGAAGCCATTTCCACCGCATGTCACTCATCAAACCGGCTTTACCTCCGCAAGATCTTGGACAAAACTCCATATGAGATACTTACAGGCAACAAGCCCAACATATCATATTTCTAGGTATTCGGTTGTAAGTGTTTCTTTCTCATCAAAGGAGTTCGTTTGTCTAAATTTGAATATAAGACTCTAGAAGGTATTTTTGTTGGTTATGGTGATGAATCCCACACTTATAGAATCTACAATAAGCTCTCCGGAACTATTGTATAATCTTGTAGTGTGCAATTCGATGAGAATGATGGCTCCCATGTGGGGAAAGTTGATGTTTGTGATGTAGATGTTGAAATACCCCAAGATGCCATAAGAAGAATGGGCGTGGGATTTTCTGCCCCATTGAGGAGTGTAACACCCTCAGAATCGGACCTATGCAAGTTTGAGCAAAATCCGCCAAACCCGCATAGAAACGATTCAAAGGTGCCCACCAGGCACTTTCGTGCGGGTGGAAAACAAAGTAATAACATTACACAATAGTCCTCGATGGGACCCATAGAACAGATATATATATAACAGCGACTCAATGAGTCAAGAATACGAATATATGGTACAAAGATCCAAATCACCTTGAAAACGATGGGGCGTCCGACTACGGACAAGATGCAAATGGGGCTAAGAGCCCTGAAGAATAACCAATGGCGTCCATAACTCCTGCGAGCCAAGCGGAAGGGTAACCTGCTAACGACGCCGATCCCAAAACCTGCTTAAACAAAGGGTGCCGACAAAGGGCAAAGGAAAAGAAGGAGCATCGATCGAGGCGAAGACAGCGAGGCTAGAATTCGGTCCTCGCCTACATAGGTATGGTGGATCAAGCGGCGTGAAAGATGCACTAAACAACCTATAGAGACTCGATACAATGGCGGATCTCGAGAGGGATGAGAAAGACCTACGGATCCAACTCGAAGCTAGCACCAAACAAACCCATCCTGGTTTCCCCTCGAGACCAAATGAGGAAGTCAACCGAGGAACTCACACAGTTGGCGCTTTATTTATTCGTTATCGCTAAGAATTACTAGTCGGTATAGGTAATCATCCCGATAAAGTAGGCAAGGCACTTTTAGTTAATCATTCCGTTATAGTGGCAACACTTACTAGTAAGATACAATTAGCACGAGATAACCCAAAAACCCAGCAGTTGTTGGTACTTTTATTCAGCCATTCTGTTGTAGTTGCGATACTTACTAGTCAGATACAATTGTCGCAAGCGACAACCAAACAAGCAATTGTGGGCAGTATTAATTAGCCATTCCATTATAGTGAAGCTAATTACTAGTCATTATAAGTCAAATTTATAGCAGTAAACTTTAGTTATGCTTGTCTATGATCGAGAATCGTGCTCCAAGTCGCCCATATCCATGGACACGGCTTTAAAGTTTTACCCGCCGGGTGCACCAATAGCAACACACGCCGATCAACCTCGGAAAAACCAAATCAAAACCCAACGAGGCTTTCACGATGAACAATCACAGATTCAGAAATATTTGGGGGCCACCCATTGAGTAGATCCATAGCAGTAAGCAAGCTCCGAGACGGACTCAAGGTTTGCGACAATGGTACATGGCGGGAACCCAGTGTGGCTGGGCTTGTCGATACCGCGTAATCAATCCGCTTACCTAAGCGATCAGTGTGCTCCTCGCACAATTTAAATACTGAAAGTAGCATGGCATAAGTAGGATCGTAAATAAAACCTCAAACTAGTTTGTGGCCCCAAGAAATAAGACTAAATCAAGCTCGGCTCGGGGTCCCATATACCTCCGGATGTGGATAGCGCGATAAATCAAGGAACAGTATCAAGTACTGGGTCTTACGGGACACAAGTGGGCGTTCGGAAACCAAATATTATCTATCACCCACCGATGCCTCTGCTTATTTCAATTTTAGTTGTTAAACAGAAATTAAAGTGACGATAAGTAAAACTAGAATCATCTCCAACATCAACAAGCGGCGATACATCAGCAACTGTGGCATATGACGACACACATCAGCACTTGAGAAAGCAACTACGACGCGCAAGTCCAACTATCTACCAAACAACAGGCAATAGGATGTGTCCAAGGCAATATAGGGCTGCACGGTTGATCACGGGTACGGAAACTAAAGCATCGCAACACAGATAGCAATAGATCAACAGGAGGGAAGTAAATACTATAAAAGTAAGATAGGTAGAAAAGGGGGAGATGCTCGCCTGAAAACATTGTCGAAGGTTCCACCGAAGATCGGGGCGAAGCTCACATCAACTCAACGGCCTTATCCGCGAAGAACCAAAACACTAGAAGAAACACCGGATGCAATATTTAATACTACGGCAAAAGATCGGCATGCTTATGATATGATGCATGACATGGCAAGATGCGATGCAACGCGATTAGGTCAGTATTAAGCGGAACCGGGGTCCTGACAATTAATCAAGTGGTTCAAGTTGTTTATCTACCCCGCAATTAAATGTTGTTATAACAAGGCAAGATAAGATACTGGTTCGCTACACAAATTTAAATGAGGCCAATATAAGGCTAGATTTGCCCGCATATGGGCCCCATATTTAATTATCAGGTGAATCGGCCTAAGGCCCCAAACCACGTATAAGTATGCATGCATGAACAATTTATATGCAACAAGTTGTTGTTATGTTATAAAATAGGGTTTGGAAGGGTTCACACATTAGGGGCCTCGGCGAACTTGGGGTTCGGTTCGAATTCGGTCTCGTGGTTCAAGGATCCGGGTTCGGGGTTCGGCAAGCGGTCTCGGCGAGGTAGATCTTGTTGTCTGTGTCGGTGACCTCGGCATCCGGAAGCCGGACTTGGTTGGCGTCGGACGGATTCACCTTCGGTGCCGTTCTTGTCGTCGCGACGATCTTGTCGGATCGGTCTTCGTCTCCGGAGCGGGTCCTCGTGGTCTCGACAACTTCGGTTCTCTGTGGCGATCTTGGCACTCGATGTCCGTGAAATAGAACTTGTCGCACCTACCGCCTTGAGTTCGCTCAATCGGGCCCATGTCGGAGTACTTGTCGTCCCATGAAGGAGATCTTGCGTCTAGGGTCTCGGCGAACTTGGCGGTCCGAGGTTCGGTCGTGAGGCGGTCTTGATGCTCGTGATGGAGAACTTGTCGCATCCGTGGCGATCTTGCCGCCCTCGGGTCAACAACTCGTGAAGGGATCTTGGAACAATGCCGGTACTCGTTGGCCGACAAGCAGCGAAGATCTAGCGGCATTGGGCCCACATGCGAGGTCAAACGTGGTAGGCAGATGGCAAAAGGAGCTCGAGTTGGGTGCTGGCGGACGCACTAGCGAGGGGACAACCTCACGAGGGGTCTCGCGACGCACGGCGCCGCAGCCATGAGGAGGCGGGCCGCGGCAGATCATCCATGCGCAGTCCGCGAGCGGCGCGACGGGAGATGCGCTTGAAGCGAGCCAGGCTGGAGGGACCGAGGCGGGACGCAGGCGGCGGCGTGGCGGTCGCAGGCGGCGGCGGGCCAGCGAGCAGCGGCGGGCGGCAGCGACGAGGAGGCAAGCGAAGGCGGGCAGCGCGGGCGGAGAAGGCGGGCAGACGCGGGCTCGGGCGAAACAGGTGGGCAGCGGCGAGGCTGCTCAGCGGCCGAAGCGGCAGGTCCGTGGTAGTGGCGGCGAGAGGTCGCCGCGGCGAGCCGGGAAGCTGGGCCGCGGTGGTTGGCGAGATGGCGGCGCGGGTTGGCAGAGCGGCGCGAGGAGCAAGGCGGAGGGCTCGAGGAACGGCCTTGGCGCGAGGTGAGGCCGGGCGGCGGCGGAGGCGGTGAGGCAGCGAGGCGCGGTGGGCGGGCGGCGGGAGATGGCGTCTGAGTGGCGGGCGAGGCTGGAGAGGGAGGGAAGGAGCGGCGCCAGTGCGTGTTGGCGGAGGGAGGAGGAGCGAGAGGAAGAGGAGGACGAGCTGGGGAGGCAGGTCCCGCGTGGGTCCATGGGCAGTCGGGGCGGCAGGGTAGTGGGTGGGACCCAAGCGCCTGGGGTGAGGGGTTGGTGGGGATGTGCCAGCGTGGTGGCGTCTTGCGCGGGTGGCGCCTGGCGGCGGGTGGGGCCCAGGGGCAGCGGGTCTGGCGTGGTTGGTGGGAGGAGGCCGGCTGACGTGTGGGGGGTTGCGTGGCTGCGTGGAGTGTGTGTCTTTGTGTTGTGTTTGGTGGGAGAGGAGAGGGTGGGTTAGGATTAGGTGGCGGTTTTGATAGGCTAGAGGAGGGAGAGGTGGCGTGGCGTTCGAGGATTGGTCCGGGTGGTGGCAGCGGGGTGGTAGATTAGTTGGTAGGTATAGGATTTTGTTGGGGTGTCAGTTGGACGATGAATTTCGGGTCGTTGGGTCAACTGCCCGTTCATTGCCCGCAAAATAAATTAATATTTTATTTACTTTAATTGGACCGTTTGCAACCTTTGAGCAACAAAACAAAATAATCCGACCGGTTTTATGTGAATTAAGATGAGGCGTTTAGCAAACAAATCGGGCTTGCGAAATAGTTTTGGCAAACAATGCATGATGATGACGATGCAATGCACAAATTTAACGCGATTTTCTAGTAGTGGTTTTGCGGGATGCCACAATTCGACACCACTAACAAGGGATCTCGCCCTCGAGATCCGCCTCATGGTACCGGAAGGAAGGTCGGCGATCTGCGTCTTCTCGCTTCGTGTAGGTCCTCGCGATACCACTAACGAGGGTTCCTTCTTCCATCTTGAAATCGGCGACACCACCAACAAAGGGTCGTTGTTCCTGATCGTCGAGAACACTCGAGAAACAACTGACGAAGATAGAGGCATCAACGACAAGGCCACCTCTAACTTCCATTAGAAGAGGGAAAAGTTACATTGATCCACCGGTTGATGTACAGCGAGCAGAGAAGAGTCGGGTAGGGTGATCAGTCCATCCACCCAACTATCAACTCTATACATGGGTAGGAGAATCAACTCAACTCGAGATTTAGACTGAAGATCTTCATAGGTGGTATCCGGAACAAAGGGATGTTGCCAGCAGAAATCGTATGAAAGACACAGTGATTAGGTTTCGCGATGGTTCCATTGGCATGAACAACACATGCTCAAGGTATACTCCAACTTCACCAAAGCTCGTCCTTCTCATATGTTTTTCAATGATACTGATATCCGGCAAGGAACACATATGGATAAGGAGCTCAAGGACAGAAGATTGGATGAAGCGTACAACAGACAAGTTGCAGATTGATGATCGTAGCACCTCCGTTATGAAAAGGGAGAAAGCGAAGCCCTGAAGGTACGACGGAAACCCAACCACGAGAATTCCTGGACTCGAAGAGAGAGAAGAGAGCAGATTCAAACACGTCGAGGTAAGAGGAGAATAGCAGAGGGGTAAGGAGTAAAATTAGACCTAACCAGAACTATCCAACGATTTTGCAAAATAGTTTTGACACTCTACAGCAGCCGTTAGCTAGGTTATCCTACAGGCTGGACTTGTGGGGTATCGCAACTGCTGAGCTCTGATACCACTCTGTAACACCCTCAGAATCGGACCTATGCAAGTTTGAGCAAAATTCGCCAAACCCGCATAGAAACAATTCAAAGGTGCCCACCAGCACTTTAAATGCGGGTGGAAAACAAAGTAATAACATTACACAACAGTCCTCGATGGGACCCACAGAACAGATATATATAACAGCGACTCAATGAGTCAAGAATACGAATATATGGTACAAAGATCCAAATCACCTTGAAAACGATGGGGCGTCCGACTACGGACAAGATGCAAATGGGGCTAAGAGCCCTGAAGAATAACCAACGGCGTCCATAACCCTGCCCAGGCCAAGCCGGAAGGGTAACCACCGCTAACGTCGATCCCAAAACACCTGCTTAAACAAAGGGGTGCCGACAAAGGGCAAAGGAAAGAAGGAGCGTCGATCGAGGCCAAGCAGACACGAGGCTAGAATTAGGCGGTCCTCGCCTACATAGGTATGGTGGATCAAGCGGCGGCAAAGATGCACTAAACAACCTATAGAGACTCGATACAATGGCGGATCTCGAGAGGGATGAGAAAGACCTAACGGATCCAACGAAGCTAGCACCAAACAAACCCATCTCGTTTCCCCTCGAGACCAAACGAGGAAGTCAACCGAGGAACTCACACGGTTGGCGCTTTATTTATTCGGTTATCGTTGCAGCAATTACTAGTCGTATAGGTAATCATCCGATAAATTAGGGTGGGCACTTTTAGTTAATCATTCCGTTATAGTGGCAACACTTACTAGTCGACATACAATTAGCACGAGATAACCCAAAAACCCGGCTTGTTGGTACTTTTATTCAGCCATTCTTGTAGTTGCGATACTTACTAGTCGATACAATTGTATGGCGACAACCAAACAAGCAATTGTGGGCGTATTAATTAGCCATTCCATTATAGTGAAGCTAATTACTAGTCATTATAAGTCAAATTTATAGCGATAAACTTTAGTTATGCTTGTCTATGATCGAGATCGTGCTCCAAGTCGTCCATATCCATGGACACGGCTTTGAAAGTTTTACCGGCCGGGTGCACCAATAGCAACACACGCCGATCAACCTCGGAAAAACCAAATCAAAACCCAACGAGGCTTTCACGAACAATCACATGATTCGAAATATTTCAGGGGCCACCCCATTGAGTAGATCCCGCGAACGGAGTAAGCAAGCTCGAGACGGACTCAAGGTTTCGCGACAATGGTCATGGCGGGAACCCGAAAGTGTGGCTGGCTTGTCGATACCGCGTAATCAATCCGCTTACCTAACGATACAAGGTGCTCTCGCACAATTTAAATCTGAAAGTAGCATGGCATAAGTACAGGATAGTAAATAAAACCTCAAACTAGTTTGTGGCCCCAAGAAATAAGACTGAATCAAGCTCTGGCTCGGGGGGGTCCCATATACCTCCCGGATGTGGATAGCGCGATAAATCAAGGAAAATGTATCAAGTACTCGGGGTCTTACGGGACACAAGTGGGCGTTCGGAAACCAAATATTTTCTATCACCCACCGATGCCTCTGCTTACTTACTTCAATTTTAGTTGTTAAACAGAAATTAAAGTGATAAGTAAAACTAGAATCATCTCCAACATCAACAAGCGGCGATGCATCAAGAATGGCATATGACGACACACATCACTTGAGCAAGCAACTACGACGCGCAAGTCCAACTATCTACCAAACAATGTGCAATAGGATGTGTCCAAGGCAATATAGGGCTGCACGGTTGATCACGGTATGGAAACTAAAGCATCGCAATACGTATAGCAATAGATCAACAGGAGGGAAGTAAATACTATAAAAGTAAGATAGGTAGAAAGGGAGATGCTACCGAAAACATTGTCGAAGGTTCCACCGAAGATCGGGGCGAAGCTCACATCAAATCAACGGCCTTATCCGCGAAGAACCAAAACACTAGAAGAAACACCGGATGCAATATTTAATACTACGGCAAAAGATCGGCATGCTTATGATATGATGCATGACATGGCAAGATGCGATGCAACGCGATTAGGTCAGTATTAAGCGGAACCGGGGTCCCGACAATTAATCAAGTGGTTCAAGTTGTTTATCTACCCCGCAATTAAATGTTGTTATAACAAGGCAAGATAAGATACCGGTTCGCTACACAAATTTAAATGAGGCCAATATAAGGCTAGATTTTCCCGCATATGGGCCCCATATTTAATTATCAGGTGAATCGGCCTAAGGCCCCCAAACCACAGACAAGTATGCATGCATGAACAATTTATATGCAACAGGTTGTTGTTATGTTATAAAATAGGGTTTCGGGAAGGGGTTCACACATTAGGGGCCTCGACGAACTTGGGGTTCCGGGGTTCGGGGTCGGTCTCAGGGTTCGGGGTTCGGGGTTCGGTTGAGCGGTCTCGATAGCGGGGTAGATCTTGTTGTCCTGTCGGTGACCTCGGCATCCGGAAGCGGACTTGGTTGGCGTCGGGCGTGATTCACCCGGTCGGTGCGTTCTTGTCATGACGATCTTGTCGGATCGGTCTTCCTCTCGGAGCGGGTCCTCAGGGTCTCGACAACTTCGGTTCTCTGTGGCGATCTTGGCACTCGATGTCCGTGAAATAGAACTTGTCGCACCTACCGTCTTCGGGTTCGCTCCAATCGGGCCCATGTCGGAGTACTTGTCGTCCCATGAAGGAGATCTTGCGTCTAGGGTCTCGGCGAACTTGGCGGTCCCGAGGGTTCGGTTCGTGAGGCGGTCTTGATGCTCCGTGATGGAGAACTTGTCGCATCCGTGGCGATCTTGCCGGCCCTCGGGTCAACAACTCCGTGAAGGGGATCTTGGAGCGGCGCCGGGTACTCGTTTCGTCGACAGCGAAGATCTAGTGGCATTGGCCCACATGCAGGTCAAACGTGGTAGGCAGATGGCAAAGGGAGCTCGAGTTGGTCGCGGGACGTGCACTAGCTGTGAGGGACAACCTCGACGGTCCTCGCGACAGCCTTGGCGGTGGCGCTGCATCGGAGGACGGGCCCGCGGGGATCATCCGCTGTGAGCAGCGAGCGGGGAGATCGCTTGAGGCGAGCTCGCGTCCGGAGGGACCGAGGCGAGGCAGACGGCGCAGCGTCGCCGGGCGGCTTGGCGGCGGCGGGCAAAGGCGGCAGCGGCGGGCGACGCAGAGGAGGAGACGGTGTGGCGCGCGGGCGGGCGGCAGAAGGCGGACGCGGGCTCGGCGGCGGGTGGACGACAGCGGCGACGCAGAGCCTGGGCAGCGGGCGCGGATGGCGGCTGCCGGAGGTCCGGTGGCTGGCGGCGAGGAGGTCGTCATTGGCGAGCCGGGAAGCTGGCCTTGGCGGTGGTTGGCCGGAGATGGGCGGTGGGCGCTGGTTGGAGTTGAGCGGCGCCAAGGCCGAGGCGAGGCCGGAGCGCGAGGGCAGGGCGAGGTGGCCAAGGCGCGGTGAGGCGAGCAGCGGCGGTGGGGAGGCGGGCAGCGGAGATGGCGTCGAGTGGCAGGCGTGAGGCAGCGGCGGAGAGGAGGAAGGAGCGGCGCCCGGCGTGTTAGGCGAGGGAGGAGGAGCGAGCCGAGGAAGAGGAGGACGGGCCGTGGGGGAGGCAGGTCCCGCGTGGGTCCCGCGGGGCCAGGTCGGGGCGGCCAGGGTAGTGGGGTGGGACCCAGGCGCCAGGGGGTGAGGGGGTTGGTGGGGATGTGCCCAGGCGTGGTGCGCGGGGTGGCTGTGCTGGCGCCAGCCAGTGGGGGCCAGGCGGTGCAGGCGTGGTTGGTGGGAGGAGGCCGGCTGACGTGTGGGGGGGTTGCGTGGCTGCGTGAGTGTGTGTGTGCTGTGTTGTGTTTGGTGGGAGAGGAGAGGGAGTGGGTTAGGATTAGGTGGCAGGTTTTGATAGGCTAGAGGGGGAGGGGAGAGGTGACGTGGCGTTCCAGGATTGGTCCGGGTGAGGTGGCAGGCAGGGTGGGGGTAGATTAGTTGGTAGGTATAGGATTTTGTTGGGGTGTCCAGTTGGACCGATTTAATTTCTGGGGCGGTCGTTCGGGTCAACCGGCCCGTTCGACTGCCCCGCCCAAAATAAATTAATATTTTATTTACTTTAATTGGACCGTTTGCAACCTGATAGCAACAAAACAAAATAATCCGGAAACCCGGGGTTTTGCGTGTGAATTAAGATGAGGCGTTTGGCAAACAAATCGGGCTTGCGAAATAGTTTTGTCAAACAATGCATGATGATGACGATGCAATGCACAAATTTAACGCGATTTTCTAGTAGTGGTTTTGCGGGATGCCACAAGGAGCCCCTTGTGGTGGATCGGGAAGGGCAATGCACTACACAAGTAGAGACCTCATCTACACAAGATAAACAAGCTCCACCTGATGGAGAAACTACTGCACCAACACCATAACCTCCTAAAGATCATCAATCAACTAGACAAACTAGTAGTCCCAGGCCAGACTATCCGGCCCCTCCCAGGGGTGGACTATCAGGCCCTGGCACTCCAACTCGTGCCAGGGACAACCAGGAAGAGCAGGAAGGCGCTGAAACTCCCAGGTCGGATTATCCGGCCCCTCCTAGGGGCAGACTATCTGGCCGTGGAGCTCCAACTCGAGACAGGGGCAACCAGGAAGAGCAGGATAATGCTGAAACTCCAAGGCCGAATTATCCGGCCCCTACAAGGGGCGGATTATTCGGCCCTAAAGCCCCAGAACTACAACAGTCTCCTGTTTTGGCTACTAATCAAGATCAAGGACAAGGTTCTTCATCCCCAGTTCACAGTGAACAAGTTGTTGATGAAGGGTAAGCTGGTGGTCAAGAAAAGGACCCTTTTGTTAAATCAATCCCTCCAAGAAACAATAAGGAGATTGAAACTCGTCGCAAAACTCGTGCTAAAAGGAACCTTGAATTAAGGGGTCATACTCTTGACAAGGTTGTAGATGATCTAAGAAGAAGAGTGTCCACTAGAAGTGAGCTTGCAAGCTTTTGTGATCATCAAGCTCATATCTCTATGGTGCAACCCAAGAAGGTTTTCGATGCTCTTGAAGATCCAGATTGGGTGGTTCCAATGCATGAAGAACCGAATAACTTCGAGCACAACAAGGTATGGAAGCTAGTAGAAAAACCCAAAGAGTGTCGCAATGTTATCGGCACAAAGTGGATTTTCAAGAACAAGCAAGATGAAAATGGAATAGTTGTAAGGAACAAGGCAAGACTGGTGTGGATCAAGGAGTCTCTCAAGTGGAAGGCATTGATTTTGGCAAAAGTTATGCTCCAGTGGCTCGCCTTGAGTCTATATGTATCCTCCTTGCTTATGCTGCTCATCATAATTTTAAATTACAGCAAATGGATGTTAAGAGTGCATTTCTTAATGGTCCTCTACATGAGTTGGTATATGTCAAGCAACCCCCGGGTTTTGAGGATCCCAAGGTGCGGTATGAGCACCTTAAAAAGCTTTTGTTAGACCATGGATTCGAAGTTGGGCAAATCGATCCCACTCTTTTTACTAAGAAGGTTAATGGGGAGCTTTTTGTATGCTAACTATATGTATACGATATTATCTTTGGCTCTACTAATCAAGCTTTTCATGATGAATTTGCAAAGCTTATGACTGACAAGTTTGAGATGTCTATGATGGGAGAATTAAGGTTCTTTCTTGGATTCGAGATCAAGCAACATAGAGAGGGAACCTTCATTAATGAAGCAAAATACATCCAAGGCATGCTAAAGAGGTTCAAGATGACGGATCTAAATGGTGTTGCTACTCCAATGCAAACTAAATGTCATCTCGAGCTTAATCCAAAGGGTAAAGATGTGGACCAAAAGGTATACCGATCCATGATCGGCTCTCTCCTTTACCTCTGCGCATCTAGACCCGATATTGTGTTGAGTGTAGGAATGTGTGCAAGGTATCAAGTTGCTCCTAAAGAAATCCACTTAGTGGCGGTCAAGAGAATCTTCAGATATTTGGTTCATTCCCCAAACTTTGGTCTATGGTATCCCAAAGGCTCTAGTTTCTCTCTATGTGGATATACTGATTCAGATTGGGCTGGTGACAAGGATGATCGAAAATCAACTTACAGTGCATGTCAATTCTTGGCCAGGTCTCTAGTATGTTGGTCTTTGATGACCCACAAGTGTAGGGGATCGCAACAGTCTTCGCGGGTAGTATTACCCAATTTATTCATTAGACACAAGGGGAGCCAAAAAATACTTGCAAGCCTTAACAACTGAGTTGTCAGTTTAGCTGCACCTGGAAATAGTTCTTGCTCACAGAAGTTTATCAGTAGCAACAGTTTGGTAGTAGCAACAACAAAGCAATAGCAGCAGTAACAGAAATAGTGAAATAGTAGCAATAGTAACAGTAACGATAATAGTGGTATTCGAGTGTGGTAGGCATAGGGATGGATGGACGGGCGTTGCATGGACGAGTCTAAACATGTAACTTCAAGATCTAGGGCATTGCAGATAAATAATAACAAGCATCCAAGTACTAAACAATCCTAGGCATGTGCTCTAAATATAGTCATACGTGCTCGCAATGAGAACTTGCACAACATCTTACATCCAGCCACTGTGGCGGGGGCCTCTAGGGAACTACTGGCAATAAAGGTGCTCCTTTTAATAGAGCACCGGAGCAAAGCATTAACACTCCATGAACACATGTGATCCTCACACCACAGCCATCCCCTCCGGTTGTCCCAATTATTTTCACTTTGGGGCCTTTGGATCCGGACAATGATATGTGTACACAACTTACAGATAAGATCACAAACAATACTATCATAATGATTCAATAATAAGTTCAGATCTGAGATCATGGCACTCGGGCCCTAGTGACAAGCATTAAGCACAACAAGTTGCAACAAAGTCAAATAACACTAATAGAGATACTAGGCACTATGCCCTAACAGATCTTATTCGATTACATGATAGAACTCATCCAATCCCTACCATCCCCAAGCCTATAACGGGGGATTACTCACTCATGGATGAGGGAAACATCGGTGGTTGATGGAGAGGCATTGGTGATGATGATGGCGATGAACCTCTCCAAATTCCCCGTCCCGGCAGGGTGCCAGAACAGAGTTTCTGGATCCGAATCTTGCTTTCTGGTGGCGGCGGCGGAGCAGAACTCTTTCTAGAAAACTATCAAACCCCCCTCAGTTTTTAGGTCGAAAGGCAACTTATAGGTGCAGAGGGAGGCCGAAGAGCTGCCTGGGGTGGCCGCACCCCTCCAGGCGCAAGGTCAGGTGGGCCCGTGCCTAGGGTGGGTCTAGGGCCCCCAGGCCTCCCCTCTGTCTCCCCTTCTGGCTCCGTGGATCTTCTGGTGAAAAATAGTTTTTGGCATATTTTCTGGGATTTTTCTTGATAGTTGATTTTCTGCACAAAAACAAGACACTAAGGTAATTCTGCTGAAAACAACGTCCGTCTGTGTTAGTTGTATCCAAATCACACAAGTTTAGAGAAGAAACAATACCAAAGTGTTCGAGAAAGTAGATATGTTTTGGACGTATCAACTCCCCCAAGCTTAGCTTATTGCTTGTCCTCAAGCAATTCAGTTGAAAACTAAGTGCGATAAAAGAACTTTCACGAACACTTTGCTTCATATGATGTATATATTCTCAGCACACAGTAGATGCTTAGACAATTCATAATAAGAAGTATGGAACTAAGTCTACTCAATAGTCATTGCAAGCTATGAAGAGAAACCAACTCAATAATAATAAGTAGCAAGGAACATAAACATAAGCAACATTGCAATGCTCATAATAAGGTATGATAGAGTGGTATCTCGCTTGCCTTTGTTTGTAGAGCACAATATGAATGCCAAAGAACCTCTAAATTTCAAGTGAAGATTAGAGGTAAAGATATCAAAGATACAAGCATCAAAGTCATGACATAATTAACCAAGTTTTGGAACAAACACAAGAACGACAACTATGCTCTCAAGAAGGTGCTCATATAATAAGTGGTGACTCAACAAAGTTGTGAAAACGGTTTTGTGAAGGTTTGAAAGGCTTCCCAATGCTGAAAGAAAGGTACTCGTTAGCTTTGAGCTCTCATTACCCCTATCATAGGCATCTTCATGTGGTTAAGGTGAAAGTAAGGTCCACTCTGAATCATATGCTTGATAGATCATAAACTGGAAATCCCAAGTCCCTTGAGTACGAGGGTCGCTCCGCATGCTACTCAACTTTGGTCACCTGAAAGTTCTTGTCATTGTAAATACATGCATATCATCGAGAACCTCCAACGGGATACCCCTTGCATATGGTACAAGAGCTTTCCCATAACCAAAATGACAAGGCAAGCAGACAATGAGCATCCCAGCAATCTTTTTATTTACCATATGCATAGCGTTTTATTGAGGATGCTTCCTAGATGCTCATTATAGTAATGCTGCAAGTTTCCACCATGATTAGGCATGTCTTAGGCTAGCGCCCCAGGAGTTTCTCTAACACAATGTATAAACTCCATGAACTCACAACCTCTCCTTTTATTTCACATCATCGACATATGTAAACAAAAGAGCAAAGTATCAACTGGATGAGATATCCAACAGGTGTTGAAAGCGTTCCCCGTGACAGCACGGTTTTGCTGACTCCCAGCATATAATAAGCATGCATATAACTTTCATGGACTAGTCACAATGGTTCAAGATTATTAAGCGCAAGGAATAAAGTGTGCCATCAAGTTTGTGAGATCTTTACTAACTAACTTTCTCAAAACAGACAAACATTTTATTTTTGAAGAAAACACGACATATATAAAATATGCACTGAAGTATCAAACGATGCTAATGTGTAGGTATGGTGGACACGGCTGGCAATATTGGTTTTGAGGAGTTGGAAGCACAGGTAGAGCACATACTCAGTGCAAGTGAAGGCTAGCAATAGAGAAGGAGCGAGAAACGAGAGAGCAATAACTGTCATAATCATGCTTGCAACAAAACATGAATAATTATGGCATGGAAGTGATACAAGAACTCTGAGGCAAAATAAATCATCGATGCTTACTGACTATTGATTAGTCATATGCATGCGTGAGCATGTGCCAAGTCGATTCACATGAACAGTCAGAGGAGGATACCACAATATCATACCAAAGTATGAATAAAACAATGCAAGCAAACATTCATATGACATGCTACAAACTATTAGCAAGCTGGAGCTAATCATAGACAAGTAAGAACTACTAAGCATCCATAATGACATACACCTTACACAAACAGGCTAAGCATGCTCACAATGATGAGTATATGTACAAAAATGAAACAAATAGAGTTTGTTACCAGCCTCTTACCACACCTTGAGTTGTCTTAATCTTCATTATTTCCCTTCACTTGTGTGACTTGAATATTAACATGAAACCAAAATCCACTGTGGATGGCTGAACCCTGCAAAGAACTCACAAAACCAAAGAAGAACAACAAATATTTTTGGTGTTTTCGATTTTTTTAGAAGGCAACCAACGCAAAACCAAACGAAGCAAAAGAAAACCAAAAACAAAAACTAAGATGCTCCAAGAACAACACAACTATGCATGAAACAATAAAAACGAAGTGTCTAGAAAGACCTGAGATTTTTATTGATGAAGAAGGGAATGCCTTGGGCACCCCCAAGCTTTGACTCTTGTACCTCTTGAGTAATTCTTGGGGTGAAATGGAGTGGCTCCCCCCAAGCTTGAGCTTTTGTCCATTCTTCATCTCATTACATCATCCTCTCTCTACACCTGAATTTTTTCTTTCATACAAAACTTCACACAATCTTCATTAGCAACATTAGTTTATTCAAAAGATATTAGACCTATGGCAAAGCTTTGGAACAGCAAGACTTTTCATTAAAAACACAAGCTACTGTAGCAACTCCTTCAAAAAGCTCAATTTCCCAAAAAGAACCCGAAAAGGAATCAATAAGAAGCAAATGCAAATAATGGCAGAAATCTATCAAAACAGACCAGCAGGTAGAAACCGATTTTTACGAAGACCTTATGTTGCTCAAATCAAAAAGTGTTGAACTAACTAAAGTTATCTAACATACTGGGGGATTTATTCGTAAATTTTCAGGTCAATCCGTCTTACAGAGACTCCTCATGAATTTTTATGGTGGAGGACAGAAATCTGTTTCGGGGCAGCAACTCCCCAAATCTTACTTCCCTCTCATTAGAGGTCATTCTTGGCACAAAAAGCAAACAAAAAGGATAAGGAGAGGTTATTACTGAAGTAATAACTTCCAAGACTCAAGGAAACTCTTGGGTTATCTCCCAACAAGTACTTTTCTTTAACGCCTTTAAGTTAGGCACGACGAAGAGCAAAGATTGGAAAGGAGAAAAATAAAAGCGAGCAAGTATAACCACTGTGAAAACATTATTTTATTCTTTAAAATACTTTTGTTAACAAGGTCGATCAAGTCTTGTTACCAAAACTTATATGAATCAAAACTTTGCATTCCACAAGGTGATTATGTTACCTCATACTTGATAGTCCCAATCATAATAGTTTCAAATTTTCTTGTGGAATGGGACAATATATTTCTCCAACTTTGATGCTCTCAATGTTTTCAATGGAATTCAGGCAATAGCTCTTAACAACCTTCTTGGGGAATTAGACAGTGTGGTCTTTGTCATTAATATTGAATGTTAATTTTCCTTGATTACAATTGATGACAACACCTGCAATATTAAGAAAAGGTCTCCCAAGAATAATAGACATGTTATCATCTTCAGACATTTCAAGCACAACAACATCAGTTAAAACCATGCAATTATGAGCAACTAGAACAAGAACATCCTCACATATACCAACATGAATAGTAGTTGACTTATCAGCCATTTGCAAAGATATATCAGTTTGTATCAACTTTCTAGCTGGAGTCGCTTATAGAGAGAAAAAGGCATAACACTAACTCCAGCTCCCAAATCACATAAAGCAGTTCTAACATAATTGTTCTTAATAGATCAAGGAATAGTTGGTATACCTAGATCACCAAGTTTTTTTGGAAGCTTACCATTGAAGGAGTAATTAACAAGCAAAGTAGAAATCTCCTCATTAGGAATCTTCCTTTTATTAGAGACAATATCCTTAATATACTTTGAATAAGGAGGCAACTTAACAGCATCAGTCAAAGGAATTTGCAAAAGGCTTCATCCACTCACAAAACTTGTTGTAGTGTTCTTCCTCCTTTGACTTGTGTTTCTTACCTGGAAAAGGCATAGGTTTCTGCACCCATGGTTCTCTCTCTTTACCATGTTTATTAGCAATAAAATCTTCCTTTGTGTACCTAGTGTTCTTAGTGTGTTTCTCAGGTTCTTCTTCACCTTCCTCCTTATCAGGAGACTCATTTTTATCATTACCACTCTCAGTTTTAGCATCAGAGACAGATATACTATTAGGATCTACAGCAGGTTCAAGTGATTCCTCAACTATCTTATGTTTCTTATTCTTCCTCTTACGAGGACTACCACTATCTTCACCTTGTTGGGAATCCTGCTCTGTTCTTTTAGGGTGTCCTTCAGGATATAAAGGATCTTGAGTAGCTGCACCACTCCTAGTTCTAATTCCATAAGCATGTTTATTTCCTGAAGCATTAACTAGCATATCCTTTTGTACCTTAGCTAGTTGATCAAGTTGAGTTTTAACCATTTGAAAGTGTTTACAAAGCATTTTAATATCATTAGAAGTTCTTTCCACAATATCTTTCAACTCATGGATAGCTGTAGAGTTTTCCAATAAATGATTCTGAACTTGTTTATTAAAATTACCTTGTTTAACAATAAATGTGTCAAGTTCCTCTAAGCATTGATCAGGAGGCTTACCATAAGGAATATCACCTTCATTAAATTGGAGAGAGTGCACCTCAATAGTATATGAGTGGGGAATTGGCTCACATAATTCTTCTATAGGAGGTAAATTCTTCACATCTTCAGCTCTAATACCTTTCTCCTTTAGACACTTCTTAGCTTCCTTCATCACTTCATCATTTAATGCAATAACTCCTCTCTTCTTTTGTTGGGCCACGTGGAGATAAAACAAAAAATTTCCTCTAACGTGGTGATCCCAAGATCCAGCTGAGGTAGAAGGCCACAAGGTTTACCACTAGATGCTGTGATTCGGATTACCGATGAAGCGTCGATTGATGCAAAGGTGTCTTTGCGATCCGATCATCCGGTGCGATCGCATAACATCTCTTGGTATCCACACGCATAAGGAGGAGCACCGCGTGGCGCTAGGTTCGACAAATCGACGGTGAGGCTCTGTGAAGCTAGGGTTTCAACACATGGAATGACCTAACCGAACAACGATTAACCCCGGGTTCTTGTGCCACTATATATAGGGAGTGAACGTGGGCTCCACTCTCGTGGCCCATTCACTAAAGCCCATATAACACTAGTCACCGTGAGTCCAACTCACTGACTCAGTCCTAATCCGGCTCGAGTCCAACCCGGCCAGATTTCCGTTTTAGATCCAATCCGAACTTGCTCTCGCTCTTAAGTGTGTGACCCGGCAGGCTCTTGGTTACTCGGACACGATTGGAGTCCGACTCACAATCGATCAGTCGGCAGCGGCTCCTAGCAGAACGTGCCGACTCCCAAGTACCAATGAGTCATGACGACTCGCCTTTCCAATGTGACTTGCATCCGAGTCCCTTTTGCCTCACGATATACCTTGTCAGACTATAGGCGAATAATTATCATCCCTTAAATAGTCCGACTCTCTTCTCGATCCGATATAAGTGATTCACCTGACTAACTCTTAGTCGATCGCCTCGGTTAACACTTAACCGAGTCATGCATGGCCATGCTTTGCGAATCATATCTTCCGAGAGGGCCCAGAGAATATCTCTCCGAGTGGAGGGGCAAAATCCCATCTTGGTTATTCACATCACGCAGCTTGATTCTCAGTAGACCCGAACTCTGCCTTTATAACTACCCAGTTACGGATCAGCGTTTGACAGAACCTAAGTCGGTGATCCTCAACTCGGACTATGCAACAACCTCAGGTCTAAGGATTACATTGATTGAGATATACAAATGACTAATTGTTCGTTGTACCTCAATATGGGTCAATCCGACTCGCTAAACTCTTTAGCCAAATCTGTGTAAGTCGGAATGGCATCACCATGCCCATGACAAGTGGAACCGAGTCATCAAGCCGACTTTCACATTGGTCTAAGTTGTGTGTCCAGCACAACCTCAATGACCAAGGAAATTTAGTACAAACAACATGAATGCATAGTTCCACAACCGAATCACATATTCAATGATACACATCAGATGTTTATACAAGAACAACTTAATAACTTTATGAATACAATGGGAAATATCATCATACATGATTGCCTCTAGGGCATATTACCAACATATTTGGTGTTGGTATTGGAACTGGTTCAGGCACAACCGGTTCAGGAGTAATAGGCTCAGGTGTATTTAGATCAGTTGAAGTCCAATCATCATAATTCTTGCTTATCTTGGGCATTAATTCTTCAGCATCTGCGGGAGTCCTTTTCCTGAAAACACAATCAGCAAAGCTATCTAGGTATGTCCTAGAATCATTAGTTAGTCCATTATAATAAATATCAATAAGCTCATTCTTAGGCAATGGACATCCAGGATGTGCATGATTCAAGGGACAGAACCTTGTCCAAGACTCAAACAATTTCTCTTCTTCTCCCTGTTTAAAATCAAAAAGTCTCTGCAAAGCAGCATGTCTAGCACTGGGAGGAAAATATTTATGGAAGAAAGAAGCAATCAGGGCTATCAATGGAACTAGGAGGTAATCTATTAAACCAAGCCCTAGCTTCTCCTTTTAGTGAAAAAGGGAAGATCTTAGCAACAAAGTACTTTCGCATCTTAAAATCATCAGAGAACAAAGCACTCGTAGTATAAAGCTCATTCATATGAGCCATAACACTCTTATTTTTAGTCCCACAAAAAGGTTCTTTCTCAACGATATCTAAATAAGAAAAATCAAGAGAGAAATCATAATCTTCATCTTTAATATCTATGGGAGAAGTGGCAAACTTAGGATCATAGGACAACTTAGGCATAATAATGCCTCAAGGAGACTCTTCATAGCACTAGTACCATGTGTGTTTCGGTACTCTTCAACAAATTCATCAGTGAGCTCAATGTAACCATCATTAATATCATAACTCTCACTAGCAGATGAGCTAACAGGTGTAACAGTGTCCTCACTAGGAGTTTCGGTATATTCTAGGCTAGCCATAGTAGCATCTAGAAAAGGACCTAATGAACCACTCGCATCAAGCACAGTAGAAGTAACATCATGAGTATCAAAAGCAGTTTTAGATTCAGCAGTAGTAGCAGTGTGTGTAGCATGAGTATGTGGTGGCGGTGTGACAAGCTTACTTATCATAGACGGTGAATCAAGAGCAACAGAGGTGTTTAGGACTGTACATCTTCTTGTAGTAGATGGTAAAATAGGGAACTTTCCATCACGAGACTTCCCCATGATGAAAGGAGTAGCAGTGAACAAAAGTAGATCCAAGTGAACTTACAAATAAAGCTATGCTCCCCGACAATGGCGCCAGAAAATAGTCTTGATGACCCACAAGTGTAGGGGATCGCAACAGTCTTCGCGGGTAGTATTACCCAATTTATTGATTCGACACAAGGGGAGCCAAAGAATACTTGCAAGCCTTAACAACTGAGTTGTCGATTCTCACACAAATAGTTCTTGCTCACATAAGTTTATCAAGAGTAGTTTAGTAGCAACAAGCAAAGAAGCAGATATGACAAGATTAAACAAAGAGCAATACTAACAAGAACGTAGCGATTGGGATTCGAGTGCGGTAGGCATAGGGATGGATGGACGAGCGTTGCATGGACGAGTCTAAACATGTAACTTCAAGATCTAGGGCATTGCAGATAAATAATAACAAGTATCCAAGTACTAAACAATCCTAGGCATGTGCTCCAAATATAGTCATACGTGCTCGCAATGAGAACTTGCACAACATCTTCTGTCCAGCCAGCCCGTGGCAGTAGGCCTCTAGGGAACTCGGCAATTAAGGTGCTCCTTTTAATAGAGCACCGGAGCAAAGCATTAACACTCCATGAACACATGTGATCCTCACACCACAACCATCCCCTTTGGTTGTCCCAATTATTGTCACTTTGGGGCCTTAGGATCCGGACAATGATATGTGTACACAACTTGCAGATAAGATCACAAACAATACTATCATAATGATTCAATAATAAGTTCAGATCTGAGATCATGACACTCGGGCCCTAGTGACAAGTGATGGGGATATGCCTACCGGGGTATACCAGGGGCGTTCAAGCCAGGCGCTGCGAGTGGGCCTCACGGTAGCAGACCGGATCAAGACAGCGTGGACTCAAGAGATCGGAAGCTGAAGGCCAGGGCGTAGCTAGGCCGGTCGGATTAGGTTAAACGATTGCTAAAACCTTGGCGATTCGGTTGAGATCCCAGAACCCTAGGGGTGAGTCTATATAAACCTCCCTAGAGGGCGTGTAGAGGAGACGTTCCATCATCCACCCAAGCGAATCGCTGCCTAGCCACCGAGCTCGCCCCATTGTACTTCCACCATAATACAATCTAGAGGGAGTAGGTATTTACCCTTCGGGGTCCGAACCTGGGTAAATCCTTGTGTCTCCGCCCTCATCTCGCACCGCAGATTGCTGGCCGCCCTTGCCCCATGTTATACTACTACATTGCCGATTAAGCATCGCCGTGGTCATTCCTGACGCGGTGGCACCGTTGGGCTGGGCGTGCAGCGGGTGATCTGCGGCGAGATCCAATCTGCCCATCAACGAGTCGATCACCACCAACCGCATGATAGCGATCGGCGAGATGCTCCAAATCTTGCCGAGCAACTACGTCCCGGTGGCGCGACCCGTCACGCATAGCATGATCCTGCTGGTCGGCACGATCAGTCTCTTTGTCGGCCTCACTGACGTCATCATATCGGAGGACTCGGCTCGCATCCGCGAGTCGCCGCCACGCGACCGGCTCTCCAAGAGTCAGGTCCGCACGATCCATCGCCTCGCCTCCGAGTACAACTCAGCCCACAGCGACGTGGCTGAAACCACCGCGGCCGCGGAAGAAGCGGCCCTCAACGACGATGCCGACTCGGCGACCCCGGTGTCACTCACCGGATCCATCGTCACCGCGTCAGCCGCGGGCTCCATCACCCAGGTCTCAAATGTCGGAGACTTCGATGATCCCTCCATCCTTGGGATCTTCGACTTCGACTCCGGGTCAGAGAACTCCGCCGATCTCCACGACAGCACCGGTCTCCACGCCGCGACCTACATGGCGACTAGCGCCGACCCTCCGGAGGATCCATTATCCACCCTGATCCCTCCCAACGCAACAGCAACGGAGGTCGAGGAACTCCGCCTGAAGCTGGCGGAAGCGATCGCAAGGAAGCGGTAGGCGCGAAATTCGCCTCGGCGGGTGGCACGGAGGAGCTATCGCGCTACCACCAGCAACGAATCATGTCGCGCCTGAACCCCACCGTCCAGGGGCGTGCCCTAAACTTCGACGACGAGAGCGACCCGGCCCACGCGGTCAAGCGCGTGATCTGCGAGAACGCGCCACCAGGAGGAAGCGCGCGGCCCCCACCAGGGTCGACGGCGAATGGCGCCCCACCACCACCCAATCGCGCACCCCCAGGGACCAGCCGCGGATCGTAGTCTCATCACGGGAGCGAGACGCGAACGGCCTACCACTGTTCTCCACCCCAATGGACAACCTCGTCGCGGGCCGAGCAGCAGTCGACAACATCGCGGCCACCGGTGACGGCGCCCTATAGATCCAATACTTCAAGGCCTTGCTCGCAAAGGCGGTCGAGTAGCAAAATGCAGGCGTCGACTCACAGGGTCGGATGTACTCGCGTTCATCGGGCAGCAGAGCGGCCTCAAGCGGCCGCCCCATGGCCGCCACCCGAACCACTGCAGCTCCAACACCGACCCGCGAACGCCTCTCTCCTGCGACCCCGGGCGACCAACCGTCGCCGCCAGCGGTCGACCGTCGACGCCCGCACCCACATCATCAACAACCACGGTGGCGTGCACGCCAGCCCGGCGACTGCGGCATACCCTAACCAAGCGCCTGGCGGCGAGCCGAGGGGGTCGCTAAGCCGACTCGGGCACCGATGCTTCGGACCAATGATCTGAGGCGAAAGATACCCGGCGAACTTCAAAGCGCCGAAGGAAATAGAGAAGTACGACCCTCGTACGATCCCTCTGTGTGGCTGGATACGTACCTCATGGCAATGGGGATCGCCGGCCACACCGATCTACTAGCCGCCCGCTACCTCCCCCTGATGATGGAGGGGGCATGCAGGCAGTGGATCAACACTCTCCCCGCGGATAGCATCGACTCCTGGGAAGAGATGTGCGACGCCTTCGTCAGGCACTTCAAGGGTTCATACACCCGCACCACCACCATCGAGGACCTGGAACGATGCGTCCAGGGACCTCGCGAGTCGACCCGCATCTAGGTCCAACGGTGGCAATAACTGTGGTACAACACGGTCGGCATCCACCTGCAGGACCAATACCATTGCTTCAAGACCTCGTGCGCTCACGAGCCCGGTTGCCAAGCTCAAGCGAGCATACCGCTTTTCGACAACATACGGATCTCCTAGATATCGCCAAAGATACGCAGGAAGACCCAAATAAAGAAACCGGCGAGTCGGGAGGACAACGCCATACGCCGGCGACAACAGACGACGATCATCTGCTACGCAACACTCGCCTCACCGACAAGCACCACGGTGACAGGCGAAGTCGACTTTAATCGCCAGCGGCGGTACGCGAGCCAAACTTCCGCGACGGGGCAACGCCAGCGACGGCGGCAAAGCCAGGTTCGACCCGGCCCTCTTAACCAACCTTGTGTATTTCACAGCGGAAGGAAAGCCCGCCACGCACCGACCATCGCCACTCTCTCAAGGAGATCGAGAAGGCACGACAGCGGAAGACCCAGACAACAACCCGCCAAACGGCGAAAATTAAGCGTGGCGGCTGCTCCACACCTTCGAGCTTCAACACGAAGCGCGAGAAGAAGGTCATCGCCCGCGCCGTCACCGTCAACGCAGTGGCCCAGGTGGACGTTCCCCAGTTCCTCAACTGGTCGGAGCAACCAATCACTTGGAGTCGCCAGGACCACTCGCCACACATCGAGTACCCAAGACGAGTCGCCCTGGTGGTCAAGCCCAAGGTGGGAGACTACTGGCTCCCCAAGACATTGATGGACGGCGGCAGCTCCATCAACATCCTGTACCTGGACACCTTCAGGCGACTGCGGCTCCCGCAGTCGATGGTCGAGACGACCTACACCACGTTCCACGACATTGTCCCCGGTCGGAAGGCGTACCCGATCGGCAAGGTCACGCTGCTAGTCACCTTCGGCACACCGGCAAACTTCCGCACCGATCGGATCGTCTTCGAACTGGTGCCCTTCGACAGCCCCTACCACTGCGTCCTGGGGCGCTGTGGCATCCCGCAAAACCACTACTAGAAAATCGCGTTGAATTTGTGCATTGCATCGTCATCGTCATGCATTGTTTGCCAAAACTACGTTTGCGCAACACCCTCTTTGTTTTCTAAACGCCCATCTTATTCAAACTCCAAAACCCCGGGGCTCCGGAGTATTTTATTTTGTTGCTATCGGTTTGCAAATGTTCTAATTAAAATAAACAAAATTTATAATTATTTTTGTAGGGGCAGTCGAACGGGCCAACCCGACCCGAACGACCGCCCCATAGTTTTAAATCGGTCCACCACCAGCCCCACCTAAATCCTAAACTCACCCACTATCCTACCCACCCCAACCAGCCACATCACTCCACCCAATCACCTGCCGCCACCTCACCACACCCCTCACCCCCACCAACCGTGGGCTGCCACGTCGGACACCTCTCCCATTCCCCTCTCTCTCCCCCAACCTCCACCCCACCCAGCTCTCACCACCCACGCATAACGCCGGGCCCAGATCCACCCCCAGACACACGCAAGCACCAACCCTCTCAACCTCCCTGCCTCGACACTGGGCCCTCCCACGGACCCACCACCCCACCGGCCTCCTGTTTCTCTTCTCCCTCTCTTCTCTCCCGTGGCTCAAGGCGCCTCGCGCGCCTCCCTCACCCTCAAGACCCTCTTCTCCCTCGCGCTGCAGCCCTTCCTCCTTCCTCCAAGCCGCCCGCCCGCCTCTAGACCCTCAGGCCGCGCCATGGCGCCCCCGTCGCCTCCGCCTCTCTGCTTCGGCCGTCCCGCGTGTCCCGAGCTCTTCCCCTCGACCAGCTGCTCGCCGTCCTCCGTCTCCGCCTCCGCCTCGCCTCGGCGCTCCCCTCGGCGTCGCTGTCGCCCGCCGGCCTCGACCCCTGCCGGCGGCGGCCTTGCCGCCGTCGCCTCTCCGGCGCCACCGCCGCGCCCGGCGCCCCGCTCCTCCGGCCACCCCTCGCCCGTCCCGCCGAACCGCGCATCCGCCCCTCCTCCCCGATCGCCCGCGTCCCGCGCCCGGTCGCGTCGGCTCGCCTCTCCGTAGCGGCCCGCGTCCCGCCGCGCAGCCTGCCCTCGCCCCGGACCTCCGCCCGGCCTTAGCCCGCCCCGGCCTCGCCGGCGTCCTCCTCGAGCCGTCCCTTCCCGAGTTCTCCGGCCGCCGCCATCGCCCCCTCGCGCAGGGCCCAAGCAGTTGGAGTTGGCGATGTACAACGTTTGGATGCATGCGAGATGCGTCAAGCAACCGCCAAGATCTCCTCCGAGTACCATGACCGAACCATCGACAAGTAACGTCTCGGCGCCAGCCCCTCTCGGAACCCGAGCGCGGCACGGTACCCCAAGATCTACCACGCGAGACGCGGTCTCGGAGAAACCCCCGGGAAACCCCGAGTTCACCTCGACAAGTTCTTCTTCGAAAACCCCGGTGCCGGATCCGATTAATTGCCAAGGACGTCATCGGAACAATGGGGCCGTTGCAGTGAACCCGACAAGATCTACCGCCGGAACCCCGAGAACTTTCCCCCCCGGAACGCCAAGTCCGCTTCACGGAAACCCCGACGCCAAGATTTCCCTCTCGGACCCGAAGCCGTCAAGACCCTGGAGACCCCGACGTGGGACGACAAGATCATCGGCACGGAACCGAAGACACATGTACGACAAGTGCTTCTCAAGGACGCCATGACCCGACGCCCCCGGATGTCAAGACCGCCTCGATGGCGTGGGACCCGACAAGACCTTCGCGATGATGAGCGTGCGGCCAAGTTCTGCACCCCGACATCGAGACCCCGGATGCGTCAAGACCGTTAAGATCTACCCCGATCCGAGCACGACCCCGGAGTCCGAGAACGACCTCGTCGAACCCTGGACCCCGAGACCGACCCCGAACCTCGGAACCCCAAGACCGTCGAGCCCCCTCTGATGTGTGCCCCCTTTTCCTCGAACCCTATTTGATAACATATCAATTTGTTGCACATTAAATTGTCATTCCGCATGCATAGCATTGGTTTGGGGGCCTTATGCCGATTCACCTAATAATTAAATATGGGGCCCATATGCGGGCGAATCTAGTCTCATATCGGCCTCATTTAAACTTGTGAAGCGAACCCGGTGCTATCCCTTGCCATGCTAAAACAACATTTAAATTGCGGGGTAGCTAAACAACATGCACCACCTAATTAATTGTCGGGACCCCGGTTCCGCTTAATCTTGACCTAATTGCATCGCATCTTTGCCATGCCACCCATCATACATGCATCATGCCGATCTTCTGCCGTTTTATTAAATATTGCATCCGATGTTTCTTCTAGTGTTTTGGTTCTTCGCGGATAAGGCCGTTGAGTTGATGTGAGCTTATACGATCTTGGTTGAACCTTGGCAATGTTTTCGAGCATCTCCCCTCTCTACCTATCTTACTTTTATAGTATTTACTTCCCTCTGTTGATCTATTGCTATACGTGTTGCGTTGCTCTAGATTTCATTACCCGTGATATCCCTTGCAGCCATATAGCCTTGGACACATCCTATTACATTGTTTGGTAGATAGTTGGACCAGCGTGTCGTGATAAACTTGCTCAAGTGTTTGCTTGTCGTCAAGTACCACCATTGTTGGAGAATTGCCGCATGTTGACGTTGGAGATGACCATGGTTTACTTATTGTTCACTTTAATTCCTGTTTAACAACTAAAATTGCTAGCGAGGCATCGGTGGGTGATAGGTAAGATTTGGTTTCGAGCCCACTTGTGTCGTGGGACCAGTTCTTGACACTGTTCGAGATCGGCGCGCTAACCACGGTGGGGAGATATGGGCCCCCATTGATAATTACCTGATTCAAAGTGTCTTGGGGCCACAAACTAGTTTGGGGTTTTATTTACTATCTGCTTATGCCATGTTTTATTGCTTTATTTACGATTGTGCAGTGCATAATGTCTTTGTTAGGAAGCGGAGTGATTCTGCGGTATCGGCGGTCCCGTTTGGGGGCATACTGTCGCTACCATTGGCGCAACCTAAGTCCGTCTCGGAGACCGGCCGACTTCGTTGGTGTACTTAGTGGGGTGGCCCCGATTGCTTGCTTTGTGCAGGAGCGTCGTGACTTAGGCCCCACCGACATACCGATGGGTGTATGTTAACCGATCGGCAAAAGGGTCAAGTGCTGTGGATACTTTGGTGCACCCTGCGGTTTAAATCTTTTGAAGCCGTGTCATGGTTATGGGCGACTTGGAGCACGATGTCGATCATAGACAACTATAACTAAAGTTCTTGTTATAAATTTGACTTATAATGACTAGTAATCAGCTTCACTATAATGGAATGGCTAATTAATACGCCCACAATTGCTTGTTTGGTTGTCGCTTGCGACAATTGTATCGACTAGTAACTATTGCAACTTCTAGCATGGCTAAGTAAAAGTATCAACAACTCTGGGTTTTGGGTTAACTCATGATCATTAAACCTGACTAGTAATGTTGCCACTATAATGAATGTTTAACTAAAAGTGCCCGCTTACTTTATCGGGCGATAATCTAAACGACTAGTAATTACTGCGATAACCGAATAAGTAAAAGCGCCAACCGTATGCGTTCCTCGGTTGACTTCCTCGTTTGGTCTCGGGGAAACGCCAGACGGGTTTGTTTGATGCTAGTACCAGTTGGATCGAATAGGTCTTTCTCACCCCTCGATATCCGCCGGTTGTATCAGTCTCTATAGGTTGTTTAGTGCATCTTCACGCTCATCCACCATACCTATGTAGGCGAGGACCGCGAATTCTAGCCTCGGTGTCTTGGCCTCGATCGACGCTCCTTCCTTGTTTCGCTTTGCCCTTTGTCGGCACCTTTTGTTAAGCGGTTTTGAGATCGGCCTTGTTAGCGGTTACCCTTCGGCTTGGCACAGGCGGGGTTATGGGCGCCATTGGTTATTCTTGTGGCTCTTAGCCCCATTTGCATCTTGTCCGTAGTCGGACGCTCCCTCTTTTCAAGGTGATTTGGCTTTTCGAATATAATATTTGTATTCTTGACTCTTTGAGTCGCTGTTGTATCTATATCATTACATGGGTCCCATCGAGGACTGTTGTGTAATGTTATTACTTTGTTTTTCCACCCGCGAAAGTGCTGGTGGGCACCTTGAATCGTTTCTATGCGGGTTTGGCGAATTTTGCTAAACTTGCATAGGGTCGATTGAGGTGTTACAGTGGTATCGAGCTCGGATTGCGATACCCCACAAGTCCAACTGTGGGATAACCTAGCTAACGGCAGTAGAGTGTCAAAACTATTTTCTAAAATCGGTTGGATAGTTACGATTAGGTCTGATTTTACTCCTTACCCCTTTGTTCTCCTCTTACCTCGACGTGTTTTGAATCGCTCTCTTATCTTTTCTTGAGTCCGGATTTCGTGGTTGGGCTCGTCGTACCTTCGTGGTTTTGCTTCCTTCTTTAGTAGCGTGTTCTACCGTCGGTGTTCAAGCTGCTGATGAATCCGTCTACGGTGTTATCATTCTTTGTTCCTTGTTTGTGCCTTCCGGTGTTTCCGGCGACGACATCATCTCGCGGATCCGATCAGTCGCATCACTCCTGGATCCGAACCTCGCTTGTCGAGATCTTCATCTGAATCAGTGGGTTGGTTGCATAATCTGTCTATTAGGTATGCAGGTAATGCTTTGAGTGCGGGATGGAGTCGCGACCATACCACTACTCTTATCATTCGCTTTTGTACATTGAATGGTGGATCGATGCAATTTACTCCTTCCATGGAAGTTAGAGGTGGCCCTACCTTTAACTTCGCGTTGTTTATCCGGAGTGCTCTCGACGATCAGAACAACGACCTCTTGTTAGTGGTGTCGCGAGGATCTACACGGCGAAGACGCAGATCGCCGACCTTCCTTCCGGTACCATGAGGCGGATCTCGGCGAGATCCATTGTTAGTGGTGTCGAATTGTGGCATCATAAAACCACTACTAGAAAATCGCGTTGAATTTGTGCATTGCATCGTCGTCATGCATTGTTTGCCAAAACTACGTTTGCGCAACACCTCTTTGTTTCTAAACGCCCATCTTATTCAAACTCAAAACCCGGGGCTCGGAGTATTTTATTTTGTTGCTATCGGTTTGCAAATGTTCTAATTAAAATAAACAAAATTTATAATTATTTTGTAGAGGCGAACGAGCCAACCCGACCGAAGCGAGCCCCATAGTTTTAAATCGGTCCACCACCAGCCCTAAATCCTAAACTCACCCACTATCCTACCCACCCCAACCAGCCACATCACTCCACCCAATCACCGCCACCTCACCACATCCCTCCCCCACAACCGTGGGCTGCCACGTGCAGCACCTCTCCCATTCCCCTCTCTCCCACCAACCTCCTCGCCCCACCCAGCTCACCCCACGCACGCAACGCCGGCCCCAGATCCCACCCCAAGACACATAGCACCACCAACCTCTCAACCTCCTGCCTCGACACAGGCCCTCCCAGCGGAACCCACCACCCACCGACTCCTGTTTCTCTTCTCCTCTCTTCTCTCCCGTGGCTCATGCAGCCTCGCAAGAGCCTCCCTCACCCCAAGCAGACCCTCTTCTCCCTCGCGCAGCCCTTCCTCCTTCCTCAAGCCGCCGCCTCTAGACCCTCGAGCCGCCTTGCCCGCCTACCCCGTCGCCTCCGCCCCTCTTCGCCGTCGCGCCCGCGTGTCCCGTCGAGCTCTTCCCCCTCGGCTTGCCGCCGGTCCTCCGTCTCCGCCTCCGCCTCGCTGACGCTCCCCTCGGCGTCCGCCGTCGCCCGCCGGCCGGCCTCGACCCCTGTGCCTCGGCCCCGTCGCCGCCTCTCCCTCACGATGAGCCGCCCAGCGCCCGGCGCCCGCTCCTCGCCACCTGCTCGCCGTCTCCCGCCACCGCACGCGATCCGCCGCCTCCTCCCCACAGGCCGTCCGCGCCCGTCGCGTCAGCTTCATCGCCTCTCCAGCAGCGGCCCGCGTCATGCCCGCCGCCCACGGCCTGCCCGCCCGGACCTCCGCCGCCGCCTCAGGCCCGCCCCCGTCGCGGCGTCCTCCTCGGGCCGTCCCTGCTTCGAGTTCTCCGAGCCGCCGCCCGGCCCCCTCACAGCACGCAGGCCCAAACGGTTGGAGTTGGCGATGTACAACGCTTGGATGCATGCGAGATGCGTCAAGCAACCGCCAAGATCTCCTCGAGTACCATGACGAACCATCGACAAGTACGCCTCGACGCCATGACCCCTCTCGGAACCCGGCGCTTGCAGTACCCCAAGATCTACCAGCGGACGCGCCAGCGGTCTCGGAGAAACCCGAAACCCGAGTTCACCTCGACAAGTTCTTCTTCAAAACCGGTGCGGATCCGATTAATTGCCAAGGGCGTCATCGGAACAATGGGGCGTTGCGGTGAACCCGACAAGATCTACGCGGAACCAGAACTTCCCGGCCAAGTCCGCTTCACGGAAACCCGACGCCAAGATCTCCCTCGGACCAAGCCGTCAAGACCACAGAACCCCGACGTGGGACGACAAGATCATCGGCACGGAACCGAAGACACATGTACGACAAGTGCTTCTCAAGGACGCCATGACCCGACGCCCCCGGATGTCAAGACCGCCTCGATGGCGTGGGACCCGACAAGACCTTCGCGATGATGAGAACGGCACTGACCCAAGTTCTGCACCCCGACATCGAGACCCCGGATGCGTCAAGACCGATAAGATCTACCCCGATCCGAGCACGACCCCGGAGTCCGAGAACGACCCCCGTCGAACCCTGGACCCCGAGACCGACCCCGAACCCGGAACCCCAAGATCGTCGAGCCCCCTCTGATGTGTGCCCCCTTTTCCTCGAACCCTATTTGATAACATATCAATTTGTTGCACATTAAATTGTCATTCCGCATGCATAGCATTGGTTTGGGGGCCTTATGCCGATTCACCTAATAATTAAATATGGGGCCCATATGCGGGCGAATCTAGTCTCATATCGGCCTCATTTAAACTTGTGAAGCGAACCCGGTGCTATCCCTTGCCATGCTAAAACAACATTTAAATTGCGGGGTAGCTAAACAACATGCACCACCTAATTAATTGTCGGGACCCCGGTTCCGCTTAATCTTGACCTAATTGCATCGCATCTTTGCCATGCCACCCATCATACATGCATCATGCCGATCTTCTGCCGTTTTATTAAATATTGCATCCGATGTTTCTTCTAGTGTTTTGGTTCTTCGCGGATAAGGCCGTTGAGTTGATGTGAGCTTCGCCCCGATCTTCGGTTGAACCTTCGGCAATGTTTTCAGGCGAGCATCTCCCCCCTCTCTACCTAGCTTACTTTTATAGTATTTACTTCCCTCCTGTTGATCTATTGCTATACGTGTTGCGTTGCTCTAGATTTCGTGCCGTGATATCCTTGCGACCATATATAGCCTTGGACACATCCTATTACATTGTTTGGTAGATAGTTGGACCCAGCGTGTCGTGAGTCGCTTGCTCAAGTGTTTTGCTTGTCGTCAAGTACCACCATTGTTGGAGAATTGCCGCATGTTGACGTTGGAGATGACCATGGTTTACTTATTGTTCACTTTAATTCCGTTTAACAACTAAAATTGCTAAGCAGAGGCATCGGTGGGTGATAGGTAAGATTTGGTTTTCCGAACGCCCACTTGTGTCCCGTAGGACCCGAGTTCTTGACACTGTTAGAGATCGAGCCGCTAACCACGGTGGGGAGATATGGGCCCCCATTGATAATTACTGATTCCAAAGTCTTTGTCTTGGGGCCAAACTAGTTTGGGGTTTTATTTACTATCTGTACTTATGCCATGTTTTATCGCTTTATTTACGACAGCGAGGTAATGCATTCTTGTCTTTGTTAGCGGAGTGATTACTGCAGTGTCGGCGATCCCGTTTGGGGGCATACTGTCGCTTACAGCCATTGGCGCAACCCTAAGTCCGTCTCGGAGACCGGCCGACTTCGTTGCGGGTGTACTTAGTGGGGTGGCCCCCCAGTGCTTGCTTTGTGTCTGGGAACGTCGTGACTTAGGCCCCGCCGACATACCGATGGGTGTATGTTAACTGATCTGGCAAAAAGGGTCGAAGTGCCTGTGGATACTTTGGTGCACCCTGGGTTTAAATCTTTTCGAAGCCGTGTCGCGGTTATGGACGACTTGAGCAGATTAATCGATCATAGACAACTATAACTAAAGTTCTTTGTTATAAATTTGACTTATAATGACTAGTAATCAGCTTCACTATAATGGAATGGCTAATTAATACGCCCACAATTGCTTGTTTGGTTGTCGCTTGCGACAATTGTATCGACTAGTAACTATTGCAACTTCTAGCAGCATGGCTAAGTAAAAGTATCAACAACTACCGGGTTTTGGGTTAACTCATGATCATTAAACCGACTAGTAATGTTGCCACTATAATGTAATGTTTAACTAAAAGTGCCTTGCTTACTTTATCGGGCGATAATCTAAACGACTAGTAATGCATAGCGATAACTGAATAAGTAAAGCCAGCGTATGGTTCCTCGGTTGACTTCCTCGTTTGGTCTCGAGGGAAAGCGGGGGGTTTGTTTGATGCTAGTACCAGTTGGATCCGAATAGGTCTTTCTCACCCCTCTCGATATCACCGGTTGTATCGAGTCTCTATAGGTTGTTTAGTGCATGCTGCTGCGCTCGATCCACCATACCTATGTAGGCGAGGACCTTGAATTCTAGCCTCGCCGTGTCTTGGCCTCGATCGACGCTCCTTCCTTGTTTTCCTTTGCCCTTTGTCGCACCTTTTGTTAAGCAGGTTTTGAGATCGACGCCGTTAGCGAGGTTACCCTTCCGCTTTGGGCGGGGTTATGGGCGCCATTGGTTATTCTTGGGGCTCTTAGCCCCATTTGCATCTTGTCCGTGAGGACGCTCCCTCTTCAAGGTGATTTGGATCTTGAATATAATATTTGTATTCTTGACTCTTTGAGTGTTGTATATATATCTCTGTACGTGGGTCCCATCGAGGACTGTTGTGTAATGTTATTACTTTGTTTTTCCACCCGCACGAAAGTGCCTGGTGGGCACCTTCGAATCGTTTCTATGCGGGTTTGGCGAATTTTGCTAAACTTGCATAGGGTCGATTCTGAGGGTGTTACAGGCGCCAGGCGTTCGCCAAGTTCATGGCGGCGCCCCACTACGCGTATAACGCGATGAAGCTCCCCGGACCGCGTGGCGTCATCACCATCCACGGTGACCCCGACATGGACGCCGAGTGCGAGGCCAAAGGAGCCGAACTCGCTGACGCCATCATCACGGCAGAGGCCAACCACGATGATGAGCTCGCCAAGTACGCGAGCGGGGTCAACAACGACGAACCCACTATGCTCAAGAAGCCCAACTTGGAGGGAGGCAACACCTTAGACTTCGAGGCAACGACGCATACCCGCACCGACGAGCTGGTCCCACGCGACTCCAGCCAGACGGTGACGATCGGGACGGGCATGGGCCTAGCATAGGAAGGCGCGCTCATCGAGTTCCTCCGTGAGAATAGGGACATCTTCCCATGGAATCCATCTGACATGCCTGGTGTCCCTAGGGAACTCGCTGAGCACAAACTCAACGCCGACCCCAAAGTGCGACCTGTCAAGCAGTCGCTGCGGCCCTTCAATGAAGAGCGTCGTCGAGCAATCGCCGAGGAGGTGCAGCGTCTACTCGCTGCGGGCTTCATCCGGCCAATCAAATACTCCAAGTGGCTGGCAAACCCAGTCCTGGTCGAGAAGAAAAATGGGACCTGGAGGATGTGTATCGATTACACAAACTTAAACAGCGCCTGCCCGAAGGAGCAATTCGTCCTCCCGCGGATCAACCAAATAATCGATTCCACCGCGGGCTCGGAGTCGCTATGCTTCCTCGACGCCTACTCTGGGTACAACCAGATCCAAATGGCCGTTGAGGACGAAGAGAAGACGACGTTCATCACGCCATTCGGAGCCTTCTGCTACATAGCCATGACCTTCGGCCTCAAGAATGCCGGGGCGACCTACCAGCGGTGTATGCAGGAGTGCCTTGCGAGCCAAATTGGCCGCAATATCCATGTCTACATCGACGACGAGGTAGTGAAGTCCGCCCGCCAGGGCGACCTACTCGTCGACCTGGCGGAAACATTCGCCAACCTACGGAAATACAAGATAAAGCTCAACCCAGGCAAATGCACCTTCGGTGTACCAGCGGGGCGACTCTTGGGATCGTCGTCTCAAGCGCGGGATCGAGGCGAATCCCACCAAGATCGACACGATCGCTCGACTCGGCAAACACGAGTGCTGTGACGGCGTCGGAAGCTGGTCGAGGCGGTCGCGGCTCTCGATCGCTTCATCCCGATTAGGCGGCGATGCCCTATACGCTGATGCAAGAACCCCACCTTCGATTGGGACAAGGAGGCAGCGGCTCGCAACCTCAAGAAGGTGCTACTCAGAACCGCCACTTGCCGCCCGTCGACAAGGAACCCATGATGATGTTATGTTGCGGCTTCGGCGTCGTCGGCCGTCATGGTCGTCGGCGACGGAGGAAGAAAGGAACACCTAGCAGCGACGATGTACTATATCGCGAGGTCCTCACCGAGTCGCGCCCGTGATACCGCAATACCGAACCTGTATACGCGGTCTTTAGAACACAGCGGCGCACTACTTCCAGGAGAACACGATATGATCGTCTCCTTAGCACCATTGCGGGACATCATCCGCCATAAGTAGGCGACAGGCGAAGTCGCCAAGTGGGCCGTCAAATCGTCCACAACATCAAGTACAAGCGCCGCCGATCAAGTCGCGAGCTCTCGCGGACTTCATCGCCGGGAGAGGAGGCCCAGAAAAGCTGCCATACCTCCACTACTAGAGTTTACACTTGACGGCTCCAAGAATGCGGGGTGCGGGAGCAGGATCGTGCTAACCTCTCGAAGGGTGACAGAATCGCTAGTCATGCCTCGATTTCACCCCGCACCAACAACATGGCGAGCACGAGGCACTACTCCGGCATGCAAGCCAGGAGATGAATGTCAACCGCCTCTGCTGCTACGAGACTCCGACCTCGTCATTGGGCAAGTCACGACACCGCGACGCCATTTCCCCACCATGGCGGCATACCGCCAAGCGGTGGACAAGCTGGCGGACACTTGTGCTATTCCGTCGAGTGGATCGACAGGCGGAAGAACGAGCATGCCGACGCACTCTCTCGTATCGGCTCGGCTCGACTCGCACCACCCGCCGGCGTCTTCCTCGACACCATCACCAAGCCTTCCGTCTCTCCCCCAAGGGAGATCGACATCAGAGTCCCTCTGCAACCAGAAGCAGCCCTGGTCGCACTCATCGCCGAGCCAGAGGACTAGACTACGCCGTACATCACCTACCTGGAGGGAGGCACCTTGCCAGCAAACGAAACAGACGCCCGGATGATAGCACGCCGCTGCAAATCCTTCATCATCATCGACGGCGAGCTCCACAAGCGCAGCGTGACCGGCGTGTTCCAACGCTGTGTCCAACCCGCTGAAGGACGCAAAATCCTCCACGACATCCACTCCGGCGACTGCGGCCACCACGCCGGTGCCCGCTCTCTGGTCGCAAAGGCTATGAGACACGGTTTCTACTGGCCTACACCGCTGCAGACGTCGACATTGTCCAGCGGTGCGGCGGGTGTTAGAAATCGCCAACCGGACCCACGTGCAGGCTCGGCGCTCAAGACAATCCCATCACACGGACGTTCGTGTGGGGTATGGACATGGTAGGCCCTTTCAAAAGGCCCCTCCGCTTCACCCACCTCTGGTCGCGATCGACAAATTCACAAAATGGGTGGAGGCCAAGCAGTCCGAAATGCGATGGGAAGACGCCACCAAGTTCCTACGCGAGCTCATCTATCGCTACGGGTTCCCAAACAGCATCATCACGGACACGGCACCAACTTCGCCAAAGGAGCCATGGCGAGTTCTGAAAGAACATCACATCCGACTCGACCTCGCCTCGATGCTCACCCGAGTCCAACGGCCAGTGAGCAGGCCAACGAGCATCCTCCATGGCACGAAGCCACGGCTCCAAGTACCACTCGAGCGCACCGGTGTCTTTGGTCGAGCTACCCTCCGTCATTTGGGGCATCCGCACCTCCGTCAACAGGTCGACAGGGTTCACCCCCTTCTTCATGGTGTATGGTGCCGAGGCAGTCATGCCCACCGACCTAGAGAATGACTCGCCCAGGGTTGTCCACTACACGGAGGCCGCAAATGAACTCGCACGCCAGGATGGAGTCGACCAACTCGACGAGGCACGCGACCTAGCTCGCTCCCGCACCGCCATCTACCAACAAGGGCTCCGCCGCTACCATAGCCGGCGAGTAAGGACTCTCACGTTCCAGGAAGGCGATCTGGTGCTACGCCTCATCCAGGATAAGAAGGGCATGCACAAGCTATCCCCCCTTGGGAGGGACCATTCGCCATCGGGCGAGTCCTAGGCAACGACGCCTACTACCTCATCGACGTCCGAGGAGACGGGAAACTCGACGTCAAGCGACCGTGGAATGTATACTTACTACGGAAATTCTACTCCTAGAATTCCATACATGTACTCTCCACCTGCTATGAAATAAAATAGATCGGTTACCGCAAATTGCTTCTACTCTCCATGCCTTGTGCCACTCGCACTCGTAATAACAGCGTCAAGCTAACCGCAGAAGTCAACCTCTCGCAGTACGGCACGACCAAGTAGTGCGGTGCGAGGGCACTAGGTTACCCTGTGACTCAGAACGCCCACAAAAACGCCAACCGGAGCACCATTGAGTCGCTTAGCTCGGCTTAACGAGCCAAGACAATCGCCTCGTTCTCAGCGACCAAGGTCCTCCGCATCTCGGCACGGCGACTTCGAGCGGCCAAGTACCATGCTCGGGATCGATGACCGGTCGAGCACGACTAGGAAAAATGCTAAGTATGAGGCGTGCCGGGACTCACCATGCGGCGACCCTACGGGTCGTGCAGAGTGACAACGCTTACTCTAACGCTCCGTCCTCACCACCACAGGCTGCGACTAGAACCACCAAGTACCACGCTCGGGGACTCGGCCACCCGACCTCGTTCGCGCAAGGGAAAACGGTCAAGTAAAGAGCACTCACGGGAGTCGCCCTGCGACTGGCTCTCCGAGCTCGGGCGATTCGACCTCAATAACAAAACAACTGACAAAACATTCAAAACCACAAACACATAACAAACGAGGTAAACCCCATAAAAAGGGCGGACGCGCTCGGGGACTCGTCCAATCAGCAATCAAAATCACGAAACAATTCACAAAATAACACGAATTTTCATTACAGCAAAACAACGTCGTTCCAAAATACAAGTTGAGTCCAATGGCCAATCGCTACTAACGCCCCAGGGCACAGTGTTTCTACTCCGTAGGTTTTGACGGCGACTGTAGGGGTTCGTAGCATGGAAAACAAAAAATTTCTATCGCATACAAACAAACAAGCCAAGATCTATCTACTAGATTGTAGCAACGAGTCGATGGAATAACTTACCCTCGAATATTCCAAAGTGTTTAACGAGAGCGGATTCTCGTGGGTGATGTAGTCGTACTCTTTCCGATCTCAAGATCGTGTAGACGATCCTTCCGGCGCTGCGTTCCGGCAGCGCTTCCGCAGTCGGTCACACGTTCGGTACTCGACGAAGACCTTCCTCTCCTTGTTCCAAAGCAGTGGAGGTTGTAGCACTCTCCTCGCGATTCCTAAGTGCAATGGCGTGTACCTAAGTAGGGAATCCTGAGGCTTCGCCTTAAGCCGGAGCGAGTATGGTGGAGTATGATAGAGGGCTATTAGTGGTCTAGATATTAGACACACCAGTTAGAAGGCTCTAAACCGCAGGCTAAAGCAATTAGAAGCTCTAAACCAGAGATTAGAGGATAGGAACTTGTGTGTAGAGGAGGAGGCCCTGCCCCTCCTTTTATAGGTGGAGGGGCTGGCGAGAGGGAGGAGTCCCTCCCAACTCGGCCTAGGCTGGTCACGGCTGGAGGAGAGGGACTCCTCCTCCAAGTTGGTTTCAACCTCCTCTTGCTTGTTTCCCACGGTTTCTGTTTCCCACAGCTTTCTTTCCACAGTTTCGTGTTTTAGCTGCTTGACTTTCAAACTGCCATTGACTTTTCAGTTTTGGAATAGCAAGAACACTTAGTACATGATGCAATCATTCAATGACACATTCATGTACCCTCCCCCAGTGCTTGGGACAATCCGAACCTTCGAACATTCCCGATGAAAACACCTAATCATTCCCGAACTCAAAAGCGGGACTTTCCTTATATGAATCTTATTCTCCGGACCATTCCGGATCACCTCGTGATATCCGGATCCCATCCGAGACTCGAACAACATTCGGTCTCTTTCTCATAATACCATAACTACTCAAACAACGTCGAATCCTTAAGTGTGTCTCCCTACGGTTCGTGAATTATGCGGACATGATCGAGACACTTCTCGAACAATAACCAATAGAGGAATATGGAAATTCATATGGCTCCACATATTTCTCGATTACTTTGCGATCGAATGAACCACTTACATACGATACCAATTTTCCTTTGTCTCACGATAGTTTACTTATCCGGTTATGATCGCTTGGTATCTGCATACCTAGTTCAACCTCGTTCGATAAGTACTCTTTTCTAGTTCGTGATATGTGATCCTTGTGACCCAGTCACATGCTTGCAAGCTAATTGGATGACATTCCACCGAGAGGGCCAGTATATCTATCCGTCATATGGATGGACAAATCCACTCTTGATCCATGTGTTTCAACCAATACTTTCCGAACACTCAATGCCGACTTTATAGCCACCCGATTACGGTGTGGTGTTTGATGTCATCAAAGAATCCATCGGTAAAGGTGATATGCATGATCTCATGGTCGAAGGAATTAGGTTACTATGTATCGTAAAGCATATAGCAATTGAACTATTGAAATGACTTGATCTTTATGCTATGCTTATCTATAGGAGTATGTCCACCATATCATTCTCCTAACGATATGATCTTGTTGTTGATAACATCTCAATGTTCATGATAGGAAACCACAATCATTAATCAACCAACAAGCTAGTGAAGTATAGAGGCTATACTAGGGACTTCAAATTAAGTTTACAAATCACACAAGTATTAATGTTTCCTTGTTAATACTATTATAGCATGAATGTAAACATTTATCATAAACACAAAGATATAATAATAACTATATTTATTATTGCCTCTAGGGCATATCTCCAACAGTCTCCCACTTGCACTAGAGTCATCTAATCTAGATTACATGGTAATATACGAACACCCATGGCGGTTTGGTGTTGGTCATGTTTTGCCCTGGAGAGGTTTAGTCACGGATCCGCCACATTCGGATCTGTGTGGACTTTGCAAATCTTTATATCCCCATCCTGGATATGTTCTCGAATAGCATGAAAACGCAGCTTGATGTGCTTCAGCTTCTTGTGTGACCTTGGTTCTTGCGCATTGGATATGGGCATGTTATCACAAGAGATAGACATTGGGTCCAAAGCACTAGGAACCACACCAGCTCAGAATGAACTCTTTCATCCATATCGCTTCTTGTGAAGCCTCGGCACCATGTATTCGATTCGATTGAAGATCTCGCCACAACGCTTTGCTTTGCACCTCCAGCTAACCGCTGCACCATTCAAAATAAATACGTATCCAGTTGTGATTTAGAATCATCGGATCGGTGTTCCAACTAGCATCGGTTTAACCATTAACAACGAGTTGTTCATCACCTCCATAAGAAAGAACCATATCCTTAGTTCTTCTCAAGTACTTAAGGATGTTTTTGATCATTGTCAATGATCCACTCTGGATCACTTTGATATCTGCTAGTTAAACTAACAGCATATGCAATGTCGGGTCTAGTACATAGCATGGCATACATTAGAGATCCTATGGCTGAGGCATAGGAGTCTTACTCATCCTTTCTCTATCTTACGCCGATGTCGGACTTTGAGTTTTACTCAAGGTCGTGGGCAACATGGGCAAGAACCCTTTCTTGCTTTCTTCCATTCCAAACCTCTTTAGAACTTTGTCCAAATATGTACTCTGTGACAATGATATTTGGCGTTCGATCTATCTCTATAAATCTTTATGCCTAATATGTAAGCTGCTTGCCAAGATACTTCATTGAAAACTATTATTCAAATATTCCTTGACACTATTAAGAAGGTCTACATCATTCCCAATCAACAATATGTCATCCACATATAGTATTAAGAATGCTGAGCTCCCACTCACTTTCTTGTAAATACAAGCTTCTCCATAAGTTTGTATAAAACCAAAACTTTGATCACCTTATCAAAACGTTGATTCCAACTTGGATGCTTGCTTCAATCCATAGATGGACCGTTGAAGTTTGCATACCTTGTTAGCATCTTTAGGATCGACAAAACCTTTGGGTTGCATCATATACAACTCTTCATCAATATCTCCATTGAGGAATGCTGTTTTGACATCCATCGCCATATCTCATAATCATAATATGCAGCGATTGCTAACATAATCCTCACAGACTTTAGCTTCTCTTGGTGAGAAAGTCTCATCGTAGTCAACTCCTTGAATTTGTCGAAACCCTTTTGCGACAAGTCGAGCTTTATAGACATAACATTACCATCAAGATCTGCTTCTTCTTGAAAATCCATTTGTTCTCGGACCTTCGCCATCCGGTAAGTCCACCAAAGTCCATACTTGGTTTTCGTACATGGATCCAATCTCGGATTTCATGGCTTCTTGCCATTTATTGGAATCTGGGCTCATCATCGCTTCCTCATATGTCTCGGGGTCATCGGTGTTGTCCACCAACATGACACTCATAACAGGATCATACCAATATGGAGTGGTACGAGTTCTCGTTGACCTCCGAGGCTCTGTAGCAACTTCAACCGAAGTTTCATGATCATCATCATTAGCTTCCTCTCTAATTGGTGCAGGCACCACAGGAACTTCTTCCGGTGCTGCGCTACTCGCAATTTCGAGAGAAGGTTCGACAACCTCGTCGAGTTCTACTTTCCTTCCAGTCACTTCTTTCAAGAGAAATTCCTTCTCTAGAAAGGATCCATTCTTAACGAAGATTTTGCCTTGGATCTATGATAGAAGGTATACTCAATAGTTTCCTTGGTATCCTATGAAACGCATTTTTCGCTTTGGGTTCAAGCTTGTCCTGTAACTTCTTTACATAGGCTTCAGATCCCCAAACTTTAAGGAGCGACAATTTAGGTTTCTTGCCAAACCATAATTCATACGGTGTCGTTTCAGCGGATTTAGAGTGCCCTATTTAAAGTGAATGCGGTGTTTCTAATGCATAACCCCAAAATGATAGCGGTAAATCTGTAAGTGACATCATAGAACGAACCATATCTAAGAGAGTTCGATTACGACGTTCGGACACACCATTACGCTATGGTGTTCGCGGCGGTGTCAACTGCGAAAGTATTCCGCATTTCTTCAAATGCTCGCCAAACTCGTAACTTAGATATTCACCTCCACGATCAGAACGTAGAAATTTAATCTTCTTATTACGTTGATTCTCTACCTCACTTTGAAACTCCTTAAACTTCTCGAAAGTTTCGGACTTATGTTTCATGAAATAGATATACCCATATCTACTCAAGTCATCTGTGAAGGTAAGAACATAACGATAACCACGCTTAGATGCTACACTCATTGGACCACACACATCGGTATGTATGATTTCCAATAAGTCCGTAGCTCCATCATACCGTAAAATGGAGTCTTAGTCATTTTCCCATCGGACATGCTTCGCATCTTTCAAGTGATTCAAAATCAAGTGATTCAAGAAGTCCATCGAATGGAGTTTCTTCATATGCTTCACTCCAATGTGACCAAGACAGCGATTGCCACATATAGGTCGAATTATCGCTTGATTTCAAACGTTTAGCATCAATGTTGTTGATATGTGTATTTCCACTATCGAGATTCAATAAGAATAGACCATCTATCAAAGGTGCATGTGCATAAAACATATTACTCATATAAATCGAACAACCATTATTCTCATTTAAACAAGTAACCGTCTCGCAATAAACAAGATCCCGATATAATGTTCATGCTCAACAGCACTAAATAACAATTATTTAAGTATAAAACTAATCCCGATGGTAGATGAAGGGTAGCGTGCCGACAGCGATCACATCAACCTTTGATCCGTTTCCCACGTGCATCGTCACCTCGTTCTTCGCTAGCTTCCGCTTATTCTGCAAAGACTGTTTCGAGTTACAAATATGAAACGAACCCGATATCAAATACCCGAGCACTACTACGGTACTAGTGAGATACACATCAATAACATGTATATCGGATATACCTTTCTTCTTGATGTTGCCGTTCTTCATCCGCCAAGTACTTTGGGCAATTCCGCTTCGATGACCTTCTCCCTTGCAGTAAAAGCACTCGGCTTCGTGCTTGGGTCCGGCCTTGGTCTTCTTCGGCGTGGTAACTTTCTTACCACCCTTCTTGAAGTGTCCCTTTTGCTTAGACTTGCCTTTCTTGAGTTTGGTGGTCTTATTGACCATCAACACTTGGTGTTCTTTCTTGATCTCCACTTGCAGATTTTAACATAGCAAGCAGTTCTCGCAACTCTTTGTTCATGTTCGCATGTTGTAGTTCATCACAAAGTTCCCGTAACTTGGTGGCGTTGACTAGAGGACACGGTAAATCCCCAAAGCATTAGGAATCACTATACCCAAGCTTTGAAGTTTGTTTGCGTGCCCGGACATCTTAAGCACATGCTCACTAACAGAGCTGCCCTCTTCCATCTTGCGTTAAAGAACTTTTTGAAGCCTCATAGCTTTCAATTGCATGAGTCTCAAAATCAATTTGAGATCCTCGACAATATCATATGGGTCGACTCTTCAAACCTTTTACAAGCTCGATTCTAAACCATACAAGATAGCGCGATCGAACTATGGAGTCTTGATTCTTCCAGCGAGGTAAACATTCTTTACTTCATCGAGCATCACCGCAGTGGGTCACCAATGTTCATCCAGCACATAGGTCAAATTACCAGCTGTGAGGACAATCCTCAAATTGCGGAACCAATCCGCGAAGTTGCTTCCATTGTTTTTCAAATTTTCTTTCTCTAGGAACGCATTAAAATTGATGGCAGGGGCAGTCATTGATCTACAACATATTTGCAATAGTTTAGACTAAGTTTATGACAAATTGAGTTCAAATTAATTAATGAAATTAAACTAGGTGAACTCCCACTCAAAACAACATCCCTCACATTGTTTTAGTGATCACACGAACCAAATCCACTACATCAACACCGATCATCACGAGAGTTGATATAGTTTCAATGGCGAACAATCGTCATGTTCATCATATCTACTATATGATTCATGCTTTACCTTTCGGTGATCCGTGTTCCGAGACCATGTCTGTACATGCTAGGCTCGTCAAGATCAAACCTTAGTTTCTGCATGAGCAAATCTGGCTTGCTCACGTTGTATACACTTGCAGAATCTAACACACCCGATCATCACGTGGTGCTTCGAAACAACAAGCTTTAGCAACGGCGCTAACTAAGGGTGAACACTTTATGACTTGAAATTGATGTGCATGAGGGATCATCTTATAATGCTACCGTCGTCTACCAAGCAATACAAGAGGCATTAAGGATTAACATCACATGCAATTCATAATATGTGATATGATATGGCCTTTCTCCTTTGTGCTTCCGATCTCCATCTTCAAGCACGAACATGATCTCCATCATCACCGGCATTGCATCAAGGTCAATGACGCTTCACCATGGTTGTCGTCCACCGGCTTCAACTATTACAACTACTTTGAATAGACACGCGGGTCTTAACATAAATTAAAGACAACCATATGGCTCCTGCCGGTTGCCAACTTACAATAAGGAACATTGCATACATCAAATATAATCACAATCATGGCCATATCACATCACTTGCACACCCCAAAACAAAGTTAGACGCCTCTACTTTCTTTGCATATTTTACGTGGTTTGGGGCTTTCAATAAGTGTCGTTCTAACTTACGAACAAGAACCACAACATTGATACTAGCATTGTTGATCACCCGTTGTAAATTGGATCTTAACTATGCTAGGAGAAAGCAGGCACCCATAAAGCCACTTATGCAATACAAGTTGCATGTCAAGCGTGGAGCAAGTCTCATGAATGATGTCATGTAAGGTTAGCCGGCCGCTTCATCCCAACATACCGCAAGATGCAAAGTACACAAAAGCAATCGACAATAAAAGCATCAACGCCACAATGACCATTGTGTTCTACTCGTCTGTGATCTACATATAGACACGGCTCGATACCCTTTGTAGGGGTTCATAGCATGGAAAACAAAAATTTTCTATCGCATACAAACAAACAAGCCAAGATCTATCTATTAGATTGTAGCAACGAGTCGATGGAATAACTTACCCTCGAAGATTGCAAAGTGTTTAACGAGGATTCTCGTGGGTGATGTAGTACTCTTTCCGATCTCAAGATCGTGTAGACGATCCTTCCGCTGCGTTAAGCGGCGCTTCCATGATCGATCACATCGTTGATCGTGAAGACCTTCCTCTCCCTTGTTCAGTGAGCGGAGGTTGTAGCACTCTCCTCGCGATTCCGGCAGCACAACGGCGTGGTACCGGAAGTAGAGGGGAAATCCCGCAGGGCTTCGCCTTAAGCCGGAGTGAGTATGGTGGAGTATGAGAGAGGGCTATTAGTGTTCTAGAGATTAGACACACCAATTAGAAGGCTCTAAACCGCAGGCTAAAGCAATTAGAATCTCTAAACCAAAACGGCTCTAAACCGGAGATTAGAGGATAGGAACTTGTGTGTAGAGGAGGAGGCCCTCCTTTTATAGGTGGAGGGGCTGGCGCGCCAGGGAAGGGGAGGGGAGTCCCTTCCCAACTCGGCCTAGGCTGGCCTCCGGCTTGGAGGAGAGGGACTCCTCCTCCAAGTTGGTTTCAACCTCCTCTTGCTTGTTTCCCACAGTTTCCTGTTTTAGCCGTTTGACTTTCAAACTGGCAGTTTGACTTTTCAGTTTTGGAACAGCAAGAACACTTAGTACATGATGCAATCATTCAATGACACATTCATGTACCCTTCCCCCAGTGCCGGACAATCCGAACCTTCGAACATTCGATGAAAACACGGAATCATTCCCGAACTCCGAAGCAGGACTTTCCTTATATGAATCTTATTCTCCGGACCATTCCGGATCACCTCGTGATATCCGGATCCCATCGAGACTCGAACAACATTCGGTCTCTTTCTCATAATACCATAACTACTCAAACAACGTCGAATCCTTAAGTGTGTCTCCCTACGGTTCGTGAATTATGCGGACATGATCGAGACACTTCTCTAACAATAACCAATAGGAATCTGAAATTCATATGGCTCCACATATTTCTACGATTACTTTGCGTCGAATGAACCACTTACATACGATACCAATTTCCCTTTGTCTCACGATAGTTTACTTATCCGAGGTTATGATCGCTTATCTCTGCATACCTAGTTCAACCTCGTTATCGATAAGTACTCTTCTCGTTCCGTGATATGTGATCCTGTGACCCAGTCACATGCTTGCAAGCTAATTGGATGACATTCCACCGAGAGGGCCCAGAGTATATCTATCCGTCATATGGATGGACAAATCCCACTCTTGATCCATGTGTTTCAACCAATACTTTCCGAACACTCAATGCCACCTTTATAGCCACCCGTTACGGTGGTGTTTGATGTCATCAAAGCATCCATCCGTAAAGGTGATATGCATGATCTCATGGTCAAGGAATTAGGTTACTATGTATCGAAAGCATATAGCAATTGAACTATTGAAATGACTTGATCTTTATGCTATGCTTATCTATAGGAGTATGTCCACCATATCATTCTCCTAACGATATGATCTTGTTGTTGATAACATCTCAATGTTCATGATAGGGAAACCACAATCATTAATCAACCAACAAGCTAGTGAAGTATAGAGGCTATACTAGGGACTTCAAATTAAGTTTACAAATCACACAAGTATTAATGTTTCCTTGTTAATACTATTATAGCATGAATGTAAACATTTATCATAAACACAAAGATATAATAATAACTATATTTATTATTGCCTCTAGGGCATATCTCCAACAGGACCCAGCTTCCGACTGAGGCCCATCTCGAGCACGTCGTGTGCCCAAGACACGGAGGGCCTCTTCAAAGACGAGGCCGTGGCAGGAGCCTCCGTGATGGCATCTGTGGGAGCTCTCCTGGGAGGCGAAGCCGCTGCGGCTGGAATAGCCCCCAACCCAGAGACCGGGGCGAACGGGGGTGGATGCGAGGCCAGAGGTACCTCATCCAGGAGGAAAGCGGCTTCCGGTGTTTCCGTCGTGTGCGCCGCTTCACCCTTAGCTGAGTTGCTCGCGTCAGAACTGGTCGCAGAGGGAGGCGGAGACGCCTGATTTGCCGGCTTCGTCTTCGTCCTTGGCGGAGCCTTCACTTCCTTCTTCTTATTCTTCTTCGACGGCGTAGCTTCACGACGCGAGGTGTGCTCGGGGAGCTCATCGTCATCGTCATCATGACGTTCGAGGCTTCTACTCGCCTCGAGCTCGCACTGATGTTGCCCGCGAATTTTGCGAGCCATCGGGGCGGCATCTTCCACGGGCTCGTCCTCATCATCGTCGTCATCACCCGCGTCGCTCCCAACGTCGCCTTTGGCGGGTGGTGACTCCCTCCCGTCCTGAACGGACGAGCTCGAGTTTTCGTCGTCTGCGGGTGGGAGCCATCCTTCCACCACTTGGAACAGCTGCAATAAAAATGAAACAACGTCAGCATAACCGCGACTGCGAATGGTGACGAAAATGGCGACTTACAGTTGGAGCTGGGCGCCTTGCGGTATAGGGGGCGACCCCGGCCTTCGCGTGCACGCCGCTGGGTGATCTTCTTGAGCGGGATGTAGTCCTCGAGCTTCCACTGACGAGGCAGGATTTTGTCGGTCGTCCCTACCCGCATTCAGACATATAATGGTCGCGGCGGGCCAAAGGCCCGAGCCGCCGCCCGAGCCAGTAGTTGTAAAGATTGATGGTTTGGAGGCCCTTCTTCTTCAGGCCGCGGATGGTTTGCAACATTTCATCGACAACCATCCGCTGGTCCAGCAGGAGCTTGCCGGCCTGGAGCCGACGCGGTTCGGGACGGTTGGCGGAGTACCTTGGAAGCGCCACCTCACCATCTGGAGTCGCCTCGGTGACGTAGAACCAGTATTTCTTCCACTCGCTTGCCGCCTTGGCCGGCAGCATCAGGTCGAAGGACGCCGACTTCAATGAAACGTCAGCCACCCGCCAAAGATCGGCTGCCTGATTCTTCGCGACTAATCCTCCCATGGAATAGATCTTGCCATAGGGGGAAGTAGGGCCTGCAGCCCAGATAGGACTCACAGAACGCCATGAAAATGGCGAGCTGCTCGATGCTATGCGGGCCCAGGTCCGACGGATGGATCCCATAGAAGGCGCACAAGGGCCGAAAGAAGAGAGAAGTGGGAAACCCCATCCCCCGCTCCAGGTGGCTGGGGAAGCAAACGAATTCTCCCTCGCGGGTCCGGAGTCACCTCTCCGGCCGCAGGGATGCGCCACGCGGTCTTAGGATCGGCCTCCTCGGCGGCAACAATAGCACCCTGGTGCACTTGGATCGGCCCCATGGTTCGGTAGAGGGGGCCATTGGTTGGAAGATTTGTGGAGGTCGGGGCTCTCTGGATCGGTTGGATCGCGATGCGGAGTGGAAACGGAGATGGGCGAGGTCGGAGGAAAGATGAAGGAGTGTTTCCTCGCTCGCCCGTCATTCCCCTTATATAGCGGTTGTTACCCGCCAATTTCGGGAGCCGTTACTACGTGGTGATTACGCCGAAAGTTACCGTTGGATTACCCCAACGGCTAGTTTGACCCCACTTGACGGCCCAACTTCATCCACTCGACTCGTCACTCCGCGCGACTTGATTATTCGCCGACCCGATCACTACAACAGCAACTGAATATTCGCCGACCCATTCGCCGAGCTGCGACTAAATCGGTCGCCGTTAGTGCGACTAGAATAACTGGTTTTTTCCTTTATTCAGGAGTCCGCTGCCGATTCGACTGGGCGTCCGCATTGGAGCCGAATACCGATTGCGGCGACCACTGCGACCAATCAACGACGGCCTCGGGACTCGATGGGGATATGCCTGCGGGTATACCCGGAGGGCGTTCCGGCCAGTGCGAGTGGGCCTATGGTAATGGCGACTGGATCAAGACCTGGCGTGGACTCAAGCGACTGGAAGCTGAAGGCCCAGGAGTGTAGCTAGGACCAGTCGGATTAGGTTAAATGATTGCTGAAACCTTAACTGATTTGGTTGAGATGTGTAAACCCTAGGGGGTGAGTCTATATAAACCTCCCTAGAGGGCGTGTAGAGGAGACGTTCCATCATCCACCCAAGCGACTCGCTGCCTAGCCGCCGAGCTCGCCCCATTGTACTTCCACCATAATACAATCTAGCAGGAGTAGGTCTTTACCCTCCGGGGGCCGAACCTAGGTAAATCCTTGTGTCTCCGCCCTCATCTCGCACCGCAGATGGCTGGCCGCCCTTGCCCCATGTTCTACTACTCGCTGTCAATTGCAGCATCTGCCGTGGTCATTCCCATGACAACAAGCATTAAGCATAACAAGTTGCAACAAAGTCAAATAGCACTAATAGAGATACTAGGCACTATGCCCAAACAAATCTTATTCGATTACATGATAGAACTCATCCAATCCCTACCATCCCCAAGCCTACAGTGTGGGATTACTCACTCATGGATGAGGGAAACATCGGTGGTTGATGGAGAGGCGTTGGTGATAATGATGGCGATGATCCTCTCCAAATTCCCCGTCCTGGCAGGGTGCCAGAACGGAGTTTCTAGATCAGAATCTTGGTTTCTGGTAGCAGCGGCGAGGCGGACCTCTTTCTGGAAAACTATCAAACCCCCCTCGGTTTTTAGGTCGAAAGGCAACTTATAGGTGCAGAGGGAGTCCAAAGAGCTGCCTGGGGTGGCCGCACCCCCTCTAGGCGCGGGTCGGTGGCCGCCTGGGGTGTCTGGCCCCCAGCCTCCCTCCGTCTCCCTTACGCTCCGTGGATCTTCTGGTGAAAAATAGTTTTAGCATATTTTCCGGGATATTTCCTGATAGTTGATTTTCTGCACAAAAACAAGACACCAAGGTAATTCTGCTGAAAACAGTGTCAGTCCATGTTAGTTGTATCCAAATCACACAAGTTTAGAGAAGAAACAATAGAAAAGTGTTCGAGAAAGTAGATACGTTTTGGACGTATCAGTCTTCAAAGAAACAAAATTGTATATCTCTCTCAACCGCCGAAGTTGAATATATTGATGCTGCAAGTGCTTGTACGCAATTATTATGGATGAGGCAAACTTTAAAGGAATATGGTGTCAATTGTGACAAAGTGCCTCTTTTATGCGATAATGAAAGTGTTATTAAAATTGCTTACAATCCGGTGTAGCATACAAGGACAAAACATATTTAGATTCGCAATCATTTTATTCGGGATGATGTTGCTCGTGGTGATATTGCCCTGTCTTTTGTGAGCATGAAGAACCAACTTGCAGATATTTTTACAAAGCCACTTGATGAAGCAAGGTTTTGTTACTTGAGAAATGAGCTAAATATCGTGGATTCAAGGAGCTTGGCTTGACTACTCTTGCATACTCACTTGCACTTCTTCGTGTATTTGGTTTAGATGCGGGCATAGATATAGGGGGAGTGTGGTCCTAATTGATTTGGCTAACCCTCCCCCCATAATGTCGAAAGGAAGAAAAATCATCCCTTAATATCATTTTGTGATATGTGGGTTATTGATGAGCATTGGTTTTGAACTCAAGATACATCTTCGTGGTGTCATGCCATGAACTCCAACATGGAGGCTTCAGCCACCGCCCTCTTCCTTGAGAATAGTTGGTTTCTATTGGATCTTTTTGGATTTTATTGCTTATCTTGTGTTCTTATGGAAAACACACCCAATCTTGGATTTTAGTTGATTTGTTCTTGAAATTTTGGGTGTGTAGTACCATCTTAGTTTGGTGCTCTAAACCTAAGCTTTTTCTCATCTCGAGCCATCTATTCTTGCACACATGTCCCTTGTTACCTTGCGAGGGGTTTGCTTGGAGTGCACCGGCCTGAAACTGTGTTAACGGAATTTTCAGAGAAGGGACGGATTATCCTTCCCTAGTGAGGGCCAGATAATCCGCCCCGGGCGGCTTTGTCCTTTAAGGACTAGGGATCAGGGGAGGGATCAAATAGAGCAGCTCGTCCTCCCCAACCCCGTGTCCTGCCCCCAGCCGCCGTCGGAGCCTCCGCCCCTCCCCGAATTGATTCGACCGCCGTATTCTTTGGGCTCTCCCTGGATCTTCTTCCGAGCGCCTCCAGGTATCTTCTCCTCCGAGCTCTTCCTCCAATGAGTGAGGGTAACTCCTTCATTCATCTCTTTTGTGTGGAAGTTGTTGTTCTTGGTGGAAACTCGTTGTATAGGATACTATGTGATTCCTTTGCCTGTTAGATTCCGTAGTCTTCCAACCCTAGTGCCCGATCTGCATTGGTATAGTGAATCTAGGGTGGAACTGGCGATTTTGGCAGGGCGCAGATTATCCGCCCCTGGCAAGGCCGAATAATCTAGCCTAGAGGTTCATCCCCTTTTTCAGTTTTGTCACAGCTTCCCGTACCGTGTATCATTGGACCGTGGGTTTTTTTCTACTGTATCTAACATTCCTCTTGTACTTGTGTGTATGATTATCCCCATGCTACCTATCTATTTCTCCTCATGGGTGGTTCGAGTGCTCCCAAGACCTACAAGCGCCATCCTCGTGGCTGTTACCTCAGGACAAATAAAGAAAGTGTGCTTGTTTACGAAGTTCAATTGCGAAGGAGGCAAAGGGAGGCTGAACGGATGGCCGAGCATGCTAGAAAAACCAAGAGGACCACCCAGAGAAAGGGAAAGGGCAAGAATGCTCATGTCAATTACAAGGCTATGGATATCATTGAGTACTCTGCCATTTGCCACCGTGATTTGTATGAGGAGGCTGAAAGTGATGGGCCTCCGGAGGAAAATATGTTTTGGTGCTCACACTATAGGTACATTCAATGATGATGTTTATGCTTCTCTCAAGATCTGCCCCATGCATCCTCTGAATTTGACTGAGGCTCAATCCATTCCAAGACTTCGTGACGCTTTGGATGTGAATGGTAGAATGGGGCTGAACCATCTCATGACTTTGCAATGCAGCTATGACTCATCGGTTGTGAAGCGATTCTTTCTACACTTGTGATATGCGGAGATGAGCTTCGCACCATGAAGTGGATGACCAGGAACACTATGATTTAGTCTGATTTCCGCACCTTTGGGCAGGTCCTTGGCTACGCCTTCCATGGTCGTGAGACTCCTTCTGTCCATCGCATCATATCACCGATCAAGCCCAGCAAGGATTCTGCACTCACTCCTTGCCTTACTTCCAATGGGGTGGATGGTACTTTCTCGGGACTCTCTCCTTTATATGTAGCTCTTGTTGGTTTGTTCCAAGACATCATTGCTCCGAGTGGGGGCAACAACGATAAGATTCGTGGTCACCTTGTACCCCTGCTTGCCTTATCCCATGAGTGTGCCACCAATGCTGAGTCAGTTGTTGGGTACAAGTTGTATGTCATGGATTACATCTACCATGCTATGACAAATGCTATGTTCAATAGTATCTCCATTCCTTTTGCTCCCTATATAATGATGCTTATCAAGAATATGCTTCCCCACAAGGAGTTCGGTGGTAATTTGGATGAAGTGCACAAGCCCAAGAAGATCTACAACAAGGCTCAGAAGACCTCTCATCCTTCCTCAGGTCCAGAGTCCTTCATGCGTGATGCTTGGGCTAGTGGTCGCAAGCCCCAGTGCCTCCTATGGCTCGTGAGGTCAAGCATCTAAATTGGTTCCAGCGGAACATCTTGTGCATGGGGGTTGTGTAAGATCCCTCCTTTGTAAAGGAAAGGATCCCTGTAATTGCAATGCTAGTCCTTGGATCAATGCTAGCATCCACAGTTTAAGATGAAGTACACAGAAACAAAGGTCATTATTACAAGTCATTCCAGAGAAAACATAGTCTTTACAACTCCATGGCCACAGGCCTAGTACAAGAGTTTAAATGTGTAATAAGATAAATAAGTCTTCATCTTCATGTGCCACAGGCAAGCATGTTGAGTGTAGACTCATGACTCCTAATCATCATCAGAATAACCTGCAACATCACAAGTTACAGCCACAGTGGGTCAATACATTGGAATAGTATTGGCAAGTGATACCTTATTAGAATATTGGTGGACTAGATACTATATGCTTTTTTGGATAAGTGTAGCTTAGGATTGCTGTGCTCAAAATAGGTTTTGCCTATCAGTTGAAAACACTAAGTTTTTCTTTGTCAAAATCTTTCCCAAGGAACCACCAATAGACATTGGGGTCCTTCACCTTGTTCAACCACAAGTTTTTACTTAGAAATTGGGATGAGGAGATTCTTGATAGCTTCCATGTCTTGATGCTCAAGTTGTCCAATACCAGGGACATGGCTAAGTACTTAGATTCTTCCATCTACAGAGGTTGTGCACTTTCCCCACAAGACTTGATTTTCACCAAGACAGGACCTTTCAGAAGCCTTCCCTTAGACCAAATGGACACGCTCCAACCTATCAACCCACTACCACCAACTGTCCAAATGGCTAAGTTATTGCAACCTATATGATCCAGGCAGAGCCCGTATTGCCAAGTGGCTGCACTAGAAGCTTCTTAACATTTGTCCTCTCAAATCCCTTTGTTCCTGGGTGGCTTTCCACAAGTGAGATACACAAGGTAAACCATAGAAATGGGCCATGTGTAACCACTCAACATAAACCATTCCTTCAATTCCACCCAGGTGTTTCATTCACTTAGTTGTTTTATTAAGCAAAAACATAGTCCAAAGACTTAGAAATATTTTTTCATAGCATGAATATAACCAACCTTGGTTGCTACTAGCTAGGCTAAGCATGGCATTGATAAGACTTAGAAATATATCTAGCAATTCTACAACTACTAGGATTTCCCAAGCATAGCATATAGATCAAAAATATCCATGCAATACTAGCAAAATATTTCTAATGCATATTTGAAATCATAGGAATAAAATCATGAAGCACCACTTGCCTTGGTAGTTTGGAGAGTAGCTACAATCCTCACAATCACAATCACTATTTGCACCAAAATCTACACATAAAATGATACCACCAAATCACATACAAAATAAATACAAGCAAAAAATATATGGATGCATGCAATATGATATGTGATGATTTTTTTCTGTACTCAACAAGACAAGTGCACGGTACTGATTCATAAAAAAGTTCAAAACTTGCCAAACAACCTTTATTTGAACATTAAAACATTTCCCAAATAATTGTTATACACAAAATAGGCCTACACATGTTTCTGTAAAAATAACCATTTTAACAGAAACAAAACATTAAACACATTGCATATTTGGAAAGGGCTTTCTCTCCTGATTCCATTGATACAAAATTTGTCAAATTTGGACGTGGGAATCAAAAGTTATGAATTAAACAAGTTTAAACATCTAATAGATTTAAATCAGAATTTTAAAACGAAGAACATGCCATGGCGCTTTCTTCTTGGTACCGTCGCTTTGGATCGCTTAGAGTTGGATCTAACTAAAACGTGCGGCTCAGATATAAACTTACCCCTTCGGCTATGATCTATCGCATCCACTGGATCTAAATCGAACGGCCCTAAGCAACAGACCAACAAGTGGCAGCGCTAGCGGCAACGACAGGCGGCGGCGCGCTCTGTCAGCGGCAGAGCCGGCGAACTAGGTCGCGCGGGGAGGCGGAAGGATGCTCACCAGATTCGCCGTGACGAGGAGATGCTCAACGTGTGCTCGGTTGGCGAAGGGGCGTGCTGCTGTGGCCGTGGGAGCTCGTCGGAGTCGAGGACAGCGTCGGGCTTAGGTGGACAGCGACGTTGGAGACGTTCTGATCTGCCCTAACACAAATGGAAGGCATCAGCGTGTGCGCATCGATCAGGCGAACAATAGAGTCAAAGGTAAAGCACGGGGCAGTCGAATCTCACCGAAATTTCTTGCCGGAGTTAGAGACGGTGTCGGGAGTTTGCGGTGCTCGTTGGAGTCGACGACCTGGGGCAGTACAAGACGAACTAAGGGTGTCAGAAGGAGCGCAAGGTGGTTGCGAAAGCTTCGCGTGAACTGAAGAGGCGCGCGATGCTTACCACAATCGGTCGGAGTTCGTCTTGCGGCGATGTGGAGAGGAAGCGGCGATCAGCGGCGTCTAGAGGAAATTGAGTGGGGGGAAATGACCGCGATGGCGAGGTGATTAAGTAGCCAGGAGGGCGAGGGAATTACGCAGTGGTTCAATGCCAATTAAGCAAGGAATCAACGCGGCGTTTCTAGAGGAAATGGCGGTGGCGGCAGTGCTGCAGCGGGTGTGGAGAAGAAGATCGACTGGCTCGGGCGATGGCGATGTCGGCCAGGCGAGTGAGAGAGAGAGAGAAGGGGGAAACCCGGGTGGGCTGGCTTTTGGGCCGTTTCTGCTGTTGGGCTGGAAAGGTGGCGCCAGGCCCAGTGCTGTTTTCTAATGCCTTTTCTTTTTCTAAATTGATTTTCAGGAAACATTTTCAAATGATTTCAAAAACATTTGAATTCAAACCTTTTTCTGAATTTTTGCAGAGTGTAACACTCATAATTCTGGGCATAAAATCATGTGGTCTCTCTGTATTAGCTTGGTCCTTTTGATCAAACAAAATAAACAGTGACATAGCACTTGATTTGAACAAGTTTTGGAAATGGTTTTAAATCCATATTTGTTTTGTAAATTTTGGTTTAAGCACTAGCAATCAAGCAAAATAATCTGAGAGCAACAAGGTTTGGTTTTGAACAAATAATCTCCCATTGGAGTAGCATTTGATTAATGTTTGATCACATAAAATCATAGCTCCCAAGTTCTGTTTTCTTTCAAAATGAGTTTTAATTTGATCCCTAAATGATATGCATGCATGCATGATATGAAATCTTTGAAAACATGATTTTAGGGATGTTACAAATCTAACCCCCTTAAGGTGAATCTCTCCCTCGAGATTCGGGTTGGCTAGCAAATAGGTGAGGGTGGTCTTTCCGAAGGTCATCTTCTCTTTCCCAAGTTGCTTCTTCTTCGGAATGATGGTTCCATTGGACTTTGTAGAATTTGATAGTCTTAGTCCGAGTAACTCTTTCTGTAGTCTCAAGAATCTTGATAGGTTTCTCTTCATAGGTGAGATCACTCTCCAATTGAACCTCTTCCAAAGGTATAGTATCTTTCAAAGAAGTCTCTTCCATTTCTGGATGACATTTCTTAAGCTGACTCACATGAAACACATTATGAACAGCTGACAAAGACTGGCAATTCAAACTCATAAGCTACTTCTCCTTTACGACTCAGAATCTTGAATGGTCCAACATATCTTGGGGCCAATTTAACTTTGACACCAAACCTCTTCACTCCACGAAGTGGTGACACTCTAAGATAAGCTCTATCACCTACTTCATAGGTGACTTCTCTACGCTTAGGATCTGCGTAGCTCTTTTGTCGGGACTGTGCTATCTTTAATCTGTCCTTAACTAGCTTGACTTTCTCTTCAACCTCTTTGATTAGTTCTAGTCCGAACAAACTTCTTTCTCCCACACCATTCCATAGCAATGGGGTGGTACACTTTCTCCCATAGAGAAACTCAAATGGTGCCATCTCAATACTGTCTTGATAGCTGTTATTGTAAGAGAATTCTGTGTAAGGCAGACTTTCATCCCAACTGGCTCCATAGTCTAGAGCACATGCTCTCAACATATCTTCAAGAATATGATTAGTCCTTTCTGTCTGTCCATCAGTTTGAGGATGAAATGCAGTGCTGAATTCCAACCTCGTTCCCAATGACTCATGCAGCTGCCTCCAAAAATGAGAAGTGAATTGAGTTCCCCTATCAGACACAATACTCTTGGGTACTCCATGTAGACATACAATTCTACTCATATAGATCTTGGCTAACTTAGAACTTGTGTAAGTTGTCTTCACGGGTATGAAATGAGCCACTTTAATTAGGCGATCCACTACTACCCAAATGGAATCATATCCTGACCGGGTCCTTGGCAATCCTGTGATGAAATCCATACCAATCTTGTCCCACTTCCAATCAGGAATAGGTAGTGGTTGTAACAATCCTGCTGGTTTCTGATGTTCCGCTTTCACTCTACTACATACATCACACAAAGCAATATGTTCGTTGATGTCCTTCTTGAGATTATTCCACCAAAATCTTTCCTTCATATCCATGTACATTTTGGTGTTACCCGGATGAATAGAATATGGTGATTTATGTGCTTCTTGTAATATCAGTTTCCGAAGTTCCGGATCCTGTGGAACACAGATACGTTTTCCATGCCATAAAGTACCATGTTCGTCTTCATGGAATCCTTTGGCTTTTCCTTTGCCAACCTTTTCCTTAATCTCTTCAATTTCCTTGTCTGTCTTCTGGGCTTCTTTGATCTTGTCCAACAAAGTGGGTTGAACATCCAAAGACATGAGATGTCCCTCAGGCACAATCTCCAATCTGAGATCTCTAAATTGGGCACACAGATCATTTGGCAATTCTCCTTTTGTAAGGCCATTCGCAAAAACCTTATGGCTTAGAGCATTCGCTACAACATTTGCTTTACCGGGGTGGTATTGCAAACTCAAGTCATAGTCCTTGATGAGTTCTAGCCATCTTCTTTATCTCATGTTAATTTCCTTCTGGGTGAAAATATACTTTAAACTCTTGTGATCTGTGAACACTTCACAACGCTTTCCCAAAAGATAATGTCTCCATGTTTTGAGTGCATGGACAACAGAGGCTAACTCTAAATCATGAGTAGGGTAGTTTACCTCATGAGTTTTGAGTTGTCTCGAGGCATAAGCCACAACTTTCACTTCTTGCATAAGTACTGCACCTAATCCATGATGAGATGCATCACAATATACTTGGAAATCTTTATCCAAATCTGGCAAACATAAGACTGGTGCTATCACTAGTCTCTTCTTCAATTCTTCAAAGCTGAGTTCACAACCTTCAGACCAAACAAATTTCTTATCTTTCTTTAGCAATTCTGTCATAGGCTTAGCTACCTTGGAGAAATTCTCAATGAACCTTCTGTAGTAACCTGCTAAGCCAAGGAAACTACGAACCTCTTTCACTGACTTGGGAGATTCCCATTCAGTTACAGCTGAAACTTTAGCAGGATCAACTGCTAAACCATCTCCTGATACAACGTGTCCAAGAAATCCAACTTCATTTAACCAAAATTCACACTTGCTGAATTTGGCATACAGCTTATGCTCTCTAAGATTCTCAAGTATCAAACGTAAATGTCCTTCATGCTCTTCCTTGCTCTTGGAGTAGATTAGAATGTCATCGATGAATACGACAACAAACTTGTCAAGGAACTCCATGAACACTTTGTTCATCATATTCATGAAGTATGCTGGTGCATTGGTTAAACCAAATGGCATCACGGTATACTCATACAATCCATACCTTGTGGTGAAAGTTGTCTTAGGTATGTCTTGTTCCCTTATCTTAAGCTGAAAATAACCTGACCGGAGATCACTCTTTGAGAACACACAAGCTCCTTCTAGCTGATCAAACAAGTCATTGATTCTAGGCAAAGGGTATTTATTCTTGATAGTCACCTCATTGAGTGAACGGTAATCTATGCATAACCTTTGACTTCTATCTTTCTTTTCCACAAACAAAACTGGTGCTCCCCAAGACGAAGAACTTGGTTGGATAAATCCTTTTTGCAACTGTTCTCCAAGTTGCTTCTTGAGTTCTTTCAACTCATCAACTGACATCTTGTACGGTATCTTTGCTATTGGTCTAGATCCTGGTAACAAGTCAATAAGAAATTCCACATCTCTATCTGGTGGCATTCCTGGCAATTGTTCCGGAAACACATCTGGATATTCACTCACAATAGGCACACTGTCTATGCTAACCCCTTAAGAGAATTTAGCTTACTCCCTTTTGATTCAAAGTTAGACTTGAATCTAATCCGCTTCTTTTCCGGGGTTGTGAGTGCAACAGTACGATTAGCACAATCTAATACTCATTCATACTTGGTCATCCAATCCATTCCCAAAATTACATCCATTCCTTGGGAATCTAGGATTATTAGACTCACTGGAAACTTATGCTTTCCAAATTCTATCACTAGATCCCGGCATCCAAGACTTACTATCATATCTCCACCTAGAGAACTTACTTTTATTGGACACCCAATGTTTTCAGTTGGAAACCCATTTCTATCAACAAATGCTTTTGATATGAATGAATGTGATGCTCCAGTATCAAAAGGAACAAGTGCTGGAATAGAATTGAGTTTGAACTTACCAGCAACAGCATCAGGTTCCTCATAAATTTCCTCCACATTGATGTGGTTCACTTGTCCCTTTTGAAAAGGGTTGGGATTGTTGGGTCCTTCAACTTTCTTTTCTGGGCATTCATTTGCATAATGCCCCATCTTCTTGCACTTGAAACATTCAACCTGACTAAGATCCTTCTTGACAGGCTGGCTTCCACTGCCACTTCCACTTCCATTGTGGTGGCTCTTATATCCACCCTTGTGATTCTTGTACTTATCGTTGTCATGACTACGATTGTGCTTGTTGTCATGATAACGATTGTGGTTGTGGTGCTTGTTGAACTTCCCATGCTTGTGGGATCCAGAACTCCCACTGTCATCATAATGGGAACGTTTGTGAGACGATCCCGAGCTGTGCTTGTCAGAGTGCTTTCTCTTCCTGCTTTCAACTTGTTTCATCTTGCTCTCCAAAATAGCAGCCTTGTCACAAAGAGACTGGTATGTGGGAACATAGGCCAAAGCTAACTGTAGGTTCAGTTCATCATTCAATCCTTCAAGGAACTTTTCCTTCCTCTTAGCATCAGTGTCAACTTCATCTGGTGCATATCGCGCCAGATTGTTGAACTTCTCAATGTATTCAGCCATGCTGCGGTGGCGCTGTTTCAAGTTATGGAACTATTTCTTCTTTAAACTCATCACTCCGGATGAGATGTGAGTAGTACGGAAACCATCTTCGAAGATAGCCCATGTCACATCCTCAATGGGAGTGGTGATCTGGAAGTTATCCCACCAAGTGGCTGCTGGTCCTTCCAACAAGTGAGCTGCAAATCTGACTTTCTCTTCATCAGTACAGCCAACAGTTACCAAGTCCTTATTCACAGAGTGTAGCCAATAATTGGCCACCATAGGATCAATAGTTCCTAAGAACTTTGCTGGCCTCAATTTTAAGAACCTGGTAAGCATGTCAAAACCCGGTGGGTAGTTCTGATTGTTGTTGTTGTTGTTGTTATTGTTGTTGTTGTTGTTCTGATTCTGGATGAACGTAGTCATCATTTTCATCAGCTGAGTCTGAGTTGTCATCATTTGCTGCATCTCAGGAGTGATGTTGTTGTTGTTGGGGTTGGGATTGGCACGTCGGGGAGGCATCTGTCGTTTGTTCAATAGAGATAAGAATGAGATACCCATAGATGCTAACATGCACAATACATCACATAAACAATCACCAAACATGCATCATAATAATAAAAGTTCAACAACATAGATAACAAGTTTGCAAGGTAAACACACCAATAGCAAGCCAGCCACATGTTGGATGGTCATTGCGACTCAATAATCAAAGACATGATAAATAAAGGTAAATGAGTAGTCATCACTACTCCTCGGCATCAACCTCCTCATCAACAAATGTAAGACCTGCATTCTCCATAGCGGTCTTGTATTCCTCGACATTGGTGGTCAAGGTCTCTACTTTGGCTTTGAGAGCCCTCTTCTATGAACGAAGCCTCTCAATCACGGTCTGCTGATGCTCGAGCTCGAAGTCCTTGGACTCTAGTTCTGTAGTCATGTCTCGAATCCTCTTGTTCCTATCTTGGACTCGCTTCTCTTGACTCTTGAACTTTCTGTCCTGACTCTCAAACTTGGCCTCCATCTCTTTGACTATCTCATCTTGCTCCGCGAAGAACTTGTCCTTCTCACGAAGCTGCACCTGGAGTTCGTCATTGCTAAGCATGACGTTGGTCCTATCAGTGTCTATGTGCCTAAGAAGAACCTCTAAGTCCTGGAGGTATAGGCGAATCGGCTCTGCCGTCTCTCTCGAAGTATCCTCAAAGTCAATGGCCTCACCATCATTATCACGTCTACCAAAGGTGTGGAAGTGAGTACCTCTAACCTCTCGAGAGTGTCTCCCTAGTAAACGTCCTATCAAATCCTGCATGACTACCTCAAGGCCTCTCTCCTTGTCATCGTGCATGAGCTTGAAGATGATGGCCTCCGTGGCTGTCTCAGTCTGGCGTCCTGGCTGATTAACCTTGAAGCCCCAAAGGTCTTTCCTCTCAAACTTGGTGAGGGGAAGCATCATGATAGTAGGAAGAGGGAGATTGAGCAGACTAGTGAGCTCAATAATACGAGGGCCAAGACGAGTTCCCTTGAACTCTTCAGCCGTGATGATAGTAACATTAGGCATCTATTTATAAGATAGAAAAAGTTAGGATCAACACAATTTAAGACAATTTACAATACAAGGCATCACATGCATAACTTTGGAAATCAAAACACACAAGTCATGGCATACATAACACAAACAACCTAGTTTCAATATAACTTAGTCAAATTTTGGAAATGTAATGATGAGTGTGGTGGTCCAACTAATAAGGCTCAATTCTTCTTTCACTTCCTAATCTAAAGGCTAACAATGCATCCTTCTATCAAAGAAGATTAGAAAAGTTTACTAGAAGAATAAGACAAGTGTGGAAATTTGTTGAAATTTTTTCCTTAGTGGTTTCCAATCCTAGGGTCATAATCCTACAGGCAACACAGTGCTCTGATACCATCTGTAAGATCCCTCCTTTGTAAAGGAAAGGATCCCTGTGATTGCAATGCTAGTCCCTGGATCAGTGCTAGCATCCACAGTTTAAGATGAAGTACACAGAAACAAAGGTCATTATTACAAGTCATTCCAGAGACAACATAGTCTTTACAACTCCATGGCCACAGGCCTAGTACAAGAGTTTAAATGTGTAATAAGATAAATAAGTCTTCATCTTCATGTGCCACAGGCAAGCATGTTGAGTGTAGACTCATGACTCCTAATCATCATCAGAATAACCTGCAACATCACAAGTTACAGCCACAGTGGGTCAATACATTGGAATAGTATTGGCAAGTGATACCTTATTAGAATATTGGTGGACTAGATACTATATGCTTTTTGGATAAGTGTAGCTTAGGCTTTCTTTGCTCAAAATAGGTTTTGCCTATCAGTTGAAAACACTAAGTTTTTCTTTGTCAAAATCTTTCCCAAGGAACCACCAATAGACATTAGGGTCCTTCACCCTTGTTCAACCACAAGTTTTTACTTAGAAATTGGGAAGAGGAGATTCTTGATAGCTTCCATGTCTTGATGCTCAAGTTGTCCAATACCAGGGACATGGCTAAGTACTTAGATTCTTCCATCTACAGAGGTTGTGCACTTTCCCCACAAGACTTGATTTTCACCAAGACAGGACCTTTCAGAAGCCTTCCCTTAGACCAAATGGACGCGCTCCAACCTATCATCCCACTACCACCAACTGTCCAAATGGCTAAGTTATTGCAACCTATATGATCCAGGCAAAGCCCATATTGCCAAGTGGCTGCACTAGAAGTTTCTTAACATTTGGCCTCTCAAATCCCTTTGTTCCTGGGTGGCTTTCCACAAGTGAGATACACAAGGTAAACCATAGAAATGGGCCTTGTGTAACCACTCAACATAAACCATTCCTTCCATTCCACCCAGGTGTTTCATTCACTTAGTTGTTTTATTAAGCAAAAACATAGTCCAAAGACTTAGAAATATTTATCCATGGCATGAGTATAACCACCCTTGGTTGCTACTAGCTAGGATAATCATGGCATTGATATGACTTAGAAATATTTCTAGCAATTCTACAACTACTAGGATTTCCCAAGCATAGCATATAGATCAAAAATATCCATGCAAGACTAGCAAAATATTTCTAATGCATATTTGAAATCATAGGAATAAAATCATGAAGCACCACTTGCCTTGGTAGTTTGGAGAGTAGCTACAATCCTCACAATCACAATCACTATTTGCACCAAAGTCTACACATAAAATGATACCACCAAATCACATACAAAATAAATACAAGCAAAAAAATATATGGATGCATGCAATATGATATGTGATGATTTTTTTTCTATACTCAACAAGACAAGTGCACAGTACTGATTCATAAACAAGTTCAAAACTTGCCAAACAACCTTTATTTGAACATTAAAACATTTCCCAAATAATTGTTATACACAAAATAGGCCTACACATGTTTCTGTAAAAATAACCATTTTAACAGAAACAAAACATTAAACACATTGCATATATGGAAAGGGCTTTCTCTCCTGATTCCATTGATATAAAATTTGTCAAATTTGGACGTGGGAATCAAAAGTTATGAATTAAACAAGTTTAAACATCTAATAGATTTAAATCAGAATTTTAAAACTAAGAACATGCCACGCGGCGCTTTCTTACTGGCTGGTACCGCTTCGCGCTGGATCGCGCTTCCGAGCCGTTGGATCTAACTAAAACGCGCGGCTCAGATCTAAACTTACTCCTTCAGCTCTGATCTATCGGATCCACTGAATCTAAATCGAACGGCCCTAAGCAACTGACCAACAAGTGGCGGCGCTAGCGGCAGCGACAGGCGGCGGCGCGCTCTGTCAGCGGCGGAGTCGGCGAACTAGGTCACGCGGGGAGGTGGAAGGAGGCTCACCAGGTTCGTCGTGACGAGGAGATGCTCAACGTGTGCTCGGTTGGCGAAGGGGCGTGCTGTTGTGGCCGTGGGAGCTCGTCGGAGTCGAGGACAACATCGGGATTAGGTGGATAGCGACGTTGGCGACGTTCTGATCTGCCCTAACACAAACGGAAGGCATCAGCGTGTGCGCATCGATCAGGCGAACAAGATAGAGTCAAAGGTAAAGCATGGGGCGGTCGAATCTCACCGAAATTTCTTGCCGGAGTTGGAGACGGCGTCGGGAGTTTGCGGTGCTCGTTGGAGTCGACGACCTGGGGCATTACAAGACGAACTAAGGGTGTCATAAGGAGCGCAAGATGGTTGCGAAGCAGCTCGCGTGAACCAGAGAGGGAGGCGTGCACGAAGCTTACCACAATCGGTTGCTGGAGTTCATCGGGGCAGCTGCGATGTGGAGAGGAAAGCCAGCAGCCTGGCGGCGTCCAGAGGAAATTGAGTGGGGGGAAATGACCGCGATGGCGAGGTGATTAAGTAGCCAGGAGGGGCGAGGGAATTACGCAGTGGTTCAATGCCAATTAAACGAGGAATCAACGCGGCGTTTCTGGAGGAAACGGCGGTGGCGGCGAACGCCGCGAGGTGGAGAAGAAGATCTTGACGACTCGGGCTAGTGGCGGTGTCGGCGCAGCGCAGCGGGTGAGAGAGAAGGGGGAAACCCGGTTGGGCTGGCTTTTGAGCCGTTTACTGTTGAAATTTGGAAGGCGGCGCGAGCAGTCTTGTTTTCTAATGCCTTTTCTTTTTCTAAATTGATTTTCAGGAAACATTTTCAAATGATTTCAAAACCATTTGAATTCAAACCTTTTTCTGAATTTTTGCAGAGTGTAGCACTCATAATTCTGGGCATAAAATCATGTGGTCTCTCTGTATTAGCTTGGTCCTTTTGATCAAACAAAATAAACAGTGACATAGCACTTGATTTGAACAAGTTTTGAAAATGGTTTTAAATCCATATTTGTTTTGTAAATTTTGGTTTAAGCACTAGCAATCAAGCAAAAGAATCTGAGAGCAACAAGGTTTGGTTTTGAACAAATAATCTCCCATTGGATAGTAGCATTTGATTAATGTTTGATCACATAAAATCATAACTCCCAAGTTCTGTTTTCTTTCAAAATGAGTTTGAATTTGATCCCTAAATGATATGCATGCATGCATGATATGAAATCTTTGAAAACATGATTTTAGGGATGTTACAGGTTGACACTCACAAAGGTCAGTATGAGTCCTACTGGCAGCGCCATGAGATGGCCCACACCCAGCAGCTAATTCTCCATCATGTGTCTGGGGCGTCAGGCCATCCTCCTACTCCTACTTATTTGGAACCGTATGCTTAGTAGAACACCTCGGGGATCAATTATGGGAGAGCTCGAGCATCACCTATTTCCTGCACCGTCTAGGGAGATAACTCCTCTAGTTGTTGATGATGATGAGGAAGCGGAAGGGGACAGGTATGACTACGATGATGAGGAGGACTACGAGGAGTGATCTCTTGGGGCGTTAGCATCGCTCTTCTTCCTTTTTGTCATTTTGATGCCAAAGGGGTAGAAGTAGTTCTATTTAGGTCTCCGTGGATTTGCATGGGTCGGGCGCAAGCATTTGCCTTTTTTATCGTTTGTTCTCTTATCCGTTGCTTGTGCCCATTTAGCATTGGACTTCGATTTGTGTTTGTTTTGTATGAGACTATGTCATGTGGCACTATGGTTTATGTGTGGACATATCTATGTGAAATTCTGGAATTATCTATGGTTTTTGGAATCATCTATGGTCATATGGAATTCTGGAATCATATCTATTGATGCATCAAAGTGGTGGGATATCTCAAGGCCTAATATTCTTGTTTATGATTTTGGCTAGTTCATCTCTCGGTGGTATGAAGTGTTCTCCTAACTCATCTTTGATACAGCCGTCAATATTATGAAATTGGCTTGTTCCTTCATGTGTGCATTTGTGTTCAAACGCAAGTTGTTGATATGCACACATTTAGAGGGAGCCTCTTTCATTGCTTGAGATGATGTTAGTAGGTTTTATTGCAAATCCTAGTATTGTCATCTAACACCAAAAAGGGGGAGATTGAAACAACATTTCATGATCTCTAATGTTTTGTGTGTTAGATAACAATATCAAGGATTATTTAATATGTGTTGAAGTGTTGCAGGTCTTAGAAAAATCAAAAGGAGCTCTAAGGTGTATTTGGGGACGGATAATCCGCCCCTGCCAGGGGCCGAATAATCCGCTCGCCCCCAATCGGCAAAGGAAGCAAGGGCGCGACACACTATATGGGGGACGGATATCCCTCAAATTGTATGGCTTGGGCCGGAGTTTTTGTCCAGGACGGATAATCTGCCCCTCAAGGGCGCCGTATAATCTGCTCCTAGGAGTTTTGCAAAGGGTGCCATGGCGCGGCGCACTGCATGGGGGCGGACAATCCCCCGGAGTTTTTGACCCTGGGTCGGATTTTTCCCCAGGGCGGACAATCCGCCCCTTGAGGGGTCCGGATAATCCACCCCCTCGAGAAAATTCAACAATACAAGCACGTCGTGGCGTACTATGTGGGGGTGGATTTTCCCCGGACTTTCTGGCTCTAGGGCGGATAGTCCGCCCCTAGTGGGGGGTGGATTATCCGCCCCCAAACTTGTAACTACCTCGGTGAATTACGCTCCTAGATACAAGCCTGGATGAGCAGTAGTGGTTGAAATAGTACGGTGGGGCCCCAAAAGCCACTCACGGGTAGACCTTTCGGCCGTCCCAACCACTACCAACTCAACGGGACCTCAGGCGTGTCGGCGGCGAAGGGATCAACTACACAAGTGGGTATGTATGCAAGCCACCATACAAGAGTACATCGAGCCATACCATCTAGAAAGAAAGGAAATATAGCAACGCCATACGGCAAGATTCAAATGACCTAGATAGATCTAATATTTTAGGATACTTCCTCACACACACATCGAGTATCATGCGGGCGGCAAACAAAATCCGAGTACGGATAAGAAGCAAATTGGCATAAGATGCCATAGAAATAAGCACATCCCAACCACAGATCTCACGGATCCCGTTCGAATCTCTACACGAGCGATCGTTGCCCATGTCTCGGCTTCTTCCACCCGAGATCCGTCTGCGGGTACTGTCCATCTGAACCAATAATTTATCGTGTGAGACCCTAAGGGTTTTCGGCAAGACTTAATGCCTCTAAAGGACACAACCTGGGTGACGAATTGCAGCGAAAGATAAACCCTAGCAATTCTCTGATACTACGCTAACCATCCGCCTAACCAATGATAGACGGATGTCCGTGAATTAAGGAACAGATTATAATAGTAATTTCATCAGATCCATCCTCCTCCTCGCTTACCAGCGAGGCGGACGAAACAACCCCCATCCGTTGGCAATTTTATTAACCATTCCATGAGTGTTGCACTATTTACTAGTCAAATTACTTAGTCGATTAAAGTGGTACTTTAGTTATGCTTGTCTATGATCGAAACTGTGCTCCAAGTCGTCCATATCCATGACACGGCTTTGAGAAAGTTTTACCGGCGGGGTGCACCAATAGCAACACGCCGATCAACCTCGGAAAAACCAAATCAAAACCAACGAGGCTTTCACATTGAACAATCACAGATTGAAATATTTGGGGGACCCTTGAGTACACCCATAGCAGTAAGCTCGAGACGGACTCAAGGTTTGGGTGGGCCAGTGTGAGCGAGGAACCCAAAAGCTGGGCTTGTCGACACCGCGGAATCGTGTCCGATCTAAGCGATGCAGTGTGCTCCTCGCACAATCGTAAATACATAAGTAGCATGGCATAAGTACAGGATCGTAAATAAAACCTCAAACTAGTTTGTGGCCCCAAGAAATAAAGGAATCAAGCTCTGGCTCGGGGGTCCCATATACCTCCCGGATGTGGATAGCGCGATAAAATCAAGGAACAGGAATCAAGTACTCGGGGTCTTATGGGACACAAGTGAGCAGGAAAAACCAAATAGCAGATGTTGCCCACCGGTGCCACTTTCATTAGTTGTCCCATTACTAATCAGGTTAAATTGTTTAGGTACCTCGTTATCCAACAGACTCTCACATACCCTACACATGTTGTTCTATGACTCGCATGGCTCAAACAACTCCTGTAGTAATGGCTCATGGGATGGAGGTACAAGCTTGGTGGGGTTTAAAAGTAAAGGCTATGCATACTTGGGATTCAATTTAATGCAATCGCGACTCCATGGTGCAAGAATAAGATAGAGGCAATAGGTACTGTATGTATGCAAGCATGTGGAAGTGCTTGCACGATAACTCGATTGAGCGAGGGGCGGATGGGTAGTGCTCACGGTTCTCTTGATATAACCCCACCTTTCTGTCATCAGAAAAACCAAACAAACAAGGCCAACATGAATATAGAGCACAAGCATATGAATAAGATGCGTCAAGCAAACAATCATGCCATGATGAATGATGCACAATTTACATGGCAATAAGGTAGCATGGCACAGTGAGGTGTGAAAGACAAGTAATAACATTTTAATGGGGTTTTGGATCACATTTTGTTGTCATAACAAATTGCTGTTTACTATATATTTATATGATGCATGCTGCAATTGAAGTCATGGATAGCATGAACAGAAAGGTCTCGTCGAGCTGATCATTTTAGACATATCATTTGCTAAATTTGGAATTATAAATCAAAAGTTATTAATTATTTAAGTTCCAGTGGCATTTGTGGTAATTTGAATAAACTTGGAATTTTAAATGGGCAAAAGGCAATTTGAATGGCATAATTGAAATCCTTGCATTTTTCTGATCTCAAAACATATATTATTTGTTTAATTTGGAAACATAAATCAAAAGTTATTTAGATAACAAATTTAATTTTGAATTTGAATTAATTTGGAAATAGTTTGAATTTAAAGATTCGAAAACCTTTTGTTACCCATGAGCCTAGCCACAGCCAATGACCCGTGGGGCCATCTTGGTAGTGAGCCACTGAGCGAGGACATGGTGGAAAAACTAACAAAATGGGAACCTTTTGCAAAGCGGTTCGGCGCCACAGTGGGCTAAGGGGGGCTGGTGGAGGACGGAAAAGCCACGGGGCCTCCTTGCATAACGTCTAGGGCTGCTCGATCGAAGCTCGACGCTGAAACTCGGCATGAGTCTGCTGGCGGCTTGATCTTGCGGCGCGATGGCGGCGAAACATTGGGAAAAAGCGTCGCGGCCAAAGCGAAAGATGAAGAGGGTCAACGGCCTCTGTGTTTCGTTTAGCACGCTCCTGAGAGATGGCCCCAGTAGCGTGGCGAGGTGAGCAGGCGGTTCTGCGGTCGGCAGCTGCAGACTCGGCGACGTCATGGCGGACGAGCGCGCAGGCCGACGGAGTGTCCGGCGCGGCTACGGCGAACTAGAGGACCAGGGAGTGTCTAGGGGCTGCAGGAGCTCACCGAGAGGTTGATGGTGGAGTTAGATCGGGTCGGCGGCAGCGGCGGTGATGCATGACCCAATGAGCTAGGGTTCCGGTGGGCGTCGGCGTGCGGCAAGGCGGTGCCTTCTCCTCCTCATTGCGCGGTCCAGTGAAGCAGGAGGTACTCCGGTCCTCGAGCTCCCACGGCGTGCTAGCGAGCGGATCGGCGAGGCGGGGTAGGCGTGGTGCTGCGGTGGCCCGGAGAGGAGTTGGGCGGTGTTGGAGAGGGAGAGGAGAGCCAGCGCCTCGGCGGATCTAGAGCGAGAGAGGGGGGTAGATAAGAATGGGCGGTGGCTTGCGTGGGGAGGAAGGTGGCCTCGGTGCCACCTTTTCCTCCTCACGTGCATGGCATGGGGCCAGGGGTGTGGCAGTGCAGGGAGGAGGAGAGGGCTGGCGGGGTGGCCACAGGAAGCTCGGCTACAGCCTGACGGTGGGGCAGAGGGAAGCAGGTGGGCAGGGGAGGAGCTAGGGTGGGGACCTACAGAGAGCCGAGAGAGGGGGAGGCATGGGCTCGGTCTAGGGTTAGGTTTGGGTGGGGGTAGCTAGGGCATGGTGACCATGTGGACATGCTAGATTAGGTTTAGGGGTGGGTTAGCTAGAGAGGAGAGGGAGAGTGGGTACTTTGGGTGGTGATTAGAATAGGTGTGGTTTAGGTTTTTAGCTAGGATGGTTATGGGGCATGGGGTAGGTTTAGGGTGTTGCTTAGGGGTATGGTAGATTAGGGTTTTGGAGAGAGAGAGAGATGGATAGGTATTCTTTGAATCATGCATGCTCCAATTAAAGACCAAGCAAGATCAAAAGAAAAGAGGTAGAGAGAGGAAGGTGGGGTTTAGGTTTGTGCATGCCACATGATCACATGTGCATGCATGGGGTATGGGGATTAAGGTTTAGCTATAGGGGGTAGAGAGGTAGATGATATGGTGAAGAAAACTACAAGCCAAAACAAGATTTAAACAAAGGAGAGATGATCCATGCAAGCAAAGCCAAAAACATTCCAAGATCAAGAAAAAGGTGGCACTTGCATGGCACATGCAAACAATAATTGCCATGTAGTTATATTGTGAAAACAACATTAATTCATGTGGCATTATTCCTTGCATTCCCAAAAGGTGGTCAAAGGCCAAGCAAAAGATTATGGTGGAATCCAACCAACCAACATGAGCTAGAGGTAAACTCAATAAAATGCCAAGCTCATATTAATTGGATGGTGGAGTTATAAGGTGGTGAAAGTAAGGTGGTGGAGTTGTTAAGAGATATGCCCCCAAATCAACTTGGGCATTTAACAATATATTAAGAACCAAATACAATATCAAGAGGCAACTACAATTAATAATGCACATGAGATAAGAACCAAACAAGAAAGGGTTTTGTATGATGCTCAAAAGCAAGGTGACATGATGACATGATCATGATATGATGATGATGCAACAATTATATGTTGGAAGTGGCCCTTTTTATTACTAGAACAAGTAGCATTACAGGTGTTAGACAACTGGGATGCTACAAAACTTCTCCAACGTCCAGTTCTAGGAAGGGGGTATTTAAACACATCTCTCCCCTCCTGCCAGAACTCTTGATTCATTCGAAAAAGACAATACCTATTCTTCAAGTTCCAACAAAGAGATCTCCACCTTCATCCACCCAAAGGCCTCGATCTTTGGGGAATCGAAGGAGGAGGGATCGATCTTCATCAACAGCAATGAAGTGCTTCACTTCCCCTCCATTCATTTGGAGGATCCTCGATCTAGTATTTCTTGCAAATATCTGGCTCCTTGTTTTGGTTATTTGATAATATTTGTTCTTGTGGCATCTTGTTATCATACGGGATCCTCCAATTCAGTTGTGGATGTGTGCCCTGCTAGAGTTGTAAAGGCACCGGTTCCCGCCTCGAAGAGTACCAATAGTGGAGAGGTGGATCAGGCCTTTTGTGGTGAGATCCATCGGAAAATAGGGTGAGGCCTATTGTGGCGTGGTGGTCTTTGAACCGCCCACCTCTCCAACGCAGACGTACTTCCATTAACAAGGAAGGAACTGCGGTAAAACAAATCCTTGTGTCTCCGCGTGCTCCACTACGATTTCCTCGCTCCTCACTTTACGTGTTTAGTAGATAGGTTTGCATATAGGGAAATTCTTATAGTTACATATCTAGAGAATATACTTTGTCTCAAGCCTAAAATTGAAAAAGAACTAAAAATTGATTATCACCTATTAACCCCCCCCCCCTCTAGGTGCCCATACGATCCATTTCAGAGAGATGGGAACTTGCCTCTTTCCTTATTTAGGATTTGACAAACAAGGGTTTGTCCCCAATTCCTTGTGCCGACCGAATCTGCCCCTTGCACTTGGTGTGGATAGCCCCTAGGGCATGCCATAGCCCAAGTGACCCCTCCCGGGGTAGTGGACCCACTGGTGGTCCCTCTAGAACATTCTAGAAGCTTCTGGTCAAAACACTAAAAACATTTTCGAACCCCGGAAAACCACTTTCATTATATGAATATTTTTCTCCGGACCATTCCGGATGCCCTCATGATGTCTTGGATCCAATCTGAGACTCCAAAAAACATTCGGTCTCCAACTCACATTCCATATCTACTTAACAACATCGAATCCTTAAGTGTGTCTCCCTACGGTTCGTGACTATGCAGACATGATCGAGACACCTCTCGGATCAATAACCAATAGAGGGATCTGGAAATCCATATGGCTCCCACATATTTCTATGATGTAACATCCCAAATTTCATCAAATCCAAAATATTCTCATTGCATTCATATCATCATGGCATGTGTGAATTGCACAAAAAAATTCAAAATTTAAAACCCTAGCAACCCCTATTTTCAAACCCCTTTTCTTATGAAGGGAAAAATGGTGTTTTTATTTTTGTTTTTATACCCCAAGTGGTCTTGGACTGGTTTGTTGTGTTGAGGACACTTTTAAACACTAGAATAATCCCACAAAATGTGGTGAAAATTTGAAAATATTTGGAGTTGATTAAGTCATTCAAATCTTATTTGGAAATTCAAATCAGAAAAAGAAAAGGGGAAAAGAAAAAATAGAAACCCCAACCAGCCATCTGGCCCAGCACTTCCCCACAAGACTGGACATGCATCAAGACGAGACTTTTCAGAGGCAATCCCTTAGACCACCATGGACGCGTTCCATCCTATCAACACTACCACCATCTGTCCATCTGGCTGAGTTCTTGCAACTTAGTTGGTCAAGGAAGAGCCCATATGCCATGTGGCTGCACTAGAAGCTTTCACGACAAGAATGTCTCCAATCTCTTTTTTCCTGGGTGGCCATCCACAACTGAGATACACCAGGGTAAACCATAGAAATAGGCCATGGGTAACCACTCAACAAACATCCATACAAGTCCCATTTCCACCCAGGTGTTTCATTAACATCAGTTGTTTTCTTTAGTTCAAAATAATACATATGTATTTTCATAAGACATCATATCATGATTTCCACCCACAAATTTATGTAGCTATACTAAGCATTCTAAACTTACCATGTCTCCCATATTTAGGATATACTACCAAGGTATATACTATGGGATCTTCATAGCATAGAAATATTTAAAATATCCCTATCATGCATGCTACAAAAATATCACTAATGCAATATTGAAAAGATAGGACTTTTGATGACCAAAGTATCACTTGCCTTTATAGTATAATTTTTGTTACTCTCCTTGATCTTTCAAATGTCACACTCTTCAAATTTCACTACAACAATACAAACAAGCAAGAAGCACACACTTAAAACTACAACACAAAAATAAAAAAATAAAAAAATAAAAACAAGAAAACGAAGAAATGCATGCAAGCATGCAAAACGTCATTTTATTGAAAAAGTTGTTCCTAACAAGGTTCTGAATATTACAAACACCTACTGGTCCATTTTATAAAAGTGGAATTTCAATTGGAACCAAGTTAGTGTAATTTGGTTATTTAAATCATTTTTGTTTTAGCTTTTATTCAAAGGAATAATTTCTAGTGTCAACAAAATATATTTATAAATCTCAAATGTTAGTGTTTATGGTCAGATGGTTTAAACAAAACCATTTGCAAAAGGATTTACTCAAAAATATTTTTTACAAAAAAATTTATAGCCAAAATGGCCCTAAACAAGTCTCTACCTAAAACTCCATTTTTACAGAAACAAGTGTACAAACTAAGGCCACTATAATAAATTTCACTTTTTATAAATCCATAGACACCAAATTTGCATTTTTTTGATTTGTATATTAAAATTTATGAATTTTGCAAGTTTAAACATCTAAAAACATTTTCTGGAATTTTGTCTGGAAGTCTCAGCCACGTGGCGTGTTTCTATTGGCTAGTACAACTTCGTCATGATCAGCTACGCACACCGTTGGATTTAAGTGAGATTGTACGGGCTAGATCAAACGATAACGCTTCGGCTAGTGATCTAATCTAGGCCCTACGATTTTCATCCAGTGGATCTGAGCGTGCTGGCTAGGGATGGGCGGCGCTACTGGCGACGCGCGACGGCGACGCCTTTGGTGGCGGCACACCAGTGGGGCTAAGGGGTAATGGGAGGGTGCGAGGGGGTTACCATGATCTCGGGGACGAGGCGAGCTCGGGGGAGGTCGTAGGAGAGGAAGGGGCACACGGGGTCATCGGGAATCCTTCACCAGAGTTGCACACACCGTCGGTTGCTTGTAGAGGTCGTCGTAGGCGAGCCTACAGGGCACGAGAAGGCACACTGGGAGTGTTAGTAGATGCACAAGAAGATGGGGAGCAAGATTGTTTGAACGAGAGAGCAAGGGGCACACTGTGCTCATCGGAATAGACGTCGGAGTGCGTCGGTGGCCGCGATGATGCGAGCCAATTTGCGAGCAGCCTGGGGGCTCTCTGATGCGGGGAAGTGAGGGTAAACGGAGAGGAGGGAGAGGGGAATAAGAAGCGGGGTTCGGGGGAGATATTTACTCGTGCAATTACGCGAATTCACGCAGATTGAATCCATGAAGAAACGGCAGAGGGGGAAGGAAGAACGGGTCCTGCGTGGGTGAAGACGATGCTGACGGGGCAGGGTGCGGCCAGGCGGTCAGTGAGTGATGCGGGTATGTGTGCGGGTGAGAAAAGGTCCAGTGAGGGGGGATAGAGTGAGTGACCCGGGTGGGCTGCCGGGCCGGTTACTGGGCCTAGGGTTTGGGCAGGTAGGTTTTCGTTATTTTTTCCTTCTAATCTTTTCCTTTTTCTGTTTTTAAACAAATCATTTGATTCAAACCTCAATTTGAATTCAAATCTTCTCCAATCTTTTCAGTAGGTTTATACCAAATATGAGTGTATTATTTAGTCCAATTCAAATATTTTTATCAATTAATATTCATTTAAAAAATTAAGTGAGGCACATTGGCATTTATTTAAATAAAATTTGAATATGGTTCATAAACCCATAAAATTTTATTTAAATAAACTTTTATCCTTTTATATTATTTATATAACTTTTATTCCATTTACTTATGGATTTAGCCATGGTTTAAATTGTCTTTGCAATAATTCTTATTTATTTAATTCTTTCTTTGTCTTATAAAATTCATATCTTTTTATTTGTAGCTCCAAAAATAGTGATTCCAATTTGTATAATTCTATTTAATATTTATTTATCTTTTTATATCCTTTAGAATTATTTTGTTCACAATTATGTGTTGATTTGATTTTTATTAGCCTTGGAATATTTTCTTCTATCTTATAAAAATCATAAGTTTTTATCCATGGCTCCAAATTTAGTGAAATCAATTCCCATGGTTTTGTAATATTTTTGTTTAACATTACTGTTTATTTAGGAATATTGTTGCCAACTTTTTATATGGAACAAAGCCATAGTCTTGTAGTAATATTGATGATGATTTATTTTATTAGGTGTTTAGGTTTTTGGTTTAACTTTTACAAATGCTAAAATTCAAGATACTTTCCATGCATGAATGCATTTGATCTGTTTGAGAATTTGTTTGTTACTTTCTCATTAAAATTTTGTTCAAGTAAGGTTTTGATGTTTCCATTAGAAACAAATAGTTTCTTTTCCCCCTAAATTTCATCATTTATTTGTCTTGTCTGTTTGTTTTTCACATTTCAAAATTTGGAAAATTTTGGGATGTGACATCTTTGATGAAATTAAACTCTTTTAACAGTTTCATCACGGTGAAGATTCCAACTCCGTGATGCTTACTTCAAACATTGAAGTTTGCATACGCTTTTAGCATCCTTTAAATTAACAAAACCCTTTGGATCATGTCATGCACACTGATACGTCGAAAACGTATCTATAATTTTTGATGCTCTATGCTTGTTTAGTATCTACTTTGCTTTACTTGTCTACACTTTGAGGTGCTTTTTACATGTTTTCTGGTACTAACCTATTAACAAGTTGCAACAGTGCTAGATGCCTGTTTTCTGCTGTTTTTGGTTTCAGAAAAGTTAGTAAAGAAATATTCTCGGAATTGTACGGGACAAACGTCAAAGTCAATTACTTCCTGTGAGGAACAAGAAGTCCAGGGGGAGCCGGAGGGGCCGGCCAGGGTGGCCAGACCCACCCCAGGCGTGGGTGGGCCCCACCTCGCGCCTGGCTAGGGTTTGGCGCCCCTCGCCGCCGCCTCGGCCTCCCCCGCCTATAAGAAGCCCCCAATGCAGAAACCCTAAGCACCCGATCAAATCTCCACGAAACTATCTATAACCGCCGTCACCATCGTCCCTAGATCGGGGGGATCTGAAGTTCTTCCCGGCACCCTGCCGGAGGGGAGATCATCCCGGAGACCTTCTCCCCGGTATGATGCGTGAGTAGTTCCACCTTGGACTATGGGTCCATGTAGTAGCTAGATGGTTGTATCTCCTCCTTTGTGCTTTCATGTATAGATCTTGTGAGCTCCATTCATGATCAAGATCGAATCTATTTGTAATCATGCATGTTGTGTTTGCGGGGATCCGATGGATATTGAGATTATTATGTTGGTTTGATTAATGGTTTTGTCTTTATGATTCTATCATGTCTGTGTTGTTTGTGATCTTGCATACTCTCCGTTGATAGTAGCTATCTTGGCCAAGTAGTTGCTAGTGACTCCAAGAGGGGGATATTTATGCTCGATAGTGGGTTCATGCCTCTAGTTTCCAAGGGAAGTGACAGAAATCTCTTCGGTTGTACATGTGTTGTTGCTACTAGGGAGAAAACAACGGTCTCTTGTTCATGGAACATGTGGACTGTTTACCTTACACACTTTTCTTAAAGCAGTTGTCTGTTGGTTGCAACTTAATACTAGAGGGGGTTCAGACGATAACCTAAAGGTGGACTTCTAGTCATAGATGCAGTTGGATGGCGGTCTATGTATCTTGTTTTATTGCCCAAACGAATCTCATAGGATTTTTCTGACTAGTAACTACATTGTTATGCCTTGCTCAGTTCCTATCAATTGCCCTGTTGTAATTTGTTTACCCTTCATGCCATGTTTTTTATCTAAGGAGAGCACCTCTAGTGAACTATGGACCCCGATCCAATCTTTTCCATTGATACATCTTCCTTTGTTACTTGTTTACTTGTTGCAAACCATTACCTTCCACACCATACGTTTAATCCTTTGTTACAACAAGCGGTGAGATTGACAACCTCACTGTTAGTTGGGGCAAAGTCTTGAGTTTGTGTTGTGCAGGTCTACGCGTTGCTTGCAACACCTGTGTGACATTTACTTCCTCCTACAGGTTCGCTAACCTCGGTTTCTTACTGAGGGAAGACTTGCTGCTATGCTGCTTCACACCTTGCTCTTGGGGTTCCCAACAGACTCCACGTCAAGCACCAAGTTCTCTGGCGCCATCAAGAAGTCACCAACAATTTTTCTGGCGCCGTTGCCGGGGAGGCTAAGGACGTCTTCACAAGGGGAGTCCTTCAATTACTTTCTCTTTACTTTGTTTTTAGTTTGCTTTGTTTCTTTTTCTTGGTTTTATTTGTCTCTTTCCAAAAAAAACAAAAAAATATAGTTTGGTTTGCTTGCTTTATTCAAAAACACAAAAAAAATTAGTTCCTACTCTAGTTGGTGGTCTGTTATTGCCTTGCTTGGTCATGCTTTCTATCAATGGATGGTTTCTTTGAAACTAGTTCTTATTGGCAAGGTGGGTTCACGGAAGAACAAAAGTATTATTATAAGGAACATCGTTTGTCACAAAAAGGGAAACACTTATGGGAACAAATTGATAAGTTGAATACTATTGCTAGAGACGTGTGCTCTACTTATAATGTTACTTATTCCTTTGATAAATCTTGCTGCCGCAGGAGGTATAAACACCTACCCTTTTGAAGGGAATATGCCTGAGAGGTAATAATAAAGTGTTTATTATAGTATTCCTTATTTATGATAAATGTTTATTTTGCATGCTATAATTGTATTAATACGGAAACGTTAATACATGTGTTTTTAATAAACAAAAAGGAAGTTCCTAGTTATGCCTCTCTTATAAACTAGCTCGTTGATTAACAAGATGATCAAAGTTTCCTGATCATGGACATTGGATGTTGTTAATAACAAGGTCAAAACATTAGTGTAATGATGTGATGAACATTCATCCACAGTATAGAATTACGATCAAAGTCATTGAGTTTATATTGCTATAACAACTTACGAAGTGATCCTAATCCTTAGACCATGAGATCATGTCAATCACTAACACCGGAAGAGTTTCTCGATGACATCAAACGTCACACCGTAACTGGGTGATTATAAAGATGGCCTCAGAACTACTAAAGTGTTATGTTGAGGTTCATGGATCGAGAGTGTAATTTGTTCATCCCGATTATGGATAGATATGCTCTAGGCCCTCTCAGTGATATCACATTGATTAGCTTGCAAGCAAGTGATTTGATCACTAGAATGTTATATCACGGGAAAAAGAAAAGAGTGCATGTCGGTAACGAGATCAAACTAGTTATGGAGATACCGATGATCGAATCTCAGACATGTAATATATCGTGAAACAAAGGGATTAATATACTAGCGTAAAAGGTTCACACGATCACAGAAGTCATCGTTGAATGTGTGGGAGTCAGTACGGATCTCCAGGTCCCGCTGCTAATTATTGATCGGAGAGGGGTCTCGATGATGTCTGCATTATTCGCGAACCGTAAGGTGACGCACTTAAGGGATACTAACACCATTCAGAGCAAATGATATGTCAGAAAAAGAAAAGGAAAGCGCATGAATTTATTTCACTAGACACCGGAACTGTTTCGGTTGAAATTGTTGAAACTGGTTCTGCATGTGAAATGAAATAGTAGCAAGGGGTTTTATGTGAATGTTTGTTAATTAAAGTAATTAACAAAATTCTGAATAAATAAATAAAAGATTTTTATTTAAATGAGAGCTTGCATTAAATTTGGTGGAAATTTAATGCATGTGAGTGGATTTTTGAGTGGAGGCTCTTTTATGGGAGTGGAGGCTTTTCATTTTGAGTGGGAGCTCCACCCACATGAATGTGGAAGAGGTGGGGCAGCCCCATGGCTGGGTGACATGCCCCTTGGTTGCCCCCCCTCTCCCCTATAAAAGGCCCCCCTCTCATCCTCTGAAAGCACACCTCCTCGCGAAGGATCTCTCTCCCCCCTTTAGAATTTCCCCATGGTCTTGGATCAACGAGATACATGTTCCCGGTGGCTTTTTCTGGAAGGATTTGTTGCTTCTGCTGCTTCGCTGGAGCGAGGGCGCGGAGGTTGTTAGGATACCCGTACGTGTGTGCGATCACGGATGCACCACTGCTTTGTGGTGCTGGACTTGATGGTGCTGGACCGGCTGGACCAGATGGACTTCATCACGATCTTGAGATCGACAAGCGTTCATCTACATCATCCACGAGTACAACTTCGTTAACGCTATTCGGTCTTCGAGGTTATGTATTCTATGGATGTATATCCACCCATTGCTTTGTATCTAGTAGATAGATCTTGGTACTTAGATGTTCCCATCGTAGGATTTTTTTTGTTTTCTATGCTGCGAACCCTTCAGTGGTATCAGAGCCGGATCTATGCGTAGATGCTTTGCACGGGTAGTACACATATGAGTATGTGGGCGGTGATGATCATTTTATTGCTTCTTAGTTGTACTTTGGATATTGGTGGCATAGTGGGATGAAGCGCCCCGGACAAACTTTACATGTCCTCGCACATGAGACCTGTTCCACGCTTGACATGCAACTAGTTTTGCATAAGTGGCTAGCGGGTGTATGTCTCTCCTACTATAGTCAATATATAATTTGCAACGAGTTGTTAACAATTTGGTTATCCTAGTTGTGGTTCATGTTCATAGATAAGAACGGTTCTATCTTCAAAAGCCCTAAACCACGTAAAACTTGCAATGGATAAATTAGAGGCGTCTAGTTTAGATTGTTGCTGGGCTAGTGTTATGATATGGTGATGTTGTAAGTAGAAGTATGAGATGATACTCTTACAACACACATAGCGTGTAAGTTCCATAGACCTTGGCCTTACACATAAAGGTATGATAGTGATCATACCATGGTGCACATGATGGAGATCATATGCGGGAACCATATCATTTCACTTATAAACATGTGATGTTTAATTGCATATTATATTGCTTGTTTGGTGTTTTATTAGCATAATAAGATGATACCTCATTTAGATATCAAGATAAAAATGTGTTCTTACTTAAGTATGCACCGACAATGATTCGTCGCTTCAAGAAATCACGTGATGATCGGGTGTACTTGAATCCACGAGCATATCTCGGGTGTGAGACAGTTACACATGCGAATACTAAGGTTCTTACTTGGCAAGCCTAGCATGTATAGACATGGCCTCGAAACACGGACCAAAAGGTTAAGCATGAGTCATATGCTTTGATATGATGACCATATGGATGCTAGCTTTTGAAGCTACACCAACTCACGTGAAGATCGGACTTGGTGTAGTGGATTTGGTTCATGTAATCACCAAAAAGGCACAAGGGATGTCGTTTTTTAGTGGGAGTTCATTTCTAATTTGGATTAGTAGAACTCTATTTATCATAAATTAAATCAAAGTGAATTTGCATAATTTGTTGTAGTCATTGGCATTCGTTCACCACTTTATGCTTAGTTGTAGTTGAGATAATAGAACTATAGAATTCTGGATATTTACTTTACGAACTGGTATCGTATTGTGTTGAGTTTCAATCTACAGTTTAAAGTCCTATTGCAAACTTTCAGCAAACTCTGTTTACTCCATGAAATTTAATAATTGGTATTAAATCGAGAGTAACAATTCCAGTGTTAGTATCTTAAGTATCATGTTTGCCTCCATGATTCTTGATTGTTTTAATATCAAGTTTATCTAGGAGCTGAAAGAATTGTTTCAGAAACCATCATGTGTGAAAGATATAAAGATATTTGAAACAATGTTTTTGGTTGCAATATGATAGAGTATAATGTATGTTCTCATATTGGATGAGAATTTACAAAGGTTGGAGATGCTAGACATCCTAATCATCCAAAAGGGTTTTGGAAAGTAATGTTATACTCACGATTCGCCTTTATAAGCTATAGTAGCTTGATCATGAAATTCGTCATGATAAGGATGAATAGAAGATGTATGTAAAGTGTTTACTACACTAAAAGATTACTAAAGAATGGATTTTGAAAGAATGTCGATCATTTTGATGATGGTGATCTACTTCAAAGTGCAAGTCCAAAGGTATTATTATTTGAATATACCCGCTTTGGACTATGTGTCATGTATATGGCGCCACTTTTGATGTTGATAGATTCTTTTAAAAAGAAAAAGGAAATGTTGAAAGAGAATCTATAAAATATATTTGGCAGAAAAGAAAAGATTGGAAATATTCAATTTAGGTATATGGATGATATCCATGTTATGGTTGTATTCTTTGCTTGTTAAGAAAATGTGGTTCTTGGGTATTGGATACCGAATTGGTTGGTATGAAATTTCATACGGAACGACGCAATTAGTAAACCACAATGGCCTAAGTAACTAGCAAGAGAATATGTGATGATGTTCATCGAAAACAAACAAACCGTTGTTTGTATTTCTCGTTGACATCAAAGCTTGACTTCAAGATTTGTTTTAATAATTGTTATTTAAATCAGGTATTATGAGAACAAAGGTTGTTCAAATAATTACCGTATTCCATATAAGATGGATGATTTACAAATCTAGTTGGAGAAATCACATCCATAAAGCCTAATGCTAAAATGACGCAAGACAAATGATTGGAAGATCACTTACGAAGTGACATCGCCGTTTAAATTATATTGGAAAGAAAACATGAAGAAACTCCATTCTCATGGATTTTTGGAGTCTTTTATTTGATCAAGTGACGCTTGTGAGACTCTCCTCGGGATAATTAAAACTTTGTTCAAAGGCCAAAGAAGAACGAACGACTAAAATATTGGAATTTATACATATCGATGTATGTAGTCCATTATGTGTAGTCGTAAGCGATGGATTTCAACTTCATATGCTTTCTCCAGAAATTTGAGTGAATATTCACTTAATGAGAAAGAAGTATGAAATATTTGAAAACGTTCAAAGACTTTCAAGATGAAGTGAAAATCATTGTAACAAGAAAATAAATGGTTTATGATTTTATCATAAGGGATTTATTTGAGTTACAAGTGTAACAAGAAAATAAATGAATTATGATTTTATCATAAAGGGATTTATTTGAGTTGCAAGTTTAGCAAAACACCGAGATTTACATCTCCCGAAACACCATAGGAGTATGGAGTGTTTGAGATTTGTAATGAAACCTTATGTGACATGGTTGGATCAAAGGTGTTATTTATAAAACTGCCATTGTGTTTTAAAAGATTAAAGCTTTAGGGACTATCGCTTTTACACTGAAAAGAGCTCCATCTAGATCCGTTGAAATGACACCATGGAAGTTATGGTTTGGGGGAAAACCCAAATTGTCATTTCTTAAATTTTGGTATGCTAAACATAAGTAAGATGTTTACAACCAAAGTTGGATGAGCATTTCTTTGTAGGTTATTTCGAATAACAATTGGTTATTCCTCCATAACACCGAGGACAAAAGGGTTTGTCGCTTGAAATGTGAAGTTTCTTGAAAAAGGAATTTTTCGCAAAAGTTAAGTGGGAGGACAATAGAACTTTGATAAGGTTAACGAACCTTAGCTAAATGTGCTGAGTTGCGCAGCGCTGGAAATCGTTCCGGAGGATGCCATAATGCTCATAGCTTATGTGCCTCAAAGGTTGTGGTCATGGAGATCTAAGTTCTTATTGAACCAAGTCGGCCGGATAAATAATCAAATGCTAAGATTTGAGAGTAAATCATTATTGTTTGACAATGATGAACCGACTACATGCAAAGAAGCGATAATGGGCCCTGACTCCGTCAAATGGCTTGAAGCCATAAAATTCGTGATAGGTCCATACACGATAAATCAAGTTTTGAACTTGGAAGACCCTCCGGAAAGGTGTAAAAACTTGTCGGTCGTATTTGGATCTATAAAGAAACAGACATGGATGTTTCACATCTATGAAATAGTCGACATGTCATAAAGTAAAATACTACAATGTTCAAGGAGTTGACTATGACAAGATTTGATCTTTCATAGCGATATTTAGTCTGGGCGGATTAAAGTAGCAACCACTACATATAATTTGGTATATGGTAGATGAATAAACAAAACAAAGTTCTTCTAATAGAATGGTTACCTAGGACGTGTACATGACACGATACAAAGGGTTTTGTTAATTCAAAGGATGCTAAAAAGGGCATGCAAACTTCAATGGTTGAAGTAAGCATCACGGAGTTGGAATCTTCACCGTGATGAAAAGGAGTTTTCATCAGGAGACGATGAAGATGCTTGCATTTGCAAGAAATTAAGTGGGAGCGCTGAGACATATTTCTAATACATTATGTGTAGGACATCTTGTTGATTATAAATGATGTAATTTTTATTGACAAAGGTTAAGAATTTCATTTCGATGAAAGACTTAGGCAAAACCCGAATATTTAGCATGAATGTCTATAGTGGATAGACTGTGACGCTAATAGGTTGTGCCAAACGTATATATATGAGATATTGAAGGAGTTCAATATAGAAACGACAAGAAACGGTTCTTAACGCATGGAAAAGAATTGAATCAAGATTCAAGTGTATCAACACTTGATAAGTGAAACAAGATTCAAGTGCTTTGACACTTGATGAGTGAAATCACGAGAATGTTTTGATCAATCATACCATGATATGTACACATCCAGATATGTCCTATGCTCTAAGTGTTATGAGCATATACCAGAATGAATCATAAAATGATCATTGGACGATAGTAAGGATATTCTTATGATCTTTTGGAAGAACTAAGAATATATTTGTGTAGAGGTGACAAACAATTACAAATAGTTTGTTGTAAAGCGTTACATTGATACTAGTTTTGTCACAAGATACAAATTAAGTTTATCTCAATTTAAACTATGGTGGCACAATGAAATGGAAAGAAAGTTTCCATGATGGATTTGGATGAATTCCATAGTTAAGACATTGTGACGAATACTACAACAAAAAGGCTAAGTATATGACTGCTATAGTAGCAGCAAAGGAGGGAATTTGTGTCAAGTAATTTGTTATCAAACTAAGGTGTGGTTCGCAACGGGCTAACACTAAAGATATATTGTATGACAATAGTATCGACATGATTTAACCCCAAGGAACTAAAGGTCTCACCAAAATACCAAATTTATACAATGCCATCTCATTGGAGAATGAGTGATGCGTGGAGACGCAAAGACATGTAAATACACACGAACCTGAAAGCGTTAGATCTGTAGATTATGTTAACCACTTGCAGTTGCGTATATAGAACACCAGAAAGCCATAGGTGTTCAATATGCAAAGTGGGAGACTGAAGGGAATATGCCCGAGAGGCAATAATAAAGTGTTTATTATCGTATTCCTTATTTATGATAAATGTTTATTTTGCATGCTGTAATTGTATTAATACGGAAACGTTAATACATGTGTGTTTAATAAACAAAAAGGAAGTTCCTAGTTATGCCTCTCTTATAAACTAGCTCGTTGATTAACAAGATGATCAAAGTTTCATGATCATGGACATTGGATGTTGTTAATAACGAGGTCACAACATTAGTGTAATGATGTGATGAACATTCATCCAAAGTATAGAATTACGATCAAAGTCATTGAGTTTATATTGCTATAACAACTTACGAAGTGATCCTAATCCTTAGACCATGAGATCATGTCAATCACTAACACCGGAAGAGTTTCTCGATGACATCAAACGTCACACCGTAACTGGGTCATTATAAAGATGGATTTAGAACTACTAAAGTGTTATGTTGAGGTTCATGGATCGAGAGTGGAATTTTTTTCATCCCAATGACGGATAGATATGCTCTGGGTCCTCTCGGTGATATCACATTGATTAGCTTGCAAGCAAGTGATTTGATCACTAGAATGTTATATCACGGGAACGAGAAAAGAGTGCATGTCGGTAATGAGATCAAACTAGGTATGGAGATACCGATGATCGAATCTCGGACATGTAATGTATCGTGAAACAAAGGGATTAAGATACTAGCGTAAAAGGTTCACACGATCACATAAGTCATCGTTGAATGTGTGAGTCGATCAGATCTCCGGTCCGCTGATTATTGATCGGAGAGGGGTCTCAATCATGTCTGCATTATTCGCGAACCGTAGGGTGACACACTTAAGGGATACCGACACCATTCGGAGCAAATGATATGTCAGAAAAAGAAAAGGAAATCACAGGAATTTATTTCACTAGACATCGGAACTGTTTCGATTGAAATTGCTGAAACTGGTTCTGCATGTGAAATGAAATACTAGCAAGGGGTTTTATGTGAATGTTTGTTAATTAAAGTAATTAACAAAATTCTGAATAAATAAATAAAAGAGTTTTATTTAAATGAGAGCTTGCATTAAATTTGGTGGAAATTTAATGCATGTGAGTGGATTTTTGAGTGGAGGCTCTTTTATGGGAGTGGAGGCTTTTCATTTTAAGTGAGAGCTCCATCCACATGAATGTGGAAGAGGTGGGGGCAGCCCCATAGCTGGGCGCCATGCCCCTTGGGTGCCCCCTCTCCCCTATAAAAGCCCCCCCTCTCATCCTCTCAAAGCACACCTCCTCGCGAAGGATCTCTCTCCCCATTTAGAATTTCCCCATGGTCTCGGAGCAGCGAGATACATGTTTCCGGTGGCTTTTTCTGGAAGGATTTGATGCTTCGCTGGAGCGAGGGCGCGGAGGTTGTTGGGATACCCGTACGTGTGTGCGATCACGGATGCATCACGCTGCGATCTGGACTTAATGGTCTTTGGACCTGGACGGATGGACTTCATTACGATCTTGAGATCGGCAAGCGTTCGTCTACATCATCCACGAGTACAACCTCGTTAACGATATTCGGTCTTCGAGGGTATGTATTCTATAGATGTATATCCACTCGTTGCTTGTATCTAGTAGATAGATCTTGGTACTTAGATGTTCCCAACGTAGGAAATTTTTTGTTTTCTATGTTGCGAACCCTTCACCTTTTAATGTGAATATAATGATAAGGGCACTGCTAGGAGTCGGACGCAGATTGTGTCTTCCCATCGGACCACATTTTGCCCGTCCGATTGGAAGCAGTCTGGCCTTCCGTTTTTTAAGCAGGCAAGGCGTTTACTTGCATGAATTAAGGTATTAGACGCATGCTTGTGAAATTAATGTCATGTTTAATTGTAAGTACATTGATTGCTCCCTTGTTTTCAGGCACGTCTGTTTTTTGCTCCCTCCTCTTCGCAACAGGAGACTACTGCTAGTTCGTTCCTACATCCAAAATGACGGATTTTAGGGGAACTAATTAATTTATAAAATTAGTTTTGAAGTCACGCCGTTTGCTTCCTTTGGAACGAATGTTTCCTTGGAAACTAAAATATTGCTTCCAAGTAACATGGTTACTTTCATTAGGAATTGTTTTGAAGTGATAGATTTTTTTTCTTATATAATGCTTTGTTTTCTTTGCAGCAAACCCATGCTTCAGTCTAATGACCAATTTGCTCCGACGGTGAACCACACTGCTTCCATTAATAGAAATATGTATCATGTATGATAAACTTCTCTAAGACATTACAATATCGTTTTTGCTGACTAGAAATTCTTATAAATACTACAAGTTTCTTACCATAAAAAGAGAATCATTATAACGAGTATACATGTTTCAAACGAATAAGGGCTATGCTTCAAAGAAATACAAAAGAGCCGAGTTTGCTTCCAATACACAAGATTGTTTCCATTTACTAGATAATTGTTTAAAACAAAATAGGAATTTGTTGCCATCGAAAGAAACATATATATTCACTTGCAGAGATTACATATATGTTTGAAAGTTCACATGGATTTGCTTCTAAATTATGTGAAATCTGCTTCCAAAGAAATGGACATTTGCTCTCATGAATCACGCGCCTGTACCACGATGAGTTGCTTCCGAAGAAATAGACGTCTGCTTCAGAATGAATAAAAGTTTGCTTCCCACCAAGTTCGAAACAACATGCCACAAACAGTTTAGTAGTAGGCAATTAGATTCGGCCTCCTTCATGGTGGCAAAAGGGTGGACCGAAAAGGGATGAATCCGAAAGAACATGTTAGGCGGCATGAACATCTCAGTTTGAATAGTTTTTACAATTTAAAAAGTTGAGAACACAATCTCTCTGTGCCATCAACAACAAAAAGAGAATTCATGGATGTGATCTGCATCATTTGAAACACAAATGAAAAATATAGCAAGTAGTTAAAAAAATCTCTTAAAAGCCTGGAAACAGATATACATACTTAGGAAGCTCTTGTTCTGGTGCATGATCTTACTTGGGTAGCATATGTAGGATTTATAAGAAGCATGAATATAAACTCAAGAAGCATGGCTTTAGTATCAAGCTAGGACCTAAGAAGCAAATATTGCATATACATGAGGGTCTAGAACGATTAGATATTTCATTTACTGTACAACACTTAGTAAATTGTTGGAGATTGTTGCACCTGCTGCCGCCGGTGCCGGTAAGCTGCCTCCTCACGGTGCATGATGATGGACCTTGCCGTTAGACTCCACGGTGAAGGCAAAGGTGTCGGCTTAGATGGCTGGATGCGACACGGCGTCATTGAGAACATGGCGACCGGGTTGAAAGGGTTGTGGGGCGGCAGGGAACGATTTGAGGGAGATGTTTTGGGAAGGCGAATGCAAGATCAGGAACCGGCCATAAATGTCAGGATTGCTGGTCAACGGACGCGCGTAGTTAATGGGAAAAAATATGAGACATGGAGAGGCCATTAGATGGAGATAAGACGGACGGCTTGAGATCATTCTGATTATTAGATTCCCACATTGGACTACGATACATAGTATTTACCTAATGATAATGTTACCATATCTTCTTATGTTAAAGGAAATTATGACTTTTATGATATGGAGCAAATTTAAGAATTTTTTGCCTTTAAGGGTGCATTTGAACTTGTCAGTTTGCTTGAAAATACTGATGATACACCTTATGAAGATGAGGTTTATGAGATACTCAAATTTTGCTTTGATAATTACAAGGAAGAAAATGGCTATATTCTTGAATATTTTAATAGGCGTTTTCCACAAATGGAAGAGACTAATGCCTTGCAGGAGCCTAAGGAAAAAGAAATTGTTGAAACTGGAAGCTCGTTAGATGAAAAAGAGGGGGAGAGTGATGAACAAAAGGAGGAAGAATGGATCTACACATGCCTATATTCTAATGAGAGTAACTCTTTATCCCTTACATTATTTGATTGTCCCCCATGCTTACCAAAGGAGGATGAATGTTATGTTCCTGTGGATCCTTTTGAAATATCTACTTTGGATAAAATCTGTGGAGGTTTTAATCCCACTATTTCTGAGCTTGATAGAAATTATGTGTTTGTAGATCATGAAAAGCATGCTTTATGTGATAGCTATATTATTTAGTTTATTCATGATGCTACTGAAAATTATTATGAGAGAGGAAAGTATGGTTGTTGGAATTCTCATGTTACTAAAACACCTCTCTATGTACTGAAAGTTTTGAAGTTACTCTTGTTTTATCTTCCTATGTTTGGCACTTTGTGCTTCTTTGATTTATTTTCTTACAAGTTTCCTATGCATAGGAATTGGGTTAGACTTAAATGTGTTTTGAATTTGCTTCTTGATGCTCTCTTTTACTTCAATTCATATTTCTTATGTGAGCATCTTCTCAAACTATCATGCCCAACTTAAAGGCGTTAAAGAAAAGTACTTGTTGGGAGATAACCCAAGAGTTTCCTTGAGTCTTGGAAGTTATTAATTCTGTAATGACCTCTTCTTATCCTATTTTTTTGCTTTTTGTGCCAATAATGACCTCTAATGAGAGGGAAGTAAGATTTGGGGAGTTGTTGTCCCGAAACAGTTTTTTGTCCTCCACCAAACAAAATCGTGAGGAGTCTCTATAACTCGGATTGAGCTAAAAATTTACGAGTAAATACCCCAGTATGTTAGCTAACTTTCATTAGTTCAACACTTTTTGATTTGAGCAACATAAGATGTTCTAAAAAATCGGTTTCTACCTGCTGGTCTGTTTTAACAGATTTCTGCCATTATTTGCATTTGCTTCTTATTGATTCCTTTTTTGAGTTCTCTTTAGGTAAATTGATCTTTTTGAAGGAGTTACTACAGTATCTTGTGTTTTTAGTGAAAAGCCTTGCTGTTCCAAAGCTTTGCAAGAGGCCTAATATCTTTTGAATACACTAATGTTGCTAATGAAGATTGTGTGAAGTTTTGTGTGAAGGAAAAATTTCATGTGTAGAGAGAGAATGATGTAATGAGATGAATAATGGACAAAAGCTCAAGCTTGGGGATGCCACCATGGTGTCACCCCAATAAATATCCAAGAGTTACAAGCGTCAAAGCTTGGGGATACCCAAGGCATCCCCTTCTTCATCAATAAAAAGCTCAGGTCTGTCTAGACACTTCGTATTTATTGTTTCATGCACAGTTGTGTTGTTCTTGGAGCGTCTTAGTTTTCGTTTGCTTTGCTTAGGTTGTTTAGTTTTCTTAAGTAGTTTGGACCCCCGTTCTTGTTGTGTTGTTTTGCAAATAAGTTTGCTTGGTGTTTGGAAAGGAGTAGTAAGTTCTTGCTTGAAGTGCAAGAGGAGCTTGCATTGACTGTGACTTAGACTTTAGCATGACATGCTAGGTGTTGTTTTGACATTATACTTAGTGATTATTGTTGTAGCATGTCTTGTTCCAAACAATTGGGATTGCTTAGTGTGCCTTGAAGAAATTATGCGTTGTTTTAGCATGCAAAAGCATAGTATTGTGGTATTCTCCTTTGATGTTTTGCTTGGGTTGACTTGCCACATGTTCACACCATGTTATGACTATGACAAGTCACCATTAGCCTCTATGATAATTTAGTACTTGACTTGTAGTACCACTCTTTGCTTTGATTAGTATGCTTTGTTGCACTACATGATTATGGCCATTATGCTCTCTTAGTTGGTTGCTCCCAGTCTTTTGCTAGCCTCCACTTGTATGAGTAAGTTCTACTCATGCTTCCAACTCCCAAGAAACTAAGTTATTCCAAAGTGTCCACTATAAACTCCTATGCATGGTGTGTTACACCGTTCCAAGTATATTCTTGTTTTTAACTATCTTCCAATTAAAAACCGTTTTGTTATGAGAAAACTTAGTAATTAAAGCCCTCACGAACTTGATGGCACACTTTATATTCTTTGCCCCTAATAAACTTGAACCATTGTGATAACTTTGTTGTATATGCTTGCACTTATAAGTTGGAATTACCAGAACCGTGCTGTCACGGGGAACATTTTCAACATTGCACTTGTACTCTGTACTCAGTTGATATCATGTTCTTTTGTCTATGGATGTCACCGGTGTGAAATAAAGAGGGAACTTGTAAGTCCATGGAGTTTGTATCCTGTATTAGAGAAACGCCTGGGCCGCTAGCCTAAGCCATGCCTAATCATGGTGGAAACTTGCAGCATCACCATAGTGACATCTATGAAGCATTCTTCTTATAAAAAAAGAGACACATTGAGAAAAGAGGAAAGAGAGAAAAAAGCACCATAGTCCCATGGTAAATAAGAAGATTGCTGAGATGCTCATTGTAAGCTTGTCTTGTCATTTTGGTTATGGGAAAGCTCATGTACCATGTGCAAGGGGTACACCATTGGCGGTTCTCAATGATATGCAAATACTTACAGTGACAAGAACTTACCTGGACCCAAAGTTGAGTATGCATGAGTTGTGGCCCTCGTATTCAAGGGACTTGAGATTGCCAACTTATACTTTGTCAAGCATATACTCCATCTTTGCCACTCTAACCTTAATCACTTCAAGATGCTTATGATAGGGGCAATGAGGGCTGAAAGCTAACAAGTACCATAATTTTTGGAAGCTCTTTTTGAAACTTGTAATCCCTGCTTCCTTTACAAATAAAAGGCCTTTCTTCCACCATTATTGAGTCTCCACTTTCTACCTTTAGGCACCATTAAGAGAGCATAGTTGTCATTCTGTGTGCAGTATTCCAAAGCTTATTAATTGATGCATATTGTGATATTACTTGTTCTTGTGCTATTTGTTTCTAGTCACCCTTGTGAACTTTGAAGGTATCCTATGCATCTATATTGCTACTCTATGAGGTACAAGCTGATTGCCACTATGACATGTTTTCTGTATGTGAAACAAACAAATGTTTTTCAATGCATGTTATTCATGATTTTTGTTTGTAGCTTGCCATGTTGCATGCATAGTTACTATGTCCTATTGTTAGAACTCCATCTTTCATGCACATGCTTAGAGTTCTTTGATCACAGCTTTCAATGCTTGCAAATGGTTGGATCTTTATTGTGAGGGTGCATGTCACCTCAAAAATTATTCTTTTTATCACTTACCTACTCGAGGACGAGCAGGAGTTAATCTTGGGAATGCTTGATACGTCGGAAACGTATCTAATTTTTTATGCTCCATGCTTGTTTAGTATCTACTTTTCTTTACTTGTCTACACTTTGAGGTTCTTTTTACATGTTTTCCGGTACTAACCTATTAACAAGATGCAACAGTGCCAGATGCATGTTTTCTGTTGTTTTTGGTTTCAGAAAAGTTAGTAAAGAAATATTCTCAGAATTGTACGGGACAAACATCAAAGTCAATTACTTTCCGTGGGGAACAAGAAGTCCAGAGGGGAGACGGAGGGGTCGGCTAGGGCGGCCAGACCCACCCCAGGCGCAGGTGGGCCCTGCCCCATGCTTGGCTAGGGTTTGGCACCCCTGGCCACCGCCTCGGCCTCCCCCTTTGCCTATAAGAAGCCCCAGATGCATAAACCCTAAGCACCCGATCAATCTCCACGAAACCGTCTGTAGTCGTCGCCACCATTGTCCCTAGATCGGGGGATCTGAAGTTCTTCCCGGCACCCTGCCGGAGGGGAGATCATCCCGGAGGCCTTCTCTCTGGTATGATGCGTGAGTAGTTCCACCTTGGACTATGGGTCCATGTAGTAGCTAGGTGGTTGTATCTCCTCCTTTGTGCTTTCATGTATAGATCTTGTGAGCTCCGTTCATGATCAAGATCTAATCTATTTGTAATCATGCATGTTGTGTTTGCGGGGATCCGATGGATATTGAGATTATTATGTTGGTTTGATTAATGGTTTTGTCTTTATGATTCTATCATGTCTGTGTTGTTTGTGATCTTGCATACTCTCCGTTGTTGGTAGCTATCTTGGCCAAGTAGTTGCTAGTGACTCCAAGAGGGGGTATTTATGCTCGATAGTGGGTTCATGCCTCTAGTTTCGAAGGGAAGTGACAGAAATCTCTTCGGTTCTAAATGTGTTGTTGCTACTAGGGAGAAAACAACAGTCTCTTGTTCATGGAACATGTGTACTGTTTACCTTACACTTTGCTTAAAGCATTTGTCTGTTGCTTGCAACTTAATACTAGAGGGGGTTCGAACGATGACCTGAAGGTGGACTTCTAGTCATAGATGCAGTTGGATGGCAGTCTATGTATCTTGTTGTATTGCCCAAACGAATCTTATAGGATCTTTCTGACTAGTAATTGCATTGTTATGCCTTGCTCACTTCCTGTCAATTGCCCTGCCGTAAATTGTTTACCCTTCATGCCATGTTTTTTATCTAAGGAGAGCACCTCTAGTGAACTATGGACCCCGGTCCAATCTTTACCATTGATACATCTTCCTCTGTTACTTGTTTACTTGCTGCAAACCATTACCTTCCACACCATACGTATAATCCTTTTTGTTACAGTAACCGGTGAGATTGACAACCTCACTATTAGTTGGGGCAAAGTCTTGAGTTTGTGTTGTGCAGGTCTTCGCGTTGCTTGCAACACCTGTGTGATGTTTCCTTCCTCCTACTATTTCGATAACCTCGGTTTCTTACTGAGGGAAGACTTGCTATTGTGCTGCTTCACACCTTGCTCTTGGGGTTCCCAACAGACTCCACGTCAAGCACCAAGTTCTCTGGCGCCATCAAGAAGTCACCACACACGTCCTAGGTAACCATTCTATTAGAAGAACCTTGTTTTGTTTATTCAACTACAATATACCAAAATTATATGTAGTGGTTCCTACCAAAATCCGTCTAGACTAAATATCGCTATGGAAGATTAAATCTTGTCATAATGAACTCCTTGAACATTGTCGTGAACTATTTCCCGGCATGTCGACTATTTCATAGATGTGAAACATCCATGTCGATTTCTTTATACATCCAAATACGACTGTAAGATCTTACACCTTTCTAGAGGGTCTTCCAAGTTCAAAACTTGATTTCTCGTGTATGGAACTATCATGGATTTTATGGCTTCAAACCATTTGACGGAGTCAGGGACCATCATTGCTTCTTTGCATATAGTCGGTTCATCATTGTTAAACAACAATGATTTACTCTCAAATCTTAGTATTTGATTGTTTACCTGACCTTCTTGGTTCAATAAGAATTTAGACCTCCGTGACCACAACCTTTGAGGCACATGAGCCATGAGCATTGTTGTTGCCTCCGGGACATTTTTTGGCGCTGCGCAACTCAGCACATATAGCTAAGGTTCAATAACCTTATCAAAGTTCTAATGTCCTCCCACTTAACTTTTCACAGAAAATTCCTTCTCAAGAATCTTGACGTTCTAAGAGACAAACACTTTTGTTTTGGTGTTATGGAGGAAAACCCAACGGTTATTCGACATAACATACAAAGACATGCTCATCCAACTTTGTTTGTAAACATTTTACTTATGCCTAGCATACCAAAGTTTAAGAAAGGACAACTTGGGTTTTATCTTAGACCATAACTTATATGGTGTCATTTTCAACGGATAATGATGGAGATCTTTTTAGTGTAAAAGCGGTAGTCACTAAAGCTTTAATCTTTAAAATACAATGGTAGTTTTATAACTGACACCTTTGATTTCACCATATCAAACAAGGTTTCATCACATATCTCGAACACTCCATACTCATATGGTGTTTCAGGAAATGCAAATCAATGGAACGATTCCTCTAATCTTAGGTGTTATGCTAAACTTGTAACTCAAATATCTTCCTTTATGGTCCAATCATAAACTCTTTATTTTCTTGTTACAATGATTTTCCACTTCATATTGAAAGTCTTTGAATATTTTCAAATGTTTCATACTTCTTCCTCATTAAGTAAATATACACATGTATTCACTCAAATTTCTAGAGAAAGCATATGAAGTTGAAATCCATCGCTCGCGACTATACATAATGGACTACATACATCAATATGTACAAATTCCAATAAGTTAGTCATCCGTTCCCTTTTGGCCTATGAAAGGAGTTTCAATTATCTCTAGAAAAGTCTCACAAGTGTCATTTTATCAAAATCAAAAGACTCCAAAATTTCATCAACATGGAGTTTCTACATGTTTTCTTTCCAATATAATTTAAACGGCGATGTCACTTCTTAAGTGATCTTTCAATTATTTGTCTTGCGACATTTTTAGCATTAGTTTTATGGATGTGATTTCTCCAACTAGACATGTAAATCATCCATCTTATATGAAACACAGTAATTATTTGAACAACCTTTTGTTCTTGTAATGCCTAATCGAAATAACAATTATTGAAACAAATCTTGAAGGTAAGCTTTGATGTTCAACGAGCAACACAAAAACACTTTGTTTGTTTTCTATGAACATCATCACATATTCTCTTGCTGGTTACTTAGGACATTCCAGTTCATGAATTGTGTTGTCATGTATGATACTTCACACCAACCAATTCGGTATCCAATACCCAAAACCACATTGTTTAACAAGAAAAGTATACAACCATAACATGTATATCATCTATATACTTATGCTAGACAATTCCAGCCTTTTTCTTTTCTGCCAAATATTTCTGAGATTCTCTTTCAGCATTTCCTTTTATTTTTAAAAGAATCTATCAATATCAACTATGGCATCAAACACATGACACATAGTCCAAAGCATGTATAGTCAAATACTAATATATTTGGACTTGCACTTTGAAGTAGATCACCATCATCAAATGTTTGGCGTTCTTTCAAATTCCATTCTATGGTAATCTTTTAGTGTAGTAAACATTTTACCTACATCTTGTATTCTTCCTTATCATGGCAATTTTTATGATCAAGCTACTATAGCTTATAACGGCTAATCGCGAGTATAATGTGGCTTTCCAAAACCTTTTGGAGGATTAGGACATCTAGTATCTCCAACCTTCACAAATTATCATCAAATATGAGAACATATATTTTTCTAAATTATACTTTATCTTGTTGCAACCAAAACGCCATTTCAGATATCGCAATATCTTCCACACATGATGGTTTCTGAAACAATTCTTTCAGCTCCTAGATAACCTTAAATTGAAACAATATTTTGAATATCAAGAATCATGGAGACAAACATGATACTTATATACTAATACTGAAATTGTTACTCTTGATTTAATACCAATTATTAAACTTCACGGAGTAATACGAGTTTGCCGAAAGTTTGCAATAGGACTTTTACACTTTAGATTGACACTCTAAACAATATGATACCAGTTCCTAAAGTAACTATCCAGAATTTTATAGTTCTATTATCTCAATTATAACTAAGCGTAAGGTGGTGAACGCATGCCAATGACTACAACAACTATGCAAATTCACTTTTATTTAATTTATGATAAATTATGTTCAACTTTAATCATATTACTTTTGAACTCCCACTCAAAACAACATCCATCAAGTTTTTTTGGTGACTACACGAACCAAATCCACTACACCAAGTCTGATCATCACGAGAGATGATGTAGTTTCAAAGGCGAAAAATCAACACGTTCATCATATCATCCATATGACTCATTCTTTACCTTTCGGTATTCCGTGTTCTGAGACCATGTCTGTACATGCTAGGCTCGTCAAGGTTAACCTTAGTATCCCCATGTGAAAATCTGGCTTGCACCCGTTGTATGCACACGTAGAATCTATCACACCCAATCATCATGTGATGCTGATGCTTCGGAACAACGAGTCTTAGCAATGGTGCCTACTAAGTACGAACACTTTATTACTTGATATTTAGTGAGAGGAATCATCTTATAATGCTACCATCGTGATCTAAGCAATAGAAGATTCATTAAAAGGATTAACAACACATGCAATTCAAAATATGTGATATGATATGACCTTTCTTCTTGTGCCTTTGATCTCCATCTCCAAAGCACGAACATGATCTCTATCATCACCAGCGTGGCGTCAAGGTCAATGGCTCCGCTTCATGGTTGTCCATCACCAACAGCAACTATTACAACTACTTGGAATAAAGTGATTACATGATGAATATGCAAGAAGGTCTTAACGAATTTAAAGACAACCATAAGGCTCCTACCGGTTGCCAACTTACAATAAGGATCATTGCATACATCAAATATAATCACAATCACATCATGGCCATATCACATCATAACACATGCCCTGCAAAAACAAGTTAGACGCCTCTAATTTTCTTTGCATATTTTACGTGGCTTGGTCTTTAGAATAAGAACCGTTCTTACCTATGAACATGAACCACAACATTGATACAAGTATTTTCAGGTGCCCATAAATTGAATCTTCACTATGGTGGGAGAGACAGACACCCGCAAAGCCACTTGTGCAATGCAAGTTACATGTTGAGCGTGGAGCAAGTCTCATGTATGATGACATGTAAGGTTAGCCCGGGTCGCTTCATCCCACCATCCCGCAAGATGCAAAGTACACGAAAAGCAAACAACATCAAAATCATCAATGCCCACAAAACCATTATGTTCTACTCGTGCAAAAGATCTACGCATAGAGTCGGCTCTGATACCACTGTAGGGTTTTTAGCATGGAAAACAAAATTTTATATCGCATGAACACACAAAACCAAGATTAACCTATGGCAAAGCCAAGATCTAATCTACGAGATCGGTGCAACGATATTGTAGAGAACTAACCCTCATAGATCCAAAGCGTTTAATAAGATGAGATTCTCGTGGTTGATGTAGTCGATCACTTGCCGATCTCAAGATCATGTAGACGATCTTTCCGGCGCCGCGTACCGGCAGCGCTTCCTCAGTCGGTTACACGTATGGATTCGATGAATACCTTCCTTTCCCATGTTCCAGCAGGCAGCGTAGGTTATAGATCTCCTCGGAATCCCAACAGCACGACGGTGTGGTGGTGGTGGTGGAGGAGGAGAGATTTCTGCACGGCTTCGCCTAAGCCAGAGAAGGAAGGAGGAGGGAGGCCAGCGGCTATGGTTGAGGTGAGGTGGGAGGGGTGCGCCCCCACCCCTATTTATATAGAAGGGGCTGCGGCCAGGTTTCCCACCCCTTGCCGAGTCCTTCCCCAACTCCTCAACTTGGCGCACAAGGAAGGGTGATGTGGCAACTTGCCTCTTTCCTTATTTAGGGTTTGACAAACAAGGGTTTGTCCCCAATTCCTTATGCTGGCTGAATCTGCCCCTTGGGATTGGTGTGGCTAGCCCCTAGGGCATGCCGCATCCCAAGTGACCCCTCTCGGGGTGGTGGACCCACTGGTGGTCCCTCTAGAACATTCTAGAAGCTTCTGATCAAAACACCGAAAACATTTTCGGACCGCGGAAAACCACTTTCCTTATATGAATCTTTTTCTCCAGACCATTTCGGATATCCTCGTGATGTCCTAGATCCAATCCAAGACTCCGAACAACATTCGATCTCCAACTCACATTCTACATCTACTTAAACAACATTGAATCCTTAAGTCTGTCTCCCTACGGTTCGTGAACTATGCAGACATGATCGAGACACCTCTCCGATCAATAATCAATAGAGGGATCTGGAAATCCATATGGCTCCCACATATTTCTATGATGACTTCCTGATTGAATGAACCATTTACATACGATACTGATTCCCTTTGTCGTGCGATACTTTACTTATCCGAGGTTTGATCGTTAGTATCTCTATACCTAGTTCAACCTCGTTATCGATAAGTACTCTTTACTCGTTCTATGATATGGCATCCCCTGTTATCTAGTCACATGCTTGCGAGCCAATTGGATGACATTCCATCGAGAGGGCCCAGAGTATATCTATCCGTCATATAAATAGACAAATCCCACTCTTGATCCATGCGCTTCAATCCATACTTTCAGAATACCTAATGCCACCTTTATAACCACCCAGTTATGGAAGTGGTGTTTGATATCATCAAAGCATCCATCCGGTGATGGTGATTAACATGATCTCATTGTCGAAGGATTAGGTTACTATGTATTTGAAAGCTTGTAGCAAACAAACTCTAAATGACTTGATCTTATGCTATGATATCTATAGGAGTGTGTCCATCACATCATTCTCCTAATGATAGGATATTGTTATTAATAACATCTAATGTCCATGATTAGGAAACCATGATCATCTATTAATCAACAAGCTATCTTAACAAGAAGCTTACTAGGGACTCTTTTATGTTTACAAAACACACAAGTATTAATGTTTCTGGTTAATACAATTATAGCATGGGATGTAAACATTTATCATAAACATAAAGATATAATAATAACCACTTTATTATTGCCTCTTGGGCATATATCCAACACATGCACGATGAAAATCCCGACGGACACGTTGGGTACATGACTTAAAAACACTGGAATTCGACTCATGTAAGACATGTGTCGCCTGAGTCAAATTATGCTAGCAATTTTCCAAATTCGAGTCCGGGGACTCGAGTCTGAGTAGATAGTGTTGTTTTGCCCCAAGGCAGTTAACTGACCCCGATCCGTCGGGAGAGTCAGACATGCATATCAACTATCCCTATGAACTAACACAGTAACCTAAAACATTTTCATATGAAGGGCACTCGAAATACTTAAGAGTCTTAAGTCGAATCTATGATTCGACTGAACACTGGGGGCTACTAACATGGGTATACCCAACGGGTGCCTCATATTAGCCTACCCGGTCCGGCCCAGTGGAAGCCCATGAGACGATGTACCTCTGGTGACTAAGCCCAGGAATATTTCGGGTGGCCTTATGGTTGTGAAATACCACCTCTTTTAGTCATATAAAATGTGCCATTTATATCTCATATCATGTTTCTTCTAGCTATAGCTATGCCTTATATGCATGACTTCTAGTTTTCATTCTATTTGCACATTTAGTAGTTTAGGTAGAATTTTATCACTTTACTTGTCTATGACATGTGTGTAGGTGTTGATGATGATTATGGATAAAGTAGAGGCAAAAGGGACAAAGAGAGCATAGTATGGAGGAGCTGCAGGGGCAGACTTAGACATTTGAGAGGTTGAAGAAGTGATTTTTTAAAACTTCTCAAAATAAAGATCCAAGAACATGGGGTTATAGCCCTCGTCAATACGAATCCAACGAGCCGAAGAATACCCAAAACGGAGTTCGTATGAATAAATCGTGACCAAAATACGAAAGAGTACTGCAAGTATGACGACCAACTATAGTTGCCAAAAAGGTATGGAACAACGGGAATTGGCCCTAGAAAAGCTCTAGAAGCTTCCCAAAGTCATATGAAGGTATTAGGGGTACCCTAGGGCACCCCCAAGGCCTATATAAGGAGGGGAGGAGCCAAGAGAGAGCCACCAAGCCATACCCTCCACCACGGCGGTGCCCTGCCGCCATGCTACCGCCATAACGCCTCCCATCAGATCTACACCATCACCACCACATAAGAGGAGAAGGGACTAGGATATTAAAGGCCTCCACGTCGATTTACATCGTCATCTTCATCAAAAACGTCTCCATCATCGATCCCCTTTGGTTACTTGTTGTAATTCTAGATTGAATCTTGGATTTGCACTTGTTATCAATTGTATCATCATACTTCATCCATATTCTATCCATGATGTTTATTGCCTTCATGTGTGAGTAGTTTCCTTTGTTCTTGGGGAGATGGAGAAACCCTAGTATGTGATTGAATTGAGATAAAGATTATTATGTGATATTGTTCATTATGTGCATGTGTTAATTGTCTTCATCTTGATGTTGGGTGAAGCGCGCCACTCAATATTTGCCTCACTGAGGACTTGATGAAGGGGATTACTTGTTGGTAGACGGAAGTATGATAGCACTTATTGTGACTATAAAGCAGTTTTCATTCTTTACATACTAACTTGGGGAATCAAGGAGAACTCATCAAGCCATGTCCATGCCACGAGAGAAATCCCTTAATAGCGCAATATCACAATGGTTGTCGGTTATTGTCTGTTGTGATTATGATGGATGATGTGAGCAGTGGTTGCTACCTATTCGTCCATATATAGAGCTCCTCCCACACATATCATAACTGGTCTTACTTATAATAATTTTGATCACTCTTTCTAATAACTAGCGGTGGATCCACTACTCCCTAAGAACTCTTTCCATCATCTGCAATCCTTCGTAATCATAATCGCATGCTCTTGTTTACTTACAGCTTTAGTTTACTTATTTTTCTCTTTTTTGAAAACCCAAAATTATCTTTTATACAACAATCGCATTTTATCTTATTACTTAGAACTTTATTTAGCATTTCTATTTTAGTATTTAGCTCAAGAGTTATTTAGACTTCAGACTCCTGCTTCTTGTGGGATCGATATCTTTATTTCGAAACTAGCTACAAACGATCTGTGCACTTGCATTCATCAAGCTATTTTCTGGCGTCGTTGCCGGGGAGCTAAGCGTTGAAGGTCTTTTAGCTTTTGTTTATTTATTTTAGTTTTGCTAGATTTCATTTTAAGCTTTCTTTATTTGGTGCATTTGTATTTTGCTTTTGTTTACAAACCAAAAACCATAAAAATATTTGTTACTAATCATGCCTTCCAAGAAGACTACTCTTAAACAGGAGAAGCTCGCAAGAGAGGAGAAGTTGCGAGAAATACCGAATCAATGGATAGCTCTGGTGAATGATTATTCATCCATGATATGTGCCTCATATAAGTGGTTTGCTTGTAGATTCTACGGATCCAAAGATCATATCGCCTACCAATGTAAGTATAACATTGATCCCGCATTAGAATCTTATAATAGAGATGAGTTTAAAAGCTTAGTTGATATGGAGGTTCTAGAATTTGCGCTTTATACTGGTTGTTCAGAATTGCTTTCTTCTATAAAAAACAATATTCGAGAAAGGTGCCAAGAGGTTTATGAAATAATAGAAGAAGTTTATCGCATATATTCACTTTGCTGTGAGTACTTTATGGATAATGTTTTAGATTGTACTATTCATGAGCGGATTTCAGCTCGAATGGAAAAGCCTAGTCTTTTGTAGGAACAGAAATTTAAAGACAAGGCAACATCACTCAAAGAGCCTCCATCGAAACCGCCTGAACATATTGCTAATGAAGAGGTGACGCTTGATGTTTCACCCTCTCGATTAGTGGAAGGTAAGCCCGAAGGTAAGACTATTGTTGAACTATTCGCGGATTATCTTAGTAAGAATGAAGAGGAGAAACTTCAGCACTTGAATATCCTACTTCTGAAAATAACCTTCCACACACAAATAGTATGCATGCAAACAATATCTCATTATCTAGTAATGATTTCTATAAGTCCCAAACTTATGATGATTGTTCTGAGGAGGATTCGTGCCTAGACAATGATTTTCGGGACTTTGGTAATGAACTAAAAAATCAATATTTTCATGAATATTGTGATGCTACTAACATGGCACAGGAAATCTCATTGGAGAAGGATGAATTTCCTTCCGAAGAAGAGGGTGAACACGAAGAGGAATCACTAATCCTTGAGGATATGCAACTACTGGACATGTGGAGGCAAGTGGATTACTGTTCTGGTGATTTGTTTAGTTTATTCGAAGGGATGATGCAATATAATTGTAATCCAAACAAGCTTTATGATTATTAATGCATTCCTCTCTATAAAGAATTTATATCAACCAATAATCACATGGACGGTGATAATGTAGAACTCTTGGAATACATAGTTTATGAAGGGTCTCATGAGATGCTTAGAAAAATTTGTATTACTATGAAAAATATAGATGATGAGGATTTATCATGGTATTATGGATTATATTGTCAATTATTGTCAAGAACATTTTAGTGGGAATGCACTTGTGATAAAGAGTAAGGAGCTATGTAAAACAATAGTTCCCGAAACTAACATTTTGCAGGAACCACTGGATAACAAGGAGGAACACCAAAAAGGTGAGGATGAAGACAAACATCATTCTACTAATAATAAGTTTGTTTATGATGCCTTAGTTTCTAATAATGATTCTTATTATGTTGAAACTGAAGATAATTTATCTGTGGAGGCTTTATGCCTAGATACTCATTTGGAGAACACTAATAATGATGAACTAGAGATAAATCCTTGTAGTATTAATGAGCCGATTTCGGGAGAGCATATCTTTGATGAAATATTTGCTGATGATGCGTTTTGTGATTGGATTGATAACTCTAGAAATGATGAACTTGTTAGCAAGGGTGATGAACTAGAGAATAGAGACACTTTTGAGTTTCTCCCTGCTTCTAAAGACGAGTATTATGAAGTTTTCCCCCTCGATAGTGTAGCCCAAGAAGAGTACTATGAATTGTATCCCAATGATGCTATCAAAGGTAAAAGTATTGAATTTACATGTTATTATCTAATCCTTTTGTTGAAGATATCTAGGGAGGTATGCTCACCACACATGGCGCATTAATCATCATTTGTGAGAAATAACACATTTATCTACGTGACTACGATAAATCGTAAGCGGGTAATACTTCGACCAGGCTATAATAGTAAGTGTTGCAAACCTCTTATGGAGGTAAGAATAAATAATTCTCCGGCTCTTATCTATTGAAATAATATTGGAGAAAATCCTGGCTACTTGGTTATAAGAAAGCGCTTCCCGAGAGGCAACCCGGAAGTCATTAGGTGTCTTTCTTAGTTTTGTATCTTAAGTCTAGATGCATTCATGTTGCATTGGCATTTTTATTATTTGCATCATTTGCTATTAGAGTTATCTTGTTGTAGTTTTCAAAAGGTAAAATTTATTGTTACTATGTGTTGCATAACTCGGTGGTAATAAAATTCCTGTATTATACATGTTGTTGTTGGTCGACAATTTAGATTGTCATTTTTCTATCAAAACATTGTATTTTGCTAAGTTTCAGGTTAAGAAAGAATTCTCGAAGAAACAGAAATTTTTTGGCGGGTACAAAAGGTTTAACGACAAACTATACAACAGGAACAAAAATTCCAGCCATATAGTTGCGGCCGTATAGTTACCTATGCCTTCGTCAATTTTCTTGCAAAGGATACGGAAGGTTTAACGACCAACTATACAGCGGGAATAAAAATTCTGGCTATATAGTTTCGGCCGTATAGTTATCAATGCCTTTGTAAAAATTTCTTTCCTAGGTACAAAAGGTTTAACGACCAACTATACGACGGGACCAATTTGGTCCGGCCGTATAGATATCGACACCTCATTCGAATTTTTATTTTAGTTTACTACACGTTTGACGACCAACTATACGGTAGGAAATATAGTTTCGGCCGTATAGTTGCTACGAACACGATTCCAAGGTCTGGGTAAGGTAACTAAAGAGAAGTCAAGCATATGTAAACAATAAAGTTCTACCTTAGAAACTTCCTAGATTATAATTCTCTATAGAAGTTCATGTTTTATTTTTACTTTCTTTTTGTCGGTTAGGTGAACGAACTTCGTTCGTACACCAAACCGATGTCTTTTATTTTGTGTGTTATTTTCCCAGGGACTTGAACCTTGTGTGACGACATGTACGGTAGTGCTAACCGTGTAAACACTCGCATGAGCCACTTGGTTGCTTTAATTCAACATGCCTACCTATTATGGTAAAACTTTCCAACTCGAACCTATTTTAATAAGCACATAGGGGTTGCACACTCGTGTTTCATATTTTGTCTCACTTGCACTTCATCAAAATCTGGAAGTATGTATAACTCTTGGACCTAGTTTGTTTACTTAAGCGTGCTGCTTAGGTTGATAAACTGACTCAGTGGGACTTTTATTTTTACCACTTGTGAGCTAATCTATGTGTTTTCAAAAACACAAAATGTTTTATTTTCTTCTTAGTTTCTAAGCAGGTTCTCAGGGAAAGAATCCACCAGGCTACATCAATAAATATATGTTAAAGCAAAGGTTCTCTGTCCATCAAAAATAGAGGTTACTTGTACCTCAACGGTAAAGTGTGTCACCCTTGTTTTTAACTAAGCTTGGGGAGGTAACCACTTATCACACTCGCTTTTGAAAACTGTATTTTCTCTTTTCTTTTGGTGATATACTCAAGTTTAGTTCTTGCAAAGTTCTAAAGCTTGGGGAAGTTACTTCTGCATGTGTAGAGTCTTGTGCAATGTTCATATGCGATGAAGGTTTAATGCAATCATGTATCCCGATGTTTTTGAATGCTTGCTTAAGTGAGTCTAGTTTTGTATTTATATGGGGGTACACTTGCTCATTATAGTCACCATAGGAGTTGACTTAGAGCTTGTATGCATCTTGCCAAATTGTTTATCGAGCTTGTGACACTATTTGTGATACTCTATAAAACATTGCCACAATCTCTACACTTGGAAAGAACGTACTTGATCAAGATCTTTTTAAATTTGTTGGAGGCCACCTAATAGCTTTGTCTTAAATAAATAGGTTATGCTCGACCCCATAATGTCAAAACAATATACTTGATAGTTTGCTTACAGAAGGAGTTGTCAATTGGAAATGATATTTCGAAGTTTTGAGTTTTATGCTAAATAATGTGTTGTTTAATTGTCTTAAGAGTTTAGCCTTAAAGATACTCAACACCATAGATGTGATGATCGACTTGATAGTACTCTTTGAAAGGATTTGTTTGAAGAAACTAATGTTTAGCGGTAATTGAGATGCATGCCAAATCTTGACCTGTTGATTAAAGTATGATATTTCTTTATGCGTGTCTGCACCACTGTCGCACAACATGGGATGCTAACAACTCCGCTGGCCTTTGAACAATCCAAAAAGAGGAAACTCTTGGGGTTTGGCTATGAGTTGCCCAACATATGTAGTAGAAATGCTATATTTGGGTATGCATTGGTATGTCATGGGCCTGCGTTCAAAGCAAAAGAGGGAATACTCCTCTGACCGTTATGATAAATCATTATAACGAAAAGGGAAACCTTGGTAATGGTCACGAGTATCCATTCATAGCATGCATAGTCTAATTAAACACACTAAGTTTTGGCATGATCTCATTACTGATGAACTAACTTTTTAGAAAGACAAAGAATATAAAATGAGTATTTGATAGCCATGATTCATTGATGTGGATGACCAAATGAGACACTCTAATGTTATGCTTCTTTTGACATGTTCTCACATTTACTTTTGGCATAAATATCGTTACTAAGAGATAAACTTTCTGAAAGTTCAATAACTGATGTTTGCACTTGAGAGCCTTAACTGGATGACATGATTGGGTAGAATTGATAAACTTTACTCCTATTTATGCTTGACATCTATTTGTGACTAAGTTTTTTCTCATAAAAATATGAAAAGTTATACAAAAGATGCAATAAGTGGATCATAAATTTGTTTGCAAGTTAGATTCTCTATTGACATGGAACATATAAGTTTTGATGAATCTTTAGTGGTCTTTATAACTGATCTTGTGTTGCCTTGTATGAATACATGTTTTATCTCTTCGAACTTGTAGAAGAAATAAGGATGCTAGGCATTGATTTCCAATGATAAGCTATTTCACAACCATTAATTTATTATCGACCCTTCCTGCTCGAGGAGGAGCAAGGTCTAGCTTGGGGAAGTTGATGGCTGTGAAATACCACCTCTTTTATCCATATAAAATGCGCCATGTATCTCTCATATCATGTTTCTTCTAGCTATAGCTATGCCTTATATGCATGACTTCTAGTTTTCATTCTACTTTCAATATGAGCTTTGCACATTTAGTAGTTTAGGTAGAATTTTATCACTTCATTTCCTATGACATGTGTGTAGGTGTTGATGATGATTATGGATAAATTAGAGGCAAAAGGAACAAAGAGAGCATAGTATGGAGGAGCTGCAGGGGCAGACTTAGCCATTTGAGAGGATGAAAAAGTGATTTTTTTCAAACTTCTCAAAATAAATATACAAGACCATGGGGTTATATCCCTCGTCAATACGAATCCAACAAGCCAAAGAAAATCCAAAATGGAGTTCGTATGAAGAAATGACGACCAAAATACGAAAGGGTACTACAAGTATGACGACCAACTATACGGCTGGAGGCCGTATAGCTCCGGTCGTATAGTTGCCAAAAAGGTTGGGAACGACGGGAATTGGCCCCAGAAAAGCTCCAGAAGCTTCCTAAAGTCATATGACGGTATTAGGGGTACCCTAGGGCACCCCCAAGACCTATATAAGGAGGGGAGGAGCCAAGAGAGAGCCACCAAGCCATACCCTCCACCACGGTGGTGCCCTGCCGCCGTGCTACCGCCATAGACGCCTCCAATCAGATATACACCATCACCACCACATAAGAGAAGAAGGGACTAGGATCTTGAAGGCCTCCACATCGATCTACATCGGCATCTTCATCAACAACATCTCCATCACTGATCCCCTTTGGTTACTTATTGTAATTCTATATTGAATCTTGGATTTGCACTTTTTCTCAATTGTATCATCATACTTCATCCATATTCTAATCATTATGTTGATTGTCTTCATGTGTGAGTAGTTTACTTTGTTCTTGGGGAGATGGAGAAACCCTAGTATATGATTGAATTGAGATAAAGATTATTATGTGATATTGTTCATCATGTGCATGTGTTAATTGTATTCATCTTGATGTTGGGTGAAGCGCGCCACTCAATATTTGTCTCGCTGAGGACTTGATGAAGGGGATTACTTGTTCATAGACGGAAGGATGATAGAACTTATTGTGACTATAAAGTAGTTGTCATTCTTTACGTACTAACTTAGGGAATTAAGGAGAACTCATCAAGCCATGTCCATGCCACGGGAGAAATCCCTTAGTAGCGCAATATCACGATGGTTGTCGGTTATTGTCTGTTGTGGTTATGACGGATGATGTGAGTAGTGGTTGTTGCCTATTCGTCTATATATGGAGCTTCTCCCACACATATCATAACTGGTCTTATTCATTATAATAATCTTGATCACTCTTTCTAATAACTAGTGGTGGATCCACTACTCCTTGATAACTCTTTCCATCATCTGAAAACCCTCGTAATCATAACCGCATGCTCTTGTTTACTTACAACTTTAGTTTACTTATTGTTCTCTTATTTGGAAAACCAAAAATATCTTTTATACAATAATCATATTTTATCTTATTACTTAGAACTTTATTTAGCATTTCTATTTTAGTATTTAGCTCAAGAGTTATATAGACTTCAGACTCTTGCTCCCTATGGTATCGATATCTTTATTTCGAAACTAGATACAAACGATCTGTGCACTTGCAGTCATCATGGCCCAGGTCGGTAAAGGATTAGTTCAAGATAGAAAGTTAAAGGGAAAAACCCTAACTTGTAACCGATTTGGCCTATTCCTGAGACCTGGCCTATCTATATAAAGTCCAGGAGGGCACGACGAGGAGGACTACCTCATAAACTAGCCCACACCTCGCCAGATCTAATTTACGCACCCCTGTAATATTTGGTATTGTTGTCAACAAAGAGCAGACAAGCAGGAGTATGGTTTTCCCTCTAGGGGCCTGAACCTAGGTAAACCTCGTGTCCCCGTGTTGCTTGTCTGTTAGCCATTCTGCGATCTCCAGCGTCCCCTCTTCCAAAACCCAAGTCTATAATAATGGGCATTGACGAGTTGAACCCTCGTCACCTGCCTTTTATTTCACAAAGTCAACAAGCTGACATCGGAAAATACCAACCAGGATTACTACTTGCAATCACGATTACATGGACAAACATGATGATGTGGCGGGAGGAGCTCGCCAATGATCAATTGAAAGGGCGATATAAGGCGGGATCTTGGCCGGTTCTAAGGGCGAGCTTGTTGTGGGAGAAGACATGAAGACGTGGAAAAAGTGGAGGCAACCATGAACCACGACATCATCATGGAATTGTGGCGATGACGTCCATGGCGAGAGGCACGAGGTGGAGCGGCGTGGCGAGAGGGACGCAGTGGAGTGGTGAAAAAGTCAAATGGAAGACGATGGGATTAGGCGCATCCATGTCGAAACCAAATCATGTTCAAACATCGTTTTGATCTAAACGAACCTAGCCAAATCAGAGCTAACTCATATTGCATAAAACAACCTAAATTGGTCGAAAACCATCCAAAATCACACAAAACAGCTTAAGGGGAGATTTCCCTAGTTTTCAGGGTTTAATTCATACCAAAATAAATTATTAGAGGGAGTTTGCTTAGTCCTTGAGATTTTATAGTTAAAACTATACTTTATCCTTTCAATAGTAGGCCCAATCATTGCATGGTCCAAGAGGTTCGACATAGCACTGCCTCCCGGGTCGCTCGCGCGAGCGACTCCGGGGGTGCCCCCAGACCCCATTCCCAAGCAGAGCCAGCGCCGGAGAGCCTTCCCTGGCCACTGTCAGTGCCGGCGATGGCGGCCGCTCCTGGACATAAAAGGCGGAGGGAGGAAGGGCGGGCCCTGACGAAGTCTCTTCGCCCGGAGGAAGAATGTCAACCAGGTCGCGCGGCTGTGGTGGCGCGGTGGCGCAGCGGAGGAGCAGGTGTGGTGGCGGTGGTGGTCTACGACGGAGCCTGTGGCGCGACAGTTCTGGGAAGCGAGCTCCCTGACGCTGGGGCGGTGGTGCGGGCCCAATTTGGGCCCAACAGGGTTGTGAAGATGATAGCTTCTAGCAGCATGGGCCAGCTAGGCAGGGCTTCCTCGGGCAATCTCTCAGTGTGGTAGGTTCCCTTGGGTTAGCGGACAGTGGTTGGCGGTTGTTCGGGCCTCTTGGCCCCGATGGCTGCGGTCACTACGGCTCCGCCCTTGCAGCATCGACCAGGAGCAAAGGATGGAGGCCAAACAAGTTGGGGCGAGCTTGGAACAAAGGAAAGTGCGGCAAAGGAGCATGATGCGGCGATGGGAAGTGGAGGTCTGGGGGCAACCGGTTTGGGATGAGGAGACACGACGTGTGAAAGCCTAGTCTCTTGTGCTCTATCGGAGCCGGCAACAGCGACATCCACAGATGTCGTTATCTTTTTGAAGACGTTGATGTGGTGCATGATCCCCTCTTCCTCCCAATGTTCTTACCCCGAGGGAAACTTCATATTCAATTCTCTGGATCAAACAATGATGAATCTTTGTGTCATTCCCTTTCTTGGAGACATTGTCTTTGGGGTAGACGGCGACTAGCGGACGGGTGGTTTGGAAGGCGGTGATACTGCGTTCTGCCGGTGACCTGTCATATCGCGGCGCGGCTGAGGGGCCGGCGACCAGCCATGTTGCGGCGGCTGGGCTCATGGGTTGGTGGTTTTGTTGGTGTTGGGTCGTTCCAAGTTGTTCGTTTTTGTCTAGTTTTCCATGATAAACTAGACAAATATATGGCTTTTGGGTCCGATTTTTCTTATTAACTGGACCAATATTTTTCTATTTAATAAATTTAGCAACTCTCTTACTAATATTTTAAAAAAAAACATTGCATGGGCCAGGAGCCCAACTACTATATATGGCCTAACCAAAAGCCCGGAGTTAAATGGGACCGGTGTGGCAGCATGCCAGAAAAGAGAATAAAGCAAGCAACGTGGTTGCCTCCCTAGAAAAAAAAAACAAGCAACGTGGTGGATTCCTGGCTCCACCAGGCGCTCCAACGGTCGGGCGAGAGACGCTCCTCCAACGGTCGGCTTCCTCGATTTCAAAACGAAACGGCCTTTATATCTGACCCCGACGCTCCCTTTCTCTGGTTTCCTAATCGCACAGCTGCCCACCTGTTCCGCAAAGAAATCCAGCCGCAAGAGTAGTAGTAGTGGTAGGAGACGGAGACGGCCGCCGGCGAGCATGGACTTCCACGCGCTCCCCCGCCGCGATCTGCAGGTGCTCGCCAAGCGCAACGGCGTCCGCGCCAACATGACAAACGGCGCCATGGCCGACGCCCTCGCCGCGCTCCCTGCTGTAAGACCTCGCTCCTCAAATCACCGTCGCGCGGCAGATCTGCTGGCCTTGGACTGCTGACTGAATTCCGTTCTTGCAGGTCGATGGGATCGAGGAGTTCGTCCAGGAGCCCGTCGCCGAATCGACGCCTGCAGCCGAGCCGGTAGTTCAGGCGACGGCAGAGGAGGAGGAGAAGGAGGAGGCACCGTCGGAGGAGGAGCCAGAGAAGCAGGAGATCTCGCTGCCCGGTGGCCAAGGCGTCGCGCTCACACCCCACGAGGTCATCGTACTGGATGACAGCGAAGAGGAGGAGAAAAATCTTTCGCCGGGCGAGAATGAAGAGAAGGCCCTTGGCGCGGGGCGGCGCCGTGCCACCCGGCGCGGTCGGGTCGAGCCTGTGGCGGCTCCGGCTACCAGGAAAAGGGCTGCGTCTAGTAAGGCCGACAAAGCGGACGCGGCCGTGGAGGCCGTCCCGGCAAGGGCAACTCGCGCTCGGAGCCAGAGGACGGTGGCGATGGCTGAGGAGGAGGCCCCAAAGACAAGACGGACGTCTAGGAGGGCCGTGGCGAGCAAGACTGGTAAAGAGCAGGAAGAGGGAGAAAAAAGGACACAAGGTAAATACAGTTTACATCAAATCAATTTCCCTGCTCTTTTTAATTTCCTGCCTGATGTGAAATTGTGAATTTCGTTTTGCGCTCCTGCTGGAAATCAGGTGACGTTTCTGATATGGAATCTGATGTGCCTGCACTGGTTTCCTCGGACGAGGGAGGTGATGGTGCTGAAGAAATGGACGTTGTCACAGATGCTCAGAACGAGGAGCAAAACGAGCCAGTTGAGGAACAGAGTCAGGAAGATGAAGGTGAGACAGAGAAAGGGGCCGTGGCCGCGGATGCCGTGCCGGCTCGGGCTACTCGCGCTCGGAGGCAAAGGAAGGCGCTGTCGATGACTCAGGAAGAGGAACAGAGCCAGGAAGACAAAGTTGAGACCGAGAAAGGGGACGCGGCTGCGGATGTCGTGCCTGCTCGGGCAACCCGCGCTCGAAGCCAGAGGACCGTGCTGTCGGTGGCTCACGAAGAGGAACAGGGGCAGGAAGACGAAGTAGAGACCAAGAAAGGGGACGCGGCTGCGATTGCCGTGCCGGCTCGGGTTACTCGCGCTCGGAGACAGACGGTGGTGGTGTCGGCGGCTGAGGAGGAGGAGGCGCCCAAGACTCGACGGACGTCGAGGAGAGCTGCGGCGAGTAAGACTTGCATGCAGCAGGAAGTGGAAGAAAAAGGGGTACAACGTAAGTACAGTTTGCTTCAGATCAACTTGCTATGCACTGTAATTTATTTATTTATTTTGCCTGATGTGGATTTTGTTTGCTGCGACCGGAATTCAGGTGATGTCTCTAACGCGGAAGCTGCTGTGGCTGCACCGGCTTCCTCAGACGAGGGAAGTGATGGTGCTGAGTTTGCTCAGATCGATGAGCAGAGACAGAGCCAGGAAGACGATGGTGAGACCGGGAAAGGGGACGCGGCTGCGGAAGCCGTGCCGGCTCGAGCCACTCGCGCTCGGAGGCAGAGGCCAGCGGAGTCGGTGGCTGAGGAGGAGGCGCCCAGAGCAAGACGGACGTCGAGGAGGGCTGCGGCGAGTAAGTACAGTTTGCTTCAAATCAATTTGCTTTGCACTGTTTAATTTGTTTGCCTGATGTGGATTTTGTTTGCTGCTACCGGAATTCAGGTACTATCTCTGACGTGGAAGCTGCTGTGCCTGCACCGGCTTCCTCAGACGAAGGAGGTGATGGTGCCGAAGCAATGGAGGTTGCTAAAGATGCTCAAAACGAGGAGCAAAACGGGCCAGATGAGGAACAGAGCCAGGTAGACGAAGACAAGACCGAGAAAGAGGACGTGGCTGTAGAGGCCGTGCCGGCTCGGGCCACGCGCGCTCGGAGACAGAGGGCGGCGGTGTCGGCAGCTGAGGAGGAGGCGCCCAAGACTCGACGGACGTCGAGGAAGGCCACGGCGAGGAAAACTAGCACAGATCAGGAACAGGGAGAAAAGGCCACACAAGGTAAACGCAGTTTGGTTCACAACAATTTCCTTGCTCTGCGTAATTTCTTGCCTCATTTCGAAAAAAAAAGTGCAATTCCTCGCCTGATATATTTTTTGTCCGTGAATCAGGTGACGTCTCTGATATGGAAGCTGCTGTGGACGCACCTGTTTCCTCAACCGAGGGAGATGATGGGTCTGAGGAAATGGAAGCGGCCGTGGATGCTCAGAACGAGGAGCAATTTCCGGCTGCGGAGGCCGTTCCGGCGCGGGCCACTCGAGCTCGGAGCCGTAGGACGGTGGTGTCCGTGGCTGAGGACGAGGCGCCAAAGGCAAAACGGGCGTCGAGGAGGGCTGTAGCAAGGAAGACTAGGGCGGAGCATGAAGAGGAAGAAAAGGCGACACAAGGTATGTACAGTTTGCTTCCTTCGAGTCAATTTGCTTTGCTCTGTTTAATTTCCTGCCTGATGCAAATTTTGTTTGCTGCTGCCGGGGAATCAGGTGACGTCTCTCATGTGAAAGAAGCCGTGCGTGCGCCGGTTTCCTCAGACGAGGAAGCGGATGGTACTGAAGAGATGGAAGTGGCCATTGATGCTCAGAACGAGGAGCAAAACAAGCTAGTTGAGGACCAGACTCCGGAAGAGGAAGGTGAGACAGGTCCCATCGGTTGCAATTTTAAATTGATGTCTGTCAAATGTTTTCTTTAGCTGCAATGCCGCGAATTATGTGCCTGATTGTCTGATCTGAAATCGCAGGTGTAGTCGCGGAAGAAGAACCAGCACTGGAAGAAGATTGCATGGTTGATTCGTCAGTAGAAGAGCATTCACCAGTCGTCCTTGGTCTCGCTGAACAGGAAAGAAGCGACGCTTTCCAGAATGATGCTGAAGATACGGAAGTGGTGCCCATCGACAGTGAGGAGTTTGAAGTACCAACCTCTGTAGAGGTGCATCAGGGCGCAGCCAAAGCAATTGGTGAGCATGAAGAAATGGCTGCTGACATGGTGACCAATATCACAGATGTGTCTGTTGAAGATATGGCTGGTCATGCCAGTGAGGAGAATGAAGATTGCACGGTTGAAAAGAACTAGCAGTGGCAGAAGATGTTGATTCATCAGTACAAGAGCCGCTGGTCAATGTCCAGCCGTGTGAGGCCACAGAGGAGATTCATCATGCCGGTGGTTCAGAACTGGTGGCTGAGGTGCCCCTGGCAGTGCTGGAATCTGGCGAGGCCACAGAGGAAGGTGATTGCAGCAGCGATGTCGCTGAAGAGAGTGAAGAAGAATCACCGGTGGCAGAACATGTTGATTCATCAGTACAAGAGCCACTGGTCAATGTTCAGCAGTTCGAGGCCACCGAGCAGATTCATCTTGCCAGTGAAGATACAGAAATGGTGCCAGTGCTGGAATCCGGTGAGGCCAGAGAGGAAGGTTATTTCACCGGTGATGTCGGCTATGCCAGTGAGGAGATTGAAGTACCAGCCTCGGATGAGGTGCTTCAGAGCCCAGCCAAAGCAGTTGAGGAGATTGAAGTACCAACCTCTGATGAGGTGCTTCAGAGCCCAGCCAAAGCAGTTGAGCAGATTGAAGTACCAACATCTGATGAGGTGATTCAGAGCCCAGCTAAAGCAGTCGAGGAAAATGAAGATACGGCTGCTGATGAGGTGCCCCATAACACAGATGAGTATGTTGAAGAAGAGGCTATGGTGGCCACGGATGAGATGCCACAGGCAATGGACCAGGATGTTGTTGAAGTAGTCACTGTCGAAAACCTGTCGCAGGGCACAGTAACTGACATCGAGTGTGCAATCAAGGAGAGTGGTTTCACCGCTGACTTCATAGATGTATCCATGGAGGAGGAGGCAGCAGTGACCGCCGACGAGATGCCACTGAGCTTGGCCGCAATGGAAGAGAGTGTCAAGGAGGTCACCGTCGAGATCATGTCGCAAGCCACACTGACATGTGACGTCAAGGAGAGTGGTTTGAGCTGTGACCTTGCAAATGTGTCCGCTGAAGACAAGGAAGTGGTGGCAGCCGACGGTATGCCACAGAGCTCGGCCACAATGGATGAGGATGCTGAGGAAGTGGTCACCGTGGAGAACCTGTCGCAAGCCACTGTTACTGACGACGAAGGTGCAGTCAAGGAGACAAGTGGTGTCACCGATGAACCCATGGATGTGCTCGTTGAAGAGGAAGGAGTTGTGGCCACTGATGAGATACCACACAGCTCAGCCACAATGGACGAGGATGACGAGGATGTCGACAGCCTGTCGCATACCACCCTAACTGAAGAGGAGTGTGCAGTCAACGAGAGTGTTTTCAGCTGTGGCCTCGCAGTGTTGTCAGTTGACGAGGAGGCAGTGATGACCGCCGAGAGCTCAGCGACAATGAACAAGGATGTTGAGGAAGTGGCCACCGTCGACAATCTGTATCAGACCACAGTAGCAGATGACGAATGGGCAGTCACGGAGAGTGCTTTCACCGGTGCGTGCACACCGGTGGCCGACACTGCCAGAGATTTCAGTGATCAGATTGCATCGCCGTTTTCTGCAAATGTGTTTGAGTATGCCACCAAGTCCCTGTCCACGGAAGCAATGGTATCTGAACCTGTGGCATTGCACCAAGAGAATGAAGTGTTTAAGGAAGGGGGGAACGAACCTGAAGCAGCATCATTTGGCAGAATTATGCACAGTCCACTTAGCATAAGAAAGCTAAGGACGGCAGTGGCACAAGAGAACGAGGCTGACAGTGTGCCACCGTGTACCATAAGGAAGCTTAGGACCAGCCTCAATGAGAAGGTGGCAGTTCAGGGAGAGAATGAAGTGAAGAAAGGGAACCAGCCTGAAGCAGCATTTGGCAGATTTATGCATAGTCCACTCAGCATAAGGAAGCTAAGGACGTCAGTGGCACAAGAGATCGAGGCCGATAGCGTGGCACGGTGCCTTACCATAAGGAAGCCTAGGACCAACCTCAATGAGAAGGTGGCAGTTGAACCAATGGTAGCTGAACCTGCTGACGTCCCACTGTGTGTGTACGGTAGCAGCAGCGGTAAGAAGAATGCTTCTGAACCTGTGGCAGTTCAGCTAGAGAATGAAGTGAAGGAAGGAAACCAACCTGAAGCAGCATTTGGCGGAATTATGCATAGTCCACTTAGCATAAGGAAGCTAAGGATGGCAGTGGCACAAGAGATTGAGGCCGATAGTGTGCCACCGTGTACCATAAGGAAGCTCAGGACCAACCTAACTGAGAAGGTGGCAGTTCAGGGAGAGAATGAAGTGGAGGAAGGGAACCAATCTGAAGCATCATTTGACAGAATCATGCATAGTCCACTCAGCATAATGAAGCTAAGGACGGCAGTGGCACAAGAGATTGAGGCCGATAGTGTGCCACGGTGCCTTACCATAAGGAAGCCCAGGACCAACCCCAATGAGAAGGTGGCTGTGGCACAAGAGAACGAGGTGAAGGAAGGCGAGAAATCGTCGGTGCCACTGGATAAGCTCAGCCTAAGGAAGCTTAGAGTCAAGCTCAGGGAGACGCTGAATGCCCATAAGGTAACTACTGATGAACACCTCACCTCCATTCATGTTCTATTTTGTGTGTGATATTTATTGTGTTCTAATCTTGCCCCTAAAATGCAGAATGTGGAACCAAAAAGGGTGCCCCTCGGCAGGCTGGACGAGAACGCGTGTTGATTCGACACCAACGAGCAAACAGCAGATCGTATATCTCTGCACCAGACTTAACCAGGAGGAACTGCTAGCTTCCTAGCTCTGAACTCCAGCGTGACAGACTCGCAGGTTGTGAAACCATGGTTTCTCCAACCTCTTATCTAACTTGTATGTGTGTGTGTGTGTTACTTTGCATTGCCTGCAGACCATGAGGTTTGAGTGTATTTTTTAGTCACTTCTCATCGTAGTCAGCACACTAGCTCCTGTTTTGGCTAGTTAATTGTGAGTGGTTTGTTGGTGTTCTAAACTTGTGACAGTTGAATGTCATAGCAGATTTGCCTGTTAAATATTTACGTCACTGCCTGTTGTTTTGCTGATTTATAAGTGCTCAGTTAGTACCGTGTGTAGCTGTTTCAAAATCCATCGATTACTTGTTCAAAAACACAGCCTTGTTTATAATTGCTCTGTCACCGCCTGTTATTTTGCTGATTTATAAGTGTTCTGAACTTGTGATCGATGTTGTAGCAGATTTGCCTTAGCTGTAATTTGCCAGTTAAATATGTACGTCACCGGCTGTTGTTTTACTGATTTATAAGTGCTCTGTTAGTGCCGCCCTGAGTCGCTATCCTCACTGTACTGTCAAACACAGTTTTGCAACGACAAGTTCAGTAATTCCATAAGAAGGTTTGATTCGGAACCTTGTGCAAAAATTATACTTTGCATACTAATAAACTAGACACCGTTATACAAAACAATATTTTTACCATCTCTGGAATGAATATCGTCAACACAGCATTCTCACTGAAAAGATGCCACAGCAGTGTCAACTGCCACACCATTTTTATTCAGAAATGCTTTCCTAGAAGACGGGTCTAGACCACACAAAGACTCTCCGCACGAGCCACGTTGATCAAACACCATCCAAGTGAAATTCAGTCACGTTGGATTCCAGTCCCTGTCAACAAAGACTCTCAGCACACAAAGACTCAGAGCACGAGCCACGTTGATCAAACACCGTCCAAATAAAATTCAGTCACGTTGGATTCAAGTCCCTGTCAACTCTCTCAAAAAAAAAGTCCCTGTCAACAATGAATGCCTGACCCAGACTGGTCTCAAACCAAAAATAACCCCAAAAAGACCATAGCCATGAACATTTTAGCTACATGTTTATGTCAAAGCTGATTTGAACGTTCTGCTCGTGACTCATTGCGTGTTCATTAGCTGTGATGTATGGGTGTTTTTTCTTTCATCCGAACACTAGTTCTGATCAGGAATTCAGGGTTCAAGTTTTGTTAGTGCTCTGCCTGTGTCAAGACCATAAATTACACACTCATGCTAGTGTGTTTCTAATTGATCAGCATAGCATAACCTAAATGGGATTGGCAGATACATCACAAGTTCATCGAGAAAGGTTGCTCTTCTAGGACTGCTTTAAAAAACAGATACCATTGACCACATTTAGAAATTTCTGGGTGGATATACAATACGAATAAGTACTTCCTCCGTCTCAAAATAGATGTCTCAAATTTGTCAAAATTTGGATGAATCTAGACACTATTTAGTATATAGATTTATCTAAATTTTGAAAAATCTAAGACATCTATTTTGAGACGGAGGGAGTATGAATCCAGCATGACTGACGATATTGAGGCTGTCCAGCATACCTGGACCATGAACAGGCGAAAAGCTGTCCGACTGACCATTCAACATTCAGAGCATGAGACAAAAGACAACAATTCAGTCTCAAGCTACTCCTCAAGTCCCTGTCAATACTGACTGTGTGACAAAAGACAGGTCTCAAACCAACCCCAGTAGAGGCAAGATCTTGAAAGGAAAACGAAATGGATCGGAAGATTTTCAATTTGCAGCATCAAAGCTCGGAAACAGACACTCACCCATACTAATTTCTGAGTGGTCGGTTGAACGTTTATAATAGTGGCTGTAGCTGCTTAGTAATCTGTTTGCTTAGCTGTTTAGGAGGTGCGGTGTAAGTGCCCTATCGCTTTGTCGAATCTATCAATGGCATTCATGCGAGTGTTAATAATTTGATAATTAAGACACGTTCTTGCAGAAGCAAATAAAACCAATTTTTGTACTATCTGCAATGGCTAGACAACTGTTGCTCTTCTCCCACTATTTTCAGAACAAATATCATGGAAGGATTCAGAAGATTCTGAGTGCAGAAGACACGGCAAAATATTTACCTGACGGACATACAGAGCCATCCAAAACTAAACTTTTACACCCTTCGAAATGAATCTAAATCCTGGACACCCATCGAAATGAAGCATGGATTTACATCACTGTCGACGTACGTCCATATTTATTTTTAGAAATGCTACCTCGCAGATGGGTCTCGACCACACAGCAATTCAGAGCATGAGACACGCTCATCAAGCGCTGCTCAGATAAAATTCAGTCACATTGTATTCAAGCCCCTGTCAATGCTGAATGTCTGGCAGAGACGTGGAGTGGTATGCTAGTATCTGAGTGGTTTGTTAGTGCTCTGCACATGTATCCTGTTCTGAACTTGTTGAGATTTCTGAGTGATTTTGTCAGTGGTTCTGCCCGATCTGTTCAGATATCACTATCCGTTATTTTAGTTGAGATTTCTGAGTGGTTTTCTCAGTGTTCTGACCTTATGTCAGTCTAATGTTTAAATTGTAGTGTTTGCAGCTGAGTTGCACGATCTGTTCACGTCTCATTTGTTTAGCTGATTCAAGAGTATTGTGTTAGTGTTGTCTCGCTGTACATCCATTACATATTCATGACAGTTTGTAATTGGGTTGCACACTTGCACGAGACACATGCTCATTGTATTGGCAACTAAGAACTTAGCAATGAAGTTCACTGAACTCCGTCAAAGAAATGCCGGTCGCTTTCCACTAGTACTTTTTTAACAGATGGGTTCAGAAACTTCTGAGTGCAGATCACAGGAGTAATTTTAACGGGTGGATATGCAGATTCAACCCTAACTAAACTGAAAGCCGCAGGTTCCTTACTAACCAACCCTCTTAAGTCTAAACTGAGAGCCAAAGTGGGAATTCGTGTTTCTCCCCCAAGAATCTGAATCATGTATGCCCGTATGAATCCACATCAGTGTCGACGTCGAGGCGCCCCCAACACCACACTGCTCTTCTTTTCAGAAATGCTGCCCGGCAGATGGGCCTCGACCGCACAAGAATTCATAGCAGGAGACACGTTGATCACACGCCGGCCAGAAGCAATTCAGGCACAAGGTATAAATTCAGGTCACTGTCTCCACTGAATGCCTGAGAGGGACTATTCTGAAACCGAAACCAACCCCAAAAGAGCGTACGTAGCCAAGAGCATGGATTTGCAACACCTGTAATAATACATACTGGTTTAAGACATGAATATAGCATCATTGTCATCATCATCACCACACATCTTCTGCTCGATCTTATTCCAGGCAGCAACACCACATTACTACTACACGTCCTGGTGGCTGCCATGTCTGTACTATAGCACAAGCACACTAGAGATGATGATCAAGCAGTAGGTATAAGCGAATGAGCCCAGCTAAAGAGAGTGATAGAGTCGCGGTGCTAGGCTCGTTCGTCGCCTTGGCGCGATCAGGCGACCGGGGGCGGCTTCTCGACGTCCTCGAGCGGGCGGAACCACACCTTCTGGTCCAGCACCGAGCCGCCGGTACCATTCGCGGCGGCGGCCACCGGCGCGCCGGCGGCGACGAGCTTGCCGTCCACCACCGCGGGGCCGAAGACGCCGGTGGTCGGGTGCGGGCCCCAGTACTTGTCGGGGCGGTCGGGCCCGCCGATCACATCGTCCGGCACGAAGGCCGGGCGCACCTGCTCGTCCACGTTCTTGTCGTAGGCCGAGGCGTGCACCGCCCTCCTGCGAAGAAAAAACAGCCGGGGTGTTAATGGGGTTTGTTGCACTGCTTAGCTTGAAATGGTTCCACGCTGACTTGACAGTAACGCATCATCAACAACATAAACCTACTAGTATCTGACATTGATGAGGAAACGTTCTGCTCGTAATAGCGACACAAAACCTGTCCATGTGCCGTTCAAGTTTCTTTTCCCCTTTACCTTTTCTTTAGTTTGTACTACTTTGTACCGGCAAATTAAGGATAGTACTAATCACTGGATTCCCCTGAGGCCCTGATCTTGTGGGCGGCACACAAGTTTGGTGGGTGGCGGAGACGGCAAGTTGTTGAAGTTTATGCAAAGAGTGCCGGTCACTTGTCCACCATTTTCTTTTCTAGTCTGGCACGCACACACATAGTCTATGTAGCAGGCATGAAGCATGCCGTGTGAGCTAAACTCGGGCACATCAGCTTACCCATTTATTTACACATTTAGTTGATCATATATTTCTGCATACTCCAAGGTGACACAGAAAGTCGAGACTGCCCACACGGACTCCACCGAAGATCCCCGTGCTCCCCCTCTCGCTCTCGGTCGTCGGTACTGCTGGGATGAGCACGAACGACGGGAGAACGTGGAGCGGCACGACTGCCAACGCAGGGTGGGGGCGTCGGTGGGTGGATCTGGATAAGACCGAAGGCGGCACCCACCAGTCCAAGCGAGCAGTAGGGTCCCGATGGACGGCTCAGATCGATAAAACAGAAGAGCGTGACACGGTGCTGGAAAAGGGCCCCGTACGGGCCAGATCCGAAAGGACGGCTGCTGGGCCCGGCCCGGCCCCGTAAGGCTCATGCCTGCAAAGGACTCAGGGCCCACCGTCAGACCCACCTCCCGCTGTCCGTCACCCGCACCCACCCCACCTGTCTCTTGGACCTGGAGTAAAACCCAAGGAGAGCCTGCGGGTGGGGCACGTCACGGCGGCAACCGGAGCGACGACAACTACCGCGCACCAAACCTATCCGCCTCACTCGCACCTTGTCGTGAAAAAAACAATCTAGCTGAAAGCGAAACGGAACGTCCGGCTCTCCCCATTCGTCGGGGCAGCGCGTACTGTGTGACCTGTGACAAATATCCTCCCACTGTTTTCTTCATCTTCTTCGTGTGTGTGTGGGTGGGCGCGTCAGGCTCTAGTACTACCGAGTTTGACAGGAAGGAGCAAGACAAATAGTGGTATCTCCATGGATCTGCCCCGATAGGGAGTTCTCCTGCCTTGCAGGGAGTTCTAGTTTTAGTTTACTGGTGGTGACAAACAGGCGGCAGGAGATTTAGACAAGGCTGGCGATATCTCCAAAGCCAATCGGCGAGGGCGACACCTTGATCTTGACCATGGAAATTAAAGAGGCGACATTTTCCATGTTTTTTTTCTTCACAAAACCTGTTCTAGCATGATGGTACTACTAGTACCAACAGATCAAATCCGCAACACCGCTTCACAAGGAAGGATTTTATGCCGAATCAGAGCATAATAATCACAAAAGAAGATACGAGTAGGTAGCCACGGCAGGCAAAAGGCATGCTAAAAGGACACTTACAGCAGATCCCCACAAGAACAAGATCTTGAGAGGCAGCGTAGCGTAGCTAGTCCTAATTAATGAGCACACAAATACTCTGTTTTTCTTTCTTTCTTGGCAATCGCAAGTGTATCAGCACTCAGCAGGCTCACACAGGCAGTATGTGAGCATACCTCGGGGAGGCGGACTTGCCGCTGCCGGCGAGGACGCGCGCGACGAGGTTTCCAGCGATCCGCCCCTTGGAGCCAGCCACTGCGGCCATGCAAAGGTCGGTCGAGACGAGAGGTGGGAGAAAGGTGGGAGAGGGGGCAGGTGCCGCGAGATGTGCTTGGGGAGGAGAAAGGAGGTGGGTTTTCAGTTGAGAGAATTCCACCGCTCCGCGGCTACTTTTATAGGCGGACTTGCCGTTGCCGGCTGCTGAGGCGCAGCGAATATGATGCCGGTAGCGCTATCCGTCTAGAAGGAATTGGGGGAGCTACGGCTATTGGGAACCAACACAGCTCTGACGGCAACGTCGCTAATTGTGGTGGTTAGCCTGTTAGCTACCAGTCAATTACTTGCGCACTGGTGCACACACAAGCCTAGCAGCATTCTTCAGACGGCCAACGGCGTCGCTGTCAGTGATGGAATTATTGGGGGGACTTGATATGTATGGGGAATGCTTCGTGCACCATATATTCCGTTCGAATTCATGCCAAAATTTCCATGTCAGAGTGTCATGTGTTTTGCGTATAACTCGTGCGAAAATTTACAACCACGCTGAATAAAGTTTGTGCAGCGATATAGGTGCGAACAGTCTAGCCTCAGATTTTTTTAGCCTCGACACTAAGTTACAAGAGTAGTATTACAAACACACGAGACACACACCACACTCAACAACGCGCACACACACACACCCTATGCACCTGCAACAACTACACCTACAGCTCAGAACGCACGCCATTTAAGAGACTTTCGAAGCCGCTGACTCCGTAAACGCCGGGTACGTCGTCCTCCCTGTGGTCCAAAGCGTGCTGAGATAAACATTGTTCAACACCACAAATTCGTCTCCGTGGAAAATCGAACCTGGGTGGGTTGGGTGGTCACTGCCAGCCCCAACCATTGAGCCACAAGCTCATCTGCTAACCAAGCCATGTTCAGAAATCAGAACACATACTCTGCTAGTATCCTAGGTTGCATCTATCGAAATCAGCATAAACTGAGAAAAAATGCATAAAGTTGAGAAAAGGCAGCACTATTCGGGGTCTAATATGGTCAATCATCTTAATATGGTGATTTGTTTAATTTTGGCAATTAGGGCGAAGGAGGGGTAAAGTAAAGTTTACTTTTTATTAGAGCAAGTCTATCAGTTCTTCTAAATTTGTTCCCCTATATCTTAAAATCTTGGACTTTCCTAAAATATTCTCGCCTAAAAATTGTCCGACTCCAGCAGTTACCCCTAAAGATCTCCCATATTCTGTATTTTAAGAATTTTCTATAACTATCATTTGAAAATGAATGGCTACCATGCTAGGAAAGGAGCTCTCTAGTTCCCTATAGATGAGGAGTTGGGAAAAGAATAGGAGAGTCTGAAGAATAGGGAATCGGAAGCCTGGAAAGTCCTTTTTCTAGTTTTTCCTAAAACGCTATAGAGAAGATGATAAGGAACTTGGACTTGCTCTTATCTTTTCTTCGATAGATCCTCAAGGTCAAGGACATGACTAGTGGCATACAAACATTTCCTTCACGTGATTTGACCATGAGGATGATGCAAAGAAAACTAACAAGAACTTGGGAAATGCATATATTCCCTAGCTCGTATCTCAGAGAAATCGGTTCGTCTGCTCACTCATGCAGTGCATTCTCTTTCTCCAACATGCAGCCTGCATCCTCTCTCTCTCTCTCTCTCTCTCTCTCTCTCTAGTAGCGTCTTTGTGTATGCTTATCCCCTGCTAATGCCGCCCTCCATGCCCCGCCGTTATCACATCCTCCATGTGGTAGCACACTCCTCTGTCCCAGTACCCTATTGTTGTGTGCCTCGAGTGGAGGTCTAGCTTGCCATGGACAAGACGATGGTAGACTTTGGAGCATGAGGCACGAAATTCGAGCTCCATTTAGGAGTCGGTCTTGAAAATTATGGGCTAGGACTAGGATGGTATGAGGAGCACCCTATTTGGCTCCGACGAGCCTATGATTTGTCGAATTTCATGGCATCTAGTTTGAATCGGCGTAGGTTTCAATCCGTCATTGTTGATGTGGGACATTAGTGATGTCGGTATTTTTTATGTTACCTATAGTGTTCCGACTTGTTGGAAGCACATATGAAATTTGTTACATGCATGTTGTGTCATGTTGCAATGAGTTTTAGGCATATGAAGCACTTAGGATTTTTTTTTAACAATTGGGGCATACATGAGCACTTAGGATTTTTTTTTAACTTGTACCTTAACAATTGGGGCATACATGAACACTTAGGATTTTTTTAACAATTGGGGCATACATGAACACTTAGGATTTTTTTAACAATTGGGGCATACATGAACACTTAGGATTTTTTTTAACTTGTACCTTAACAATTGGGGTATACATGAGCACTTAGGATTTTTTTTTTATTGTGAGTATGTGCTTTCAATGTTATACTATTAACTTTGATTGGCAACGAGGCCACTGGAAAAAATATCACACATGTTGCATTCAAACAATAAAATGTTATGCGGAACATTTAGCGCTATGATGATCTATGATTCCAAATTTACAATTCAACTGGGTCAAACGGTTGTGCAGGCGGCAGATGGGAGCTCCCCCGCACGACCAACTCGCCTAGCAATGTTCAAATTATAAATTATTACATATACAATATAAATGCAACGATAATGCGAATGGGTGGATGTTGATCTCGCAACTATAGTAATATGGCAGAAGCAGAGCGATGCAATCTTTCATGTTAGCTGTTCCGTACTACCTTCATCTCGCACACGGATTTGATCAAGCTGATCGTACCTACCAATTGATATTTTCTAGTCTAGTGCCGCCTCCCTGGCTCTGTAGTAATACAAGTGTGTCGGTACAAGATTGTTTTTAAAATCAAGAAAGGAACCCAAATCTCGCAAGAGCTCCTCGGACTACTTGATTAGCGATCGAGAAGCAGATCTGGTCTCCTTCGCTCCGAGCCTACATGCACTTGGTGCAGGCAGTGTGTCCTGTGTGGGGTAGCATCTAGTAGGATAATCTTGTATTGGCATCGGAATATTCCAGATCTAAGATCCGGATTAAGAGCCGACGAGCACCGGATGCTACGATCGGGCCAGCGTGCCCGCGTGTGCATTGTTTTGTTCCCTAGTCGCTGAGCACGGACCTGCCACACCCAGGCCTCGTGTGCGTACGGAAGGAAGGACGCCATGGATGGAAACGACACGGATGGGTCTGTGTAACGTGGGGCGCATGAATTTTCAGCGGATTGGCTAGCACTGTGACTCGATCTTCATATCTCTATTACTAGCTCCGTTCCGGTTTATAAGATAAATACTTAATTTAAAAAATAGTTTGGTCGTAAATTTGGTCAATAAAGTATAAACTATATTTATTAAAAAATAAATATTTAAAATACGCTTTCAATGATATAATTTTTTTGACATATGATTCATATATTATTGACTAAATTTATGGTCAAACTATTTTTTTAAATACGTATTTGCCTTGTAAACCAGAATGGAGGTATTTCTCAGTACATCCCCTACTTGGATTAATTAATCCAATCAACAATCTACATAACCTGTTACATCTAAAATAAATGTACTCCCTCCGTTCACAAATAAGTGTACATCTAGCACTTAAAATTTGTCCAAAAAGAGTGTACATCTATAATACCAAGACACTCAATAAATACAATTAGCTCCTCGTAATCACTCCCACACCTGATCCTCCAATCTCTATTCTTTTCCTCCATATCATCCACCAATCCTCATTTTTCTCTTTTCTTGATAATTGATAAAGCCTCATGAAAAAAGAGAACTAATTTGTCTAGTATTTCCTAGATGTACACTTATTTACCGACGGAGTGAGTATCTAGTCATGTTTTAGTGCTAGATACATCAATTTCAACAACGACAACTAATATGGATCAGAGAGAGTATTTGTTTTACAAATATTAAAACATCTTATATTTTTAAACGGAATCAATAGTTTTTAATAAGAACAAAATTGCCACAAGACCATGGAATAAGTGAGAGAAGAGCGATAATATAAAAATATCATGCACATATCGTGTATATGCACTGGATCACACGAAGATCATGACCAGGAAGGAGATCAGGATCGAGCAGCTCGTCAACCGAAGCCACATTTTATTGCTAGTAGTACTAGCTGTGATCTTAGCATATCTCAACCAGATCAGCTGCCCCATGTACTTTATGTACGCGCGCCAATTAAAATCGACTGCAAGCGTGAGAGCTCTTGAATTCCAATTGCACACGTACGGGCGGCAAAGCGCATCGCTGTCCGTGACAGGCTGCGTCTTGGGGATTCCATCAGCGTTGGACCGGCTGAATTCACAGATTCCTTCGGAGCCAAGTTTTTCTTTTTACCAGTTCACGGAACAAAGAGTTTTTTTTTCTTTTGCGAAAAAGAGAGCTTTGTTACATTCGTCAAATATCTCTAGTTTCTAACCTGACGTGCCAACCAATTGTCGTGCAAATTGCTACGTACTACTATTTTTAAATTCGAACCTTGCTTTCAAGATTTTCGTCGAGGTGAAAACGAAATGGCGAATGGACGTATATCTGGTTTTGACAAGAAGGCCCGCACAAGAAAACCAACAAGGACTTTCGAAGTGAAATGACAAAAATGTCTTGGTTGGAAAGTGTTACATGTAGTAATAAAATATCAATATACCTTTGTGTTTTAGTTATAGCTAGGGTCGAGCTTTGTAAGGTTTAACCAAATACATAGATGAAACTATATTTCATGATCATCATTCTAACAATAATAATCTGATAATGAAGATTTGATTTTTTTTATATAAACTTGGTGAACCTTACTCAAGTTTGATTTTGCCTAAAACTAAAATACGGTGTAATAAGGGTACTATTAATCATGTAGTGACGTATGTTGACATCACTAGAATTACAGAATCTAAAGCACCACGAGTGAGATAAAATACATACTGTACTAGTAAATGGCAATTGCTCTTAGAGAGGTGAACTCGAGATAAATGCATTTTTCTCTCTAAGAAAACTAGGAAAAACGTGGACACACACACACACGCATATATGCACACTCATATAATTGATGTTGGAAAGTGGAAGAATTGAGCCTAAAAGGCTTAAAAGAAAGAAAGAAAAGATTTCAACACAAGCACCTCGCCATTGACGGAAGTGTATCCTCCTAGTAGAAAATATTCCACACTAATAAAACACACAAGGCATCAATTATTAGATACTCTAGTTCTAGACCGAGCAAATAATCTTTTCACGCCCCTGCGTCACCATCCTAGCGGCGGCGGGTGGAACCCTAATCCCCACCGTCGTCGCCCCCTACTGCTATCTCGCGTCCTTGTTGTCACCGGACGAAGGGGCTGGGCAAAGCCCATGCTCGAACGGGTGGTGGGGCTTTTGCTCTTCTCGCGAGGGCCCTCGGCCTCTCGCAAGATAGCCCTGCGTGAAGCGGGCGCGCCCCGCAGCTCGGCGTCGTAGCTGGTGGTGGTGCTCGCGGTGGGAGGCTACAAGTTGCCGGAGCGGCGGCTTCGAGGTAGGCCGTGGGCTGCCGAGGATGAAGGAGCCAGATGGGCTTGTGCGGGCCTTCCCTTGGTCGCATTCTGCGGAGGGCTTCCATGGTGGCTCTGTTACGGAGGCGGCGGTGCCCGAAGTTGCTTCCCTTGTGGTGTCAGTGACCCGGTTCGATTGGATCTAACCATATCAGTCTTGTTCCTCGCGTTTTGGGTGGCTTCTGCGGTGGTATTGTGGACTTTGTTCTCCTCCGTCGGCAACCAACTACTCCTGCGGTTGTGGTTCAAGCCGACAGTTCTCTTTGTCTCGCAGGGTGTGTCCATTGGCTTGGGTGAAAACCCTGCTCAGTTCTTCTGATGTTGACCACGGTGACACTTGCGGGTGTCATTTCCCTCGTTTGAGGCGTGTTCTTGGGGTTTGGCCGTTCTTCCCCTCGATGCTAGGGGAATCACTAGGTCTGCCTTGTCGGACCGGACAACGGCGGCGTGTTCACGCCGTTTCCCTTCTTGAAGGCATTGCTTAGGCTACTACTCAAGTTCTGAATCCCCGGGGACGCTATGCACGTCATCGCCAACACTCTCTTATCGACTCCTCCTAAGTTCGGCCAAACCCTGCTATTTGCTCACTTTATCTTCTAGGTTCATGTAGTGGTACGTTAGTCTGGCAACCTCGGTGTATGGTCGTGTATGGAGTGTTTGGCGTCGGCTATGACGCGGTCCAGAGCCTGTGTCCTGCCTCCCTCGCGATTCTTGGCTCGAGGTTGGACAAGGTGGGTTTGTCGTCGATGTTGTTGTAGGAGTGTGTTATAAGCCGAAAGATAAGTGTGGTGTTGTAGCCATTCTATATGGTGTTATTGTCAACTTAATGTAAAGACGCGCACTCCATTATGGTTTTCTTGAAGAAAAAAATTAGTGATACGAGGGAGGTTGGTAGGTACAATTGCGAGAAAACATGATAACAAACAAATTAAATACTACCACTTAAGAGAATGACGTGACTGAGAACTTCACAAAGTATCTGAATTGCCATTGATGAAATCCATGTAAGCACGTTAGTCATGTACTCCTACATTTATTCAATTTCCGAGTGGTGCTTCCACACGTATATATGCAAACATTGAGATGTCCCTTTCGTATGCACTTTTTTAAAATCGTAAATTCAATTATAAAACCAGGCGGCCAATTTATGCTGTGCATTCTCCAATTCCCTTCTACACTAATAAAACACACAAGGTGTCAATTGTTTGAAACTAGGGAGATTGGTAGGTAGAATCACAATTCTAACCATAATACCAATAACAAAAAGGCAAATTTAGCCAAAAGATAATGATTTTTTTATACCTCCAATCAAGGTTGTCATCTCCTATAGTTCTTTTTTTATTTTACGGTAGTAGTCATTCAACTTTGACAATCCAACATTGATTAGTTCAATGTGAGCCTTCCCCACCGTATTTGCATCAAAGAAATATTGATTAGTTTCATCTGAGGTGAGAATAAAATATGAAAATGGTCTTATGTAATTGAAATTTAAGAAACCATGGAAAAACTTACACGTAGAACATCCATGCCCCATCATTAAAATTACAAAAGCAAACAAAAAAAACAAGATAAATATCAATAACAAACCGAAGTGCAATTGCAAACAAAGGTACGTATGCTCCGAAAATAGAATTACGAGAAAACATGAAAACAAACAAATACTAAGAGAATGACGTGACTGAGAACTTCATAAAGTATCTGAATTGCCATTGATGAAATCCATGTAAGCACGTTAGTCATGTACTACATTTATTCAATTTCCTAGTGGTGCTTCCACACGTATATATGCAAACATTGAGATGTCCCTTTCGTATGCACTTTTTTAAAATCGTAAATTCAATTATAAAACCAGGCGGCCAAAGACTAAAGTGACAGTGATCCTTCCATGATCTGGTCTTTCCTCCCCGGCGCTTTAGCTTGTAGTACTTGGGGGAGTACGTACGTCCTGCGTGGGGGCGGCACTAGCTAAGCAGCATAATACTATTGGGATCCGAATATGCCACTTCCTAAGATGCGGATTAAGATTAAGCACCACCCAGTCACGGGCTGCTAGCTAGCATCAGCCGTGCTGCAACCCTGGTTGCATAATTCTTCGGTCGCTCAACGTGCACGAGACCTGCCGGTCCAGTCCAGCCGTCGTACGCGTGAACACGGAAAAGAGTGACGCCACGGATAGAGAAAAGTCCAAAATAAACCTTGATCTCGTAGGCGTTAGCTAAATTAAACCCTAAACTTTGAAACCCGGAAATTGACACTCTGAACAATCAAATTCCGGTCTATTTTCAACCCTAGGTCTGTTTGGCGCACCATGGAAAGCAACAGACCAGACCAGGATAATATGTTTGTGTCACTGACAATAAGGACCCACTGGTTAGGGATTTGATATATACGGAACCGGTATTTCCCCGTACCCATGACTTCGTCTTCTACCTCGGTCTAGCGCATGGAGGCTACAGGAATAACTCGCCGCCGGCGGTAGGGGGCACGTCGAGGAAGACCGACGACCAAGGATAAATCCCCGAGGCCCGCCACTTCTAGGTAGAGTACTGGCGCGGACAGGGACGACTTCTGCGAGCTGCTGTAGATCTTGCCCATACGGCAATGGCGCCTGCTTCCTGGAAACGATCTCTTTGGGCATGCTCCGCCGGTGATGCTCGGGATGGGTGGCTATCTCTCTTCCGCATTTGGTCGAGCACCTCGTATGCAACGGATGGTTCTTCCTTTCTGACGTGGCATGGTGGATGTAAGTGGGGCCCGTCGACGTCCATGACTGCGGAGCAACGGCGGCAGCTGCGCCAGCGTGGAGGCAGAGCAGGGATGCACGGGTCCTGGCGTACGCGCTGATGTATAGTAGGGCGGGAGACGGCCCTACATTGGTGCTTCGCGTGAGCCCTTGGCAGGACATGGTGCCCAGAGCAGCAGGAAGACGCTGGGCGATCGATCCAACACCAGCCGCAGTGCTCGATTAATTTTCGTACTAGCTAAATTGAAATTGAAGACTAGTTCGTCCGCTGCTTTTGCTTTGTACTTTTTCTTTTGCTAAATTGGTATCGAAGAGTGGAAAGATAATGTGATAGGTGGACCTAAATTGTCAGTGAGAGCAAGGAATTTTTCCATTTCAGAATTATTTTATTTTTATGTGTAAAATATGTAGGGGTCCGGGATTGACCGGGATTTCATACTTCCGGGATTCAAAGTTTAGTGTTTGATTTAGCTAACGTCTATGAATTCAAGGTTTGTTTTGAACTTTTCTCCCACGGATAACAGCGACGCGTGGGTGCATGGGAAACGAGTCGTGGAAATGGATAACAGCGACACGGGTGCATGCGTAACGTGGGGGCGCGTGATTATTCAACGAGTCTGCTACTAGCAAGTTCGTGGACCGGTGGTCTTGATTTTTCAGATCTCTCTCTCTCTTGCTTCCATGCCCAAGGAATGGATTTTAGTTCAAAAAAAAAGGAATGGATTTTAAATTGATCAAACTTGCAGACAATTGATTTTTTTTTTCCTTTGAGCCTGTCTGCGAAGCGTTCGCCTCCAAGTTTCTCGCATCGTCCTCGTCATCCTACCTATCTGCTGCAGCAGCGGCAGCGGCAGCCGTTGGTTTGATCCGTTGGAAAATTCGCGCTCACATTTGCAGGCAAGCCTGATTGGTGGCACCGTACCGGCTGGATGGATAGACGGATAGATACGCGCCGGCCGTCCATGACAGGTCGCGCACGCACGCACGCACACGTCCACTTCGCTCGTCGCGTCACGCGCGCGGCCGGGCAGTTGCAGCCGCCGTTTCATTTCGTGCAGATAGACGATGCCACCAATGAGGCAGGCTCCATCCTCCGGAAGCAATGCAACGGCGTGTCGTGTCGTGTCGACCCTGGACGACGGTTTCCCGAGAGAGACGGCCGGGGCGTGAGTGCGTGACAAGTTGCCGCTTGCGCCCATGCCTGGCGTGTCTGTTTGCTGGAAGGTGGAAGCGAATCCCGTTCCGGATGGGGTGGCTTTGCTTGGGGCGGCGTGGCCGCGCGCGACGTACGTGTCCGCGCTTGGAGGAGCTGTGCGCCCTCGTCTCGAGTACCGAGTACCGACCTCCCCCGGCCCCGCCGCGTGCGGTGCGACGGGACGGGATTGGATGGGATGATGGCAGCGGAACCAGATGCGATTTGCACGGGAAACGGCTGGGCCGCCCCCTACGTCGTCCCCCGATCGATCATACTCGAGGCCGGTGCGAACCGGGCTTATTAACACCTCCCGGAAATATTTTAACCCGCGAAGATCGGGCATGCAACATGGGAGAGGCCGGAGAGCGACCGAGCGAATCCCATCTTTCGGATCGCTGATCCGGTACGGCTCCTCTCCTCCGCCTTCCCAAACGTACGATCGTCCTTGCCCGTCCAGCGGAATCACTTCTTCTTCTAGTCTAGTGGGAAAAAAATGGACAGGCAGATGGATGGCAGACAACGGAAACAGGCGCCCTTCGCCGTCTCCGCGAGAATCAGTTCCTCTGCTGGAAACCATCCGCTTGTTTAGCCAACCATCACAAAGCGGCCGGGTATCCTACCACTCGATCGGTGCAGGCAGTGGCACGTCGCGTTCAGTCCGTGCGTGTGCGCAGCTAGCCGACACATCCACCGGTCCTGCCGTGCGGTGCCGTACGTGACACAATCGGTTCAGGACGACGGGTCCCCGTCTTCGGCCAAGTTGTAGTAGTAGAGCAGTAGATGATACCTCCAGCAAGATGCGACCGTGTAGTGTGGTGCGCTCCGAAAAAAAGAAGATAAGATAGGCGACGGGAGTGACCTGTCGCTCTGTCACCCGCGCCAGACCCATTTTTTCCACGATCGAGCTGAGTCGCACGAAGAAAACGAAGGAACGAGGAAAAGACCACCGAGGAATGACCTTTTGCTACGTACTGGTATTGGTCTGGACTTTGGACGGTGCGATAAAAAAACTATGCATGCCGCGGTGCAACCGTCCATGACCATGACCATGACCTGGCCATGCACGTCTCACCGGGAGAGCTTTCTCTGCAAAGTGAACTTCAGATCGCTCCGCGTTTCGTTACTTCAGAATTCAGATAGACTCGTCGCGGTTGTGTCATCCGCGACCCGTTTTGTCTGAATCGCACGGGGGAGAGAAGACCATTTCGCTACTGGTCTGTGTCAGAGCCCAAACGAGTTCAGAAGAGAAGGGATTTGTGCAACACTGCTCAACTCATTTACTGAAGTGATACACATATATAGTCGTACAACAGAGGGACGTGACTAACTAACTCAGGCATGCAAGCCTTAAGAATAGGTCTAACACTAGGTCCACTAACTGTACACACGTTCTGCTAACAGTCTGGTGTTTGGACGGTAAGATAAACTACTGCCAAGTGCCACCGTCCATGACGAGGCCTTGCACACGTCTGACTCTCTGGAATTCCGAACGAAAAGGTAAACTGTGGATCGCACCACGTTTTGTTGCTTTAGAGTTCCATTCACACACACGTCCTCTGTTCAAATTTCTCTGTGTAGACAAGGGTCCAGCAGAGTTGCGGGTGCATTAGATGGGCCGCCACAGCTGAGTTGGTGAGCTACAGATTTGGCAAATGCTATATGCAGCTCATAGCGGCGCAAGCGCTAGTGTTTAAGCCTAGCCATACCTGACCAACAAGGCATGCTTCCGTGGGCCGGCACGCAGGCACACGTACGTGGCACGGCATGGGCTGTGCTTGGGGCTTGAGGTGAAGCCCACGTGCCGGCACGACACGGCACGATAAGTTTTTTTGTTTATTTATATATTTATCTTATATATACCTATTTTGTAAAAATAATAATTAAAAAATAGCCTAAAAAGGACAACCTGAGACTCATCTGACGTGCCTAACATGTCATGGGCCGGCCCGTTTACTTAAGGGGCCATGCCAGGCCTCGAGGCCGAGCCCATGTGCTTACGGCAAGACGCAGCCATTAGCTTAACGCGATGCGCGTGTCATGCCGTGCACCTGTAAGAGATAGGTGGGCGGTCGTTATTAGGTATGGGCCTAGCCCTAGTTAGGTCGCAAGGTCTTTTTTCATTTTTTTGACTTGTTTTCGGCTTGTTTGGTTTGGTTTTTTCTTTATGTTAGGCTTAGTTTTCGTTTTTCTATTATGGTTTACTTGATTTGTTTTTTGCAAAATCTTTGGAATTGAGATATGTTATAAATTTGAAAAGGTTAAAATTCAAAATGTTTATATTTTATAAAAAATAGTTTTGACAAAATGTTTTGAATTTAAACATGTTTAGATTTCAAATAAATGACTAGGTTTCAAAATTATTTAGATTCAAAAAATGTTCTAACACCAAAAGATATAGATTTGATTTTTACAAAATATTCAAATATTCAAAAAATGGATTTTCAAAACAGTTTACATTAGGAAACAAATTTCAAAAAATGCAAAAAAGAAGCAGAAAATAATAAAAAACAAAAGGAAAAAAAGAAACACACAAAGGGAAAAGTACCTGACGGGTCGCGGCCCAGCTGATCGTCGCATGCGCGTGACACCACCATATGGCGCCAGGAGGTTCTATCGGTCGCCTTAAGCGGCACTACCCAACACATTGCACGCACACACCCTCCTCTCCCCTGATCTTGGGTTGCGCCCAACACGTGTCTCTCGCACGTGCCCGGTCGTATTCTTCCTTCGTCGTCTGATCGTCTTCTTTCTCTGTTGTCCTTCCGTTGTCTACTTTTTCTGCCTTTCTCGCACACGTCCTCTATAGGATTCGTTGCATGAAAAACAAAAAAAATTTATCGAATGAACATGCAAAACCAAGATCAAATCTATGGCAAAGCCAATATCTAATCTACAAAAAATTCCATTGCCTTGACTTGATTTTTGATCTTGTCGAAACGATCACGGCGGGATTCATTCTTGAATCGTATCCCCATGCGTTCCTGAGCTACAACCCGAGAAGAACTAGCGGCGAGAAACGGCACGCCTCCTCGTGTTCATCTTCTAAAAACAAATAAAAGATACAAATATAAAACTTTTTGACCAAACAGTAATAGTCATAGCATAATCCTCATCATAGCACACTAAAGAATTTCCCCAACATAATAATCTAGGCAAGATAATCATGGAAAATAGTTCAAAATAACTCTCACCCTAGATTGATAATGACAATAGATCAGATATGAATTCGCGATAAGTAATTGAAGAATCGGAGGAGAAACATACCGTAGATCACTTGTGTGCGAAGAATTCGAACGAAAATGAGTAGGGGTGAAGATCCCTTTAGGTTTTGAGAGAGTTTGGAGTTAGAAGAGAGAGAAAAGGATTGTGTTTTGGATACCTTCCCATGCGTTTAAGTGATCGGACGCAACTATACGAAGACAACTATACGGACGGAACACTCTTTTTCTACCGTATAGTTGGTCTGACGGCAAAATTTTAGGGTTTTTAAGGTTTTTTTTATGGCGGGTGTAACTATACGGCGATAACTATATGGTCAAAACTTTTGTTCTCGTCGTATAGTTGGTCGACAAACCTTTTGTATCCTGAAATTAAAAATTATAGATGGGTAACATAACTATACGTCGGGAATTTTTATTCCCGCTGTATAGTTGGTCGTTAACCTTACTATACACATAAAAAATCTATTTCTTCGAGGATTACTTTTTAGACTGAAACTTAGCGAAACATCTTGTTTTGACAGAAAAATGTCAGACTAAAATTTCGACCAACTATGGCATATAAAACAAGATTTTTTAGTACCGAAGAATATCTCTTTTCTCACTGAAGTTTTTAGCACTCTTTATTCTATATAAAACTTAAACTAAAACTTAAAACCTTAACTCAAATTTTTATTTCACATGGATTGCCTCCCATGCAGCGCTCTTTTATGGCCAATAGGTTGACCTTAATATTGCTCACTTAGGCCATATGAGTGAAACACCCACTCCAGAGTAATTGGCTTTCAAAATGATGGCCTCCTTATCATCTTGTTTGGTTTTCTTTTTCCTTGGAAATGAATAAACAAAAGGATCGCGCGAAGGCAACTGGAGCTTCATGTTCCCTTCATGCAAATTGACTAAAGACTTAATAGTTCTTAAAAAAGAACGGCCTAATATAATAGGGATAGTAGCATATTCAGACATGTCAACAATAATAAAATCAATATGAGCAGGACAACCTTTAATGTATACTAAAGTATTTTCCTTAATGTCTACTGCTTGTTTATAAGTAGAATCTGCTATATGTAATTTTAGTTCGGCACTTTCAAAAGAGTCAAGATTTAACTTGTTAAAAAGACTCTTTAGAATTGTTGAAACACTTGCACCTAGATCACACATTGGAGTTATTTCATGAGTCCTAATTTTAATCTTAATAGTAGGCTCAAATATATCATCTAGCTTAACATGTAATTTTTTCTTATATTCTTCCTCAAGCTCACGTACCTTTATTGCTACCTGATTAACGAAGTGTTGATATATGGCTTCCTTATTTTCTTCACTTACCGGAATCTTAATATTGATCCTTTTTACAAGATCTTCAACTGTGTAGTTTGGTGAAGGAGCATTGCTATAATCAAGTTCTTCGGGCTCCTCCCTTTAGATTCTTATCATCTTGAGGTCTTCAACTGGATTGGACTCAGCTTTACCTGCAAATTTACCTAGAATGAGAGTTTGACTCTCGGTTATCTTACCTAGCTGTGTCTCAACAATCCTTATTCTTTTTGGAGGGCCTGCAAATCATTTCTCAAACTAACAGCTTGATTAGATAATTTACCAAGCATAGTATCATGATTCTTCGTAACTCTGACTAGAATATTATTTTGCTCATTCTAAGAGTCCATAAAAGCTTTAAGAGTTTCTTGGATACTAGTATTACTTGATGCCATATTATTATTAGAGTTTCATGCAGGACTAGAATAATGTTTCTGAAAGTTTGGATTATAATTCTTCTTCCAAGCAGGGTTATAATCATTACAATCTATGAATTCTATTTCTTCAATAGTTGGTTCGATAGTAGCTCTTACTGGGGTTTCCTTACCTTTAACGACTAATATGAGCTCAGCCAACTTAGCATTGAGTTCTTCATTCTCTTGAGGTGTGACGGAGTTCACCTTCTTCGTGTTTGCCCTTTCCACATGTCATTGGGTATGGTTGTCTTGCATATTATCTATCAACTGCTTTGCTTCGGTAATTTGCTTACCCATAAATGTTCCTCTAGCTGCAGTATCTAGCATAGACTTAGAAACAGGGTTAAGAGCATTGTAAAATAAATGGATAATTAACCAATCTTCCATCCCATGGTTGGGATAGTTTCTCAAGCATTCTTTTATTCTCTCCATGCAAGCACTAGTGGCTCACGCTCTTCCTGTCTAAAACCAGTAATATTAGACCTGAGTTGCATAGTCTTTGCAGGTGGAAAGAATTTAGTCATAATTAAAGAAGTGCATTCCACCCATAATGCAATAGTATTTCTAGGGAAAGATAGCAACCATTCTTTTGCTCTTCCTCTAAGAGAGAAAGGAAATAAGCGCAACTTGACCACATCGGGGTCAACAAATTTAATGCGTATCATAACACATATTTCAGTGAAAGTATTTAAGTGTATACCTGCATCTTCTACAGCAGAGCCTCCAAATTGATTATGTTGAACCAAACTTAAATAGCGGGGCTTAATTTCATAATCTTCAGCAGTAATTCCTGGATGAGTAATAGGAGTACGCAAATAATCATCGTTAGGAGTTGCAAACTCCCCAAGTTTTTTCTAGCCATACTTCCTATGTTTTTGTATTTTCTTAAATAAGTACTAATGATGAGAAAGCAAGAACTAAAAGACTAACTAATTTTTTTGGTTTTTCAAAAAAAAACTGAAAGCAAACAAAATTAAAAACAAGAATTAAAACTAGCAAGGTTCCTACTAACCTCACCAGGATAGCTATTGCTTCCCTAGCAACGGCGCCAGAAAAAGGGTTGATACCTTCAATCTGGATTACGGATGTAGTATAGCTGCTTTTCCCTAGTAGACCTAGGTTTATCGAATCCTCGGGAAGCAGAAAGCAAAGTGAGATTACTTAAATGGACCTTCGAGAGTTTTAGAATTCCTATTGTGTTTTCACCGGACCAAGAATTTGTGATGTTGTTGTTGTTATTATTGTTGTTGTTGACGATGGAGAGAGAGAGGACCTAGGGTCTTCAGTTTTCACCAGTAGCTGTGCAAAACATCTGATGGGAATAATAGATAATAATAAAGTACCCATGTAATTGTTAGAGCAAGATAATTATATGTGGGCAGTGCATCCATAATTGTGATCGCCTTCGCAACCGCTTATAACAATAACTTACTAGTCTCATCCATAGAAAAAAGAAACTAATGATAAGCATTGTGATGTCATCGTTAATCCCAAGTAAATTCCTCACATACAGCCATACTACCCTTTTTGTCACTAGGGTTCCTATACTGCAGATCATTTATTACTCACACTTCCTTTACCTGGATCAATCCTCGGGGTCTTAGGTACCTGACAAGTCCTTAGATTGAGGCAAGAGAGGATACTACAATCATCATGTCATACAAACTAGTACATGATACCATCTATGATAAATAACATACACAAAGGCTACATGGATAGGCCGAAGCCCTTAGCCCAAGGAGAATTACTCACGCGTAGAGAGATGAAATCGACAATCATAAACATTGAAATAGAGATCATAAGGTTGATAGCAAATAGTCTTACAATGTCGCCAATTGGATATCAGATCTACTATTACAAGTGGTGGAAGATGGCTATGGTGGTGGAGAAGGGTTTAAAGGTTTGGATCTAGATATATTCCTCCGACATGGCGACAAAGAGAGTTGAGGTCGAAAAGAAGCAAGATTATGGAGTCGGGGGCTGTGTCTCGTCGCCTGAAGCCTCTTTATATAGGGGTCCCTTCACGAAAGTTGTTCTGATTGACCTAATGAAGTTCGTGCAAACTATATGGTGACGGCCCGTATAGTTGATCGTTAAGCTTGCAGTAATGGCTTCACAACTCCTGGTTTCTTTGGCGTGTTGGAAATCTCGTATCTTTTGCATTTATGTAGTGATTCCCATCATAATACGTCATTATCCGTACAGGAAAAAATAGCAAGAAAGGATTGCATACCCCTTTGATCATTAGGCATTAGTGACAAGTTTTAGAGAGATGTTTCATCAAATATATGAATAATATCTAGTTTAAATGCGGACGTGGATGGCTATATTTCACAGCCATCACACAGCCACCAAAAACCACGAAAAACCACATCTGAAATGGATCTGAAGGAGGAACTTGGCTGCGGTAAAATCCCTGTTGATTCATGGAACTTCGAAGGACAACGCATCATCCCCTTCATCGTCAATCGCTGCATCTACATCACCACCATTACCCCCATATTTCATCCATTAGATCTTGTTGTAATTCCAGATTTAATTGTGGTTTGCATTAGATCTATTTTAGTACTTTTATCCATCCATTTTATTATGATGATGTTCTTGATTGCTTTCATGTGTGAGTAGTTCCTTTGTTCTTGGGGAGATGGAGAAACCCTAGCACTATTATAAATTTGCAATAAAGATAATCTATTTTTGTGTCCATATGACTTGCCGGTCTATAATAGATTTGTGATTTGTGTTTGATCTCTCTCTCTCTTTAGATGGTATGTGTAGTCGACCATATACCATTTGCCCTTTAGGACTAAATGTAGGGAGAAATCCTTTGGACGTGCTTTGGGATCATACCCGGAATGGCCTCGTGACAGATTGGCGTCGGATCGTGACCTACACGGTCAAAGGAGGAACAAAGAGAGACTCCCTAAGATAATTACGATATCCACGAGGAAACCCTTAATTGCGGTGGTTTGTTTAGACGACTGTTCTTAGACATCGAAGTGGTTATTTAGAGGTGACCTCACTCTTGGCTCAACAAAATAGCTTCCTACGAGCATGGTAGTGAACATCTTATTATAAAGCTCTCTCCACATATTTCATGACACAAGAACTATGTTATCTTAAATTATTATTAATAAAAATACCATGTTAGAGGTGTATCCTATATCCCCGAGAATGTTTTATCCCTATTGAGTTTAACCACGCTTTCACACAATCTTGTTACTTGCTTTCTTTAAATCGTTTTAATTACTCTTCTACACACAACCAAAAACCTTTCAAACATTCTTTACTTGATATCAAAGACAACTTACAAGTATCCTTTGGTAGATAGTGAGGAGGGGCATTAAGACCTTTACCAATAGCTCTCTGTGGGTTCGATGTCTTTACTTCTAAACTAGCTACAATTGATCTGTTCACTTGCAGTCATTAGGAATAGATTTTCTGCGAGCTCAGTTTTTCAATTTGTATTTTATATTTATTAGTGTCAACCTTTTAGCTTACAAAAGTGATGATACAAAAATATAAAAGGTGTTGAATTAATTAACAGTTTTTTGCATTAATTTAATCCAAGTGTAAATCATGACAGAACAATTTCCAAGACTAACTAGCATACGCATAGTAGACATGCAACATATAGGCAAGTGAAAACCTAGCACATCTACGCATACTGCAATACTAGTAATCATCATAGAAAATAACAGGAGGGCAAAGAACACGTACGAGTTTGTCGATGGTATGACCAATGGCGCAACAGAAGTGGATCCACCGGCGGTAGCAGCAGCAGCCTGCTTGGAAGCGTTGTCAGACATAGCGATGAAGTCGAGGAAGACGGACATAGAGGACGAAGAAGAACTTGAGCAGTCACGCCTAGACGCTCCCAAAAACCTTAACGCCTCTCTCCCGGTGCAGGAATCAGAGAGACGGGGTTCCGGAGGCCTGCTCTCCCGGATGGCCGTGCATGCAACCAGCGGGATGGAGTAGCAGAGGGCAGCACAGAGAGGTGAAACGACGATGTGCAGGTAGGCAAATGCAATCTAATTGCTGGTGACGGCTAGGGTTCGTGTCTTCTTGCTTATTGCGGGTCGGGTAGGACGTGGGCAACAACCCACGACCGAGTCGACATCATCCCACGATGTGGAAACGGCCAGTTGATTAATGCGTCCATTAATAACACGTTAATGACTCTTAATTAATACACAATTAATTTTCCGAAACAGCAAAATAAAGCTCGGCTCGACGAGATTCCTCAACCTGAAGTGCAGCGTGCGCTGCCGTGACGAGGCGAGGCGGGTGGCATCGGAGAAGGAGTGCGCGATGGCTTCTCTTATTCTCACACCTTAGTGAGTGGTGCAACACTCTACTATATAAGGTGGTCCAACTCCCCTTCCACTAGCAATGTGGGACTAAACTTTGACACCACTAGCACACACATGAGCTGCCATAATAATGTGCCAAAGAGAATTTCAGAATTTGTATTTGTTATGGGCCAAAAGCCCAACATCAAATATGCCTAAAATTCTAACAGTCCCCCACAAAGTCTCATTGGCACATCACATCATTTTGTTCCAAATCACTGTTTTGATATACCAGCGTTTTTTAGTGGAGACTGTTAAGTTGAACTTCCACCTAGAGCATTAGATTACACTCATCAACAACTGTCAATGGACTAAGCCTTGAATTGCCAGTTTTGTGTAAATGAGTTTCACCTAATGTCATACTAATACTAGGTTGCCGAAGGCTACCCCTCGGGTGGAGCATATAAGTCACACTCCTGGCCTTTTTCATGAGCTTTCTAGAGACTACCCTATCTCATAGACTGTGACCAGCAGTCGGGCTCACATAGGTGCGTTCTTTCAAGACTGCTCTATAGGATAGCATCTAGGCTTATACAAGCCCATGAACACATTAAGACTAAGTCAACATGCCATACAGATCGTGAGAGTAATGCATCTTTAGCGGAGTGGGTTAATATAAGTTACTCTCCTCCAGTTAGCCAGTGGCTTGTTTCCCCAGGTCCTAATTCACGGGATCTCTGATCACATAGGTTGGGTTACTACGACGGTAAATCATGTGGGTCTCAAACCCATCTCCTTTGATGCAATATCTATCACATTTCTTGATAGACCTTTTGTGAAAGAATCTGCTAGATTCTTAGCTGCTTGGATATAATCCAATGCTATTACTCTAGAGTTTCTCATTTTCCTAACAGATGTTAATCTTCTCTTTATATGTCTTGATGATTTCATATTATCCTTTGAACTACTCACTTTGACGATCACAGTTTGATTCTCGCAGTTCATAAGGATAGCCGACACAGGTTTATCAACAACCGGCAAGTCAATCAAGAGTTCGCGAAGCCAATCTGCTTCGACAGTAGCTGTATCTAGTGATGTGAGTTCTGCTTTCATTGTTGACCTCGTTAAGATGGTCTGCTTGCAAGACTTTCATAAAACAGCACCACCACCATGAGTGAATACATATCCACTTGTGGCCTTCAACTCATCAGCATCAGAGATCCAATTTGAGTCACTATACCCTTCAAGTACCGCAGGGTCTCCGGTATAGTGAATACCATAACTCGATGTGCCCTTTAGATAGCACATTACTCTCTCAGGAGCATGCCAATGCGATGTCAGGCCTTGTTGCGCTAGCTAAATACATTAACGAGCCAATTATCTGAGAGTATCTCAGCTGATCTCTAGTTGTTCTTTTGTTCTTTTGAAGCATCTTACTAGGATTATATGGTGTCGGCGAAGGAGTACAATCTAAGTAGGCAAAGCGACTCAACAACTTCACATAGTGAGATTGCAGAAGTGTAATTCCGCCATTCTCATCTCTCAGCAGCTTGATGTTTAGAATAACATCAGCTTCTCCAAGGTCTTTAATGTCAAAACTTTGAGACAAGAAACTCTTGACCTGTTCGATGACAATCATATTTGTCCCAAAAATCAGCATGTCATCAACATACAAACAAAGTATAACTCCTTCGCCCCACCATGGCGATAGTATACACATTTGTCGACTTCTTTTACGACAAAGCCAGCAGATGTTAAAGTTTGATCAAACTTCTTATGCCATTGCTTATGTGCTTGTTTCAGTCCATACAAAGATTTCAATAGCTTGCACACCTCGCCTTCTTGACCATCTACTACAAAACCATCTGGCTGATCTATATAAATCTCCTCATCCAACTCTCCATTAAGGAAAGCTGTCTTGACGTCCATTTGATGAACTATAAGACCATGTGAGGCGGCCAATGAGAGTAGAACTCGAATAGTGGTCAATCTAGACACAAGAGAGTAGGTATCAAAGAAGTCTTCGCCTTCTTTTTGGGTATAACCCTTGGTAACAAGCCGAGCCTTGCACTTTTCAATCGTACCATCAGGCCTAAGCTTCTTTTTGAACACCCACTTACATCCTACCGTTTTGCACCCATAAGGATGATCAGTGATCTCCCAAGTTTCGTTAGCCATGATGGAATCCATCTCGCTACGAACAACCTCTTTCCAGTAGTCTGCATCAGGAGATGCATAAGCCTCTGAAATAGAGGTGGGAGTGGCATCCACGAGATAGACAATGAAATCATCACCAAAGGACTTTGCAATCCTCTGTCTCTTGTTCCTTACAAGAATTTCATTGTCTACCTCCTCGGGAATTTCATCATGTGCTCGTTTATAATATTCCATAGGAATGACAGGTTCAGGAGTTTCAACAGATTCCTGTCTAGATGTACTAGGCATATCTTTCATTGGAAAAATATCCTCAAAAAATGTAGCATCCTTAGACTCCATAATTATACCGACCTTTATGTCAGGTACCTCAGATTTCACCACTAAAAAATTGTATCCAACGCTATGATGAGCATAGCCAAGAAATACATAGTCTACGGTCTTTGGTCCAAGTTTACGCTTTTTGGGAATTGGCAAATTCACCTTTGCCAAACAGCCCCAAGTACGTAAGTACGGGAGTGTTAGCTTCCTCTTCTCCCATTATTCATAGGGAGCAGTTTCATTGTCTTTTGTGAGAACTTTATTCAGGACATGACATGATGTCAATATCGCCTCCCCCCACCATGCCTTGGATAAACCCGAAGTACCTAACAAGGCGTTAACCAAGTCTGTTAGAGTACGGTTTTTCCTTTCGGCAACCCCGTTAGATTGGGGAGAATGGGGAGGCATCCTCTCATGAATAATGCCACATTCCGCACAAAACAAATCAAACTCATTAGAGAAATACTCTCCACCACGATCTGACCGGACTCTCTTAATATTTCTCTCAAGTTGATTTTCAACTTCTGCTTTATAGTTTTTAAAGTGGCGTAGAGCCTCATCTTTAGTTTTGAAAAGATATACATAGCAAAATCTAGAAGAATCATCAATCAACGTCATGAAGTATTTCTTTCCACCTTTAGTCAACACACCATTCATCTCACATAGATCTGAATGTATAAGCTCTATTGGTGCCAAGTTTCTTGCTTCCTGCACAGGCTGATGAGGCTTGCGCGGTTGCTTAGCTTGAACACACTCTTGACATTTAGAGCCTTTGGCTAAAGTAAAACTCGTAATTAAATTCATCTTAGATAGCCGCGTCATACAACCAAAATTAATGTGACAAAGTCGTGAATGGAAAACATCGGTATCATTGTCAGGGACACAAATATGGTTCACAACCTTATTACAAAAGTCTAATAGGGAAATACAGAACAAACTGCCACACTCATAACCTTTACCGATAAATTGTCCATACTTACAGATGACTACTTTATTGGACTCAAATACCAACTTAAAACCTTCTTTGCAAAGAAGGGAACCGCTAACGAGATTCTTATTTATTGAGGTCACATGCTGCACGTTCTTTAGCTTCACGATCTTTCCCGAAGTAAACTTCAGATCCACCGTGCCAACACCATGAATAGAAGCATGCGATCCGTTTCCCATAAAGACGAAGAGATCTCTTGTGACCTGATAAGAAGAAAACAAAGAGATATCAGCACACACATGAATATTAGCACCGGTGTCGATCCACCAATCCGTAGATTGACAAATTAACAAAACAGTAGGTAAATTACCATACCCGGATGCACCCTTATCATTGTTGCTCATAGTCACGTTGACAGACTTAGAGTTCTATCCATTTGGATTCTTCCTTCCTTTGCGCTGCTTGCAGTTTGGAGCCCAATGTCCAACCTCGCCGCACACAAAGCAGGGATCCTGTGACTTGTCCTTCTTATTCTTTTTGAAGTTGGTAGTACGAACGACCTTGGTGTTCCCCTTGAACTTGTTGTGGAAGTTCTTCTGCAACACATTGGCGCTTGACTGGGGTGCCTCGACTCCCTTTGGGTGTGCATCTTTTGCCTTTGCCTTTTCCTCAAGGTCCAGAAACCCAATGAGACTCTCAACATACATCTCTTGCCTCTGGTGTTTGAGGTTAGTGGCAACACTCCTACGGGATTAAGGAAGCTTTGCAATAATGCATCCCGCAACAAATTTGCCGGGCAACACACACTTCAGGAGCTCAAGTTCTTTTGCAATGCACTGAATCTCATGAGCATGTTCAACGACAGAGCGGTTTTAAACCATCCTATAGTCGTGAAACTGCTCCATGACATATAGTTCACTGCCAGCATCAGTAGCACTGAATTTTGCTTCGAGTACATACCATAGTTATTTGGCATTGCGCATATGTAAATATGCGTCCACCAGCTTGTCCCCAATGACGCTTATGACACAGTCCACAAAGAATATGGTGGTCTCCTTGAAGGTCTTCTCCTGTTCAGGAGTAATCGTTCCTTGATTACCAGCCGATACCTGTATATGTCCATAGCCATCAGCCAGAGGGTACACTTGGTTTGCCAGCTCTTAAAGTGCGCACCCGTAAACGGGTTCGGTTTCAGACAAGCGACAAAGCCTTGACGCGAAAACAGCCTAAATAAGGTTTTTGGATTATTGAATTAATTAGTAGTTTTCGCATTAATTTAATCCAAGTGTAAATCATGACAGAACAATTTCCAAGACTAACTAGCATACTCATAGTAGACATGTAACATACATGCAAGTGAAAACCCTAGCACATCTACGCTACTGCAATACTAGTAATCATCATAAGAAATAACAGGAGGACAAAGAACACGTATGAGTTCGTCGATGGTATGACCAACGGCGCAACAGAAGTGGATCCGCCACCGCGTAGCGCAAACAACCCTTGGCGTCGCACATAGCGATGAAGTTGAGGAAGCGGACGATATGACGAAAAACTTTGACGACGCCTCCCAAAACCTTATCGCCTTATCGCCTCTCCGGTGCGGGATCGTAGAGACGGGAGGCCTGCTCTCTCCGGACAAACCATGCACGGTATGGGATGGAGTAGCAGAGGGCAGCATAGAGAGGTGGAACAGCGATGCGCAGGTAGGCAGATGCTATGTAATTGCTGGTGACGGCTAGGGTTTGCGTCTGCTTGTTTATATTGTGCAGGTCGGGTAGGATGTGGGCAACAACCCACAACCGAGTCGGCATCAGCCCACGATATGGAAACGGCCGGTTGATTAACGCGTCCATTAATAACACGTTAATGACTCATAATTAATACACAATTAATTTCCCCATACAGCAAAATAAAGCTCGGCTCGGCGAGATTCCTCAACCATGCGGCTTGCCCGATCGTGTAAGCATGGTTTGTCGGTAGGCGGTGTCAGAGGAGGAGTGCGCGAGGGCTTCTCTTCTTCTCACACCTTAGTGAGCGGTGCACCACTCTACTATATAAGGTGGTCCAACTCCCCTTCCACTAGCAATGTGGGACTAAACTTTGGCACCACTAGCACACACATGAGCTGCCATAATAACGGGCCAAAGAGAATTTCAGAATCTGTATTTGTTATGGGCCAAAAGCCCAACATCAAATATGCCTCAAATTCTAACAATAGGTGCTATAGGAGGATCACAAGTTTGGTTTCAGGCTCGATTTACGTTTAACATGTGGCATATGAGTTGTTATTAATCTCTTATGGATTGACGTAGCTGAGCTGTGTTGCCTTGTATGATTATGTTATACCTTACTTTGAGCTTGCGAGAATAATAAGGATACAAGGCATCAATCTTCAATGGTAAGCTAGATGATAGCATAAAGTCATCAACTCTCTTACTCTAGGACGAGCAATGTTTAATCTCGGGGATGCTGATGAGTCCAATTATGAAACATATTTAAGCACACAAAATAGCCACTCATCTCATGCTCCATCTAGCTACAACTATGGCTATTATGCACGATTACTAGTTCTTATTATTTTTTAGATAAGCTTCACAAAACTAGTATTTTTATTAGGATTTTATTATGTTTCCTTGTTTTTGATATATGTGTAGGTGTAATGGATAATGGGTGGCAAAAGGAACCAAGAGGATGCAATATATAGGAGTTACACGTCGAATTAGCCATATGAGGTGTAGAAAAATCCATATTTTTCCATCATCTCATTTTAAAGATCCAAGACCAAGGTATTGTAGCGCTCGTACATACGAATACAACGAGCTGAATAACACCTCAATCGAAGTTCGTATGAAGAAATGGTGTCCAAAACACTACAAGCAACAAAAATATTAACTACCATCGGTATGGTCTAGGCCCGGCCGTACCACCCTCTATTGACTCCGCTTCGTTAAACGAAACATCATTTGTGAAGGGGCGATGGGCATATTCGGTACAGACCTCCACAAAATCACAAAACCGACCTCTAGGATGACTATTTAAATAGGAGAACCCTAGCCGCCAAAGGAGTCATCCACACACGCCTCCAGGGCGGAGCCCTGCAGCTCCATCGCCTCAATAGCCGCCGCACACAACATCTCCACCATCACCACCACTCAAGAGGAAGAGGGGACTTGTATCTTGAAGGGATTCACATCGATCTTCATCATCATTATCGTCAACACCGTCTGTAATGCCGATCCCCTTTGTTTACTTGGTCAATCCAAACCCTTTTGGACTTGCACTTGTATTTACTTGTACTTTAGTCCATATTATTGTCATGATGTTGATCCCCATCATGTATGAGTAGTTCCCTTGTTCTCGGGGGTGAGATGGAGAAAACCCTTGCAATATTATGATGTGAAATAGAGATGATCTATAATTCCAGTTCATTAACATATGTTAGTTTTCTGTCTAGATATTATGTGATGTGCTCCATTTAATATTTGCTATCGTTAGTCATATGGTAGTATGTGCGGTGCTAAGTGTGACGAGCTATTCATTTGGGTAACATGGATTAGAAGTGATTCACTAAACTTGTATCAATATCCTTAGGGAAACCCTTAATTATGAGGGATCGGAGTGGCTTACTTATAATTATCACAATGGTTATTAGGGATGCAACGTTAGATGGCTTGTCGACAAACATCTTATTAGGTAGATCTTTCCACACATGATATGAAATATGATATAGATTTATCCTAATTATAAATAGTACCAATGCTAGTGGTGGAACCTATACTTCTCGAGAACTACTTAGTCATGTCGCAACTCCATACATCAACACTCGCTTGCTCTATTTTACCTTTGTTATTTTTTTGTTCGTAGTTGCTTTAAACTCTTAGTTATTGTCATTCTAGTAACTTATAGAATAAGCTATTTTCAAATCATGGTTTTAGTGCGAATATGGCTGCGTCTGACAACGCAGTTGCATACTTGTGTTTATTTCCATTTGCAAATGTTTCATAGGACGGACTTAATATAAATAATAATTGTTTACTATAAGTACTGCAATTATCATCATTGGTGCAAAAAACTCAATCATCATACTTCACTATCCCTTGTCGATTCCCGCTAACAAAGAAAGATAGGGCTAGAATCAGATGTAACCCTCGTGGTAAGGTGACACACTATAGCCAGCAGATATCGATCATGCCAAGCTACGGTTGCCAGAGCTCTGTCAAAGAGTACTCTACAAAATACCCACCAGGCCACTCTTCTTTCAAACGTCCAAAAGTTGCCTTCATATCCCAAATCGACTAGCTCACATGCATCCAGAAAACCTACGATTTGAGCCAAACAATGATCACTAGCACCTTCATGCTCATGCATGTATAGGACCACATTAAAATCTCCGATACACATTCACGGTAGCCAGTTCGTAGATTTAATATGCTTGAATAAATCCCAAGTTTTAAACAATCTATAAAATAGTTTTTCTAGAAAGAAATAGAAAAATTTAACAAGGGCCAGTGTATCTCCCTAGATTTGGACTCAAAATGGGCCTGAGATTCGATTACATAAAGCCCAACCCGAATGACACACCGCGAACACAACGAAGGTGCTATATAAACTCGCGTAACACTTCTTGCCGAACCCTACTGCTGTTCCAAAGCCTCTCCCAAACCCTCCTGCCGCCGCCGCCGCCGCCGCCTACGCCTGCAACCGAACAGCAGCCATGCCTCCCAAGCTCGATCCGTCGCAGGTGGTGGAGGTTTTCGTCCGCGTGACGGGAGGTGAGGTCGGCGCGGCGTCGTCGCTTGCCCCCAAGATCGGTCCGCTCGGTCTCTCCCCCAAGAAGATCGGTGAGGACATCGCCAAGGAGACGGCCAAGGACTGGAAGGGCCTGCGCGTCACTGTCAAGCTCACCGTCCAGAATCGTCAGGCGAAGGTCTCCGTCGTTCCGTCCGCTGCGGCGCTCGTCATCAAGGCCCTCAAGGAGCCTGAGAGGGACAGGAAGAAGGTAAAAAACATCAAGCACAGTGGGAACATCAGTCTCGACGATGTCATCGAGATCGCCAAGATCATGGCGCCCAGGTCCATGGCCAAGGAGATCACCGGGACTGTCAAGGAGATCCTCGGTACCTGCGTCAGCGTTGGGTGCACCGTTGATGGGAAGGACCCCAAGGACCTGCAGACGGAGATCGACGAAGGCGAGGTCGAGATCCCCTCCGCTTAAAGGTATGGGTGACAACTTCTCTTATCACTGCTACTGCAATGCGATTTTGGATCATTACAACTTCGGTGATTATAAATTTTGCATTGTTGTTTGCACCACGACAGGTGATTTATGATATTGTCCTTGTTTTAATGCGCTGTCGGAAGAAAGACAAACTCAGTATAATTGATTTACGTTTGTAACAGTAATTGAATTACTAAATCTGTTAATATCTAAACGGAAAATTGTTCTCACAAGCACTTGTGTACTGCAAGGCCTACTTGTTTGTTCCAGATGATCATATATTCCAGTTTTCTCACAATTAACTCGTAGGCATGATTATCTGTTGCAGTATTTACCTTGCCACAAGTTCTTTCGAGAGTTTTAAGTTACAAGTCTCAGCAATAGCTCATTAGCGTGTTCAAACGAGTAACAGTAGGATTTTTGTTCACAAGACCTGGTGTCATCTGGTTTTGCAGAATATATACGCAACTTCCTATGTGTTATGAGGTGGAAGTAGCTAGCATGAGTGTTTTAAGACTAATGTAGTACTGTTACTATGGACCTTTAGTTCTCGTTTGGTTTGCTACCAATATTTTGGCTATCCCAGACCAGCCCATGTGGTGCAGTTCAATTTCATTCCCAATGATGGGCGATTTATGGGCAGACGAATGGTTCACCAAAATAATTGTCACGCTTGGAATTTGGCTGGGCCAGTGTAGGCGGAAACCAAATACACCCTATATCCCAGTATTTCCTTGGATGCTGAATGACATGATAAATCTGGCATATGCTATTTAGATGCTGTTGTAAAATTCTATCAGATGGAATTAGCTGATGTGCTTTTTCATTTGCTTTGCTTTAACAATTGTGGTGACACATTTATGTGGTGATCTTTTCCTGGTTCTGAACAGGATGTCATTGTTCGAAGTTTGTTTTGATTTTGTATGATGTTTTAAGTGTTCATAGTTAAGAAAAGTATAATCCTGGATCTACCTTTGTTCGTGCTAGTGTATGGCGAGTGGCTGAGAGCCTGAGACATAAAATATTGGTCTGCTCAGTTAGTATTGAAGTTTGTATATAATCATGAAACATCTGTCTGATCTGTTATCTGAATATTAATATATGTTCTTATAGCTATCTATTTATGATAGTGTGAATTTGATTGATGCTTATTTGTTAGGGATATAAAACTGTATATATCTCACCAGTTTGATTTCCATGCAGGCTTTGACATCGAGGTGATTATCATCTGATGATACTGAAGTCGTGAGCTGATCGAAATGTTGCTTATGTACCTCCCAACGATGTGATCCCCCTCCTATTTTTGTCATGCTTTTAGTAGTAATCTTGTGGGACCTCATAGTTACTACTCTTATTTGGTCTTTGCAATGTAGTTTTGTGCACTTGGATAACTTAATCTATACCATTCAGCGTGGTGAAAAGTTTGCTGTGTTATTCCATGTTATTTCCGTTGCTGTGTTCTATTGAGCTATAACTGGATAATGCCCTTGGTTGTGCATTGTGCTTGTCCCATGCCAATTATCTCGTGCTTGCTTTGTTCGTTTTACCCACACCTGCCAAATTTTGTCTGGTGATAACTTAAATGTTAGAGCTTATGTGGCTCCCATTATTTCAATTCATTTGGTAGAAATGAAATGACATTGATGATATCATTTCATTTGTCAATTCCATAGAAATGACAGGGTACCAAAATGAATTAAGGTTAGGCATAAAATAAAAACCATGGAATTTTTAAATGAATTACGTAAATAATTCCGTGGCAGCCAAATAGGTTGATTTTTGAAATCATAAATGAATTCCTTGATTCCAGCCCCAAATGATGGGATCCAAACGAGCTTTTAATAGTATTGGAATCTTACTACTCACACTACTGGTGATTTTTGTTCTGCTTGATCTGCGTCATTTCACTTGTGCTGTATTGAATTCTTACATCTGATCATGAAACTGCCAACTATCTTTGTAGTCTTGAAATCTGGCTCTAGGAGACCCTGCTGGTGCTTGGTTTACAATGCATGCTGGAATTTGAATTTAGACCGCGATGTATTATTTCCCTACATCTGATCATTAACATTGGCTGGGCCTTCTTTCCAAGTTGTAAAACATCAGTTAGAACTTACACTTCCCTGAGCCTCTAGTGCTACTGCCCGTGGTATAACTGCCGGTGAGCATACAAACAGCTCACATACACGCAGATCCACCCGCCGGGTAAGGAGACGGGTTTGCTACCTCCATACCCGCCGGTGGGTTCTAAACCACCAGACGAACCCACCAGACCTGCCCATGACGGGTACCCGTGACCCGATGGGTACCCGTCAAGGTAAACGAGAGCATAACTTTTTTTACAGCAAATTATATATTATGTACAAAATTTTGACAACACCTTGTTGTATTTAAAAAGTCCATTACAATTCACAATAACAAGGAAAAATATTACAATAACAAGTACATGTCAATCAAGTTCATCATAATTAAAATGTCTAACAAGCACATGACAGTTGCACTCTACCTGTCCGTGGCGGGTTAACGGGTATGGGTTTCATATCTCCATACCTGTCTCCACTAGACCCCTTGGGTCACAGATTTACCATTAGGAGACCCGTGGTTTTTTTCTACTCCCTCCGTTTCAGTTTACAAGTCCTGCACGTATTTCTATGTCGCCAAATTGAGCAACTTAGTATGATGTATATATTAAAAAAAATATTTTTTTTTGAACTGATATTAAAAAAAAAAATATATATTAAAAAAATATATTATCCGAAACTTTAAACTTTATATTTTCCAATGATATAATTTTTATATTATATAATTCAAATTATATAGATCAAATTGATAACCTAGATATACGCGTAGGCCTTGTAAACCGAAACGGAGGGAGTAACCAGACCCTCCTCTATTTGATGCGGGTACCCGGTGGGTTAACGGATAACAGATACCCATTGCCATCTGGAACCATGCCCGCCAAAAGAGAAGCACAGTCCGGTTCATCACCAATATCACGAAGTCCATCAGAACCGAAGTAGGTCGGCTCCATTTAAAACGGTGCCGACGTCGACTCCATGTTAAACGGCGCCGACCTCCCTAGTTTGCCTCCTGTTGTCACGTGTTGGGGTCGACATGTATAATTTCGGCTCTGTTTAAAATGGCGCTTACCCGAGAGGTCAGATTCGAATTAGTTCCTTGCAGAGGTCAGATTCAAAATTAGTTCTCAAATTGGGCAGATTTGTCAAAAAAAAAATACTGGATTTGAAGTCTGACTCCCGGTCTCTTCCAAGAACTGGAAAGGAGAAGGGGTGACAAGAGGGTTCACAAATAAATTTGCTGTTCACCAATAAACTTGCTGCTAGAGTGTAGCTTCTCGATAAACTTGCTCTTCACCAGTAAACTTGCTGCTAGAGTGTAGCTTCTCTACAACTGTTAGGGAGAAGATATTCTCGGTGGACGGCACAATTGGCGCCACCCACTATTGGTTGCAACATTAACAGTTGGTCCCGAATGCTTGGCTTTGTAATAAGAAGCTAAAACTCAAACTTTGTACATATAAAACTACCTAATCGGACAGCAGAACAACTGCCTTTAATCTAAATAAATAAAATAAAATGTTTTCATCGCCTCCCTTGTAGGGAGATAGGCGTCTGATCTCGGATGGGAAGATGAGGAAAACGATCTATAATATCGAGTTTGGTTGTGCTTGATCTGTGTCATGTCATTTGCGCTTGGCCTGTTCTCATTTTACAACTACTGTTGCCGAATGCCCAAATGTAGAGAGTTGATGTACGTCTGAACTCACGAAACTACAAATGATGGTATAAATAGTGATCGTCGTTTTCAAGATCTTTTAGAGTTTATGATAAGATGATAGCAAGCTCACAACCGGGATTTCCAAACTTTCTTCGATAACATTCATCACATTTCGCGTGGCACAGAGTTTTTTCTAGAATAAGCCATAGATAGAGTTATCCATCCATCCATCCATATTACAAACAGGTCGTCGAAGGCATGGGCAGCTCACAAACAAACAAACCCTGCTGGCTGGATCAGCCCAAGCAGACAAATTCTAGCCGCTCACACCACTGTCGCTACTACACCAAAGGAAACGACACTAGACACTTGGCCCCGGGCCACAAGCTAGAACATGGGCGGAGGCGGCATCCCCCCGGCGCCATTAGCGGCGGCCTCGTGCGCGCTCCTGGCCTGGTGGCAGAGCTGGCGGAGCCTGGTGGGCACGTACCAGATGGCGAGCCGCGGGTGCGCGGCGAAGACGGCGTCGACGTCGAATCCGTGCCTGGCGGCGATGTCCACGAGCGGCGCGTAGCATGCCTGCCTCCAGGCGCCGACGTTCTCGCCGCGGGCCTTGTAGGCCCTCCGCAGCGCGTCGGAGGCGTCCTCGTCGAGGCAGTGCAGCGCGTAGCAGTGCACGTAGTGCCGCATCTTGGGCTTGTTGATGTAGCTCGCCCCCACCTTGCTCGCGTACCTGAACACCTGGTTCGTCACCTGCGCCATGGACACGGGTTAGTAGTTTTTTCGTTGGGCGTCATGAGCCGCACAGTGTGAGCTCCGCTGGGCAGTGCCAGTGCCAGTGCCAGTGCCAGGAGGAAGGCGTCGGTGCTTTCTGACCGTCGCCCGTCCAATCGCCCTGGAACCCGACCAGGTCGACCAGGCGAGGGAGCCATGGCGCACAAGCACACACAGTGGGCAGGGGAGATCACATGGGTTCGTACTACGTGGCAGGGAGAGGCGCTGAGGCCTGAGACACCTGTGGGACCCAACCTGTGTGCCTCCGTGTCATGAGCGGCTGCACGCCTATCTGATGAGGATGCTGAGCTAGGAGCCGGCCGACAGGACAACACACGGCGGGCAGGCTTTCGGGGCCTATGGATAACTGACACGTCCGGCCAGGGTCTTTTCCAGTCTATGTACTCCGCGTCGGCGTGCGTGTATATGGGCATCTACTATATTTTACGTTCTTCTCCAGAATCTACGGGTATGGTTTGTCTTGCTTGGTTTACGTACGTAGATGCACCAAACTTAGGGCATCTTCACCGGTTCCGAGCGAGCACGAGTCTGAACTGGTTCGTCGGATACAGGAGACGTGCCCGGCGCCCAACGGTACCATCCGTCTAGAACGACGCACCCGAACCGACTCATTTAGACATATGTACCACTTCTCTTGGACTGGTCTGTTCATTTTTGTTTTTTTTAGGTCGTGCTGCTGGTCGGACAGACCGGACCATGATCTAAAAACAACGTGGACGACCCAACGGACTAAAACAAACAGTTTAGATCGTCGGTGGAGATGCCCTTAAGCACTAGCAAGACCAACAACGCTACTACGACTGCTTTGACCCCAATGCATCCCGTGGTTTGGAATCAAACACCCCCTACCAATTGCAAATTGCGATGGTTTCCGAGTTATGCAACATACACCCCGCCTAAAAGCAAAAACTTGATAAAACTAGAGTAAAACTAATTATGTCACTTTAACTTGAAGAAATTTGAAATTTATAGGACTTCATTTTTTTCATGGTGGAAACTGTTTGCCAATAGGATACGAAACCTCACATCCTTTGTACAAGTTGTTTGCGCACAGTTTCAAAAGAAAATGCCATCATGTTCAACTCTTACGGAAAAAATATTTCACATACGAGTTTCTTGTTCGTGTAATCAAACCTACTGTTTTTACCAGTACTATTTGCATTCATGTAAAGTTCAAGAGGGCATAGCATTACAATCATCACTTTTTTCATGAGGAAATTGCACTATACACCATCTTCATTGCAAGCTTTTGCAAGGATCACCACTTCTACAATATTTTTTGCAGTTTTCACCACCTCTACGTCTAATCTATTGCACATCCCACCCGTTCTTTGTTAATCCACCACTTAACTTACTTAATCCATCTAATTTTGTATATATCAATGTCTACTTGAACATGCTAGATATCTTAGGTCTAGCTCGTGTACATATTTTATCTACAGCTCATCATGTATGCTTTTTTAGCACATTCTATAATTGTTGAATCAAAATTAAGTCCGTTACAACCCGTAAAGCATACGAAATCATATTTTTGACAGACAATTATATTTCTATGATTTAGTAAGTTTGACATGATTATTTGTTTTGCAGAAATGAAAAGACAAAATATCCGCGAGTAAACACCAGTATTTCATATAAATTTGATCTATTACTGCCCAGGGTAAGTTCACACGCACACAAAATACATTTTTGCTGATACACATTTTTTTTATATTTTAAGTATTCTATAAATTTTGTGCAGAATTCTGGAGCACTGATATATGGGATCTAATAATCAGTTCTGCCATCAACCGAGCTAAGGAATGTATTAGCGAATAACTGGTGGAGTATGCAACAGATTAGACAGGCGCCCACCGCCCCCTCCCTCCTCCTTCTCGTGCTACAGTACCTGAGCAAACTCCCCAAGAAACTGGGCCACTCCCTGCTCCTCTCCGCCGGATTAGCCGGACGGAGTTGGACGGGGAGGCGTGCCCGAGTAGTTAGGACCCGTAGATGTTGCGGCCGTGTGCCGGTAGTGGGCTTCTTGTCCGGTAGTGGATGCGGAGCTCGGGATCTTGTGCGCCAGATCCAGGGCATGCTAGGGTTCCTTGTTGCTGCTACTATGCTCCTATGGCTGAGCAGGTGGCGGAGAAGGAAGAACACCGTATCCATCAATAAAGGCGTTGGTGGTGAGCTCTTCGAGATGCTGCGAGGTCAAGTGGTGGAGCTTCTTACGGACGGCCGTGGCGGCGGGGAAGAAGCGGCGTGGCGAGCAATGCGGCGTGAGCAATGCGCGACCTTGTCCCTGGCCGCCGTGGTGGCGAGGGGCAAGGAAGTGGCGGTGGACTGTTCTTCTCTCGAGTGCTCACCAGTGCACCGCACTGTTTCCCTGTTCTTCTCTCTTCGGGCGTCATGGTGATGGCGAGGGACGGTGGGAACCGGCTGTGGTGGAGAAGAAGGTGAAGTTTCGATGGCGGAAGTTCCCAAGCGCCGGCGAGATGCGCCGCCGCTATCAATGACCAAGGGGGTCACTCCGCGCCCCAGAGTGTTGTGCTCTGAGGATGTTTCTTCCTCCTTCAGGGAGGATCTTGGGCACCTGCAAGGCGTTCATCGGCGAATCCACCCCAAGTGGTCCGTCCCCGGCGGTGTATTCGACGGCTGTTGCAGCGCTGCTGTTCGGCGTCGGTGGAGAAGGCCTCGATCGCGTTTCCCCTTTTTCTTTGAGGGCCTTTTTGTAAAATGCAAGGACGAGTTGGTATTACTTTCTATTCTTGATGTCCTTTGTGTAATTGTAACCCACCGTTTGGAATGAAACTTCTGGGTCCTTTCGGACCCTTCTCCGTTCAAAAAAAAAAAATGCAACAGATTAGACGTAGAGGTGGTGAAAACTACAAAAAAAAAAGATGTAGAAGTGGTGATCCTTGCAAAAGCTTGTAGAGAAGGTGCTGGAAACTGCAATTTCCTCCTCTTTTTTCCTATTCGTGCTCAAAGAATCCCTAGTGTTGGGCGCAATTACCCCCATGTCATATTGACTCCATATTAATTTAGATGTCCAACTGGTGTCTCTTGTTGAAGTGTATAAGTGGATTGCACTAGCCCTTTTCATTAGTTCAGACTTTTGGTTGCGTTGGCTAGTGCATGAAGCTTGACATGGTATCAGAGCCAGGTTTCGTGTTCGAGTCCTGACTTTCGCAATTTATCCTAAAATTGCTGTTGACCCCTCTGTGTTCTCTCTTCCGGTTGCACGTGTTGACTTCTTCCCGTCACACGTGAGAGGGGGTGTTGAAATGTATAAGTGGATTACACTAGCCCTTTTTATCAGTTCGGACTTTTGGTTGCGTTGGCTAGTGCATGAAGCTTGACATCTCTAATATTGTTGGTTGCTCTTTGGCTAACTAAGATCTGTATGGTTAAGCATAGGGTAAGCAAAACATACCCGTGCCTGATAATCCAGGCTGCAGGGATCCTTAGCCAGGGCTATTCCAAAACAATTTTTTACTGAACAGTGGGGAACGGGAAGGCAGTAAGCCCAACTCGTTAACCAAAACCCTAAGCACTGCTGCTTACACAGGTTGGGGCGTTGGGTTACACAGTTTTTTAGGGAAAATAAAACCCTAATGCAGAAATCGTTTTGTAGTCGCAGTGTATGCTAAGAGCAGAATATATGCTTCCCTGGAATTGATGTTTATTTAAGCTTTGCTATACTTGTTAGCTAGTTGTGTCTGACAAATGCAGATGACACACGTACGGGTACGTTAACTAGGGTCCAGAAATCTAAACTAACATGCTTGCTTGAGTCTTTGCAGAAATTTATGAGATGGCAGCACGCAGTACAAATGAGCAGAGCAGTCAGTAATCAATAGAAATGAGTACCACCACTAGTTTGAGTAGTCACGTTGAGCTGAGTAGCTGACATGTAGACATGCAGTGTATCCAGATTCAGAGCAGTCATACTTACTATGGTGAGTATATAATATGTGCATGCTCATGGAACATGAACTTGTGTGCCTAGGTCCAAACATAATCGTAGCTAGCGTAGGTGGAGAGTTTACGTGACAATGGTGAATCATTTGGGAACGTACGTACCTTTGTTGGAGACTTGTGGCCATGCAGCTTGGCCATGGACTGCACCTGGAGCAGGAAGAGGCGGCACTGCTCGTAGAGATGGAACAGGTAGTCCAGCCCGTTCTTCTTGGCCCTCGCCACCTCCCTGGGCTCCGTCACCACGAACGGGTGCTCCCGCTGCCGCTCCCCTCCGACGCCTCCGCCCCCGCCCGCCGACGACTCCGTCGACTCCGACCGGCCGCCTCCGTCCTCGCGCTCGTCCTCCTGCATGTGGTCCAGCCGGAGCCCGTCCACCTTCTTCCTCCTCGCCTTCTTGGCCTTCCTCTTCTGCTTCTTGCCCGATACCATCATCATCCTGCCGCCGTCGTCCTCGCCGATGCCGCCGCTCGCCGCCCCATCCCGCTCGTTGGACAACACTGTTCGATCGTATTATGCGCGACCACAAGGCCATAATTAAGACATGAATTTTATCTTCATTTTTTGCATGGGTATGCATGGTGCGTGGACAATAATCAAATCACCTTCTTGGGAGGCGCCGTCGACGGTGCTGCCGGACTGGTGACCGTGGTAGCGTCCCCCGTGCAGCGCCATCAGGCGGCCGCGCTCCGCCCGCAGCGCGGCGCGCAGGCCGAACCGCTCGCCGATGAGCAGGTCCCAGCGGAACAGGCCGGCGAGCGCGGCGGTCATGTCGTCGAGCTCGCGGTCCGTCATGACGAGGAGCGTGCTGGCAGTGAACCCGAGCTCCGAGATGCGCGCCACCGTGGACGCGCGCACGCCGTACCCGGCCACGAGGTCCTCCAGCTCCCTCGGCGCGTTCGCCGGAGGCATCATCACGGGGGGATGCGGCAAAGGCAGCGGCGGCGGAGGAGGCACGGCCGCCGGAGCCGGCGGGCCGAGGTCCCACCGGAACGGGTGCGCGGCCAGGAAGGCGTCGTGGGGATCCATGCAGGAGGAGGACACGAGGACGAACTCGAGACGCTTCTCTTGTTTTCGGCGCTTATTCTCTGCTTGCTAGTGTTCTGCCTTTGCCGCGGCCGTGCATCACATCGGGGCTCGCCTGCTGCTCGCTGTATATAAGCGGCCACTGTAGTGTTGCAAGCAAGCATGCAATGCAATGCATGCAACCTGTTGACTTGACAAATCCTACTGTTGCTATCTGCATTTATTTATTCATGCATGCTAGCTCTGTCGTTGTGCCAATGCTTGAAGCGAGCGAGCTAGCTATGGCTGCTAGCTGCTGCTGCTGCAGCTGCGTCCGTGAAAACGACTAGTCCTGTAGAAAAGCTGCGTGGCCTCATCGCCCCGGCGATTTGACACTGTAGATTCTAGCAGCCTATTACGTGCTGGCACATAAAAAGAAGACACGGTAAACCTAATAATACACCAGCAGCTGCTACCACACTGTGTAGTCCTATCACGGCGTGCGTGCGTGCGTGCATGCATCACTGTGCAGTGCACCTCGCAAAGTTCTTCCAAAAGATCTCCGTCTTTTGCTGCTTTTCTTCTGCACACCCCTGTCCTATTCGAGATTCTAGAGAGATTTCTGATTCAGTAAACTAAGACTTGCTATTTTTTAAATTATGTACTAGCTCATTGTTAAAAACTAAGATATGTGATTTGGTAAAAGCATCTCCAAGTGTTGATCCACACTGACGGTCCATTTCTGTTCGTTTAGATCAGGCCGCGCTCATTTTTGATCGGGGTCTGGCTTGTTCGTCAACCGCGTCCAGCGGCGCGATCCATCTGTCTACGGTTGGCAAATAGACCCTCAACGACGCCGGCGTCCACATTCCAAACACGATACAAGGCGAGTACATAGTAGTCTAGTGCTAAGCCTATCTATCAGAGTCGGAGTGGTAGCAGCGACAACACATGGTGTCGTCGAAGACGTTTGACGGTGAGCATGGCTTCACCGTCGTACTTGAAGACGATGAAATTGCCCACTTTGATTTGGTTCCATCGGGTGAACTCGAAGCTGGTGTCGACTGCCTCGATCTCGGGCGGCGATGGTGGTGAGGGAGAGCGTGGCGATGTGCTGCTTTGGTCGCGTCCCCACCACCCTTTGTGCCTGCCTCGACGGCCACGGCCAAGACCCAATCGTCGTCCTATACATCCTCCCTTAGATCCAATGCCGTCGACGATGCCTAGCTACCTAGGAGGGAGGAGAGTGTGGTGTGGTGTGGAAGACGATGGCCACGGGTGGCCTGTTAAAAAGGCCTAGCATTGGATGCCGGCTCCGAGGCCGAAACGATGAGATTGAAGTGTCCCGGCAGTAGGGCAGGCGTCGGGCGCGACCAGCCTTTGGAGCAACCTTCCATTGATGGCTAGTGGAAGAAAGTCGTTGGGTCGCTGGCAAGCAGGCCTTCGGCTCCCGCGGGAGGACACGAGAGGACATGCACGCTGTCCGGGCTGATGCAAGCGTTGCCCAAATTTAGTGCACGGATGGATCGATCCGAACGCGTTGGTCCGGATGGGTCGGGCCACTGGGAGGACGCGCACATCCCGCACGTTCGCTTGGACGGGTTGGGTCGTCCTGGTAGAGATACCCTAAACTAAGGTCAGTTCGAAACACATGATAGAAGAAACATAGAAACATCAAAAACATAGAATGAAGACATCATAGCTCACAAATCTTATAGGGTACAGGAATGTAAAATATTAACCATTTCAATTAAACATAGGTTTTCTATGTGAAATGTGAAGCATAGGAAACTGACCCTCTGAAATTCCTTTTCCTATTCCTATTTTCCAAATGGAAGAAAGGAAAATTTCCCTACGAAATTCCTATCCTTTGGAATTCTTATGGAATTCTCGTGTTACAAACAACCCTTAAGACTTGTTATCAACTGTCAGCCCATGAAAAAATCCAATATATGGGGAACCAGCATAAAATGCCCCTTCTTACCGAAGAGGGGGTTGGCGTTTTTATCCTCTCTTCTTCACTCTTTTTCATTGTTTCCAAAGCTTAAAGATCCGATATCTACATCCCTAAGGCTCTAGCTCCATTCATATTTTAGGGGTTTATAGAGGATATTCCAATATATTTCACCAAAGGAATTTGATTTCCTTTATATCAGCCGAGGATCTTGTTACTCTTGGGTGTTAACCCTAGATGGCAGAGACCATGTTGGATCTCAATCATCATGGTGTAAATCTATTTAGCAGTCATTTTTGTCAAGGTTCGGTTGCTTCCTCGCTGGCACTATAATAATGGATATATACACCTTCCACCGTGTGAGGGATAAGAGATAGTATGTGTCAAAACCCGGATTTTTAATCCCAGATGCCTGTTATGCCGTACATCGCAATCTCAGGATTACCATTTTTGCGAGACATAACAGAAGTGGTAGCACAGTACATCATTCATTACAAACCATAATAGTCTTACAAATAGTTGATCATAAGATCAAGTCTGAATACAAATCATAGCAGCGGAATAATAGTAGCGTAGTAGAGGCTCCATCTTCAGGGTCACAGACAATGCTGACGATGGGATATGATCCTGGTTATCGAAGACGTCCTGCCGTCCATCCTCCTCGTAGTATCCTTCGTAGTCTGGCCATGGGAATAGCCATGGACAAAGCCATTAGTACTTTTAAGTAGTCGCAACTATCACTAAAGCAGTAATACCATTCTAGTAGGAATCCTAAGCTCTGGGTTTGTTTGCAACAAGCCAATTTTATTTCACAAGTACTCGGTAGAAAAATATCTAACCATAGTTGTGTAGATTAATTAAGTGGGAACCTAGTTTCATCCACAACCTGGTGGGATCAAGTCAAAACCATACTTCAAGTCACAAGTCATTTTGAAAACATCTGACAACGGAACAGCATGACCATCCAACTGTCCATGACCGTGGACGTGGCTATTCGAATAGTTTGACACTCTGTAGAGGTGGCACACTTTTACCACGACATTCGATACATCCGTTAGGGATAACCCTGAATAATCATACTTGGTATGCGGATAATCAATCCTAACCTTTCAATTACACACCCTAGTATAGGCACGTCCCCTATGAGTTTGGCCTCCCAGCCATGACCATCTGTCATCCTGAGAACTGCACATGTGGACATTCATTTTCACAAGGTAGCCTCAGCTCACCTCTTCCTGCGAGGGAACCCATACTAAGACACATAAACTTCCAGTTAAGCCCTATCCAAACTCGAGTATTGTGGTTGTACGGTAAAATTGGAATGGTATCACATCCGAACCCAACCATCAGTTTTTATCAAAGTCAGGGCACATACTTCATTTAATACCATCTTCAACTCATGGTAACCATAACACATGTCAAAAAAATTCAATAGAATGACTCATCATTCCAAGGTTTTGATAATCATTTGTTCCCACCTATATTGATCAAGGTTAGTTTAGCACTAGATCTATCAATGAGGGTGTCGCTATTGAGGGGTGCTAATAAAGTGTAATTACCTACACCATCCATGCTCTTGATGACCTCTTTCTTACTTTTCCACTAATCACCAATTAATTAACTACTTGGGTAACTTTTATAAATGGAGAAAAGATAAAGCTTGCAAGTGAAACTTGGGATTGGTATAATCAAGGTGATAACAAATGTGCATGCATAGTTACATCTTGCATATTATATATTGCATAATGTAGCTTGCCTTGATTGGTACAATGGTCGAAGTTCTCTTCATCTTCTTCGTAGAATTCTTCCTCCTCGTAGCCCGGATTGATACTAGCGTCTATAAGTAAATATGAGGCACACAATCACCAAACAATACTTAACTACTTCTATTTAGCACACAAGGATCCACACTACATGATTTAGCATCATCTCTATCATTACAAGAAAGAATGACAAGATTTGATTTATCTTATTTTAGAAAAGTAATTTCTACTCATTGAAAAATTACTTAAGATTTAATATTTTCCAATAAAAATATGGGATCATATTGATACATGTCATCCCCACATATTCCAATACTTGGGAATGTGATTTAAAATGGTTGGTCTAAATTGCAAAGTTTAACAATGCCATTTAATAATATTTATGTGACTAGAAATGACTAGAAATCCATTCTTTAATTTTGGTCTAGGATCACCATGTAAAATTATATATTTTTACATATTTAGATAGATCGTGGCCAATGTGATTTTTGGGATTTGGAATGTTGATTTTAGAAAAATGTTTGAAGTGGTAAAAGCTACTATCTTGTTATTTTTACTGAGGATGATCTATAAATTCAAACTGTTTGAATCCAATGGGAGTGTTGAGAGATTTTCATCTACTTTCTAACAACATTGGTTTCATTCAATTTGGTTCAATGAATCTTTTTGAATTCATTTTCAAAGTTACCTACATTATAGGATTTTGAATTAAAAAGGAAAATCTAAGTTTGAATCTGTGGGCTGCGTGCAGGAAAATTAACGGGCTGACCCAACTACGCGACACGCGCGCGGCAGGCTGCACCGGGGTTGGTACCGCACGTCAGCGGCTGAGTTAGAACGGAAGGGTATCCTCTAATCTGGGCCGCATGATTAGAGCACGATCAACGGCTCCGTGTCGTCATCTCCGTCGCATGGGGCGCGCGAGACTAAACCCTAGCTCTACGGCGGGGGTCGACGGGGGCTTACCAGGGATCTAGCTAGGTCCGGCGAGGTGGGAAAACGAGCGAGTCAACGATGACGGTTACACTAGTGGTTGCGGCAGCTCTGGGGGCGGCTCCTAGCGGTGGTTCCTCTCCTCCACTGCAGCGACGGGCTCCGGTGAAATTCTGGCGATGTGGTGCTCGCCTTGCTCCAGGGATGGGTCAGAGAGATTGCTGGGTGAGAGGGGAGTGGATTGGTGTGCGGTTTGAGGCAGGGGGATGGCTCTATTTATACTGCGGCAAAGGAGGCATGGCGGCTTGGCTCGGGCTCGTCGGCGACTTTGTTACAGGGATCTATCGGCATGGCCAAGGGTGTAGGTCGACGCAGGGCTTCATGGCGGTCATCATGTGCAGAGTGGCACGGAGAGGCGCGGTCTCCATTGTTCTAGAACGTCTATGCTCTGTGGTGGTACCATCGACATTTGTCACGACATACGGTGGTCACGATTCATGCGGGGTCAAACGAGCATGTCTGGGCGGTTGCTGGCGAGGCGGCAAACTTATTGGCGCAAGGAGAGAGCGAGACGTGGTGTGTTCGCGTGGGATTGCTCGGCGCTCTGGCGCGGTTATCGGCATGATCGGGTGTTAAATGGGCACGATTGAGTTGGCGTCTCCCCGTGCGGTCGTTGGTCGAGGCTTGCACAGGAAGGGGTGATATGTCGAACGTATCTATATTTTTTATGTTCCATGCTTGTTTAGTATTCATTTTGCTTTGCTTTATCTACACTTTGAGATATTTTTATATATTTTATGGGACTAACCTATTAACAAGATGCCGCAGTGCTAGTTGCCTGTTTTCTGCTATTTTTGATTCCAGAAAAGCTAGTAAGGAAATATTATCGGAATTGGACGGGACAAAAGCCAAAGTCAATATTTCACCGAGGAGAACACGGAGTCCAGAGGAGAGACAGAGGGGAGCCACAGGGTGGCCGCACCCCCCACACGTGAGTCCACCACACGCCTGGGTGGTGTGGCCCTGCCGCCTCCCTCGCCTCTTCGCCTATATAAACCCCCCGATGCCAAAGCCCTAAGTATCCGATCAGATCTCCACTAAATAGTCCATAGCCGCCGCCACCATCGTCCCTAGATAGGGGGGATATGAAGCTCTTCCCGACACCTGATACGTCCAAAACGTATCTACTTTCTCGAACACTCTTGCTATTGTTTCTCGTCTGAACTTATGTGATTTGGATACAACTAACACAGACTGAGGCTATTTTCAGCAGAATTACCTTGGTGTCTAGTTTTTGTGCAGAAAATCAACTATCAGGAAAAATCCCGAAAAATATGCCAAAAAATTATATTTCACCAGAAGACCCACGATGCCAGAAGACGAAATGGAGTGGAGGCTTGGGGGTCCCACACCCCTGCCAGACGCGGGTGGGCCTGCCGCGCCTAGGGTGCGCCACCCTGTGCACCCCTGGCTCCCTCTGCGCCTATAAGTTACCCCTTGACCTAAAAACCGAGGGGTGTTCAACAGTTTTATAGAAAGAGTTCCGCTACGCCGTCGCCACCAGAGACAAGATTCGGATCCAGAAACTCCGTTTTGGCACCCTGGCGGGACGGGGAATTTGGAGAGGATCATCGCCATCACCATCACCAACGCATCTCAATCAACCATCCATGTTTCTCTCATCCATGAGTGAGTAACCCCCCGCTGTAGGCTTGGGATGGTAGGGATTGTATGAGTTCTATCATGTAATCGAATATGATTGTTAGGGCATAGTTCTTAGTATCTCTATTAGTGATATTTGACTTTGTTGCAACTTGTTGTGCTTAATGCTTGTCACTAGGGCCCGAGTGCCATGATCTCAGATCTGAACTTATTATTGAATCATTATGATAGTATTATTTGTGATCTTATATGCAAGTTGTGTACACATATCATTGTCCGGATCCCAAGGCCCCAAAGTGACAATAATTGGGACAACCGGAGAGGATGGTTGTGGTGTGAGTATCACATGTGTTCACAGAGTGTTAATGCTTTGCTCCGGTGCTCTATCAAAAGGAGCACCTTAATTGCTAGTAGTTCTCTAGAGGCCCCGCTGCCACGGGATGGTTGGACAAAAGATGTTGTGCAAGTTCTCAATGCGAGCACGTATGACTATATTTTGAGCACATGCCTAGGTTGTTTAGTACTTGGATGCTTGTTATTCTTTATTTGCAATGCCCTAGATCTCGAAGTTACATGTTTAGACTCGTTCATGCAACGCCCGTCCATCCATCCCTATGCCTACCACAATCGAATCCCATTGTTTACTGTTACTGTTACTATTGCTCTTGTTCTACTGCTGTTGTTGCTTTGCTGTTGCTACTACCAAACTGTTGCTACTGATAAACTTCTGTGAGCAAGAACTATATAGGTGCAACTGAATTAATAACTCAGTTGTTAAGGCTTGCAAGTATTCTTTGGCTCCCCTTGTGTCGAATCAATAAATTGGGTAATACTACCCGCGAAGACTGTTGCGATCCCCTATACTTGTGGGTCATCAAGACTATTTTCTGGCGCCGTTGCCGGGGAGCATAGCTTTATTTGTAAGTTCACTTGGATCTATTATTGTTCACTGCTACTCCTTTCATCATGGGGAAGTTTCGTGATGGAAAGTTTCCTATTTTACCATCCACTACAAGAAGAGGTACAGTGCTAAACACCTCTGCTGCTCTTGATTCACCGTCTGTTATAAGTAAACTTATTACACCACCACCACACACTCATGCTACACACACTGCTACTACATCTGAAACTGCTTTTGATACTCATGATGTTACTTCTACTGTGCTTGATGCTAGTGGTTCATTAGGTCCTTTTCTAGATGCTACTATGGCTAGTCTAGGAAATACCGAAACTCCTAGTGAAGACATTGTTATACCTGTTAGCTCACCTGAGGCTAGTGAGAGTTATGATATTAATGATGGTTACATTGAGTTCACTGATGAATTTGTTGAAGAGTGACGAAACACATATGGTACTAGTGCTATTAAGACTATCCTTGCTAAATGTACCTTTATTCCTAAGGTGTCCTCTGATCCTAAGTTTGCCACTTCTCCCATAGATATTAAAGATAAAGATTATGATTTCTCTCTTGATTTATCCTATTTGGACATTGTTGATAAAGAACCTTTTTGTGGGACTGAAACTGAGAGTGTTGTGGCTCATATGAATGAGCTTTCTACTATGAGTGATTTATTCTTTGATGATTTTAAGATGCGCAAGTACTTTGTTACTAAGATCTTCCCTTTTTCACTAAAAGGAGAAGCTAGGGCTTGGTTTAATAGATTACCTCCTGGTTCCATTGATAGCCCTGATTGTTTGATTGCTTATTTCTTCCAGAAATATTTTCCTTCTAGTGCTAGACATGCTGCTTTTTGATTTTAAACATGGAGAAGAAGAGAAATTTCCTGAGTCATGGACAAGGTTTTGTGCCTTGATTCATGCACATCCTGGATGTCCATTACCTAAAAATGAGCTTCTAGATATTTATTATAATGGACTAACTAATGATTCTAGGACATACCTATATAGCTTTGCTGATTGTGTTTTCAGGAAAAGAACTCCTACAAATGCTGGAGAATTAATGGCTAAAATAAACAAGAATTATGATGATTGGACTTCAACTGAGCTGAATTCACCTGAGCCTATTACTCCTGAACCAGTTGTGCCTGAACCAGTTCCAACACCAACACCAAAGAAGAGGGGAGTAATTGCATTAAATGATGAAGTGATGAAGGAAGCTAAGAAGTGTCTAAAGGAGAAAGGTATTAGAGCTGAAGATATGAAGAATATACCTCCTATAGAAGAATTATGTAAGCCAATTCCCCATTCATCTACTATTGAGGTACACTCTCTTCAACACTTTGATGAAGGTGATATTCCTTATGGTAAGCCTCCTAATCAATGTTTAGAGGATCTTGAAATTTTTATTATTAAACAAGGTAATTTTATTAAACAAGTTCAAAATCATTTATTGGAAAACTCTAGAGCTATGAATGAGTTGAAAGATATTGTGGAAATAACTTCTAATGATATTAAAATGCTTTGTAAACACTTTCAAATGGTCCAAATCCAACTTGATCAACTCGCTAAGGTACAAAAGGATATGCTAGTTAATGCCTCAGGAGATAAACATGCTTATGGAATTAGAACTAGGAGTGGTATAGCTACTCAAGATCCTTTATATCCTGAAGGACACCCTAAAAGAATTGAGCAGGATTCTCAACATGGTGAGAGTAGTGGTATTCATCGTAAGAGGAAGAAAAAGAAACATAAAATAGTTGAGGAACCACTTGAACCTACTATAGATCGTAATAGTATATCCGTCTCTGATGCTAAAACTGAGAGTGGTAATGATAAAAATGATGCTCCTGATAAGGAGGAAGTTGAGGAAGAAACTTAGAAGCACACTAAGAACACTAGGTACACTAAGGAAGACTTTATTGCTAATAAACATGGTAAGGAGAGAGAACCTTGGGTGCATAAACCTATGCCTTTTCGAGGTAAGAAACACAAGTCAAAGGAGGAATAACACTACAACAAGTTTTGTGAGTGGATGAAACCTTTATTTTTGCAAATTCCTTTGACTGATGCTATTAAGTTGTCTACTTATTCAAAGTATATGAAGATATTGTCTCTAATAAAAGGAAGATTTCTAATGAGGAGATTTCTACTTTGCTTGCTAATTACTCCTTAAATGGTAAGGTTCCAAAGAAACTTGGTGATCCAGGTATACCAAATATTCCTTGCTCTATTAAGAATAATTATGTTAGAACTGCTTTATGTAATTTGGGAGCTAGAGTTAGTGTTATGCCTTTTTCTAGAAAAGTTGATACCAACTGATATATCTTTGCAAATGGCTGATAAGTCAACTACTATTCCTGTTGGTATATGTGAGGATGTTCCTGTTCAATTAGCTCATAATTGCTTGGTTTTAACTGATTTTGTTGTGCTTGAAATGCCTGAAGATGATAATATGTCTATTATTCTTGGGAGACCTTTTCTTAATACTGCAGGTGATATCATCAATTATAATCAAGGAAAAGTAACATTCAATATTAATGACAAAGAGCATACTGTCTATTTCCTCAAGAAAGTTGCTAAGAGCTATTGCCTGAATTCCATTGAAAATATTGAGAGCATCAAGGTTGGAGAAATATATTGTCCCATTCCACAAGGAAATTTTGAAACTATTATGATTGAGACCATTGCTATCAAGTATGAGGTAACATAATCACCTTGTGGATTGCAAAGTTTTGTTTCATATAAGATTGTTTTGGTAACAAGACTTGATCAACCTTGTTAACAAAATGATTTTAATGAACAAAATAATGTTTCCACTGTGGTTATTCTTGCTTTCCTTCACTTTTCTCTTTTCTAGCCTTTGCTCTTTCTCGTGTTAGCTTTAGTTTTGCTAGTTGCTTGCTTGTGAGAGTGTCTTAGAACTTCTGTAGTTTGGCTTTTGTTTGCTTTTGCTTCTTATGAAAAATAAACTATTTCTGCGAGAAAATCAATTTTCATACCCTGAAAATTGGCCAAAAATAAAGTTTCCCAAAAAATCCTAGAAAATTCAAAATAATTTTTTCCTCGAAAAAGGATCGAGGGATACAGTGACCGGGGCCACCCTGTAGGAGCGACACCCATGGGTGACGCTAGGGGGTCAGCCCACCGGCCTCCAAGGTGCCCCTTCACAGCCATCTTCTTTCTATCTCCCGAAAAACACCGGAAAACTTGCTCAAGCTCGAGTTCTTGCTGTTCTTGCTCGCGATTTTCGATCTCCTTGCTCAGCCCATCTTTGCTGTTGATTTTTGGAAGGATTGCTCCTTGGTACGTGCCTTATCCACTTGTCCAATTAGATTTGTGATTGGTAGATTGTATCTTGAGTATTTTGCTGCTATAGGTGTCAGGTTGTGTGAGCTTGCATGCTTGTTCTATGCTTAGAGATTCCATTTTGATGCGTGTGTAGCCCTCTAGCAAGTTCCTATAGTAGTTGCTCATCATTTATCAACTTGGAAATCACTTGGTTTGATGTTTGTCTAAAAATTTCAGAAATAAAGAGGTCATGGACAACCACACATTTGGTGAATTATTTGAGAGTGATGCACCTAGAAGGGAAAGGCCTTCGAGATCATCCTCCCGTGCTAGGCCCTCATACAATGAGGATCTCATCACTCCATGATTTGGCGACGAGGGAGATGAGGGGGATGCGCACCCCTCCACCTTTCCTTGCCAAACCTTCTTGCGGGCTGATGGGATTCTTGATGATTTTATGACCTTGGTTTGGAGGGCTAGACTAACAAGCCTTATGCAGGATGAGAGCGCGCAATATGCTACGCTCACTAAAACATTTGTGGAGAGCTTCTCCTTTACTAACAGCATGTTCAATCCAGATGTTTCTTTCAAAGTTTATGGCAGGTCTTACCATATGTCATTGAAGAAATTTTGTGAAGCTCTGGGTCTTGGTACATCTAGGTCAGCAAAGAAGATTCCAGCTCAACCCACTGATTTGTTGGAGCTTATCGCAGAATAACCAATGATGATAACCGTAGAGCTCAACGGGGAAAGATAAGAAAGATTCAGCTTTCAACAATCAGCTACTTCGCTTACTATCTTGCCACTAGTGTTCTTGGTAGGGAGAACACTAGTAATATTTCCAGCTATCATTTGGCTTTCTTAGCTGCTGCGCTCAACAATGAAACCAAGTACAATCTTGGTCTCTCATTGCTCGTCGCTTAACTGCTAAGGGACCCATTTATGGGGGAATTATTGCTACACATGTTGCTGCTGCCTTGGACATTGTTGTTGATCCAAATTATACATTTTTGGCTCCTCAGAGGCTTGATCTTGCTGCCATGAAGGCGCATCACTTTGTCACCACTAGCTCTACCCTTGAGAACTTGGTTTATAGAATGCTGTTTATTCACGGGGAAGAGAGAGAGATCCCTCTCCCCCAAACCACTTTGTTTAGTATTTCTTAGGGACCTTTGTCACGCTCCAAGGAGGAGATGGATGATAAGTTCTGCTCTCTTAACTTCCATGGGTATTATCAGGAGGAAGCGCCCTCGAGCTCATACCAGGACGAGGGGGCCTCCTCGACATACCACGAAGGTGCACCTACTTGGTCACCATGGGATTGAGCCCCACTTAGGCCAAAAGCCTAAGCTTGGGGGGAGGTACACTCTAACATCCCAGCATTTAGGAACCAACAAAGGGTAGATTTAGGAATATGTGCAACTTCATGCATCCATCTATAAAGAAATGTGGGTAAATTTTTCGCCAAATGAAAACTTAAAGTGATCAAAGTTTCTTTCACTCTTTAAGTTTAGTAATAGTCTTGGAGAATGATTGTTATAAACTTTGACATGATCTTTACGGATTAATGTGTTTGGGGAAAAGAATTTGAATTCAAACTGGAGATGGATTTATATCTTTAAAAGGATTAGGATAATGTGTGAGAATATTATTTAATCAAGAAATAATATTTAGCATCTCAAACTTTAAATAATATAAAACAATTAAGTAAACGAATATTTATTTCATATAGTTATTCAATGAATAAGTTACAATATACATTTAAATTCTATAAACAATAAACAATACATCAATATAAGATTGACAATTAAATAAATGAATATACATTTCATGTAATCAATACATCAATAAGTTACAAAATGAAAATTACAAAACTAATCAAGAATCTTTGCAAGAGTAAAATTACATCTTTATTTATCTAATACATTCTATCTACAAAAGAATAAAATAAATATTACAAGGGGACTATTCTATAAAGAAAAATAAAACCTAATCTAAATCTTGAATCTTCAAGTCTTGTACCTGAAAAATAAAGAACAAAAAAAATGAAGGTTAAGATATTTCTTTTACTCTCAGTAGTGACAGTGAGGTGCACTGTTGCACTTTACATCACTGAGTAAATCTTAGGGGCAAGTTTCACCAAGCAGTTAAGTGGTAAACAGATAAAAAGTTAACTTTCTTTCCAAAGCATATCCACAAGGGTGTATCAGACATGCAGGCAGCTTACACAACTAAATGCATGGTGTGTGCTGTCGATCACAGCCACAACTGCTCACACAAAAAAACTCAGCACAGCCGTGGGAAAGCACCACAACATCATTTTCTTGTTCATACATATCAAGAACTAACATCCTAGCCACAGCCAAACCAGCCAAACTAAACCACAAACCAGATCCTCTCTAAAGTCACCAAGATGGTGACATAAGGAGGGGGTGGATCAGGTGGATAGCAAGGTAAAGACCAAGCTACCAGGAACCAGAAGGTGGATAACAAGATCAAGAACAAGTTCCAGGAGCTATAAGCACTAGGAACAACAACCGGAGAAGGACCAGATCAAGCCAGCAAGATCAGGCCACCAGATCAACAAGTTACAACCACAACAATAACCCACCGTTGTGGTGAGTTTTATAAAACCATCACATGATCTTTTTATCAAATCAATATAATAGATTCATGTGTTGTTCTATATCTCACTTCTTAGTATTCATCCAAGTGGGATGAATCCATCCTAGAAGATTTTTAAAATTAAATTCATAACCACAAGATAACCATACAAGAACAACCAGGATCTAAAACCAACATCATTGATCCTGGTTACAAAAGCCAGATCTTATATTTTAATATATCCAAAGGCAAGATTATGAAATCTGGGCACATCTCTTAAAAGAGTAGCACCTCAAAATCCATAAATCTTATGAATCCATGCAAAACCATTAGCACACCCATTATTCTCTCAACTATGACACAAGAATTAGCAGCTGGTATTACTACCAGAACATTTCTATCAGGGACAATCATTAGGAAACTAGTTCCTATGCCTCAGACCAACATCATAGGCAGGGGAATTAAAAGAAGCTTTCATCTTATCTTTGCCAGTACTAATTTCAAGCACTGATAGAGCTAAGCTCAAAAATAGGAACCAACTACTTGTGTGCCATTTTATGATGGTATCACAAGGACAAGTCCTAATAAGACAACCACAATCATTACTTAGCTTTCACAAATAAGAAAGGGGCAAGCCACTAAATATCATTTTCCGGAACCAAAGGTGAATCAAAGATCTCATTTCCACATCTACGTAACATCACTACTCAGAATGATTAAATTCAGTCTATATGAGCATACAAGCCAACAATTACAGATGCAGTAAACAATCACTAACAGAACTAGTAATAATACTAACATTTCGACAGTAGAAAGCTCTCAGGTCAACAACATTCACAAGTAATGATTCCATAGAAGCACTATCATTTGAATCATATCAAATTACCACTGGAATAAGTCTGATAAGCCACTAGCATCACCAAAGCCAACTATAAGTAATAATCCACAGCAAACAGTCATTTATCATGCTCGAGTATTATCACCACTAGATCCAAATCATCATATATTTGATCAACAGAGGGATATGAACCCTAATCAGAACAAGAACCCTAATTAGGATATGAACTCTGGTCAGAACATAGGCACTAGGCAGGGGTAGCCACTAGATACACGAAGATATTCATGGTGATAGGATGAACTAGGATCCATAGAGGCGCAACTTACCCGGGGTCCTCGATGAATCAAGAGGAAGGTAGCGACGTGTTTCAGCGGTGGCACGGAGCACCTGTGAGGGCCTGCACCAGCTACCACGGCAGCCTTTGGCGCACATCACCACGGGAGGATCAGCGGCGGCGGTAGCAGCACCATCCCCAAACCCTAGGGTTCGGGAAGGGGGCTAGCCTGGCCATAGAAGGGCCCCAGGATCAAATCAAATTGGACCAGGTGGACGAGCGTGGCCGACAACCTTGCCCGACACCACGGCAGCGGCCAGGGAGGACCACGGCGGCGAGCAGCGCACGACGGCGGCGCCATCAACCACGGGGTCGAGGAGGAGAAGAAGATAGGACGAGAGAGAGAGATAGAGTGAGTGGGCCGATAGGGCCAGTACCCCTTCGGGGAGCCCTTTTGATCATAGCCACTTGGGCCAAAACGACCCAATAAGCCCAATAAGCTTGACAAAGCCAGCCCAGCAACCTAAAGGAAATTATAATAATTAAGAAAAGACCAAAATGCCCCTGAAATTAAATAAATTCTAGAAAATCAAATAAAAATCCAAAAAATATAAATAAAATATTTTTGGATTCAAAATAATTCAATCTATCTAAATAAATTAAGAAATAAAATTTTAGGCATATAATTTTTATTAAGAATTTTATAATATATATTCCTTATGGAATTTATAAAATTATTGAAAGATGATCAAAATAAATAAAAATCACTTTCATTCTATATTAATATTGTAGTATTTTATACAAATACTAAATATATATTTAATATCATTTTTTGTATTTAAATGATGATTCTTAAAGAAATTAGTAAATAAATAAAAATTCAAATAAAATGAAATAAGATAAAAGAATACAATATTCAATAAATATTAAAAAAATATGTATAAATTATTTATTACTAAAAAGAATTTTTGTAATTTAAATAATGGGTGAGAATGTACAAAAATAAATAATGCATTGCATTACTTTGCATAATCATTTTGCTTCTTTAAATATTGTCCTTACCGTGCAATAATGATGTTTTGTAGACATAGAAGCTCAAGGTCTAGTGCAAGCATCCGACTTCACTACCTTGCAATCACAAGGCAAGTTCATCACTTGCTCATGTCCTTTGAAGAGTCTTTATCAAATTATTTGCAAATTGTGTGTTATCATCTATATTCCAGAAAAATACAATATTATTTTCCCAAAATAAATAAATCTTAGATATCGTCCTAAGTGATGATATGATGGAGCAATGGAACGTAGGTTTATATTTGCAATAATGATGAACAATTAGGGATTAATAACCCATGGCATCAGTGATTCTAGCGCCGTATATTACACGTTAACCATGAGATTTGGAATGGGACGGAGAAGTCAACTGTATCCTTTTCCTCTCGTATGGAGGCAAGACGGCCTTAACGTGACGTTGTGATTCCTTGTGTGGATCCAACATATGTGTGGTCACCCTTACGCCCCACACTTTTGGTGTCTATATTATCTATGAATGGTGTTTAGGGATATAGTCCATTTAATATGGTACTTGTCCGGGCATCACCAGGTCATAGAGTCTTCGGGAACACATCAGGGTTTTAGCCTGCCCGAAAGGGGGCTTAACGGAGGTGAGCCGGCCCCGAAGGATCATGTAGACATATGAGGTCGCGGAGAGGGCAGTGATTGGCTTGGACAAACTACTGGGCCCCACTTCATGGAATTGTGGACGGGAAAGTACGCCCGGCTGTGCAACAAGGAAGTTGATCTCTCATGGGTAAAGTAACGCACCTCTGTAGAGTGTAAGAACTGTAACTTGTTACTCCCTATTCTGGGAAGGAGCTACGAACGTGGCAGGAAAGGAACTCCATGAAAGTTCTGGTCAACCTATGAAGGCTGATGGTCATAGATTTTCATAATAAAATCAATCTTTGAAGAAAGATTTACAAAAACTGCATAGTGCCAAGGACTTATAGTCCGAGGTGGTAGATAGAGCATCAAACTTCCCACCTTGCATATAATGAACTTGCTGGGTAACGCTGTTACTCATCATTTCCTTTGAATCCTTGCTTAGACTCTGAGGATCCCGAAGATACTCCAATGTATGCAACTAAGATCCAAGAGGAGGTCTTCTACGAAGAGCCCAACTTGTATGGAGACGTAGAAGGGGAGGACTATGATATCGTCTACGGAGGAGAGTACCAAGAGTCCGAGTAATTACTATAGTTCTAGGAGCCACTTGAGCCGAGCAATATGAACAATATATAGCAATTAGTTGTTGAGCTCAATTTGGAGTTTAAGTTTTTGCTTTGAAACTTCCGCTGAAACACTTATATTTTGGTTTGTAAGTTGAATCTTTTGGAAGTCTTGAACTACTGGTATTGTAATAATAATAATGTGTGTATGATATGGACCCGCAATGTTTCTATTGGACCACTCTGAGGGATGTGATATTTACGGAATGGTGTTCTGTGGATGTCATATCAACGACTATAGTGTACTACACATGCAGTGGTATGCTGGGTCATCGCAGTTGGTATTAGAGCAAATTGCTTTGACCTTAGGTTGGAAACCTAGTAAAGGGTATTACCTGTAGGAGTGTGCAGCAATAATAAAGAATTCTCTAAAAGAAATATGATGGGTATTTGAATGATAATATTCCATTATATGTTCTAGTGCGATAATTCTTTGTTGTGATGCAATATGTTATTGGTTACTAATAAAAATATTTTTCTCGTCTATAGAGATATGGTACCAAAGTTTCCAAAACAGACTTTGGTAAGGAAAGAGGAGACTCTTGATGGTTATGAAGGATCATTCACAAACCAACTTTGTCAACTCTTAAAGGTTTTTAGTTGTCCAACTAGAATTCCAGTGAACAGCATAACCTATTATGATGGCCGGATGTTATCCAAGTATCGTGTGAGTATCCAACTCCCAGAGGAGCTTGTATTATATCATGATCTACCTACATGTGAAGGTAGGAGTCACTTAGCAGCATATCATGTTGCTGTTGTGGACAGTGGCAGAGCTAGGAAAAAATAAATGCCTGGGCGAACCAAAAGCTTAATAAAAAGGCAAGAATCATAACAACATGTTTGCATATATATAATCAAAATATAAGTTCTAAATTAAGAACCATACGTTCTTAATAGTTTGGAAGCACTTAAACTGAAACTAATATGATAATTAATAGCTCACTAGACAAAATGAGTCACAAATAAAACTCTAGATATCCAAATGCCCATTCAAACACCCAATGAAACCTGCAAGATTAAGACGGGAGTAAGAACAAGTAATTCATAATGTTATAAATACTTGCTCAAATTAGAATGCATCTGACATACCCTTCAAATGCTAAATGTGCCTTGGCAAAATCCCTTTGCGGTTCTTGAAGGCTTGAAACCGTCGAATAATAACAACATCGTCAAGAGATTTAAATATCTCTCGCTCAGTGTAGCATATCATCAAGTGATTAAACCAAACATCATTTATCTTATTGCGCAACTTAGACTTGATAATTTTCATTGCCGAGAAAGCTCTCTCAACAGATGCTGTTAACACCGGCAACAATAAAGCCAACTCAATGAGCTTGTAAACCAATGGAAATACCAAGTGTTTCTCTGTTCCAACCATTTTTGCACACAAACTTTTAAGATCATTGCAATTAGCAAAGGCAACATGATTTCTCAAATGAAGAACATAAGTCTCAAGTTGATCCCTCAATATTGTACGATCAGAATTAGAGAAATCTGCACTATAAATTTCAGCAAGATGGCAAAGCTTCTCCATATAGAACTTGGAGAAAGAATTCTTGGGATCAAGACATGAGAAACAAGAAATTACCTCCTGATTTGTGTCACCAAAACGATGATCCATCTCGACACATATTTTATCAATAACCACATAGAAGATTTCAGCTCGATAATAATGAAGATTGGTGATGGTCCTTCCCTCTAGCCTCGAGCGACCTCGAACCGGTATTTCATCATCCATATTCGGCACCGGAATACCTTTGGAATTACAAAATTGTTGGACCTCTCCAAAAAGAATATCCCAACCACTATCTCTCATGTTGGCCAACCGGAATTTGACATCATTAACTAATTCCATGGCATATACAATATTTGTATCTTTTTTTTGCAACAGATGTGAAAGCTCATTTGTAATACCAAACAACTTCAACATAAGCTTCAAAACGAGAGCAAATTGAAAGCGCTCCATCTTCTTGATGCAACCCGCTGCACTATTTGGGTTACGCCCATTTCCATCAACTGTGCTAAGTACTTTTATCACACCAGCCCACATTTCATCCAAACGAAGCAGTGTTTTGTGATGTGAGACCCATCTAGTATCTCCAGGTCTAGCAAGACTAGTTTGTTGATTCAAGCCTCTTCCTGTAGATATTTCACCCCTCTCAAGCTTATCCAAAATATCTTTGTGAGTTTCTTCCACCAATACTTCCATCTTCTTACATGACGAACTTGTTGTGTTCACAATCAATGAAACATACTCAAAAAAATCATGAATATATGATCAAGAAGAAGTAGCGACAGCAACAACAACCAACTGTAGACAATGAGCAAAACAATGCACATAAAAGGCATATGGGTTCTCATCTAGAATTTTTCTTTGCAAGCCATTAAATTCACCTCTCATGTTTGAAGCTCCATCATATCCTTGCCCTCGAAGCCTTGAAATTGGAAGTTTGTAATGATCAATAAGCATAACAAGAGCTAACTTTAGTGCCTCTGATGTAGTGTCTTTGATGTGGTATAGACAAAGAAATCGTTCCACAACTTTCCCTTCATTATTCACAAATCTACAATAATAACAGATAATTGTTAGATTAAGGGCGGTTGCAGAGATAATATAAAATAAATAGGTGAAACAAAATACAATAGCTAACCTTAACATTACCGCCATTTGTATATCACGTGACTCATCAATAAGTACAGAAAATTGCTTATCACCAAGCTCTCCCATAATCACTTCGGTGACTTCTTCACGACAAAGACCTTGCAAGATCTTTTTGAATCTCACCAGAAGTCATCTAACAATTTCTTCCACCATGATCAAAAGCATATCTTATTTGTTCATTGCCATCTTTCAACATATCGATCATCTCTAGAAAGTTGCCTTTGTTCAAAGAAGTGGATGGTTCATTGTGACCACGAAAAGACAAACCTTGTGCCATGAGATATCTACAACACTCTAGAGAAGAAGTCAAACGGATTTTATATAGTTCCTTTGATTCATCCGTCACTCTAGCCAATTTAGTTGCCACACTTTGGTTCTGATTTTTAAAGGCATCACAATGGCGAACACAATTATTGTGATCACTGCCCACACCACCAATATGGTCGGGTAAAGATTTATATGCATGCTTCCAATTCTTATAACCAGTTTTGGTGAATACTTCATAACCAAAGCATTCAACTCTTCTGGGATTCCTAAATAGAAAGCAATAGAAGCAAAATGCTGCATCCTTGGACACACCATATTCAATCCAACTGTACTTTTGAAAACAAGCTTGAGAAAATTCCCTACCATCTGTGCGGGGAAATTTAACTATTGGTTGGGTAGGTCCCTTCAATATGTATGCCCTCCTCACTTGATCTTGAACTTCCGGAGCATATGAAGAAATTTGTCTCCGGAGAGCAGGATCACAAACAATTTCGTCTGGATTAAACTCATTCATATTGACAACATTAGCATAAAAATCTGGCTCTATATTCACATCATTCCCAGAATTTGGGCTTTGCACATCGTTCCCTGATCCGGTGCTTGGGTTTGCCTCCATAGGAATTTGAGCATTATTACCTGACACGCTAGGACTTGCCGCTGCCGCACTCCCATGGCTTGACCTTTTAACCACATACCTCCACATTTTCTAAAATTGAAAATTTGATACAGTGATTAAAAACATAAAATATATACTGCTATTCTCCTTGCTAAGATTCTAAGTGGGGAAGTACAAGTACTCCATAAAATAACAAACCTTTCTTCCCAGTGGCCTATTTGTAGATTATAAATTCAGCCCTTAAGAACCACAACTGCCGTCTGCCCGCTATGGCAAGCAAGCGAGCAAGCACACCGCCGGTCGTCGTCCTGCCGCAGAGTCGTTCAGCGTCGTCGCCTGTGCAGTCTTGTCTCTGCCTGTGCGTGCATCGGTGTCGTGGCGTTTTGCAGCCTGCAGCCGCCGCTCGTGCGATGCTAAGAAACGGATGAAGGAGCGATCGAACTGTCTCTGGCTTTGGTTTCTTCTACGGACGTGCATAGGAACCTAACGTGTTGGTGACTTGGGGCTTGGGCCAAAGAGAATTGGATCAATTTATGTTGGGCTAGACAAAATAGGAAAAGGCCATATCGATTGGGATGGATAGTTTTCCCGGGCAAACAACCAACTAATCACGATTTATACCCTATCAATACGATCTTTGCACGCCTGCCGGACGAAGCTACGCCCGGGCAGCTGCCCAGGCATGCCGGGCTGAAACTCCGCCCCTGGTTGTGGAGGCGATAGCTAATATCCGGGAACATAAAGCCAAGGAGTTAGAAGGTAGCACATTTTCTATGATTCCTAATGATTCCATAGAATTGGAGCATGTACCGGATCATCTTACTTTGGTTAAGAAGCATCCTAAGTTACCTTCCAAGTTTATGGATAGATACCGAACACTTGTTGCGCTCTTTTACAAGACCCATCAAGTTATTGTCGAAGATAAAAATAACATGTTAGAGGATCTAACGGATCCTGAAAGGAGGAAGCAGTTAGCATTCCAGTTGGAGAAGGAAGCAAGTAGTAGTACAAAACCAAACTTTAAGGATATACCTATAGATCATGAATCTTTTACACCATATCCTTATTCACCAAGGCATGAACCTATATATGATCCTACTGTGGATATGAGGTAAGCAGTACCACAGGGTTCAGAGGATGGTTCTGATTCAGAACTTCCTATTGAGAATTCTGATGGCTGGAGAATGGGATCATCTGAAGGATCTCAGGAACACCAGATGTCCATAGATGGTTCTGACGGAAATGTTGGACAATCTAGCTGGATGGGTGCAAGAATTAACCCTAGTAACAGTAGTAGAAATACCATATTCATAAATAATCAGGATGAAGAAGAAGATCCTGAGGAAAGGGTGTTTGAATCAACAACATCGTCTCAAAACCCAGGGAATATATATTATCCAGTGTTTAACTATCTTGCCCAAAGGAGCACCTGGGGAGCAGCAGGATCTGCGTATTCTGTTGATGACTCAAGGAATGAAGCTCAGGAGATGCAAGTGGGTGATAATGTTGAACTTGTTTCTGAAGACTTTTCAGCTGAGCCGGAGGGAGTCAATGTGCTCAGGTTGAGTAATGACTTAAGTCGTGACACTTCAGATACTGGTTATGTTCCTTCTGGAAGGCCATCTGTTCCAAAAAAAGTGCGACGAACGTCACGTCATCACGGTTGGACATCAGGCATGTATGATGAGCGTAGTTACTACTAGAAGCTGGCGACTATTTAGAAGTATCGGGTACTATGTATTGTAATCCGAGAAAATAAGGTAGTTAGATAAATGAGGTAGTGTTGTGATTATACCTATATGGTATATGTTGTAATGACTTTGTATTATTAAGATATTTTAATGTATAATATGTGAAATGCATATTTGGATTTTCATTGTGTGACTAGATCTGTGCGCAAAGTCGAGCTCAGAACACATGTGCATGATGTAATTATGAGTATTCACTTTATGTTGCAGGACTAGGGGGTCATGGATACGGGTATAGAGACCGAATCTGAACAATAGTGGATGGAACGTGAGGCCAAGGAGAAGGCCGATGCAGATGTAGAAAATCAGGGAACATTACCACCACCACCAATGAGGCTGTTAATGGAGCATAACTTTATGCAATGTATGCAAATGATGCAAGAGACCCAGAACAAGTTCATGGAAGAGTTGCTGGGACGAGCTGGGAATCAGAGAGCACCTGAAGGAGGAGGAGTGGGTCTTTCTTACTTCCAGAATGCAAGGCTGTTACCTTTTGCGTCAGCCCCTGAACCAATGGATGTAGAAGATTGGATAGCAAATACAGAAAGAAAGCTGAAGACTGCAGGTTGTAATGATGAGGAGAAATTGAGGTATGCAACTCATCTTCTGACTGGACCTGCAACATCATGGTCGGAAAATCAGTTAGCCATGCAACCGCCAGGAAGGGAGTACACTTGGGAAGAGTTCAAACAGAGATTCCGTGAATATCATGTTCCGGAGAGTGTTATGGAGTTGTATCAGAGAGAATTTGAGGAGCTGCAGCAGGGATATACTAGTGTTATGAAGTATATTCGGGAGTTTAGTCAACTGTCTCGATATGCGGAGGAAGAAGTTAATACGGAGGAAAAGAGGAAGAGGTGTTTCCTGCGAGGATTAAATCCATTTGTGAGGATGCAGTTAAGGTTGGCTAATAAGCAAACTTATCAGCAGTTGCTGGATGCAGCGATCACTTTCGAAGATGACTACAAGAATGTCCAAGAGGATAGAAGGAAGAGAGCTAAGAAGGAAAACAAGAGGATACAAGCAAGTAAACCCAAGCCCAATCTGGAATTCAAACCAAGGAATAGACCCTATAACAGCAACAATTCCAACCAGAGTGTAAATCCAAACGTAAAGAATATTATATGCCACAATTGCAAACTTCCAGGGCATATGAGCAGGGATTGCCCGAAACCAGTAATTGTGTGCCATGCTTGTGGTCAGAGAGGTCACATAAAGCACAATTGTCCAAGCAAACCACAAGGAGGTTGGACGGTTAGAGATGGAAGGCAAGCTAGTGGAGGCTATGGGCAACCAAATAAAGGAGGGAATAATGTCAAGAACAACAATGGCAAAAGGAACATACCTACCGGGAAGCTGAATTGTGCAACCCTAGAGGAGGTGGATAAGTCGGAGCATGCAGTGATAGGTACACTCAATATCCTTACCAATCCCGGCAAAGTTCTATTTGATACTGGTGCAACTACTTCATTCATTTCTGAAGAATTTTGTGATAAATTCGGGATTAGAAGGGCAACGTTAGAAAACCCTATGACCATAGTTACAACAGGGAGAAATGTGACTGTAGGCCACATTAAACAAGATCAGGTTATTTCAATCTGTGGTTGTACATACTTTGCAGACCTTCATGTGATTCCTTTGAAGGGAATTGTAGTAGTGCTGGGGATGGACTGGATGACTGAACATGGGGCTCAGATAAATTGTGAGGAGAAAACTGTCTCAATAAAAACTCCAAGTGGAACAAGAATAGTGTATCAAGCAGATAGGCACAACCATATCATGGTGGATCTTCAGTTGAACTCAATGAACGAGGTCAATTTGGAATATATTCCTGTAGTAAATGAGTTTCAAGATGTTTTTCCAGCAGAGCTACCTGGAATGCCACCAGATCGGGAAATAGAGTTCACTATTGATCTAATTCTAGGTACAACACCAATAGCTCAAGCACCATACAAGATGGGACCAAAAGAATTAAAAGAACTCAAGGAGCAAACTGATGAGTTAGCCAGGAAAGGATTTATTCAGGAAAGTGTATCCCCATGGGGAACACCGGTGATCTTTGTGGATAAAAGGGATGGTGGAAGAAGGATGTGTGCGGATTATAGAAATCTGAACAATGTTACCATAAATAATAAGTATCCCTTACCAAGAATTCAAGATCTGTTTGATCAAGTGAAAGGAGCTGGTGTATTTTCTAATATTGGTCTAAGATATGGATACCATCAGATAAAAATTAAACCAGAGGATGTTCCAAAGATAGCATTTGTCTCAAGATATGGACACCATGAGTATCTGGTACTACCATTTGGTTTGACCAATGCAGAACAAAATCTTCATGCCATATTTGGATAAGTTCATCATAGTCTCCATTGATGATATTTTGATCTATTCCAAGGATAAGGAAGAGCATGCAGATCATTTGAGAATAGCATTGCAAACCCTAAGAGAACATAAGCTTTATGCTAAGTTCAGTAAGTGTGAATTCTGGCTAGATGAGGTAGAATTCCTGAGCCATGTGATCAGTAAAGATGGAATTGCTGTAAATCCATCCAAAGTATAATTAGTACTAGAGTGGACTGCACAAACCAATGTGAAACAAATTCGAGGTTTCTTGGGGATGGCTAGTTATTATCGGAGATTCATTGAAGGTTTATCCAAAATAGCTGGACCAATGACTAAATTGTTAAGAAAGAATACACCATTCAATTGGGATGAGAAGTGTGAAGCAAGTTTCCAGGAGCTAAAGACTAGGTTAACTACCGCTCCAATTCTAGCAGTTCTAGAAACAGGGAAAGACTTTACAGTATATTGTGATGCATCTAAAGAAGGTATGGGTTGTGTGCTAATGCAAGATCAGAAAGTGATTGCTTATGGTTCTAGGCAACTGAAACCACATGAAGTCAACTATCCAACTCATGATTTAGAGTTAGCAGCAGTAGTCTTTGCGCTGAAAGGATGGAGCTATTTTCTTCATGGAGCCAAATGTGAGTTATACACTGACCATAAAAGTCTTAAATATTTCTTCACCCAAAAGGAATTGAATATGAGACAGAAGCGTTGGTTGTAACTAATCAAAGATTATGATTTAACAATCAACTATATTGCAGGAAAAGCAAATGTTGTAGCAGATGCCTTAAGTCGTAAAAGTGCAGATATTCAGCCTAGCAATTGGGAGCTACCAAAAGAGTTACAAATGGACTTGGAAAGATTATAGCTTTAATTCATTAGAACAAAGATTCCTGGAGGATTAGCTACTATGCAGGTAGTTGCAGAGCAGGACAGTGATCTTAAGCACGAAATTTTTAGACATCAAGCAGAAGATCCTTTCATTGCTGAGGAAATTCGGAGGATATCTCAAGGGCAAACATCAGTTTTTATCCTTGGAGATTATGAGTCTTTATGGTTCCAAGATCGTCTCTGTGTTCCAGATGTGACTGAGATTCGTGATGTCATACTCAGAGAAGCACATGAAACACCATATTCTATACATCCAGGAAGCACTAAGATGTACATGGATCTGAAAGAACTATTCTGGTGGAATAACATGAAAAGAGACATTGCTAAGTATGTATCAGAATGCCATACTTGCCAAAGGGTGAAGGCTGAACATAAAAGTCTAGCAGGACCATTGTAACCTTTGGAAATTCCTGAATGGAAGTGGGAGGAAATAGGTATGGATTTCATCACAGGATTGCCCATGACACCTAAACGGAAGGATATGATATGGGTGATTGTGGATAGACTCACTAAAAGTGCACATTTTATTACGGTAAATCAGAAGGATAATGATGAGAAGTTAGTAGAAGTCTACATCAAAGAAATAGTAAGCAAGCACGGAGTGCCTAAAAAGATTGTAACTGATAGGGGATCAGTGTTTACTTCGGCATTTTGGAAGCAATTACATGAAGCACTTGGTTCAAAGTTAGATTTTAGCACAGCTTATCATCCAGAGACAGGGGGTCAAACGGAAAGAACCAATCAAATACTGGAAGACATGTTAAGGGCTTATGCATTAGATTTTGGAGGTTCGTGGGAAGATCATCTACCATTAGCAGAATTTTCCTACAATAATAGCTCTCAGAGTAGTCTGAAGGCAGCTCCACATGAGGTTCTGTACGGAAGAAAGTGTAGATCACCAATATGTTGATATGAGCCTGGAAGTAGCAAGGAATTTGCGCCAGACTATATCAAGGAAAAACAAGATATAATTGATAAGATCAAGGATTGACTGAAAATAGCTCAAAGTAGGCAGAAAATTTATACTGATCAAAGTCGAAGATCATGGCATCCTGAAGTAGGAGACATGGTATATTTGAATGTAAGTCCAATGAAAGGAGTGAAAAGGTTCAGAGTTAAAGGAAAACAAAGTCCAAGATATATCGGGCCATTCAAGATACCGAGTCAGAACAGGACTATAGCTTATGCTTTAGAGTTACCCTCAAGATTGGCTCAAGTTCATAATGTTTTCCATGTGTCACAACTCCGTAAATGTTTGAAAGTTCCAGATGATGCAATCACACACCAAGAGATAGAATTACAAGCAGACTTGACCTATGTTGACAAACCTTGTAAAATTTTGGAAGAAAATTGGAAAAGGTTAAGGAACAGGGCAATCAAGTATTGCAAGGTATAATGGGAACATCACCCCGAAAGGGAAGCCACGAAGGGTAGATTTAGGAATATGTGCAACTGCATGCATCCATCTATAAAGAAATGTGGGTAAATTTTTCGCCAAATAAAAACTTAAAGTGATCAAAGTTTCTTTCACTCTTTAAGTTTAGGAATAGTCTTGGAGAATGATTGTTATAAACTTTGACATGATCTTTATGGATTAATGTGTTTGGGGAAAATAATTTGAATTCAAACTTGAGATGGATTTATATCTTTAAAAGGATTAGGATTATGTGTGAGAATATTATTTAATCAAGAAATAATATTTAGTATCTCAAAATTTAAATAATATAAAACACTTAAGTAAATGAATATTTATTTCATATAGTTATTCAATGAATAAGTTACAAAATGTAACTTATAAAGAAACAATAATAGTAATCAGAAACTCTATATAAGATTGACAATTAAATAAATGAATATATATTTCATGTAATCAATACATCAATAAGTTACAAAATGAAATTTACAAAACTAATAAAGAATCTTTATAAGAGTAAAATTACATCTTTATTTATATAATACATTCTATCTACAAAAGAATAAAATAAATATTACAAGGGGACTATTCTATAAATAAAAAGAAAACCTAATCTAAATCTTGAATCTTCAAGTCTTGTACCTGCAAAATAAAGAACAAACAAAAAATGAAGGTTAAGATATTTATTTTACTCTCAGTAGTGACAGTGAGGTGCACTATTCCACTTTACATCACTGAGTAAATCTTAGGGGCAAGTTTCACCAAGCAGTTAAGTGGTTAACAAATAAAAAGGTAACTTTCTTTCCAAAGCAGATCCACAAGGGTGTATCAGACATGCTGGCAGCTTACACACCTAAATGCATGGTGTGTGCTGTCGAGCACAGCCACAACTGCTCACACAAACAAAACCACTCAACACAGCCGTGGACAAGCACCACAACATCATTTTCTTGTTCATGCACATCAAGCACCAACAGCCTAGCCACAACCAAACCAGCCAAACTAAACCACAAACAAGATCATCTCAGAACTCACCAAGATGGTGACATAAGGAGGGGGTGGATCAGGTGGATAGCAAGGTCAAGACCAAGCTACCAGGAACCAGAAGGTGGATAGCAAGATCAAGGACAAGTTCCAGGAGCTGTAAGCAGTAGGAACAGCAACAGGAGAAGGACCATATCAAGCCAGCAGATCGGGCCACCAGATCAACAAGTTACAACCACAACAACAACCCATTGTTATGGTGAGTTATATAAAACCATCACATGATCTGTTTATCATATCAATATAATAGATTCATGTGTTGTTCTATATCTCACTTCTTAGTATTCATCCAAGTGGGATGAATCCATCCTAGAAGATTGTTAAAATTAAAGTCATAACCACAAGATAACCATACAAGAACAACCAGGATCTCAGACCAACATCATTGATCCTGGTTACAAAAGCCAAATCTTATATTTCAATATATCCAAAGGCAAGATTATGAAATTTGGGCACATCTCTTAAACGAGTAGCACCTCAGAATCCATAAATCTTATGGATCCATGCAAAACCATTAGCACACCCATTATTCTCTCAACTATGACACAAGAATTAGCAGCTGGTATTACTACCAGAACATTTCTATCAGGGACAATAATTAGGAAACTAGTTCCTATGCCTCAGACCAACATCATAGGCAGGGGAATTAAAAGAATCTTTCATCTTATCTTTGCCAGTACTAATTTCAAGCACTGACAGAGCTAAGCTCAGTAATAGGACCCAACTACTTGTGTGCCATTTTATGATGGTATCACAAGGACAATTCCTATTAAGCCAACCACAATCATTACTTAGCTTTCACAAATAAGAAAGGGCAAGCCACTAAATATCATTTTCCTGGAATCAAAGGCACGAAATCAGCATCAAGATCATTTCCACATCTACAGAACATCACTACTATGTAATGATTAAATTCAGTTTATATATCAGCATACAACCAACATTTACAGATGTAGTAAACAATCACTAACAGAACTACTGCCAATACAAACATTTTGACAGTAGAAAGCTCTCAGGTCAACAACATTCACAAGTAATGATTCCATAGAAGCACTATCATTTGAATCATATCAAATTACCACTGGAATAAGTCTGATAAGCCACTAGCATCACCAAAGCCAACTATAAGCAATAATCCACAGCAAACAGTCATTTATCATGCTCAAGGATTGTCACCACTAGATCCAAATCATCATATATTTGATCAATAGAGGTATATGAACCCTAATCAGAACAAGAGCCCTAATTAGGATATGAACTCTGGTCAGAGCATAGGCACTAGGCAGGGGTAGCCACTAGATACATAGAGAGATTCATGGTGATAGGATGAACTAGGATCCATAGAGGCGCAACTTACCCGGGGTCCTCGCTGATGAATTGAAGAGGAAGCAGAAGGGCCGACGTGCTCGCGGTGGCACGGGGAGCACCCAGAGGGCGCTGCAACCCACACCAGCCACGACAGCGGCCACAGCAGCGCACGAGTACCGCACATCACCACAGGAGGATCAGCGGCGGCGGTAGCAGCACCATCCCCAAACCCTAGGGTTCGGGAAGGGGGCTAGCCTGGCCATAGAAGGGCCCCAGGATCAAATCGAACTGTACCAGGTGGACGAGCATGGTCGACAACCTCGCCCTGCACCACGGCAGCGGCCAGGGAGTACCACGGCGGCGAGCAGCGCAGGGCGGCGGCGCCAGCGACCACGGTGTCGAGGAGGAGAAGAAGAGAGGACGAGAGAGAGATATAGAGTGAGTGGGCCAGTACCCCTTCGGGGAGCCCTTTTGATCATAGCCACTTGGGCCAAAATGGCCCAATAAGCTTGACAAAGCCAGCCCAGCAACCTAAAGGAAATTATAATAATTAAGAAAACACTAAAATGCCCCTCAATTAAAATAAATGCAAGAAAATCAAATAAAAATCCAAAAATTATAAATAAAATATTTTTGGATTCACAATAATTCAATCTATCTAAATAAATTAAGAAATAAATTTTAGGCATATAATTTTCATTAAGAATTTTGTAATATATATATATCTTATGGAATTTTATAAAATTATTGAAATATGATCAAAATAAATAAAAATCACTTTCATTCTATATTAATATTGTATTATTTTAGAAAAATACTAAATATATATTTAATATCATTTTTTGTATTTAAATGATGATTCTTAAAGAAATTAGTAAATAAATAAAAATTCAAATAAAATCAAATTAGATAAAAGAATATAATATTCAATAAATATTAAAAAAATATGTATAAATTATTTATTACTAAAAAGAATTTTTGTAATTTAAATAATGGGGGAGAATGTACAAAAATAAATAATGCTTTGCATTACTTTGCATAATCATTTTGCTTCTTTAAATATTGTCCTTACCGGGCAATAATGATGTTTTGTAGACATAGAAGCTCAAGGTCCAGTGCAAGCATCCGACTTCACTACTTTGCAATCACAAGGCAAGTTCATCACTTGCTCATGTCCTTTTAAGAGTCTTTATCAAAGTATTTGCAAATTGTGTGTTATCATCTATATTCCAGAAAAAGAAAATATTATTTTCCCAAAATAAATAAATCTTAGATATCTTCCTAAGTGATGATATGATGGAGCAATAGAACTTAGGTTTCTATTTGCAATAATGATGAACAATTAGGGATTAATAACCCATGACATCAGTGATTCTAGCATCATATATTACGCGTTAACCATGAGATTTGGAATGGGACGGAGAAGTCAGCTGTATCCTTTTCCTCTCGTATGGAGGCAAGACAACCTTAACGTGACGTTGTGATTCCTTGTGCGGATCCAACATATGGGTGGGAACCCTTACGCCCCACACTTTTGGTGTCTAGATTATCTATGAATGGTGTTTAGGGATATAGTCCATTTAATATGGTACTTGTTCGGGCATCACCAGGTCATATAGTCTTCGGGAACTCATCAGGGTTTTAGCCTGCCTGAAAGGGGGATTAACGGAGGTGAGCCGGCCCTGAAGGATCGTGCAGACATATGAGGTCGCAGAGAGGGAAGTGATTGGCTTGGACCAACTACTGGGCCCCACATCATGGAATTTTGGACGGGAAAGTACGCCCGGTTATGCAACAAGGAAGTTGATCTCTCATGGGTACAGTAACGCACCTCTGTAGAGTGTAAGAACTGTAACTTGTTACTCCCTGTTCCGGGAAGGATCTATGAACGCGGCAGGAAAGGAACTCCATGAAGGTTCTGGTCAACCTGTGAAGGCTGATGGTCATAGATTTTCATAATAAAATTAATCCTTGAAGAAAGATTTACAAAAACTGCATAGTGCCAAGGACTGATAGTCCGAGGTGGTAGATAGAGCATCAAACTTCCCACCTTGCATATAATGAACTTGCTGGGTAACGCTGTTACCCATCCTTTCCTTTGAATCCTTGCTTAGACTCTGAGGATCCTGAAGATACTCCAATGTATGCAACTAAGAGCCAAGAGGAGGTCTTGTACGAAGAGCCCAACTTGTATGGAGCCGTAGAAGGGGAGGACTATGATATCGTCTATGGAGGAGAGTACCAAGAGTCAGAGTAATTACTATAGTTCTAGGAGCCACTTGAGCCGAGCAACATGAACAATATATAGCAATAAGTTGTTGAGCTCAGTTTGGAGTTTAAGTTTTCACTTTGAAACTTTCGTTGAAACACTTATATTTTGGTTTGTAAGTTGAATATTTTGGAAGTCTTGAACTTATGGTATTGTAATAATAATAATGTGTATGTTGGGTCCCGCAATGTTTCTGTTGTACCACTCTGAGGGATGTGATATTTACGGAACGGTGTTCTGTGGATGTCATGTCAATGACTATAGCGTACTACACATGCAGTGGTATGCTGGGTCACTGCATACACCGACATCACACTCATCTATATATCATGTTCGGTCGGTTTTTTGTATATCCATTGTTTCGCTTTCTTTTTGGTTCTTGTTGCTGCCTTCTCAAAAACGCAAAAATACCAAAAATATTTTCGTTGTTTTCTTGGTTTGTTTCTTTGATTTGTTTTGCCTTAAAAAAATCCAAAAAGGTTTTTCTTTGTTTGCTTTTGCTTTGTTTGCTTTTTCTTTGTTTTCTTCTTGTTTGGTTTGCATTTTCTTTGTTTGGTTTTGCTTTGTTTGCTTTCTTTAAAAAATCGAAAACACCAAAAATATTTGTTGTTCTTCTTTGGTTTGGTTTCATGTTATTATTCAAGTCACACAAGTGAAGGGCAATAATGAAGACTAAGACAACTTGAGGTGTGGTAAGAGGCTGATAAAAAACTCTATTTGTTTCATTTTGTGCATATACTCATCATTGTGAGCATGCTTAGTCCGTACATGTAAGGTGTATGTTATTATGGATGCTTAGTAGTTCTTGCTTGCTTGTGATTAGCTCCAGCTTGCTAATAGTTTGTAGCATGTCATATGAATGTTTGCTTGCATTGTTTTATTCATACTTTGGTATGATATTGTGGTTTCCTCCTCTGAAAGTTTCATGTGAATTGACTTGGCACATGCTCACGCATGCATATGAATAAAACATAGTCAGTAAGCCTTATTGATTTATTTTGCCTCAGAGTGCTTGTATCACTTTCATGCCATAATTAGTCCTGTTTTGTTGCAAGCATGATTATGACAGTTATTGCTCTCTCGTTTGTCGCTCCCTCTCTACTGCTAGCCTTCACTTGCACTGAGTATCAGCTCTACCTGTGGTTCCAACTCCCAAAACCAATATTGCCAATTGTGTCCACCATACCTACCTATTAGCATCACTTGCTATTTCAGTGCATATTCCATATGCCTTGTTTTCTTCCAAATAAAATGTTTGTCTATTTTGAGAAAGTTAGTTAGTACAGCTCTCACGAACTTGATGGCACACTTTATTCCTTGCACTTAATAATCCTGAACCATTGTGACCTGTCCATGAAAGTTATATGCTTGCAAATTATATGCTGGGAGTTAGCAGAACCGTGCTGTCACAGGGAACACTTTCAACACTTTTTGGATATCTCATACAGTTGATACCTCTCTATTTTGTTTGCGGATGTCGACGGTGTGAAATAAAAGGGGAGTTTGTGAGTTCGTGGAGTCTATACATTGTGTTAGAGAAACGCCTGGGCCACTAGCCTGAGCCATGCCTAATCATGGTGGAAACTTGCAACATCACTATAATGAGCATTTATGAAGCATCCTCAATAAAAAGCTAGGCACATAGTAAATAAAAAGATCGCTGAGATGCTCATTGTCTGCTTGCCTTGTCATTTTGATCACGGGATAGCTCCTGTATCATGTGCAAGGGGTACCCTGTTGGCGGTTCTCTATGATATGCATGTATTTACAATGACAAGAACTTACAGGTAACCAAAGTTGAGTAGCATGCGGTGCGGCCCTCGTACTCAAGGGACATGGGATTTCCAGTCTATGGTCTATCAAGCATATGATTCAGAGTGGACCTCACTTTCACCTTAACCATATGAAGATGCCTATGATAGGGGAAATGATGGCTCAAAGCTAATGAGTACTTTCCTTTCAGCATTTGGAAGCCTTTCAAACTTTTCAAAACATTTTCACAACCTTGTTGAGTCACCACTTATTCTATGAGCACCTTCCTGAGAGCATAGTTGTCATTCTTGTGTTTGTTCCAAAACTTGGTTAATTATGTCATGAATTTGATGCTTGTATCTCTCATATCTTTACTTCTAGTCTTCACTTGAACTTCAGAGGTACCTTGGCATTTATATTGTGCTCTACACACAGAGGCAAGCGAGATACCACTCTCATACCTTATTATGAGCATTGCAATGTTGCTTACGTTTATGTTTCTTGCTACTTATTATTATTGAGTTGGTTTCTCTTCATAGCTTGCAATGACTATTGAGTAGACTTAGTTGCATACTTATTATTATGAATGGTTTAAGCATCTACTCCTATGCTAAGATTATTTACATCATATGAAGCAAATGTGTTCGTGAAAGTTCTTTTATCGCACTCAGTTTTCAACTGAATTCATTGAGGACAAGCAATAAGCTAAGCTTGGGGGAGTTGATACGTCCAAAACGTATCTACTTTCCCGAACACTTTTGCTATTGTTTCTCCTCTAAACTTGTGTGATTTGGATACAACTAACACGGACTGACGCTTTTTTCAGCACAATTACCTTGGTGTCTAGTTTTTGTGCAGAAAATCAACTATCAGGAAAAATCCCGGAAAATATGCCAAAAATTATATTTCACCAAAAGACCCACAGAGCCAGAAGACGAAACGGAGTGGAGGCCTGGGGGGCCCACACCCCTGCCAGGCGCGGGTGGGCCCTGCCCGTGCCTAGGGGGGTGCGGACACCCCAGGCACCCCCTCGGGCTCCCTCTGCGCCTATAAGTTACCCCTTGACCTAAAAACCGAGGGGGTTTCGATAGTTTTCCAGAAAGAGTTCCGCTACACCGCCGCCACCAGAGACAAGATTCGGATCCAGAAACTCCGTTCTGACACCATACCGGGACGGGGAATTTGGAGAGGATCATCGGCATCACCATCACCAACGCATCTCCATCAACCATCCATGTTTCCCTCATCCACGAGTGAGTAATCCCCTGTTGTAGGCTTGGGGATGGTAGGGATTGTATGAGTTCTATCATGTAATCAAATAAGATCTGTTAGGGCATAGTGCCTAGTATCTCTATTAGTGCTATTTGACTTTGTTGCAACTTGTTGTGCTTAATGCTTGTCACTAGGGCCCGAGTACCATGATCTCAGATCTGAACTTATTAATGAATCATTATGATAGTTGGGACACATATCAAGTTGTGTACACATATCATTGTCCGGATCCAAAGGCCCCGAAGTGAAAATAATTGGGACAACCGGAGGGGATGGCTGTGGTGTGAGGATCACATGTGTTCACAGAGTGTTAATGCTTTGCTCCGGTGCTCTATTAAAAGGAGCACCTTAATTGCCAGTAGTTCCCTAGAGGCCCCGCTGCCACGGGCTGATGACGAAGATGTTGTGCAAGTTCTCATTGCGAGGACGTATGAATATATTTGGAGCACATGCCTAGGATTGTTTAGTACTTGGATGCTTGTTATTATTTATCTGCAATGCCCTAGATCTCAAAGTTACATGTTTAGACTCGTTCATGCAATGCCCGTCCATCCATCCGTATGCCTACCGCACTCGAATCCCACTTCTTCATTCTATTACTATTGCTCTTTTCTCTACCATTGCTTCTTTGTTGCTACTACCAAACTGTTGCTACTGATAAACTTCTATGAGCAAGAACTATTTCCATGTGTAGCTGAATTGACAACTCAGTTGTTAAGGCTTGCAAGTATTCTCTAGCTCCCCTTGTGTCGAATCAAAAAATTGGGTAATACTACCGCGAAGACTGTTGCGATCCCCTATACTTGTCGGTCATCAGCACCCTACCGGAGGGGAGATATCATCCCGGAGGCCTTCTTCATCACCATGCTAGCCTCCGGTATGATGCGTGAGTAGTTCCACCTTGGACTATGGGTCCATACAGTAGATAGATGGTTGTTTCTCCTTCCTTGTGTTGTCATGTTTAGATCTTGTGAGCTCCGTTCATGATCAAGATCATTTATTTGTAATCATGCATGTTTTGTTTGCGGGGATCCGATGGATATTGAGATTACTACGTCAGATTGATTATTGATTCTATCATGTCTTATGATTATTGATTCTATCATGTATGTGTTGTTTGAGATCTTGCATGCTCTCCGTTTCTAGTAGCTATCTTGGCCAAGTAGATGCTAGTGACTCCAAGAGGGAGTATTTATGCTCGATAGTGGTTTCATGCCTCTAATGAATCTGGGAAGTGACAGAAATCTCTAAGGTTGTAGATGTGTTGCTGCCACTAGGGAGAAAACAACAATCTCTTGTTCATGGAACAATTGTATTGTTTACTTTACACACATTGCTTAATGCAGTTATCCGTTGGTTGCAACTTAATACTGGAGGGGGTTCGGATGATAACCTGAAGGTGGATTACTAGTCATAGATGAAGTTGGATGGCGGTCTATGTATATTGTTGTAATTACCAATCAAATCTCATAGGATCGTGAATGTCTAGTATTTGCATTGTTATGCCTTGCTCAGTTCCTGTCAATTGCCCCGCTATAATTTGTTTACCCAGCATGTTATGTTATTTATCTTAAGGAGAACACCTCTAGTGAACTGTGGACCCCGGTCCAATCTTTACCATTGTTACATCATCTACTGTTACTGTTTTCTTTCTGCAAACAACCATTACCTTCCACACCATACGTTTAATCCTTTGTATTCATCAAACCAGTGAGATTTACAACCTCACTATAAGTTGGGTCAAAGTCTTGAGTTTGTGTTGTGCAGGATTCCAAGTTGTTAGCAACACCTTGGAGTTGTTTCCTTGCTCCTACTGGTTCGATAACCTTGGTTTCATAACTGAGGGAAAACTTACTGCCGTGCTCATCATACCTTCTTGTTGGGTCTCCCAACGAAGCTCTACTATTGAGCCACGTCATGGGGCGGTGAGGTCATGGCTACCTCCTAGACATCGTGGGCGAGGGCGGCGCGATATGTGGCAGTGTGTCCGTGTCGGGGTGACATGGGTGAGCTCGCGTACAAAATGCACTGGTCAATATGGAGAGTGAGAGAGGCTCCATCGCACGGGCTGGTACTGGGAGAGTTAACGGCACGTCGTGGAGGCTCGGTGAGGTCACAAAGATGATCACAAGGTGAAGGGAATATGCCCGAGAGGCAATAATAAAGTGGTTATTATCGTATTCCTATTTATGATAAATGTTTATTTTGCATGCTATAATTGTATTAATACGGAAACGTTAATACATGTGTGTTTAATAAACAAAAGAAAGTTCCTAGTTATGCCTCTCTCATAAACTAGCTCGTTGATTAACAAGATGATCAAGGTTTCCTGATCATGGACATTGGATGTTGTTAATAACGGGATCACAACATTAGTGTAATGATGTGATGAACATTCATCCGAAGTATAGCATTACGATCAAAGTCATTGAGTTTATATTGCTATAACAACTTACGAGTGATCCTAATCCTTAGACCATGAGATCATGTCAATCACTAACACCTAAGAGTTTCTTGATAACATCAAACGTCACACCGTAATGTGGGTGATTATAAAGATGGATTCGAACTAAAGTGTTATGTTGAGGCTCATAGGATCAAGAGTGGAATTTGTTCATCCCGATGACGGATAGATATACTCTGGCCCTCTCGGTGATATCACATTGATTAGCTTGCAAGCAAGTGATTTGATCACTAGAATGTTATATCACGAACGAGAAAAGAGTGCATGTCGAATTGAGATCAAACTAGGTATGGAGATACCGATGATCGAATCTCGGACATGTAATATATCGTAAACAAAGGGATTAAGATACTAGCGTAAAAGGTTCACGATCACAAGAAAGTCATCGTTGAATGTGTGGGAGTCAATGGGTCTCAGATCCCGCTTCTGATTATTGATCTGAGAGGGGTCTCGATCATGTCCACATTATTCGCGAACCGTAGGGTGACACACTTAAGAGACACCGACATCCAATTGGAGCAAAAGTTTCATGCCGAAAAGAAAAGGAAAGCGCAGGAATTTATTTCACTAGACACCGAAACTGTTTCGGTTGAAATTGATGAAACTGGTTCTGCATGTGAAATGGAATACTAGCAAGGGGTTTTATGTGAATGTTTGTTAACAAAATTCTGAATAAATAAATAAAAGAGTTTTATTTAAATGAGAGCTTGCATTAAATTTGGTGGAAATTTAATGCATGTGAGTGGATTTTTGAGTGGAGGCTTTTTAGGAGGCTTTTCATTTTGAGTGGGAGCTCCACCCACATGAATGTGGAAGAGGTGGGGGCAGCCCCATGGCTGGGAGCCATGCCCCTTGGGTTCCCCCCTCTCCCCTATAAAAGGCCCCCCTCTCCTCCTCTCACACCACACCTCCTCGTGAAGGATCACTCTCCCCCTCTAGAATTTATTCCCCATGGTCTCGGACTAGCGAGATACATGTTCCCGGTGGATATTCGTAAAGAAAGATTTGTGCTTCCGCTGCATCGCTAGAGCGAGGAGGCGGAGGTTGCTCGGTGCCTCGAACGTGTGTGCGAGCACGGATGCGTCATTCTTGCGGCGCTAGGACTTCCTCTCGATCTTGAGATCGGCAAGAGATCGTCTACATCAACCACGAGTTTGGACTCGTTAAGCTTTGTCGGTCTTCAAGGGTATGTTCTCTATGGATATACATCCCGTTGTTTGTATCTAGTAGATAGATCTTGGTACATAGTTGTTCCCATCGAGGAAATTTTTTGTTTTCTATGCGAACCCTACAAAGGGTATCGTAACCCGGATCTATGCGTAGATACTTTGCGGTAGTACACATATGAGTATGTGGATGATGATCATTTTATTGCTTCTTAGTTGTACTTTGGATATTGGTGGCATAGTGGGATGAAGCGGCGGACAAACTTTACATGTCCTCGCATGAGACCTGTTCCACGCTTGACATGCAACTAGTTTTGCATAAGTGGCTAGCGGTGTCTCTCTCCTACTATAGTCAATATCTAATTTGCAACGAGTTGTCAACAATTTGGTTATCCTCGTTGTGGTTCATGTTCAGAGGTAAGAACGGTTCTATCTTCGAAAGCCCTAAGCCACGTAAAATTTGCAATGGATAAATTAGAGGCGTCTAGTTTAGATTGTTGCTGGGCTAGTGTTATGATATGGTGATGTTGTAAGTAGAAGTATGAGATAATACTCTTACAACACACATAACGTGTAATCTCCATAGACCTTGGACTTACACATATAGGTATGATAGTGATCATACCACGGTGCACATGATAGAGATCATATGCGGGAACCATATCATTCCACTAATAAACATGTGATGTATGATAGCATCTTATATTGCTTATTTGGCATTTTATTAGCATAATAAGATGATCCCTCATTTAGATATCAAGATAAGAATGTGTTCTTCCTTAAGTATGCACCGACAATGTTTCGTCGCTTCAAGACATCACGTGATGATCGGGTGTACTTGAATCCATGAGCATATCTCGGGTGTAAGACAGTTACACACGCGAATACTAAGGTTCTTACTTGGCGAGCCTAGCATGTACAGACATGGCCTCGAACACGGACAAAGGTTAAGCATGAGTCATATGTTTTGATATGATGACCATATGGATGCTCGCTTTGAAGCTATCCGACTCACGTGATGATCGGACTTGGTGTAGTGGATTTGGTTCATGTAATCACCAAAAAGACACGAGGGATGTCGTTTTGAGTGGGAGTTCATTTCTAATTTGGATTAGTAGAACTCAATTTATCATAAATTAAATCAAAGTGAATTTGCATAATTTGTTGTAGTCATTGGCATTCGTTCACCACCTTATGCATAGTTGTAATTGAGATAATAGAACTATAGAATTCTGGATATATACTTTACGAACTGGTATCGTATTGTGTTGAGTGTCAATCTAAAGTTTAAAGTCCTATTGCAAACTTTCAGCAAAATTCTATTTACTCCGTGAAATTTAATAATTGGTATTAAATCGAGAGTAACAATTCCAGTGTTAGTATCTTAAGTATCATGTTTGCCTCCATGATTCTTGATTTAAACATCAAGTTTATCTAGGAGCTGAAAGAATTGTTTCAGAAACCATCATGTGGCAGATATAACGATATCTGAAACAATGTTTTGGTTGCAATATGATAGAGTATAATATATGTTCTCATATTGGATGAGAATTTACGAAGGTTAGGAGATGCTAGACATCCTAATCATCCAAAAGGGTTTTGGAAAGTAATGTTATACTCACGATTCTCCTTTATAAGCTAAATTGGCTTGATCATGAAAGTCGTCATGATAAGGGTGAATAGAATATGTATGTAAAATGTTTACTACACTAAAAGATTACTAAAGAATGGATTTTGAAAGAATACCGATCATTTGATGATGGTGATCTACTTCAAAGTGCAAGTCCAAAGGTATTATTATTTGAATATACACGCTTTCGACTATGTGTCATGTATATGGCGCCACTTTTGATGTTGATAAATTCTTTTAAAAGGAAAAGGAAATGCTGAAAGAGAATCTATAAAATATATTTGGCAGAAAAGAAAAGATTGGAAATATCCAATTTAGGTATATATATGATATACATGTTATGGTTGTATTCTTTGCTTGTTAAACAATCTGGTTCTTGGGTATTGGATACCGAATTGGTTCGTATGAAATGTCATACGGAACAACGCAATTCATGAACCACAATGACCTAAGTAACTAGCAAGAGAATATGTGATGATGTTCATCGAAAACAAACAAACCGTTGTTTGTATTTCTCGTTGACATCAAAGCTTGACTTCAAGATTTGTTTTAATAATTGTTATTTAAATCAGGTATTATGAGAATAAAGGTTGTTCAAATAATTACCGTGTTCCATATAAGATGGATGATTTACAAATCTAGTTGGAGAAATCACATCCATAAAACCTAATGCTAAAATGTCGCAAGACAAATGATTGAAAGATCACTTACAAAGTGACATCGCTGTTGAAATTATATTTGAAAGAGAACATGAAGAATCTCCATATTCATGGATTTTGGAGTCTTTGATTTGATCAAGTGGCGCTTGTGAGACTTTCCACGTGATAATTAAAACTTCGTTCAAAGGCCAAGAAGAACGAGCGACTAAAATATTGGAATTTATACATATCGATGTATGTATTCCATTATGTGTAGTCGATGGCGGTTTCAACTTCATATGCTTTCTCCGAAATTTGAGTGAATGTTCACTTAATGAGAAACAAGTATGGAATATTTGAAAATGTTTCAAAGACTTTCAAGATGAAGTGAAAATCATTGTAACAAGAAAATAAATGAATTATGATTTGATCATAAAGGGATTTATTTGAGTTACAAGTGTAACAAGAAAATAAATGAATTATGATTTTATCATAAAGGGATTTATTTGAGTTGCAAGTTTAGCAAAACACCTAGATTTACATCTCCAAACACCATAGGAGTATGGAGTGTTTGAGATTTGTAATGAAACCTTGTGAGACATGGTTGGATCAAAGGTGTTATTTATAAAACTGCCATTATGTTTTAAAAGATTAAAGCTTTAGAGACTACAGATTTTACATTAACCAGAGCTACATCTAGATCCGTTGAAATGACACCATGGGAGTTATGGTTTGGGGTAAAACCCAAGTTGTCATTTCTTAAATTTTGGTATACTAAACATAAGTAAGATGTTTACAACCAAAGTCGGATGAGCATGTCTTTGTAGGTTATTTCGAATAACAATTGGTTATTCCTCCATAACACCGAGGACAAAAGGGTTTGTCGCTTGAAATGTAAAGTTTCTTGAAGAAGGAATTTTCATAAATGTTAAGTGGGAGGACAATAGAACTTTGATAAGGTTAACGAACCTTAGCTAAATGTGAGTTGCAGCCGGAAATGGTTCGGAGGCTGCCCTAATGCTCATAGCTTATATGCCTCAAAGGTTGTGGTCACGGAGATCTAAGTTCCTATTGAACCAAGTAGGTCGGTTAAACAATCAAATGCTAAGATTTGAGAGTAAATCATTATTGTTTGACAATGATGAACCGAATACATACAAAGAAGCGATGATGGGCCCTGACTCCGTCAAATGGCTTGAAGCCATAAAATCCGTGATAGTTCCATACACGAGAAATCAAGTTTTGAACTTGGAAGACCCTCCTGAAAGGTATAAAAACCTATCGGTCGTATTTGGATCTATAAAGAAACAGACATGGATGTTTCACATCTATGAAATAGTCGACATGTCGTAAAGTATTTTATGACAATGTTCAAGGAGTTGACTATGACAAGATTTGATCTTTCATAGCGATATTTAGTCTGGACGGATTAAAGTAGCAACCACTACATATAATTTGGTATATGGTAGATGAATAAACAAAACAAAGTTCTTCTAATAGAATGGTTACCTAGGACGTGTACATGACACGGTCCAAAGGGTTTTGTTAAATTCAAAGGATGTTAAAAGGGCATGCAAACTTCAATGGTTGAAGTAAGCATCATGAGTTGGAATCTTCACCATGATGAAAATGAGTTTTCATCCGAGACGATGAAGATGCTTGCATTTTCAAGAAATTAAGTGGACCGAGACATATTTCTAATACATTATGTGGATGACATCTTGTTGATTGGAAATGATGTATCTTTTATTGAAAAAGGCTAAGAATTTCATTTTGATGAAAGACTTAGGCAAAACCCGAATATTTAGCATGAATGTCTATAGTGGATAGACTGTAACGCTAATATGTTTATGCCAAACGTACATATATGAGATATTGAAGGAGTTCAATATAGAAACGACAAGAAACCGTTCTTGTTGCATGGAAAGGAATTGAATCAAGATTCAAATGTATCGACACTTGATAAGTGAAACAAGATTCAAGTGCTTTGACACTTGATGAGTGCAATCACGAGAATGTTTTGATCAGTCATACCATGATATGTACACATCCAGATATGTCCCATGCTCTAAGTGTTATGAGCATATACCAGAATGAATAATAAAATGATCATTGGACGATAGTGAGGATATTCTTATGATCTTTTGGAAGAACTAAGAATATATTTGTGTAGAGGTGACAAACAATTACAAATAGTTCATTGTAAAGCGTTACATTGATACTAGTTTTGTCACAAGATACAAATTAAGTTTATCTCAATTTAAACTATGGGTGGCACAATGTAATGGAAAGGAGATTCCATGATGTATTTGGAAGAGTTCCAAAATTAAGACATTGTGACGAATACTACAACAAAAGGCTAAGTATGACTGCTATAGTAGCGACAAGGAGGAATTTGTGTCAAGTAGTTTGTTATCAAACTAAGGTGTGGTTATAGCGGGCTAACACTAAAGATATATTGTATGACAATAGTATCGCGTGTTTTAACCCCAAGGAACTAAAGGTCTCACCGAAAGACCAAATTTATACAATGCCATCTCATTGGAGAATGAGTGATGCGTGGAGGCAAAGACATGCAAATACACACGGACACAGCGTCGGATCCGTAGATTATGTTAACCACTTGCAATTGCATATTTGGAACACCGAAAGCCATAGGAGTTCAATACACAAAGTTTTCAAACTAGATTATTGTCTCTAGTGCAAGTGGGAGGAGAAGGGAATATGCAGAGAGGCAATAATAAAGTGGTTATTATCGTATTCCTATTTATGATAAATGTTTATTTTGCATGCTATAATTGTATTAATCTGAAACGTTAATACATGTGTGTTTAATAAACAAAAGAAAGTTCCTAGTTATGCCTCTCTCATAAACTAGCTCGTTGATTAACAAGATGATCAAGGTTTCACGATCATGGACATTGGATGTTGTTAATAACGGGATCGTAACATTAGTGTAATGATGTGATGAACATTCATCCAAGTATAGCATTACGATCAAAGTCATTGAGTTTATATTGCTATAACAACTTACGAAGTGATCCTAATCCTTAGACCATGAGATCATGTCAATCACTAACAGGAAGAGTTTCTTGATAACATCAAGCGTCACACCGTAATGGGGTGATTATAAAGATGGATTCGAACTAATAAAGTGTTATGTTGAGGCTCATAGGATCAAGAGTGGAATTTGTTCATCCGATGACGGATAGATATACTCTGGGCCCTCTCGGTGATATCACATTGATTAGCTTGCAAGCAAGTGATTTGATCACTAGAATGTTATATCACTGAGCGAGAAAAGAGTGCATGTCGATGAGATCAAACTAGGTATGGAGATACCGATGATCGAATCTCGGACATGTAATATATCATGAAACAAAGGATTAAGATACTAGCGTAAAAGGTTCCGGCGATCACAAGAAAGTCATCGTTGAATGTGTGGGAGTCGATATGGGTCTCAGATCCCGCTTCGATTATTGATCCGAGAGGGTCTCGATCATATCCACATTATTCGCGAACGTAGGGTGACACACTTAAGAGACACCGACATCCAATTGGAGCAAAAGTTTCATGCGAAAAGAAAAGGAAAGCGCAGGAATTTATTTCACTAGACAATCAAGCTGTTTGGTTGAAATTGGTGAACTGGTTACGCATGTGAAATGGAATACTAGCAAGGGTTTTATGTGAATGTTTGTTAATTAAAGTAATTAACAAAATTCTGAATAAATAAATAAAGAGTTTTATTTAAATGAGAGCTTGCATTAAATTTGGTGGAAATTTAATGCATGTGAGTGGATTTATGAGTGGAGGCTTTTTAATGGGAGTGGAGGCTTTTCATTTTGGTGGGAGCTCCACCCACATGAATGTGGAAGAGGTGGGGCAGCCCCATGGCTGGGCGCCATGCCCCTTGGGTGCCCCCTCTCCCTATAAAGGCCCCCCTCCTCCTCTCACACCACACCTCCTCGTGAAGGATCTCTCTCCCCTCTAGAATTTATTCCCCATGGTCTCGGACTAGCGAGATACATGTTCCCGTGGCTATTCGGCAAGAAAGAGTTGTGCTTCCATGCATCGCTGGAGCGAGGAGGCGGAGGTTGCTCGGTGCCTCGAACGTGTGTGCGAGCACGGATGCGCTGCTATTTTGCGGCGCTAGGACTTCCTCTCGATCTTGAGATCGGCAAGAGATCGTCTACATCAACCACGGGTTTGGACTCGTTAAGCTTTGTCGGTCTTCAAGGGTATGTTCTCCACGGATATACATCCGCCCGTTGTTTGTATCTAGTAGATAGATCTTGGTACATAGTTGTTCCCATCGTAGGAAAATTTTTGTTTTCTATGCTGCGAACCCTACACAAGGTTGATCAAAACAGTGAATAGTTGGTACGGTTGTAATGTGATCACCAAGTTTTTGATTAAATGGCCGCAAGAACAAAATTTTCAAATTATTTTTGGTGGGTGTGCTATTCATAAGCTTGGTAGTCTCTGGGTGCAAGGGTTTGCTAGGTGGTGAAGTTTTTGACGGTTTTCCAAAAATGACTATCTTGATGCATAAGATAGATTCAATTTTTAATTGCCTCTCAAATGCATTTGGAAAAGTTTCTGTAAGATTTGAAAGCTCCATTGTGTTCAGTGTTACTTGGTCTAGCAAGGTGAGAAAAGAAAGGGAATTGTTTCTGATTGAGATCATTTGCTAGAGATGCTCAAAGTGAGCTAAGTGTTAACTTTTGCAAAAATGACCATTAGGTCATATGCTTCATATTTTAATTTTGTTTGGTTTTGATCTAGTTTGGATTTTACCTAGATGATAAGGTTTTGATCTTTAAACCATTTCTCATCATTTACAACAATCAAACATGGCATTTCAAACATTCATACACATTCATAACACACATGCATTAAGATAGTGTTTATTATTAAAAGCTTTTGTTAACTCTAATTTTGGGTGATTAGAAATTGATATCCTCATTAATATTTTTGAGATGTTACATTATGGTAATCCATTGTCGCTGTTGGTGGGTATTGTGTCACCACACTGCTTAAATGGAGGTTATCCACCAAAGGTGTTAATGTTGGGATACATCATTGTTTCCATTATATGGTTATGTGTAAAACTTTACTTGTACTAGCTATTCCTATCTTTCCTATCATGTGTAGCTAGTTTTTACTTGCCATATAAGTTGCTCATATACTTGCATGATCTTGAGAACTTATATTTCTTGTAGATCCCTAACTTTGTAAAAAAAATATTAAAAATTTGTAGTCTTCTTATTCATCCCATCTAGTTGACCACTTTGATTCTTTCATTTGGTATGAGAGCTTGGTATCTTTATTAAGGGCTTTACCTCCCCAAAGTGGATGCTTGCAAAATAGTTGAGGTTCAAGAAGATGCACCTCCGAGTCGTTGTACTACTACATTGACAATGGATGCGCTAACGAATGTTGACTCCCTTTAAATCATCTCTCCTCGATGAACTAAGATAAGGGACACGCAAAAACACCAAACGCCGCGATCTATCCCTAGTACCACTCATGGTGTGATGATAAGGAGTTTGGAGTCCAGATCCTCCAAAGATGAAAATGGGTGACATACATATATAGATGTGCCAATCTCCACTACTATATGCTCACAGGTGTATAAAAATTCATCAATGATACTACTAAGTATTTGAGTTTGCCTCATTTGTACATACGTTCGGACTTAACCTTATGTTTGACTAGAACCTACAAACAACTTAGCACAACAATAATAAACAAAAACTTAAAAAAAGACCCAATGCGCTTAGCTCTCTTTCCATGGTGTCAGAAAATAGTTTGATGTCTGTAAGTGCACATCATTGCTGTAGCTGTTTTCAAAGTAAGAGTATGGAATAAAAGAGAGTTGAAGAAATGGTATTTTGCTTATTGTTGAGGTTTATTGAAGAGTTCCCGCAAGTTGTCTTAAATTCCAATCAAGAGAGTCGTGAAAGTGATTTGTGTGTGAATGTGTTAGAGATTAAAAGTGAATTAAATAAGAGTGATCGAGGAAAAATGATGAAAACTGCAATAGGGCTTAAGGAGTTCTAAGGGAGTCAGGATTCACTACTAGTGAAAACACCTATTCCCTCCGTTTACAAATATAATACATTTTAGCTTTGTAAAATGAATGTATCTAGACGCCTTTTAGTGTATAGATTCACTCTGAACCTCTATGAACCTATATAGTAAAATACTTCTAGATACATTCGATTCACAAAGCTAAAACGTCTTATATTTCTGAACGTAGGGAGTAGATGGCACCTAGAGGGGGAATGTGTGATTTTAAAACTAATACGGTTTTGGCTTGAATACATGCAAAATAAAACCAACATTTAATTTAATAAGCATAAAACCAATATATGATAGGCTCAACTATGTTCACAAACAACTTATGCTAAACAAGAAAAGCAATAATGTGATAGCAAGATATATAATTTCAAGCACTAAGTCTATGACAAAGTAAATTGCATAAGTAAAAATCTCGGGTGTAGACATAATCAAGGCACACAGTGACGACCATGTATCTCGAAGTTCACACCCTCACACGTGCTTCTCTCGTTTGGAGCGGCGTGGAGCGACAATGCTCTCCAAATGCAACATGTCTCACGTTATTCTCCTCAAGCCTTCCCACAAATGGGAAGTGCCTCGATCAACTTAAGCACCCTTGAGGGAATTCACTAAAATCATACAAAAAGCTTGGAGCAATCTCCATAGTTTAATTTGAGGGTCCCAAGCATAACTACCAAGATTTACACCATATTCATTGTGATCCACGGTGAACAAAACCATCTAGGTTTCCAAAACCCCGGTTACAAGCACCTAAGAGTAACAATTTTCTCAAATTTTACTTCCACGAATCCTCGGGGAGAAACCAAATCGATGTACCAAATGCAATGGCAAGAACACGAGAATTTTTCAAGTCTTTCTCTCCCAAATCCAATAAGAGAAACTAATGCTATGGAGAAAAATGGGCGGAAGAACACATGAGGTGATCAAAAAAATTATCTAAGATCTAGATCGAAAGCTTCCCTTTAGTTAGAAAGGATATTGGCCGGTGTAAATATAGATCTAGATCTCCTCTCTCCTAAGAAATATACATGAAACATAGGTTGAGTAGCAAGAAAGGGACAATAGTGTAATGGTTAAGAAGGAGGCCATTTATAGGACCCCAATAACTAGTCATTGCAGGTTTCATAACACCAGAAGTTCCATACTGAAGTCTCAAAGATCTGGTCTGACAGTGACTTATGGAAACTTTCAGACTAACTTCTGATAAAACCTGATAAAACTTCCTGAACGATTATACAGAGCCACACAGAAATTTGGAGAAGAAGTTGGACATGTCCAACATCGAAATTTCCAGTGTTTGCATAAAGGAACCTTGATGTCTACGCACTTCTATTCTTGTAGACAGTTGTTGGGCCTCCAAGTGTAGAGGTTTGTAGAACAGCAGCAAGTTTCCCTTTAGTGGATTACCCAAGGTTTATCGAACTCAGGGAGGAAGTGGTCAAAGGTATCCCTCTCAATCAACCCTACAATCAAGATACAATAAGTATCTTGTGTCCCCAACACACCCAATATAGGTGCACTAGTTTGGCGAAGAGATAGTAAAATACAAGTGGTAACGGTGCCAGAAAATATCTTGGCGGAAAGACTAAAGGCAACAAGAAGGAAGCAAGCAAACAGTGTTTCAATGCTTAGAAACAAGGCCCGGGGAAACAAGGCATGATACTACTCTTAACTACTCTCCGGTTGGACACTCTAACCCATGGTAGGGCTATAACAGCACACCTCAAAGTCCGCCTTCCCCAATCTAGATAACCCCACACTGTCACCTTGAGCGCTAGATGGTTCCAACAAACACCACGATTTCATAGAGACATCCAACTCCAAATATAAGTCATAACAAATATTCAATATAGCCAAAGTGCCACACACGGTATGCCCGCTGTCACTTTCACACACGTGGGGAAAAACATAGATCTATTAAAGCACAAAGAGTATTTATGTAGACTCAAGCCTAAGTGACACCATGGCGTGCACGCTGTCACTTTCACACACATGGGGAGAGCAGAGATCTAATAAAGCACTTGAGTAGAAAGGTAGATCTACTTGATTACAAAGCTCATGACCATAAAAAGATCATGCATCGAGAGAGAGATGGACACATAGCTACCGGTAGAGCCCTTAGCCTTGAAACAGAACTACTCCCTACTCATCATGGGAATCAGCAATGGTGATGGAGATGGTGGTGGAGATCGATGGAGATGGATCCGGGGGCACTTCCCCGTCCCGGCAGGGTGCCGGAACAAAGAGTTTCTTTCCCTCGAATCTCCCCTTCGGCGGCGGCGGCGCAACGGAACTTTTTCTAGAGGCATGATGGATTCCTTAGGGTTTTCTCCCCAGGGGATTCTTATAGGCGCAGGAGGCAAGGTCGATGGATGTAACATCCCAGTATTTAGGAACCTAACGAGGGGTAGATTTAGGAATATGTATTGTTGCATGCATCTATTTGTGAAAATGTGGGTAATCTTTTTGCCAAATAAAAACTTAAGTGATCAATGTTTCTTTCTTACTTTAAGATTAGGTTTAATCTTAAAGGAGGATTAATATAAACTTTGATATGATCTTAAAGGAATTATGTGTGTTTGAAATGAGTTTGGATTTGTAAAACTTAAGTGTTTTATAATTTAAATGATTTTGATATAAGATTTGAATCTTAAATTAATTAAGAAAAAGGTATCATAACTTAAGTCTTATCTAAAAACAATATTGTATATGAAATTCATTTTATATACATAAATAAGTTACAAATAATGAACTTACTGAAGTTATTCAAAACTTCACAATTCACACAAGAGTAAAGAATAAAATATTCTTTATTAATAAATATATAATCTTTATTACAAATGAACCCAATAAAAATTACAAGTATTATAAAAGAAAAATTCATCTTTATCTTTATCTTTGTACCTGCAAAACAAAGATTAAATAGAAAACAAAATAGGATCAGTGTTAGTAAATTTCTCTCAGATATGTCAGTGAGGTGCACTTGACAATCTCATCATTGAGAAATGTTAAAAAGAGGCAAGTTTCACCAATATGAAAGATTTCATCTTTCGTAAATTCAAGCCAGAATGCAAATGACAGCCAAAAGGGACCAATTCACCAGCCAAGGTAAAAGTAGATTGGTAATAGTAAGTTCAAATTTTCTGAACCTATCCATATGTGCATATCAGGCACACAAGCTGCACACACAAGCATGCAGATGGTGTGCTGTCGACCACACAAGAACAACCAGGATCACAAAACCACAGCACAGCCGTGGAGAAGCTCCTCAGTGCATCTCTCCACTACACAACACACCAGCACAGCCAGGGTAAACAACAGTTAAACCAAGAACAGTAGCCAACCCAACCACCCAGATCAACCCAAACATCACCAGAATGGTGACATAAGGAGGGAAATGGATCTGGTGGACAGCAAGGTCAAGCCAGGAGCTTGGAGGAGCAGGCAAGCTCAAGAGCAAGCTCAGGAGCACAGCACCAGCAGATCAAGATCCAGAACAAAATCAAGATCATCATCAATCTACTACATCCACATCATAATCTGTGGTGGGCCTTATAAAACCATCACATGATTTCATCACATTATCTAAATAAAAGCATGTGTTGTTTTATGAGATAATCTCTCAATAAACACCCAAGAGGAGTGCATCTATCCTAGAGATTACAAGTATAAGGATAAGACATCAAGCTCAAACCACAAGCACTAAACCCTCAGACCAGCATCACTGGGTTCAGTGTTATTTTTTTTGCAACATAGATCATTCTCATTTGATCTTATTAGGCAGGGCACATCTCTAAGAGAGAGAGAGTAGCACCTCTAAACCTAACAAACTATTGCCCAACTAACTAGGAATTACATCCTAGAGCCTTAGACCAACATCATAGGCAGGTAAGATAATAAAAGCTTCCATATCATCTTATCAGTTTTAATCACAAGCATAATCAAGCTAAGCCCAGAAATAAAAACCCAATCACTTGTGTGCCAGAATACAGTGGTATCACAAGGACAAGTTCTTAATGAGCTAAAAATCAATCTTTACTTAGCTTCCATAGATAAAAAGGGACAACCACTACATATCATTTTCCTAAAGCCAAGTGCCAGGAATCAACTTTAAATTCATTTATACATCCACAGAAATCATTGCAAGCAATGATTTGATTCAGTGAGTATAATCTCACACAAGCCAACATTATAATTGCAGTAAGCAACTACTGTCAGTATAAGTAATCTGATAGTAGAGTAAACTCTTAGATCAACAACATAATCCAATCAAGGATTTCATTGATACACTAGCATGGACCATGGTGGATTACCACTAGAATTAATCTGACACGCAATTATCAGCAACAAAGCTACTATTAATCATCAATCACAGCAAACAACCTTTTCCCATGATCAAATATGATCAACACTAGATCTAAAACATCATAGATATGATCAACGTGGGATTATGAACCCTAATCAGAGCAAGAACTCTAATCCAGAGATGAACTCAACCAGCACATAGTCACTCGACATGAAAGCCACTAGATACACAGGTAGAATCATGGTAGTAGCATGGACAAACACCACAAAGATAACTTACCCGAGGTCATCGCTGATGAATTGAAGAGGAAGCAAGGCGAATGGCGACAGGAGCACCAGGGAGCGCAACATGCACCTCGTGACCGTGGCAGCAAGACGAGCTCAAAGACATCACCAGCGGAATCGCGGCAGCGGCGACAACACCTTTTTCGAACCCTAGGGTTCGGGAATGGGGTGGACCTGGCCACGGGGAAGCCCTGGAGTCAAATCCAAGTGGATAGAACGAATAGGTGTTGTCGACAACCCCAACTCGCACCACAGCGGCGGCTAGAATGGCCGACGAAAGCAGGCATCGACGGCGGCGGCATGCCGGCCACGGGGTCGAGGTGGGGATAAGGTCGAGGGAGAGAGGGGGCAGAGTGGGCTGGCTGGGCTAAAACCCTTCGGGGTTATCTTTTGACCCTGCCCTATTGGGCCACTCTGGCCCAATAAGCCTAAGGGGTCAGCCCAAGTTGCTTAATAAATCTTTTTGATCAATTGGAAAATACCAAAATGCCCCTGACCTCAATAAAATTCTAGAAAATAAAATAAAAGTCCAAAAATTATAAATAAAATATTTTTGGATTCACAATAATCCACTCTGTTTATATAAAATAAAATATAAAGTTTTGAACACTTAGAATTTTATAATTTATATATTCCTTATGGAATTATAAAAAATTATTAAAAAATGATAAAAAAATAAAAATCTCTTTTATTATTTATAAATATTATAGTATTTATGAAAAATACTAAATAAATATTTAGTAATAAAACTTTAATATTTCAAATTCCTATAATGATAAATATTTATAAGATAAATAAAATACCAAAAATCTTGGAAACATAAGAATTCTAATTAAAAATATAATCATGTATTATTATTTCACTTAATTAAATATTTAGTATTTATTAAGTAATTATAAAAAAATCATAACTCATTATTTATTAATCACAAAAAGAAATATACCAAAATGATCATAAAAAATTAATATATACATGATAAAAATCACATATTATACTCTGAATTAAATAAAAATTCAAATAATTTAATAACTCAAATTTAAACCTAGTCACTTCATTAATAATTCATAAAAGGATAAATAACATTTATTTATATCCTTAAAATGAGTAAAATAAGTTTAATATATAGTACAAATCTTAAATATTAATGAAATGAAATTCTAATGGTTTAAAAACATTATAAACATCTTTATATTAAACTATCTTCAACTCTAAGTGAAGATTATATTCTCAAAGGATTCCAATTCATGATAAAAACCTTGAAGAACATCTTGTGAATAAATCAGATCCTTTCCATTAACTTTAAATTATCAAATTTCAACAATTAGCACAAAACTATAGAAAGTTCAAGGGTAGTTAAATGAAAATATATCTAGAATTATAAACTCTTCTCACTTATCTATAAAGGATAAATGGTACTACTCCATCATAAAATTAAGAAACCATTATCTCAAGTAAGAGAACAAACATTCTTAAATAAAACATTTCAGATATACAAGATACCAAGGTATAAGTATCATACTTTTAAAACTATCTATATTTTAAAGTTAACTTTAGTCTCCAAGAATCTAAATATAATAGCATACACATTACTACATGTTTTATAGTTAACTTTGGTCTGAAGTAGTTAATCTATAAAGCAACTCAAGCCAAACCATTTGATCAAAAAAAAACCTCAACCACCACTAATTAACCACAAAGGTTTGTTTAGACTTCGGAAGAGAAACCTTTTCTTTGAAGGTTATCCTTTTTGCCACTTTAAATAAGAAATCTTGTATAAGTAGTCCCAACTAGTATGTCATAAGAATGTATACTTTACTCTTACATATATATTCTTTACAACCACTCCTAAACTCTAATAAAATTACAACTATGAAACTTATTTAAAAGGACCACACATTCCAAACTAACCACTTTCAGAATCTAAACCCTAGAACAAAGCTATTCTTAGGATCTGCGCTTAGAACGTGCATCACATTACTTATGCATAAAAGCATACTGCTTCTTTGAACATTAGTCCTTACCGGACCAATGATGCTGATTTCAGATTTTGGATCTTGTACTAACTTGAAGACCGTGAGTGCATAATCTTGCAATCACAAAAGGCAAGTTCACACTTGCTCATGTCCTTTGATTATTTTCTGTAAAGTATTTTACAAATCCAGTGTTGTCTTCACCTGCATTTGAAAAAGGTCAGAAAACACTATTTTCAATAATAATGAAAACTATTGATTACTGATCCAGGGTGATCAGCTAATATATTATATCTGACAGTTGGAATACCATTATTCAGAACTATATCACCTAGGACTTAACAACCAATGACGCCAGTGATTCTTGCACCGTATATTATGCGTTTACCATGAGATTTGGAATGGGACGGAGAAGTCAGTTGTATCTTCTTCCTCTCGCATGAAGCCGGATGTGTAGGTCGTGGCTGTTATCCTCGTAGCGTGCATATTTATTAGTAATTCGTAGAGGATATGCAGCATATGGTGGGAACCCTCATCGTCCCACGAAAGTTCTGGCATCTAACGGTTTGTACAAACCATTGCCGTAATTCTTTATGTGGGAATGGTGTACACCAAGGAGGCATGCGGGGTCGCGAAGGGGGCAGTGATTGGCTTGGATCATCTTATGGGATCCACATCATGGAATTATGGACGGGAATAAGCTACCCGGTTGTGCAACAAAGAGTTGATCTCTCATGGGTAAAGTAACGCACCCCTGCAGAGTGTAAGAACTGTAACTTGTTACTCCCTGTTCCGGGAAGGAGCTGCGAACGCGGCGGGAAAGGAACCCCATGAAGGTTCTGGTAAACCCGTGAAGGCTGACGAACATAGATTTTCAGAATAAAAGCAACCTTTGAAGAAATGTTTATGAAAACTTGCATTGCCTACGACCTATGGTCTGTGGCTGTAGATATAGTGCATCAAACACTCCTTTTCTAGTGAATTTGCTGAGTACGCTCGTACTCAAAGTATCTTCTTAACCCTTGCTAGATTCTAAATCCATTAAAACGATGTCTACATCAAGATATGCTCCAGGACTTATCAAGACCAGCTAAAGCTCTTCAATGAGGACAAGGAAGTCAACATATACCTCAACTCAAGTGAAGACAAAGTTACTGATTAGATAGAAATAAAATCTTTATCCAAAGAACCTATCTCTGTAGTATGTTGCAATAGAAGCAATGCCAATTCCTTAATTAAATACTAGTTTGAATAGTATAATAGTTTTGCGTTATTTATCTTTGATTCTTCTTCGTAAAGAAGTTATTTCTTTCTATTAAACCTAGACTGTTCTCAGGATCTTATGTAAAGAGTGAGTTGTAACCTTTAGCCATGTATTTGACCCGCTGTGTTTCTGTTGTGCCATTCTGAGGGATGTAATACTAGTGAACGGTGTTTCATTGGTGTTATGTCAACGACTATAGTATACTACATCATGCAGTGGTATGATGGGTCACCGCAGTGGAGGTCCAGGGGGCCCACACCCCCTGTAGGTGCCACCAGGGCTTGCCCGCGCCAGGGGGTGCGGCCACCCTGGTGCCCTACTCGTCTCTGCTTCGTGGTTCCGTGTTGGTCTAGGAAAATAATGACTTTGGCTTTTGTCCCTTCCAATTCTGATAATATTGATTTTCTTCCTTTCTGGAACCAAAAACAGAAGAAAACAGTCAACTAGCACTGTGGCATCTTGTTAATAGGTTAGTACCATAAAGTGTATAAAAATACCTCAAAGTGAAGACAAAACAAAGCAAAGTAGATACTAAACAAGCATGGAGCATCAAAAATTATAGATACATTTCCGACGTATCAAGCATCCCCAAGCTTAACTCATGCTCGTCCTCGAGTAGGTAAGTGATAAAAAGAATAATTTTTGAGGTGACATGCACCATCAAAACCAAGATCAAACCATTTGCAAGCATTGAAAGATGGGATCAAAGAACTCTAGACATGTGCATGACAGATGGAGTTCTAACAATAAGACAAAGCAACTATGCATGCAACATGAAAGGCTACAAACAAAGATCATGAATAACATACATTGAAAAACGTTTGTTTGTTTCACATATAGAAAACATGGCATAGTGGCAATCAGCTTGTCCCTCATAGAGTAGCAAATAGATGCATAGGACACCTTCAAAGTTCACAAGGGTGACTAGAAACAAGTAGCACAAGAACAAGTAATATCACAATATGCATCAATTAATAATTTTTGGGAAACTGCACATAGAACTAAGAATGGCAGGGATTTCAAGTTTCAAAAAGAGCTTCCAAAAATTATGGTACTTGTTAGATTTCAGCCCTCATTGCCCCTATCATAAGCATCTTGGAGTGATTAAGGTTAAAGTGAACAAACTATGGAGTATATGCTTGACAAAGTATAAGTTGGCAATCTCATGTCCCTTGAATATGAGGGACACACCTCATGCTACTTCAGTCACCTATAAGTTCTTGTCATTATAAGTACATGCGTATCATAGAGAACCGCCAACGGGGTACCCCTTGCACATGGTACAGGAGCTATCACATAACCAAAATGACAAGGCAAGCAGACAATGATCATCTTAGTGATCTTTTTATTTACTATATGCATAGCTTTTTATTCAGGATGCTTCATAGATAGCTCACTATGGTGATGCTGCAAGTTTCCACCATGATTAGGCATGGCTTAGTGATATGTCGGAAACGTATCTATAATTTTTGATGCTCCATGCTTGTTTAGTATCTACTTTGCTTTACCTGTCTACACTTTGAGGTGCTTTTTACATGTTTTCTGGTACTAACCTATTAACAAGTTGCAACAGTGCCAGATGCAAGTTTTCTGTTGTTTTTGGTTTTAGAAAAGTTGGTAAAGAAATATTCTCGGAATTGGACGGGACAAACGTCAAATTCAATTCCTTCCCGTGGGGAACAAGAAGTCCAGAGGGGAGCCAGAGAGGCCGTCCAGACCCACACTAGGCGTAGGTGGGCCTTGCCCCACATCTAGGAGGGATGTGGGGCCCCTGGCCACCGCCTCAGCCTCCCCCTTCGCCTATATGAAGCCCCCGATGCAGAAACCCTAAGTACCCGATCAAATATCCATGAAACCATTTGTAGCCGCCACCACCATCGTCCCTAGATCGGGGGATCTGAAGTTCTTCCCGGCACCCTGTCGGAGGGGAGATCATCCCGGAGTCCTCCTCTCCAGTATGATGCGTGTGTAGTTCCACCTTGAACTATGAGTCCATGTAGTAGCTAGATGGTTGTATTTCCTCCTTTGTGCTTTCATGTATAGATCTTGTGAGATCCGTTCATGATCAAGATCTAATCTATTTGTAATCATGCATGTTGTGTTTGCAGGGATCCAATGGATATTGAGATTATTATGTTGGTTTGATTAATGGTTTTGTCTTTATGATTCTATCATGTTTGTGTTTTTTGGTTGCATGCTCTCCGTTGTTAGTAGCTATCTTGTCCAAGTAGTTGCTAGTGACTCCAAGAGGGGTATTTATGCTCGATAGTGGGTTCATGCCTTTAGTTTCCAAGGGAAGTGACAATAATCTCTTCGGTTATAGATGTGTTGTTGCTACTAGGGAGAAAACAATGGTCTCTTGTTCATGGAACATGTGGACTATTTACCTTACACACTTTGCTTAAAGCAGTTGTCTGTTGCTTGCAACTTAATACTGGAGGGGGTTCGGATGATAACCTGAAGGTGGACTTCTAGTCATATATGAAGTTGGATGGCGGTCTATGTATCTTGTTGTATTACCCAATCGAATCTCATAGGATCTTTCTGACTAGTAATTGCATTGTTATGCCTTGCTCCAGTTCCTGTCAATTGCCCTGCTGTAATTTGTTTACCATTCATGCCATGTTTATCTAAGAAGAGAACCTCTAGTGAACTATGGACCCCGGTCCAATCTTTACCATTGATACATCTTCCACTGTTACTTGTTTACTTGCTGCAAACCATTACCTTCCACACCATACATTTAATCCTTTGTTACAGCAAACCGGTGAGCTTGACAACCTCACTGTTTCGTTGGGGGCAAAGTCTTGAGTTTGTGTTGTGCAGGTCTCCGCGTTGCTAGCAACACATGTGTGACGTTTCCTTTCTCCTACTGTTTCGATAAACTCGGTTTCTTACTGAGGGAAACTTGCTGCTGTGCTGCTTCATACCTTGCTCTTGGGGTTTCCAACGAAGCGTCCCACGACAAGTGTTGGGCGCCATCAAGCTATTTTCTGGCACCGTTGCCGGGGAGGCTAAGGACTTCTTCACTAGGGGAGTCCTTCACTTTCTTTCTCTTTACTTTGTTTTTAGTTTGATTTGTTTCTTTTACTCGGTTTTGTTTGCCTCTTTTCAAAAAACCCCAAAAAATTAGTTCCTGCTCTAGCTGCTGCTGCTGTTTTTGGCTTGCCCACCTTTACCAAAATGAACTCTGCTGAGAACACCAAGTTGTGTGACTTCACTATCACCAACAATAATGATTTCCTTAGCACACCTATTGCTCCACCTGCTCCTGATGCTACCTTTTATGAAATTAAGCCTGCTTTGTTAAATCTTGTGATGAGAGAGCAATTTTCTGGTGCTGGTTCTGATGATCCTGCTGCCCATCTCAATAGCTTTGTTGAACTTTGTGAGATGCAAAAGTATAAGGATGTAGATGGAGATATTATTAAGCTCAAGATTTTTTGCTTTCTCCTTGAGAGGAAAGTCTAAAGAATGGTTGCTTTCTTTGCCTAAAAATAGTATTGATTCTTGGACTAAGTGCAACGATGCTTTTATTGGAAAGTACTATCCTCCTGCTAATATTATATCTATGAGAAGTGAAATTATGAAATTTAAACAACTTGATAATGAACATGTTGCTCAACCTTGGGAAAGAATGAAAACTTTGGTTAAGAATTGTCCCACTCATGGACTCACTTCTAGGATGATTATCCAGACTTTTTATGCGGGTTTGAACTACTCTTCAAGGAACCTCCTGGATTCAGCTGTTGGAGGTACTTTTGTGGGCCTCACCTTGGGTGCTGCAACAAGGCTCCTTGATAATATGATGGTTAACTACTCTGAATGGCATGTTGAGAGAGCTCCACGTGGTAACAAGGTAAGTTTTGTTGAGGGAACTTCCTCTTTGAGTGAAAATATTGATGTTATTATGGCTATGCTTGTTAATGGGAAAGCTCCTTTAGATCCTAATAGTGTTCCCTTAGCATCTTTGGTTGCTCAAGAAGAGCAAGTTGATGTGAACTTTATTAGAAACAACAATTTCAACAACAATGCTTATAGGAGTAATTTTGGTGGTAACAACTATAAGCCTTATCCTCCTTATAATGGCAATTCCTATGGAAACTCTTATAACAATGCTAGAAGTCCCCCCTCTAAACTTGAAGTCATGCTCAAGGAATTTATTAGTAAACAAACCACTTTCAATAAGACTAGAGGAAAAGCTTTTAACTATTGAGAAAAATATATCCTGTTTGTCTGAAGCTCGGTCCTCCTTGATTAATAAAATGGATGCTAAACCTGAAACTATGGAAAATACTTTTGCTACTGCTCATGCCATACAAGTTACAATTGATGAAAATTTTAGGTTGTTAGCTCAACTCCATGCTAACTGGGAAAGGGAAGCTAAAATTGATAGAATCAATAGTGTGTGCACCATCACCACTAAACCACAAATAGTCCATATTCCTCCTCCTACTATGCCTAAGCCTATTGAGCCTACTACTAGTGATGCTAAGTTTGACTTTGATATTGATGGTTGCAATATTTCTGAAGTGATTATGTTCCTACAAAAGCTTGCTAGAAGTCCTGATGCTAGTGATATACATGTTGCTTTCACTAAACATATTACAGATGCTCTTGTGAAAATTAAGGAAGAGAAGCTAAAACACAAAGCTTCTATTCTTAGGAAAGTAGAAGATAGTTGGGAACCCATTATTAATATGCAAGTGAATGACTTTGATCTCAAAGCTTCGTGTGATCTTGGTTCTAGTGTCTCTTTTATGCCTAGGAAGATTTATGAAATGCTTGATTTGCCACCATTGGGAGATTGTTATTTAGATGTCCCACTCAATGATAATGCTAAGAATAAACTCATGGGGAATATTAATGATGTTCTCATTATGGTTAACAATGCTTATGTCCCTGTTGATTTCTTTGTTTTGGATGTTGAATACAATGCTTCTTGTCCTATTACTTTTGGAAGACCTTTTCTTAGAACAGTTGGTGCCATCATTGATATGAAAGAAGGCACCATTAAATATCATTTTCCATTCAATAAAGGTATTGAACACTTCCCTATAAGGAGATAGAGGTTGCTATTTGATCCTCCTTTGAAAGCAAGTATTGATGTTAATGCTTCCTCATTTGAAAATATTTGATTCTTCTTGCTTCTTGTGCCTAACTTAAAGGCGTTAAAGAAAAGTACTTATTGGGAGATAACCCAAGAGTTTCCTTGAGTCTTGGAAGTTATTACTTCATTAATGACCTCTCCTTATCAATTTTTTTTGCTTTTTGTGCCAAGAATGACCTCTAATGAGAGGGAAGTAAGATTTGGGGAGTTGCTGTCCTGAAACAGATTTCTGTACTCCACCAAAAAAATTCATGAGGAGTCTCTGTAACTCGGATTGAGCTCAAAATTTATGAATAAATCCCCCAGTATGTTAGCTAACTTACTTTATTTCAACACTTTTTGATTTGAGCAACATAAGACGTTCGAAAAATCGGTTTCTACCTGCTGGTCTGTTTTAACAAATTTCTTCCATTATTTGCATTTGCATCTTATTGATTCCTTTTTGAGTTATTTTTGGGAAATTGAGATTTTTGAAGGATTTACTACAATAGCTTGTGTCTTTAGTGAAAATCCTTGTTGTTCCAAAGCTTTGGCAGAGGTCTAATATCTTTTGAATACACTAATGTTGCTAATGAAGATCGTGTGAAGTTTTGTATGAAGAAAAAAATTCAGGTGTAGTGAGAGAATGATGCAATGAGATGAAGAATGGACAAAAGCTCAAGCTTGGGGATGCCACCATGGTGTCACTCCAAGAAATATTCAAGAGGTACAAGCGTCAAAGCTTGGGGATGCCCAAGGCATCCCCTTCTTCATCAATAAAAAGCTCAGGTCTGTCTAGACACTTTGTTTTTATTGTTTCACGCACAGTTGTGTTGTTCTTGGAGCGTCTTAGTTTTCGTTTTCTTTGCTTAGGTTGTTTATTTTGCTTGAATAAATTAGTTTGTAACCCCGTTCTTGCCGTGTTGTTTTGCAAATAAGTTTGCTTGGTGTTGGAAAGGAGTAGTAAGTTCTTGCTTGAAGTGCAAGAGGAGCTTGCATTGACTGTGACTTAGACTTTAGCATGACATGCTAGGTGTTATTTTGGCATTATGCTTAGTGATTATTGCTGTAGCATGTATTGTTCCAAACAATTGGGATTGCTTAGTGTGCCTTGAAGAAATTATGCGTTGTTTTAGCATGCAAAAGCATAGTATTGGGGTATTCTCCTTTGATGCTTTGCTTGGGTTGACTTGGCACATGATTACACCATGTTATGACTATGACAAGTCACCATTAGCCTCTATGATCATTTAGTCCTTGCTTGTAGTACCACTCTATGATTTGATTAGTAATGCTTTGTTGCTCTGCATGATTATGGCCATTATGCTCTCTTAGTTGGTTGCTCCCAGTCTTTTGCTAGCCTCCACTTGTATGAGTAAGTTCTACTCATGCTTCCAACTCCCAAGAAACCAAGTTTTTCCAAACTGTCCACTATAAACTCCTATGCATGGTGTGTTACACCATTCCAAGTATATTCTTGTTTTCAGCTATCTTCCAATTAAAAACTATTTTGTTATGTGAAAACTTAGTGATTAAATCCCTCACGAACTTCATGGCACACTTCATATTCTTTGCCCCTAATAAACTTGAACCATTCTGACAACTTTGTTGTATATGCTTGCACTTATACGTTGGAATTAGCAGAACCGTACTGTCACGGGGAACGTTTTCAACATTGCACTTGTACTTTGTACACAGTTGATATCATGCTCTTTTGTCTATGTATGTCACCGGTGTGAAATAAAGAGGGAACTTGTAAGTACATGGAGTAAGTATTCTGTGTTAGAGAAACGCCTGGGATGCTAGCCTAAGCCATGTCTATACATGGTGGAAACTTGCAGCATCACCATAGTGAGCTATCTATGAAGCATCCTCAATAAAAAGCTATGCATATAGTAAATAAAAAGATTGCTGAGATGCTCATTGTCTGCTTGCCTTGTCATTTTGGTTATGGGAAAGCTCCTGTACCATGTGCAAGGGGTACCCCGTTGGCGGTACTCAGTGATATGCAAATACTTACAATGATAATAACTTACATGTGACTGAAGTTGAGTATGCATGAGGTGCGGCCCTCGTATTCAAGGGACTTGAGATTGCCAACTTATACTTCATCAAGCATATAATCCATCTTTGTCACTTTAACCTTAATCACTTCAAGATGCTTATGATAGGGTCAATGAGGCTGAAAGCTAACAAGTACCATAATTTTTGGAAGCTCTTTTTGAAACTTTAAATCCCTGCTTCCTTTACAAAAAGGCCTTTCTTCCACCATTACTTGAGTCTCCACCTTCTACCTTTAGGCACCATTAAGAGAGCATAGTTGACATTCTGTGTGCAGTGTTTCAAAGCTTATTGATTGATGCATATTGTGATATTACTTGTTCTTGTGTTATTTGTTTCTAGTCACCCTTGTGAACTTTGAAGGTGTCTTATGCATATATATTGCTACTCTATGAGGGACAAGCTGATTACCACTATGATATGTGTAACACCCTCAGAATCGACCCTATGCAAGTTTTAGCGAAACCCGCCAAACCTGCATAGAAACGATTCAAAGGTGCCCACCAGGCACTTTCGTGCGGGTGGAAAACGAAGTAATAACATTACACAATAGTCCTCGATGGGACCCACAGAACAGATATATATACAACACGACTCCATGAGTCAAGAATACAGAGATAATGTACAAAGATCCAAATCACCTGTAAAACGATACAGCGTCCGACTACGGACAAGAAGCAAATGGGGCTAAGAGCCCTGAAGAATAACCAATGGCGTCCATAACCCTGCCCAGGCCAAGCCGGAAGGGTAACCCTGCTAACGACGTCGAAACCTGCTCAAACAAAAGGGGTGCCGACAAAAGGGCAAAGGAAAAAGAGGAGCGTCAGTACTGAGGCCAGTACACGGCGAGGCTAGAATTCGGCGGTCCTCGCCTACATAGGTATGGTGGACTGAAGCGGCAGCGCAGCATGCACTAAACAACCTATAGAGACTCGATACAACTGACGGCTATCAGAGAGGGATAAGAAAGAGCTATTCGGATCCAACCTGAATCTAACACCAAACAAACCCATCCTGGTATTTCCCCCTCGAGACCAAACGAGGAAGTCAACCGAGGAACTCACACCGTTGGCAGTTTTATTTATTCAGTTATCGTTGCAGCAATTACTAGTCAGGTATAGATAATCATCCTGATAAAATAAGCAGTGGGCCATTTTAGTTAACCAGCCCGTTATAGTTGCAACACTTACTAGTCATTATACAATTAGCATGAGATAACTCAAAACCCAGCAGTTGTTGGTGCTTTTATTTAGCCATTCTGTTGTAGTTGCAATACTTACTAGTCAGGTACAATGGTCGCAAGCGACAATCCAAACAAGCAATTGTGGGCAGTATTATTTAGCCATTCCATTATAGTGAAGCTGATTACTAGTCATTATAAAGTCAAATTTATAGCACTACTTTAGTTATAGTTGTCTATGATCGAGATCATGCTCCAAGTCGTCCATAACCGCGGACACGGCTTTCAGAAAGTTTTACGGCGGGGTGCACAAATAGCAACACACTCGATCAACCTCGGAAAAACCAAATCAAAACCCAACGAGGCCTTCACGACAAAGCAATCGCAGATTCAGAAATATTTCAGGGGCCACCCTTGGAGTACACCATAGAACGGTTAGCTGACTCGAGACGGACCCGAGGTTTGGGTGGGCCAGTGACGACTGGGAACCCAAAATGGGCTTGTCGACACCACGAAACGTGTCCCGATCCTAAACAATACAGTGCTCCTCGCACAATCGTAATACATAGTAGCATGGCATAAGTACAGGATAGTAAATAAAACCTCAAACTAGTTTGTGGCCCCAAGAAATAAGACTGAATCAAGCTCTGGCTCAGGGGGGTCCCATAATCCTCCCGGATGTGGATAGCGCGATAAATCAAGGAACATGTATCAAGTACTCGGGGTCCTACGGGACACAAGTGGGCGGTCGGAAACCAAATATTATCTATCACCCACCGATGCCTCTGCTTACTTACTTCAATTTTAGTTGTTAAACAGGAATTAAAGTGAACGATAAGTAAAGCCATGATCATCTCCAACATCAAACATGCGGCAATACACCAACAACTGTGGCACTTGACGACACGCAACAACACTTGAGCAAGCGACCACGACGCGCAAGTCCATCTATCTACCAAACAACAGGTAATAGGATGTGTCCAAGGCAATATAAGGCTGCGAGGGATATCACGGGTACGAAAAACTAGAGCATCGCAACACAGATAGCAATACATCAACAGGAGGGAATAAATACTATAAAGGTAAGATAGGTAGAAAGGGGGAGATGCTCGCCTGAAAAACATTGTCGAAGGATCATCCGAAGATCGGGTCGGCACTCGCATCAACTCAACGGCCTAGTCCGTGAAGAAGCAAAGCACTAGCAAAAACACCGGATGCAATATTTAACACTACGGCAAAAGATCGGGCATGATGCAAATGATGTATGACATGGCAAAGGTGCGATGCAATTAGGCCATATTAAGCGGAACCGGGGTCCCGACAATTAATTAAACGGTTCAAGTTATTTAGAACCCCCGCAATTAAATGTTGTTTTAACAAGGCAGAATAAGTTACCGGTTCGCTACACAAATTTAAATAAGGCCAATATAAGACTAGATTTGCCCGCATATGGGCCCCATATTTAATTATGCAGTGAATCGGCATAGTGCCCCCAAACCACAAACAAGGATGCATGCATGAACAATTAATATGCGACAAGTTGTATATATTATAAAATAGGGTTTCGGGAAGGGGTTCACACATTGAGGGGTCTCGACGGTCTTGGGGTTCCGGGGTTCGGGGTTCGACAGGGTTCAGGGTTCGACGGATCGGCCTCGGCAGAACATTCTCGAGCAACGGGTAGATCTTGGCGCATCCGTGGTCTTCGGTCATGTCGACGGTCATGGCGTCCGGAAGACGATCTTGGCGGTCTTAGGGTTCGGCCCTTGGCGTCCGAGAGGGAGTACTTGGCGTCCGAGGGTTCGATTTCGGGCCCGGTGCCGGGATCGGTCTTCGGGGTCCGGACATCTTATCCATGATGGAGCACTTGTTGGTCTTCGGGTCCGAGAAGAAGATCATGGCGGTCCGGGGAACGGTCTTCGAGGCTTGTCCATCTATGCCATGTCGGAGATCCGGGACAGTACGCAACCACGCAGGCAGCGTGTCGCGCTTGCACACGGGCGGCAAAGGGTCGGCGACGCACCGGGCGGCGAGGACGGGCGGCGGCGGACGCGTGCGACCAGGCCGGCAGGCGAGGCGAGGCTCTGCGGCGCGACTGACGGGCGAAGGGACGCGCGAGGCTCCTGGGCGACGCAGTCGGGCCCCAGCGAAGAAGGCCAGACGGCGGCGCTTTCGAGGATGGGCGGAGGACGAGCGGTCGTGGGCGGCGGGCGAGCGGCGCGCTGCCGGCTCGGCGGCCGCGGCGACGGGTGGGCGCCGGAGAGGAGGGTGAAGGGGTGGGGCGAGCGGCGGCTCCAGCGGGAGGCGGTGGCAGCGAGGATGGAGGCGGGCGGAGCGTTACTGCCGGAGAGGCGGGCCGGAGGAGGTGAGGCGGAGCGGAGGGCGCAGAGGGTGCGGCCGGGAGGCGGCCTTGATCGCGGCAGGCCAGCCTCGACGGAGGACATGGCGGGGGCGGTGGTGTGCGGAGGCGGCGTCGGCAGGCAGGCGGCAGCGGTCTCAGCGGAGGCGGGAAAAAGCGGAGGTGACGGAGGCGAGCAGCGAGGCGGCGGGGATCTGCCGGAAGCGGCTCGCCGGAGGAGAGAGAGGCCGACGGGAGGACGTCAGGCCAGCGGGGGAGGGAGCGCGACACGGGGAGGTCGCCGGCGGTGGCAGGAGGGGCGCCGAGGAGAGGAGGCGCGACGGGGAGCTCCGGCGAGGAGGGAGGAGACAGGCGGGTGGAGGTGAGAGAGGTGGGAGGCGGAGGAGGGAGACGCGGTGGGGAGGAAGAACTCATGGGGGAGCAGGCGGGTGGGGTGCAGGGGCCAGGGTGGGGTCAGGCGTGGGGCCGGTGGGGTGGGAGGTGGCGGTTGCGGTACATGTGTGCGTGTGAGTGCTGGGGTGGGGTGGTGTGTGGCGGGGCCAGGGGAGGTGGGAAGGAAAAAGGAGTGGGTCCAGAAGGTGGGGCTGTGGGTGAGGGCCCAGGGGTAAGGGAGAGGGTAAGGAGAGTGGGTAGGATGGGCTAGGGTGAGAGAAGGAGAGAGGGTGGGCTGGTGGATTGATGATGTGGCGGGGTGGGTAGGAAGAAGGGGGAGGGGTGAGGTGGCGAGTTGAGAGAGGTGGGTAGGATAGATTTGGGTGGGAATAGATTTAGGGTTGGGCTGTGTTAGTTTAGAAACATTTACGGTGTTGTTTTTATTTTAAATATTTTAGCAAATAACTTTTAGGCAAATAATTTGACAGATAATTATAAGACTTGTTTTGAAATAAGAGAAAGGTATTTTTAGAAAACAAAAATAGGCTTATTGAAAATAGTTTCAAACACACAAATGCATGCTGATGACGATTCAATGCACAAAAACAACGCGATTTTCTAGTAGTGGTTTTGCGGGATGCCACAATATGTTTTCTGTATGTGAAACAAACAAACGTTTTTCAATGCATGTTATTCATGATCTTTGTTTGTAGCCTTTCATGTTGCATGCATAGTTACTATGTCCTATTGTTATAACTCCATCTTTCATGCACATGTTTAGAGTTCTTTGATCCCAGCTTTCAATGCTTCCAAATAGTTGTATCTTTATTGTGAGGGTGCATGTCACCTCAAAAATTATTCTGTTTATCACTTACCTACTCGAGGACGATCAGGAGTTAAGCTTGGGGATGTTGATACGTCGGAAACGTATCTATAATTTTTGATGCTCCATGCTTGTTTAGTATCTACTTTGATTTACTTGTCTACACTTTGAGGTGCTTTTTACATGTTTTTTGGTACTAACCTATTAACAAGTTGCAATAGTGCCAGATGCCTCTTTTCTGCTGTTTTTGGTTTCAGAGAAGTTAGTAAAGAAATATTCTCGGAATTGGACGTGACAAACGTCAAAGTCAATTACTTTCCGTGGGGAACAAGAAGTCCAGAGCGGAGCCGGAGAGGCCGGCCAAGGCGGCCAGACCCACCCTAGGCGCCGGTGGGCCCTGCCCTGCGCCTGGGAGGGGTGTGGGGCCCCTGGCCGCCGCCTCGTCCTTCCCCTTCGCCTATAAGAAGCCCCCAATGCAGAAACCCTAAGTACCCGATCAAATATACACGAAACCGTCTGTAGCCGCCGCCACCATCGTCCCTAGATCGGGGAGGGGGGATCTGAAGTTCTTCCTGGCACCCTGCCGGAGGGGAGATCATCCCGGAGTCCTTCTATCCGGTATGATGCGTGAGTAGTTCCACCTTGGACTATGGGTCCCTATAGTAGCTAGATGGTTGTATCTCCTCCTTCGTGCTTTCATGTATAGATCTTGTGACCTCCGTTCATGATCAAGATCTAATCTATTTGTAATCATGCATGTTGTGTTTGCGGGGATCCGATGGATATTGAGATTATTATGTTGGTTTGATTATTGGTTTTGTCTTTATGATTCTATCATGTCTGTGTTGTTTGTGGTCTTGCATGCTCTCTATTGTTAGTAGCTATCTTGGCCAAGTAGTTGCTAGTGACTCCAAGAGGGGGTATTTATTCTCGATAGTGGGTTCATGCCTATAGTTTCCAAGGGAAGTGACAATAATCTCTTCCGTTGTAGACGTGATGTTGCTACTAGGGAGAAAACAACGGTCTCTTGTTCATGGAACATGTGGACTGTTTACCTTACACACTTTGCTTAAAGCAGTTGTCTGTTGCTTGCAACTTAATACTGGAGGGGGTTCGGATGATAACCTGAAGGTGGACTTCTAGTCATAGATGCAGTTGGATGGCGGTCTATGTATCTTGTTGTATTGCCCAATCGAATCTCATAGGATCTTTCTGACTAGTAATTGCATTGTTATGCCTTGCTCAGTTCTTGTTAATTGCCTACTGTAATTTGTTTACCCTCCATCCCATGTTGTTTATCTAAGGAGAGCACCTCTAGTGAACTATGGACCCCGGTCCAATCTTTACCATTGATACATCTTCCACTGTTACTTGTTTACTTGCTGCAAACCATTACCTTCCACACCATACGTTTAATCCTTTGTTACAGCAAACCGGTGAGCTTGACAACCTCACTGTTTCGTTGGGGCAAAGTCTTGAGTTTGTGTTGTGCAGGTCTCCGTGTTGCTAGCAACACTAGTGTGACATTTACTTCCTCCTACTGGTTCGATAACCTCGGTTTTTTACCGAGGGAAACTTGCTGCTATGCTGCTTCATACCTTGCTCTTGGGGTTTCCAACGAATCATCCCACGACAAGTGTTGGGCACCATCACTTAGGATAGCGGCCCAGGTGTTTCTCTAACACAAAATACATACTCCATGGACTTACAAGTCCCTCTTTATTTCACACCGGTGACATCCATAGACAAAAGAGCATGATATCAACTGAGTAGAAAGTACAGGTGCAATGTTGAAAACATTCCCCATGACAACATGGTTCTGCTAATTCCAACGTATAAGCGCAAGCATATACAACATATACGACACAATGGTTCAAGTTTTTTAGGGCCAAAGAATATAAAGTGTGCCATCAAGTTTGTGAGGGCTTTAATCACTAAGTTTTCACATAACAAAATAGTTTTAATTGGAAGATAGCTGAAAACAAGAATATACTTGGAATGGTGTAACACACCATGCATAGGAGTTTATAGTGGACACTTTGGAATAACTTGGTTTCTTGGGAGTTGGAAGCATGAGTAGAGCTTACTCATACAAGTGGAGGCTAGCAAAAGACTAGGAGCAACCAACTAAGAGAGCAATAGTGGCCATAATCATGCAGAGCAACAAAGCATTACTAATCAAAGCATAGAGCGGTACTACAAGTCAAGGACTAAATGATCAGAGAGGCTATGGTGACTTGTTCAGAGTCATAACATGGTGTGAGCATGTGCCAAGTCAACCCAAGAAAAGCATCAAAGGAGAATACCACAATATTATGCTTTTGTATGCTAAAACAAAACACAAATTCTTCAAGGCACACTAAGTAATCCCAATTGTTTGGAACAAGTCATGCTACAAAAATAATCACTAAGCATAAGGTCAAAGCAACATCTAGCATGACATGCTAAAGTCTAATCCACAGTCAAAACAAGCTCCCTTTTGTACCACTATAAGCATGAAGCTTCCTACTCTTTTCCAACACCAATCAACTTATTTGAAACAAATCACAAAGATAATAATCAATAAATACCTGTGAGCTTGTATCACAAATCCACAAATAAGAACTAAAAAGTTCTAATCTGAAAGCACAAGAAAACTAAGGCTAAACACAGTGCTAGCAAAAGAGAACACTCACAAGACAATAAGAGTGAAAACTAAAGTGCTATAGGCAATGAAAACAGAGTGTGTCTCTCTCCAAAAGAAGTGTGTTGTGACCAACCAACTTAACAAGCAAACTAAGCAAAATAAAACTAAAAACAAAAACAAAGACGCTCCAAGAACAACACAACAGTGCATGAAACAATAAAAACGAAGTGTTTAGAAAGACCTGAGATTTTTATTGATGAAGAAGGGGATGCCTTGGGAATCCCCAAGATTTTACGCTTGTACCTCTTGGATATTTCTTGGGGTGACACCTGGGTGGCATCCCCAAGCTTGAGCTTTTGTCCATTCTTCATCTCATTACATCATTCTCTCTCTACACCTGAAATTTTTCCTTCATACAAAACTTCACACAATCTTCACTAGCAACATTAGTGTATTCAAAAGATATTAGACCCTTAGGAAAAGCTTTGGAACAGCAAAACTTTTCACTAAAAATACAATCTAATGTAGCTCAATTCCCCAAAAGACAACTCAAAAAGGAATCAATAAGAAGCAAATGCAAATAATGGCAGAAATTTGTCAAAACAGACCAGCAGGTAGAAACCGATTTTTTCGAAATTCTTATGTTGCTCAAATAAAAAGTGTTGAACTAACGAAAGATAGATAACATACTAGGGGATTTATTTGTAAAATATCAGCTCAATCCGACTTACAGAACCTCCTCACGAATTTTTATGGTGGAGGACAGAAATCTGTTTCGGGACAACAACTCCCCAAATCTTACTTCCCTCTCATTAGAGGTCATTCTTGGCACAAAAAGCAAACAATAAGGATAAGGAGAGGTCATTACAGAAGTAATAACTTCTAAGACTCAAGAAAACTCTTGGGTTATCTCCCAACAAGTACTTTTCTTTAATGCCTTTAAGTTAGGCTTGATAGTTTGAGAAGATGCTCACATAAGAAATATGAATTGAAGTAAAAGAGAGCATCAAGAAGAAAATTCAAAACACATTTAAGTATAAACCACTTCCTATGCATAGGAATCTTGTAAGAAAATAAATCAAAGAAACACAAAGCAACAAACATAGGAAAGCAAAACAAGTGCAACTTCAAGATTTTCAACATAAAGAGGGGAAACTTAATATTTTTGAGATGCATAAGACCATGTTTCCCTCTCTCATAATAACTTTCAGTAGCATCATGAATAAAATTAACAATATAACTATCACATAAAACATTCTTATCATGAGCCACATGCATAAAATAATTATTACTCTCCACATAAGCAAAGGCATTCTTATTAATTGTAGTGGGAACAAATTCAACAACATAGCTATCACTATTATTCTCATCACCATAATCATCAAATATAGGAGGCATATTGTAATCACTATTAATTTCCTCCTCAATAGTAGGTTGACTGAAAATATCATACTCATCATTGTAATCATCATATATTGGAGGCTTGGTATCATCATAAGCAATAGAATATCTATCTTCCAAAGTTGGGGAACTAAAAAGATCATTTTAATAAAAACTAGCTTCCCCAAGCTTAGAATTTTCCATAGCATTAGCAATAATGGTGTCCAAATAATTCATACTAATAACATTGCTATTAGCATGCAAATAAAGTTCCATAGGTTTTTTAATTTTCTCCTCAAACACTTCATGTCCTGACTCAAGATAAATACTATAAAGCTCTCTAATTTTGTTGTTGTTTTCCATTAAGCCTAACTAGTAAAAACAATAAACAAAAAGGCAAAACTGCATAATCTAAAGGAAATAACTTCGAGCACTCACACCGGAGGATGTGAGTACCTTTTACCTTACCTCCCCGGCAACGGCGCCATAAAAGAGCTTTCTGGCTTGCTGTTGCCGTGGGGTAACGTGTGTGAGTTCCTTTTACCTTTCCTCCCTGGCAACGGTGCCAAAAACGAGCTTGATGTCTATGCACTTCTATTCTTGTAGACATTTTTTGGGCGTCCAAGTGTAGAGGTTTGTAGAACAGCAGCAAGTTTCCCTTAAGTGGATTACCCAAGGTTTATCGAACTCAGGGAGGAAGTGGTCAAAGGTATCCCTCTCAAGCAACCCTGCAATCAAGATACAAGAAGTCTCTTGTATCCCCAACATACCCAATATAGGTGCACTAGTTTTGCAAAGAGATAGTGAAATACAAGTGGTAACGGTGCTAGAAAATATCTTGACGGTAAGGTAAAGACTAAAGACAATAAGAAGGAAGCAAGCAAACAGTGTTTCAATTCTTAGAAACAAGGCCTAGGGATCATACTTTCACTAGTGAACACTCTCTCATATAAATATCCTCTCTTCATGATACTACTCTTAACTACTCTCCGGTTGGACACTCTAATCCATGGTAGGGCTATAACAGCACACCTCAAAGTCCGCCTTCCCCAATCTAGATAACCCCACACTGTCACCTTGAGTGCTAGATGGTTCCAACAAACACCGCGATTTCGTAGAGACATCCAACTCCAAATATAACTCATAACAAATATTCAATCTAGCCAAAGTGTCACACACGGTATGCCCGTTGTCACTTTCACACATGTGGGGAAAAGCATAAATCTATTAAAGCACAAAGAGTATTTATGTAGACTCAAGCCCAAGTGCCACCATGGCGTGCACGCTGTCACTTTCACACACATGGGGAGGGCAGAGATCTAATGAAACACTTGAGTAGCAAGGTAGATCTACTTGATTACAAAGCTCATGACCACAAGATCATGCATAGAGAGAGATGAACACATAGCTACCGGTAGAGCCCTTAGCCTCGAAGGAGAACTACTCCCTCCTCATCATGGGAATCAGCAACGGTGATGGAGATGGTGGTGGAGATCGATGGAGATGGATCTGGGGGCACTTCCCCGTTCAAGCAGGGTGCCGGAACAGAGACTTTCTGTCCCCCAAATCTCCCCTTCGATGGTGGCAGCGCAACGGAACTTTTTCTGGAAGTATGATGGATTCCTTAGGGTTTTATCCCTGGGGGATTCTTATAGGCGCAGGAGGAAAGGTCAGTGGAGGTCCAGGGGGCCCACACCCCCTGTAGGCGCCACCAGGGCTTGCCCGGGCCTGGGGGTGCGACCACCCTGGTGCGCTACTCCGTCTCTGCTTTGTGGTTTCGTGTTGGTCTAGGAAAAATAATGACTTTGGCTTTTGTCCCGTCCAATTCTGAGAATATTGATTTTCTGTCTTTCTGGAACCAAAAACAGAAGAAAACAGGCAACTGACACTGTGGCATCTTTTTAATATGTTAGCACCAGAAAGTGTATAAAAATACCTCAAAGTAAAGACAAAACAAAGCAATGTAGATACTAAACAAGTATGGAGCATCAAAAATTATAGATACGTTTCTGACGTATCAAACCTCCGTAGGTGACCAATGGGAACTTTTGTCCACTACAATATTCAGTTTGATTCACGACGTTTGGATCAGAGAAAGGATGTCATGGATGGCCATCCGTGACAAATTCTATGACAAAAAATGTCATGTATATCACGTCATAGGCAGATTTATGACATTCCGGCTGTCTGGAAATGTCATTGTCATCCGTGACATTCCTATAATTTCATCACGACCAATTGGACTGGCCCAGCCGAGGCCCAATCATCTGTGACATTTTTAATCACGAACGGTGCCACATGGCAGACGACGACACGGCGAACAGACATTAGCATCGTTAGATGATGTCATGGCGGTTGTCCATGATGTCATCATTGTAGTGACGTTTTTTTTTTGTCATGGCAAGATGCCATTACCACAGTTTCATGACATCATCACGACCGCTTCTGACGTCATCCAGCCCATTTATAACGTCATCCTCGTCGTGAAGAATTTTTGTTTGTTGCAGCTTGCCGCCGGCCGCTAACACGTGGGCCACCAAGAACGTGGCATGTGGAACAATGAGATATGGACATGTATCTCCTATCTATGACAAGTTTGTTCCATCAAGGAAAACGTGATGACTTCATCATTTTGTGGACCGCAGTGGGGAAATCTATAATAATCACGTTTGATAAAACATTTTCCCTCGTGTTTTTAAGGGTATGAAGATCAATATAATCTCTCATTTGGCATCCTTTTCCCCCACAAGGATATTGAATACAATGGACCTTCTTTAGTGCTACTATAATTTTGAAAATGAATGCGCAAATACCCACCAAATGTAAGTAAATATATCCGAAACATATAAAAGGCAGTTAATCCTGCGGTAAAGGAAACTATTTTATTTCAAATAGAGCGAATATAACCAGTTATTACTAAGGATCTCGTTATTTGCATCTTCTAGATTGGTTCTTGGTTTTATTCACTCTCTCGTAGAATTTTTTGTTTTCTATGCTGCAAATCTCACAAAAAAGACATGTGGAATCTATTATCAATCAAGAACCACACTTATCGTTCATTTTTGCAAAAAGTGACTCAGGGATTATCCATCAAGACAACCTTACATCCAAATAGAATGGCGTCGAGTGAAATATCTTGTAGCGCACGGAGATGAAACCTGCCATAGTTCCACCAAATGGCCGCCTAAGTTCTATCCTCTCCTCATAAAAATAGAAAACCCTGCAAAGGAAAGACTTGCCTTGTGGCACATGATGAAAGTCCGTCGAAGATCAATACAAAGTTCAAGCTTAGAAATTTTGACCTGCACCGAAAAAGATAGGTCATGTGACTACAGCTCACGGGGACTCCCATTGTAAGAATGGGTATTGTAGTCCTAAAGGGACCTCTAAGCCCACTAGGCACCTAAATGGACAAAGTTCAAGAAAAGTCAATCCAAGAACCATTCAACAAGAACACCCGGTCATGATATGGTAAACAACTCAAAATCAAGACAAGAGATAAAAGATAAAGTCAAACATGAAGCCATGAAGCAAGAAGCTTACTAGATAGAGGCCTAGCTGGACTAGTCAACCATGGGTTAAAGACCTATCTCATCTCTCACCCACATCCCCATGGGCTAGTGGATCAAGCTTTACCATTGTACCAAGTATCCATTCCCTATATAACCTCCTCTTGTTCACCCCTCGATCAACACAAGAGGGGAGAGGGCTAGAGCTCCAATTTGGGCTCTATTGTCGGACCCAAGGAGTCGCTCATGACTTGGGCCGACGACTTATGGTAGTTTTGCTTTGCCCCACGGAAGTCGGAGATGGCCCAATGTTTATGCTCAACACCCTCGACGCTCTCCTAACAAAGGATTAAGCCGTTCTTCCATGGGATGGCCCAACTTACTAAAAAACATTCTCGTGTCAAATCTCAAATCTGACATAGTGTACGGCGATCTTTGCTATATGTTCGGTGTACACCCCCTACTAATTACTTTGCACACGCTACTTGACTACACCCGGTTGAGGCATGCCCTAATCATATGTTGTCCGATTTTAACAACACCCCTAATATTTCAGAACACGCACTTCATAACATCCTTTTCCTAGGATGCTTGCACCAAATTTCCTGGTATAGTTTTGTCCAAAAGTATTTTGATAATGCGGATGAGTTGGTTTTTTTTGGGAGGTATCTTCTCCTTGCGAAGATCCTCGATCATCCATAATATCCTAGCTACTCCTTGGGTTTCACATTTATTGACGTAACTTTATCTAAATACACATGTGTCTAGACATATTTTATATATACATAAATATGTATCTAATTGCATCATTTATTAAACTAATTTCTTCTGGACATGACGTCCGAGATAAGGCCGTGTTGATGCACCATCCTGAGCTAGAGCTTAACTGTTAAATGAAATACATATGTTGGTTTATTTAGATACTGTTTAGAAGAAGAGCATTTCGTGATAAAGTTTCGGTAAAATTTCCAAAATACAGTTAAATACCAGAATTTAACCAAGAACTAGTACAACTCATATATGCAACCTTGACGACCAGCGAATCCGGCAACTGAAAGCAACACAAAAAGATCATTGAACTCGTGAAAATACCGAAAAACTTGATGGCATCCGCCACCCACATGCACAAGTGCAACAAGCAGGCCAAACCGGTCCAGGCTTTCTCCTCTGTCTCACCTGCGCGAGCATAGTGTTCGTGGACCGATGACTGATCCCCGGGCCGGACAGCCGGACAGTACGCATGCATGATACCCCCGGCCAGGACGGTGCAATTTGACTGGCTCCGACTCTCACTTCGATCAACTGCTCCATCAAGCACGTCTTGGCAGTTTGGCCGTGAACAATGCTTGTCTGGTTGCCATGCGGCCGGCATCTCGCTGAACGATGCCGTCTCGCGTATCTATCTGCTCCGCCTGTAGCGTACTTACCAGAGATGTGCTGCGCTCGAGGCGCGCGCCGGCCTAGTCGCGGGGCCACGTGAGTACAGCGGGCGCTACGACCCACATCTGTGCGGACATGCCCCTGGTTTTGTTTGGTTCGCCAATTGAATCGATCGAGCGTAGCTCCCGTTGGTTATTGGTTCTTTGGAAGTTACAGTATATCCGGGGCGTAGGCATGTACGTAGGCGAAGAGAGGCAGAAGCAACCTTTAGACTTTTAGCTCAGATTCACTTAGCTCAGATTGGTTCTCCTTTAGACTTTTATTGGCACAATGTCTCTAGCACATTCTAAACATCATGATTGATAGATTCCGAGAAAGCACTTCTTAAACTAGCAAAACTCTCATGGTGGGCAAATAGGGAATGTTTACTTCACGGTGCCCATAACTCACGGTTGGAATTCATCCTTACCGTACATCCTATGCTTAGCAATGGATGCTTTTAGAAGGGTGTAACAATATACCATTCTAGGGTTTAGGCTCAACGTCGACTCTCTGCTAAGGTTGAAAAAGGCACTCAAGATTCGCAAAGCCAACAGTACAAGAGCGAATAATAAGAGTAGTAGGAATGGTGATCAATCCATCCTGCACCCAAATAATTACCATGTATGAGGATAGGCGAATCACGTTTTTCTATCACTCGGGCATTCTTACTTGCCTTGAAGAATGTTTCCATGGGCACGAACTAATGCTCTATGTATACTCCCATGTATTCAATCAAAATATCTACTACTAAAACTAAGCTATCGATACTTTAACTTTCAGGTTGGGTAATCTACTAAATAACATCATGTGTAACACTTCATACTTCCACATCCTTTTTCCATTAGATGCTTGTTGTTATCCATGTTGGTTAAAAATATTGCTCGCCCTGTTCTCCAACCATATTGACAGCTCTTTAAATAGGTCTTGATTTTTCACAAGTTGTACCTGTATTAGAGAAAAAAATTATCATTAAAAATCATGTTATTTCTGCATAACAAAAGCTATATCTTCACCGTCCATCAATCTGGGAGCACATGAAAGCACCTATATTTTTCCTATGTAACATTTTCTTTTCATCTTAATACAATGACCTGTAGATCACGCGTGGATTCTAAAAATACCACATATGAAAATTCATGGATTCCAATGTTATGTCATCCCAATTCTGTGAAATTTGTTTGATTGTACCTCATGAAAACAATGAAGTCTATCCAAAATATTCTGAGTGGATGAGTGCTAAGTTGAAGACATATCATGTACTTTCTCCATTCCCTAATAGAACAAGTTTTGGAAAATTAAATTAGTTTGCTAAAACTTCCCAGTTTACCATTTAATCCTATAAGTCGAGCAATATTTATAGAAAAAACATTAAGCATTTCAATCCTTTAGAAATTCTACAAAAAAATGTTTTCAATCAAATACCCCCTAATCATTAATCTCTAGAAAAGTGCCACATATCTATAAACCAAGATCACTTCAACCGTGCATAGTTCATCGCACTCGCCATGATGGTGTATCGTGGCCGCACACGAATAAAACCAAAGCATGGTGCCCATGGACGAATATGGAGGAAACCAACCACGACCCCGCATTACCTATCTGTGGCAGCGGCGGGGGAACCCTAGCCTCCCTTACCCCTGCCACCGCTAGAGGAATTTGCGTGACTATGGACAGCAGCGGCGGACTCCTCTTTTCCTTTTTTTCTCCCGTGATCTAGGATCTCGTCGCCTACCACATCCGACCATGATATGATCCATATGCTAATACATGCGTTTCTGACCAAGATCTCGCTACCAGGGTTGTTCCTAGTGTGGCCAGCGGTACAAGGCCACACCACCCAAGATCCATTCTCTTGAAAGGGGATGCGGTAGAAAAAGCCCCTACAACGATTTTGTTTTATGAAATAATAAGAACCCAAATCCGCATCCATGAGGCTAGGTTGGGTTGTACATCCACTTTCTAACCAAGTGAGCTAGGCTCACTTCTTACGAGGATCCACTTTCGTCGGCACCTTAGGGTACATTGATCACGACAATCAATCGCGATTATCATGGTCTTGGAAGCGGTTGGTATGTCAAGATGTTTCGAAGGCCAGAGGATCTCCATGCTCATGTTGAGTGAGACTACTAGGTGCTCACGATGGAAAGATCAAGAAGGATGGGGTGAAGACATCTGTGTGCCTAACAATCAACACTTTGCAGCATTTGCAACAGTTCTAGCCATGTAGGGGTGAGAACGACATACTTCATTTTTGGCGGTGCTCCTTGAGCCCCATGTCTCAGTTTTCGGGGTAAAAACGTCAGCCCTTTGGTGGTTGTACCTGGTAATTGTGACTCTCTAGTCATTTACTTGTTGAAGGCATTGTCTAGAGACTGGACATTCTTGAGGGTAAAAATCTAGGATCCGGTCATGGTGGTTAGACCGGACAACAACGGTGTTGTTGCACTATTATCTCTCTGATGGCGATGTTGTTTTGGAGAAGACCATTAGTGGTTCTTTTTTTATACGAGTCTCTATTTACTTTGGCGGGTCTTTTTCTTTTTTCTTGTGTCCATTTTCTATTAGTGGTGACTTCATTGGCTTCAAGGCAGCTCTATCCCTTCCAACTGCGTCGTTAGGATATGGTCCCACACAACGACAACGTTGTCAGTCAGTGTCATGGCGTCGTGATATGTGGCAGGAAGAAGCCGGAAACAATTATAGGTTCGCGGAGCAAGCCAGCATGACTCAACGAGTTTTGAACACAACTTTAATGGGTTTATGCTGCATGCGCATTTTCTTGGAACCAAGGATCTTAGTACTACCTCCATTTCGAAAAGGAAGACCCATAATTTTTTCTAAAAATCAAAATACTTACAGTTTGGCCGAGCTTATAGAAAAAATTGTCAACGTCTATAATACAAAACCAATATCATATGACACATTGTACATTATACTTTCCTACCATGCCTGTTAGACCTTATAAATGTTAATAATTTTATTCTATAAGCTGGGTCAAACTTTACACCTTTTGATTTTAGAGAAAATTTATACGTCTTCTTTTTTGAAATGGAGGTAGTAGCCGGGAAGTATCCTCCTACTGTTCTGACTCCTGACTTATGTGACGATGTGCCAAGTGATGGGGTTGCACTTCACGTGATCGATAATCCTGCTGCCTTCTTCCACCAACTTCATACGGCTACGTCCTTGTCTCATGAAAGCTAAAGCTGGGCGCCACATCGCGAATCTTTGACCCACGTACAATCCGCTCGACTGTCTTTTCCTCGGAAAGTTGAAATAAAACCCCGCACCAGTGTCAGTGATATTCTCAATCACCAATAAACTGAGGGACCAACAGGAGAAGATTCACTTCGGCCAAAAAGAAAAAAAAAAGGCATGCACTAACACTTTAACAGTAGTTTTTTAAATTGTTCTTTTACAAAATTTTACCGGTCAATTCAAAATCATCAACGACGGCATAAAAGGACTCAAAAATAAAAAAATAAAAAAGATCCTTGAACCACCTAACAACGACTACAATCACTAGCACGAGCTAAAGACGCTCCACCGTTCTCATCCCTCTATCACTTAAGCTGGACAAAATTTAATAAAGTAAAAATTGTTATAACAGACATACATAAAAAAGTTAGTTTTTTTAATTGCTTTAACAGTAGTTCTACAACTGTGCATCACGGACGAACACTGACTCAATATATCACAGCAGCATTATTTGGAAAAATATTTTTGTATTGGCAACCATACTAACGAAGTATGTCCGTCTACCTCATAAAACCATTAGAAATAATGGGCCAAACCATTTAGGCCCATGTGTATTTCAGATTTTTTCTAAATTTTAAAGCCCAAATTTGTGGCAACCCATATGTGTTTGGGCTCATGTTTGTGACAGCTCACATGAGAGTGGAGTGGGAGCTAAAATTTAGTCCTACATGAGAAGTTGAAGGAGAGTTGTACCATCTTATAAGGTGGAGTGTTGCACCACTTTGTAAGTGAGTGGTAGTAAGAGAGATATACACGCGCTCCTACTCCGACGCTGCCCGCCGGCCCGCCCGTCCGTCCGTCTCGTCACGACGGGTTGCGGGTTGCGGGAATCTCGCGTGCGCAACGTGGGTTTGGGCCTCCGTTAGGGTTTTCTGGGCCACTCTATATAAAGTCATGCGCGGCTACCGCCACAACACCACCGAAAACGGTTTTGCCATCCTCTCTGTTTACGCCGTCACCGTAGTCTACTCCATCCCACTTGCCGGCGTGCACTGGCGGTCAGGAGAGCAGGTCTCCGGAACCGCTCGCCTTTGCGATCCTGTACGGGAGATGGCGAAGGTTTTTGGGAAGCGCTCCGCGCGACTGCTCAAGTTCGTCATCACGGCGCGTCTTCGTCAACGCCGACTTCTTTGAAAGAATGCACCAACAGTGACTTCATCGGCAACCGATCAGTACGTATACCGTCATCAGATCTATTGCTTTACTATGGCTGTTAGTGCGTATGCTTTACTACTGTTCATGTTGATCAATACATCTAGTATGTTAGAGCTTTACGTGATTGTAGTTGTTGCTGTCATAATTTATATTATGAAATTAATCGTGAAAATTATGCCTAATAATCCAACAAAAACTAGTTTAAAAATAGCCACTTAATGAATTTTATCAACCTTCCTGTTTGCACCAGGGGTTGTAAAAGTGTGGATTCACAAACCACTACGGCAATCTGCGATGCTTAATGGGAGTGCATTTGTCACTCAAGTTCGTTTTTCATTGCGTACTTATGCTTCTAGAATTTCTAAAAGATACTCATACATGCAAAACGAGCATGCTTGAACATCTAAACTTCAAAAAAAATGGCATACGAGGGCTTGTTCACAATGCATATAAAGGCATAATCATGCGTTTAAATCTAAAGTATCTAAGGCTTCCGAACTCCAATGATTCTTTCATTTTCATAAATTTAGAAGTTTAAAAAAAAATCTAAAAATATCTAGACATCGTCAATGGTGTATCCTACAAGCATGCGAAATTGCAATGCAATTTTTTTATTGTGGGCTACACAATTTGTTTTTGCACTTTTATCATTTTCTGAATAGCTAAGAATATAGAGTATTTAGAATTGATTTTTTGCATGTTTGTGAGAAATACCATGCCTTCTCTCCTATTATTTTAAAACTCTTAAATCAATTTTTTGATTTATTTAAATAACAGGATTATCGAAACTCAGTAGCGAGAAATCTCACACAAGATTGGCTACATCCAATGAATTTGATGAAATTCATCTAAAATAAGTCCAAACTTATACACAAAATTGAGAAGTTATAATTATAGATACACAGAATTAATTGCCGGAATGAAATTACATCGTCGATCTTTATCTTTTACATGTAGACCTCGTGATGAAACGGTTCACTGATAAACTCGATGATCAAGAGGCAATTGAGATGTTGAGTTACACACATTAGAACACACGGTACAACCACTTGAACAAAGTAAACACGTTACATTATAAAATAGAGATTTAGATATATCTTCTATGACCATCAAAACAAAAAAACTTATAACACTAGAGTAGTGTGAAACGGCAAAGTGAGACTACTACTAGAAGGAAATTTCAAACGGTCGATCATGTACGATCAGTATGACACAATTCATCAAAATGAACATGCAAGAACACAAAATTAAGAAGATACATTTAACAAAACTAGGAACCGATTGTTACAATGGAATTACATCATCGATGTGGGACTCAAGGGCTCTCATTTCCCCTGTTCCAGTTCTGTATTCTCCGAGCCCTTGAGAGTCTCTCCTCCAACCTAGGTACTTCTCCTCCTCTTCTTCGGCGGCCTCACCCGTCGGAAATGATGGGATGAAGAGGCCGACCTCCTATAGGTAGTTGTAGAGGTCGAAGTAGGTCTAGGGTTTCTTGCAGTGTGTCCTATATGGTGTATGGCGTCATGCCATGGGGTTTCTTTTTCCTAGTGCTTGCGTGCGACACATGGTGGGGACGAGAGGCGTGCTCCGGCGGATCTCCGAGGTGGAGATCGAGTCTTGGAGGTAGATTTTGTATAATCCCTTTCAATAAGCGCGATGGGCAACTCAGATTTGGTTGATGTGGATGCAAGGTTGCCTGGTGCAGGTCATCATCGAGATGGACGAAGAGGTCGATGGCAGTTTTGGCTTATGGCTGGAGATGGGAAGTAGGATTTGTGGTTGGATCTGTGGATAAGTTTTGGAGCACATCCTCAGCAGCACTTCCACGATGGCGAGTTGATGTCTGGCTGCTGACTCTAATGGCCGTGAGGCGGCTGCTCCGAGCATCAGTGCTTGTTGTGTGGCACCACCTCTTCTTCTCCCCCGTCCGGAGAGCCAAAGGGGAGGGTCTTCTGCAGTTCTATTGTGGCAATCAACGCCTACCTCTCACCAAGTGTTGTCATCCCCAGCGATGGTGCATGTGGCCATGGCGTGGTGCTCGTCAACTGCTTCGCTCGAGAAGGACCCAATGGTGTTTCTCAGTTTATTTCTAGGGTTCTTTCTACAAAAGTAGAGGGCTCTATTGTAATTCTATTTTCTTTGGAGGTCCTCGGTGTACGATGTAAACCCACTGCTCCTTAGTAATGTAGCTTCAGGACCCTCCCGTGTTAAAAAAAAACATTGTCGAATGTTTATTTTTTATGTGGGATTTGTTTTCAATGGAAACATGGTTAGGGCTAATTAGTAAGGGCTATGGGAAAAACAATTTTAAAAAGGTGAGTGGAAGAAACCTCAAGCGCTGAGGTTGAATCGCAAAAAGAGCTGAAATCGGCGGTTCTAGCGGGCTTGTCCGAAGGTGCTTTGAACTGCGCCCAGAAAAAAGAAGGGAACATCATTGGCGTTTCTACATGTAGGTTGAGGGTATGCATGGGACACCAGATAAAAACTACTTATATTCTCTGTAAAAGAATATTTTTCACCACATGTAGAAAAGATGAATTTTCCCTGCATGCTCGGCAGACATGATACATGTATACAATCAGCATGTTTTTATTTTCCCTGGGCTAGCTGATGTTGGCCGTGCCCTCGGCGGCCCGGCCGTGCCCTCGGCGGCCCGGCGCGGCTAGTGATCCACTACCGGCCACGCTAACGTGCCACATCGAAAAGGATCGATGCACTAATAAATGTTTGCGTCCGCGCGGGTGCGATGTGCCGTAGTGGCGTCTTAGATCATCCCCATTCGCTGGATGAATCCAGGCCGAAATTTGGATATCGGACGAAACTCGTTTGACCGGCGCGAAGTTTTCTTTTCACCGCTCACGCATCAGCTTCTAGGTTCGCAAAATTCAGTTAAATACGGCAAAATTTAGGTGAATATAGGCGGATTTCGTTAAACTAGGGCAAAGACGCACATATTACATCGAATTTAACTAGGAAAAGGCCGCTGCCGCCGTGGTCGACGACAGACGCCGCTCTACAGGCTGAGGCGGGGGTGGTCGCCGGCCTGGATGTGCTCCATGACGGTGACGAGAGTTCGCCCTGAAACGCTCCACCAGCGGCGGCGAAAAGCCATATTGTGACGCGGCGGCGGTGAGCCCGGCTGTCCATCGTGTCGGACGAGATCCTAGAGGCGCCTGTCGGCGAAGAACTGCCTTCAGAAGACCAGGTTGCCAGGATCCTCGGCGAGATCCGGGTCTTGCATGGCGACGATAGCCGCCTGGATCTCTCCAGCGATGTCCTCGTCGGCTGGCACCGGCGGAATAGGGATCCCGTCGGCGCTGAGTTGTCAGGCGAAGGGGAGACGGCAGTCCGGCGGCGATGTATAGCCCGCCTCGTGGAGCAGCCGGGCTTCCCATGTCTGCAGCGTGCGTCGGCCGCTTGTCGCCGGGAAATCTCTCGGCCATGGCTTTTCGGCGGAGTTGAGAAGGTAGAAAGGTGCGAGCGTCTGCGGTTCGCCGAAGTTGGGAGCGGTGTGAGAGACTGTGAAGGGAGACAGCGAGATGAACGCCTTTTATAGGCCGAGTTCGGCGACGAGGGCGAGAGGGATGTAGCGGCGAGGGCGAAAAAAGGGAAACGGCGGGAAGGATGACGACGACTCGCTTCGTGCTGATGTGCTGGTCCACTCGGCCAAGTCGCCCGTTCGGCGTTCTGTATGCATACGATCCTAGGTATGGCATGGGGAGTCCGAACCAAAGTTGACCCAAATCCGAATAAAAACAGGTTCCGGTATACGGACTGGACCGATTTTCGGCGTCCAGACCTAAATTCGATGTTTGGATCGACGTCTTGAGTAGTCGAGTGAAGATGCCTTAAGACTCACGTCCGTACATGCGTCGTTGACGGGCAAGCCATTTTCCACAGGTTTTGGCTAGCTAGTGATGATGAGACTAGACAACCCAAGTGGACATCCACACTAGTGGAAACGAGGGCTTTTGTTGATCCCGAAAATGGGCTTTAACACCGGTTCGTAGCCCCCCTTTAACACCGGTTCGTGCCACGAACCGGTGTTAAAGGTCCGACCGATGGCCTTTCTAACACCGGTTCGTGCACGAACCGTGTTAAAGGGGCTATATAAGACACCACCCATTTCACACACACCCCACTCTTCCATTCTTTCACATTTTGGAGCCTAGCAAGAGGGTGTGAAGAGTGCTAGTTGTGTTTTTCATATGCACAAGAGGTGTTCGGTGAAATGCCCGAGAGCTCAAAATAAGCTTTCTTGTTTCCGCTCTTTAGCCGAGGTCGGCAACTATAGTTTCATGTGCCATTGATGTACTATATATATAAATGGTTATCTCCCTATTATTTTTGATATATACTACATATTAATAGATGAATCGGCAATGGATGTACGGTGACCGCCGCTTCCGAGTACATTACGGGCCTCCAAAATTTCATCGTTGTGGCTAATGCAAACCGTGGTCACAATGGTTTTATGTCATCCGTGTGTTCACTTTTCGAACAAGAAAGACTACTCAAATACGAACCATTCACGCCCACCTTGATCCGGTTTCATGCCCAGCTATAATTGTTGGACCAAGCACGGAGAAAAGGGTTGTGATGGAAGACAACGAAGAAGAAGAGGATGATGAAAACTATCATAATATGTATCCGAATATGATGATAATGCAACGGAGGTAGATAATGAAGATCAAGAGGGGAGCGATGGGCCCGGCGATGATGGCGATCTTGGTCGGGCCATTCGATGCAAAGGAAGAATGTGAACCAAAAGGAGAAGGAGAAGTCGGAGCAGATGTTAAAGGATCACAAAACATTGTTGTATCCAACTTGCGAAGATGGCCACAAAAAGCTAGGTGCCACCTTTGGATTTGCTGCAATGGAAGGCGAGAATGGTGTGACCGAGCGCATTTTCAAAGTTGTTGGTAAAATGAAGAATCTTCTTCCAAGAAATAATGAGTTGCCTGACAAGACATACCAAGCAAAGAAGGTTACGCCTCTAGGATTAGGCGTGCGAAGATACATGCCTGCATTAATGACCGCATCCTCTACCGCTGAGAAAGTACGAGAATTTGGATGCATGCCCGGTATGCACCTCGCGGTATAAGATCGACGAGGCGATCCCGACGATGTTGAGGGCGAGGCCCTAGGAAGAAGGTTCCCGCCAAGGTTATGTGGTATGCTCCTATAATACCACGGTTAAAACGTCTCTTCGAAATAAAGAGCATGCCAAGTTGTTGCGATGGCACATGGAAGACCGTAGAAAGACGCGATATTGAGACACCTCACCGATGGGTCACGGTGGATAAAAGTCGGCGAGAGTACCGACTTATGCGTGACAAGGAACTTAAGGTTTGGTCTAAAATGCAGAGCATGAATCCTTTTGGTGAGCGAGTCACACAAAGACCTGTCCCTGACCCTATGTATCTATAACCTTCCTCCTTGGTTGTGTATGAAGAGGAAGTTCATTATGATGCCGATGCTCATCCAAGGCCCGAGGCAACCCGGCAACGACATTGATGTGTACCTAAGGCCATTAGTTGAAGAACTTTTACAGCTGTGGGCCAAACCAGTGTACGTATGTGGGATGAGCACAAAGGGAGCCATTTGACCTAGCATTGCTTTTCGTAACCATCAATGATTGGCTGCTCTTAGTAACATTTCAGGCATAAACAAGGGATACAATGCATGCACACACCGTTTAGATGATACTGAAAGTGTATATTTGGATAAATGTAAGAAGGTTGTGTACCTAGGGTATCGCCGATTTCTTCCGAACTGCATCCGATGAAAGAAAGGCAAGCATTTCAAACGTCTGGCAGAACCCCGGAGGAAGCCTGTCCTCCGTACCGGTGAGGAGGTATTTGGTATGGTCAAGGACCTAGAAGTAATCTTTGGAAAAGGTCCTGGCAGTCTATCTGTTCCGAATGACGATGCCGGACACGCGCCCATGTGGAATGTAGCATCCCAGTTGTCTAACCCCTGTAACGCTACATGTCTTATTAATAAAATGGGCCACTTCCAACCTATAATTGTTGCATCATCATCATATCATGCTCATGTCATCATGTCCCCTTGCATTTGAGCATCATATAAAACCTTTTTCTTGTTTGCTTCTTATCTCATGTGCATGATTAATTGTAGTTGCCTCTTGATATTGTATTTGGTTCTTACTAAATTGTTAAATGCCCAAGTTGAGTTGGGGGCATCTCTCTTTTGCCTCCACCACCTTTTTTTTCACCACCTTATAATTCCACCATCCAATAATATGGGCTTGGCCTTTTATTGAGTTATCTCTAGCCCATGTTGTTGGTTGGATCCACCCATAATCTATTGCTTGGCCTTTGCCCACTTTTTGGGAATGCAAGGATTAAAAGCCACATGGAATAATGTTGTTTTCACAATATGACCATTGGGCTTTAATTGTGTTGCATGGGCCATGCAAGTGTCACCTAGTCTAGTTTCTGGTTTTATTTGAATACTAGTTGGAGTTTCTTCCTTGGTTTAAAACATGTGTTGGCTTGTAGTTTGTTCTCCTCATCTTCTCTCCCTCTTCATCCCTTAGTTAAACCCTACCCCATGTCCCATGCACACACTTGTGCTAATGAGCATGCTAAACCTTAAACCACCCTCTTTCTTTGTTCTTGCTTGACCTATGTTTGGATCATGCATGGACCCAAAAACCCCATCACCAACCTTTGGCCATCTCTCTCCCTTCTCCCTCTTTTCTTGTTTTTATTGTTTAGTGCTTGCTTGTAGTTTGCTTGGCCAACTAGAGTGCCACCATCTCTTTTCCTAAACCTCTTAGCAAACTCTAAACCTACCCCAAGCCATCTCTTTCTACCCTTTTCCTAAAACAAACCCTAATCTACATCCACCTAACAAAAAACCTAAACCATCTTTTTCCTCTAGCAAAACCTAGCTACCATCTAACCCTCTTTCTCTCTCCTCTCTTTTCTATCCTAAACTAAACCCTATTTTACATACATCCTAAAATAATCCCTACATCTACTTCTATCTCTAAACAAAACTCAAATAAAACCTACCTCTCTTTCAACCTATCTAGCATGTCCCATGCCCCTCCCTCCCTTCAAACTCTAGCTCAACCACCAGACCCTACCTACCCCACACCCGAGGCCCTCCTATCTACTCTAAACCCTAGCTCGACCATGTCCCTCTCTCCTACACTAGCTACCCGAGGCTACCCCCTTCTCGCTCTCTCTCATTCTAAGCCACGCCCCCTACCCCACTTATGTTCGCCTCCCTAGACGCCCTGTACACTGCTAGCCCTCTCACCTCCCCAGCTCGACCTCACCCCCCACGCCAAGCACGTGAGGGAGGCCGAAAAGGTGATCAACCTCTCCCGCAACCAGCCTCCCAGCGATCTTATCTACCCCTTCCTCTCTGCAGCCTCCCAGATCCGCCAAGGCCCCGCCTCGCTGCCCTCCTCTACCTTTCTTCCTCACCACCCCATCGCCTCGCCGCCACGCTAGCTAGCCCCACCCTGCACGTTACGCCGGAGAGGCGTTGCAGCGGTGTCGAGGAAGCCCGTGGAGCCTGCGACGCCTGGACCGCGCGCGGCGAGGAGGAGCGCAGAACGCCCAGAACCAGCGCGCGCCGCGCAAACCTAGCTACGGCCGTCACCGCCGTGGATCGCGACCACCTGCCGCACCGAAGCACGCCGACGCCCGCGGTGAGCCCACGACCTCCTAGACATCGCCTTCCGGTTGCTTCGGCGCATCGATCGTTTTTAACGCTCTCGGTAGCGGCCAAGCGGCGAGTGCTGCAAGCTTCAGGCGCGCACCCTATCTAGCACGCGGCGTCCGCTTAGCATCAGCCCGCAGCCCCGACTGGTTCCGCCTTGCAGCGGTCGCGAGATCGATCCCCGACGCTCCTTTTTTCTCTGTCGGCGTGCTGCTCGTCTGGCAGAGAAGAGAAACTTGATGCACAGGCGTCACTTTGCAAACCCTTCCCAATCTTTTAGCAACCCAGCGGTCCAACGTGGCCATTGCCGACTGTTGCAACTTTGCAAAAGGCTCTCGCTTTTGTCAGAACGAACCCATGATCCGATCAGCCGTCGCGTGGCACTCCCTAGCCCCACTGTCCGACTCAGGGTTGAGTAGTTTGGTAGAAAACGTTTGAGGTTGGTTTAAATTCAAATCACAAATATTTTGCAAATTCAAAATTCAAATTGATTTTAATAACTTTTACATACTTTATCCAAATTGGGCAAATGACATATGTTTTGATATCAGGAAAATGAGGGGAATTCAAATATGCCTTCTATTATGCATTTTGCACAAGTAAAATTGCAAGATATGTTAATTACCATCAATTGCCACTGGATTTTCATTAATTCACAACTAATGTTTTGTAATTCCAAATTAAGCAAATAAGTAGTCTAAATTGATCAGCTCGACGAGACCTTTCTGTTTATGCTATCCATGACATCAACTGCAGCATGCATCATATCAATATATATTGAACAACAACTGTTATGACAACAAAATGTGACTAAAACCCATTTAATTGTCATTTTCTTGTTTCCCACACCTCACCCATGCCATGCTACCTTACTTGCCATGTAAATTGTGCATCATTCATCATGGCATGATTGTTTGCTTGACGCATCTTATTCATATGCTTGTGCTCTATATTTATGTTGGCCTTGTTTGTTTGGTTTTCTCGGATAGACACGAAAGGGGGTTGTATCAAGAGAACCGGGAGCACTACCAGAACCGTCCTTTGCTTCAACAGAGACACCAGGCAAGCACTACCACATGCTTGCATACACACAAGACCTATTGCCTCTATCTTATTCTTGCATCATTGAGTCATGTTGCATTAAATTGAATCCCAAGTATGCATAGCCTTTACTTTTAAACCCCACCAAGCTTGTTTCCTCCATCCCATGAGCCACTACTATAGGAGTTGTTTGAGCCATGCGAGTCGTAGAACAACATGTGTAGGGTTTGTGAGAGTCGATGAACAACGAGGTACTTAAACAACTTAACTTTGAGTAGTTCGGGATAACTAAAGAAAGTGGCACGGTGAGCAATATCTGCTATTTGGTTTTTCCTCACTTGTGTCCCGTAAGACCCGAGTACTTGATTCCTGTTCCTTGATTTATCGCGCTATCCACATCCGGGAGGTATATGGGACCCCCCTGAGCCAGAGCTTGATTCCGTCTATTTCTTGGGGCCACAAACTAGTTTGAGGTTTTAATTACGATCCTGTACTTATGCCATGCTACTGCTTTATTTACGATTGTGCGAGCACCTGCATCGCTTAGGTAAGCGGAGTGTTTTCGGTGTCGACAAGCCCAGCCACACTTTCGGGTTCCCGATCGTTTCTGACCTTGGCAGACCTTGAGGCCTCGGAGCTTGCTTACTGCTATGGATTCTACTTAAGGGTGGCCCCTGAAATAATTCGAATCTGTGATTGTTCATCGTGAAAGCCTCGTTGGTTTTGATTTGGTTTTTCCGAGGTTGATCGAGTGTGTGTTGCTATTGGTGCACCCGCCGGTAAAACTTTCAAAGCCGTGTCCGGATATGGACGACTTGGAGCACAGTTTCTTGATCATAGACAAGCATAACTAAAGTACCGCTTTTAATCTGACTAAAGTAACTTGATTAGTAAATAGCGCAATACTCATGGAATGGTTAATAAAATTGCCAACTGATGGGGGTTGTTCGTCCGCTTCCCTGTTGGTAAGTAGGGAGGAGGATGGATTGGATGAGATTACCATTATAACTGTTGTACATAATTTCTCGGACATCCCTCTATCATTGGTTAGGCGGATGGGTAGCGTTATCTGTAGAATTGCTAGGGTTTATCTTTTGCTGCAATTGCGTCACCCCAGGTTGTGTCCCCTTTAGAGGCATTAAGTCTTGCTGAGTACCCTTAGGGTCTCACACGATAAATTCTTGATTCAGATGAAGTACCTTCTCGGGATGGTTCTTGGGTGGAAGAAGCCGATGATGTGGGCAACCGCTCGGTGTAGAGATTCCGGATCGGGATCCATGAGACCTGTAGTTGGGATGTGCTTATTTTCTCTGGCATCTTATGCCTATTTGCTTCTTATCCGTACTCGGATCTTGTTTGCCTCTTCCGCATGATACTCTGATGTGTGTTGTATGAGGAGTTATCCTAAATTATAGATGTATCTAGGTCATTTGAATCTTGCCGTATGGCGTTGGTATATTTCCTTTCTTTCTAGATGGTGTGGCTCGATGTACTCTTGTATGGTGGCTTGCGTACATACCCACTTGTGTCGTAGTTGATCCCTTCGCTGCCGACCTCGCCGCCCGTCAGTCCCGTTGAGAGGGTAGTGGTTGGGACGTCTGAAAGGACTACCGGAGTGGCTTTTGGGGCCCCACCGTACTATTTCAACCACTATCACTCATCCAGCTTGTATCTAGGGCGTAGTTCACCGAGGTAGTTACAATTGGTATCGAGCCATCCCGACCTTGAGGTTTCAGCCAAAGTCGTTGTCGATCTAGCAAATATTTTGGTAGTTATGTATATTAGGGAAAACAAAAAGCGAGAGTAGGACTGCTTCATTTTCTTCTTACCTCCCACCCACCCTTTTCTCGTAAGGAAGTGCAACGTTTTCAATTCTCTTCTCAAAGTTCAAACTAGGATTCACGTGTTACGGGTTTCCGAGTACCATAGGTTGTGTGTGTGTGTGTGTGTGTAGTCCTTTGTCTATCTGTTGCATCCAAGTTGTTATCTTATACGCCTTTGGTTATCAATGTTGGTACATTTCATACCGAGGGGCTTTTGTAAACCGACGAATCTGTCTTCCTTTTGTATCCGGCGCTATCTTGTTTGGGGTGTTCGTTTCGTAGTACCAATCTTTAGGTTTAAATCGTTAGAAGAAGGGGTTAGGATATGTGTTCCACTTGTTCATGTCTTGGAGTAATGATTTGAGTGCGGGATGGAGTCGCGACCATACCACTACTTGTATCATTTGCTTTTGTATATTGGATCGGTAGAGTCACTAATCTTGATTCGTTAAGTAATTTTAGCATCTATTGGTATTTTAATGCGAAATTTGTGGAAAATTTTTCTTTGATATGTTTGTACCACACTCCTTTTCGATCGTGTGCGATATGCTTAATATCTTTGAGGTGCTATGAACTTTGTTGATATTTTCATATCATCTCGAAAATTGTATCCTTTAATCTTGGTTAATTCCATCTTGGTACTATTTTGGATTATTATCATTCTCCATTATAGTAATCGACTTGAGTTTTACATCAATGACAGGATGGCTCCCCACGCGGGATGAGGAGGATATTCCTCGAATCGGGCTCGCCATCAAGCATTGCCAATGCTTTGGCCATGCAAGAGAACCAATTGCGCTTTGAGGAGAGCGTCAAGGAACGAGTTCACTCCACTTCCTCCACCTCCCAAGCGTGGGGACATCAAGAGCTTCCTCAAGTTCAACCTCGCCGATTCGGCGTGTCGACCGACCTCTTGATCTTGATGATTGGCTGCGAGATCTCAAGGTTGCTCGAGACCGATGTTCGAGCAGGAATGGGTAAAGTGTGCTACTCACCTTCTCAAGGGAGACGCAGCTCTATGGTGGGAAAACTATTTGAAGGCTAGCTGCCGGGTTCCGGCCCACTTGGGAGAGGTTCACCGACTTTCAAAGAACAGTTTTCTCGGAGATTGTGATGGAGCGGATGAAGGATGCTTTCCTCAACTTTGAAGGAGGGAATGATAACGTCAACACCTACATCAGAACTTTATGAACTGTCTCGCTATGGTGGTGATGAGGTATCGATGACAAGAAAAGCGAAGAGATTCGGGCAAGGGCTCAATCGTCGATCAAGTATGCACTCACGCATGCAAGACCGGCAACCTTCCCTGAACTGCAGATATGGCACTACAAGAGGAGGCTAGTAGGCGGATGTTCGAGGAGTCCAAGAAACACGAGGATGCATCAAGCTCGGCAATGGCAACTCCTTCTAAGCGGCGTGTCCGGGTTCCTAACACCCCACCGTCGCTCCGGCTCCACCAAGACCTGCAACTTCACAAGGCCACCAAACTTCACCATCGGCTCCCGGGGGCTACAACAACCCTTACCTGGGCGCTGGCGGAGTCCCCAGCTACTCTGCTCCACTCACGGTGCTTGTTACATGTGGAGATCATGGACATCCAGTGAACGCCCAATGAAGAACAAAGCTCTCCCTCAACCCCGCCAAGATCTGCATCAAGCTCTCCTTCGGTTCGTGCACCACCTCGGGCTCTCAACATCAACACTAAGCCCGGTGCATGCGGTGCGTGCTAATAACGTCAACGCCTCTAAAGCTGAGCTCGCACTGGAGTTGTCATGGGTATGTATGCTTCGATTAACTCAGTCCTGCACGAGTTCTCTTGATTCGTGCATCGCATTCATTTGTCTCACAAGTTTGCATACGAGAATGAGTTAGTCTGGTTCCTCTCCAAAAGAAGTTAATGGTCCTTTCTCCCGAGAAGATGGCAGCTTCTAAGATCGATCATGGCAACCGGATCGAGATTGGTGGTTCCTCATTCATGGCTTCTTTAATTCTTACGGGCAACTCGACATTGATGTCATCACAGGCATGGATTGGTTGACAAAGAAATGCATTTGTGATTGATTGTCTTTGAGCGCTCGGTGTCTTTGAAGATCCACGAAGGCCACATAGTCTTCTCTCCAAGTCGACTCCTGTTGTCGGCTCTATTCCTTGGCTGCTCGAATGATGATGCTATGGAAGCTATTCGGAAGGTACCGATGGTCCGTGAGTTCCGGATGTCTTTCTGAAGAGTTGCGGTATGCCTCCGGATCGCGAGGTTGAGTTCGTGATCGAGCTTGAACTGAGCAGCTCCTATCTCCAAGAGGCCATACAAAATGGGTCCTTCGAAATGGCTGAACTCAAGCGACAACTTGATGAACAAGAGAAGTTGGGTTTCATTCAACATAGCACTTCTTCTTGGGGTAGCCCAACAATCTTTGTGAAGAAGCGTGATGTAACCGATGGGCTATGTGTTGATTATCGGGCTCTCAATGCTAAAACCATCAAGAACAAATATCCTCTTCCTCGGATAAATGATCTATTTGATCACTAGCGAGGCTGTGGTGTTCTCTAAGTGGACTTGAGAAGTGGATATCACCAAATCAAAATTCGCAAAGAGGATGTGCCCAAGACTTTCACAACTCGCTATGGCACGTATGAGTACACGGTCATGTCTTTCGCCTCACCAACGCACTGCTACCTTCTCGAGGCTGATGAACTCCGTTTCATGGAGTACTGGACAAGTTTGTGGTGGTATATCTGGATGACATTCGTCTATTCCAAGTCCAAGGAGGAGCATGAAGAGCACTGCGGTGTGTCTGAACAAGCTTCGTGAGAACCGCTTGTATGCAAAGTTCTCAAGTGTGAGTTGGTTGCTGAAGTAACCTATATGGGACATGTCATCTCTGCCAAGGGCATTGCAATTAACCCGAGACCGTGAAAACAATAGTTGAATGGCTTCCTCCTGCTAATGTCAAGGAAGTGGAGTTTTCTCGGTTTGGCTAGCTATTGCCGTCGATTTGTGCGAACTTCTCAAGATAGCAAAGCCTCTTACCGACCTCCTCAAGAAAGGCAAGAAGTACACTGTGGACACCTTGCCAAGAAAGTTTTGAGACACTCAAAGAGAAGCTCACTTCCACACGTCTTGGTTCCTCCGGATACATCTAAGCCTTTCCGGATCTTCTGCGATGCCTCTTTGCAAGGATTGGGTGCGGTCCTTATGCAAGAAAGATGTGGTTGCTTATGCCTCTCGTCAGTTGAAGACGCATGAGGTCAACTATCCCACACATGACCTTGAGCTTGCAGCATTGGTCTTTGCTTTGAAGCTATGGAGGCACTACTTGCTTGGTAACCGTTGTGAGATCTTCTCGGACCACAAGAGTTTGAAGTATATCTTCACTCGGCTGATCTCAATCTGCGGCAAAGGAGATGGATTGAAGCAATCAATGACTTCTATGTGACCATCAACTACACTCCAGGCAAAGCAAATGTCATGGCAGATGCGCTTAGTCGTAAAGCTTATGTCAACAACCTCATGGTGGAAGAGCAGCCTCTCTTGTGCGAGGAATTCCGTCACCAACTGGAGATTGTGGAACAAGGGCACCTCTGAACCTCCCGCTACTCCTCTCTTGGAAGAACAGATTCTCGTCGACTTGGTGATCCGCACACTAAAAAGCTCATCGCTAAGCTTGGCACTCAAGTATGAATCCTTCCATGTTGATGATCAAGGCACTCTTCTTTGAACACGGATGTTTGTTCCAAACTACCCGGTCCGAGAGACCAAGTTCTCAAGGAGGCACATGATTCGGTTCTTTCTATCCATCCTGGCAGCACAAAGATGTACATGGATCCGAAAACACATCTTTGGTGGCACAGGTTGAAAAGGTATTGTGCCAAGTATGTCTCGAGAATGTCTGCTGCATGAGTCAAGGTCGTCCATCGAAACCATTCGGTCTTCTACAGCCATTGAAACCTCCGAATGGAAGTGGGAGAAAGTTGAGATGGACTTCATCACGGGCTTTCCTAGGTCGCAGAAGGGCAACAATGCAATTTTGTTGTCATCGAGGCTTTCGAAGTGGCACACTTCTTCCATCAAAGAAACAATTTACGGACTTCAGTTGGTGAGCTCTATATCAACAGGATTGTCTCTTTGTATGGGGTTCCACTTGAAATCAGTTCAGACCGTGGAGCATCTTCACCTCAAAGTTCGGGAGAGCTTCCAAAAGCTTTGGGAGCAGTTGAACTTCAGACCTTGCTACCACCCTCAGTCTCAAGGACAAGTGGAGAGGATCAATCAGATTCTCGAGGACATGCTTAGAGCTTGCGTCATCTCGTTTGGCATGAAGTGGGAAGAGTGTCTTCCATATGCTGAATTCTCCTACAACAACAGCTTCCAGAAGAGTCTGAAGATGGCACCATTCGAGGCTCTCTATGGACGCAAGTGCGAACTCCGATTGGTTGGTCGGGCAGGAGAAAGAATCTTTGGCCACGACATTGTGACTCGAGCAGAGGAGAAAGTGCATATCATTCGAGAACACGAAGATTGCTCAAAGTCGTCGGAAGAGCAACTCTGACGAAGCACACAGATATGGTATATGCCCTGGTGATCTCGTCTACCTTCGTGTCACTCCCATGAGAGGAACACACCGCTTGGTATCAAAGGAAAGTTGGCTCCTAGATACATCGGTCCTTTCAAGATCGTGGTAGAAGAGGAGAAGTTGCGTATGCACTTGAGCTTCCGGAAAACTCAAAGTCCATGATGTTTTCCACATCTCTCGGCTCAAGAAGTGCTTCAAAGACCGCAAGACCGTGGATCATGAGCTAATCGACCTCCAAGAAGATCTCTCTTATCAAGAACACCCCACAAAATCCTCGAGACCGCAGAAGGACTCGCAACAAGTCCATCAAATTACGCAATGTGCGTGGTCACACCATTACATTGATGAAGCAACTTGGGAGCGTGAAGATGAACTCCGTGTCAACCATCCTTCTCTCTTTGTGTCTTCTTCTTCTTCTTCCTAGAATCTCGGGGCGAGATTCCTGTTTAGTGGGGGAGAGTTGTAGCATCCCAGTTGTCTAACCCCTGTAATGATACATGTCTTATTAATAAAATGGGTCACTTCCAACCTATAATTGTTGCATCATCATCATATCATGCTCATGTCATCATGTCCCCTTGCATTTGAGCATCATATAAAACCTTTTTCTTGTTTGCTTCTTATCTCATGTGCATGATTAATTGTAGTTGCCTCTTGATATTGTATTTGGTTCTTACTAAATTGTTAAATGCCCAAGTTGAGTTGGGGGCATCTCTCTTTTGCCTCCACCACCTTTTTTTTCACCACCTTATAATTCCACCATCCAATAATATGGGCTTTTATTGAGTTATCTCTAGCCCATGTTGTTGGTTGGATCCACCCATAATCTATTGCTTGGCCTTTGCCCACTTTTTGGGAATGCAAGGATTAAAAGCCACATGGAATAATGTTGTTTTCACAATATGACCATTGGGCTTTAATTGTGTTGCATGGGCCATGCAAGTGTCACCTAGTCTAGTTTCGGTTTTATTTGAATACTAGTTGGAGTTTCTTCCTTGGTTTAAAACATGTGTTGGCTTGTAGTTTGTTCTCCTCATCTTCTCCCTCTTCATCCCTTAGTTAAACCCTACCCCATGTCCCATGCACACACTTGTGCTAATGAGCATGCTAAACCTTAAACCACCCTCTTTCTTTGTTCTTGCTTGACCTATGTTTGGATCATGCATGGACCCAAAACCCCATCACCAACCTTTGGCCATCTCTCCTTCTCCCTCTTTTCTTGTTTTTATTGTTTAGTGCTTGCTTGTAGTTTGCTTGGCCAACTAGAGTGCCACCATCTCTTTTCCTAAACCTCTTAGCAAACTCTAAACCTACCCAAGCCATCTCTCCTTTCTACCCCTTTTCCTAAAACAAACCCTAATCTACATCCACCTAAACAAAACCTAAACCATCTTTTTCCTCTAGCAAAACCTAGCTACCATCTAACCCTCTTTCTCTCCCTCTTTTCTATCCTAAACTAAACCCTATTTTACTTACATCCTAAAATAATCCCTACATCTACTTCTATCTCTAAACAAAACTCAAATAAAACCTACCTCTCTTTTCAACCTATCTAGCATGTCCCATGCCCCTCTCCCCTCTCCCTTCAAACTCTAGCTCAACCACCCAGCACCCTACCTACCCCCACACCCGACCAGGCCCCCCTCCTATCTACTCTAAACCCTAGCTCGACCATGTCCCTCTCCTACACTAGCTACCCGAGGCTACCCCCTTCTCGCTCTCTCTCCTAAGCCAAGACCGCCACGCCCTACCCCACTTGTGCCTCCCTAGGCCCCTGCCACCTGCTAGCCCCTCTCACCTCCCCAGCTCGACCCCGTCACCCCTAGCCACGCCAAGCACGTGAGGGAGGCCGAAAAGGTGATCAACCTCTCCCCCACGCAACCAGCCTCCTCACAGCGATCTTATCTACCCTTCCCTCTCTCTCCCTCCAGATCCGCAAGGCCCCCGCCGCTGCCCTCCTCTACCTTTCTTCCTCACCACCCCATCGCCGCCACGCTAGCTAGCCCCACCTGCCCAGACGTTACGGGAGGAGGCGTTGCCAGTGTCGAGGAAGCCTGGAGCCTGCGACCGCCGGCCGGTGAGGAGACGCGGCCAGAACGCCAGTAACGCCGCCGACGCAACCCTAGCTACGGCCGTCGTCGGCCACCATGTGGATCGCGACCACCTCTGCCAAGCCGAGCACGCCGACGCCCGCGGTGAGCCCACGACCCTCCTAGACATCGCCTTCCGGTTGCTTCGCGCGCCGATCGTTTGCCGAGCGCTCTCGGTAGCGGGCGGCGGCGAGTGCCTGCAGCTTCCGTGGCGCCACACCCTATCTAACGCGGCGTCCGCTTAGCATCAGCCAGCCAGACCGGTTCCGCCACCGCAGCGTCCGCGGTCGCGAGATCGATCCACGGCCTTTTTCCTTTTTCTACAGCGGCGTGCTCGCTTTCGTCTGGAAGAGAAAAGCGATGTACAGGCGTCACTTTCAAAAACCCTTCCCCCAATCTTTTAGCAACCCGGTCCAAGTGGCCATTGTCGATCAAGGCAACTTTGCAAAAGGCTCTCGCTTTTGTCAGAACGAACCCGCGATCCTCAGAGTTATCCGCTGTCACAGGCCGTAGCACTCCCTAGCCCCACCTGTCAGCGACTCAGGGTTGAGTAGTTTGGTGGAAAACGTTTCGGAGGTTGGTTTAAATTCAAATCCTGTCAAATATTTTGCAAATTGAAAATTCAAATTCAGATTTTAATAACTATTACATACTTTATCCAAATTGGGCAAATGACATATGTTTTGATATCAGGAAAATGAGGGGAATTCAAATATGCCTTCTATTATGCATTTTGCACAAGTAAAATTGCAAGTTATGTTAATTACCATCAATTGCCACTGGATTTTCATTAATTCACAACTAATGTTTTGTAATTCCAAATTAAGCAAATAAGTAGTCTAAAATGATCAGCTCGACGAGACCTTTCTATTTATGCTATCCATGACATCAACTGCAGCATGCATCATATCAATATATATTGAACAACAACTGTTATGACAACAAAATGTGACTAAAACCCATTTAATTGTCATTTTCTTGTTTCCCACACCTCACCCATGCCATGCTACCTTACTTGCCATGTAAATTGTGCATCATTCATCATGGCATGATTGTTTGCTTGACGCATCTTATTCATATGCTTGTGCTCTATATTTATGTTGGCCTTGTTTGTTTGGTTTTTCTCGGATAGACACTGGGGGGTTGTATCAAGAGAACCGAGAGCACTACCAGAACTCCTTTGCTTCAAGAGACACCAGGCAAGCACTACCACATGCTTGCATACATACAGTACCTATTGCCTCTATCTTATTCTTGCATCATTGAGTCGCGATTGCATTAAATTGAATCCCAAGTATGCATAGCCTTTACTTTTAAACCCCACCAAGCTTGTTTCCTCCATCCCATGAGCCACTACTATAGGAGTTGTTTGAGCCATGCGAGTCGTAGAACAGCATGTGTAGGGTTTGTGAGAGTCTGATGAACAACGAGATACTTAAACAACTTAACCTGAGTAGTTCTGGGATAACTAAAGAAAGTGGCACCGGTGAGCAATATCTGCTATTTGGTTTTTCCTGCTCACTTGTGTCCCGTAAGACCCCGAGTACTTGATTCCTGTTCCTTGATTTATCGCGCTATCCACATCCGGGAGGTATATGGGACCCCCAGCGAGCTTGATTCCGTCTATTTCTTGGGGCCAAACTAGTTTGAGGTTTTAATTACGATCCTGCTTATGCCATGCTATTGCTTTATTTACGATTGTGCGAGGAGCACCTTGTCTTTTAGGTAAGCGAGTGTTTTCGCGCAGTCGACAAGCCCAGCCACACTTTCGGGTTCCCGATCGTACCAGACGCAGACCTTGAGGCCGTCTCGAGCTTGCTTACTCCGTTATGGATTCTACTTAAGGGTGGCCTCAAATAATTCAATCTGTGATTGTTCAATGTGAAAGCCTCGTTGGGTTTTGATTTGGTTTTTCCGAGGTTGATCGAGTGTGTGTTGCTATTGGTGCACCCCGGTAAAACTTTTCAAAGCCGTGTCCGCGGATATGGACGACTTGGAGCACAGTTTCTTGATCATAGACAAGCATAACTAAAGTACCGCTTTTAATCGACTAAAGTAACTTGATTAGTAAATAGCAATACTCATGGAATGGTTAATAAAATTGCCAGCGGATGGGGGTTGTTCGTCCGCTTCCTGTTGGTAAGTAGGGAGGAGGATGGATCGGATGAGATTACCATTATAAGCTGTTGTACATAATTTCTGGACATCCGCTATCATTGGTTAGGCGGATGGGTAGCGTTATCTGAGAATTGCTAGGGTTTATCTTTGCTGCAATTCGTCACCCAAAGTTGTGTCCCCTTTAGAGGCATTAAGTCTTGCTGAAAACCTTAGGGTCTCACACGATAAATTCTTGATTCGATGAGCGGTACCTTCTCGGAGACAGTTCTTGGGTGGAAGAAGAAGCCGATGATGTGGGCAACGAGCTCGGTGTAGAGATTCCGGATCGGGATCCATGAGACCTGTAGTTGGGATGTGCTTATTTTCTCGGCATCTTATGCCTATTTGCTTCTTATCCGTACTCGGATCTTGTTTGCCGCTTCCGCATGATACTCTGATGTGTGTTGTATGAGGAGTTATCCTAAATTATAGATGTATCTAGGTCATTTGAATCTTGCCGTATGGCGTTGGTATATTTCCTTTCTTTCTAGATGGTGTGGCTCTGATGTACTCTTGTATGGTGGCTTGTACATACCCACTTGTGTCGTAGTTGATCCCTTCGGCTGCACTACGCCCGTCTGACAGTCCCGTTGAGAGGGTAGTGGTTGGGACGTCTGAAAGGACTACCAGTGAGTGGCTTTTGGGGCCCCACCGTACTATTTCAACCACTATCACTCATCCAGGCTTGTATCTAGGAGCGTAGTTCACCGAGGTAGTTACATGGAAGAAGCAATCTATATTTTGGGACCTACCCTATTGGAAAGTCTTAGAGGTCCGCTCTTCAATCGACGTGATGCACGTGACGAAGAATGTTTGCGTGAACCTGCTAGGCTTTCTAGGAGTGTATGGGAAGACAAAAGATACACCGGAAGCACGACATGACCAGAACGTCGAAGGCCCTGAAGAGCCTATGCATCCCGAGAAGCGAGAAGGAAATCTTTTTGAATGTCCGAAAGATTCAAGGTCCCGTCGCTTCTCGTCAATATAAAGGAATAATAAATATGGCGAGAAAAAATTCCAAAACCTGAAGTCTCATGACGCCACGTGATTATGACACAATTGCTTCCGATTGCATTGAGGGGCTTCTACCGAAAATGTTCGAGTACCCATTGTGAAGCTATGTGCATTCCTCAATGCAATATCTCGAAAGGTAATCGATCCGAAAGCCTACCAGATTACAAACAAATGTGGCCCAATGTCTTGTCGACTTTGAGTTGGTGTTCCCACCATCCTTCTTCAATATTATGACGCATCTCTGGTTCACCTAGTAGAAGAGATTGCCATTATCGGTCTGTATTTCTACACAATATGTTCCCTTTGAGAGGTACATGGAGTCTTAAAGAAATATGTTCATAACCGTGCTAGGCGAAGGAAGCATCTCCAAGGGCTATGTAAGAGGAGGTCATTGAGTTACGTGTTGATTTTATTCGACCTTAAGGCGATTGGTGTTCCGGAATCACGACATGAGGGAGATCGTGGAAAAGGCACCCTAGGATGTAAAGCAATGATATGTAGGGACGGGCATTCTCTCAATCAATCACACTACACGGTTTTACAAAGATCTATCTTGGTTGCCCGTATATCAATGAACACAAGAATTTAATACGCCTCAAACACCCGGCGATCGATGAATGGATTATAAGTGAACACATGGCGAGTTTTGGCGGTGGTGCAAAGACTTCTCACGAATAACACACTGTTGGGGATCAATTTGTACTTGTTGGCGGGACACCGTCTTGACCAGTATGTACTTTCCAAGGATCTGAGATAAATGGGAATACATTTTACACGATAGGCCAAGATAAAAGAGCACCAACCAAATAAAGGTGTCCGCTTGATGCAGAAGACAATGGGCAAAAGACCACGTATTATGGGTTCATAGAGGAGATATGGGAACTTGACTATGGACCTAATTTTAAGGTCCCTTGTTTCGATGCAAATGGGTCAAGCTAACGAGGAGGGGTTGAGGTAGACAAGAAGTGCGGAATGACAACGGTGGATCTCAACAATCTTATGAAGAACTTAGACGAACCATTCGTCCTAGCCAATGATGTGGCTCGGTTTTCTATGTGAAGGACATATCCTCGGACCAAAAAAGAAAAAATATGCAAACGAATACATCATATGATGAGCCAAAGCGTCACATAGTTCTTCGGGAAAAGAAACATCGTGGGAATCGAGGACAAGACAGGACATGTCGGAAGATTATAATAAGTTTGATGAAATTCGCCCTTCACAAAGGCCACCCAAGCATTCCGTTAAGTAAAGAAGATGCTCCATGGTTACGTCTGAAGCGATCATAAGGAAGGACATATGCAAGAAGTTCATGCTCATATTATGTAACTCTAGTTCATGTTTTTAATATTAATACATGTCTTGAGTGTTAGTCATGTTTTGTGGATGGACCGGACTATGAGAAGAAGTTGTCGATTCGTACTTACCATTAAGATCGATCTCCAAACGCAGCGGTCACATATTAGGAGTGCCTCTATGACCCAGTTTCTTGAGATGCCGGAGGACTAGGCTCGTCGGCATCTCCTCGAAAGCCGTGAGGGTGTCCTACTCTCGAAAACCATCTTGCAGCTTTGTAACTTCTCTAACTAGATCAATACACCGGGAGCTAACTAATTTCACATATTAGGAGTGCCTCTATGACGATTTCTCGGAGATGCCGAGGAGGGGCTCGTCGGCATCTCCCCGAAATCGGCGTAGTGGTGTCCCTGCCTCAAACCGGCCGGAGGACTGACTCAAGGATGCCTATTTATAGTACAAGCTCAACATAGTGTTGACACTTACAAAATAATTTCGACACTCATCCTTATTATTAGTCCGGTTGGTGTCTCCAACCGGGACTAAAGGTTCATCTTTAGTCGGTTGGTGACACCATCCGGACAAGGTACACGCCGACGACATAATGTCGACATGCACTCACCCCTATTATTAGTGCTTGACTGTGTTTTGTCCGGTTGGTGTCTCCAACCGACTAAAGGTTCATGTTCATCCCGCCATTTTCCCGCCATTTTCTTCCCGCCATTCTTCCCTCCAGTTCTTCCCTAGTTCACTATATATATGTAGGGGTTGGCCTCCATTGTCATTGCACATCTCTAGACTCATATCTGCAACCTCATCACTCTTTCCCATGGCTTCCACCGTAGCACTAACCTGTGGAGGCGGAGGCGCTTTGCGACTGACCACCTCGCCCGGACTCTGTGTCCCGTCAATTGGATGCCGAAGGCCGAGGCGTGCAGTTCCTCCTCCCCTCTAGGTGTGGCGCGGATGGCCATCACGAACCACTACTACTTGAGCTCACGCCGAGCAGCGGAGGAATCCCGATGGCATCCCGACTATTTCCCTACTTGGGAAGCCTTCTTCGTGGATCAGCATGAGAGGCGCTACTTGCACGAGGAGGGCGGCCACCTCCTCCTAACTTCAACGAGGCCGTCGGCTATGGTGGCGCAATGACTCTCCAGGCGTCATGGCCTATGACATTGCCGCCGACTCTAACCCCGTCTGCGCTACCCTCAAGTCCAGCCCACGCTACCCTCAAGTCCAGCCCACGCTACCCTCAAGTCCAGCCCACGCACTCTCTAGAGGTTCACTACGACCCGACCCGGCAGCTGATGATGGCGGCAAAGTAGTACCACGACTACGATGGCGGAGTATTACAGTGTGGCGGGAGCATGATGAATCACTCCAACATTCGAAACAAGTTCGGCGATTGTTACTTAATCGGCCATGTATCTTAATTTTCAGTTCTTTTATGTATCTTAATTTTCGAGTTCGGTAGATTGTTACTTAATCGCCATGTATCTTAATTTTCATTCGAGGTTTCTTGGCTTTCGTCAAATGACCAATGTTATGGCTAGAATCAAGGCATAGTTTGCAAGAGGAGTTTTCCTTTTTATCGCACCAAAAGGCATTTTCCATTTTCGAGCATAAAAAGCAGACGGTTTTGTGAAGCAACCACCAAATGGCTAATTCAAAAACCACCAACACATTGATCAAAAACAATGCAAGTTGAGAGAGGCTTGGTGAGATTCAAGTGTATACAAAAGATGCGACATTTAAATATCCAATCAATTCAAAATGTTAATACAAAAGATGTGGCATTAAAATATGATTTGATCTAATAAAAATCATTTACATGAATGGATAGATATTATTTTCTGAAAATTATGATATATTATTCATATTTTCTGAGTTGAAATGAAAAAGATATGAATTTTCTAAATTCATATCATATTTTTTGAATTAAAAAAGCCCCTTTAATGCATGAAATAAGTGTTTTAATTATTTTAAAAAAATTCATGTAAAGTAAATATAAAATGATTTACATGAATGGATAGATATTATTTTTCTGAAAATTATGATATATTATTCATATTTTTCTGAGTTGAAATGAAAAAGATATGAATTTTCTAAATTCATATCATATTTTTTGAATTAAAAAAGCCCCTTTAATGCATGAAATAAATGCCCCCTTTAACACCGATAGGAACCAGTGTTAAAGAAACATTTATTTCGTTTCACAAGACCACCTTCTTTAACACCGGTTCGTGGCGAACCGGTGTTAAAAGGGGTAATAATATCTGTGCATAGAATTCCCCTTTAACACCGGTTCCGCCACGAACCGTGTTAAAGGGGTATTAATGCCTTCGCCTTTCTTCCCCAGCGATCGAACCACCGCCTGGCCAAGCAGAGAGCGAGAGAAGCCACATGCCGCGCCACCGTCGCTGAGCTAGCCGCCGCTCGCCGAGAGCTAGCCGCCGCCAAGCAAGACCGCCACACATACATGCTACGGCCGCCGCTTGAGCCAGCGCCATCGAAGACGTCGGAGCCGCTGGCCAGACGCCGTCGTTGCCGCGCCAGACATCGAGCCGCCTCGCCTTCTCCGACGCGTGAGCGCCACCGCCAGATGTCGAGCCGCCGCCCTCGCCGCCATCGGAGCCTGTGAGGCCCTCCTCTCTACATAGCTCGTCTCGTTCGTCAAGTTCGTCATGCCTGTTAAATTTTAGTGCTACCGTGTGTTACCCATAGTGTGCTCGGTGGTCGTGTGTCATTTTGAATTGATTTCAAATAGAGGGAGAGAGTAGGGTTTAGAGTTTTCATTATGTTCTTTAATGCACAATTTAAACATGATGCACAAACAAACCCTAAATAATGTTTATCTAAAAGCGAGGTGTTACAGACGACAACCGTAGTACTACCACGAGCACTAGTGGAAACGAGGGCTTTGTTGATCCGAAAAGGGCTTTAACACCGGTTCTTCTATGAACCGGTGTTAAAAGGGGCTGCAGCGTGGCTGCTCGCCACGCCGCCGCCTTTGCAGTTGCTCGCCACGTCGCCGTTGTCGCTCGCCTCGAACGATATAAAATAGCTTATAGCAAAGATATTATAATAGGCCTAAACCCTAATCGACCACCTCGCTCTCTTCCCGTGCAGAGCGTCTCGCCCGCCGCCGGAGCTCATAGGCCGCTAACGCCGACGCCGCCCGCTCGACGAGCGCCGCCCTTAGCACCGCCGCTTGAGCTCATAGGCCACGCTTAAACGCCGCCGCCGCCTGACGAGCCCGCGCTAGCACTCTAGATAATATTATTGTTTTAGAAACTATGGATCCACTTAGTAGAAACCTTGAAGAATAAGAAATAATGGAGAACATTATTGATGAGGACACCTCACAATATCCGAACTTGGAGGGACATGACGACGACTCAAGTACTAGTCATGGAGAAGATGAAGACTCGGTGAACGAATTTAATGGTTACAAAGTCCGAGGTATATGCATTGATTAAGCCTCATGACTTCCACCAACAATCTTCTTCTACATGTATTAATTAACGCTTCTTTCTTCTTTTAGCCCTCGGATCGACCAGCCAAGAACCATCTTCTTCACGAAAGAGCAAGCGAGCGCCGGTTGAAAGATCGTGCAAAGTTCACGATCGAAGCAGTCCGAGTTGATGGCAGGCCGATGGAGCCCAAGAAGGCCGCAGACAAATTTATACGTCATTAAGGAGTTCTTATTAGGGATCAAATCCCAATCATAGTTGAATATTGGAATAAGCCAAAGAAGGGCGACGGTACCTTTGTCGATGAAAGATCCAAAGAAACGCTTTGGAATTAGTTGTTGGTAAATTTCACCCTTCCGCCAGAGGAGGATGAAAACAACCGGTTATAAAGAAAAGGTCAAAGAGTGGACTCTAAAGAAGATGGTCGAGGCTTTCCGAATCGGAAGACAAAATTGAACAAATTTGTCAAAGCTCATGAGACTCAGATTTCTAAGACGCATATTATGCGAAGATAAGACCTCACCGACCGAATTTGAGACATATAAAAAGTGCTATAGCTAAAAGAGGTCAAACCAATACGCTTAATGCCCTCAAGAAGGAATATCACTAGAGGACGGGTCGTGGCTACATATCTCGAGGCCTAAGTGGGAGGAAGCTGAGGGCCTGCGAGAGAGGGATCACACCCGGACGGATGGGTGGGACCTACGTGCAAAGACTTGGTTCTACGGAATCGGGCAAGGTTGGACCCAAACAGGATTGTGTATCTTCCCAACCATCCTTGCCAAACCCGCCACGAACTCATCACGGCATACGAGGAAACATCCGCCAGACCTTCCATCCCGACAGAGAATGACCAGCTCACACGCCGCCATCGGTAAAAAAAAACACCTGGACATGCACGAGGCACGGGGTATGACATGGAAGGATGAGTTTGCCGTCGAGCGACTCTTACAGATGGCGCGGAAAAGAAAAGAGCGTCTGAGCGGATGACAGATAGAACATGCACTTGCGGCACTGCAGCGCAAGTGAATGCACAAAACCATCAAGCTACCGGCCCATCTCGGCGCACGAAGAGCCTGCATTGGAAGCTTCCGCCCGGACTCTGCGGAAAAGCGGTGGCTTCCACGGAGAACGCAGCCCACGCTTGAAATGGGTCCTCGATACCCCGTGGATGAGATCACGGAGAGCGAACACGCTGAGCTGCATGTGAGATTAATGAGCTTATCCATTAAGGTGGCTATCGGCTATGCCTTACCTCCTATAGCTGGTGGAACTTACCACTGCCGACCGATTCCAGATGGCTATGCTATTGTCGGGGTGGATGAGGTTGTGAAGGAATATGAGGAAGCACAGCTTGCCCATGCTACAGGTGAAGGGGAAACTCAACTCAAATTTGCAGTGAAAACAACCATTCTTTGGAAGAAGGAACACATTGTGCTTCCAAATTGAGGTCATCGCACCCTGCCTCCATGTCGTGATCTAAGCCGCTTGACTATCTCTCACGGCAGCCATCTCGTACATGCAGCCATCTCTCGTCCGTCACCATCTCTGCTTGCACCATCTCCATCCGTCGACCATCTCTGCGTGGCAGCCATCTCCGGCCACGGCCATCTCCTGCTTCATCCATCTCCTCAGAAGCGGAAGAGCACCGCCACGAGCATCAAGAGACCGCCACAAAGAAATCCGCAGAAACCGTCGCCAAAGAGTTCAAAACTACGCCCCAGCCTTCCGCCAAGCCATTGCCGGTTTTACCGTGGAATCAGCGACGAGGAGACCAATAGGATCTCGGAAGAACAGGTCAAGAAATTCTTTGCACCTAGACGGCCGAGCCAAAGGAGAAAGTAGATCCCATGGTGGAGAAGTTTTACAAAAATCTTTTAAAACCTGAAACCCCACTTGTGCCGGACTACGAGCGCCAGATTTTGAAGGCGGATGCAAGGCCGTAGGGAGACTGAAAGTAGCGATGTGAGGCACCCTTAAAACAGTTCCCATGCTCGGAGAGCAGGAAACCAATCATGCGCCCGCCCAAATGTTTGACAACGGGACGCTCCTCCCGTAGATGATTACGAGGTAGCTACAAAGAAAGGCCAATGAGATGGGGATGACTTACATTGCATACTTGAACGTCATGGGAGACAACTTGCTCAAATGCGATGTCAACCCCATACATCCATGGAAGTATGGGAAGAATCTAGTCAAGAAAGAGGAGCTCAAGAATCTACCAACAAAGATGCGAAAATTGCACAAGTGGTACCTTCATTTCTGCAAGACGAGAAAAGAAGAATGGATCACGGCGCATATAAGAGATCAGATTTTCTTGTGCGGAGATGACGCGATCGACTTCAACATTCAAGACTTGCATTTTCTATTCAATCAGAAGGAACTCGACAAATCTGCCATCAGCCTTTATTGTGTGTAAGTACTATTTCTGTAATTTTTATCTCATCTCATTCACTTCATTAATTGCATGTATATATATATGCTCACCATATATGTATATACTATTATGCAGGAAAAAGGTTATGGAATGCATGAAAAGAGGCCCTTTTGACATTGGGTTCTTTAACCCAAATAGAGTTCATGAAGAAGTGGTAAGAGACAAACCCGGGCAAACAGAAGATTACTTGCTAAAGTATTTACTGAGACAACAAACCAAAAGGGAAATACTATCGCCTTACAACTTCTCGTGAGTACTGTTACCCTCTCTCTTGTACACATTCTGCTTCGCCACTCGATGTTAAGTGTAATCGATGATGAGTTATGCGTGCGTAGATTCCACTTTATTCTGCTAGTCATTCAACCCGACTCGGAAAAGTCCTTGTCATGGACTCGTTCTGAAAAGAAAAAGAGCTATGGGACTTTAGAGAGATGCTCCAGAGGTAATTTCAATCATATTATCGCACTAGATCGGCAACTTTCGTGACAATAAGTAATTAATTACTCCTTTATCCATTTTCTTTGTCGGACAGGTTTGAAAATGTTCACGAGGCCGTGGGTGAATGGTCAGAAGAACTAAAAATTGTAGACCAAAATGTAAGTAATACTAGCTAGCTTCCAATTCCATTATATCATGCTTTATTGATTATTATTTTGACTCTCTATTCTCGTAAAGCGCGCATCGGGGACACACGACAATAACTTATGTGGGTACTATGTTTGCGAATTCATTCAGAACACGATATGTCTTGTGCCAAGCCGCACTAGAACAACTTAGAGTAAGTAAACAAAGTTCACAACATTATTTTATTACCATCAATTGTGTTGAGTTTTATTCTTATATATATATTGACGGCCCATTCTTCATATATATATATTCAGATCGAACAGATGCGGGACCAACTCCTACCATTTGAACGCATACGAGCCATTCAAGAGGAATTGGCGGGGTTCATACTTGATGAGGTCGTCACGCCTGGCGGAGATCTCTTTAGATATCCACCAAAATGAATGATGACGATGTATGTGCCGATGACGATATATGTGCCGATGACGATGTTTGTGTATAATAATAGTTGCTTAATTATTCATGTACTCGTATGTACCGATGACGATTTATAAGTATAACGCTCCCGATCGATTCCCCCTTGCTCCCCCCCTCCCGCAGTAATCCCAGGCGGGCAGAAATGCGGTAGATTTAGGCCGCTTCGCGGCAGAAACGGTTTAAATCTTCGCCAGTAGAATCTTAACACCGGTTCCAGATACGAACCGGTGTTAAAGAGGTCTGAGCTGCAGCAGCCCGCGGCGCACCTTTAACACCGTTCAGATAAGAACCGGTGTTAAAGGGGCCCCCCCTCTAACACCGAACCCTCAACAGCGGTTGGGGAACCGCTGTTAGAGGGCCCTCCCAACCGGAGTTAAAGGGGGGGGCTCTGCACTAGTGCCAGTACGTACTAGTATCTTTTTCTCTCTTGTCGCCGACTGCCTATGGAAAAGTTGACGTCGATTTCAACATTATGCGTCGATGACTTCGAACCAGCTCAGTCTTACCCGCGGCTATGATACAATTTACAAATGACGCCATTTCCTTCCGACTGAACAATGACATTTTAGAGAGTTTAAAATTGCATAACATCACAAGCAGAACGAGATTATTCAGAAGTAGGGAACCTGAGAGATGAGCCATCGAACTATATATGCCTGCTTACAGGGGCGGAGCCAAGGGGGGCTAGTAGGGGCTAGACCCCCCCTAACCATCAGCCCCCCTTAATAGATAGCCACAGATTTTAGTACTAAATTAATGGTCTCATAGGCTTAATTAATACTAAATTTAATTGATTTGTCCTGCTTCTCTATACCGAAAGCCAAATATAGCCCATGTATTCGTTTTATTAGTCAACCATAGTAACATGTCCCAGCATTCTTCATTTGTGTAACTAGACCTAATAGCTAGCACTATATGCAATTGTTCAGATCAACTGACTCGATGTCTGCCACCATCGCTCGCTCCTACTCAGTAGCCATACGCCACGTGATGCCGTGGCCGCAGCGCCATGCTAGTCAACCATGTTGTTTGCCAGTTTCTACCTTTGTTAATTATGCCACAACGCAAATAATAAGCATGTTGTGCCATCGAGTGTAGGAATCAATCTTTCTCATTGTGATTGAAGGTACCAAATCGTTAGTATTTTGTCGATAGATTGCATAATCTATAGTCTAATTGATTAATTTAAAAAAATATGCGTATTTTTTTTATGTTTGCTCGATAATGACGACAACTTATTGCAAAATAATTGGGAAATAATAATAGAAAGGTCACCTGCAATGGAATTATCAGGCTTTATACTCGTAGAGATAAAGTTGATCCAATATAAACTAATCTTTTGTTTTCTATTGTCTAAGATTTAGTGATACATATTAATAGATATACTGTTATGATTTTTATCAAAATAGTTCTTCCAACACAAAATGATAGCTAATTGTTGTCTTCATGAGAAAAAAAATCTTATATATGATCATCAGTATCTTCGCCCCCCTCAATGTTAAATCCTGGCTCCGCCCCTGCCTGCTTAACTCTCATTCATCAACGTAAGGGTATATATGCCCGCACAGTCCCACACAATTTAAGTGGGTGTTCCACAGGAGCCCGCCGAAACTTATGCGGATGTCCATTATCCCGCGTATACCCACATATACCCGCAAATATGTTACTGTAATTTGTTACTTGTATAATGTTTATAAAAATATTTTAGTATAATACGATCAACATTTAGCACTTCAATGTATTAATTATTTTTTCTACTTTTTGAGTGACTCGTCATTCTTTCTACTAGACATAATATTTGCTTGATTGAGAAATTCCTACTCCTTTCGATCCAAATTAATATACTCATATTTGGCTAGATTCGGATGTATCTAGCACTAAATATGACTAGATATATTTGAATCTAGACAAATGTAAAAATATTAATTTAGATCGAAGTAGCTTTTTTAATGTTTGCGCTAGATCGTAGGCTTCCCACGAAAATCCACTATTTTTTCTTGTTTACCCGCGGGTATCCCACATAGCCTTTTATGTGGGCTTGGGTAGTAGCTCCGCGGGCAGCCCACTCCCACCTGCATTCTAAGTAAGCCGGGCATGAATACGTCTGTTTGTTATGCATCAAACACAAATAAGTTGAGGGCTTTTTCCGCAAAATCTCCTAGGGAACGTGAAGCCAGAAATACCAGGAAAACTAAAAAGGAAAGGTCGACATTCGAACAAAGTATAGCAAAGCAAGCCCACAGTGCACAAACGAGAGAGGAAGAGACGCCAATACGCCATGCCCTGCGGAAGAGGGAGCAGACAAGGTGCGGCTGCCGTGGCTGGATGGCAGCTCCGCCCTCTGGTGCTCTTCCTCCTCTCAGTCTCGGTGATGCCCCACGGAGCACTCTCCCTGCTGCCACTGCCGTCGCCTCAGGAGCGGAACATAACCTGCAACCAGGTTCCGTATCCATTTGGCGTCAAAGGCAGCTCCCTACCAGTACGCGGCTTCGAGGTAACATGCGGCCCAAACAATGAAGCCATGCTGCAGATCGGCCGCCATAGCTACAAAATCGACGACGTGTCAGTGGACGGAGGCTTCGTCGTCATCTTCGCCGGGCCTATCCGCCAAGTGTGCAATGACCGCAATGGTAAGCCGACACGGACCACCGGAATCGGTAATATCAGCTTGGAAGGGACACCCTTCTCCTTCTCCAAGCAGAATAAGCTGGTAGCCACTGGATGCAACTACCTGCTAGTTGCTAACTTTGGCAACTCGAACCCCACTGACAACCTGCAACATACCAACTGCTTCTCCTGGTGCAATGGAAGCTCCAACGCTGTCAGTTGCCTTTACGGTGTAGCCTGCTGCGAGGCCCTCATGCCGATGGACGCCGCTCAAGAGTTCACCTTGATGTTCGAGAAGGTACCAGGGCAAGCCACTGGCGATGAGGACGGCACTTGCAGCGCTGCCTTCTTCATTCACCAAGGTGACCAAGTCTTCAAGGGTGGCAGAGGCGGTGGGCAGAGGCCGCTGAAAGACGTGCTGCCGCCGGCTGGTGACCACAGGATGATCTTGGATTGGGCAATTGGGTTCGGCACATGCGATCAGGCCTCCACCTACAACTTGGGGCCGCTGTACTGCAACAGTATGAGTGGATGCATCGACGCACCACGTGGAGCAGGCTATCTCTGCAAGTGCAATGCAGGGTACGCCGGGAATCCGTACACGGCGGATGGATGTGCAGGTAAATTATTTCTTCATCCACCGTAGAGATATCCATGACCCAAATTGAATAGAATTTCACCTGCAATTTCAATGAAAGCACATAATAGTAGTCAGTTTTGAGCTATGATCTTGGAATTTAGCCTAGGTAGATTAACAAACAAGTTATTTATAGAAAAACTGGGCAATCACCCTAGTTCCAATTTTCATCTTTGTCAGCACAAAATGATGAAAAGACTGAAATCTAGGCAAAAAAGCTGAACCACGTAAGAGTTTTAAGCCACTGTCGATACCAGGCGGTCTCGTGCATCGATTAGTGCCCTTGCACAAGATCTTCAATCTTTCTATTGTTCCAAGAATCTTCATCCATAGAATCTTCATATCCTACCATCTGCAATCCTAAAAGCAAATAAATTTCTTAGTTCGTAAGTACCACAAATGGCAGCTGAATAGCACATATTGAAGATTTGTTCTTCCTATCAGTTATCCACCATCAATGCCATTGACTCTAAACCCTGATCTAATTTCAGAAAGAAACTTCTGTATTTGTCTATCTACAACACAATAAAAAAACAAATAGTGGATGGTTTTGGTTTCAGCACAAAAGAAGTAACTCTTGACATCCGCATTCTGAGGTTTCATAAGCTGTCCTGGGATACAGCTGATCGTTAGCAAAAAGCCAAAAAACAGGACAATCAGATTTGGCAATAAAAGAAATACTTGAAGTAATCTGAACTATTTTAACCGCATGTTCATAATTCTATTACTCACACAACCACAAAATACATCTTAGAGTTTCACAATCCCAAGTCTCAGCAATAGACACACCGTTGTATTCACAATTACATATTGATTCCAAAACAGAAAGACAGATTACATGAACCAAACCAGTTATCCTCCAAGAATAATATGTACATTCCATACTTTCCATCTCTCCGCTGTTTTATCTGCATGACAAGCCCAAAAAACTCCATCTCCGAAAGAGGAGGCAAACGAGAGGAGAGCCTCAAACAAATATTAGACTTACCATTGTCATTGTTTTAAATCAACATTCTACCACATTAGCAACCAACTGATATCTTTGAATCCAATAAGTAAGCAAACCTTAACATTAGACCTGTCCAACCAAATTCATTGTTTCGATAAACCAGGCCAAAATTTAGCAAATTGACATGACTTTTACTCAACCATCATTCCAAAGAAAATCGGACATCTGAGAGTTCATAGCCTTCATGACCCCTTTAGGGAACTTGATGAAAGAAAGCAAATAAAAAGGAATGCTATCAACAAAAGATTCAGAGCTTTTCCCTCTATCAACAAGCAAATTACATGGCATATGAGGGGTATCCACAGGCATCCACAACCAGGTTCAAGTATTCATTTCATTGTTGTCATTGTTATTTTGCTCTGGTTACAAACATAAGCAATAACAGTGAAGTTTCAACCTTTCAAATGGCTTACTGGTTGATTGTCACATGTAGAGAACAACGGAAAAATTGTACCTGCTTTTATGAATAGAAAGATGCCTCTCTGGTCTCTGAAATAAGTGTTGCACTGTTGGCTTAGATATCAACGAATGCCGGAATTTCTACAGCAACAATTGCAGCATTCTGGAATTCTGCAACAACACCGAAGGAGGTTTTACTTGCTCATGTCCCCATAACTCGATCGGTGATGGCTACAGGACAGGCACAGGCTGCACCGAGGGGCTCAATCCATCTGGTAATGTCCTATGTCCTAGAATATTTGACAGTTCACCATAATAATGTCTAACTCTAATATATTAGATTTGACCATTTTCTTTTATAAGTACATATTACTTAAAATTACTCTAAAAGAGTGATTGAAACTGAACGTATTTCAGATGAAAAATCTACTTACCACATTTGCACATGAACACACAATACTTTCACGTATATTAGCTGTAAAGTTTAAAAATGTTGCAAGCATCCTAAAACTACATCTGAAAGAGAACAGATAGAGTACCACCTAGCCTCTTCATGCAGCCATCATATCCATTTTACTTGTATCTTTTACATTTTCTTAAGTGTGCGCTTTCATCTTGGTCTCCAAACTGTAGGCAGATATCATATATGTCTATCTTATGGTAGAAGTACTTCAGGTTCTCAAGCCCTGATGTAGCCATGGATATGTCCAGGCTACAGTTAGTAATATTAGCAGATCTAATAATGACCATTTCCTTCCCATGCAGGTTCCCCTATGCAACAACCGCAAGGTATGGAAAAAATAGTATTTGCTAACTAGTTGCACAAGAGGACTAAATTATTAGTACTACTGACAATCTATGGCTATCTATTAGGTCTGAATGTGTGCAGTAACCCTGAAAAGAACCCCTGCATGTACTCGAAGTACTGCAGTGATGGGCAAGAGGCTGTTGTGTGCGATTGTCCTCCAGGCATGAGTGGTGATGGCCGGAAAAGGGGAAGTGGCTGCGAAAAGAATTTTCCTCTAGATACTGCTTTAGGTAACTTACTCAACACACCTGGAATACTAAATGTGATTATTATCTTTCGTTTTTACTTCGTTCTTAATCTACTGAGGCAATTCTCAGAAAACAGTTCTGCCATGCTGGTGTGCCGATGTAGTAGACAGTGTTTATAACTTTATATGTGCGCTAATTCGTACCTTGCCCAACAAAAAGGGTAACAAACTCAGGGGAAAACTCTCAGAAGCAGATGCGCGAACAATATGTGCATCTGCAAAATTTCGTGCAATTGTTTTGCAATTTAGAGCCAAAAGACAAGTTTGATACTTTGGTGTACAAAAGTTTGTTATTTTAGCACCTCACCCTTCTCCTTTTAGTGCATACCACAAAAATGGCTTTATTTATTTTACCAAATTCACATGTGCATAGTATTCACACATCTACATTTTTTTTTTCTCTAAAAATTTGCAAACACGTTTTTTCTACTAAAGCTTCTATGGGCACCTGAGTTCCAAAATTTTATGTCCCTATGTATCTTAGGATGGCGGTAATGCGCCCACGGGGATTTCGAAATCGGGTCGCCTGGGTGGAGGAGCAGGGATCTAGACACTTCTTATCTCGTTGTTTCTTTTGGTTGCCTTATGTTTTCTGTTGGGCTTCATATCTAGTCTACCCCAACTTTCTTGGGAAAAAGGCTTTGATGTTGTTGTTGTATGTATCTTAGGATGGCTTATACAGATGACCAGTGAGCAACAGACATAAAACATTATGCAAGTATAGATAGAGCGTTCATGATTTATGACTACAAGAGAAGGCTACCTGGATTAAATGCATCTTCGCTGATGTTCAAGAGAATAGACAACTTATGCTTGTCCTAAAGATTGCATCAATATTCCATCTGCATGGGAGTAGTCAGAAGAAACTCGGCACTCGTCAGCATTGCTTTCAATGTTACTTACACATGTGTTACATAAAGAAAGAAGACTTACACATTTACATGTTTTCATCCAATATTTGCAGGTGTTGGTCTTGCACTTGTGGTCACAATAACTACCACATCTCTGTGCTACTACTGGGGCATGAAGAGAAGAAAGATGAGAAGAATCAGAGCTGAGTTATTCCGTAAGAATGGAGGCTCGCTGTTGCAGCAGAGATTTTCCACAATCACGTCTCAAGGTAAGGACTCATCAGCAAAGATATACAGTGCGAAAGAGCTCAAGACTGCTACTCACAGTTATAGTGAGACTCGGATCCTTGGCCGAGGTGCGTATGGGACAGTGTATAAAGGTGTTCTTCAAGATGAGGCGGTGGTTGCTGTAAAGAAGTCTAGGGTGTTCGATGAGAGCCAGGTGGAGCAATTTGTCAATGAGATTACAATCTTATCACAGACTGATCACCCAAATGTTGTCAAACTTTTGGGATGTTGTCTAGAGACACAAGTTCCATTGTTGGTGTATGAGTTCATACCCAATGGAACACTCTTCCAGCACATTCAGAACAGAAGTGCGCCTGGCTCGTTAACATGGGAAGATACCTTAAGGATAGCTGCAGAAACAGCAGAAGCACTAGCCTATCTGCACTCTACATCTTCTATACCAATCATTCACAGAGACATCAAATCAAGCAACATATTGTTGGACGAGAACTTTGTAGCTAAAATATCAGACTTTGGTGCATCAAGATCAGTTCCATTTGATCAAACTCATGTAACCACCCTTATTCAAGGGACTATAGGATACCTCGATCCTGAATATTTCCAAAGTGGCCTGCTCACAGAGAAGAGTGATGTCTACAGTTTTGGAGTAGTTCTTGCAGAGCTATTGACAAGGCAGAAGCCTATTTGTGTAGGCAGGCCAGAGGAATCGTGCAACTTAGCCATGCATATGATGATTCTGTTTAATGAAGAGCGCCTACTTAAAGAGATAGAGCCACACATGTTGGCAGAAGCAGGAGAAGAGCAACTTTATGCAGTTGCGCAGCTCTCTGTGAGATGTTTAAATGTGAATGGACAAGAACGACCCATTATGAAGGAGGTGGCATCAGTTTTAGATGAGCTCAGAAGGTCATTCACCAAGGAGCAAGCTATGAGAAGAAAAGAAGAAGCTGTACAAGAAAATAATGAACAAGGACACATTCTACGTGAGGCAAGCTCGATTTCCAGCCTGCACTGCTCAGAAGGAAGTACACAATTGAGCGTGGAGGCTGAAATGAGAGCTTCTCACAAACCAAGATGAGGCTTCTCATAATATTTCATGTAATCTCAAAGACAATGTGCAATGTAGTTATGGTGAAATGATGTAAGATAGCTCGGGGTTATTACTATTTACTTATTTAGGTCAACAACCCACACGGGAGAAATCTTTGATATCTCAACTGTGGGGGCAGATCCAATTCTACTTTCGAGATCTACACATTTGAATGGTATTTCAACTGTCCCTTCGTTATAAAACCTCTCTCGCCTGGCCGACATCAACATGTATGCAAAACTATGGGAATGAGGAGTGCCCAGGAAAACCTAGTCACACACACCTAATTAGCCCCTCAGGATTAGGTTGTCATTGTGCAGCTTGTCCATGGTTCCAAACAAAGTTTGCTCATTTAAACTTAATGCAAAGACTTGCGTCGTTCCAAGTCTTATTATTATTAGCACTTGATTGAGGCCTAGCTAGCTTAACGATGGGCATTATACACACAGACAGTTACTCTGTATAATATACTGGTCATTTCCACCCATACAGATCATTGCTCATGGCTTCATGGACATAATTTTACCACCTTAGGAGCTGTTTGGAATGGGTGCAAGGCCACACAATGTTGACACCCATACCAAACAGGACTAAAGCATAGTCCAACTGAATCTTAGATGGAAGTATGCAAGCTCCGAGTAATACATTTCTGTTCCACGGGTAAGTAGCCGGATCGCACATCCACACGTCAGTACGAACCAGGATAACAAAGACCCTACGAGCATGACCGAAACAGCGACGAAGCATCAGGACTGCGCCTATTGAAATTTGATTTGGATCGGGCTTCAACCAAGTACGACTACTTCACTAGTTCAGCGCCCAGTGTCCCCACCGCCATTCAGCAATGAATAGAACCGCGGAAGAAGCCAGTAGCAGTTCCAAAATACAGAGATCGGGATCCTAGGGTTTTTGCCCCTTACCTCGCCGCCATGGCGCCAGGCACGGCGACTCCGGCTCAGTTCCGATCTTGGAGGGGCCTTCCCCGCGGAACCTCCAGCCTCATCGCCGCGCAAACAGCACGCCCATCCGGAGCCCAGTCCGTCCCCTGGCCTCGGTGGAACCGGTGGCGAGGAGGGAGCGCCCGCGGGGCACTGCGGCTGGTGGGGGTAGGCGGCATTGCGACTGCCGGGAGGGCGCCGCGGCTAGATGGGGCAGCCGTGCTACTGCAACAGAGGAGGGGGAGGGGGAAGAATAAGAAGATTTTTTTTTTCAGGAAGGCGAAGAGGAGGAGATAAACCGTGTTTTTACGGCTAGCAGATCATTATTTGCTCGCTGAGTTTGAGTTGAGGCCCGTCACTCAGATGACGTCCGTTACCCCTAAAAATTGGGAAGCCCAAGGAAGGAAAATGTTTTCATTTTTGGCAATTTGACCGAAAATAACGCCTATTTGAAACAATTTCATGAAATGACCTCTTCCCAAGACAATTTTACGGAACTAACCTTTTTTGCAATGTCATCCATGACAGCGCTGCACCCTGAAGAGCAACGCCATAGAGCATGGTGTCGCACGCCTGCCAGCGTGGCCCCGTCGTGGCCTCGTGGGCCCCGATTCCGTAAGTGCGGCGCCACATCTCATGACACCGCACTGTGTAGTGCAACGCCATGTCGGGTGGCACCGCACTTTAGAACTAATACCAGCGCGCGGCCGCCCCAGCCCCTGACCCTCATCCATCTCCCAGCCCACGAACAAAGAAGGAAGCATGGCGGCTAGGGTTCCTCCAACTTGATCCTCCTCCGAAAATCGGCCAGATCTAGGGATTTATTTCAAGAATCGTGCTCCCAACCCCCTCCACCAGGTATTCTCTCTAAATCATCTCAATTCCATCCACAAATTTCTTCCTTTTTGTCCCTTATTTGCATTTTTTGGTGAAACCCTAGATTGTATGGTGAAACCCTAGATTGTATGAATCATTGCCATGTTTACTTGATCTTTAGGTTTAGGAATACTTGTAAGATGGATAGTGAAACCTTAGTTTCTATGGGATAGTGAAACCCTAGGTTCTATGGGATAGTTTGAAAGATTTGTTAGTGTGAAATTATAGATAGAGTAGGATGTCATACTTGTAAAGTTAGAACTATAGGTATAGTAGAAAATAATATTAGAGTGGTATGGAATGTTTGATCATGTGAGAATAATTATAGGTGGAGTGGAAATTATTGCTTCTATTGTTTACAAGTATGACACGAGATTTATTATTTCTATTATTCTTATTGTTTCTTTGTGCCACAAGGATGGATCTTCTCAATCCTCACGACGAGGTTCAACACCGGTCGTACAAGTTGTCAGAGAAGAGAGAAGTACTAAAAAAACCATGCATGCTAGTTCATATTGTTACGGTTTATTGAGATGGCAATCTAACCTTGGTTATTGTATGTTTGCAGGAGCTTCTACCCTTCGACATAGGTACCACGAGGTCTCGTCGAACAAGATGTCTTACGATAAGCGGTACACTTCGTACATTGCGCAGCTAGGACTCCTCCCCTTTATCCACATGGTCACTCGGTTGACACCAAACTTCAACCCCGCTGCGATCACCGCGCTTGTCGACAGGTGGAGGCCGGAGACACACACTTTTCCCCTTAGGACAGGTGAGACTACGGTCACTTTGCAGGACAAGAGCATGATCCTGGCACTCCCAATCGAGGGAAACCCTATGTGCCTAAGCACAAATTCAGATGGGTGGCGTGAGAAGATGGTCACCCTTATAGGGAAGGATCCACCCGAGGCTATAAACAAGAAGAGGGAAAGACTGAGGGTCGCTGTCGAGGCTACTTTCAGTTGGATCATCCAGAATTTCAAGACATGTCCCGAGGATGTTGATGAGGATACGATCATGACGTACACTCGTGTGTATGTGTGGTACATTATCACGAGGACTCTATTTCCTGACAGTAGTGGGGATCGTTCTCAGTGGCATTGGATTAAGGTGCTCACAGTTTTTGACTCTATGTTCAGTTGGGGTTCGACGGCGTTGGCCTGGTTGTACCGTCAGGTAATCACTTCTTTAAAAATATTGTCTATCTCAGCATTACCTAAAAAATATTGTTCTGACTAAACGGCCTATCACTTCATTTGCAGCTGGATGATGTCTGTCTTAGGAGCGCGACCGATGGATGCATTGGTGACTGTTTGCTCCTTCTTTCGGTGTGGAGCTGGGAATGCTTACCAGTTGGACGCCCGAGATTGTTGCGTTACAACCCTTATGTTGATAACGGCAATGAACTCCTGCTCCCCACATGGGATTACAAGTGGTATGTGGTCTCTGACCCGCCAGGTGACCCAGTGGCAGCGTACAATAGGTACACCAATGAGTTTTACACGAGAACCATGGATCAGGTAATTTCCTCGGGTGTGGTCAATTATATGTTTTAAATTTGTAATCTTTGAACTTGACATGAGTGTGGTATGTTGCAAGTGACGTGGGAGACATACGGTCAAAGGGGTAACTTTGGTGTCCCGGACGACTGTGCACTTAACCCGAAGTGCACGGAAGAAGCCAGTTTGTGGCTAATGCGTTGCCCCATGGTATGCATGTGGGCGGTTGAGTATCACCGGCCACAGCGTGCCATGACCCAATTTGGGATATTTCATATTGTCCCACCTATGTGGAAGGACACGAACATAGGGCTCCATGGGTAAGATATCAACCTACTTAACATGTGATGTAATATCCTTCGACAAATAACGCTCTAGGACTTATTGTTGTGTGCAGCTTGGACAGGAAGAAGCAGATAAAGGAAAGGGATTGGGACAAGCTTCACAACAAGCACGTTGCGAAATTTAAGAGGTGTGTGATCGAGGCTAAGAAAGCAAAAGGAACATAGTAAAGGGGCTTCAGTCAGGATGCTTTCAAAAACTATATCACCTGGTTTCTTGACAACTGCGGGTGGAGATATACCCACGAGCATTTCGGGAAGAAATTTTGGAGGAGCCACTGCTGTTTGATGAGCTTAAAACTAAACAATACAACAATATGGTCAGAGAAGGGCGACAAGCCGAGTTTGCTCCTTTGGTCAACTTCATGGTAATGTGTGTCGAATGTTTGTTTTCCATCTTGGCCCTTTTCACATCTCACATGGATGCCTTACTTTGTTTAATCTTGTCCATGACAGCGTGCTGAGGTAAGAAAGTACGCCGATGCATGCGAGGAAGCTTTCGAGACATACCCTCGCGGAGAGAAGGTAGAGGGTATGTTTAGAGGGTTTGTTAAGAAGCATGCCCAACGGTTAAGGTGGCTTTCGAACTTGCTAGGTTGTCGTGACCCCAAGGTGGCAACACCGTCCCGGTCATGGTCCAACGCGCCACCTGACCCTTCTGGCCATCATGACTCCACATCCGAGGATGAGGAGGACACACCTGAGGTAGAAAAGCATTGCATCCCCGCTAACCCTTGCATTACTATATGTCCTTACCATTCTTCTTTTGTTGACAACCCCAAGATGAACAAAGCATCAACGACGAGATGATGTTGGGCACATACACTCGATACAAGGTTCACGAGCAGTCCGACTACGTGCTCAGGCCAAGGCAACCCAAGAAGCCTTACACACCCGACCCTTCCGCAGCCAAGGCAAAGAAGGCCAAGAAGACGTACACGAAGGAATATGATGACGAGGAACCGGTGATGAGGAAGCTTCCCGCGAGAAGGGGCCGAGGAAATAAGACGACCCATGGGAAGTAGATGTGGTTGTGTTAGCTTCTGAACTTGTCGCGTAATCAAGTAGATGCGAACTTGTTAGCTTTCTAAACTCGTCGTGTGAACTTTATGTGAATTTGCTCTATCATTGAACCTAGAAGATGTGAACTTGTTAGTACTTGTAATAGAACCTAGATTGATGTGATCTTGATATCGTTCAACTTGCTCACTGATGGCGCCCAATACTTGTCGTGGAACGCTTCGTTGGAAACCCCAAGAGCAAGGTATGAAGCGACCTGACAAGTTTCCTCGAAGAAACCGAGGTTATCGAACCAAGAGGGAGGAAGGAAATGTCACCAGTTTTTCAGCAACGTGGAGACCTGCACAAACTCAAGACTTTGCCCCAACGAATCGTGAGGTTGTCAAGCTCACGGTTTCTTTGTAACAAAGGATTAAACGTATGGTGTGGAAGGTAATGGTTTGTAGCAAGTAAACAAGTAACAGTGGAAGATGTATCAATGGTAAAGATTGGACCGGGGTCCATAGTTCACTAGAGGTGCTCTCCTTAGATAAAAAACATGGCAAGAAGGGTAAACAAATTACAATGGGCAATTGGCAGAACGAGCAAGGCATAACAATGCAATTACTAGCCAGAAAGATCCTATGAAGTTGATTGGGCAATACAACAATATACATAGACCGTAATCCAACTGCATCTATGACTAGAATCCACCTTCACGTTATCATCCGAACCCCCTCCAGTATTAATTTGTAAGCAACAGACAACTTCTTTAAGCAAAGTGTGTAAGGTAAACAATCCACATGTTCTATGAACAAGAGACCGTTGTTTTCTCCCTAGTAGCAACAGCACATCTACAACCGAAGAGATTTCTTTCACTTCCCTTAGAAACTAGAGGCATGAACCCACTATCGAGCATAAATACTCCCTCTTGGAGTCACTAGCAACTATTTGGCCAAGATAACCACTAGCAACGGAGAGCTTGCAAGATCACAAACAACACATACATGATAGAATCATAAAGATAAAACCATTAATCAAACCAACATAATAATCTCAATATCCATCGGATCCCCGCAAACACAACATGCATGATTACAAATAGATTAGATCTTGATCATAAACGGAGCTCACAAGATCTATACATGAAAGCACAAAGGAGGAGATACAACCATCTAGCTACTACATGGACCCATAGTCCAAGCTAGAACTACTCACGAATCATACCGGAGAGAAGGCCTCCGGGATGATATCCCCTCTGGCAGGGTGCGAGGAAGAACTTCAGATCCCCCCGATCTAGGGACGATGGTGGCGGCGGCTATAGATGGTTTCATGGATTTCTGATTGGGTACCGAGAGTTTCTGTATCGGGGGCTTCTTATAGGCGAAGGGGCGAGTCCGGGAGGCGACCAGGGTCGCCAAACCCTAGCCAGGCGTGGGTCCACCTGACCCCGCGCCTGGGGTGGGTCTGGCCCCCCTGGACAGCCCCTCTGGCTCTCCTCTAGACTTCTTGTTCCCCACGGAAAGTTATTGACTTTGTCCTTCGTCCCATCCAAATCCGAGAATATTTCTTTACTAACTTTTCTGAAACCAAAAACAGCAGAAAACAGGCATCTAGAACTGTTGCAACTTGTTAATAGGTTAGTACCAGAAAACATGTAAAAAGCACCTCAAAGTGTAGACAAGTAAAGCGAAGTAGATACTAAACGAACATGGAGCATCAAAAATTATAGATATGTTTCCAACGTATCAGCATCCCCAAGCTTAACTCCTGCTCGTCCTCGAGTAGGTAAGTGATAAAAGAATAATTTTTGAGGTGTCATGCACCCTCACAATAAAGATCCAACCATTTGCAAACATTGAAAGTCGGGATCAAAGAACTCTAAACATGTGCATGAAAGATGGAGTTCTAACAATAGGACATAGTAATTATGCATTCAACATGGTAAGCTACAAACAAAGATCATGAATAATATGCATTGAAAAACATTTGTTTGTTTCACATGCAGAAAACATAGCATAGTGGCAATCAGCTTGTCCCTCATAGAGTAGCAATATAATGCATGGGACACCTGCAAAGTCCACAAGGGTGACTAGAAACAAGTAGCACATGAACAAGTAATAACACAATATGCAACAATTATTAAGCTTTGGAACATTGCACACAGAATGACAACTATGCTCTCTTAATGGTGCCTAAAGGTAGAAGGTGGAGACTCAAATAATGGTGCAAGAAAGGCATTTTTGTAAAGGAAGCAGGGATTACAAGTTTCAAAAAGAGCTTCCAAAAATTATGGTACTTGTTAGCTTTCAGCCCTCATTGCCCCTATCATAAGCATCTTGAAGTGGTTAAGGTTAAAGTGGCAAAGCTGTAGTATATGCTTGACAAGGTATAAGTTGGCAATATCAAGTCCCTTGAATATGAGGGCTACACCTCATGGATACTCAACTTAGGGCCCAAGAAAGTTCTTGTCACTGTAAGTATTTGCATATCATTGAGAACCGCCAACGGGGTACCCCTTGCACATGGTACAAGAGATTTCCCATAACCAAAATGACAAGGCAAGCAGACAATGAGCATCTCAGCAATTCTTCTTATGTACCATGGGAATATGGTGCCTTTTTCTCTCTTTCCTCTTTTCTCAATGTGTCTCTCTTTTTTTATAAGAAGAATGCTTCATAGATGTCACTATGGTGATGCTGCAAGTTTCCACCACGATTAGGCATGACTTAGGCTAGCGGCCTAGGCATTTCTCTAACACAGAATACGAACTCCATGGACTTACAAGTTCCCACTTCATTTCACAAAGGTAACATCCATAGACAAAAGAGCATGATATCAACGGAGTACAAAAGTACAAGTGCAATGTTGAAAACGTTCCCCGTGACAGCACGGTTCTGCTAATACCAACTTATAAGTGCAAGCATATACAACAAAGTTGCCTCAATGGTTCAAGTTTATTAGGGGTAAAGAATACAATGTGCCATCAAGTTCGTGAGGGATGTAATCACTAAGTTTTCACATAACAAAATAGTTTTTAATTGGAAGATAGATGAAAACAAGAATATACTTGGAATGGTGTAACACACCATGCATAGGAGTTTATAGTGGACACTTTGGAATAACTTGGTTTCTTGGGAGTTGGAAGCATGAGTAGAACTTACTCATACAATTGGAGGCTAGCAAAAGACTGGGAGCAACCAACTAAGAGAGCAATAATGGACATAATTATGCAATGCAACAAAGCAAACTAATCAAAGCAAAGAGTGGTACTACAAGTCAAGACTAAATGATCATAGAGGCTAACGATGACTTGTCATAGTCATAACATGGTGTGAGCATGTTCCAAGTCAACCCAAGCAAAACATCAAAGGAGAATACCACAATACTATGCTTTTGCATGCTAAAACAACGCATAAATTCTTCAAGGCACACTAAGCAATCCCAATTGTTTGGAACAAGACATGCTACATCAATAATCACTAAGCATAATGCTAAAATAATACCTAGCATGTCATGCTAAAGTCTTAGTCACAGTCAATGCAAGCTCCTCTTGCACTTCAAGCAAGAACTTACTACTCTTTTCCAAAACACCAAGCAAACTTATTTGCAAAACAACACAGCGAGAACGGGGGTCCAAACTACTAAAGCAAACTAAACAAACTAAGCAAAGCAAATGAAAACTAAGACGCTCTAAGAACAACATAAATGTGCATGAAACAATAAAAGTGAAGTGTCTAGACAGACCTGAGCTTTTTATTAATGAAGAAGGGGTGCCTTGGGCATTACCAAGCTTTTACGCTTTTACCTCTTGGATATTTCTTGGGGTGACACCATGGTGTCATCCACAAGCTTGAGCTTTTGTCCATTCTTCATCTCATTGCATCACTCCCTCTCTACACCTGAATTTTTTTCCTTCATACAAAACTTCACACAATCTTTATTAGCAACATTAGCTTATTCAAAAGGTATTAGACCACTGGAAAAGCTTTGGAACAGAAAGTATTTTCACTAAAAACACAAGCTACTGTAGTAACTCCTTCAAAGAAACTCAATTTACCTGAAGAGAGCTCAAAAAGTAATCAATAAGAAGCAAATGCACATAATGGCAGAAATCTGTCAAAGCAGATCAGCAGGTAGAAACGAATTTTTCGAACATCTTCTGTTGCTCAAATAAAAAATTGTTGAACTAATGAAAGTTATCCAACATACTGGGGGATTTATTCGTAAATTTTTAGCTTAATCCGAGTTACAGAGCCTCCTCACGAATTTTTTTGGTGGAGGACAGAAATCTGTTTCGGGAGAGCAACTCCCAAAATCTTAGTTCCCTCTCATTAGAGGTCATTCTTGGCACAAAAAGCAAAAAAAAGGATAAGGAGAGGTCATTACAGTAGTAATAACTTCCAAGACTCAAGGAAACTCTTGGGTTATCTCCCAACAAGTACTTTTCTTTAACGCCTTTAAGTTAGGCACAAGAAGCAAGAAGAATCAAGTATTTTCAAATGAAGAATTGCCCCTCTTGTTCCTCCTTTTCTTACCTTTCTTTTTATTCTTAGGGAAGATATGATTGCTTACCAGGGGAGTGAAGTGCATGATGCTTTCTCCCACGTCAATTACTGCCCCAAGGTGTTTCAGTAGAGATCTTCCAAGTGTGATCTGTCCTTTGCCTACACATTCAATAACAAGATAATTAGTAGACACCATTTTCCCTGAGATTTTTGTAAACACACCTTCAGCTATTCCAATGGGCAATATAGTGGCATTGTTGGTAAGAGAGATTTCCTCTCCTCCTTCAATAAGCCCCCAAAGACTCAAGGAATCAAAAATATCTTTAGGCATGAGACAAAATTCAGACATGATATCACAGCGAGCATCAAAAAGTGTAGTGTTTATTGAGACTTTAATGGTGGGAAACCAATTTGAAGGCTCATAATTTATGGTAACATAATCATGGTAAGCCCTAAGAGTGTGATAGCAACTATTCATGACAGCAATACTGGTCTCAAGATGGTTCAACCTAGCAAAAATACTTGTGAAAGAGGAATCAGACTTGCCAGGTGTACCATAGATCATGATTAATTTTCTTATAGCATCATAATCTTCATCCTCGGTACAAAGCAAAAAATCTTTTTCAGCCACATCATCCAAAGCATATCTATAACGAAGAGCAATACCGTGGTAGAAACTAGCAATAACCAAGCTGGGGCTTACCTCAGGCTCCGTTTGTTGGAATTATGCCCTAGAGGCAATAATAAAGATGTTATTATTATAATTCTTGTTCATGATAAAGTTTATATTCCATGCTAGAATTGTATTAAGCGGAAACTTTGATACTTGTGTGGTTTATGAGCAACACCGTGTCCCTAGTATACCTCTATGGACTAGCTCATTGATTAATGATGGTTAAGGTTTCCTAACCATAGACATGAGTTGTCAATTAATAATGAGATCATGGCATTGGGAGAATGATATGATGGACAAACCCAAATCAAGCAGAGCAATTAGATCGTGTCATCGTGTTCATCTTTGCGAAGCTTTTTCTTATGTTAAATATTGTATTCCTTAGACCATGAGATAATGCAACTCCCTGATATCGGAAGAAAGCTTTGAGGTCATCAAACGTCATCCTATGAGAGGGTGATCATAAAGGTGTCATAGGTGATCGGAAAGTACCTGTTGGGTTGTATGTATCGAGATGGGATTTGTCCCTCCCAAGTCGGAGAGATATACTTTGGGCCCACTTGGTAATCGATATCAACATCGCTTGCAAGCACGTGGTTAAGGATTTAATCACAAAGTGATATCGGATTACGGAACAAGTAAAGTACTTGCTGTGAACGAGATTGAACTAGGTATGCCGATACCGACGATCGAATCTCGGGCAAGTAAAATATCGCGCGACGAAGGGAATATATATGGGATTAATTGAATCATGGCATCGTGGTTCATATGATATGGTCATCGATGAATATGTGGGAGTCAATATGGGTTTCCAGACCCCGCTGTTGATTATTGATAGAAGATCATGTCTGCATTTTCTCGAACACGTAGGGTCACACACTTAACGTGTCTCGACGCTAGGATAGAATGGATAATTGGTTTATGAGTTTTTGTTCGGAGTCTCGGATGAGATCCATGACATCACGAGAGGTTCCAGAATGGTCTGGAGAATAAGATTCATATAAGGGAAAGCAGTTTTGGATTTGAATTATTTTGATTGTTTGGTATTGTACCTAAGCTTCTAGAACCTTCCGAGTGGGACCAACGTGGCCCCACTTGTCGGGAGGGGCATGGTCCTATGAGTGCCTGGCGCATTGGGCCAGGCACATAGGCCCAGCCGGCCAAGCCCTAGGGGAAACCCTAGGGAGAGCTTCTAGAAGGGGGGGAACTTGCCCCCCACTCCTCCCATGTGGCCGCCGGACCTACGCTTGGAGGAGGGGCAAGGGGGCAGCCGTCCAGCCCTCTATATAAAGAGGTCAGGGGTGCACCCTCCCCACACACCTCCTCAAACCCTAGCCGCCTAGTTGCTGCCCTCCTCTCTTTCTCTCCCGACTACACGTAGGCGAAGCCCTGCCGCAGAAACTCTCCACCTTTGCACCACGCCGTCGTGTTGTAGATCCAATCTATCTCTCCACCCCACTTGCTGGACCGAGGAAGGAGGAGACGTCGAGGTGCCGTACGTGTGCATCTCTCGGAGGCGTCGCCACTTGCGGAGTTGGATCGGATTGGATCGCGAGGAAGCGTAAGTAATCACTACATTAACCACGTTCCGTTGAACGTTCCGCTGTGCGATTTCTTCAAGGGTATGAAGATCTCATCTATCCCTCTCGTTGTTTGCATCTCCTAGATTAGATCTTGGCTTTTCCCGTTCGCATCTATAGAAAATTTTGATTTACTATGCTGTGAAACCCTTCAGTGGTATCAGAGCTAGATCTATGCGTAGATGTGTTTCACGAGTAGAACGCAACATGCTTGTTGCGGGCGTTGATGTTTTCTGTTGCAAGCCTCTTGTTTGTGTACTTATTATGACACGGGATAGTGAGATTGAAGCGGTCCAGGTCAACTTTACGCGACCTCGTTCACGAGACCGGCTCCGCACTTGACGTGTGGCTTGTTCCACACATGCGGCTGGTGGATGCCAGTTTCTCTCACTATAGTTATCATGGGATTTACGCCCGATGTTGGCAACCATAATATCACCGTTGTGGCTTTCCGTAGGTAAGAATCGTTCTTAGCTTGTTACTCCCATAAGCCACGTAAAACATGCAACAACAAAGTAGAGGCGTCTAACTTGTTTTTGCAGGGAGTGTTTTGTGATATGGTATGGCCCAAGATGTGATGTGTATGTTGTATGCAATGATCATGTTTTGTAATGTTTCACGACTTGCATGTCGATGAGTACACAACCGGCAGGATCCATATGGTTGTCTTTATAATTGTGTATGACATGTGTGTCAACTTCTTATACGCCATGTAATAGCTTTGCTTTATCACTAAGTAGTTAGCAATAGTTGTAGTTGTTATTCGTGGTGGAGGCAATCATGGTGGAGTGATGGAGATCATGCTGGCACGCACAAGATGGAGATCATTGCGCGGAGATTGGCTATACCATGTCACATAAAATTATATGCATGTGATGTTTATCCTTTTATGTATCTTATTATGCTTAGATCGCGACGGTAGCATTATAAGATGATTCCTCACTTAAAGATCAAGATAAAATCGTGTTCTCCCCATGTATGCACCGTTGCGAAAGTTCGTCATGTTCAAGCATCACGTGATGATCGGTGCTATAAACTCTACGTTCACATACAACGGGTGCAAGCCAGTTTTGCATACGCGGAAATACTTGGGTTTGACTTGACGAGCCTAGCATGTACAGACATGGCCTCGGAACACATGAACCGAAAGTTTAAGCATGAGTCATATGAATGATATGATCGACACTTTGTTGTCCACCATTGAAACCACATCTCTTCTCGTGAAGATCGGATTAGGTGTGGTGAATTTGGATCATGTTCACTAAACAACTTGAGGGATGTTGAATTTAGTGGGAGTTCATCTAGTAATTTGATTAAGTTGAACTAGTTATCATGAACATAGTCTAAATTGTACTTGCAATTTTTGTAGATCAAATGGCTAAGTCCAACTTCAACTTCAACGTTTTTGTTGAGAAAGAAAAGCTTAAGAACAATGGGTCTAACTTCACCAACTGGTTCCGCAATCTGAGAATCATTCTCTGGCGGACAAAGGACTACGCCCTTGAGAAAGCGCTAGGTGACGCCTTCAGTAGATGCTACCGATGAGAAATCTGTTTATCGCGCAAGGATGATTATGGTGTGATTAAGAGCACCATGTTGTTTGCTATGGAATCGAGACCTTCAAAATCGTTTTGAGGAGTTCCCGCCCTTTGAGATTCTTGAGGAACCGAAAACTATGTTTGATTCAGGCCTCGAGAGATATGAGATCTCTGAGAAATTCTTTAACTGCAAGATAGAGGAAGGGAGTTCCGTTAGTGAGCACGCCATTAAGATGTCGGGCTACACTCAACGCCTTGAGCAACTGGACTGCAAGATTCTAGAGGAGCTCAAGATTGACAGAGTTCTGCAATCACTCCCTCCTAGCTACAAAGGTTTTGTAGTTTCTCATAATCAGATTGGTTCCACTGATACGATCACTGAGCTCTTCGCTAAGCTGAAAGCTGCAGAGGTGGACATCAAGAAAGATAATCATGTGTTGATGGTCAACAAGCCCCCCAGCTTTAAGAAAGGTAAGGGTGCAAAGAAGTCCTTCAAGAAGGGCAAGTGACAGCTGCGTTCGCCGAGAAGAAGCTCAGTCAGGACCTAAGCCGGACACTGAGTGCTTCTATTGCAAGGACAAGGGTCACTAGAAGCGCAACTATCCGAAGTACTTAGCGGACAAGAAGGTTGGCACCATCAAAGGTATATTTGATATACATGTTATTGATGTTTTCCTTACTAGCCCTCGTTGTAGTGCCTGGGTATTTGATACTGGTTCAGTTGCTAATATTTGTAACTCGAAACAGGAGCTACGAAATAGACGGCGGCTAGCGAGGGATGAGGTGACGATGCGCGTTGGCAACGGATCAAGAGTTGATGTGATGGCCGTCGGCACGTTCTCCTTAGTTTTACCTTTGGGATTAGTTTTAAACCTCAATAAATGTTATTATGTGCCTGCTTTAAGCATGAACATCATATATGGATCGTGTTTATTGCAATACGGTTATTCATTTAAATCGGAGAATAATGGTTGTTCTATTTATATGAGTAACATCTTTTATGGTCATGCACCTGCTATGAATGGTTTATTTCTTCTGAATCTTGAAAGCAATGAAACACACATCCATAACATTGAGGCTAAGAGATGCAAGGTAGATAGTGATAATACAACTTATTTGTGGCACTGCCGTCTAGGTCATATTGGTGTAAAACGCATGAAGAAACTCCATTCTAATGGACTTTTGGAGTCTTTTGATTTTGAATCATTTGACACGTGCGAACCATGCCTCATGGGCAAGATGATCAAAACCCCGTTCTCCGGAATAATGGAGCGAGCAATGGACTTGTTGAAAATCATACATATCGATGTATGCGGACCAATGAGTGTTTAGACGCGCGATGGTTATCGCTATTTTCTCTCTTTTACTGATGACTTAAGTAGATATGGGTATATCTATTTAATGAAACATAAATCTGAAACATTTGAAAAGTTCAAAGAATTTCAGAACGAAGTGGAAAACCATCATAACAGGAAAATTAAATTTCTACGATCCGATCGTGGAGGTGAATATTTGAGTTATGATTTTCTCATGCATCTTAAAGCAAGCGGAATCGCTTTAACTCACGCCATACCGAACACCACAACGCAATGGTGTGTCCGAGCAGAAATCGAACTCTATTAGATATGGTGCGATCAATGATGTCTCTTCTGATTTGCGTTATCATTTTGGGGTTATGCATTAGAAACATGCATTCACTTTAAATAGGGCACCATCTAAATCCGTTGAGACGACACCGTATGAACTGTGGTTTGGTGCTAAACCTAAGTTATCGTTTCTTAAAGTTTGGGGATGCGAAGCTTACGTCAAGAAGTTGATGCCGGACAAGCTCGAACCCAAAGCGGAGAAATGCGTCTTCATAGGATACCCTAAGGAAACGATTGGGTATACCTTCTATCACAGATCCGAAGGCAAAGTGTTTGTCGCAAAGAACGGATCCTTTCTTGAGAAGGATTTTCTCTCGAAAGAAGTGAGTGGGAGGAAAGTAGAGCTAGACGAGGTTATTGAATCTTCTCTTGAATTGGAGAGTAGCGCAACACCTGAAATTGTTCCAGTGTCGTCTGCACCAACAATAGAGGAAGCTAATGACAAGGATCATGAAGCTTCGGACGATGCTACTACTAAACGTCGCAGGTCGACAAGGTCGCGTGCCCCTCCTGAGTGGTACGCCAACCCTGTCTTAACTGTCTTGTTAGTAGACAACAGTGAACCTGCGAACTATGAGGAAGCAACGATGAGCCCAGACTCTGAGAAATGGCTAGAGGCCATGAAATCCGAATTGGGATCCATGAGCGAAAACCAAGTATGGACTTTGGTGGAACCTCCTAGCGACCGAAAGGCCGTTGAGTGCAAATGGATTTTCAAGAAGAAAACGGACGTGGATGGTAATGCTACTGTCTATAAAGCACGGCTTGTTGCGAAAGGTTTTCGACAAGTTGAAGGTGTTGATTACGATGAGACTTTCTCACCCGTAGCGATGTTTAAGTCCATTCGGATTTTATTGGCAATTGCTGCGTTTCATGATTATGAAATATGGCAGATGGATGTCAAGACTGTTGGAGATATGCCCTAGAGGCAATAATAAATGTGGTTATTATTATATCTTTGTGTTTATGATAAATGTTTACATTCATGCTATAATAGTATTAACAAGGAAACATTAATACTTGTGTGATTTGTAAACTTAATTTGAAGTCCCTAGTAAAGCCTCTATATAATACTAGCTTGTTGGTTAATAGATGATTGTGGTTTCCCTATCATGAACATTGAGATGTTATTAACAACAAGATCATATCGTTAGGAGAATGATATGATGGACATACTCCTATAGATAAGCGTAGCATAAAGATCAAGTCATTTCAATAGTTCAATTGCTATATGCTTTCTGATACATAGTAACCTAATTCCTTCGACCATGAGATCATGCATATCACCTTTACCGGATGGATGCTTTGATGACATCAAACGCCACACCGTAACTGGGTGGCTATAAAGGTGGCATTGAGTGTTCGGAAAGTATTGGTTGAAACACATGGATCAAGAGTGGGATTTGTCCATCCATATGACAGATAGATATACTCTGGGACCTCTCGGTGGAATTTCATCCAATTAGCTTGCAAGCATGTGACTGGATCACAAGGGATCACATATCACGGGAACGAGAAAAGAGTACTTATCGGTAACGAGGTTGAACTAGGTATGCAGAGATACCGACGATCATAAACTCGGGTAAGTAAACTATCGTGAGACAAAGGGAAATTGGTATCGTATGTAAGTGGTTCATTCGATCGCAAAGTAATCGTAGAAATATGTGGGAGCCATATGAATTTACAGATTCCTCTATTGGTTATTGTTCGGAGAAGTGTCTCGATCATGTCCGCATAATTCACGAACCGTAGGGAGACACACTTAAGGATTCGACGTTGTTTGAGTAGTTATGGTATAATGAGAAAGAGACCGAATGTTGTTCGGAGTCTCGGATGGGATCCGGGATATCACGAGGAGATCCGGAATGGTCCGGAGAATAAGATTCATATAAGGAAAGTCCCGTTTCGGAGTTGGGGAATGTTTCCGGTGTTTTCATCGGGAATGTTCTAGAAGGTTCCGGAATGTCCGGCACTCCGGAGGGGAAGGGGTACATGAATGTGTCATTGTAAGTTGGAATGATTGCATCATGTACTAAGTGTCATCGCTGTTCCAAATAAGGGATTAATTCAAATCCTAGTTTGAAAAGTCAAATAGCTAAATTGAAAAGTTAAACGGCTAAATTTGGAAAGTGGAAAAGAGGAGGAGGAGGTGAAACCGAGTTGGGGAGGGAGTCCTCCTCCCCAAGCCGGCGCACCACCCAAGCCGAGTTGGGGAGGGACTCCACTCCCTGTGGCCGTCCCTCCACCTATATAAGAAGGCAGGCTCCTCCTAGCACACACAAGTACTCTCCTCAAACCCTAGCTTGGCGCCTACCACCATAGCCGCCGCCCTCTAGGGTTTGCCCTAGCCACGACTTGGGGTCCCAACCCTAGCCGGCTCTAGCCTCTTCTCCTTGGTGTGTCTAAAACCTAGATCGCCGAGGAGCTCTCTCATACTCCACCATACTCGCTCAGGCTTAAAGCCTGCGAGATCTCCCTCTACTTCCAGTACCACGCCAGTTTGTCGGAATCGTGAGGAGAGTGCTACAACCTCCGTCACTGGAACAAGGGAGAGGAAGGTCTTCGTCGAAAATCGAACGTGTGACCATTGCGGAGCGCTTAGGCAGCCGGAAGGATCGTCTGCGATCTTGAGATCGGAAGAGTATCGACTACATCACCCACGAGAATCGCTCTCGTTAAACACTTTGGAATCTTCGAGGTAAGTTATTCCATCGACTCGTTGCTACAATCTAGTAGATAGATCTTGGCTTGTTTGTTTGTATGCGATACAAAATTTTTGTTTTCCATGCTACGAAACCCTCTGAGGGTATCAGAGCCGTGTCTATATGTAGATCTGTTGCACGAGTAGAACACAATGGTCATTGTGGGCGTTGATGCTTTTATTGTCGATTGCTTCTTGTGTACTTTGCATCTTGCGGTATGTTGGGATGAAGCGACCCGGGCTAACCTAACATGACATCGTTCATGAGACTTGCTCCACGCTTGACATGCAACTTGTATTGCATAAGTGGCTTTGCGGGTGCCTGTTTCTCCTAGCATAGTTAAGATCCAATTTACAACGGGTGATCAACAATACTAGTATCAATGTTGTGGTTCTTGTTCGTAAGTTAGAACGACACTTATTGAAAGCCCCAAACCACGTAAAATATGCAAAGAAAGTAGAGGCGTCTAACTTTGTTTTGCGGGGTGTCTGATGATGTGATGTGGCCATGATTGTGATTATATTTGATGTATGCAATGTTCCTTATTGTAAGTTGGCAACCGACAGGAGCCATATGGTTGTCTTTAATTTATGTTAAGACCCGTGTGTCTATTCAAAGTAGTTGTAATAGTTGAAGCCGGTGGGCGAGAACCATGGAGAAGCGTCATTGACCTTGATGCAATGCCGGTGATGATGGAGATCATGTTCGTGCTAGAAGATGGAGATCGGAAGCACAAAGAAGAAAGGCCATATCATATCACATATTATGAATTTCATGTGATGTTAATCCTTTATGCATCTTGTATTGCTTAGTAGACGACGGTAGCATTATAAGATGATCCCTCATGCACATGAATTTCAAGTCATATAGTGTTCACCCTTAGTTAGCACCGTTGCTAAAGCTTGTTGTTTCGAAGCACCACGTGATGATAGGGTGTGTTAGATTCCGCAAGTGTATACAACGTGAGCAAGCCAGATTTGCTCATGCGGAAACTAAGGTTTGATCTTGACGAGCCTAGCATGTACATACATGGTCTCGGAACACAGATCACCGAAAGGTAAAGCATGAATCATATAGTAGATATGATGAACATGTCAATTGTTCGCCGTTGAAACTATATCAACTCTCGTGATGATCGGTGTTGATGTGGTGGATTTGGTTCATGTGATCACTAAAACAATGTGAGGGATATTGTTTTGAGTGGGAGTTCACCTAGATTAATTTTATTAATATGAACTCAATTTGTCATAAACTTAGTCTAAACTATTGCAAATATGTTGTAGATCAATGGCAGCCCCTACCATCAATTTTAATGCGTTCCTAGAGAAATAAAAGTTGAAAAACAATGGAAGCAACTTCGCGGATTGGTTCCGCAATTTGAGGATTGTCCACACATCTGGTAATTTGACCTATGTCTTTGGATGCACCGGGTGACCCACACTGGTGATGCTCCCGATGAAGTAAAGAACGTTTACCTCACTCGGAAGACTCAGTACTCCACAATTCAGTGTGCTATCTTGTATGGTTTAGAATCGGAGCTTCAAAAAAGGTTTGAGAATTCAGACCCATATGATATTGTCGAGGATCTCAAATTGATCTTTGGGACTCATGCGGCAATTGAAAGCTATGAGGCTTCTGAAAAGTTCTTTAACTGCAAGATGGAAGAGGGCAGCTCCATCAGTGAGCATGTGCTTAAGATGTCTGGGCACGCAAACAAACTTCAAAGCTTGGGTATTGTGATTCCTAATGCTTTGGGGATTTACCGTGTCCTCCAATCACTACCTCCAAGTTACAAGAACTTTGTGATGAACTACAACATGCAGAACATGAACAAGACGTTGCCAGAACTCTTTGCCATGTTGAAGTCTGCAGAAGTGGAGATTAAGAAAGAGCACCAAGTGTTGTTGGTCAATAAGACCACCAAATTCAAGAAAGGCAAGTCTAAGAAGAAGGGACACTTCAAGAAGGGTGGTAAGAAAGTTACCACGCCGGGGAAGAAGACCAAGGCTGGACCTAAGCCTGATCTTGAGTGCTTTTCTTGCAAGGAGAAGGTCATTTGAGCGGAATTGCCCAAAGTACTTGGCGGATTTGAAGAACGGCAACATCAAGAAGAAAGGTATATCGATATACATGTTATTGATGTGTATCTCACTAGTACTCGTAGTAGTGCACGGGTATTTGATCTTTGGTTGTTGCTCATATTTGTAACTCGAAGCAAAGTCTTTGCGAATAAACGGAAGCTAGCGAAGAACGAGGTGACGATGCGGCGTGGGAAATGGATCAAAGGTTGATGTGATCGCGGTCGACGCTACCTTCATCTACCATCGGGATTAGTTTTATACTTAAATAATTGTTATTTGGTGCCTGCGTTGAGCATGAACATTATATCGGGATCTTGTTTATTGAGAGACGGTTACTTCTTTAAGTCCGAGAATAATGGTTGTTCGATTTATATGAGTAATATGTTTTATGCACATGCACCTTTGATAGATGGTCTATTCTTGTTAAATCTCGATAGTGGAAATACACATATTAATAACATTGAGGCTAAATGTTTGAAATCAAGCGATAATTCGACCTATATGTGTACATCGTCTTGGTCACATTGTGAAGCGTATGAAGAAACTCCATTCGATGGACTTCTTGAATCACTTGATTTTGAATCAATTGAAAGATGCGAAGCATGTCGATGGGTAAAATGACTAAGACTCCATTTTACGGTATGATGGAGCGAGCTACGGACTTATTGGAAATCATACATACCGATGTATGTGGTCCAATGAGTGTAGCATCGTGATGGTTATCGTTATGTTCTTACCTTCACGGATGACTTGAGTAGATATGGGTATATCTATTTCATGAAACATAAGTCCGAAACTTTCGATAATTTTAAGGAGTTTCAAAGTGAGGTAGAGAATCAGCGTAACAAGAAGATTAAATTTCTATGTTCTGATCGTGGAGGTGAATATCTAAGTTACGAGTTTGGCGAGCATTTGAAGAAATGCGGAATACTTTCGCAGTTGACACCGCCGGGAACACCACAGCGTAATGGTGTGTCCGAACGTCGTAATCGAACTCTCTTAGATATGGTTCGTTCTATGATGTCACTTACAGATTTACCGCTATCATTTTGGGGTTATGCATTAGAAACAGCCGCATTCACTTTAAATAGGGCACCGTCTAAATCCGTTGAAACGACACCATATGAATTATGGTTTGGGAAGAAACCTAAATTGTCGTTCCTTAAAGTTTGGGGATGCGAAGCCTATGTAAAGAAGTTACAGCCGGACAAGCTTGAACCCAAAGCGGAAAAATGCGTCTTCATAGGATACCCGAAGGAAACTATTGGGTATACCTTCTATCACAGATCCAAAGGCAAAATCTTCGTTGCTAAGAATGGATCCTTTCTAGAAAAGGAATTTCTCTCGAAAGAAGTGACTGGAAGGAAAGTAGAACTCGACGAGGTTGTTGAACCTTCTCTCGAAATTGCGAGTAGCGCAAAGACCGAAGAAGTTCTGTGGTGCTGCACCAATTAGAGAGGAAGCTAATGATGGTGATCATGAAACTTCGGTTGAAGTTGCTCTGAGCCTCGGAGGTCAACGAGAACTCGTACCACCTGCATTGGTATGATCCGTTATGAGTGTCATGTTGGTGGACAACACCGATGACCCGAGACATATGAAGCGATGATGAGCCCAGATTCCAATAAATGGCAAGAAGCCATGAAATCCGAGATTGGATCCATGTACGAAAACCAAGTATGGACTTTGGTGGACTTACCGGATGGCCGGAAGGCTGTCGAGAACAAATGGATTTTCAAGAAGAAAACAGATGCTGATGGTAATGTTACTGTCTATAAAGCTCGACTTGTCGCAAAAGGGTTTCGACAAATTCAAGGAGTTGACTTCTCACCGGTAGCGAAGCTAAAGTCTGTCAGGATTATGAGCAATCGTTGCATACTACGATTATGAGATATGGCAGATGGATGTCAAAACAGCATTCCTCAATGGAGACATTGATGAAGAGTTGTATATGATGCAACCCAAAGGTTTTGTCGATCCTAAAGATGCTAACAAGGTATGCAAACTTCAACGGTCCATCTATGGATTGAAGCAAGCATCCCGAAGTTGGAATCATCGTTTTGATAAGGTGATCAGAAGTTTTGGTTTTATACAAACTTATGGAGAAGCTTGTATTTACAAGAAAGTGAGTGGGAGCTCTGTAGCATTATTAATACTATATGTAGATGACATAGTGTTGATTGGGAATGATGTAGACCTTCTTAATAGTGTCAAGGAATATTTGAATAATAGTTTTTCAATGAAGGATCTTGGCGAAGCAGCTTACATATTAGGCATAAAGATTTATAGAGATAGATCGAAGCATAAATATCATTGTCACAAAGTACATATTTGGACAAAGTTCTAAAGAGGTTTGGAATGGAAGAAAGCAAGAAAGGGTTCTTGCCCATGTTGCTAATCGACCTTGAGTAAAACTCAAAGTCAGACATCGGCGAAGATAGAGAAAGGATGAGTAATACTCCCTATGCCTCAGCCATAGGATCTCTAATGTATGCCATGCTATGTACTAGACCGACATTGCATATGTCGTTAGTTTAACTAGCAGATATCAAAGTGATCCGAGTGGATCATTGGACGTGATCAAACACATCCTTAAGTACTTGAGAAGAACTAAGGATATGGTTCTTTCTTATGGAGGTGATGAACACTCGTTGTTAATGGTTACACCGATGCTAGTTGGAACACCGATCCGGATGATTCTAAATCACAACTGGATACGTATTTATTTTGAATGGTGCAACGATTAGGGAGGTGCAAAGCAAAGCGTTGTGGCGAGATCTTCAATGAATCGAATACATGGTCGCCTTGAGACTTCACAAGAAGCGATATGGATGAAATAGTTCATTACTGAGTGGGTGTGGTTCCTAGTCTTTTGGACCCAATGTCTATCTCTTTGTGATAACATGGGCGCCATAGCCAATGCGCAAGAACCAAGGTCACACAAGAAGCTGAAGCACATCAAGCTACGTTTTCACGCTACTCGAGAACATATCCAGGATGGGGATATAAAGATTTGCAAAGTACACACAGATCTGAATGTGGCGGATCCGTTGACTAAACCTCTCCCGAGGGCAAAACATGACCAGCACCAAACTGCCATGGGTGTTCGGTATATTACCATGTAATCTAGATTAGATGACTCTAGTGCAAGTGGGAGACTGTTGGAGATATGCCCTAGAGGCAATAATAAATGTGGTTATTATTATATCTTTGTGTTTATGATAAATGTTTACATTCATGCTATAATATTATTAACAAGGAAACATTAATACTTATGTGATTTGTAAACTTAATTTGAAGTCCCTAGTAAAGCCTCTATATAATACTAGCTTGTTGGTTAATAGATGATTGTGGTTTCCCTATCATGAACATTGAGATGTTATTAACAACAAGATCATATCATTAGGAGAATGATATGATGGACATACTCCTATAGATAAGCGTAGCATAAAGATCAAGTCATTACAATAGTTCAATTGCTATATGCTTTCTGATACATAGTAACCTAATTCCTTCGACCATGAGATCATGCATATCACCTTTCGGATGGATGCTTTGATGACATCAAACACCACACCGTAATCGGGTGGCTATAAAGGTGGCATTGAGTGTTGGAAAGTATTGGTTGAAACACATGGATCAAGAGGGATTTGTCCATCCATATGACGGATAGATATACTCTGGGCCCTCTCGGTGGAATGTCATCCAATTAGCTTGCAATCATGTGTGGCTCACAAGGGATCACATATCACGGAACGAGAAAATAGTACTTATCGGTAATGAGGTTGAACTAGGTATGCGTAGATACAAGCGATCATAACCTCGGATAAGTAAACTATCGTGAGACAAAGGGAAATTGGTATCGTATGTAAGTGGTTCATTCGATCGCAAAGTAATCGTAGAAATATGTGGAGCCATATGAATTTCAGATTCCTCTATTGGTTATTGTTAGGAGAAGTGTCTCGATCATGTCGCATAATTCACGAACCGTAGGGAGACACACTTAAGGATTCGACGTTGTTTGAGTAGTTATGGTATAATGAAAGAGACCGAATGTTGTTCGAGTCTCGGATGGGATCCGGGATATCACGAGGAGATCCAATGGTCTGGAGAATAAGATTCATATAAGGAAAGTCCGTTTGAGTTGGGGAATGTTTAGGTGTTTTCATCGAATGTTCTAGAAGGTTCGAATGTCCCACTCCGGAGGAAGGGTACATGAATGTGTCATTGTAAGTTGGAATGATTGCATCATGTACTAAGTGTCATCGCTGTTCCAAATAAGGGATTAATTCAAATCCTAGTTTGAAAAGTCAAATAGCTAAATTGAAAAGTCAAGCTAAATTTGGAAAGTGGAAAAGAGGAGGAGGAGGTGAAACCGAGTTGGGAGGAGTCCTCCTCCCAAGCAAGCCCACCAAGCCGAGTTGGGAGGGACTCCCTCCCTCCCTGGCCGCCCCTCCACCTATATAAGGAGGGGCTCCTCCTAGCACACAAGTACCTCTCCTCAAACCCTAGCTTGGCGCCTACCACCATAGCCGCCTCTAGGGTTTTTTAGCCGCCGACTTGGGGTCCCGAACCCTAGCCGGGATCTAGCCTCTTCTCCTTGGTGTGTCTAAACCCAGATCACGAGGATCTCTCTCATACTCCACCATACTCTCGGATTAGGCGAAGCCTGCGAGATCTCCCTCTACTTCCGGTACCACTTGTTGTCTTTGCGGAATCGCGAGGAGAGTGCTACAACCTCCGCTTTCTTTGGAACAAGGGAGAGGAAGGTCTTCGAAATCTTAGAGCGATGTGACCTCGAGGGAGCTGCCGAACGCCTTGTGGAAGGATCGTCTACGATCTTGAGATCGGAAGAGTACGACTACATCACCCGAGAATCCGCTCTCGTTAAACACTTTGGAATCTTCGAGGGTAAGTTATTCCATCGACTCGTTGCTACAATCTAGTAGATAGATCTTGGCTTGTTTGTTTGTACGCGATAGAAATTTTTTGTTTTCCATGCTACGAAACCCTACAAAGACCGCGTTCCTCAATGGCAACATTGATGAAGAGTTGTATATGATGCAACCTGAAGGTTTTGTCGATCCTAAGGATGCTGATAAGGTGTGCAAACTTCAGCGTTCCATTTATGGACCAAGCAAGCATCTCGGAGTTGGAACCTTCGTTTTGATCAAGTGATCAAGAGCTTTGGATTTGTTCCAAATTGCTATGAAGCTTGTATCTACAAGAAAGTGAGTGGGAGCTCAGTGACATTTTTGGTACTATATGTGGATGACATATTGATTATTGGAAATGACATTGACATGCTTAACGATGTGAAGAGTTATTTGAACAAATGTTTTTCAATGAAAGACCTAGGGGAAGGTGCTTATATATTGGGCATCAAAATCTATAGAGATAGACAAAGACGCCTGATAGCTTTAAGCCAAAGTACATACCTAGACAAAGTTCTGAAAAGGTTCAGAATGGATAAGGCAAAGAAAGGTTCAGTGCCTATGTTGTCAGGTAAGTATTGAGCAAGTCTCAGTGTCTAGCTATGGTAAACGATAAAGAAGCTATGAGCAAAGTGCCTTATGCCTCGGCCATAGGTTCTATCATGTATGCCATGATGTGTACTAGACCGGATGTGTCCAATGCTCTTAGTTTGACGAGCAGATACCAAAGTGATCCAAGAGTGGAACACTGGACAACCATGAATAACATCCTAAAGTATTTAAATAGGAGTAAAGAAATGTTCTTTGTCTATGGAGGTGATGAACAGCTCGTCGTAAAAGGTTACGTCGACGCTAGTTTCGACACCGACAAGGATGATTCTAAATCTCAGACAGGATACGTTTATATTTTGAATGGAGGAGTGATCGAGAAGTCGCAAGAAAAGCGTGATCGCGGGATCTACAGTAGAAGCGGAATACATGGTTGCTGCAGAAGCGTCAAGTGAAGGAGTTTGGATCAGGAACTTCATCACTGAGCTTGGTGTGGTTCCAAGTGCCTTGGACCCACTTGAGATATTGTGTGACAACACTGGCGCCATATAACTAGCTAAGGAACCAAGATATCATCCAAATACCAAGCACATCAACCGCAAGTTTCATATAATTCGAGATTATATAACAGATGGAGATCTGAAGATTAGCAAAGTACATACAGATCTGAATGTCGCAGATCCGTTGACTAAACCTCTTCCACGAGCAAAACATGATCAGCACCTTAGTGCCATGGGTGTTAGATTGTTTCCAGATGTAAACTAGATTATTGACTCTAGTGCAAGTGGGAGACTGTTGGAATTATGCCCTAGAGGCAATAATAAAGATGTTATTATTATAATTCTTGTTCATGATAAAGTTTATATTCCATGCTAGAATTGTATTAAGCGGAAACTTTGATACTTGTGTGGTTTATGAGCAACACCGTGTCCCTAGTATGCCTCTATGGACTAGCTCATTGATTAATGATGGTCAAGGTTTCCTAACCATAGACATGAGTTGTCAATTAATAATGAGATCATGTCATTGGGAGAATGATATGATGGACAGACCCAAATCAAGCAGAGCAATTAGATCGTGTCATCGTGTTCATCTTTGCGAAGCTTTTTCTTATGTCAAATATTGTATTCCTTAGACCATGAGATTGAAGGGAATATGCCCTGAGAGGCAATAATAAATTGTTTATTATGTGTATTCCAAGTATATGATAGATGTTTATTTTGCATGCTATAATTGTATTAATACGGAAACGTTAATACATGTGTGTTTAATAAACAAACAGAAAGTTCCTAGTTAAGCCTCTCTCATAAACTAGCTCGTTGATTAACAAGATGATCAAGGTTTCCTGATCATGGACATTGGATGTTGTTAATAACGGGATCACAACATTAGTGTAATGATGTGATGAACATTCATCCGAAGTATAGCATTACGATCAAAGTCATTGAGTTTATATTGCTATAACAACTTTTAAGTGATCCTAATCCTTAGACCATGAGATCATGTCAATCACTAACACCTAAGAGTTTCTTGATAACATCAAACGTCACACCGCAATGTGGTGATTATAAAGATGGGTTCGTAACTAATAAAGTGTTATGTTGAGGCTCATGGATCAAGAGTGGAATTTGTTCATCCCGATGACGGATAGATATACTCTGGCCCTCTCGGTGATATCACATTGATTAGCTTGCAAGCAAGTGATTTGATCACTAGAATGTTATATCACGAACGAGAAAAGAGTGCATGTCGAACGAGATCAAACTAGGTATGGAGATACCGATGATCGAATCTCGGACATGTAATATATCGTGAGACAAAGGGATTAAGATACTAGCGTAAAAGGTTCCGACGATCACAAGAAAGTCATCGTTGAATGTGTGGGAGTCGATGGGTCTCGATCCCGCTCGATTATTGATCCGAGGGGTCTCGATCATGTCCGCATTATTCACGAACCGTAGGGTGACACACTTAAGAGACACCGACATCCAATTGGAGCAAAAGTTTCATGCCGAAGAATAAACAAGCAGGAATTTATTTCACTAGATACCTAAAACAGTTTTCGTGAAATTGCATAAAGTGGTTATGCATGTGAAATAGAATTCTAGCAAGGTTATTTGTGAATGTTTGTCATTAAAGTAATTGACAAAATTCTGAATAAAATAAAAGAGTTTTATTTAATGAGAGTTTGCATTAAATTTGGTGGAAATTTAATGGGTTTTTGAGTGGGATTTTGAGTGGACTTTTGAAGGGTCATTTTGTGAGTGGAGTGTCCACCCACATGATGAGGGGAGGCAAGGGGCCCCATGCGCTGCCACCCCTTGGGGTTCCCTCCTCCTATAAAAGGAGCCCTCCTCTCACTTCTCACTCACACCTCCTCGTGAAGGATCTCTCTCCCCTCTAGAATTTATCCCCATGGTCTCGGACTAGCGAGATACATGTTCCTGTGGCTATTCGGCAAGAAAGAGTTGTGCTCACCGCATCGCTGGAGCGAGGAGGCGGAGGTTGCTCGGTGCCTCGAACGTGTGCGAGCACGGATGCGCCGCTGATTTATGGCGCTAGGACTTCCTCTCGATCTTGAGATCGGCAAGAGATCGTTTACATCAACCACGAGTTTGGACTCGTTAAGCTTTGTCGGTCTTCAAGGGTATGTTCTCTACGGATATACATCCGCTGTTTGTATCTAGTATAAATAGATCTTGGTATATAGTTCACATCGTAGGAAAATTTTTGTTTTCTATGTCATAACCCTTCAAAGGGTATCGAGCCGGATCTATCGTAGATACTTTACAGGTAGTACACATATGAGTATGTGGGCGATGATGATCATGTTGTTGCTCCTTTCTTGTGATTTTGGATATTGGTGGCATAGTGGGATGAAGCGGCGGACAAACTTTACATGTCCTCGCACATGAGACCGTTCCACGCTTGACATGCAACTAGTTTGCATAAGTGGCTAGCGGGTGTCTGTCTCTCCTACTATAGTCAATATCTATTTTGCAAGCGAGTTGTCAACAATTTGATTATCCTCGTTGTGGTTCATGTTCGTAGGTAAGAACGGTTCTATCTCGAAAGCCCTCACCACGTAAAACTTGCAATGGATAAATTAGAAGCGTCTAGTTTAGATTGTTGTCTTGGGCTAGTGTTATGATATGGTAGTGTTGTAAGTAGAAGTATGAGATGATACTCTTACAACACACATAGCGTAAAACCCATAGATTGTGGATTTACATATAGGTATGATAGTGATCATACCACGATGCACATGATAGAGATCATCCGGGAACCATATAATTTCACTATTAAACATATGATGTTTGATTGCATCTTATATTGCTTGTTTAGCGCTTTGTTAAGCATAATAAGATGATCCTCATTTTAAATATCAAGATAAGAATGTGTTCTCCCTTTAGTATGCACCGATTATGTTTTCCGCCCAAGACATCACGTGATGATCGGTGTACTTGGATCCTCGACCATACTTCGGTGTAAGAGCATACACACGCAAAATACTAAGGTTCTAACTTGGCGAGCCTAGCATGTACAGACATGGCCTCGGAACACGCATCGAAAGGTTAAGCATGAGTCATATAGTTGATATGATGCCCATTTGATGCTCGCTTTGAAGCTATACCGACTCACGTGATGATCGGACTTGGTGTAGTGGATTTGGTTCATGTAATCACCAAAAGGACACGAGGGATGTCGCTTTTGAGTGGGAGTTCATTCGTAATATAGATTAGTTGAACTCAATCTATCATACACTTAGTCTAAACTTTACAAATTACTGTAGATGGCACCACCGCTTTTAATTTCAATGCTTCATGGAGAAAGAGAAACTAGCAACGAACGGTAGCAACTTTCTTGAATGGGCCATGAATTTGAGGATTCTCCTCTCACGCAAAAAGCAATATGTGCTAGAAGCCAAGTTAGGCCCCCACCTTGACGATGCCCCGACGAGGAGAAGAATGTCTATCGACTCGTCAGAGGACCACAACTTAGTTCATTGCATATTGTATGGGCTAGAGCCGAACTTCAAAGCGTTTCAAAACGGCAATGCTTTTGATACAATGGGTAAGTTGAAAATGATTTTCGACACATGTCAGTAGAGAGCTACAATGCTTCAAAAAAGTTCTTTAGTCAGATGATGGAAGAGAACAGCTGTTAGTGAGCATGTACTCAAGATGTCGGGTTACGCCGATAAGCTTGTGTCCTTGGGAATAACGATTCCCATTGACTTAGGCATCCATCGTGTTCTGCAGTCTCTGCCACCTAGCTATAAGAGCTTCGTGATGAACTATAATATGCAAGGCATGAAGAAGTCTCTCCCCGAGCTTCTGTCAATGCTTAAAACTGCAGAAGTGGAGATCAAAAAGGAACATCAAGTATTGATGATCAATAGGAACACTGGTTTCAAGAAAGACAAGAAGGGAAAACGGAAGGGAAGTAAGGGCGGCAAGCCTGTTGCCGCGCCTGAAAAGAAACCCCGAGTTGGACCTAAGTCTGATACCGAGTGCTACTATTGTAAGGGATCGCCATCGAAGCGCAATCGCCCAAGTATCCGCGCATAAGAAGGCCCAAGGCAAACAAAGGTATATATGATATACATGTTATTGATGTGTACTTGACTAGTGCTCGCAGAGCACCGGTATTTGATACCGTTCAGCTTGCTAATATTTGTAACTCGAATCGTGGGTCATAATGAGCGATCGCTAGCAGGGTGAGGTCAAGATGCGTGTCGGCAATGGATCAAACGTTGATGTGATCGCCGGAACGCTACCTCTCCACTTACCGGGGGATTAGTTATAAACTTAAATAACTGTTATTTGCGCTCGACCGAGCATGAACATTGTATCCGGATCATGTTTGATGCAAAGTGGTTTTTCATTCAAATCGAGAACAATGGTTGTTCCATTTATATGAATGAAATCTTTTATGGTCATGCACCAATGTTGAATGGTTTATTTCTTGGATCTCGATGATAATGTTACACATATTCATAATATTGATGCTAAAAGGATTAAACTTGATGATGATATATCCAAGATATTTGGCAATCGCCCAGGTCATATTGGCATTAAACGATGAAGAAGCTCCATTCGGATGGACTTTTAGAATCACTTGATTATGAATCATTTGATACATGTGAGCCATGCCTTATGGGCAAGATGACTAGAACGCTTTTCCGGTTCAATGGAACGATGATTTATTGGAAATCATACATTCGATGTATGTGGTCCAATGAGTGTGTCACCGAGGTGGATATCGTTATTTTGTTACTTTCACGGATGATTTGAGTAGATACGGTTATATCTACTTGATGAAACACAAGTCCGAAACCTTTGAAAAGTTCAAGGAATTTCGTAATGAAGTGGAAAATCATCGTAATAGAAAGATCAAATTTCTACGGTCCGACCGTGGAGGTGAGTATCTAAGTTACGAGTTTAGCACTCACATGAAAGAGTGTGGAATTGTTTCACAACTCACACCCGAACACCACAAATAAAATGGTGTGTCGGAACGTCGTAATCGTACTTTATTAGATATGGTTCGATCTATGATGTCTCCGACGGACTTGCCGTTGTCATTTTGGGGTTATGCACTAGAAACCGCATTCACTTTAAATCGGGCACCATCTAAATCCGCTGAAACGACACCGTATGAATTGTGGTTTGGAAACAAACCTAAGCCATCATTTCTTAAAGTTTGGGGTTGCGATGTTTATGTGAAGAAACTTCAACCGGATAAACTCGAACCCAAAGCGAAAATGCGTCTTCATAGGATACCCTAAAGAAACTATTGGGTATTCCTTCTATCACGCATCCGAGGGCAAGGTTTTTGTTGCCAAGAATGGATCCTTTCTAGAGAAAGAGTTTCTCAAAGGTGTGAGTAGTCGGAAGGTAGAACTCAAGAGGTTATGGAACCTTCTTCAAAGTATGGCGAGTAGCGCAATACGAAGTCGTTCCGAGTTGGCTCCACCGCTGAAGAGGGAACTAATGATAATGATCATGAAACTCCGAAGAGAGTACTACCAACCTCGCAGTCAAACAGACGCTGCAGCCCCGAGTCAGACGGAATCCTGTCATAAATTTCATGGTTGATGAAAATAATGACCTCGCGACGATGAAGAAGCGATGATGAGCCCGGATTCCAACAAATGGTTAGAAGCCATGAACCGAGATGGAATCCATGTATGAAAATCAAGTTTGGAACTTGGTGGACTACCTCACACCGAAAGGCCGTGGAGAACAAATGGATTTTCAAAAGGAAACTGATGTTGATGGTAATGTGACCATCTATAAAGCTCGACTTGTCGCAAAGGGGTTTCACAAATTCAAGGAGTTGACTACAATGAGACTTTCTCTCCGTAGCGATGCTAAAGTCAGTTAGGATTATGTTAGCAATTGTCGCATATTTCGATTATGAAATATGGCGATGGATGTCAAACCGCTTCTCAATGGTAATATTGAAGAAGAGTTGTATATGATACAACCAAAGGGTTTTGTCGATCCTAAGGATGCTAACAAGGTGTGCAAGCTTCAGATCCATCTATGGATTGAAGCAAGCATCACGGTTGGAATCTCCGCTTTGATGAGGTGATCAAAGAGTTTGGATTTGTCCAAACTTATGGAGAAGCTTGTATTTACAAGAAAGTGAGGGAGCAATGTGGCATTTCCGATACTATATGTGGATGACATATTATTGATCGGAATGATATAGAACTTTAAACAAGTGTTAAAAGTTATCTAAACAAAGAAATTTTCAATGAAGGACCTAGGTGAAGGTCATACATATTAGGCATAAAGATCTATAGAGATAGATCTAGGCCTAATAGGGCTATCGCAGTACATACCTTGATAAGATTTTAAAGAAGTTTAAAATGGACTAAGTAAGAAGGGTTCTTACCTATGTTGCAAGGCAAGACATTGAGTAAGACTCAAAGTCCGCTCAAGGAAGAAAGAGAGATAATGGACAAAGTCCCTATGCTTCACCATAGGCTCTATTATGTACGCCATGCTATGTACAAGACCGGATGTGGCACACGCTATTAGTTTGACTAGTAGGTACCAATCGGATCCGTGTTCGAACATCGGATAGCGGTCAAGAATATCCTTAAGTACTTGAGAAGAACTAAGGATATGTTTCTTGTATACGAGGTGAAGAAGAGCTCGTCGCTAAGTGTTATGTCGACGCTTTTGACATCGATCCGGATGACTCTAAGTCTCAATCCGGATCGTATTTCATGAATGGCGAGCGTTAGTTGGAGGAGCTCCAAACAACCTGTGGTAGCGGGATCAACAACGGAGGTCAATATGTTGTCGCTTGAGGCTCAGAAGCGATTTGATGAAGGAGTTCATATCCGAACTAGGAGTTGTGGCAGCGCGTTGGACCCAATGGTGATCTATTGTGACAACAATGGTGCCAATGCCAAAGAGCCAAGGTCTCACAAGCATTCCAAGCATATTAAGCCGTTTCACCCATCCGCGAGCATGTCAAGGATGGAGATATAAAGATTTAGAAGTACATACGGATCTCAATGTAGCGATCCGTTGACTAAAACTCTCCTAGAGCAAAACATGATCAACACCGTAACTCTATGGGTGTTAGATATATCACTATGTAACTAGATTATTGTCTCTAGTGCAAGTGGGAGATCAAGGAATATGCCCCGAGAGGCAATAATAAATTGTTTATTATGTGTATTCCAAGTATATGATAGATGTTTATTTTGCATGCTATAATTGTATTAATACGGAAACGTTAATACATGTGTGTTTAATAAACAAACAGAAAGTTCCTAGTTAAGCCTCTCTCATAAACTAGCTCGTTGATTAACAAGATGATCAAGGTTTCGATCATGGACATTGGATGTTGTTAATAACGGATCACAACATTAGTGTAATGATGTGATGAACATTCATCCAAGTATAGCATTACGATCAAAGTCATTGAGTTTATATTGCTATAACAACTTACGAAGTGATCCTAATCCTTAGACCATGAGATCATGTCAATCACTAACACCTAAGAGTTTCTTGATAACATCAAACGTCACACCGTAATAGGTGATTATAAAGATGGGTTGAGAACTAATAAAGTGTTATGTTGAGGCTCATGGATCAAGAGTGGAATTTGTTCATCCCGATGACGGATAGATATACTACGGGCCCTCTCGGTGATATCACATTGATTAGCTTGCAAGCAAGTGATTTGATCACTAGAATGTTATATCATGAACGAAAAGAGTGCATGTGCAGCGAGATCAAACTAGGTATGGAGATACCGATGATCGAATCTCGGACATGTAATATATCGTGAGACAAAGGGATTAAGATACTAGCGTAAAAGGTTCCGACGATCACAAGAAAGTCATCGTTGAATGTGTGGAGTCAAGATGGGTCTCCGGATCCCGCTTCGATTATTGATCCGAGAGGGTCTCGATCATGTCCGCATTATTCACGAACCGTAGGGTGACACACTTAAGAGACACCGACATCCAATTGGAGCAAAAGTTTCATGCCGAAAAGAATAAACAAGCGCGGAATTTATTTCACTAGATACCAAACAAAGTTTTCGGTGAAATTGCATAAAGTGGTTATGCATGTGAAATAGAATTCTAGCAAGGTTATTTGTGAATGTTTGTCATTAAAGTAATTGACAAAATTCTGAATAAAATAAAAGAGTTTTATTTAATGAGAGTTTGCATTAAATTTGGTGGAAATTTAATGGGTTTTTGAGTGGGATTTTGAGTGGACTTTGAAGGGTCATTTTGTGAGTGGAGTGTCCACCCACATGATGAGGGGAGGCAAGGGCAGCCCCATGCGCCGCCACCCCTTGGGGTTCCCCTCCTATAAAAGGAGCCCCTCCTCTCACTTCTCACTCACACCTCCTCGTGAAGGATCTCTCTCCTCTAGAATTTATCCCCATGGTCTCTTGACTAGCGAGATACATGTTCCCGTGGCTATTCGGCAAGAAAGAGTTGTGCTCACGCGCCGGGAGCGAGGAGGCGGAGGTTGCTCGCCTCGAACGTGTGTGCGAAACACGGATGCGCCGCCGATTTGGCGCTTAGGACTTCCTCTCGATCTTGAGATCGGCAAGAGATCGTCTACATCAACCACGAGTTTGGACTCGTTAAGCTTTGTCGGTCTTCAAGGGTATGTTCTCTACGGATATACATCCGCCCGTTGTTTGTATCTAGTATAAATAGATCTTGGTATATAGTTCACATCGTAGGAAAATTTTTGTTTTCTATGCTGCGAACCCTTCAGAGATAATGCAACTCCCTGGTATTGGAAGAAAGCTTTGAGGTCATCAAACGTCATCCTATGAGAGGGTGATCATAAAGGTGTCTCAGGTGATCGGAAAGTACATGTTGTGTTGTATGTATCGAGATGGGATTTGTCCCTCCCAAGTCGGAGAGATATACTTCGGGCCCACTCGGTAATCGATATCAACACCGCTTGCAAGCACGTTGTTAAGGAGTTAATCACAAAGTGATATCGGATTACGGAACGAGTAAAGTACTTGCTGTGAACGAGATTGAACTAGGTATGCCGATACCGACGATCGAATCTCGGACAAGTAAAATATCACGCGACGAAGGGAATATATATATGGGATTAATTGAATCATGGCATCGTGGTTCATCCGATATGATCATCGATGAATATGTGGGAGTCAATATGGGTTTCCAGACCCCGTTGTTGATTATTGATAGAAGATCATGTCTGCATATTCTCGAACCTGTAGGGTCACACGCTTAACGTGTCTCGACGCTAGAATAGAATGGATAATTGGTTTATGAGTTTTTGTTCGGAGCCTCGGATGAGATCCAGGACATCACGAGAGGTTCCGGAATGGTCCGGAGAATAAGATTCATATAAGGGAAAGCATTTTTTAGATTTCAGAATTGTTTTGGATTGTTCGGTATTGTACCGGAAGCTTCTAGAACCTTCCAGAGTGGGACCAACGTGGCCCCACTTGTCGGGGCGTGGGCGGGCTCACGAGGGAGTGCCTGGTCAAGATTGGGCCACACAAGGCCCATAGGCCCGGCCAAGCCCTAGGGGAAACCCTAGGGAGAGCTTCTAGAAGGGGACTTGCCCCACCTCCCATGTGGCCGCCCTAGGCTTGGAGGAGGGCAGGGCAGCCAGCCCTCTATATAAAGAGGCGTGCGCACCCTCCCACACACCTCCTCAAACCCTAGCCTAGTTGCTACCCTCCTCTCTCTCTCCCATCTCCCGTGGGCTAAGCCTGGTAAGAAACTCTCCACCTTTGCACCATGCCGTCGTGTTGTAGATCCAATCTATATCTCCACCCCACTTGCTGGACCGAGGAAGGAGGAGACATCGAGGTGCCGTACGTGTGCATCTCTCGGAGGCGTCGCCACTTGCGGCGTTGGATCAGATCGGATCGCGAGGAGGAGAAGGCTAGTACGACTACATCAACCACGCCCGCTGAACGCTCCAATCGCATGATTTCTTCAAGGGTATGAAGATCTCATCTATCCCTCTCGTTGTTTGCATCTCCTAGATTAGATCTTGGCTTTTCCCATTCGCATCCGTAGAAATTTTGATTTACTATGCTGCGAAACCCTTCACCGTTTCCCTCTGGAAAGCTGAGATTCTAGACCAAGCTTCCTTAAAACTTTCTTCACCTTTTTGCTTAAAGGTGGAGATTTCTACCACAGGGGAAATAAAGGCAGACCCCAACATGGCAGCAACTAGATCAAGAACTAATTTTTGTGTGTTTTTGAATAAGGCAAGCAAACCAAACTAGACTAATTCTTTTTGTGTTTTTGAAAAGAGGCAAGCAAAACCAAGCAAAAGAAACAAAGCAAACTAAAAACAAAGTAAAGAGAAAGGAACTGAAGGACTCCCCTAGTGAAGATGTCCTTAGCCTCCCCGGCAACGGCGCTAGAAATTAGCTGGTGCTTGACGGGAGGAAGAAGTTTGATGGCCTTTTAGTTCCTCGGCAACGGCGCCAGAAATTAGCTTGTTGGCGCCCAATACTTGTCGTGGAACGCTTGGTTGGAAACCCCAAGAGCAAGGTATGAAGCAGCACAGCAGCAAGTTTCCCTCAGTAAGAAACCGAGGTTATCGAACCAGTAGGAGGAAGGAAACGTCACACAAGTGTTGCTGGCAACATGGAGACCCGCACAACACAAACTCAAGACTTTGCCCCAACGAATCAGTAAGGTTGTCAAGCTCACCGGTTTGCTGTAACAAAGGATTAAACGTATGGTGTAGAAGGTAATGGTTTGTAGCAAGTAAACAAGTAACAGTGGAATATGTATCAATGGTAAAGATTGGACCGGGGTCCATAGTTCACTAGAGGTGCTCTCCTTAGATAAACAACATGGCATGAAGGGTAAACAAATTACAGCGGGGCAATTGACAGGAATTGAGCAAGGCATAACAATGCAATTACTAGCCAGAAAGATCCTATGAAGTTAATTGGGCAATACAACAATATACGTTGACCATAATCTAACTGCATCTATGACTAGAAGTCCACCTTCAGGTTATCATCCAAACCCCCTCCAGTATTAAGTTGCAAGCAACAAACAACTCTAGTTCATGGAAGTATCATGAAAAAGTACCAAGAAGATGCCTTAGAACCAAAAGGGTATTCAAGCTCTAACAATTGAGATAGAATGTAACTCGTAGGTCGGAAACTGTAAGATAATACCTACCACTCAAAATGTTCCACCTTGGGTACCTAATCCCTTGCCGGTATTCTAATCCGCAGTCGGTATTCTGTCCGCAGCCGGTATTTGGTTGACATAGTTAATCAAATTATCATAAGGGTTACATAAAGAGCATTAAATTTGGCCTAAGTTAAGTAAAACCTCAGGAAGTATAATTTTTTTAAGGTGATCGTCTCTCAAGGGGCTTCGTAAAGTTAGATTTATCCCAGCGAAAATATCCAATAGTAAGTACGATATATAGTGCTGAAAGATTTGCCTCGGAGATCCACAATTGTGTGGATACACCGTATAATCTTTCATCAGACCCTAAACCGGTAGAATATAAACTGAACCGAGATCAATATTCGAGTTTAAGAACCAATGGTCTCTATGTATGTAACTTAAAGACTATTAGTAAAATTTAAGGGGGAGAGTAGATGTTATGAATGAAAAATGAAGAAAGTACTGTAGGTAATAATGGAAGATTAGTGAAAAAATCGTGAGAAGGTCTAAACTTGAAGGTGATAAAGGATACATTTAACCGATTAATCCAAAACGAAACAACTCTTAAGTAATCTTAAGAAGTAATAGAGAACTTCCAATTGGACATAGGAAGATAATAAGAATTCTAATGGGTATGGACTAAATGAGTTCAAATCCAATCATGGAAGGAATACCGGTATCAACTATACTATGACATGAATAGAAGGGTAGTCTTTTGACTACTAACACGGGTATATAGAAACTTAAAATTTATTTTTTAGTGAGAACCTCTAAACTATATTAAAATAGGAATAAAGTTTAATGATGATATAAGAAGTATTGGATTAAGATGCCTAATTAGGTTATGGAATACTCCAATTAATTCCATTTAAGGTCATTATGAAGTAGAGAATATAGCAACCACTGCAAGACAATTTCTTACTCCGGAACATGAGAGTTTGCGAACTTCGAGGGAAAGTTTATTTTAAGGGGGAGAGTCTGTAACATCCCAGCATTAGAGCCTAGAAATAAGCTGAACCCAGATGTGTGCATTGCATTCATGCATAGAAAATCCGAATAATTTTCGCGCTTTTAAACAAAACTTGTCAAAGTGATTGAAGCTTCTCTTAGCTTGATAGAATTTAAGTAGATCATCAAGTTGACTATGATGAGTTTCAATAAGAATTTTTCTAAAACCTCATTTTGGGTAAGGGAGCTTTGATCTAAGGGTAGATCAAATGTACTATAAGTTAAACCTTAATACAATGTGAATTATATTTGATCATTAGGTGATCATGTTATAGTACTCATTATCATCAATCATAAGTAGCAAGTTAAAGATATAAAACAAATAATAAGAATGTAACCACTATATCTTAATCCCATCTGCATACATCCTGAGTATCATAGTAACACCTAATCTTAAAAACTCCTTTGAAGAGTTGGAGTTGGAAAGAGACTAAGTCAAGATCATCCACTATATAGATATCCTTCTTTCTATAGAATCTTTATAGAACTTATTTCAATATCTGTTGTTCATCAATGTTGGATAATTCCCCATTGATTCACAAATTCTTTAACTACTAATCTTTGATCTACTATTTGATCTTATCAGAACATCTACTTAAATCTTCTAATGAGGGCATAGTTCATTAATAACCTTAATCCAATATAAGATACTAAGAAGATAATTTCTAGACAATAAAAAGGTAGGATTGATAAAGCCCTGCTTAGCCAACTAAGAACTTCAAGAATAAATGATTAAATTATTATAATGGTAATGCTTTGGCCACCAATATTGAATGCTTACATTTAATATAAGTAATCTTGGTGGGTAGAACATGATTAGAACCTTAATAGAGATAAGTGATCCTAGAAGACTTTGCAAACCACCTAAATATAATTCAGGATTGAAGTGTAAGTCATGAGTTAAGTAATATAGGCTGATATTATTCAATTAAAGCTAGTATAGCATAGAGTTTAGAAGTAGTGTTATTCATCTTAAAAGATAATCAACCTTAGAGCAAGATCAGTGATGTAATATTAAGGAAGATTGGGAATGAAGTTGAAGGAACTACTGGTTGGATGGAAGTTTATCAACATTAGAATAGTAGGTGCAATCAAGTAAGGATATGAGAAAATTATGAAATACTTTTGTATCAAACTCATTGGATTCATTCCTAAGCTTAAAAGAATGATATATGGATATGGGTATTTAAATCAGTAAAGCTCATTATACTAACTATGATGATGGATAGGAAGAAGTATTATATCTAGGAAAGGAATTCCTTAATTAGAGATCCAAGATTGTGAAAAATAGTTATATGTTAAAAATCAGTTCCTATTTAATCTTGGTAAGCAATCAACTCCAAATCTCAACTCAAACATAATATCCATCTTATACCATTAATCCATCATCTGATGTCTATAACACTTAATAGAAATATTTTCCTATGGCAAATTACACAAGCACGTCTCTGTTAATTCCAACCATCATAACTATATGTGCTTAAGTATATTCACTTCTATAAAACACTTTAATTTCAACTTCCTATTAAAATGGAAGATTTCATCAAATACTATATACATAAGGCAATATGCTCAGCCATTAAATCTTGACTCTTAAAAGGAATCTAAGCCTATACAAAAACCTAAAGCCAAGAGTAGTAATCATAATTTGAAATCCTAAACCCCCTACTTACCATAACCAAATAGATACATTGACATTTTCTAAATTAATGGGGGGAAGTAATAACTATATCAATGTCTTTTATACATTAAAAATAGATATAGGATCATTACACATATAAAAGTTCTATTCAGAATATGAGCCAACTAAAATTAAGTTGATAAGAAAATAAGAATATAACATTCAGTAAGTCCATAACTAAAATAAGGAGAGAAAAATAATAAGAAAAGTTTATATAAAATATTATCAAGGGGAATCACATTAAGTAAATACAAGAAATACAAAAGAGGATATAATAAGAATTCACAAATGAGACTAGGTATATTCTTTGTATTATTGTAAATATCCAGCAAACAAAATATACAAAGAAAGATTCAAAATATAAATCAAATTCAAATCTGAATAAGAAAACAGAAAATAGAAAATAGAAAAAGGATAAAACAAATAAAAAACCAAACCTGGCCGCAGCCCGACACCCTACACCTATCTGACGCCTATGTGCAACCCATAAAAAAGCCCAGTAACCAGCTTTGTCCTTTTCCATCCGAGACTGACAAGTGGGGTCGGGAGAGGACCGTGGGTTAAGCTAAATAAACGTCGAGGTTATCCAAAAATGATCGCCGTCATCACATCACGCTGACAGCATTGGCGGATCTCGCCATGCTTGGAATCGTCATCGCCCATTTGCGCCAAGATACTCGTCGCCGTTGCCAGGAGGGGATAAGAAGGACAACGCGACGCATTGCTTCCATCCCTATCTCCAATTTCTCCTTATCCTCTCAGATACGTACGAGACCGAAACCCTAGCTCACCGGAGCCACCTCTCGCCGTCGAACCACGTCTCCCCACACCATTCTGAGCCGTCATGGAGAAGCGCCTTCCTCCGTAGATCCTCTGGGTAGAAGCTTGCATCAAGGGAAGCACTATAGCGGGTGAATTTGGTCATTTCCCTTCGCAGCAGTTCGTCGGAAACCTCGTCGGAAAGCTCGATTCCGACCTCGCCTGTCCTCGTCGACCACTCTATCGTCATCAAGGTAAGCACACGCATCTCTGGACCCTGGTTTCGTTTGCGGATTCGCACCATAGGTCTAGCTTTGTTGAGCACCGCCGCTGTCTGCCGCAGTAGCTCATCGCCGATGACCATTTCCAAGCGGCGCTGCCACTATTAGGTTCAAGATGGTTTGCACCGAACTAGATATTTCGTTTGGGGTGCGATGGATCGTCAGGCGACCAACCTCTGGCGGCGGTGGTGATGTTGATGCCATGCTTATCTCATGATCGAGCCACGTCAGCTCGTTTGACTAGTATTTGCCTCGCGTGGTGGACGACATGGCCCAAGGCCCACATGTCATCGAAAGTGAGTAGAGAGGGGGTCAGTAACAAATGCATTTCTTTCACCTGAGAGCTGAGGTGGACAATGACCCCTAGGTCAGTGACTGGGGCTAGCTCTTGATGCGGTGTAAAAGTATTTTCTGTTAATAAATAAATAAAATGTTATAATTTCAATTAATAATATTCCAAAAATCAAATAAATAATTAAATCTTGTTTAATTAATAACTTTTTATTTATAATTCAGAAAAATATGTATAATATATGAAAATTTCCAGAAAAATAAAATCTACAACTTAAAACTATTAAAAAATATTATTATTATGATTATTTAAATAAATGTTATTTAATAAAGGTTTATAAGTAATAAAACTTTGATAATTCATATTTTTAAAATAATAAATGTTAATAATGTAAATAAAATACCAAAAATCATACAAAAATAAGAATTCTAATTTAAAACTATAATCATGTATTATTATTTCACTTAATTAAATATTTATTATTTATTAAATAATTATAAAGTAATAAGAATTATAAAAATCATATCTTATTGTTTGTAAATCACAAAAATAAATATGATATACTAAAATGATCAAAAAAATATTATTTACATGTTAAAAATCTAATAATCTACTTTTAAGGTAAATAAAAAAAGAAAATAAATAAATATTTTAATAACTCAATTTTAAACTTATTTACTTCATTAATAATTCATATAAAAATAAATAAAATTTATTAATATTCCTTAAATGAGTTAAATAAGTCTAATAAATAGTATTAGTCTTAAATATTAATAATCTAATGCCATAATGGTTTAAAACATTATAAATGTACTTATTTTAAAAGGATCTAGAACCTTAAATGAAGAATATCCCTAATAAGAATTCCACTAATAATAAAATCCTTAAAGAACAACTTGTGAACAATCAAATATTTTCTAGACAATATTAAACACCAAATTACAAAAACTACTACAACACTATATAAACCCATAAGTAGTTAAGTAATATTATGTTGGGTTCATAAACTATACTCACTTATCTATAAAAGATAAATGATATTACTCCATACTCAAATCAAGAAACCTTTACTCAAGTAACAGAATAAACATTCTTAAGTAACTTAAAGGACACATTTCAGATATACAAAATACCAATGTATAAGTATGATACTTTCAATACTTTAAAGTTAACTTTAGTCTACAGAATCTTAATATAACACTATAAGCATTATTATATTTTTATAGTTAACTTTGATCTGAAGTAGTTAAACTATAAAGCAACTCAATCCAAACCATTTAAGTAAACAAATAACATCAACCACTACTAATTAACCACAAAGTCTGTTTAGACCTTAGAAGAGAAACCTTTTCTTCGAAGGTTATCCTTTTTGCCACTTTAAATAAGAACTCTTGTATAAATAATCCTAACTAGTATGTCATAAGTATGTATACTTTACTCCTACATATGTGTTGTTTACAACCACTCATAAACTCCAATAAAAGTACAACTATGAAACTTATCTAAAAGGACCACACATTCCAAAGTAACCATTTTCAGAATCCAAACCCTAGGACAACGTTATTCGGGATTTAACGCTTAGACGTGCATCACATTACTTATGCATAAAAGCATATTGCTTCTTTAAACATTAGTCCTTACCGGACCAATGATGCTGATTTCAGATTTTGGATCTTATACACTGACTCGAAGACCGTGAGTGCATAATCTTGCAATCACAAAAGTCAAGTTCACACTTGCTCATGTCCTTTGTTTATTTTTTGTAAAGTATTTTACAAATCTAGTGTTGTCTTCACTTGCGGTGACCCAGCATACCACTGCATGTGTAGTATACTATAGTCGTTGACATGACACCCATAGAACACTGTTCCGTAAATATCACATCCCTCAGAGTGGTACAACAGAAACATTGCGGGTCCATATTATAAAGGTACACACAATATTATTATTACAATACCGGAAGTTCAATACTTCCAAAAGATCCAACTTACAACAAAATAAAGTGTTTCAGCGGAATTTAAAAGTAGTAACTCCGACTAGGAGTTGAGCTCAACAGCTTATTCTATAGAGTTCATGCTGCTCGGCTCCGTTAGTTACTACTAACTAGGTACTTAGTGGAACTCGTTCCTATCGACACCGTAGCGGATCTCGTAATCCACGCCTTCAACTCCTCCAGACAGATCAGGTTCCTCGTAGAACACGTCTTCTTGGCATTCGGCTGCATACATTGGCACGTCTTCGGGATCCTCAGAGTCTAAGCAAGGGATCAAAGGAAAAGATGAGTAACAGCGTTACCCAACAAGTTCATTATATGCAAGGTGGGAAGTTTGATGCTCTAACTACCACCTCGAATTATAAATCCTTGGTACTATGCAATTTTTTGTAAATCTTTCTTCAAAGATTGATTTTATTCCGGAAAACTATGACAATCAGCCTTCACAGGTTGACCAGAACTTTCATGGAGTTCCTTTCCTGCCGTGTTCGTAGCTCCTTCCTGGAACAGGGAGTAACAAGTTACAGTTTTTACACTCTGCAGAGGTGCGTTACTTTACCATGAGAGATCAACTCCTTGTTGCACAACCGGGCATACTTTCCCGTCCACTATTCCATGATGTGGAGCCCAGTAGTTGGTCCAAGCCAATCAACGCTTTTGCGTGACCCGATGCCTCCTTGGTGTACACCATGCCCACATAATGAATTACGGCAATGGTTTGTACAAACCGTTAGATGCCAGAACTATCATGGGACGATGAGGGTTCCCACCCATATGCTGCATATCCTCTATGAATTACCAATTAATATAAATACTACGAGGATAACAGCCACGACCTGCACATCCGTCTTCCACCATCTCTCTTATCCACAAAGATTACTGTTGTTCCCCATGGGGATACACTTTCCTGTATAAACCCTTTTCCCGCTAACTCATCAATTTGCTTTTTGAGTTCTTTTAACTCTTTGGGTCCCATTTTATATGGTGCTGTACCAGGTATTAGGTCAATGGTGAACTCTATCTCCCTGTCTGGTGGCATTCCCGGTAATTCCGTTGGAAAAACATCTTGGAATTCCTTAACTATAGTAATCTCTTCTAATTTAACTTCTTTCATTGAATTCAACTGCAGATCTACCACGATTTGACTGTGTTTATCTGCTTGGTAAACTATCCTTGCTCCACTTGGAGTTTTGATTGAGACAGTTTTCTCCTCACAATTTATCTAAGCTCCATGTTCCATCATCCAATCCATCCCCAGCACTACTGCAATTCCCTTCAAAGGAATCACATGAAGGTCTGCGAAATATGTACAACCACAGATCGAGATAACCTGATCTTGTTTTATGTGGTGTACAATCACATTCCTCTCCGCCAGTAACTACGGTCATAGGACTTTCTAACGTTGCCCTTCTAATCCGAACTTATCACAAAATTCTTGAAATGAATGAAGTAGTTGCACCAGTATCAAATAGAACTTTGAGATTGGTAAGGATATTGAGCGTACTATCCGCATGCTCAATTATCCACCTCCTCGAGGTTGTCAGATTCGATTCCGGTAGGTCGGTTTCTCTTGCCATTGTTGTTCTTGCCATTGTTTCCCCCTTTATTGGGCTATCCATTTCCTCCACTGGCTTGCCCTCCTCCCTTGGTAGGCCATCTTCTCGGTTGTTTGCTTGGACAATCTGGCTTGATATGCCCCTTCTGGCCACAACCGTAACAGATCACTCTGCTTTTGCTTTGCATCCCTCTAGAAATGCCACAAATTCCACAATTGTTCTGATAACATTCCTTCTCGGATTAGATTGATTTCCACCACTGCCCTTGTTATTGTTATTGTTACTGTTGTTGTTACCAAAATTCCTATTCCGAGGTTTGAACTCCAGGTTAGGTTTAGGTTTGCTTGCCTGAATCCTTTTGGTTTCCTTCTTGGCTCCCTTCCTCCAATCCCGTTGGACATTCTTGTAGCCATCTTCAAAAGTAATGGCTGCATCCAACAACTGCTGATAAGTTTGTTTATTGGCTAACCTTAGTTGCATCCTCACAAACAGATTTAATCCACGCGGGAAATGCTTCTTCCGCTTCTCTTCAGTGTTAACATCCTCCTCAGCATAACGAGACAGTTGGCTAAATTCCCGGATGTACTTCATACCACTAGTATATCCTTGCTAAAGCTCCTCAAATTCTCTCCGCTTCAACTCCATGACACTTTATGGAACATGATATTCACGGAATCTCTGCTTGAACTCCTCCCAGGTAAACTCCCTTCCTGGTTGTTGCATGGCCAACTGATTTTCCCACCAAGGTGCTGCAGGTCCAGTCAGCAGATGAGTTGCACACCTCAATTTTTACTCATCATTGCAACCCATAGTTTTCAGCTTGCTCTCTGTGTCTGCTAGCCAATCTTCTGCATCCATTGGTTCAGGAGCTGATGCAAAAGGTAACGGTCTTGCATTCTGGAAATCAGATAGACTCACTCCTCCTTTAGGTGCCCTCTGATTTGCTCGCCCCAGTAGCTCTTCCATGAACTTGTTCTGCGTCTCTTGCATCATTTGCATGCATTGCATAAAGTTCTGCTCCATTAGCGGCCTCATTGGTGGTGGTGGTAATGCTTCTTGATTTGCTGCATCGGCATCGGCCTTTTCCTTTGCCTCACGCTCCATCCTCTGCTGCTCAGTCTCCATTTCTACACCCGTATCCATGACCCCCTAGTCCTGCATCATAAAGTGAATACTCATAATTACATCATGCACATGTGTTCTGAGCTCGACTTTACGCACAGAACTAGTCACACAATGAAGATCCAAAGAAAATCCAAATATGCATTTCAAATATTATACATAATATCATAATAATACAAAGTCATTACAACATATACCATATTGGTATAATTATAAAACTACCTTATTCATCTCACTACCCTATTACTTGGGTACAAAACATGATACTTGATATCACTAACTAGTTGCCTCCTTCTAGTAGTAACTTCGCTCATCATACATGCACGATGTCCAATCGTGATGACGTGTTGTCCGTCGCAGATTTGTGGAACAAATGGCCTTCGGAAGGAACATACTCATCAAGTGTCGGGACTTGAGTCATTGCTCAACTGGCGCATTGACTCCTCCCTCGGTGAAAAGTCTTCAGAAACATATTCAACATTATCTCCAGCCTGCATCTCCTGAGCTAGATTCCTTGAGTTGTCAACAGGATACACAGATCCTGCTGCTTCCCAGGTGCTCTCGTGGGCAAGATAATTGAATACTGGATAGTGTATATTCCCTGGGTTTTGAGAAGATGTTGACGATTCAAACACTCTCTCCTCAGGATCTTCTTCTTCATCCTGATCATCTATTGACATGGTATTTCTACCATTATTATTAGGGTTCATTCTTGCACCCATCCAACTAGATTGTCCAACATTTCTGTCATAACCATTTGCAGACATCTGGTGTTCATGAGATCCATTATATGATCCCATTCTCCAACCATCGGAATTCTCAATAGTAAGTTCTGAGTCAGAACCATCCTCTGAGCCCTGTGGTATTGCATACCGCATATCTATAGTAGGATCATGTGTAGGTTCAGTTCTTGGTGAATAAGGATATGGTATAAAAGATTCAGGATCTATAGGTATATCCTTAAAGATAGGTGTTGCACTACTACTTGCTTCTTTCTCTAACTGGAATGCTAACTACTTCCTCCTTTATGGATCAGTTAGATCCTCTAACATGTCATTTTTATCTTCAACAATCACTTGATGAGTCTTATAAAAACATGCAACGAGTGTTTGGTATCTATCCATAAACTTGGAAGCTAACTTAGGATGCTTCTTAACCAAATTAAGATGATCCGGTATAGGCTCCGAGTCTATAGAATCATGAGGTATCACAGATAATGTGTTACCTTCTAACTCCTTAGTTTTCTGCTCCCGGATATTAGCTATCGCCTCCACAACAACAACATGATAGGCTGCTAAATGACTCCTACCTTCTCCTATGGGTAGATCGTGATATAATCCAAGCTTCTCTGGAAGTTGGATACTCACACGATACTTGGATAACATTCGGCCATCAAGGTAAGTGATAGTGTTCACTGGAATTTTAGTGGGACAATTAAATAGCTTTAAAAGTTGCCGAAGTTGGTATGTAAATGATCCTTGATAATCATCAAGAGTTTCCTCTTTCCTTACCAAAGTCTGTTTTGGAAACTTTGGTGCCATATCTCTATATATCAGAAAAATAATTTTGATTAGCATCCAATGATAAAGCATCATAACAAAGAATTATCGCACTAAAACATATAACGGAATATTCTCATTTGAATACCCATTATATTACTTTTAGAGAATTCTTTATCGTTACTAGCTTTCCTATAGGTAATACCCTTTACTAGGTTTCCAACCTAAGGTCAAAGCAATTTGCTCTGATACCAACTGCGGTGACCCAGCATACCACTGCATGTGTAGTATACTATCGTCGTTCACATGACACCCACATAACACCGTTCCGTAAATATCACATCCCTCAGAGTGGTACAACAGAAACATTGCGGGTCCATATTATAAAAGTACACACATTATTATTATTACAATACCGGAAGTTCAAGACTTCCAAAAGATCCAACTTACAAACCAACATATATATTGTTTCAGCGGAATTTAAAAGTAGTAACTCCGACTAGGAGTTGAGCTCAACAACTTATTCTATAGAGTTCATGCTGCTCGGCTCCGTTAGTTACTACTAACTAGGTATTTAGTGGAACTCATTCTCATCGACACCGTAGCGGATCTCGTAATCCACGCCTTCAACTCCTCCGGACAGATTAGGTTCCTCGTAGAACACGTCTTCTTGGCATTCGGCTGCATACATTGGCACGTCTTCGGGATCCTCAGAGTCTAAGCAAGGGATCAAAGGAAAATATGAGTAATAGTGTTACCCAACAAGTTCATTATATTCAAGGTGGGAAGTTTGATGCTCTAACTACCACCTATGATTATAAATCCTTGGTACTATGCAATTTTTTGTAAATCTTTCTTCAAAGATTGATTTTATTCCAAAAAACTATGACAATCAGCCTTCACAGGTTGACCAAAACTTTCATGGAGTTCCTTTCCTGCCACGTTCGTACATCCTTCCCGAAACAGGGAGTAACAAGTTACAGTTTTTACACTCTGCAGAGGTGCGTTACTTTACCCATGAGAGATCAACTCCTTGTTGCATAACCGGGCATACTTTCCCGTCCACAATTCCATGATGTGGGGCCCAGTAGTTGGTCCAAGCCAATCACTGCCCCCTTCGCGACCCCGCATGCCTCCTTGGTGTACACCATGCCCACATAATGAATTACGGGAATGGTTTGTACAAACCGTTAGATGCCAGAACTATCGTGGGACGATGAGGGTTCCCACCCATACGTTGCATATCCTCTACTAATTACCAATTAATATGCACGCCACAAGGATAACAGCCACGACCTGCACATCCGGCTTCATGCGAGAGGAAGAAGATACGGCTGACTTCTATGTCCCATTCCAAATCTCATGGCTAACGCGTAATATACGGCGCTAGAATCACTAATGTCAGGGTTTATTAAGTCCCTATTTGATCATCATTGTTGCAAATAGAACCCTAAGTTCTATTGCTCCATTATATCACCACTTAGGATGATATCTATGATTTCTTTATTTATGAAAATATTATTTTCTTTCTTTTATAGCATATATGATAACACACAATTTGCAAATACTTTGATAAAGACTCTTCAAAGGACATGAGCAAGTGATGAACTTGCCTTGTGATGGCAAGGTAGTGAAGTCTGATGCTTGCACTGGACCTTGAGCTTCTAGTTCTACAAAAACATCATTATTGCCCGGTAAGGACAATATTTAAAGAAGCAAAAATGATTATGCAAGTAATGTAATGCAGTATTTAATTCTATATGCATTTTTCCTATATAAGGTGCCTTTTAGTAAAGTATTTACAAATATTATTATTATTTTTTTATTATTATTTTATACTTATTTAATATATTATTTTATCTTTACTTTCCTTTTGATTTTTATTAACTAAACAATTCTTTTAGGAATTATTAATTATACATTAAATTTACTACGAAATATTTATTTAGTATTTTTCAAAAATACTATAATATTAATAAATAATGAAAGTGATTTTTATTTATTTTTATCACTTTTCAATAATTTTGTAAAATTCCATAAGGAATATATAAATTAAAAAATTCTTATAAAAGTTTAAGTGTCCAAAATTTTATATATTATTTTATTTGAACAGAGTAGATTATTGTGATTCCAAAAATATTTTATTTATAATTTTTTGGACTTTTATTTTATTTTCTAGAATTTTATTGAGGTCAGGGGCATTTTGGTCTTCTCTAATTTATCAAAATAGTTTATTAGAGAACTTGGGCTGGCCCCTTGGGCTTATCGGGCCAGGGTGGCCCAATAGGGCAGGGTCAAAATACCACCCCGAAGGGTTTTGGCCCACCCATTCTCTCCGCCTCTCTCCTCGACCTTATCCTCCTCCACCGACCATGGCCCGGCAATGCCGCCACCGTCGATTCCCGTCGCCGTCGGCCATTCTTGCTGTTGTCGTGGTGCGATTTGGGGTTGTCGTCGACGCTCGTTCGTTCTATCCAATTGGATTTGACTCTGGGGCTTCCCCGTGGTCAGGTCCACCCCGTTCCCGAACCCTAGGGTTAGGAAAAGGTGATGCCGCTACCGTCGCGGTCCCGCCTGCGGTGGTGTGCTGGGCTCGTGTGCTGTTGTGGCCGCCGCCATGGCTGGTGCAGTTCTGGCCACAGGTGCTCTGTGCCGCGGGTTCGTCGGCCAATCTGCTTCCTCTTAAATTTCTTCAGCGAGGACCTACGGTGAGTTTGGTTCCTTCCCCCTGGTGCTTTCTGTGCTTGCTGATTCAATGCTAGATGTTGGTTGTGTCCTCTCTTACTACTGTCTGATTCAGATTAAGATGATCATCCATTTAGGGTTCCTGCTATGTGCTTGTTCATGTACTGGATGAATTGATTCATGTTTGGATGGTCTGTGCACCTGCTAAATGTTTATTGGCCTGAAGCTTGTTGCTTTAAAAAAATAGATGATGTTCCTAATGGCTTACTAGATGATTTGATGCTTAGATTGCATCTGATTAAGATGATATTGTTGTTGGGAAACATGCTTGGTTAAGCTAATGATCTGATAGCTTTCCATTGTTTATTTGATTCATGGTCATGATTATGATAAGATACAGCTATTGTCTTAGTGTTGTTATCTTGGGAATTAACATGTGGTTTGAGATCAGTAAAGTGTATCATAGGAATATCCTAGTTATGATTCCTATTTTACAGGAAAATGATTAGTTAGTTGATTTTCTGAATCTATGATGATTTATTGTCTTTCCTGATTCATATTGATTGTTATTGTGACACCATCATGTATGGCACACAAGTTTGATTCTAAACCATGGATTTGGTTAGTTTATGCTTAAGACAATCTTGGCTTTGAAAGATAAATATAGATGCTCTTATTTGAATTCCCTAAGACCAATGATGTTGGTCTGAGGCTTAGGGATTCAAATCTTATCTAATTGGTTCATCTAGATAGTCCTGGTAGTGGTACCACCTATTCTTTATTGAATCAAAGCTTGGAAAAATGATAGTGAGCTTGATCATGTTATGGATCCTATGGATTTGTTCCTAAGGTGCTACCCTTCCTTTAGGGCTGTGCCTAGAAATAGATCATAGGTATATACATGATTGAATGGTAAAATATTGTTTGACAACCAGAGCAAGGATGTTGCCCTGAGCTCTGGTTGGATCTTGGTACTTTGTTGTTTGCCTTTAGAGTTTAAAAGAAACCCCTATGATGGATTCACCCCACTTGGGTGCTTTCTGAGGTTTGTTTTATAAAACAACACATGCTTTCTCTGAATAAGATGATTAGATTATGTGAAGGTTTTATGAAAATCACCATAGAATCTGGTGTTGGTGTAGTAGATTGATGATGATCTAGATATTGATCTTGATCTTGATCTGCTTTTGCTGGGCTCCTGAGCTTGCCCTTGAGCTTGACTGCTCCTCCTAGCTTTTGGGCTTGACCTTGCTGTTCACCAGATTCATCCCCCTCCTTATGTCACCATCCTGGTGATGTTTGGTTGATCTGGGTTGGTCTAGTTTGGCTGCTGTTCTTGCTGTCTACCCTGGTTGTTCTTGTGTGATGTGTCATGGAGAGATGCACTGATGTGCTCCTCCACGGCTGTGCTGTGGTTTTGTGATATTGGCTATGCTTGTGAGCTTGACAACACACCACATGCATGCTGGTGTGTGTCCAGCTTGTGTGTCTGCTATGCACATGTGGATAGGTTCAGAAATTTTGAACTTACTATTACCAGATTACATTTACCTGGCTGGTGAATTGGCCCCTTTTTAGCTATCATTTGACTTCTGGCTTTGAATTGATGAAAGATGAAACCTTTCGTATTGGTGAAACTTGCCCCTTTATAACATTTCTCAATGATGAATTTTTCAAGTGCATTTCACTAACATATCTAAGAGAAATATACTAACACTAATCTTATTTTGTTTCTATTTTGTCTTTGTTTTGCAGGTAAAGATGAAGATTTAGTGTAGATTTAGATATAGGATAGTTAGTAGAGATTCAAATGTATTTTTTTATTCTTTTGTAAATTTTCTTTTATTATACTTGTAATCTTTATTTTATTCAATTGTAATAAAGATTATATTATTATTAATAAAGAATATTCTTATTCTTTACTCTTTTGTATATTGTGAAGTTTGGAATGACTTGATGGTTTCATTCTTTGTAACTTGTTTATATGTTAATCATATGAAATAAATTTCATATTCAATATTGTTATTGGATAAGATTTAAGTTATAATACTTATTTCTTAATTAATTTAGGATTCAAATCTTATACCTAAATCATTTGAATTATAATTCAAATACTCAAGTTTAAAATTCAAATTCATTTTAAACACATATCTCCATAAGATCATCTCAAAGTTTATAACAATCATCCTTTAAGACTAAACCTAATCTCAAAGTATGAAAGAAACATTGATCACTTAGGTTATTTTATTTGGCGAAAATTTTACCCATATTTTCACAAATGAATGCATGCAACAATTCATATTCCTAAATCCACCCTTCGTTAGGTCCTAAATACTGGGATGTTACATCACCTGCATTTGAAAAGGGTCAGAAAACACTATTTTCAATAATAATGAGAACTATTGATTACTGGTCCAGGGTGATCAGTTAATCTATTAAATCTGACAGTTGGAAAACACTGTTCAGAACTATATCACCTAGGACTTAACCACCAATGTCGCCAGTGATTCTTGTGTCGTATATTACGCGTTGACCATGAGATTTGGAATGGGACGGAGAAGTCAGCTGTATCTTCTTCCTCTCGCATGAAGCCGGATGTGCAGGTCGTGGCTGTTATCCTCGTAGCGTGCATGTTAATTGGTAATTCGTAGAGGATATGCAGCATATGGGTGGGAACCCTCATCGTCCCACGATATTTCTGGCATCTAACGGTTTGTACAAACCATTGCCGTAATTCTTTATGTGGGCATGGTGTACACCAAGAAGGCATCTTGAGGTCGCGAAGGCGATGATTGGCTTAGATCATCTTGGGCCCCACATCATGGAATTGTGGATGGGAATAAAATTGCTGGTTGTGCAACAAAGAGTTGATCTCTCATGGGTAAAGTAATGCACCTCTGCAGTGTAAGAACTATAAATTGTTACTCCTGTTAGGAAGGAGCTACGAGCAGCGGAAAGGAACTCCATGAAAGTTCAGTAAACCCGTGAAGGCACGGACATAGCTTTTAGAATAAAAGCAACCTTTAAAGAAATGTTTATGAAAACTTGCATTGCCTCTACGAACTACGATGCGTGGCTGTAGATATAGTGCATCAAACACTCCTTTTCTAGTGAATTTGCTGAGTACACTTGTACTCAAAGTATCTTTAAACCTTGCTAGATTCAAGCCCTTAAGATGATGTCTTCATCAAGTTATCTTTGCAGACTTATCAAAACCAGCTAAAGCTCTTCAATAAAGACAAGGAAGTCAACATAAACTTCAACTCAAGTGAAGACGAAGTTACTGATTAGATAGAAATATTATCTCTAGCCAAAGAACCTATTTCTATAGTGCATTGCAATAGCAGCAATGCCAACCTCTTAGTCTGAATATTAGATTTAATAGTATAATCATTCTTGCGTTGTTTATTTTTGATTCTTCTCCGTAAGAAGTTTTTCTCTATCTTGAACATAGAGTGTTCTCTAGATCTTATGTAAAGAGTGAGTTGTAACCTTTAGCCATGTATTGGACCCACTGTGTTTCTGTTGTGCCATTCTGAGGGATGTAATACTAGTGAACGGTGTTTCATTGGTGTTATGTCAAAGACTATAGTATACTACATCATGCAGTGGTATGCTGGGTCACCGCAGATGGTGGCGGCGGCTACAGATGATTTCATGGATTTCTGATCGGATACCGAGAGTTTCTGTATCGGGGGCTTCTTATAGGCGAAGGGGCGAGTCCGGGAGGCGACCAGGGTTGCCAAACCCTAGCCAGGCGCGGGTCCACCTGACCTCGTGCCTGGGGTGGGTCTGTCCCCCCTGGCCAGCCCCTCCGGCTCTCATCTAGACTTCTTGTTCCCCACGGAAAGTTATTGACTTTGTCCTTCGTCCCGTCCAATTCCGAGAATATTTCTTTATTAACTTTTACAAACCAAAACAACAAAAACATGCATCGCACTGTTGCAACTTGTTAATAGGTTAGTACCATAAAAAATGTAAAAAACACCTCAAAAAGTGTGAACAAGTAAAAGCAAGAGTGGAAACAATGCATAAAAAATTATAGATACGTTTTCAACGTATCGCTCACAATGAGTAACTATATCACTCATTATGCATGCATCTAATATGTGTTAAGCTATAGGTCATGTCCCAAGTGTACTTCACTACCAGGAAAGTGAGGCGCCACCACCCACGGCGCCGCACTAGCGCATAACATGTTCGGTGTAACTTACAGGAAGGTGTGGTGCCATAGCTCATGGCGTTGCATGGTGCAACGCCAGCTGCTGTGGCACCACGAGACTGCAACGTCATCCACCATGGCGTTGGACTTTGGAAACAAAATAGACAGAAGCTTCTGTCTATTTTGTTTCCAAAGTGCGGCGCCATGGGAGATGACGTTCTTACTATTTTGTTTCCAAAGTGCAACGCCATGTCTCGTGGCTCCGCACGTTGCAACACCGTATCCCATGGCGCCGCACTTTAGAAACTACATAGACAGAAGTTTATGTCGATGCTTTTCCCAAAGTGTGGCGCTATGGGTTGTGGCTTTTAACGGTGCAACACCATCTGTTGTGGCGCCACACACACAGAAAACATGACCCCAGCCATGCTTATGCATGTTTCGTGGGCACATAATCGAACACAAGCACAAGCACAAAAGCCATAGTGGTTGACACATACAAAATAGCACAAGGTTCATGACATACTCGGATAGAAGCACCAATACATGGCGTTTTGCCCTTAAGGGGCTTTACATAACTCTAGGTTCACGACATGATCAAAGTTCAACATTCTCAAAGTCCACGAGCCTTTGGGGCTTCCGTCTACAAGTCTAGAACACGAGGTCATTTTCCCTTCTTCTTGCGCTCTTCATCTTCCTCCATGGAGCGCCTCGGTGTTTCACGCTTCCTTTGCCTCTCCGCATCACGACCCTCCTTAACAATGCGCTTCTTTTCCTCCTCTTTCTTGCGACGCTCGTCCTCACATTGCATGCGCTTCGCCGCCATCTCCTTGTTACACACAGCTTCATGGTACTTGTGTCTAACTACTACACCATCGATCGCCATAATACCCTTCGTAGCTTCATCTTGCTCGAGATCTATTCAAGTGTAGTACCTGCATAGTGGAGGGGGAGACTACTAGAAAATAGTGCATGTTAGTAATTTGATATGGAATGGAGGTTCTTAAACTAAATTGATTCGTGCATACCTGTGGAGTATCATACGGTTTGCGGGTACGCTCGGGAGAGCGAGAATAGTTGGGACACATGAAAAACTTCCTTCCGCAAGTATCGGAATTGTAGTATTGGGACTTCTTAACAATGCAATCATCTTCGCACTGACAAGTCGGAACCTCCTTTTTAATGGACCTCGGATGTACGATACGCCCTCCGTGGCCTTTCTGCTTAATCGACGCAAGGTGGCCTAGCATTGGCCCTCCTCTTCCTCTCCTCGTTTTCCTTCTCCTTTTGGCCTCTCCACATTCAAGGATAATATCAATAGGGGAAACTGATAAACTTTAATTTTTACCTATCCAGTCAAAACATTTTAAAAACTATTGGTGATAAAAAAGAAAAAGGCAACCCAAACAGAATTTCACATTTTTTTGTGGTGCGGAGGGAAGTACCATTTTGGACAGCTCATATTACTGACAGGGATTAATTTAGTTCTATAGATCTTTTAGCATGTTATCATAATAAATACACCATTTTAAGAGATAACCGTTTCAATGCATTGTTTATTAAAGGTGTATCTAAGAGAGCATGTATTTAATCATTTTAAACTCATGCTGGCATGTGATTAGATAATTAATATTTTTTGTCTAGGATACATCTCTTGCATGTATCTTAGGATCAAAGTAAAGAGTAATCAAAAGATGGTGATTAGAGGGGATGCTTGCAATTAGGAAAGGGGGCTTCGTCTAGAATATTGTGATCTTCAGATACATGACTTGTCGTGATACCGCTAGGATCGCGTAGATAGTTGTGTCCCATTGTCTATCGCGAGCATAAGGGCACGAGCACAAGATGATCAACCATCAACCAGCCAAACACTATACTACAAGTGAGTCCAGAACCAGGCCTCTTGCGCCCCGCCATCATTTTGGCATGTGTTTGGTTGCCTGGGCTAAAATTTGTGCTCCGTGGCTCAAGATTTTAGGGTCATGGTTAGGAACAGCGTGGTTTAGACCATGTTGTGCATCCTATTTGGTTGTCTTATGCAATTTAGTCAGACCCAACAGAAATACAAACACATATGTTTGGTTGCATACGACCTGATATTTACTATCACCTATATATGGTTAGTTTTGGGTCACACCACCATACTTATAAAAATTACATCTATAAGCGTCAAAGTAGAAAACTCATAACATGAGAGTTGTGTGAAACAGTGAAATTAAGTTACCGATCAAAGAAAAATCCAAAAGATTGGCTACATCCAATCAATTTGATGAAATTCATCTAAAATAAGTCCAAACTTAAACATAAAATTAAGAAGTTACAGATACTTGGAATTAATTGCCGGAATGAAATTACATCGTCGATCTACATCTTTTACATGTAGACCTCGTGATGAAACGGTTCACCGATAAACTCGATGATCAAGAGGCAAGTGAGATGTTGAGTTACCCACATTAGAACACACCGCACAACCACTTGAACAAAGTACACATGTTACATTATAAAATAGAGATTTAGATATATCCTCTACGACCATTGAAACAAAAAAAACTTACAACACTAAAGTAGTGTGAATGGCGAAGTGTGAACGACGAAGTGAGACTACTCCTAGAAGTAAATTCCAAACGGTCGACCGTGTGCGATCAGTATGACACAATTCATCAAAATGAACACGAACACGAAATTAATATAATACATTTAACAAAACTAGGAGCTGATTGTTACAGTGGAATTACATCGTCGATGTGGGACTCAAGGGCTCTCATTTCCCCCTTCTCGTTCTCTCACCTCCGAGCCCTCGAGAGTCTCTCCTCCACCCCGGGCTCTCCTACTCCTCTTCTCTGGTGAGTTCAATCGTCGAAAAAGATGGGGAAAAGAGGCCAGCCTCTTATAGGTAGTTATAGAGGTCGCAGTAGGTATAGGGTTTCTTGTAGTGTGTCCTATATGGCGTATGACATCATGTTGTGGGGTTTCTTTTTCCTAGTGCTTGTGTGCGACACACGGTGGCGACAAGAGGTGTGCTCCGGTAGATCTCCGAGGTGGAGATCGAGTCTTGGAGACAGAGTTTGCAGAATCCCTTTCAATAAGCGTGACAGGTGACTCGGATCTGGTCGATGTGGATGCGAGGTTGCCTTCTGCATGCCATCATGGAGTTGGACGAAGAGGGCGACGACAGTTTAGGCTTTTGGCTGGAGATGGGAAGTCGGTATTTGTGCCTGCATCCTTGGAGAAATTTTGGAGCATATTGATACGTCTAAAACGTATCTACTTTTCCGAACACTTTTGCTATTGTTTGTCTAGGTTTTGTGCAGAAAATCAACTATCACGAAAAATCCCGGAAAATATGCCAAAAATCCTATTTCACCAGAAGACTCATGGAGCCATAAGACGAGACTAAGGAGGACCACGAGGGGCCCACACCCCTAGCCGCGCGGGCCAGCCCAAGCCGCGCCTGGGTGGGGTGTGGCCATCTCGGGCACCCCCTCGGCCTCCCTCTTCGCCTATAAGAAGCCTTCTGACCTAAAAACTCTGGGAGGGTCGAAGTTTTTCCAGAAAGAGTTCCGCTGCGCCGCCACCACCAGAAACTGCGATTTGGAACCAGAAACTCCGTTCTGGCACCGTGCCGGGACGGGGAATTTGGAAGATATCATCGCCATCATCACCACCGACGCCTCTCCATCAACCATCCATGTTTCCCCCATCCACAAGTGAGTAATCCCCCGCTGTAGGCTATGGGGATGGCAGGGATTGATGAGTTCTATCATGTAATCGAATAAGATTGTTAGGGCATGGTGCCTAGTATCTCTATTAGTGCTATTTGACTTTGTTGCAACTTGTTGTGCTTATTGCTTGTCACTAGGGACCGAGTGCCATGATCTCAGATCTGAACATGTTATTGATTCATGCTGATAGTATTGTTTATGATCTTATCTGCAAGTTGTGTACACATATCATTGTCTGGATCCAAAGGCCACAAAGTGATAGCAATTGGGATAACCGAAGGGGATGGCTGTGATGCGAGGATAACGTGTGTTCACGGAGTGTTAATGCTTTGCTCCGGTGCTCTATTAAAAGGAGCCGCTAGTATATTATATATGGAACAGGCTGGTAGATTCCCTTGAGGACCTGCTGCAACAGGCTGGCTGGACAAAAGATGTTGTGTAAGTTCTCATTGCGAGCACGTATGATTATATATGGAACACGTGCCTATGATTGTTTCATACTTGGATGCTTTATCTTATTTATCTACAATTGCCCTAGATATTGAAGTTACATGAATAGTCTCATCCATCCATCCCTATGCCTACCGCACTCATATCCTACTGTTTGCTACTATTGTTGCTACTGCCTTTGCTTTACTGCTACTGTTACTTTGCTATTGCTACTACAAAACTGTTACTACTGATAAACTGATGTGAGCAAGACTATTTCCAGGTGTAGCTGAATTGACAACTTAGTTGTTGAGGCTTATAAGTATTATTCCCCTCCCCCTTGTGTCGAATCAATAAATTGGGTAATACTACCCTCGAAGACTGTTGCGATCCCCTATACTTGTGGGTCATCAAGACTATTTTCTCGTGCCGTTGCCAGGGAGCATAGCTTTATTTGTAAGTTTACTTGGATCTATTATTGTTTGCTGCTATCCTTTTCATCATGGGGAAGTCTCGTGATTGAAAGTTTCCTATTTTACCATCCACTACAAGAAGAGGTATAGTTCTAAACACCTCTATTGCTCTTGATTCACCGTCTGTTATAAGTAAGCTTGTTACACCACCACCACATACACATGCTACACGCACTGCTACTACTACTGAATCTGAAATTGCTTCTGATACTCATGATGTTACTTCTCATGCTTGATGCAAGTGGTTCATTAGGGCTTTTTCTAGATGCTACTATTGCTAGAACTATTTTGGGAAACACTAAAACTCCTAGTGAAGACACTATTACACGTGTTAGCTCACCTGAGTCTAGAGAGAGAGAGAGATGATATTAATGATGGTTACGTTGAAATGACTGATGAATTTATTGAAGAGTGTCAAAACACACACGGTGCTAGTGCTATTAGGAGTCTCCTTGAGAGACGTACCATTATACCTAAACTATCTCCTGACGCTAAGTTTGCTACTTCTCCCATAGAAATTAAAGATAAAGATTATGATTTCTCTCTTGATTTATCCTATATAAACATTGTTGAGAAAGAACCTTTTTGTGGGACTGAGAATGAAAGTGATGTATCTCATATGAATGAGTTTTCCACTATGAGTGTCTTATTCTCTGATGATGTTAAGATGCGCAAGTACTTTGTTACTAAAATCTTCCCTTTTCACTAAAAGGAGAAGCTAAAGCTTGGTTTAATAGATTATCTCCTGGATCCATTTATATCCATGATTGCTTGATTGCTACTTTCTTTCAGAAATATTTTCCTCCTAGTGCTAGACATGCTTCTTTGGAGAAACTTTTTGATTTTAAGCTGGGAGAAAAAGTGAAATTGCCTGAGTCATGGACAAGGTTCTGTGCCTTGATTCATGCACATCTTGGATGTCCATTACCTAAAAATGAGCTTCTTGATATTTATTATAATGGACAAACTGATGATTCTAGGACATAACCTAGATAGTTTTGCTGATTGTGTTTTTAGGAAAAGAACTCCTGCAGAAGCTGAAGAATTAATGGATAAAATAAGCAAGAATTATGATGATTGCACTTCAACTAAGCCAATTACACCTAAGCCTACTACACCTAAACCAATTGTGCCTGAACCAACTCCAACACCAACACCAACACCAACACCAACACCAAAGAAGAGGGGAGTTATCAAAATTAAATGATAAAGTGATGAAAGAAGCTAAGAAATGTCTTAAGGAGAAGGGTATTAGATCTGAATATGTGAAGAATCTACCTCCTATAGAAGAATTATGTAAGCCAATCTCCCACTCATCTACTATTGAGGTACACTCTCTCCAACACTTTGATGAAGGTGATATTCCCTATGGTAAACCTCCTGATCAATGCTAAGAGGAACTTGATATTTTTATTGTTAAATAAGGTAATTTTAATAAACAAGTTTAGAATCATTTATTGGAAAACTCTAGAGCTATTAATTAGTTGAAAGGTATTGTGGAAAGAACTGCTAATGATGTTAAAATGCTTGTTAAACACTTCCAAATGGTTCAAACCCAAATTGATCAACTTGCTAAGGTACAAAAAGATATGCTAGTTAATGCTTCAAGAGATAAACATGCTTATGGAATTAGAACTAGGAGTGGTGCAGCCACTCAAGATCCTTTATATCCTGAAGGACACCCTAAAAGAATTGAGCAGGATTCTCAACAAACTGAAAATAATGGTAGTCCTCATAAGATAAAGAAAAAGAAACATAAAACAATTGAGGAACCTCCTGAGCCTGCTGTAGATCCTAATAGTATATCCGTCTCTGCTGCTGAAACTGAAAGTGGTGATAAAAATGATGCTCCTAATAAGGAAGAAATTTAAGAAGAACCTGAGAAGCACACTAAGAACACTAGGTACACTAAAGAAGATTCTATTGCTAATAAACATAGTAGTGAAAGAGAACCTTGTGTGCAGAAACCAATGACTTTTCCTAATAAGAAACACAAGTCAAAGGAGGAAGAACACTATAACAAGTTTTGTGAGTGGATGAAACCTTTATTTTTGCAAATTCCTTTGACTTATACTATTAAGTTTCCTCCCTATTCAAAGTATATGAAGGATATTGTCTCTAATAGAAGGAATATTCCTAATGAGGAAATTTCTACTTTGCTTGCTAATTTATACTTTGCTTGTTAATTATTTGGAAATTTCTATTGTCTCTAATAGAAGGAATATTCCTAATGGTAAGGTTCCAAAGAAACCTGGTGATCGAGGTATTCCAACTATTCCTTGCTCTATTAAGAATACTTATGTTAGAACTGCTTTGTGTGATTTGGGAGTTGGAGTTAGTGTTATGCCTTTTTTCTCTCTACAAGAGACTCCGGCTAGAAAAGTTGATACCAACTGATATATCTTTGCAAAGGGTTGATAAGTCAACTACTATTCCTATTGGTATATGTGAGGATGTTCCTCTTCAAGTGGCTCATAATTTCTTGGTTTTAACTGATTTTGTTGTGCTTGAGATGCCTAAAGATGATAATATGTCTATTATACTTAGGAGACCTTTTATTAATACTGCAGGTGTGTAGAGGTCCCAACCTTTAATAAGGTAGAGATCCCTGTGTTTACAATGCTAGTCCCTAGATCAATAGCTAGCATCCACAGTTAAGATGTAATATCAAGAAACAAAGGTCATAATACAACTTTATAACCAGGAATAAAATAATTCATTACGTCTTACATAGCTCATTTGGCTATCTCATTACAATGCAACCGAAATAACTATGTAGCATGGAGTCCTTCATCTTCAAAGTGCCACAGGCAATCATGTTGGTTGTAGACTTGTAATCCTAATCAACACACTTCACTAACATCAAACAAACCTGCAACATAATAAGTTACAGCCACAAGGGTCAATACATTTGAATTGTATTGGCAAGTGATACTATGGTAGTATAGTGGTATCTATCATCTATATGCATTTGGCTAAGTGGAGCTTAGGCTTGCTTTGCTCAAAATAGATTTTTCTTATCATTTGAAAACACTAAGTTTTTGTTTGTCAAAATCACTCAAAGCATCTACCAATAGACATTGGTGATCCTTTACCCTTGTTCAACCACAAGTTTTTAACTTAGAAATTGGTATGAGGAGATTCTTGATAGCTTCCATGTCTTGATGCTCAAATTGTCCATTCTGGGGGACGGCTACTAAGTATAGATTTTACTCTCTCGAGAGGTGGTGCACTTTCCCCACAAGACTCGACATGCATTGAGACAAGATCTTTCAGAAGCCTTCCCTTAGACCAGAATGGACCCGCTCCAAACCTATCACCCCCTACCATCAACTGTCCATTTGGCTAAGTTATTGCAACCTATATGATCCAGGCAGAGCCCATAATGCCAAGTGGCTGCACCTGAAGCTTCTTAACATTTGACATCTCAAATCTCTTTGTTCCTGGGTGGCATTACACAAGTGAGTTACACTAGGGTAGGCCATAAATATGGGCCCTGTGTAACCACTCAACAAAAATCCATCCATGCAAGTCCCATTCCACCCAGGTGATTCATTTACACAGTTGTTTTATTAAACAAAACACAAGTCATTTGACTTAGCAATATTCCATAGCATGAATATAATCCACCCTTGTTTTCTACTAGCTAAGCTAAGCATGATAGTAGTAGGAATCTTAACTTAGGGAAAATTCTACTAAGGCATCATCTACTAGGATTTCCCATGGCATAGCATACTTAGTAAAATTCCATGCAAGTCCTACTTTGAAATATCACTAATGCATAGTGAAAATAATGGGAAAAGTATGAAGCACCACTTGCCTTTTTGGTATAGAATATAAGTTCACTCCTTGCTCTTGCAATAGTCACACTCTTCAAATTTCACTACAATTCAATCAAAGCACAAATTTAATCTACCATTCAAGCAATTCATCACATAGAATAAAAAAACAAAGCAATGCATGCAAGCATGCCAAAGATTGTTTTATTTGGAAAAGTGGTTTCTAATAGGTTATAAACATTTTCAAACACCTATTGGTCATTTATAAAAGTGGCAAAACCATTTGATATTAAGTTAGTGAAAATGGCCACTTTAAATCATTTTTGTTTTGCTAAAAGTGATTTAAATCAAAGGAATATTTTCTAGTGTTTGCCAAATATGTTTTTAAACACAAATGTTAGTCTTTTAAGGTTAAGTGTTTAATATTAAATCCATTTGCAAAAGGTTTTACCTATAAACCATTTTTAAATCAAAGCCATATTTTATTTTGTTGGAAATGCCTTTAAACAAGGTAATAATTTTATAGGGTTCACCAAATATATTTTTAAATCCTAAAATTGGTGTTTAGGGTCAGAGAGTTTAAATCAAATCATTTTCCAAAGGTTTTACTAAAAAACAATTTTAAATCATATTCAACATTTTTATTTAACTAGAAATGCTTTTATTCAAAGATTTATTCTTTAGCTTCACAAAATATACTTTTGAATCTAAAAATTGGTTTTTATGGTCAGTAGGTTCAAAACAATTCATTTACAAAAGATTTTACCCTAAAAACATTTTTAGAATGAATTTTATACACAAAATATGCCTATACATGTTTCTGCAAAAACAACCAATTTTTCAGAAGCAATTCATTAAACAAAGAGCATGGTTGGAAAGGATTCTTTTTACTGATTCCATTGATATAAAGTTTTCAAAATTTGGACATGTGGATCAAAAGTTATGAATTTTGCAAATTCTAACATCTAATAGAAAGGTTTCTGGTTTTTATAACACAGACTGGGCCACGTGGAGCAATCTATTGGGCGATACCGATTCGGCTAGATTGACTAACACAGGATGCAGGATTTAAAGTGCATCGCACGGTCTAGATCTATCATATCAGTTTGTTTTAAGTGAATCTATCGCGACGCTTAGATCTAGATCGGATGGCTCACAACACTCTGCCAAGATCTGGTGGCGCTGGCGCGACGGTGGCGGCTCTGCCGATGTTGATGCAGCGAACCGGTAAAGGGGAGGAGCGGAGGATTACCGTGCTCGCGGGATCGCCATGAAGCTCAAGGTGGTCGCCATTTGTCGAGGGGCGCACGGGGTCGTCCTGAATCGCTCGCCGAAGTTCGCAACGGCGTCGGGCACGCTCTGTCGTTGATGAAGGTGAGGCTTCGAGGCACGCTAAGGCAAGCGGAGTGTACCGTTAGGTTCGTACGAGAGTCGCAAACATGTGAGCATCAAAGAGAGGGAAAGGGGAGGTCTGGGATCACCAATAGTGCTCATCGGAGCGGAGGCAGACGACGGCGGCTCTCGGTTGTCGTCGTTGCCGAGGTTACAGGGCACGTGCGAGCGAGCTGAGGATACTGGAGGGTGCGTAAGATGGTGGGGATAAAGCTCGTGTGGTCGAGGGGGAAAAAGGGTAGCTGGGCTCGCCGGAATTGGTGAAGACGCTCGTCGGAGCAGAGGGAGGTTGTCATCACAATTCGGGCAGCCTAGGTGCTCCAGTAGAGTGATGTCTGGGGGGAAAGGAAGAGGAGGACGGGGCGATTATGAGGGCGTGATCACTGGGAGATTTATGCGCGGTATCAATGAGAATTAATGCGAGCATTCACTCGGCATAAACAACAGTGAGAGGGAAAGAACAGGTCACGGTGGGTGAAGACGAAGACTGACAGGTAGGGTTGCGTTGTCAGCGAGGAGAGAGTTACAAGGTGGGGTCCAGGCGTCGGCGTCTGCGCGGGTTTGATTTAGAGTGGAAAAACGCTTCGTGCGGGGGATGATGGTGGGCTGGCTAGTTCGGCCTGGGGCTTTGCTGGGCTGGCTCGTTCATTCATTTTTTTCCTGTTTCATTTTTTCTTTTTTCTGTTTCTTTTATTCTGTTTTGAATTTGTTCAAATGATTTCAAACACCATTTGGATTTAGATTTTTACCAAACCTTCAGTAATTTTCTATTCTGTTCAAACATGTATTTTAAAGACCATTTAGAATAATTATTTTATTCATTTATGGTTTATATTTTATTTAAAATGGGCACTTTCCTTTATTCAAATAAGATTTATATTTATATTTTTAAGCTCTTATTTGAATCTTATTTTTTTACCAAACCCTTTTCAGTAAGTTTTATTTATTCATTAGTGTAAATATTTCACTTTGAATTATTTAAAGTATTTCAATATGATTTATTAATCATTTAAATTGGGCAATTGTCTTTATTCAAAATAAAATCAAATATGGTTTTAATCCCATATAAATTTTATTTCAAATAATTCTTTTTAAGTTAATTAGATAAAATTTTAATCCACTTTGGTAAATTCCAATTTATTATTCTCTCATGATTTAATTAATCATTTCCATTAGGGATTTTGTTTCCATTTTTAAATAGAATTTAATTTGGTTAATGCCATATAATTTTATTTGGATATTATTTATCCCTTTATTTTATTTGATTTATCTTTATTTCATTTGTTTATGGATTTGTCCAAGGTTTAATTTGGCTTTTAAATATTCCTTATTTATTTATTCCTTTCCTTATCTTATAAAATCCATATCTTTTTATTTATAAAACCAAAATTGATGATTCCAAGTTGTATAAATTTTTATTTAATATTTGTTTATATTTTTAAATCCTTTTAGGATTAATTGCTCACAATTTGGTATGGATTTTAGTTAGGAGCTTTATTATCTTTGGAAATTAATTCCTTTTATCTTAATAAATTCATAAGTTTTTTATCCATGGCTCCAAATTAAGTGAAACCAATTTCTATAGTTTTATCATATTTTTATTTATCATCCTTGATCATTTATAAATGTTTGTTGACAAATTTTTATATGGATCAAATCCATAGTCTTAGAGAGATCTTGGAAATGATTTTCTTCCATTAGGGTTTTAGAGGTTTGGTTTATTTTCCCAAGTTTAAATTTAAAGATACATATTTTGATGAATGCATTTCACTTGATTGAAATTTTTGTTGGATTCCATTTAATTCAAATTTGTTCAAGTTGGATTTTGATGTTTCCATTTAGAAACAAAAAGTTTCTTTTCACCCTAAATTTCAACAATTATTTATTTTGTTTATATATTTTCCACATTTCAAAATTTGCAAAATTTTGGGATGTGACATGCTATCATCAATTGTAATCAAGGAAAAGTAACTTTTAATATTAATGACAAAGAGCATACTGTTTATTTCCCCAAGAAGATTGATAAGAGCTATTGCCTGAATTCCATTGAAAATATTGAGAGCATCAAAGTTGGAGAAATATATTGTCCCATTCCACAAGAAGTTTTGAAACTATTATGATTGGGACCATTGTTATCAAGTTTTAGGTAACATAATCATTTTGTGAAATGCAAACTTTTGTTTCATATAATAATGAACAAAACAATGCTTTCACAATGGTTATACTTTCTCACTTTTATTTTTCTCCTTTCCAGTCCTTGCTCTTCGTCTTGCCAGCCTTATCTTTGCTAGTTGTTTGCTTGTTAGAGTGTCTTAGAACTTCTGTTCTTTTGGTTTGCTTTTTTCTTCATCTAAAAAATCTTTTTCTGCGAGAAAATCAATTTTCATAACCTGAAAATTAGCCAAAAATAAAGTTTCCCGAAAAATTCAAAAAAAATCATATTATTTTTTTCCTTGAAAAAGGGGCATAAGGGCACCTGGATTGGCCCCGGGGGACCTACCAGGCCAGCACACCCCCTGGTGGCGCTGACCCTAGGCGCGCCTAGCAGGTGGAGCCTACCGTGGCCCTCCAAGATGCCTCCCAGCCACTTCTTTCTCTCTCCGAAAACACAAAAATTTCTCAAGCTCGAGTTCTGCTTGTTCTTGCTCCCGATTTTCGATCCTTGCTCATCCCATCTTTGCTAATTTTGAGGGATTGCTCTCCGGTTTGTGCCTCCTCCGCTTGTCCAATTAGATTTTTGATTGGTAGATTGTATTTTCCTACTGTAGGTGACTGGTTGTGTGAGATTGCATGCTTGTTCTATGCTTAGAGATTTTATTTTGATGCATGTTTAGCCCTCTAGCAAGTTCCTATAGTAGATCCTCATCATTTATCAATTTGGAAATCACTTGGTTTGATGTTAGTCTAAAATTTCAGAAAAGGGGTCATGGGCGACCACACCTTTGGAGAAGTGTTTGAGAGTGATGCACCTAGGAGGACAAGGCCTTGAGATCATCCTCTGATCTAGGCCATCATACAACGAGGATCTTATTACGCTTTGGCAGCGATGGAGATGAGTGGGATCGCACCCTTCTACCTTCCTTGTTTTACCTTTTGCAAGCTGAGGATTCTCAATGATTTTCCTAACTCTTGTTGGAGGGTTGGACTAACGATTATATGCGGGATGAGAGTGAGCAATATGCTATGCTCACCAAAACTTTTATGGAGAGTTTTTATTTCACTAACAGCCCTTTCAGGACAGATGTGTCATTCAAAATCTATGATTGTCCTATCACCATGACATTGAAGAAATTTTGTGACATTTTGGGTATTGGCATGGCTGGGACGGTGAAGAAGATTCAAACTCGACCCGCTAATTTGTTGGAGCTCTACTGTGGGGTAACTAATGATGACGCATAGCCCAACGCGGAAAGATAAGAAATATTCAACTCCCAGCTATCAGATATTTTGTTTATTATCTTGCCACTAGTATTCTTGGCAGGGAGAACACTAGCAATATTTACAACTATTATTTGGCCTTTCTAGCTGCTGCACTCAACAATGAAACCAGGTATAATCTTGGTTCTCTCATTGCTCGTCGCCTAGCTGCCAGAGGACCCATTTATGGGGGTATTATTGTTGCACGTGTAGTTGCTGCCTTAGAACTTTCTGTTGATCCAAATGATACAATTTTGGCTCCTCGGAGGCTTGATCTTCTTTGCCATGAAAGCGCATCACTTTATTCTGCTATCTCTACCCTTGAGAGTTTGGTTTACGGGATGATGTTCTTGAATGGGAAGAGGAAATTCCTTTGCCACAAACCACTTTGTTTAGTATTTGTAGGGACCTTGGTCATGCTCCAAGGAGGAGATGGATGAACAGCTGCGCATTCGTGGTTTCCACGGACACTACCAGGGGGACGCGCCCTCCTATGACCCCTCTGTGCATTACACAGGGGCTTCCTCGAGCACGTACCAGGACGAAGGGGCCTCTTCGTCACATTACGGAGGCACTCCTTCTTGGCCAGGTTGGGATTGAGATCCACTTAATCCAAAAGCCTAAGCTTGGGGGGAGGTATACCGACATCACACTCATCTATATATCATGTTCAGTCGGTACTTTGTATATCCATGTTTTGCTTTCTTTTTTGTTTGTGTTTCTGCTTTCCCAAAACACAAAAGGACCAAAAATGTTTTCGTTGTTTCTCTTGGTTTGTTTCTTTGCTTTTTAGCTTGGTTTTGCCTTAAGAAAAACCCAAAAATAGTTTGCTTTGTGTGCTTGCTTAAAATTGAAAACACCAAAAATATTTGCTGCTCTTCTTTGGTTTTGCGAAGTTCGTTGCAGGGTTCAGCAGACCTCAGTGGATTTTTGTTTCATGTTATTATTCAAGCCACATAATTGAAGAGCAATAATGATGATTAACGACAACTCGAGGTGTGGTAATGAACTCTATTTGTCTTCATTTTTATACATATACTCATCATTGTGGACATGCTTAGTTTGTTCATGTAAGGCGTATGTATTTATTGGATGCTTAGTAGTTCTTGCTCTCTTATGATTAGCTCCGGCCTGCTAATAGTTTGTAGCATGTCATATGAATGTTTGTTTCAATTGTTTTATTCATAACTTGGTATGACATTGTGGTATCCTCCTCTGAATGTTTCATTTGAATCGACTTGGCACATGCTCACACATGCATATGACTGAAACAATAGTCAGTTAAGCCTTGATTATTTATTTTGCCTCAGAGTTCTTGTATCACTTTTATGCCATAATTAATTTTGTTTTGTTGCAAGCATGATTATGACAGTTATTGCTCTCTCGTTTGTCGCTCCCTTTCTATTGTTAGCCTTCACTTGCACTGAGTATGATCTTTACTCGTGCTTCCAACTCCCCAAAACCAATATTGTCAAAAGTGCCCACCATACCTACCTATTAGCATCATTTTATATTCCGTGCATATTCATTATGCCTTGTTTTTTTCCAAATAAAATGTTTACTTGTTATGAGAAAATTAGTTAGTAAAGCTCTCACGAACTTGATGGCACACTTTATTCCTTGCACTTAATAAACCTGAACCATTGTGACTGTCTATGAAAGTTATATGCTTGCAAATTATAGGTCGAGTTAGCGAACTGTTGTCACGGGAACGCTTTCAACACCTGTAATTATTTACCGATTGATATCATGCTCTTTTGTTTACGGATGTCATCGTGTGAAATAAAAGGGAGCTTGTAAGTCCATGGAGTTATATATGTGTGTTCTGAAATGCAGGCGCTAGCCTAAGCCATGCCTAATCATGGTGGAAACTTGCAGCATAACCATAGTAAGCAATCTATGAAGCTTTCTTCTTATAAAAAAAGAGAGACACACAGAAAAGAGGAAAGAGAGAAAAAACACCATTTTCCCATGGTAAATAAGAAGATTGCTGAGATGCTCACTGTCTGCTTTCCTTGTCATTTTGATATGGGATAGCTCCTGTATCATGTGCAAGGGATACCCCGTTGGAGGTTCTCTATGATGCACATGTATTTACTATGACAATAACTTACCGATAACTAAAGTTGAGTAGCATGAGAGCGGCCCTCGTACTCAAGGGACATGAGATTTTCAGTTTATGGTCTATCAAGCATATAACTCATATTAGACCTCACTTTCACCTTAACCATCTAAATATGCCTATTATAGGGGCAATGAGAGATCAAAGATAATGTGTATCATACTTTCAGCATTTGGAAGCCTTTCAAACTTTTCAAAACCTTTTCACTTCCTTGTTGAGTCACCAATTATTCTATGAGCACCTTCTTGAGAGCATAGTTGTCATTCTTAGTGTGATGTGCTTGTCTCAAAACTTGGTTAATTATGTCATAACTTTGATTCTTGTATCTCTGATATCTTTACTTCTAGTCTTCACTTGAACTTCAGAGGTGCCTTGGCATTCATGTTGTGCTCCACCATCAAAGTCAAGCGAGATACCACTCTATCATACCTTATTATGAGCATTGCAATGTTGCTTATGTTTATGTTTCATGATACTTATTATTATTGTGTTGGAATCTCTTCATAGCTTGCAATGACTATTAAGTAGACTTAGTTGCATACTCCTTATTATGAATTGTCTAAGTATCTACTCATGTGCTGAGAATATATATTACATGAAGCAAATGTGTTCGTGAAAGTTCTTTTATCGCACTCAGTTTTCAACTGAATTGCTTGAGGACAAGCAATAAGCTAAGCTTGGGGGAGTTGATACGTCCAAAACGTATCTACTTTCCCGAACACTTTTGTTATTGTTTCTCCTCTAAACTTGTGTGATTTGGATACAACTAACACGAACTGACGCTGTTTTCGGCAGAATTGCTTTGGTGTCTAGTTTTTGTGCAGAAACTCAACTATCAGGAAAAATTCCAGAAAATATGCCAAAAATCCTATTTCACTAGAAGACTCACGGAGCCAGAAGACAAGATGGAGGAGGGCCACGAGGGGCCCACACCCCTAGCCTCGTGGGCCAGCCCAGGCCGTGCCTGGGAGGGGTGTGGCCACCTCGGGCACCCCCTCGGCCTCCCTCTTCGCCTATAAGAAGTCTTTTGACCTAAAAACTCTAGAAATTCGCGTTTTTCGAGAAGAGTTCATTGCGCCACCACCAGAAACTGCGATTTGGAACCAGAAACTCCGTTTTGGCACCCTGCCGGGATGGGGAATTTGGAGGAGATCATCGCCATCATCATCACCGACGCCTCTCCATCAACCATCCATGTTTCCCCCATCCATGAGTAAGTAATCCCCCACTGTAGGCTATGGAGGTGGTAGGGATTGGATGAGTTCTATCATGTAATCAAATAAAATTGTTAGGGCATGGTGCCTAGTATCTCTATTAGTGCTATTTGACTTTGTTTCAACTTGTTGTGCTTAATGCTTGTCACTTTGGACCGAGTGCCATGATCTCAGATCTGAACATGTTATTGATTCATGATGATAGTATTGTTTATGATCTTATCTGCAAGTTGTGTACACATATCATTGTCCGGATCCAAAGGCCCCAAAGTGACAATAATTGGGATAACCGAAGGGGATGGCTGTGATGTGAGGATTACGTGTGTTCACGAAGTGTTAATGTTTGCTCCGGTGCTACTTGTGGACACATCCTCAGCAGCACTTCCACGATGGCGAGGTGATGTCCGACTGCTGACTCTAATGGTGGTGAGGCGGCCGCTCCGAGCATCGGTGCTTGCTATGTGGCACCACCTCATCTTCACCCCCCCCCGACCGGAGAGCCAAAGGGAAGGGTCTTGTGCAGTTCTACTGTGGCAATCAATGCCTACCTGCCACCAAGTGGTGTCATCCCTAGCGATGGTGCAGGTGGCCATGGCGTGGAGCTCGTCAACACTTTGCTCGAGAAGGACCCGATGGTGTTTCTCAGTTTAGTTCTAGGGTTCTTTTACAAAAGTAGAGGGCTCTATTGTAATTGCCTTTTTTTTGGAGGTCCTCAGTGTATTATGTCAACCCACCGCTCCTTAGTAATGTAGCTTTGGGACCCTTCGGGGTCCCTCCCGTGTTAAAAAAATTGACGATGTGTTTTTTTTATGTGAAAATTATTTTCAATCGAAACATGGTTATATTAATTAGAAGGGGTTAGGCAAAATAATTTAAAAATATGAGTGCAAGCAACCTTAAGTGCGAGGTTGAATCATGAAAACAACTAAATTGACAGTTCCAACGGGCGTGGCCGAACCACCAAAGGTGCTTTGAGCTGCACCTGAAAAAAAAACGAACATCATTGGCGGATCTACATGTAGGTTGAGGTATGTATAGGACACAGTAATAAATATTTTCTTTGTATTCTCTCGAGAAAAAATACTTTGTTTGTAAAACAATATTTTTCATGACCGGACCATGACCAAAAATGCTGGTGACTCGACCTAAACGGATTAAAACAAACCGTTTGGGTGCCCTGAGACCAGTGAAGTCGTCTGGCAGTTCGAACCTGGCACCACATTCACCTGAGACCAGAGCACAAATTTTTCGCCTATCTTTGGTGCACATGGCAGCTGTACGACTTGGGTTGGTTCTTTACCTTTAGAAAGTGGCTGTCACCTAGATTGTCTTCTCAATGGCGTAAACTAAGGAATATACTAGCCTATGTAAGCTTAAATGATAAAAAGGATAAGCCTAAATAGAAATACACTAAATCTGGTATTTTCTTAGTCAAAACTCTGTATAATAAGCTTGCTAATGTGAGCTCTGATAGATTCTTTAGACACTTTAAAAAGTTAAGCTACCTCTTAAAATCAAAATCTGGCTCTGACTTATTTGGCATAATGCAATTGCTACCAAAGATAACATGAAGATGCCTCTGCCATTGGTGCCAAAACTAGACCTTATTGCTTTACTCGGCACTTTTGGTGGATTGTGAAGTTCCTTTCCTTTGGATATAATGTCCACATTGTTTGTGTTGCTTCTCTTTGTTGAACTCTGTGAAAAACTAGGAATTATTCATGTTTTGAAGAAAAGCTAATTTTTTTCTCCTCTAGGATTAATATGTTATATGTGTGCTTTTCTTCGGTTCTGGACAGGTCTTCAAAACAAACGTGATAGGGGATTCCTGACTGAAGGAGCCGATTGTCTATAGACAGATGGCCACTCAGGTGCATGAGATGGTGTGTGAGCTTCGACACACGCGATCAGGAATGGAGAAGTGAATGAGGATGTCGACATAACTAGGGATTGACTGGTTTCTGAGAAAAAAATGGATGTATGTTACAATTATCGTTTCCTTTTGTGAACAAAGTTTGTTGTTGGTTTTGTGAGATGGTTGGATAAGTAGTAGGTTGCGCATGGGGTGATGCGTTATACTGTCGAACCTGAGAAGACCTTTTAGTTGTGTTATCTCTTTTTCTTTCATTTGTGTTTGGTTTTTGTAAAAGACATATGTTCTGTTGTTGTTGTTATGGTAATGGAACCCGGCTCGCAGGAGACGTATGGAAAAAAAAACGTGGCAGCTGTACGTGTCTGCTAGACGGCAACACAAACTGCACGGCCAAGAGAAATCCGTTGTCAAAGGGATCGATGCACTAATAAATTGACGTGTGCGCGGGTGCGATGTGCCGTAGTGGCGGTCGTAGAGTCCCGTAGATCCGTTGTTGAAGTTCAAGCCATTTTCCACAGTTTTGGCTAGCCAGTGATGATGAGATTAGACAACCCAAGTGGACGTGAGTAGTGACATCCAGTACTATCTTTTTCTCTGTTGTCGCCGACTGCCTACGGAAAATTGAGGTCGATTTCAACATTATTCTGCGATGATGATGACTCGCACGAACCGTGTCGGTCTTACCCTCGGCTATGATAAAATTTACAAATGACGCCATTTCCTTCCTAGTGACAAAGACATTTTAGAGACTTTAGAATTGCATAACATCACAAACAGAACAAGATTATTCAAAATAGGGAGCCTGGTAGATGAGCCATCGAACTATATATGCATGCTTAAGTTTCATTCATCAACGTAAGGGTATAAATTCTATTACAAAGGAAGCCAGGTATGAATTAAGATGCGAGAAGAGAACATATATGTTTGTTCTACAGTACATCAAAGACACATAAAGTTGCGGGATCTTTGCACAAAATCTCCAAGGGGATGTGAGGCCGGACATAACCGGCGGGAGTAGTACAAAGAAAGGTCGACATTTGAACAAAGCATAGCAACCTCACCAAGGTCATCCCTCACCAGTGCACAAAGAAGCTGTAGAGGCGCCATGACGTGCGGAAGGGGGAGCAGACCAGGTGCGGCTGCCGTGGCTGGACTGCAGCTCCACCTGCTCGTGCTGGTGCTTTTCCTCTTCCTCTTCTCAGTGATGCCCCACCGGGCGTTCTCGCAGGAACTGGCCCTGCCGGGGAAGTCGCATCAGGAGTGGAAGCCGAACATAACTTGCACCAGCGTTCCGTATCCATTTGGCGCCGCCAGAGGCAGCTCCCTACCCGGCTTCGAGGTAACATGCGGCCACAACAATGAATCCATTCTGCAGATTGGCGAGCGTAACTACAAAATTGACCATGTGTCGCTGGAGGAAGGCTTTGTCGTCATCTTCGCCCCACCAATCCGCCAAGTGTGCTATGACCGCCACGGCAAGCCAGGACATGCCACCGGAATCGGCAGTATCAGCTTGGAAATGACACCCTTCTCCTTCTCCAAGCGCAATAAGCTGGTGGCCACCGGATGCAACTACCAGCTAGCTGCTAACTTCACCGACCTTTCGTCGCAACATAACACTACCAGCTGCTCCCCCTTGTGCGATGGAAGCACTAACGCCGTCGACTGCCCTGACAGTGTAGCCTGCTGTGAGACCCACATACCGATGGACGCCGCTCAAAAGTTCACCTTGAAGTTTGAAAAGACATCAGGTCAAATCACTGGCGAGAAGGGCACTTGCAGCACTGCTTTCTTCCTTGACCAAGACGACCCAGACTTCAGGGGCGGCACAGCAGGTGGGCAGAGGCCGCTGAAAGACCTGTTGTTGCCAGCTGGTGACCGCAGGATGGTCTTGGATTGGGCAATTGGGAGCGGCACATGCGACCAGCCCTCGACCTACAGTTTGGCGCCTCTGTCCTGCAGCGGTATGAGTGCATGCATCGACGCGCCGCGTGGAGCAGGCTATCTCTGCAAGTGCAATGCAGGGTATGGTGGGAATCCGTACACTGCCAACGGATGTGCAGGTAAATATTTCTTCATCCGCCAAAGAGATATCTACCATGACCTACAATATTCAATAGAAACCTATAATTTCATATGAAAAGAAACTATAGTTAGTAAGCACAAATTGTCTAAAAGAAATAGTCGGTTTTCACCAAGGTAGATTAACAAATAACTTTTTTAAGAAAAACTAGGCAATCACCTGGTTCCATTTTTATCTTTGTCAGCACAAGCTGATGAAGAGACTTAAATCTAGGCAAGAAAGCTGAAGTGCAGAAGTGTTTTCTTAGAGACTGAAATCTAGGCAAGGAAGCTGAACTGCAGAAGTGTTTTCTTAGTACATAGATAAAGTCACTGTTGTTATCAGGCGATATCATGCATCGATCCATCACTATCAAAAGAATGTCCTTGCACAAGATCTTCAATTTACTACTGCTCCAGGAATCTCCATCCATATATCTGTAATCCTGAAAAGAAATACTTAGAATTTCTTAGTTCCTAAGTACACCAAACAGCGGCTGAATAGCATATACTGAAGATTTTTCTTATCAATTATTATCCACCATCATGCCATTGACTCTAAAACATTAACACTAGCATACCTTTGAATACTAAGAAAGCTAAACCTTGACAGTATTTTTGTTACCGGAGCAAAATAACAATTGACAATACTAAAATGAATACTTGAGACGGCTTGTGGATGCATGTGGAACCCTGACATGCCATGAAACTTGCTTGTTGATAGGGTGGAAAAGCCTTCTGCAATCTTCTGTTGCTAGCATACCTTCTTATTTGCTTTCTTCCATGAAGTTCCCTAAAGGGGGCGTGCAGGGTATATGAACTTTTAGATGTCCAATTTTCTTTGGAATGAGGTGAAGTAAAAGAAAATAAATTTGCTAATTTTGGCCTGGTTTGTTGAGAGAATGAATTTGGTGAATAGCTCACTAGTTAATTTCAATTGTCACTTCTACAGAACAATGGAGAAAATTGTACTTGCTTGTATGAATAGAAATATGCCTCTCTGATTTCTGAAATGAAGTGTTGCAATGCTGGTTTAGATATCAACGAATGCCAGAACAACAAAAATGATTGCAGCTATCCGGAACTCTGCAGCAACACCGACGGAGGTTTTACTTGCTCATGTCCCCATAACTTCATCGGTGATGGCCACAAGAAAAGTACAGGCTGCAATTGTCCACCAGGCATGAGTAGCGATGGCTGGAGGTGTCAAAACGAAAACCACTCCCGTTTAGATACTGCTTTGGGTAACTTACTCCACACACCTGGCATAGCAAATTTGATTATTATGTTTTGCTTTTACTTATTCTCTTCAGGAGAGCAGTTCTGGAATGCTGGTGTACTGATGCAGTTTAGAGCATTTATATGTATGCTAATTCGTACCTGGACCAAGAAAAATAGTCAACAACCTGGGGAGAAAATTTACACAAGCAGATGTGCGAACACTATATGCATCTGCATAATTTCATGTATTTTTTTGCAATTTAAAGCTCTAAAAATAAAAGTTTGGTGTACGCAACATTTTTCTTTTAGCCCCTTGCCCTTCTCATTTTAGTGCAAACCACAAAATAACACTTCTTTTTAACCAAATTCATATGTGCATAAAGTATTCACACATCTACATGCATTTTCTAGTAAGTGTGGTAGGGTAGGGTAGGGTAACCTGAGCTCCAAAAATCTATGTCCCTATATATTGATCTTAAGATGGCTTATACGGATGACCAGTGAACACCAAGCATGAAAAATTACACAAGCATAGAAGGCTACCTGGATTAAACGCATCTTCGTTAATGTTAAAGATGTCAGTATTGCATCTGCATGAGACATATTCAGAAGTAACTTAACACATGTTGGAATCGCTTACAGTGTTACTACTTCCACATGTGTTGCATGAAGAATGAAGACTTACACCAGATGTACATGTTTTCATCCAATATTTGCAGGTGTTGGCCTTGCACTTCTGGTTACCATCACTACCACATCCCTGTGCTACTACTGGGCCATGAAGAGAAGAAAGGTGAGAAGAGACAGAGCTGAGTTATTCCGTAAGAATGGAGGCTTGCTGTTGCAGCAGAGATTTTCGGCAATCACATCTCAAGATAAGGAATCGTCAGCAAAGATATTCAGTGCGGAAGAGCTCAAGACTGCTACTAACAGTTATAGTGAGACTCGAATCCTTGGCCGAGGTGCACATGGGACAGTGTATAAGGGTGTTCTTCAAGATGAGGTTGCGGTTGCTGTAAAGAAGTCTAGGGTGTTCGATGAAAGCCAGGTGGAGCAGTTTGTCAATGAGATTACAATCTTGTCCCAAACCAATCACCCAAATGTTGTCAAGCTTTTGGGATGCTGTCTAGAGACACAAGTTCCATTGTTGGTGTATGAGTTCATACCCAATGGAACACTTTTCCAGCACATTCACAACAGAAGTGCACCTGGTTCCTTAACATGGGAAGATACCTTAAGGATAGCTGCAGAAACAGCAGACGCACTTGCCTATCTGCACTCTACATCTTCTATACCAATCATTCACAGAGACATCAAGTCAAGCAACATACTGTTGGACGAGAACTTTGTTGCTAAAATATCGGACTTTGGGGCATCAAGATCAGTTCCATTTGATCAAACTCATGTAACCACCCTTATTCAAGGGACTATAGGATACCTCGATCCTGAATATTTCCAAAGCGGCCTGCTCACAGAGAAGAGTGATGTCTACAGTTTTGGAGTAGTTCTTGCAGAGCTATTGACAAGGCAGAAGCCTATTTCTGTAGGCAGGCCAGAGGAATCATGCAACTTAGCCATGCATATGGTGATTCTATTTAATGAAGAGCGCCTACTTACGGAGATAGAGCCACACATTTTGGCAGAAGCAGGTGAAGAGCAAATTTATGCAGTTGCGCAGCTCTCTGTGAGATGCTTACATATGATTGGACAAGAGCGACCTATTATGAAGGAGGTGGCATCAGTTTTAGATCAGCTAAGAAGGTCATTCGCCAAGAAGCAAACTATGAGAAGAAAAGATAAAAATGTACAAGAAAATAGTGAACAAGGGCACCTTCTACGTGAGGCAAGCTCAACTTCCAGCCTGCACTGCTCAGAAGGAAGTACACAATTGAGCATGGAGGCTGAAATGAGAGCTGCTTCTCACATGCCAAGATGATGCTTCTCATAATATTTCATGTAATCGCAGAGACAATGCGCAATGTAGTTATGGAGAAATGATGTAAAATAGCTCAGAGTAATCACTGTTTTACTTATTTAGTTCAACAATCACCACTGAAGAAATCCTTGATACCTCAACTATGGGGTCAGATCCATTTCTACTTCTGAGATCTACACATTTGAATGGTATCGCGATTATTTCTTCATTTTTATCTAAATGAAGCATAAAAAAACCCTCTCTTTCCTGGCGACCTCGACATGTATGCAAAACCAGGGGAAGGCGGAGTGCCCGTGAAAACCTAGTCACACGCACCTAATTAGCCCCCCATCAGGAATAGGTTGTCATCGTGCAGCTTGTCCATGGTTCCAAAGAAAGTATCCTGATTTGAACATAATGCATTGGCTTGCATAATTCCAAGTCTTATTAGCACTCAATGCCTAGCTTAAGGATGGACATTATACACACAACCGGTTACTCTACTACGATCATGACCGAAACGGACATGAAGCACCAGGATTGCGTCTATTGACATAGATATATCACGGAGTAATTTGATTTGGGTCGGGCTTCAACCAAATACGACCACTTAACTAGGTTAGCGCCCAGTGTCCCCGCCGCCATTCAGCAACGAACAGAACGGTACGGGAGGGCCCGCGGGGCATTGCGGCTGGTGGAGGTAGGATGCCGGGAGGGCGCCGCGGCTAGCTGGGGCAGCCGTGCCACTGCAACAGGGGAGGGGGATGGGGGGAAGAAGAATCCTTTTTTTTTCAGAAAGGCGAAGAGGAGGAGATGAACCGTGTTGTCACGGCTAGCAGATCATTATTTGCTCGCTGAGTTTGAGTTGAGGCCCATCACTCGGATGAGGTCCGTTACCCCTGAAAATTGGGAAGCCCAAGGAAGGAAAATATTTTTCATTTTTGTTTCGAGCGACCTGAAAATTGCGGCAGAGCCCCTACGCGAGCCGAGACTGCAGAAAGCGACCCGAAAAAAGACGTTCCTGGTTGACGAGAGAGAAAAACAGGAAATAAGGCAAATCTGGGCACCCACTACCTCCGGGCCCTCCACGATCACATCCCGCAAGTAGCTCTGTCGTTCTGGCCGGGGCATAAAAGCATCTCCACTCGTTTATCCAAGATGCCGATCCGCACGCCGAATTTCGATCTGGACGTCGAAAACTGGTCTAGTGTTGCGTACCCAAGCATCTGTTTTTGATCGGATTTGAGCCATTTTTGGTCCGGACTATCCAGCCGACCTGGGTTTCAGTGCATACAGGGCCGGACTCGGTAATCGGCGAAAAAAAATCAAAACGGCGCTTGGACCCGCCGAGTTAGTGATGGAAGCCGAGTCGTCCTCATCCTCGAAACCACGCGTCCACGCGTCGCCGATTTACGATGCCATCATCGTCGTCTCGGCTCCCGCAACGGACCGGCGGTCACTGATTCGCCCTGCCGTTTTCACTTTTCGTACCGCGCTACACCCTCGCCATTCTTCCGGCCTATATAAGGCGTACATCTCGCGTCTCTCTTCACCTCTCGCACCACAACTCCGGCGAACTTGAAGCGCTTTCTTCAACTCCGCCGAAGCCATGGCCGCCGGCGCATGTCGCCGTGGGAAGCCCGTTGCTTCCAGGCGGCCTTATCTGACCCGAACACGCGTCTTCCTAGGTTGGAAACTTCGGTAGGCGGGATCCCGTTTACGGTGCCGGGCGTAACCTCGCGGAGAGATCGAGCGGCTATCGCCGCCATGGAAGACCACTCGTCGGAGATCCAGCCGCTATTGCCGTCATGCAAGACCTGGCACTCACCGAGGATCAGGACAACCTGGTCTTCTGGAGGCAGTTTTTCGCCGGCAAGCGCCTCGAGGAACTCGCCCGACACGACGGACCGCCGGGCTCGCTGCCGCCGCTGGTGGAGTGTTCCTGGGCGGACTCTCGCCGGAGTCATGTCGCACATCGAGGCCGACAACAATCCCCGCATCGGCCTGTAGTTGCGGCGTCCTGCGTCGACCACGGCGGCGTCACCACGGCGGCGTCGTTTCCTAGTTATAAAACCGATGTACTATGTACCCTCGACTGCTTTAATGAATTCCGCCTATATTCGCCCATATTTCGCCGAGTTTGGATGGATTTAGCCGAACTTGGAAACGCGGCCTGGATACGCGACTGGGCGACTGGACGTACTCAGATCGAAAACGCGATTTGTTCGGCCTAAAATTGGTTTGATTTTCGGTAAGCAGCGGAAGCCCGTACAGAGGGTCATGATCAAGCCATTCCTCCTCCACCGCAGGTTAGGCCAGGTAGCTAGCCCGGTAGCCAGGGAGACGACGAGCTAGAGATTGACCCGAAACATCAAGTTCGTCGCACCCGCGCCCCTCCGCCGAGGCTACCCCCATAGCGATAGCAACGAACTAGGCAACCCTGTCGCGATTGTGCGGCTGGCGGTGCAGGCAGGTGCCATCTTTTCTCGGTCGTCGCCGCCTGTCCGCCAACAGGTCAACCGTTAGTCCTCAAGATAGGGAATAATGCGTTGGCCATCCTTGCCTCTTTCCAAACACTTGCAAATGTCATTATCATGGTAGCCTTTTCAAACCATCTTACTTTTAGCTCAGATATAATCGATAAAGAGGTGTATTTGGTCGAGTTAGGTACTCCCTTCGTTTCAAAATATAAGATGTTTTAAGTTTGTGATAAAAATGAATCTAGACTTCTTTTAGTGTGTAGATTCATTCAAAGTGGTGAAGCCATATCTTTAAGCAAGTCAATCATTTACTTCACAAACGTAAAACATCTTATATTTTGAAACGGAGGGAGTATACTCCAAGTTCTCACCGGCTGATCCCACCTCTTATTATCACGATCTACGTCTTTGCATTATATACCCTCCCGATTTCTGTCTCCCGCGGGCACGTGAGTATATATATACGGTGAATATACGTCTAAGAGGACTATACCGGTTTCGGATAGGTTTGTAGGGTCTTCGAAACGAATCGATATCGAGTTTTTATTTTCAAAGTTTGAAAAGGAGGGAGGACACCGAAGTAAAAGTGATCGATAAATTGTACTGCTACATAAGCTCCACAAGATAAATATGCTAATGACAAACTTCAGAATGGACACCAGTAGAATGCGAAGACGAAATGGATAATCTGATCTGAAGTTCGTGTACAATACGGGTGGGCAACTTGGCGAGCCAGCTAAGTTCCTTCACGCTCGAATGGCTCCAAACACAGACATGAGACCTCACCAACTGTTCCTGATACAGCCTTACTCTGGTTTCTACCTGATTGTATTGTATAGCAGCAGCTAAATACAAAGGGGAACAGATCATTAGTACGAAGGACCTAACAAGATAGATCACCGGACGGGAGTAGAATGATCTCCATGCCTTCATCCTTAGCAATGACATCATGGCTCGACCTCGACTGCACGTTGGAGTTCATCTCCCCATGGCACCTCGGCTCCCGAAGAACAGGCTCTTCTTCACCCTTCAGGACCGAGTGCTGTTTCATCAGCCTTCTCAGCGCTTCCAGTTCAATTGCAACCTCTATCATCCTTGGCCTCTCTTCGCCTTTCGACCTTAAGCATCGCAAAGCCAACTGTGCAATCGTCTTAACATGTCTCATTCCAGCCTCCTCGGCCACTTGAGAATCTACGATTTCCATCAGCCGGTTGTGATGGAACAACGTGCTGAAATGCATTGCTAGGCTTCTCACCTTGTCATCCTGACCATCAGATATTGGCTTCTCCCTTGTCAGTAGCTCGATAAGCACCACGCCGAAGCTGTAAACGTCGCTTTTCTCGGTCAGCTGGCTTGTCTGGAAGTACTCAGGGTCCATGTACCCTAGTGTCCCCTGCACTAAGGTCGTCACATGAGTCTGATTCTGGGGTATTGGCCTCGAGGCACCGAAATCAGATACCTTTGCTGTGAAGCTCCCGTCAAGAAGTATGTTTGATGACTTCACATCTCTGTGAATGATTGGCGTCTTTGTAGCTAAGTGCAAGTATGCAAGTGCTGATGCGGTTTCAACTGCGATCCTTAGACGATCCTCCCATGACATTGGGAACGACGTGTTGTGAAGATGATGAAAAAGGGCTCCGTTGGTGATAAATTCATAAACCAGCAAGGGAACCTCTGCCTCGAGACAACAGCCTAGTAGCTGAACCACATTCGTGTGGGTCACTTGTGAAAGAATGACCAGCTCATTCACGAACTGTTCCACCTGGCTCTGATCAACTCGCTGCGACCTTTTGACTGCTACAACCATTTGATCTGATAATATACCTCTGTAGACTGTCCCAAATCCACCTCTACCAACAATATTGTTATCACTGAATTTGTTGGTTGCTTTGTCAAGCTCGCCAGAGGTAAATATCCGCAGCGGTGCCTTCCGAGAAAGCATCTGCTGCTTCAACACAATGCCACCATTCTGCATAAAATATCTCTGTCTTTTCTTTGCAAGCTTTCTCTTCTTAACAAGCCAGTGGGTCCAGAAGCCGAGAACAAGAAGAAGAAGTAACAGAGCTAGTCCCGCGACTGCGAACGCACAATAAAACTCAGAGTATTATTTACTTGATTAAGCATGAATCTAACTCAACATGCATCCTGTGTAATGATCACATCCATCACATGAAAAAACAGAGAGATGAGGATTCAGAAACTTGCCTATCGAAATCTGCAGTGTGCCAATTCCATTGCAGCCACTTCCCTCCTTTTTTCCATCACCACTCATCCCTGATGGGCACACGCAGTGGAAACTGCCCTCCGTGTTGATGCAGCTATGCGTGCATGGCTTTCCAATGGAGCACTCATCAATATCTTGCCAACAGTCACATGAAACCAAACAGAAATCAGATATAGCTTGTTCTTGGCAATAACTAAGTTCAGAAAAGAAAAGGTGAGGTAACAAGGAAACCCAGATATAGAGGCAGAGACGTGTTCATTACCTTGGCATCCTCCGGGCCCTTGCAGATACGGGTTTCCCTGAAATCCATCGGTACAGTTGCAGCGGTATCCAATTCCGTTGGAAGAGTCATAGCAGTAAGAATTGTCCTTGCAAGCATATGATGCAGAGTGTTTTGCTGCCTTCTCGCAGCTCCCACCATCTATGGACCACTCGAGAACAATAGGGCGATACTGAGGGCTGTTCACAGTTGAGTTGTTCAGGTCAGTAGTAGAGAAAACATAGGAGTTCTGCTCCACGATGAACGCCTCGGCGCATGCTGAAGTACTGTTGTCCTTGTTGAGGCTGGCAGTTATGCTCGTGAACTCTAAATCCAGCTTCTTTAACCCCCTGGGTACCGGTGCTTGGCAGCAAGCCACACCAGTGCAAGAACCATTGACGATGCTATTTCTCGTAGAGCAAAAAGAAGCGCAGCCACCGCTGTAACCACTGCTACCATTTAGCAGCATGGCCACCGAATTACAGCCCACAGCCGTGAACTTGTTTCTTGTATCAGAGAATGTGAAGTTGGTCCCCTCAAGGCTAAAGCTAGTGTGGTGGTTCCTTCTGCACTGTGGAGATTGAGAAGCAGCACTAGCCAAGATGCTCACTGAACCATCAAGCAACGAGATGTTGAGAATACCGAACACGTTGTTGCTGATGGGCAGCATCGGACCAGATGAACCACATGTGATCTGGAACCCTTGAGCTGGGGAGGGGTTTTGGCCAGGAAAACCAAAAGGATAAGGGACAGTGATGTTGGAACTGGGGCAACCGGGGGTACTTGATCCCATAGAATGAACAAAGGATGGAGAGAAGAAGCATGAGAGAGGGAGGAGCAATGGAAGGAGAGGAAAGAGAAGAAACTTCTTCTCCATCTGGTCCTCAGAAAGAAACAATAGACCACAGCAAACACTGCAAGGCTTATTTATCAAGACTGTCTCTCAAGAATCCAAGGGGGGGACTAAGAATAGTAGCCACTAACACACAATTGCTCTCGATTCTCTGGTAGTACATAGCTTTTTTTTTTCTTTTGTAGAGCAGACTGGTGCATGTTTTCTGGTATTAATGCATTCTATTTCCTTTAGTAGAAGGTGATTTGACTGATTCAAGACTGGTAGCCACACAAGGAGAAAATGACGCAAAACTACCACATTTAAGACGATCTTGTTAAAAATCTACCACATTTGGGTTTTTTGACACATAAACACCACTTTTGGGGTATGTGTGTGACAGAAAGCTCTAACTAGCCGTGTTTAGCCATCTAACAGCATTTCTGGCAGGTGGGGCCCGTTGTCAGTGCTGGCGTGGCACGCACATGACGGAGGGAGGCAACGACCGTGAAGCGCGCGTTGACGGGGGTCGTTAGGGCAGCCCTGTCCGCTCGCGGGCTGTTTCAGTTACTTTGCCGCTCGAACATATCTCCTCACGAACAGCAATGGCGAGTGGCGGCGGCGAAGGGCGGCGGCGGAGGTCAAGTGGAGGCCGGCGGTCGTTTCGTCGGCAGTGCTCTTCGGGCCTGGATTCAATATGGGGTCCATCGATTTGGACTCTGATGAAGACCGCGAGTCGATGGATCTCGCAAGGGCGGACCGGGGACGGCGCCGCCGCGGGCAGAAGCTTCTTCAGCTCAGCCGGAATCTTCTTCAGCGCAGTAGCTGTTGCCTCTGGCGAGCCGCTAAGGACCCGTCGACCACTATGTCTCCGGCCGGGTAAGGTTCATTTTCTCTTTTTGAATTTGGGGATTCAACAGTGTGATTTAGTGTGATTTGTGTGTGATTTAGTGTGATTTAGCAGTAGAAAATAATTTGGGATTGCACATTCTCTTATGATTGCACATTCTCTTATCTTTGTTTTAGGCCACATTCAGAGATTTGGGATCTTTACATTCAATTTGATGGTGCTAAATTTGTGCAAACAAAAATGCTAAGATCAGATATTAGGTTTTTGAATTTGTTGTCACTGATGGAGAAGGAAGGATATGGTCTTTCTGATTCAATGTACTATGTAAAATCAGAAGGGGAGGTACTGAATGGACTAGAAATTGTGGATAGCAACTGTAAGGTGGAAGAGATGGTCAGGAAGTATGAAAGGTCTAAAAAACTGGTTTTAACTGTGATCAGAGACAAGAGTAAACAAGCAATTATTGTGTCTCCTGTGAAGTCCAAGGAGGCAGAAAAATTATATGCAAAATCTTATCCAAGTCACATGTCATGTGATTTAGAGGAGGAAGAGCATGGTCATAACCTCATTGAGACCCAGAACAGTGTGTACTTTTAGCCTTTGTGCACACATAATGCTGACAATTGGATGTCAGAAGATGAAGATGAGGGAGATGAAGAAGAAGATGAGGAGAAGCATTTGATGGCGATGCTTGGATGTATCCATGCCAGTTGACCTAGTTCGATTAGAGGAGATGAGGAGGAAGGAAATAGAGGAGAGTAAAAAAGAATAGCAGCTAAGATGAAGAGGAAGGCGATGAGCAAGCTGTATGAGGATGAGGCAGAGCCGGAGGATATTTTATAGAGCAACAAGTGAAGAAAAGATTGAGGAGGAGGGCCCTACTACAAGGTCACATTGTGAAGATGAATTACCGTGAAAGGAAGACGGCTCCTTGATCCGAAGATGATGAGCGTTAGGTTTCTGGAGAAGAAGAGGATGATGGATTTGAGCCTCTACCATTTGTGCTGTCAAATGGGAGAAAAAGCAGAGCAAAGAAGCAACCAAAGAGGGTGTGGTATGATGAAACTAGGGAAAATCCTGAGCAACAGTTTAGGCTGAAGCTATGTTTCAAGGATGTTTATCAGTTTAGGCAGGCATTGTGTCAGCTTCACATATGTAGCATCCCAGTTGTCTAACCCCTGTAATGCTACTAGTTATAATAATAAAATGGGCCACTTCCAACATATAATTGTTGCATCATCATCATATCATGCTCATGTCATCATGCCACCTTGCATTAGAGCATCATACAAAACCCTTTCTTGTTTGGTTCTTATCTCATGTGCATGATTAATTGTATTTGCCTCTTGATATTGTATTTGACTCTTGATACATTGTTATATGCCCAAGTTGAGTTGAGGGCATCTCTCTTGTTGACTCCACCACCTTTTCTTTCACCACCCTATAATTCCACCACCCAACTAATCTGAGCTTGGCTTTTGTTGATTTATCCCTAGCTCATGATTGGTTGTTTGGATTCCACCCATAACCTTTGCATGGCCTGGCCCATCCATTGGGAATGCATATGGATAATGCCATGATTATAATATTGTTTCCACAAGGATAATTTGGCATTAACTATTTTGCATGGGCCATGCAAGTGACACCTTTCCAGATTTGGTTTTGCTTGCATTTTAAGTGGAGCACCTTTTCTTTTGCTTAATCTGGTTTGGGCTTGTAGTTTCTTCATCAAAACCATCTCCCTCTCTATCCCCCCTTTAGCTTAACCCCTCCCCCATGCCCCATGCACACACATGTGCTATGTGGCATGCACATCTCAAACCACCCCCCTTTCTTCTTGGTTCTTGCTTGTTCTTTGCTTGGATCATGCATGGGCCAAAGGAGAACCCCATCATCACATGGCCATCTCTCTCTCCCTATCTTCCCTCTTTCCTCTTTTCTTGATCTTGTGTGCTTTGTGAAGCTTGCATGACCAAGTTTAAATACCACCATCTCTTTTCTTACCCCTCTTAGCAAACTCTAAACCTACCCATGCCATCTCCCTCTTTTACCCTAAAACAAAACCCTAATCTACATTTTTTTTCTCCCTAAGCTAAACCCTAGACTACCCTTTTCTCTAAACCAAACCATATCCCCCTCCTCCTTCTAGCTTCCACACCTCACCTACACCCCACCCCAGCTCGCCCTTGCTCTCTTCCATGCAGGCCCCACCCCAGCACCACCTAGCTACCCCCCAACCAGCCCAAGGAAAACCCTAGCCCGAGCCGGCCCTAGCTATCTAGCTCGAGTACCCCCTCCCCTCTCTGTTCTCTCTCTGCCTCACCCTTGGCCCCAGGTCCACTGCCTCGGCCAGGCCCTTTGCCACCTCACCCCTCCTCCTAGTGCCACCTGCCTGTCTGCAAAACACATGAGGGAGGGCAAAAAGGTGGCACCCTGCCAGCTTCCCCTCCCCCACGCAACCACCTGCCCCTCCCTCTTCTTATCCTCCCCTGGCCTCTCGGCGCGTCCCCAGATCCGCCCCAGGGAGCCTGCCTTTGCTCCCCTCCTCTGCCCCCTTCTCCACCGCCCCATCTTCCTTCTCGCCGGCCACACCGTCCACCTCGCAAGCACTTCCACATGCTTGCATACATACAGTACCTATTGCCTCTATCTTATTCTTGCATCATTGAGTCGCGATTGCATTAAATTGAATCCCAAGTATGCATAGCCTTTACTTTTCAACCCCACTAAGCTTGTTCCTCCATCCCATGAGCCACTACTATAGGAGTTGTTTGAGCCATGCGAGTCGTAGAACGGCATGTGTAGGGTTTGTGAGAGTCTGATGAATAATGAGGTACCTAAATAACTTAACCTGAGTAGTTCTGGGATAACTAAAGAAAGTGGCACCGGTGAGCAACATCTGCTATTTGGTTTTCCTGCTCACTTGTGTCCGTAAGACCCCGAGTACTTGATTCCTGTTCCTTGATTTATCGCTATCCACATCCGGAGGTATATGGGACCCCCAGGCGAGCTTGATTCCGTCTTATTTCGGGGCCACAAACTAGTTTGAGGTTTTACTACTATCTGTACTTATGCCATGCTACTTTCACCATCTTGTTTAGGAATTGTGACCCGTTCGTGGTATCGGCAGTCCCGTTTGGGGATCTGTCGTTCTGCCACCCCACAAACCTTGGGTCCGTCTCAGCTTGCTTACCGTTCTTGGTGTACTACAAGGGTGGCCCACGAAATATTTCTGAATCTGTGATTGTTCGTGAAAGCCTCGTTGGGTTTTGATCTGGTTTTCGAGGTTGATCGGCGTGTGTTGCTATTGGTGCACCGGCGGGTAAAACTTTCTGGCCGTGTCGCGGATATGGACGACTTGGAGCACAGTTTCTTGATCATAGACAAGCATAACTAAAGTACCGCTTTTAATCGACTAAAGTAACTTGACTAGTAAATAGTGCAATACTCATGGAATGGTTAATAAAATTGCCAACGGATGGGGGTTGTTAAATCGCTTCCTTGTTGGTAGCGGAGGAGGATGGATCGGATGAGATTACCATTATAACATTGTTCTTACATTCACGGACATCCGTCTATCATTGGTTAGGCGGATGGTTAGCGTTATCTGTAGAATTGTTAGGGTTTATCTTTCGCTGCAATTCGTCACCCCAGGTTGTGTCCCTTTAGAGGCATTAAGACTTCTTGAGTACCCTTAGGGTCTCACACGATAAATTCTTGATTCGATGAGCAGGTACCTTCACGGACGGATCTTTGGGTGGAAGAAGTCGAAGATGTGAGCGATCGTTCGGTGTAGAGATTCCGAACGGGATCCGTGAGACCTAGTTGGGATGTGCTTATTTCTATGGCATCTTATGCCGATTTGCTTCTTATCCGTACTGGATCTTGTTTGCCGCTTCATGATACTCGATGTGTGTTGTATGAGGAGTTATCCTAAAATATAGATTTATCTAGGTCATTTGAATCTTGCTATGGCGTTGGTATATTTCCTTTCTTTCTAGATGGTGTGGCTCGATGTACTCTTGTATGGTGGCTTGCGTACATGCCCACTTGTGTCGTAGTTGATCCCCTTCGCTGCCGACTACCGCCTCGTCTGAGTCCCGTTGAGAGGGTAGTGGTTGGGACGTCTGAAAGGACTACCGGTGAGTGGCTTTGGGGCCCCACCGTACTATTTCAACCACTATCACTCATCCAGGCTTGTATCTAGGGCGTAGTTCACCGAGGTAGTTACAATTGGTATTAGAGCCATCCGACCTTGAGGTTTCAAAGCAGTCGTTGTCGATCTAGCAAATATTTTGGTAGTTATGTATATTAGGGAAAAACAAAGCGAGAGTAGGACTGCTTCCACTTTTCTTCTTACCCTCCCACCCACCCTTTTACGGTAAGGAAGTGCAACGTTTTCAATCCTCTTCTCAAAGTTCAAACTAGGATTCACGTGTTCTGGGTTTCCGTAGTACCATAGGTTGTGTGTGTGTGTGTAATCCCTTGTCTATCTGTTGCATCCAAGTTGTTATCTTATCAGCCTTTGTTTATCAACTGTTGGTACATTCCATACCGGCAGCTTTTGTAAACCGGCAATCTATCTTCATCTTGGTATCCACGCTATCTTGTTTGGGGTGTTCGTTTCCGTAGTACCAATCTTAGGTTTCGTCGTGAGAAGAAGGGGTTAGGATATGTGTTCCACTTGTTCATGTCTTGAGTAATGATTTGAGTCGGGATGGAGTCGACCATACCACTACTTGTATCATTCGCTTTTGTATATTGAATCGGTAGAGTCACTAATCTTGATTCGTTAAGTAATTTTAGCATCTATTGGTATTTTAATGCGAAATTTGTGGAAAATTTTTTCTTTGATATATTGTGTACCACACTCCTTTTCAGTCGTGTGCGATATGCTTAATATCTTTTAGGTGCTATGAACTTTGTTGATATTTTAATATCATCTCAGTAAATTGTATCCTTTAATCTTGGTTAATTCCATCTTGGTACTATTTTGGATTATTATCATTCTCCATTATAGTACTGACTTGAGTTTTATATCAATGACAGGATGGCTCCCCCACGCCGGACTGAGGAGGACATTCCTCCGGAACTGGGCTCAGCGCTGTCAAGCATAGCTAATGCTTTGGCGGCAATGCAAGAGAACCAGCTGCGCTTTGAGGAGAGCGTCAGAAGGAATGAGTTCGCTCCACTTCCTCCACCTCCCAAGCGTGGTGACATCAAGAGCTTCCTCAAGTTCAACCCTCGTCGATTCGATGTGTCGACCGACCTCTTGGCGGATGATTGGCTGCGAGATCTCAAGGTTGCTCGAGCTGCGATGTTCCGAGCAGGAGTGGGTCAAGTGTGCTACCCACCTTCTCAAGGGAGATGCGGCTCTTTGGTGGGAAAATTACTTGAAGGCAAGCTGCCGGGTTCCAGCCAACTTGGGAGAGGTTCATCGCAGCTTTCAAAACAGTTCTCTCGAGAGATTGTGATGGAAAGGATGAAGGAGGCCTTCCTCAACCTGAAGCAGGGAAATGATAACGTCAACACCTACATCAGGAACTTCATGAACCTGTCTCGCTATGGTGGTGATGAGGTATCTGATGACAAGAAAAAGCAGAAAATATTCAGGCAAGGGCTCAATGCGTCGATCAAGTATGCAATCACGCATGCAAGACCGGCAACCTTCCTGGAACTACAGCACACAGCACTGCAAGAGGAGGCAAGCAGGCAAATGTTTGAGGAGTCCAAGAAACATAACAGGGATGCATCAAGCTCTGCAGTTATGGCAGCTCCTTCTAAGCGGCGTGTCTGGGTTCCTAACACCCCACCGTCGCTCCCGGCTCCACCAAGACCTGCGAGTTTCACGTCAAGGCCACAAAACTTCACCACTGCGGCTCCCAGGGGCTACAACAACCCTTACCTGAGCGCTGGCGGAGTCCAGCTACTCGCTCCACGTCCGGTGGTGTTTGCCCGTGTGGGGAGATCCTGGACATCAAAACTGGAACTGCCCAATGAAGAACAAAGCTCTCCCTCCACCCCCGCCACGATCGGCAACAATCTCTCCTTGGTTCGTGCACCGCCTCGGGGTCTCAACATCAACACTAAGCCCGGGTCTGCGGTTGCTCGCGCCAACTGCGTCAACGCCTCTCAAGCTGAGCTCACACCTGGAGTCGTAATGGGTATGCTATCCGTTAACTCAGTCCCTGCAAGAGTTCTCTTTGATTCTGGTGCATCGCATTCTTTTGTCTCGCATAAGTTTGCACAAGAGAATAACCTGGATAGGGTTCCTTTATCACGTCGTCTGGTGGTGCTATCTCCTGGGTCAAACATGAGGGCTGCTCATATCAGTCATGGCAATCAGATTGAGATTGGTGGTTCTTCATTCTTGGCTTCTTTAATTCTTCCAGGCAACTCGACATTGATGTCATTTTGGGCATGGATTGGTTGACGACAAATGCAGCTGTGATTGATTGTCTTTGAACGCTCGGTGTCTCTGAAGATTCTGAAGGCCATATAGTCTTTTCTCCAAGTCGACTCCTGCTGTCGGCTCTATTCCTTGGCTGCTCACGAATGATGATGCTATGGAAGCTATTCGAGGGTACCGATGTCTGTGAGTTCCGGATGTTTTCTGAAGAGTTGCGGTATGCCTCCGGATCGCGAGGTTGAATTCGTGATTGAGCTTGAACACAGAACGGCTCCTATCTCCAAGAGGCCATATAAAATGGGTCCTTCCGAGTTGGTGAACTCAAACGACAACTTGATGAACAAGAGAAATTGGGTTTCATTCAACACAAGACTTCTTCTTGGGGTAGCCCAACAATCTTTGTGAAAAAGCGTGTGTAACCGATAGGCTATGTGTTGACTACCGGCTCTAAATGCTAAAACCATCAAGAACAAATATCCTCTCCCTCGGATAAATGATCTATTTGATCAGCTGGCAGGAGCTGTGGTGTTCTCTAAGCTGGACATGAGAAGTGGTTATCACCAAATCAAAATTCGCAAAGAGGATGTGCCCAAGACAGCTTTCACCACCCGCTATGGCCTGTATGAGTACACGGTCATGTCTTTCGGCCTCACCAACGCACCTGCTACCTTCTCGAGGCTGATGAACTCCGTTTTCATGGAGTACCTGGACAAGTTTGTTGTGGTATATCTGGATGACATTCTGGTCTATTCCAAGTCCAAGGAGGAGCATGAAGAACACCTGCGGTGTGTCCTGAACAAGCTTCGCGAGAACCGCTTGTATGCAAAGTTCTCTAAGTGTGAGTTTTGGTCTGCACAGTAACATACTTGGGTCATGTTATCTCTGCCAAGGGCATTGCAACAACCGGAAACCGTGAAGACAATAGTTGAATGGCTTCCTCCTGCTAATGTCAAGGAAGTGCGGAGTTTTCTCGGCTTGGCTAGCTATTGCCGTCGCTTTATGCAGAACTTCTCGAAGATAGCAAAGCCTCTTACCGACCTCCTCAAGAAAGGCAAGAAGTACCTGTGGACTCCTGCTTGTCAAGAAAGTTTTGAGACACTCAAAGAGAAGCTCACTTCCATGCCAGTCTTGGTTCCTCCGGATACATCTAAGCCTTTCCAGATATTCTGTGACGCCTCTTTGCAAGGATTGGGTGCGGTCCTTATGCAAGAAAGACAAGTGGTTGCTTATGCCTCTCGTTAGTTGAAGACGCATGAGATCAACTATCCCACACATGACCTTGAGCTAGCAGCAGTGGTCTTTGCTTTGAAGCTATGGAGGCACTACTTGCTTGGTAACCGTTGTGAGATCTTCTCGGACCACAAGAGTTTGAAGTATATCTTCACTCAACCGGATCTCAACCTTCGGCAAAGGAGATGGATTGAAGCAATCAATGACTTTGATGTGACCATCAACTACACCCGAGCAAAGCAAATGTCATGGCGATGCGCTTAGCGTAAAAGCTTATGTCAACAACCTCATGGTAGAAGAGCAGCAACCTCTCTTGTGCGAGGAATTCGTCACCGAACCAGAAATTGTGGAACAAGGGCATCTCCTCGAACCTTCGGCTACTCCTCTCTTGGAAGAACAGATTCGCTCGTCGACTTGGTGATCCGCACCAAAAAGCTCATCGCGAAGCTTGACCTTCCAAGTATGAGTCCTTCCACGTTGATGATCAAGGCACGCTTCTTTGAACACCGGATGTTTGTTCCAAACTATCCGGTCCGAGAGACCAAGTTCTCAAGGAGGCACATGAGTCGGTTCTTTCTATCCATCCTGGCAGCACAAAGATGTACATGGACCTGAAAACACAATACTGGTGGCCTGGGTTGAAACGGTATTGTGCCAAGTATGTCTCAGAATGTGATGTCTGTCGCAGAGTCAAGGCTGTTCATCAGAAACCATTTGGTCTTCTACAGCCATTGCAACCTCCAGAGTGGAAATGGGAGAAAGTTGAGATGGACTTCATCACTGGCTTTCCAAGGTCGCAGAAGGGCAACAATGCAATTTTTGTTGTCATCGACAGGCTTTCTAAAGTGGCTCATTTCTTCCTAGTCAAAGAAACAATTTCCGGACTTCAGTTGGCTGAGCTCTATATCAACAGGATTGTCTCTTTGTATGGGGTTCCACTTGAAATCAGTTCGCACTGGGAGCATCTTCACCTCAAAGTTCGGGAGAGTTTCCAAAAGCTTTGGGAACAAAGTTGAACTTCAAAGATTGCTTACCACCCTCCGCAAGGACAAGTGGAGAGGATCAATCGATTCTCGAGGACATGCTTAGAGCTTGCGTCATCTCGTTTGGCATGAAGTGGGAGGAATGTCTTCCATATGCTGAATTCTCCTACAACAACGACTTCCAAGAGTCTCAAGATGGCACCATTCGAGGCTCTCTATCGCAAGTGCAGAACTCCTATTGGTTGGTCAGGGGCAGGAGAAAGAATCTGGTTTGGCCCTGACATTGTGACCCAAGCAGAGGAGAAGGTGCATATCATTCTGGAGAACCTGAAGATTGCTCAAAGTCGTTAGAAGAGCAACTATGACAGGAAACACAGATATGGTATATGCCCCGGTGATCTCGTCTACCTTCGTGTCACTCCCATGAGAGGAACACACCGCTTTTATCAAAGGAAAGTTGGCTCCTAGATACATCGGTCCTTTCAAGATACGTGGTAGAAGAGGAGAAGTTGCTTATGCACGGAGCTTCGGAAAAACTCAAAGTCCATGATGTTTTCCATATCTCTCAGCTCAAGAAGTGCTTCAAAGACCCTGGCAAGACCGTGGATCATGAGCTAATCGACCTTCAAGAAGATCTCTCTTATCAGGAACACCCCACCAAAATCCTTGAGACCGCAGAACGAAGGACTGCAACAAGTCCATCGGGTTTTGCAAGGTGCAAGTGGTCACACCATTCATTGATGAAGCCACATGGGAGCGTGAAGATGAACTCCGTGTCAACCATCCTTCTCTTTGTATCTTCTTCTTCTTCCTAGAATCTCGGGCGAGATTCCTTTAGTGGGAGAGTTGTAGCATCCCAGTTGTCTAACCCCCGTAATGCTACTAGTTATAATAATAAAATGGGCCACTTCCAACATATAATTGTTGCATCATCATCATATCATGCTCATGTCATCATGCCACCTTGCATTAGAGCATCATACAAAACCCTTTCTTGTTTGGTTCTTATCTCATGTGCATGATTAATTGTATTTGCCTCTTGATATTGTATTTGACTCTTGATACATTGTTATATGCCCAAGTTGAGTTGAGGGCATCTCTCTTGTTGACTCCACCACCTTTTCTTTCACCACCCTATAATTCCACCACCCAACTAATCTGAGCTTGGCTTTTGTTGATTTATCCCTAGCTCATGATTGGTTGTTTGGATTCCACCCATAACCTTTGCATGGCCTGGCCCATCCATTGGGAATGCATATGGATAATGCCATGATTATAATATTGTTTCCACAAGGATAATTTGGCATTAACTATTTTGCATGGGCCATGCAAGTGACACCTTTTCCAGTATTTGGTTTTTGCTTGCATTTTAAGTGGAGCACCTTTTCTTTTGCTTAATCTGGTTTGGGCTTGTAGTTTCTTCATCAAAACCATCTCCCTCTCTATCCCCCCTTTAGCTTAACCCCTCCCCCATGCCCCATGCACACACATGTGCTATTTGGCATGCACATCTCAAACCACCCCCCTTTCTTCTTGGTTCTTGCTTGTTCTTTGCTTGGATCATGCATGGGCCAAAGGAGAACCCCATCATCACATGGCCATCTCTCTCTCCCTATCTTCCCTCTTTCCTCTTTTCTTGATCTTGTGTGCTTTGTGAAGCTTGCATGACCAAGTTTAAATACCACCATCTCTTTTCTTACCCCTCTTAGCAAACTCTAAACCTACCCATGCCATCTCCCTCTTTTACCCTAAAACAAAACCCTAATCTACATTTTTTTTCTCCCTAAGCTAAACCCTAGACTACCCTTTTCTCTAAACCAAACCATATCCCCGTCCTCCTTCTAGCTTCCACACTTCACCTACACCCCACCCCAGCTCGCCCTTGCTCTCTTCCATGCAGGCCCCACCCCAGCACCACCTAGCTACCCCCAACCAAATTAGGAAAACCCTAGCCTAGTCGGCTATCTAGCTTCGAGTACCCTCTCCTCTCTCTCTCTCTGCCTCACATGCCCCCAGGTCCACTCCTCGGCCCACTTGCCGACCTCACCCTCACCCTCCTCCTAGTGCCCCGCCTGGCTTTCTGGCCATGCCGAGCACGTGAGGGAGGGCAAAAGGTGGCACCGCCACCTCCTCCCCACGCAACCACCCCGCCCTTCCTCTTCTTATCCTCCCTGGCCTCTCGCCCCCAGATCCGCCCGGGAGCCCGCCGCTCCTCCTCGCCCCTTCTCCACCGCCCCATTTTCCTTCTTCTCGCGGCCATACTGGCCCACCTCCGAGCACACACTTCAGGAGGCGCGGAGTAGAGGGTGTCGAGGAAGCCTTGGAGGTTCGCCTGCGACGCCCTGGACCCAGACGCGAGGAGGAGACGGCCTGCCCTGTCGCTGCACGCCGGAACGCCACCGTAAACCCTAGCAAGCAGAGCGTCTGCGTCGCCGCCGTTTCCGACCGCCCCGACCCGATCCAAGCACGCCATCAGCCTCGCGGTAAGCCACTGGTCCTCCTAGACACCGTCCCCCCCTTGATCGTTTCCTGGTTGAGCGTGGCACGGCGACGAGCACCCTCTGTGCACGGTGGAAGCGACGTCGTCGACTGCTCTGCCGCGCGCGTAAAACCTTACCTAGCCGCTTAGCCCCCTCCTAGCATCTCCCCAGGCCCAGCCCAGTGGTAGCCGCCCTCGCTGGCGCGTCTGATCGCGCTGCTCGAGCCATCCTCGCCACACACAAGGCCAGCCGCGATGCATCGCTGAGAAGAGGAAAGACTGGCGTGGTTGTTTTGCTCATACCCCCCTCCCTGTTTTGTCCTCTGCATCCCGCGCCCTCTAGCCCCACCAGCCAGCGACGTTGTCCGTTTTCTAAAAAGGCACTCATGGTTACCTGGGCGCAACCCGCAGTCCTCCCCTGGCCCGCGTGTTCTATTCGCAAATAACCCCCTGGCCCCCTTTTTGCGTCAACCCGCGGTCCTCAGGGCCCGTTGTCAGTGTCTGTGTATGTTTTGCAAAAAGGCTCTGGTGTTTTTCCTTTGTCTACCCGCGGTCCTTGGTTGCCTCGACATTGGGCGCGTGGGTCAGAATCCCTGGCCCCACATCAGACCAGGAGTGAGTAGGAGGAGTAGAAAACGTTTCAGACACTGTTAAATTCAAATCCTGTTTAAATAATTTCAAAATTCAAATTCAATTCAGTTTCAAATAACTTTTTCATACTAAATCCAAATTGGGCAAATTATATATGTTGTTGAATCAGAAAAATGAGAGGAATTCAAATATGCCATCCAATTTTACTTTTGCACAATTAAAATTCCAAGTTTAATTAAATTACAACTAATGCCACTAGAATTTAAATAATTAATAACTTTAGTTTTATAATTCCAAAATAAGCAAATGATATGTCTAAAATGATCAGCTCGACGAGACCTTTCTGTTTATGCTATCCATGGCTTCAATTGCAGCATGCATCATATAAAAATATAATGAACAGCAACTATTATGGCAACAAAATGTGACTAAAACCTAATTCAAATGTTATTTTCTTGTCCTCCACACCTCACCCATGCCATGCTACTTATTGTCATGCAACTTGTGCATCATTCATCATGGCATGATTGTTTGCTTGACGCATTTAATTCCAATGCTTGTGCTCTATATTCATGTTGGCCTTGTTTGTTTGGTTTTTCTCGGATAGACACCGAAAGGTGGGTTATATCAAGAGAACCAGGAGCACTACCCAGATCAGTCCCTTGCTTCAACGGAGATACCAGGCAAGCACTTCCACATGCTTGCATACATACAGTACCTATTGCCTCTATCTTATTCTTGCATCATTGAGTCGCGATTGCATTAAATTGAATCCCAAGTATGCATAGCCTTTACTTTTCAACCCCACTAAGCTTGTTCCTCCATCCCATGAGCCACTACTATAGGAGTTGTTTGAGCCATGCGAGTCGTAGAACGGCATGTGTAGGGTTTGTGAGAGTCTGATGAATAATGAGGTACCTAAATAACTTAACCTGAGTAGTTCTGGGATAACTAAAGAAAGTGGCACCGGTGAGAAACATCTGCTATTTGGTTTTTCCTGCTCACTTGTGTCCCGTAAGACCCCGAGTACTTGATTCCTGTTCCTTGATTTATCGCGCTATCCACATCCGGGAGGTATATGGGACCCCCCTGGGCCAGAGCTTGATTCCGTCTTATTTCTGGGGGCCACAAACTAGTTTGAGGTTTTACTACTATCCTGTACTTATGCCATGCTACTTTCATCTGCATCTTTTAGGAATTGTGACCGTTTACGTGGTATCGACAGCCCCCGCTTGGGGATCTGCTGTTGCCACCGCCGCCCCACAAACCTTGGGTCCGTCTCAAGCTTGCTTACTTTGCTATGGTACTACAAGGTGGCCTGAAATATTCTCAATCTGTGATTGTTCACCGTGAAAGCCTCGTTGGGTTTTGATCTGGTTTTTCCGAGGTTGATCGGCGTGTGTTGCTATTGGTGCACCCCGCCGGTAAAACTTTCTCAAAGCCGTGTCCGCGGATATGGACGACTTGGAGCACAGCTTGATCATAGACAAGCATAACTAAAGTACCGCTTTTAATCGACTAAAGTAACTTGACTAGTAAATAGTGCAATACTCATGGAATGGTTAATAAAATTGCCAACGGATGGGGTTGTCGTCCGCTTCCTTGTTGGTAAGGTGGAGGAGGATGGATCGGATGAGATTACCATTATAATGTTGTTCTTACATTCACGGACATCCGTCTATCATTGGTTAGGCGGATGGTTAGCGTTATCTAGAATTGTTAGGATTTATCTTTCACTGCAATTCGTCACCCTGTGTTGTGTCCCCTTTAGAGGCATTAAGACTTGCTGAGTACCCTTAGGGTCTCACACGATAAATTCTTGATTCAGATGAACAGTACCTTCACAGACGGATCTTTGGGTGGAAGAAGCCGAAGATGTGGGCAACGATCGTTCGGTGTAGAGATTCCGGGAACGGGGATCCGTGAGACCTGTAGTTGGGATGTGCTTATTTCTATGGCATCTTATGCCGATTTGCTTCTTATCCGTACTCGGATCTTGTTTGCCGCTTTCGCATGATACTCTGATGTGTGTTGTATGAGGAGTTATCCTAAAATATAGATTTATCTAGGTCATTTGAATCTTGCCGTATGGCGTTGGTATATTTCCTTTCTTTCTAGATGGTGTGGCTCTGATGTACTCTTGTATGGTGGCTTGCGTACATGCCCACTTGTGTACGTAGTTGATCCTTCGCACTGACCACGCCTGACAGGTCCCGTTGAGAGGGTAGTGGTTGGGACGTCTGAAAGGACTACCAGTGAGTGGCTTTTGGGGCCCCACCGTACTATTTCAACCACTATCACTCATCCAGGCTTGTATCTAGGAGCGTAGTTCACCGAGGTAGTTACAACATAGCTCAAGTTAGGAATTTCCATTACCATAGAAATGGGCCAGATAGAATTATTGTTTGTTGTAAGCCAGCAAAGAAGGAGAAGTACAACTGCCAGTTCTTTATGTCAGCTTCAAAAATCAAGCATGAGAGCACTTTCTGTGTAAAGAAAATGCATTTGGAGCACTGTTGTCCAACTGAACCATCAAGCAATAGAGTTACTAGCAAGTTTCTGAGCAATGTGTATGTTGACAACTTCAGGTCTGATCCAAACACAGGCATCAGAACCATAGTTGACAAAGCAAAAAAGGATTTTGGTGTTGAAGTGCCAAAGAGAATGGCCTATAGGGCAAAGACTAAAGCAAGGGAAAAGGTGATGGGGATCACAAGAGGCAGTACCACAGAATTAGAGACTACTTGCAAACTGTTATAGATAAAAATCCAGGTTCAAGGTGTATTGTGACCATCTTGGCCCAATGTAAGAAGAGCAGGAAGCAATTAAAAAAGGGCAGCAAGTGTTTATCAGTGACAAGCCTAGATTTCATGGCCTTTTCTTTTGTGTCAATGCTGCAAGGCTTGGATTTCTTGAAGGATGCAGGCCCTTCATTGGCTTAGATGGCTGCTTCATCAAACTCACAACAGGAGCTCAAATTTTAGCTGCTACTGGTAGAGATGGCAACAATAATATCTATCCTATTGCATGGGCTATAGTTGCTAAGGAAGATACTGCTAATTGGCAGTGGTTTCTTGAACAATTGAAGGAAGCCCTAGGTGGAGAAGAAGGACAGTTGCCACTACACAATAATGTCTCATGCATGAAGGGCTAATCAAAGTTGTCTCAAATGTGTTCCCAAACTCTCCCCACAGATTCCATCTTAGGCATATTTATGCCAACTTTCGCAAAGAAGCTTCAGAGGAGATGATTTGAAAAAATGCATGGACAATGCTGCTTATTCTTACACCAAACATGGTTTTGACAGTGCAATGGAAGAAATGAAGAAGCAATGTGAGCTTGCTTGGCAGTGGTTGTCCAAAATTCCTGTGAACACATGGGCAAGGTGGGCCTTTGATACAAACTGCAAGACAGATCTGGTCAACAACAATTTGAGTGAAGTATTCAACAGATATATTCTAGATGAGAGAAACAAACCCATTGTGACAATGCTTGTAGGGATTTATGACAAACAGATGGTTAGGTTTGATGAAAAGAGGGAAGGAGGACAGAAAGCATCATGGGAGATAACACCCTTTTATGCATAAAAACTAGAATTGAACAAGAAATTTCCAGGAATTATGTGCCAAAAAGGGCAGATGATGGACTGTGGCAGGTGCAAAGTGGAGATCACACTTATGAGTTGAATCTGATAAAAAGAAGTTGTTCTTGTAGGAAGTGGGATCTATCTGGATTGCCATGCAATCATGTTGTTAGTGCCATATACAAAGCTGGTGAATATCCAGAAGATTATGTGTCTGAATTCTACAAGAAACCTTTTTTCTTCAAATGCTACAAGCCGGTATTCTATCCCATGCCACAGCAACATGGATGGACCAAACCGACATCAAGACATCATGCCACCTGGTTTTAAAGATCACCAGAAGGGAAGAAGGCAAGAAAAAGGAAGAAAAGGCAAATTTGAGGTGCCAAAGCCAAAAGAATCTTCCAGGATGGCCACTATCACCTGCAGTAACTGCAAACTGCAAGGACACAAATATACAAGCTGCTCCTGACCTCTCGCACCAGATCTTGCATTAAGGAAAAACAATCACAAGGTAAAGAAACTACCAGTGATTAAACTATGCTTCATAACACCTGTAGAAACTTTTCTGCTGATTTAACTATGTTTCCTAACAGGCAAACAGGACAAAGCCAGATGAAGCATCTTCTTCAGGTGCTGCACCTCCCCAAGCTCAACCAGCTCCAAGGCCACCAAGAACTTCCACTGTTGCACCTCCCCAAGCTCAACCAACTCCAAGGCCACCAAGATCTTCCACTGTTGCACCTCCCCAAGCTCAACCAGCTCCAAGGCCACCAAGATCTTCCACTGTTGCACCTCCCCAAGCTCAACCAGCTCCAAGGCCACCAAGATCATCAACTCCTGCAGCAAGATCATCTTTTGTTGCACCTAGGAAAGAAAGAGGCTTCATGTCCTATTTAAATGCTGGGGCAAATGCATCTGCTGGGAGAGATGCACATGTTGGACCTCTAGATGGGGGAAATGTGTGATTGCTGTGTCAAATGCATCTGTTGTCATTCTGCTACCTGGTTAACCTCTAATTTTAAGTGTTTGTTGTGCAAACTGTTGGACCTCTAGATGTATGTTGAATATTCCTCTTTGTTTAAGTGAATGAGACTATGTACTGGTATTTTGGAGAAAATGAGCAAGTGAGTGTTATTTTGCTGCCAGTAATTTTATCTGCCTTCTAAATGAATGATACTACCTACACAATTTTCATTGTTCACATATAATTTCAATAACAAAGATGCTTTACATTGTTCACAGATAATTTCAACAACAAAGAAAAGTTCACAACAAGCTCATAATTCAGATAATTTCCACAACAAAGATTGTTCACAACAAGCTCATAATTCAGATTATTTCCATTGTTCACTACATATTACAGCTCACATCATAATAAAACCATTATTCAAAGCATAATTAGACCATTGTTCAAAGCATAATTAAACCATTGCTCACATCATAATAAAACTACATCTCAACAATCTCCTTTATCTTCTTGAACTTGACCCTGTAGCCCTCTTTCTCCTTCAACAAATCTGATACAATGGACTGCAGCTTCCTCTTCTCCTCCATGTACTTGTCCCTTTCTCTCTCTGCCTTCACCAACAAATATTTGTGCATGTTGACAGTTGTTGCTTCAGTGGTCATTTCTCCTGAATTTCAGCCCTTGCAGCCATGAGAGCTTGTTCAGCTTTAGCCTTGAGGGCTAAAGTCATCTGCTTCTCTTTCACTTCTTTTTCAACTTCATCCTGAGCTTTCTTCAAATCTTGGTTCAACTTTTTAATTTGGTCTTCAAAATCAAACTTCTTCTCAACATTGTCCAGTGCATCATTCACCCTGCCTTCTTTAGCTTCTTCAAACATCTCCCATAGCTTGCCCATTGCTTTCATCAGAGAATCTGGCCACACTGGATCAACCCAATGCACATATGAACACTTCTCTCCTTCCTACATCATTTAAGGAAGACTATAAATTAACACATACTAATTAACACATACTGATATTACCAGCACTGACTATTTATACTAATTAGAAAATGCTCACATACCTGCTGCCCTTCACAAGTTAGGTACCTCCTTCCAGTGTTACAGCCCCCAAGCTACAAACTTGGCAGCCACAAATCCACACTTGCAGAGCACAGGCTCCTCCCCATCGTCGGCTAAACCGCAAAAATCTGAATCGTAGGTGTTGTTCATACTCTAACATGTTGAAACGTGGCAGAAATTAGACAAGGAACCACCTGAATCCAAATCTAATTCAACTATAAATCGAAAAAGGCAGGTGCAGGAGATCTACAGGTACTCACATCGTCAGACGAGGTCGGGTAGTGCGTCGACTCTTCACCATCGCTCCACGAAACCATGGCGACAACGGTCGGTGACGGGGAGAAGACGCGGCGGCGGTGCGGCGACACAGCGACGACGGGCTGGGGAAGAGTAGGGAAACAGAGCTGGACTAGCTGTTGAAATCGCGAGCGGACAGGGCTGCCCTAATGACCCCCGTCAACGCGCGCTTCACGGCCGTTGCCTCCCTCCGTCATGTGCGTGCCACGCCAGCACTGACAACGGGCCCCACCTGCCAGAAATGTTGTTAGATGGCTAAACACGGCTAGTTAGAGCTTTCTGTCACACACATACCCCAAAAGTTGTGTTTATGTCAAAAAACCCAAAGGTGATAGATTTTTAACAAGATCGTCTCAAATGTGGTAGTTCTGCGTCATCCCACACAAGCCTGTGTCAGCTAAGATGAGGACGATCACTTAGGGACTCGTGCAAGCTCCCCCATGGTCACCGAGATATTTGTGCCACTAAAAATGGGTACCATCCTATCCCCTGTTTCATTTTCCATTTTCCATTTTCTTTCCTTTTTGTGAAGCCAAATTATTTGTTTCGACTTTTGACTGCTTTTTGTGAAGACGAGGTTATGCTTAAAGCAAACATTGGGCACGAGAGGGGAATTTTGTCACCACTACACGCAGCTCATGGGTACGATTGACTAATTTCACCACCTCACAGGCCACATGAAGTTCAGATGAAAGTATGCTTTAATTCTACGTATTACCTCCGGTCCATATTATTGACATCAACTTTGTCTAAATACGAAGTAGTACTCTTGGACTAGTCAAGTTCAATCAATGTCTAAAGTCTGAACCCAAAACAATACTAGCCAAAGTCGATGCTTACTGTACCGAAATAAACGTGGAGATTAAATCAGGAGAGTACCAGTTTTAGCATTAGTTCCTGCCAGGAAGGCAGGAAGCATGGGCAATCCACACAACACAAGTGGAACTACAGAGGAAGCAAGTAGCAGATTCAAATATAGATTTCAAAATTCTAGGGTTTTAATTAGCCCCTTACCTCGCCGCCATAGCGCCATCCACGGGCGACTCCGACGCGGCCCCGACCTTGGAATCCCCGTGCGGTGCAACTTTCCCCAGCGTCGTGTTACTCGGGGCGCTAGCCGGCTGGCGGGGTGGGTCTAGGATTATGGTTGCCGGTGCGGCGGTGCCGGGACTGTGCCCGCGGCCGAGGCACGCGACGAGGTGGATGCCGTGGTTCCTGTTAGATGTATATATATGTATATTGTATTTCCCCCATATGTTAGGGGGCTTCCTGCATATTTGTCATGTACCTGTACTATATATTGTGGCCTTTGGCCCCCAGAGGAATATAACTTGTCTATTCCTAACATGGTATCAGAGCCGGTTTTAGGGTTCCCTTGCGCACCGGTACTCTGCTCGTAATCGCCAGCTTCCGCCTCGCCACCGCCGGTTCCCGTTCTGGCCGTCGTGGTCCTCCTCCCAATCCCGTTCAGCGCCACGGTCGTGTTACCTCTGCCGTCCGTCTGTCCCTGATTGGCCGGGCCCTCCTGGCCATCGCGTACCGCCCGTCTTGCAAAGCCATCTGCAAGCCATACCGCCAGATGCTCCTCCGTCCAGAACACATACACACATACACGCGCAAGCCTCATGCTGTTTTACACCTGTTGATTCACCCACACACCCACTACCGATCGGGGCCCACCTTCCTTGATTGGGCATCTCCACTTCCTGGTGCACCCACCGATCCGCTCCTGCGCGTGTGGGCTGTCCTCTGCCTCCAACGCGCGGGCCCCGCCGTTTCCTGCCTGACGCCCGCCTGCGTCACGCCCTGACAGTTGTTTTTCGACAGTTGGTTTTCGACGGTACCCGTTTACATCTGAGAGCCAAAAAAAAGTGAGATATGTCTTCTGCATCGGGCTATGTTGCGATTCCTCGCTGCCCGGTGATCTTCGATGGCGCGAATTATCCTGATTTCGCTGCCTTCATGCACGTTCACATGCGCGGTCTCCGTCTTTGGGGTGTGCTCTCCGGCGAGGTCTGTTGTCCGCCGTGTCCTCCTGCTCCTGTGGCTCCTCTTCCGCCGACGCTGATTGTTCTCGGTGCTGATGCTTCTCAGGAGGCCAAGGATGCTGCTTAGAGTGCCGATGATAGTGTTGTTGCTGCTTATGAGCTAAAGTTCAAACAGTACTCTGCTGACCTCGAGACCTATCGCCATGCTCTGACGGCCTACACTCAGTGGGTCGATGAGGATGCTCATGCTGCTGCTGTTCTCACCTCCAGTGTTCTGCCCCAGTATGCTGCCGAGTTCATGAGTCTCCCTACCGTTGCCGCTCAGTGGGCACATCTTCGTCAGCGATATCAGCCGTCTGGGGATGCTCTTTACCTGTCCATGGTTCGCCAGGAGCATGCTCTTCAGCAGGATGATTCCACTATTGATGAGTTCTATACTCAGAGTGCTGCTATTTGGCGTCAGCTTGATTCTCTTCGTACTGCTGTTTGTGGCACATGCTCGTGCTGCCAGATTGTGCGCTCGGATTTGGAGTTTCACCGCATCTATGAGTTTCTCGTCTTCGCCAGAGTTTGAGCCCCGTGCTCACCTGAATGCTCGTGGTCGTGTTCCGCCTCCGAGGTGTTGTCTAAGCTTGCCGAGGAGACCCGTCTCCGTAGTGCTGGTCTTCTTGGTTCCGTCTGCTTGCTACTCGTGGTGCTCCTGCACCGTCTGCCCTCGACTCACCATGTCCTGTCAGGCTGCCGATTCTCCCCACTCCTCCAGTCGGGGTTAGGGTCAACACCAGCCTGTGGTCGAGTCCAAGACCAGCAGGCTCGTGGTCGTGCCCGTGGTTCTCTTCTGCTCTTACCGCAAGGGATGGCTACACTTGGGCCAATTGCTATACATGGGACCCCAGTTTACGTCGGCAGCACTGCTCGTGCAGTCGGCTCCTTCCGGGTCTTCAGCAGTTGCTCTCTCCGATCAGGACATTATCAGGAGTCTTTGCAGTCTGCTTGTTGCTACAGGCTCTTCTTCGGCGGGCACTACTGGTTCTGTGACTGACTCTTCAGGCATTGTGCGACCACCGCCTTCTACACAATCAGGTACGTATCCGTGGTATCTGGATTCTGAAGCTTCTTTTCATATGACCTCTGAGTCTTCTTTTCTGTCCGCTCTTCATTCTCTCCCTTCTCCTGTCCGTGTTTTTATGGATGATGGTACCACTCTTCCTGTTTCTAGTCGGGGCACCCTTTCTACTTATTCTTTTTTTGTTCCTGATATTTCTCATGTCCCTCTTCTTAAGATGAATCTGTTCTCTGCTAGCCAGCTTACTGACTCTGGTTGTCGCGTCATTCTTGATGCTGATTCTTGTGTTATTGTGGCGCCCCGCAAAAACCACTACTAGAAAATCGCGTTATTTTTATGCATTGCATCATCATGCCACATTGCATTTGAGCATCGTCATCATCATACATTTGTTTGTCTGAAACTATTTTCGAAAAGCATATTTTTGTTTTCTAAATACCCCGCCTTTATTTCAAATCCAAAACCCGGGTCTCCGGATTATTTTGTTTCGTCTACCAATGGATTTCAAAAGCCCCGTTTTAGATATTAAAATATTTATTTTATTTTTAGGGGCAGCCGTACCCGGCCGATCCGACCCAGTCGGCCACCCCCAGTACAAAACCGGACTACCTAAACCCTTTTCCTACCCCAACCTAATCTACCCACCCTTCCTCCACCTCATCCCACCCAATCGGTGCCCGCCACCTCAGCTATCCTCCCTCCATCCACCCAACCACCACCTGCCACCTCACCTGGTCCAACTCCCCCGCTACAGCAACCCCACCCGCGTCGCCACCTACCCCAGGCTGCACGCGGGACCCGGCCCCACTTATGCATCCAGCGCCGCAACCTGCCCCGCCTCGCTGCTTCCTCAAGAACCGCCGCCAAAGATCTCGCCTCGTGCCTCCCGGCGCCACCGCCAGAGGGTCCCGCCGTCGGCCGCTTCCTCTGGCCCCGACCGCCTCACTCCCACGCTCCCCAGGCAGAGCCGCTTCGCTGGCCGCAGCGTCACCGCCGTTCTCCTCCCGGCGTTGCCCCGTCGCGCTCGTCAGCGACCACCATCGCCGCCGCCAATCGCCTCACCACCCCTTCGCAAGTCGCGCCTCCGGCCGCCTGTCTACACCGCCAACCGCTCAGGCCGCCCGCCGCAGCCCTGTTGCCGAGCCACCGTCTCTCTCTACATGGCCCCTCCTCTGCCTCGCGTCCGGCAGCCCCGGCGACCTCACCTCGAGCGTCGCTGTTGTTCGCCTCCGCCCCAGCGCGAGACACCGCTTCCATCTCCCCTCTGCAGCGGTACACCCCCTCCTGTGAGCAGCATCACCGCTGCCGCGTCCCCTCGCCGGTCGGCCTCCTTCTGCCGTGAAGCTCCTCACCAGCCGTCTGCCTCCCTTCCCCGCGAGGCCTCGCCGCCCGTCGACCCCACTCCTCGGCGCTGCATGACGGCGCTGCCCTCACCTTGCCCGGCGCGTGGCCCTCGCCTCTTCGCCTCCCACGGCGCCTCCGCGAATCCTGGCCCCGAGCTCGCGCCTCACCCGCCTCTTTAAGCGCCAACGACCGAGCTGCCTGTCGTTTCCTCCTGTCACAGTGTCACGCCGCCGACCCGCGCCGTCCTCCGTCCTCTTGCCTCATTGCCGGTCCCGCAACGAACGCTCTTGCCACGATCGACCGTTGTCCTGTGCCTTGGTCGTGTCCCCCTTCTCATCCTCCCTTGCAGGCGCTCCTCCATGCCCTGCAGCTGCCTTCGGCCGTGCCCGTGTCGTGTGAGCGAGTGAGGCCAGTTCTTGTTGTATGGTGTGACCGTGTATGGAGACACGGAGAAGGGTCGATCTATGGATGGATGTGGTGGGGTGGAGTGGAGCTGATGTTTGGTGGCGATGGTTGATGATTGGTGGTCGTGCCTCCCGATGAACAGAACTAACAAGTGTACAAGAACCTCACCATTGGCAAATATAGATGGACGACAAGTACTCCCACAAGGACCATCCGATGCCAAGGTCTCCTTCCTGGAACGCCAAGATCTTCAATCGGATCCGAGGACACCGAGACCCCGGTGCGACAAGTACTCCTTCCCGGACTCCGAGCTCGCCGAGAACCCGGATGCCAAGGTCACCGACACGGAACGGCAAGACCTCCTTCCCGCACCGATGCCGACGACGTCGCACGCCAAGTTCTTCTTCCCGAACGCCAAGATCGTCTACCCCGGACACCGTGCGACAAGATCTACTTCACGGATCCGAAGACCCCAGTACCCGATCCACTCAAGTTCGCCATCGACGACAAGATCGACACCGACCAGGGCGGATCCGATGTGCCCCCGACGCCAACCAAGTTCTTCTTCTCGGATGCGCCGAGATCTACTCCGTTATCCGAGAACGATCCCACCGAGACCGAACCCCAGATCCGGACCCTGAGACCTACCCCGAACCCCTCGGAGCCCAAGTTCGCCGAACCCTAATGTGATTCCCTATTCGAGACCCCCATTATTTTATAATATGACATTATCACTTGTTGCATATTAAATTGTTCATGCATGCATACTTGTCTGTGGTTTGGGGGCATTATGCCAATTCATCTCATAATTAAATATGGAGTCTATATGCCGGATATCTTTGTCTTATTCCGGACTTCATTTAAATTGGCATAGCGAACCGAAGCCATGTTTGGTCTTGCTAATCCAACATTTAATTTGCGGGGTAGATAAATAAGTCGAACCTAATAATAAATGTCGGGACCCCGGTTTCCGCTTAATATTGCCTTAATGCATCGCACCTTTGCCATGTCATACATCATACATGCATCATGCCCGATTTTCTACCGTAGTATTAAATAGTCCATCCGGTGTTTCTTCTAGTGCTTTGCTTTTTCACGGATTAGGCCGTTGAGATGATGCGAGTGTCGACCCGATCTTCGGATGAACCTTCGATAATGTTTTCAGGCGAGCACCTCCCCCTTTATACCTATCTTACTTTTATAGTATTTATTCCCCCTGTTGTTCTATTGCTATCTGTGTTGCGATGCTCTAGTTTTCGTACCTGTGGTATCCCTTGCAGCCTTATATTGCCTTGGACACATCCTATTACCTGTTGATTGGTAGATAGTTGGACTCGCGCGTCGTAGTCGCTTGCTCAAGTGCTGTTGCGTGTCGCCCGATTATAGTTGTTGGAGTATTGCCGCATGTTTAATGTTGAGATGATCATGGCTTTAATTAATGTTTAATAACTAAAATTGAAAGTAGGTAAATGCAGAGGCACCGTGGGTAATAGACAATATTTGATTTTAATCACCACTGGTGTCCCGTGGGACCCCAGTTCTTGACACTGTTCCGAGATCGAGCGCTAACCACGTGGGGTGTATGGGCACCCCATCGATTAGTACCTGATTTCAAAGTATTGTACCGGGGACACAAGTAGTTTGGGCTTTATTACTATCTTGTACTTATGCCATGCTTTCGCTTTATTTACGATTGTGCAAGGAGCACTGCATTTAGGACCGTGACACGTTTACCAGATCGACAAGCCTCCACACTTTCGGGTTCCCGATGTACCGTTTCACACAAACCCCGAGTCCGTCTCGGAGACCGGCCGACTTCGTTGCGGGTAGCTTAGTGGGGTGGCCCCCATGTACTTGCTTTGGGTCTGGGAAACGTCATGACTTAGGCCCCGCCGACATATCAGGATGACTCATGCTAATTGTATCTGACTAGTAAGTGTTGCAACTACAACGGAATGGTTAACTAAAACTGCCCACTACTTATTATATCAGGATGACTCATGCCATCTTTATTTGACTAGTAATTACCGCAACTATAACGGAATGAATAAAACTGCCAACGGTGTGAGTTCCTCGGTTGACTTCCTCGTTTGGTCTCGAGGGGGAAATACCAGGATGGGTATGTTTGGTGGTAGCATCAGGTTGGTTCCGAATAGGTCTTTCTTATCCCTCTCTGATAGCCGCCAGTTATATCGAGTCTCTATAGGATGTTTAGTGCATGCCGTGCTGCCGCTTCACCAATTATACCTATGTAGGCGACCGCCAATTCTAGTCTCGCCGTGTAATCGCCTCGATCGACCGCTCTTTTTTTCCTTTGCCTTTGTCGGCACCCTTTTGTTTTTAAGGTGTTTTGAGATCGACGTCGTTAGTGGTTACCCTTCCAAATTGGCTCGGGCAGGTTATGGACGCCATTGGTTATTCTTTAGGGCTCTTAGCTCAATTTGCATCTTTCCGCACTCGGACTATATCGCTTTAAAGGTGATTTGGATCTTTGTATTGTATATCTCGTATTCTTGACTCTTTGAGTCGTTGTTGTATATATATGTTCGTGGGTTCCATCGAGGACTATTGTGTAATGATATTACTTGTTTTCCACCCGCGCAAGTACAGTGGGCACCTTTGAATCGCTTTCTATGCGGGTTTGGCGAAGCTGAAACTTGCATAGGGCGATTCCGAGGGTGTTACAGCTGATTATCCACCGTCCTTCAGACCACAGTTGGGAGCCCTCACAACCGTGACTCTTCAGGACTTTGGGAGTTAGACTGGCTTCGTGTTCCTTCCGCTGCCACTTCATTTGCCAGTTCTTCTCTGGTTGTCGCCTCTACTACCAGCTCCTTTCAGTAGTGGCAATCATCGTCTTGGTCACCTCTGTGACTCTCGCCTTTCGTCATTAGTTCATCGTGGTCTTCTGGGGTCTGTCTCAGGAGATGGGTCTTTGCATTGTCAGGGTTGTAGGTTGGGTAAACAGATTCAGCTTCCCTATCCTACTAGCGCGTCTGTATCTCAGCGACCTTTTGATTTAGTTCATTCCGATGTTTGGGGTCCAGCTCCTTTCGCTTCGAAAGGGGGCCATCGCTACTATATTTTTGAAGGGTTTCGCGGCATAGTAAATCAAAATTTTCTACGGATGCGAACAGAGGGAAAGGCAAGATCTAATCTAGGAGATGCAAACAACGAGAGAGATTGTATTAGATCTTCATACCCTTGAAGATTCGCACAGCGGAACGTTCGTCGGAACATGGGTGATGTAGTCGTACTCGCTTCTCCTCCTCGTGATCCGATCCGGTCTAGCACCACAAGTGGCGATGCCTCCGTGAGATGCACACGTGCCGCACCTCGACGTCTCCTCCTTCCTTGGTCCAGAAAGTACGGTGGAGAGATGGGTTGGATCTACAACGCGACGGCGCGGTGCAATTGGTGGAGAGTTTCTGCAGCAGGGCTTCGCCTGCAATCGGGAGGAGAGAGAGAGGAAGCAGGCGACTAGGCTTGAGGGAAGGTGTGGGGGTGCGCAACCCTCTATAGATAGAGGGTGGGAGCCAGCCCTAACCCTCCCAAGCCCAAGGCGGCCAAGGAGGAGGAGTGGGGGCAAGGAACCCCCCGCCTAGAAGCCCAATTAGGGTTTATCCCTTGTTTGGCTGGGCCCTATGGGGCCTTGTGCCCTCGGCCCAATGCGGCCAGGCACTCCTCAGAGGCCCATGCCCCTCCCGGAAGGTGGGGCCACGTTGGTCCCCTTCGGAAGGTTCTAGAAGCTTCGGTACAATACCGATTAACCCGAACAATTCGAACTCTAAAACTGCCTTATATGAATCTTATTCTCGGACCATTCCTAACCTCTCGTGATGTCCGGATCCCATCCGAGACTCGAACAAAACTCATAAACCAATTATCCAATCTATCCTAGCGTAGACACGTTAAGTGTGTGACCCTTGAGTTCGAGAATATGCGGACATGATCTTCTATCAATAATCAACGGTGGGTCTGGAAACCCATATTGACTCCACATTCATCGATGATCATATCGGATGAACCACGATGCCGTGATTCAATCAATCCCATATATATATTCCCTTCGTCTCGCGATATTTTACTTGCCCGAGATTTGATCATCGATCGCCATACCTAGTTCAATCTCGTTCACAACAAGTACTTTACTTCCGTAATCCGATATCACTTTGTGATTAACTCCTTAACCACATGCTTGCAAGCGGTGTTGATATCGACACCGAGTGGGCCCAAGTATATCTCTCGACTTGGGAGGGACAAATCCAATCTCGATACATACAACCCAACAAATACTTTCCGATCACCGAGAGACACCTTTATGATCACCCTCTCATAAGATGACGCTTGATGACCTCAAAGCTTTCTTCCGATACCGTGGAGTTGTATTATCTCATGGTCTAAGGAATACAATATTTGACATAAGAAAAGCTTCAAAGATGAACACTATGACATGATCTAATTGCTTCGCTTAGTTTGGTCATCCATCATATCATTCTCCCAATGATATGATCTCATTATTAATCGACAACTCATGTCCATGGTTAGGAAACCTTAACCATCATTAATCAATGAGCTAGTCCATAGAGGCGTACTAGGGACACGGTGTTGCTCACAAACCACACAAGTATTAAAGTTTCCGCTTAATACAATTCTAGCATGGAATATAAACATTATCATGAACAAGAATTATAATAATAACATCTTTATTATTGCCTCTAGGGCATAATTCCAACAGTCTCCCACTTGCACTAGAGTCAATAATCTAGTTTACATTTGGCAACAATCTCACACCCATGGCACTGAGGTGATGATCATGTTTTACACGTGGAAGAGGTTTAGTCAATGGATCTGCGACATTCAGATATGTATGTACTTTGCTAATCTTCAGATATCCATCTGCTATATAATCTCGGATTATATGAAACTTGCGGTTGATATGCTTGGTCTTTGGATGATATCTTGGTTCCTTAGCGAGTGCTATGGCGCCAGTGTTGTCACACAATATCTCCAGTGGGTCCAATGCACTTGGAACCACGCCAAGCTCAGTGATGAAGTTCCTGATCCAAACTCCTTCACTTGACGCTTCTGCAGCAGCCATGTATTCCGCTTCTACTATCGATCCCGCGATCACGCTTTGCTTGCAGCTTCTCCAGCTCACAGCTCCTCCATTCAAAATATACACGTATCCTGTCTGAGATTTAGAATCATCCTTGTCGGTGTCAAAAGTAGCGTCGACGTAACCTTTTATGACGAGTTGTTCATCACCCCCATAGACTAAGAACATTTCTTTAGTCCTATTTAGGTACTTTAGGATGTTCTTCACGGCTGTCCAGTGTTCCACTCCTGGATCACTTTGATATCTGCTCATCAAACTAAGAGCATTGGACACATCCGGTCTAGTACACAGCATGGCATACATGATAGAACCTATGGCCGAGGCATAAGACACTTTGTTCATAGCTTCCCTATCATTTACCGTAGCTGGACACTGAGCCTTTCTCAATATCTTACCTGACAACATAGGCACTGAACCTTTCTTTGCCTTATCCATTCTGAAACTTTTCAGAACTTTGTCTAGGTATGTACTCTGGCTTAAAGCTATCAGGCGTCTTTGTCTATCTCTATAGATTTTGATGCCCAATATATAAGCAGATTCACCTAGGTCTTTCATTGAAAAACACTTGTTCAAATAACTCTTCACATCGTTAAGCATGTTGATGTCATTTACAATAATCAATATGTCATCCACATATAGTACCAGAAACGTCACCGAGCTCCCACTCACTTTCTTGTAGATGCAAGCTTCGTAGCAATTTGGAACAAATCCAAAGTTCTTGATCACTTGATCAAAACGAAGGCTCCAACTCCGAGATGCTTGCTTCAGTCCATAAATGGAACGCTGAAGTTTGCATACTTTATCAGAATCCTTAGGATCGACAAAACCTTCGGGTTGCATCATATACAACTCTTCATCAATGTTGCCATTGAGGAACGCAGTCTTGACATCCATCTGCCATATTTCATAATCATGAAATGCAGCAATTGCTAATAAAATCCGAATGGACTTAAACATCGCTACGAGAGAGAAAGTCTCATCGTAGTCAACATCTTGAACTTGCCGAAAACCTTTCGCGACAAGCCGTGCTTTATAGACGGTAACATTACCATCCGCGTCCGTTTTCTTCTTGAAAATCCATTTGCACTCAACGGCCTTTCTTAGCTAGGAGGTCCACCAAAGTCCATACTTGGTTTTCGCTCGTGGATCCCAATTCGGATTTCATGGCTTCTAGCCATTTCTCGAGTCTGGGCTCATCATCGCTTCCTCATAGCTCGTGGGTTCACCGCCTTCTACCAACAAGACGGTCAAGGCAGTTGCCGTACCACTCGGGAGGGCACGCGACCTTGTCGACTGCGACGCTCAAGATGGCACATCGTCTGAAGCTTCATGATCCTTGTCATTAGCTTCCTTTTCTATCGTTAGTGCGTGACCTGGAACAATTTCAGTCTTTGCGCTACTCTCCAATTCAAGAGAAGGTTCAATAACCTCGTCTAGCTCTACTTTCCTCCCACTCACTTCTTTCTAGAGAAACTCCTTCTCAAGAAAGGAACCGTTCTTGTGACAAACACTTTGCCTTGATTACGTGATAGAAGGTATACCCAATAGTTTCCTTAGGGTATCCTATGAAGACGCATTTGTCCGCTTTGGGTTCGAGCTTGTCCGCATCAACTTCTTGACGTAAGCCTCGCATCCCCAAACTTTAAGCGACAACTTAGGTTTAGCACCAAGCCACAGTTCATACGGTGTCGTCTCAACGGATTTAGATGGTGCCCTATTTAAAGTGAATGCAAGTGGTTTCTAATGCATAACCCCAAAATGATAACGGCAAATCAAGAAGAGACATCATTGATCGTAACATATCTAATAGGGTTCGATTCCGGCGTTCGGACACACCATTGCGCTGTTGTGGTGTTCCGGGGCGTGAGTTTAAACGATTCCGCTCGCTTTAAGATGCGTGAGAAAATCATAACTCAAATATTCACCTCCACGATCGGATCGTAGAAACTTAATCTTTACATTACGATGGTTCTCCACTTCATTCAAATTCCTTGAACTTTTCAAATGTTTCAGATTTATGTTTCATTAAATAGATATACCCATATCTACTTAAGTCATCGGTAAAGTGAGAAAATAGCGATATCCACCGCGTCGAAATACTCATCGGTCCGCATACATCGGTATGTATGATTTCCAACAAGTCCGTTGCTCGCTCCATCATACCGGAGAACGGGGTTTTGATCATCTTGCCCATGAGGCATGGTTCGCATGTGTCAAATGATTCAAAATCAAGAGACTCCAAAAGTACATCAGAATGGAGTTTCTTCATGTGCTTTACACCAATATGACCTAGACGACAGTGCCACAAATAAGTAGTATTATCACTATCTACTTTGCATCTCTTAGCCTCAATGTTATGGATGTGTGTTTCATCCCTTTCGAGATTTAGAAGAAATAAACCATTCACAATAGGTGCATGACCATAAAAGATGTTGCTCATATAAATAGAACAACCATTATTCTCCGATTTAAATGAATAACCGTCTTGCAATAAACAAGATCCAGAAATAATGTTCATGCTCAACACAGGCACATGATAACATTTATTGAGGTTTAAAACTAATCCCGAAGGTAAAACTAAGGAGAGCGTGCTGACGGCCATCACATCAACTCTTGATCCGTTGCCAACGCCGCGCCGTCACCTCATCCTCGCAGCCCGTCTATTTCAGAGCTCTGTTTGAGTTACAAATATTAGCAACCAAAGATCAAATACCCGAGCACTACAACGAGGGATAGTAAGGAAAACATCAATAACATGTATATCAAATATACCTTTGATGGTGCCAACCTTCTTGTCCGCTAAGTACTTGGACGATTGCTTCGATGACCCTTGTCCTTGCAATAGAAGCACTCGATTAATCGCTTAGGACCAGACTTGAGCTTCTTCTCAGCAGGGGCAATGCGTTTGCCGCCTTTCTTGAAGGGCTTCTTTGCACCCTTACCTTTCTTGAAGGTGGGGGGCTTGTTGACCATCAACACATGATTATCCTTTTTGATGTCCACCTCCGCAGCCTTCAGCTTTGCGAAGAGCTCGGTGATCGTATCAGTGGAACCAATCTGATTGTGAGTCACTATAAAACTTTTGTAGCTGGGAGGGAGTGATTGCAGAACCCTGTCAATCTTGAGCTCCTCTGGAATCTTGCAGTCCAGTTGCTCAAGGCGTTGAGTGTAGCCCGACATCTTAATGGCGTGCTCACTAACGGAACTCCCTTCCTCCATCTTGCAGTTAAAGAACTTCTCAGAGATCTCATATCTCTCAGAACGGGCCTGAGTCTGAAACATGGTTTTCAGCTCCTCGAGAATCTCAAAGGGCCCGGTATAGTATTCAAAACGGTTTTGAAGGTCCAATTCCATAGCAAACAAGATGGTGCTCTTAATCACACCATAATCATCTTTGCGCGACTGATAGGCAGCTTTCTCATCAGCCCGCGCAGTAGCAGCAGGGGCGTCACCTAACACATTCTCAAGGACATAGTCCTTTTGACCGCCAGAGAGAATGATTCTCAGATTGCAGAACCAGTTGGTGAAGTTAGACCCATTGTTTTTAAGCTTTTCCTTCTCAGCAAAAACGTTGAAGTTGAAGTTGGACTTAGCCATTTGATCTACAATGTTTGCAAGTACAAATTAGACTATGTTCATGACAACTAGTTCAACTTTTAATCAAATTACTAGATGAACTCCCACTAAATTCAACATCCCTCAAGTTGTTTAGTGAACATGATCCAAATTCACCACACCTAATCCGATCTTCACGAGAAGAGATGTGGTTTCAATGGTGGACAAAAAAGTGTCGATCATATCATTCATATGACTCATGCTTAACCTTTCGGTTCATGTGTTCCGAGGCCATGTCTGTACATGCTAGGCTCGTCAAGTTAGACCCAAGTATTTCCGCGTGTGCAAAACTGGCTTGCACCCGTTGTATATGAACGTAGAGTCTATAGCACCCGATCATCACGTGATGCTTGGACACGACGGACTTTCGCAACGGTGCATACATGGGGAGAACACAGTTTTATCTTGATCTTTAAGTGAGGAATCATCTTATAATGCTACCGTCGCGATCTAAGCATAATAAGATACATAAAAGGATAAACATCACATGCATATAACTTGATGTGACATGGTATAGCCAATCTTCGCGCAATGATCTCCATCTTGTGCGTGCCGGCATGATCTCCATCACTCCACCATGATTGCCTCCACCACGAATAGCAACTACAACTATTGCTAACTACTTAGCGATAAAGTGAAACTATTACATGGCGTATAAGAAGTTGACACACAGGTCATACACAATTATAAAGACAACCATATGGCTCCTGCCGGTTGTATACTCATCGACATGCAAGTCGTGAAACATTACAAAACATGATCATCGCATATATTATACACATCACATCTTGGGTCATACCATATCACAGAAAACACTCCCTGCAAAAACAAGTTAGACGCCTCTACTTTGTTGTTGCATGTTTTACGTGGCTTACGGGAGTAGCATGCTAAGAACGATTCTTACCAACGGAAAGCCACAACGGTGATATTATGGTTGCCAAACTCCGGTGTAAATCCCATGACAACTATAGTGAGAGAAACTGGCATCCACCAGCCGCATGTGTGGAACAAGCCACACGTCAAGTGTGGAGCCGGTCTCGCGAACGACGCCGCAGAAGGTTGGCCCGACCGCTTCAATCTCACTATCCCGCGTCATAAGAAGAACACAAACAAGAGGCTTGCAACAGAAAACATCAACGCCCGCAACAACCATGTTATGCTCTACTCGTGAAACACATCTACGCATAGATCTAGCTCGATACCATCAAGGGTTTCAAGCATAGTAAATCAAAATTTTCTACGGATGCGAACAGAGGGAAAGGCAAGATCTAATCTAGGAGATGCAAACAACGAGAGATTGGATTATATCTTCATACCCTTGAAGATTCAGACAAAAACGCTCGCCTAACGTGGGTGATGTAGTCATACTCGCTTCTCCTCCTCGTGATCCGATCCGATCTAGCACCACAAGTGGCGATGCCTCCGTGAGATGCACACGTGCCGCACCTCGACGTCTCCTCCTTCCTTGGTCCAGCAAGTATGGTGGAGAGATGGGTTGATCTACAATGACGGGCGGTGCAATTGGTGGAGAGTTTCACAGCAGGCTTCGCCACACGCATGAGGGGAGAGAGAGAGGAGGGCAAGAGGGCGACTAGGCTTGAGGAAGGTGTGGGGGTGCGCCCAACCTCTATATATATAGAGGGTGGGCCAGCCCCAACCCTCCCAAGCCCAAGGTCAGACAAGGAGGGAGGAGTGGGGCAAGGAACCCCCTTCTAGAAGCTCCAATTAGGGTTTATCCCTTGGCCTACTGGGCCCTATGGGGCCTTGTGCCCTGGCCCAATGCGCCAGGGCACTCCTCGTAGGCCCATGCCCCTCCCGGAAGGTGGGGCCACGTTGGTCCCTTCGAAGGTTCTAGAAGCTTTGACAATACCGATTAACCCTAACAATTCAACTCCAAAACTGCACGCCTTATATGAATCTTATTCTCCGAACCATTCCGGAACCTCGTGATGTCCCGGATCCCATCCGAGACCAACAAAAACTCATAAACCAATTATCCAATCTATCCTAGCCAAGACACGTTAAGTGTGACCCTGATTCGAGAATATGCATATGATCTTCTATCAATAATCACAATGGGTCTGCGAAACCCATATTGACTCCACACATTCATCGATGATCATATCGGATGAACCACGATGCCAGGATTCAATCAATCCCATATATATATTCCTTCGTCTCGCGATATTTTACTTGCCCGAGATTTGATCGCTTGCACTCATACCTAGTTCAATCTCGCTCACGTAAAGTACTTTACTCGTTCCATAATCCGATATCACTTTGTGATTAACTCCTTAACCACATGCTTGCAAGCGGTGTTGATATCGATTACCGAGTGGGCCCGAAGTATATCTCTCCGACTTGGGAGGGACAAATCCCATCTCGATACATACAACCCAACAGATACTTTCCGATCACCTGAGAGACACCTTTATGATCACCCTCTCATAAGATGACGTTTATGACCTCAAAGCTTTCTTCCGATACCAGGGAGTTGTATTATCTCATGGTCTAAGGAATACAATATTTGACATAAGAAAAACTTCGCAAAGATGAACACTATGACACGATCTAATTGCTTCGCTTAGTTTGGGTCTGTCCATCATATCATTCTCCCAATGATATGATCTCATTATTAATCGACAACTCATGTCCATGGTTGTAACACCCTCAGAATCGGACCTATGCAAGTTTGAGCAAAATCCGCCAAACCCGCATAGAAACGATTCAAAGATGCCCACCAGGCACTTTCGTGCGGGTGGAAAACGAAGTAATAACATTACACAACAGTCCTCGATGGGACCCACAGAACAGATATATATAACAACGACTCAAAGGGTCAAGAATACAGATATAATATACAAGATCCAAATCACCTTGAAAACAGTAGAGCGTCCGACTATGGACAAGAAGCAAATGGGGCTAAGAGCCCTGAAGAATAACCAATGGCGTCCATAACCCTGCCCAGGCCAAGCCGGAAGGGTAACCCTGCTAACGGCGTCGATCTCAAAACCTGCTTAACAAAAGGGTGCCGACAAAGGGCAAAGGAAAACAAAGAAAGAGCGTCAAGATCGAGGCCAAGACACGGCGAGGCTAGAATTGCGGTCCTCGCCACATAGGTATGGTGGATCGAAGCAGCGAAGCATCGAACAACCTATAGAGACTCGATATAATGGCGGATATCGAGAGGATAAGAATGACCTAACCGATCCATCCCGAAGCTATCACCAAACAAACCCATCCTCGGGGTTTCTCGAGACCAAACGAGAAGTCAACCGAGAACTCACACCGCTGGCGCTTTTATTTATTCGTTATCATTACAGAATTACTAGTCGTATAGATAATCATTCGATAAAATGAGCAAGGGCACTTTTAGTTAACCATTCCGCTAGTTGCAACAATTACTAATCGATACATATAGCATGATGTGATCCCGAAACCCACAGCTTGTTGGTACTTTTATTCAGCCATTTCGCTAGAAGGTAATACTTACTAGTCGATACAATGGTCGCGACAACCAAACAAGCAATTGTGGCCAGTATTAATTAGCCATTCCGTTGTAGTGGAGCTGATTACTAGTCATTATAAGTCAAATTTATAGCAAGAACTTTAGTTATGCTTGTCTATGATCGAGATATCGTGCTCCAAGTCGTCCATATCCGCGACACGGCTTTCGAGAAAGTTTTACCCGGCGGGTGCACCAATAGCAACACACGCCGATCAACCTCGAAAACCAAATCAAAACCCAACGAGGCTTTCACGATCGAACAATCACAGGATTCAGAAATATTTCAGGGCACCCTTAAGTAGATTCCACAACGGCTAGCCGACTCGAGACGGCCTCAAGGTTTGGGCCATGGTAAACGATCGGGAACCCGAAGTGTGGCTGGGCTTGTCGATACCACGTAAACGGGTCACAAATCCTAAATTGATAAAGGTGCTCCTCGCACAATCGTAAATAAAGCAATAGCATGGCATAAGTGCAGATAGTAAAACACCTCAAACTAGTTTGTGGCCCCAAGAAATAAGACTGAATCAAGCTCGCCTGTGGGGTCCCATATACCTCCGGATGTGGATAGCGCGATAAATCAAGGAACATTATCAAGTACTGGGTCTTACGGGACACAAGTGGGCGCTCGAAACCAAATATTATCTATCACCCACCGATGCCTCTGCTTATTCAATTTTAGTTGTTAAACAGAAATTAAAGTGACAATAAGTAAAACTAGAATCATCTCCAACATCAACATGCGGCAATACATCAGCAACTGTGGCATATGACGACACACATCAGCACTTGGGCAAGCATCTACGACGCGCAAGTCCAACTATCTACCAAACAACAGGCAATAGGATGTGTCCAAGGCAAATATACTACGCAGGGAGATATCACGGGTACGGAAACTAAAGCATCGCAACACAGATAGCAATAGATCAACAGGGGGGAAGTAAATACTATAAAAGTAAGATAGGTAGAAAGAGGGAGATGCTCGCCTGAAAACATTGTCGAAGGGTTGATCCGAGGATCGGGGCGAAGCTCACATCAACTCAACGGTCTTATCCGCGAAGAAACAAAACACTAGAAGAAACACCGGATGCAGTATTTAATACAACGGCAGAAGATCGGCATGATGCATGAATGATGCATGGCATGGCAAAGGTGCGATGCAATTAGGTCTTATTAAGTGGAACCGGGGTCCCGACAATTAATTCGTAGGTTCAAGTTATTTAGAAGCCCCGCAATTTAAGTGTTGTTTTAACAAGGCAAGATAAGATACCGGTTTGCTACACAAGTTTAAATGAGGCCAATATGAGACTAGATTTGCCCGCATATGGGCCCCATATTTAATTATTAGGTGAATCGGCATAAGGCCCCCAAACCACATGATATGCATGCGAGATGTCAAATAAGTATGCAACAATTCATATAGTTGATCATTTATAAAATAGGGTTCTCGGAGAGGGGTTCACACATTAGGGTTCTCGACGATCTTGGGGTTCCGGGGTTCGGGGTTCGGGGTCGGTCTCGGGGTCCAGGGTTCGACGGAAGCGGGGTTCAGACTCCGGGAACCGTTCTCGGGTATCGGGGTAGTTCTTGGCGTTCCGGGAAGCCGGACTTGGTTCGGTGTCGGGGCGCATCGGGTCCTTCCGGGGCGGTGTCGTTCTTGTCGTCATGCAGATCTTGTCGGGTCCCACAGGGTCGGTCTTGTCGTTGCGAGGGTCTTGTCGGGCCCGCGCAATCGAGTCGGTGTTAGCGTTCGGGATGAAGAACTTGGCGTGTCGACGTATGGCGCCCGGTGCTCGGCATCGATCCGGAAGAAGCGCTTGTCGCAACTCGGGGTCTTTCGCACGGGGTTCCGTGAAGTACATGACGCGTCTGTGACGGAGATCTTGAGGGTTCTGAACTCGACGGCTTGGCTCGTGGAGCTTCCGGTCCCGAGGAGAAGACCTAGTCGGTTTCACCTCGAAGGCCTTGTTGTTCTGCAGTGGGGATCGTGGTTCCTCGGGGTCCGGGTCTTCGACGTCGCATTCGGGAAGAAGGTCTCGGGGATCCGGCGCCGGTGGCCTTGGATAGACCTTCGGGTCTCGTATAGTGCCGGTCTTGTCAACGAGGAGGTCTTGTCGAGGTGGGTCCTGCGTGTTCACGACTGAGTACCGGAGCATTCCACATCGGTTCCAGCGGCCATCTCACGGACGGGGCGCAGACGGCAGACCGGCAGCAGAGCTTGGGGAGGCCGTGGTCGTCGGGGACGGCACGACCTGGACCGAGGGCGGCGCCTGTAGAGGGATCGAGAGGCGGCTGGCCGACCGGAAAGGAGGAAGAGAACCCGGCGTCGGTGGCGGGCGACGGAGGACGGGAGGCTCAGCGGTGTGGGCGGGGACGGTCGCGGACGGAAGGGCGACCTGCGGCACGGCCGCCAGAGGAGGAGGCGCGCGCCGCAGGCGAGGTGCGAGGCCGCGGACGCTGCCTGTGGCGGCTCCCGGCGCGGGTCGCTGCCCGGCGACAGGACCGAGGGAGCTCGGGCGGCGACGATGTGGCGAGGCGTACGGGCGGCTGCACACGGACGCGAGGAGCGCGAGGAGGGGCTGCCGTCATTGGCGGCACCCGAGCGGGCAGAGGGAGGGGAGGCCTGGCGAGCGAGGAGGCGCGGCCGCTACCGAGCGGCTCAGGGGAACGGTGGAGGCGGGCGACGCTTGAGGCCACGGGCGAGCGCCATGAGGCGGGTGAGGCAGCCGCAGGAGGCGCAGGGTGCCGGAGGCGCGGCAGTGAGGAGAGGCGGTGAGGTTGGGCGCGGTGCGGAGCGCGGCGGGGCGCCGCGAGGCCGCGACGGGCTAGCGCGGCAGAAGGCATGGAGCAAGCGCGACCGAGGCGGGCGACCGCCAAGGGAGCCGCAGCGGGCAAGCGACCGAGGCGGGCTAGTGAGAGGGCGAGGCTGGGCATAGGGACTGCCGCCGGGCCGGGAGGGGAGGCACAGGGAGATGAACAGAGGGGTGAGAGAGAGGGAGACGCGGTGGCGGGGTCCGGTGGGTCCCAGCAAGGCGTGGGGGGCTCACGGCCCAGTGTGCGTGTAAAGTATGTGGAGGGTTCAGAGGAGAGAGAGAAGGAGAGGAGGTTGGGTGATTTGGGCTTTGGTTGGTGGGGGAAAAAGATGAGGATGAGGTGGCGGCGAGCTATTGGCCGGAGTGATGTGGAAGGAGGGGGTGGGTAGCGTTTTAGGTAGAAATAGGATTAGGTGAAGCTGGCAGGTTGGACCGTTTTAGTTTTCTGGGGTGGTCGTTCGGGTCGGGTTGGCCCGTTCGACTGCCCCTACAAAAAAAAAATTTAATATTTTATTTAATTTCCAAATCTTTTGTAACTAGTTTTTGACAAACAAAATATCCGGAACATCCGGGGGTTGGCGTTGAAGAAAAGACGGGCGTTTGGAAAACAAACCGGATTTTGCGAAAAATAGTTTTATGCAAACAATGCATGATGATGACGATGCAATGCACAAATTCAACGCGATTTTCTAGTAGTGGTTTTGCGGGATACCACAATTCGACACCACTAACAATGGATCTCGCCCTCGAGATCCGCCTCATGGTACCGGAAAGAAGGTCGGTGGTCTGATCCTTCACGCTTCGTGTAGATCCTCGCGACACCACTAACAAGGGGTCGTTGTCCGTGTGCGTCGAGAGAAACTCTCCGGGAACAACAAGTCGAAGGTAGAGGTATCAACAAATAAAGCCACCCCTAACTTCCGTGGACGGAGTAAAACTGCTGGATCCACTGATTCGATGTACAAGAGCGAATGATAAGAGTAGTGGTATGGTAGCTACTCCATCCCGCACTCGAACCATTACTCTTGCACAAATAGCGGATCATGCAACCAACTCTAATCGATCAAGTTCTCGACAAGCGAGGTTCGAACAAAGGGTGATCTGGGCTCGATCGGATCCGGCGTAGATGATGTCGTCGCGTCGGAAAACATCGGAAGGCACAAGCAAGGAACAAAGAATGATAGCACCATAGACGGATTCATCAGGCAGCTTGAGCACCGGATGGTAGAACACCGTTACCAAAGGAGGAAGCGAAACCCTAAAGGTACGACGGAAACCCAACCACGAGAATTCCTGGACTCGAAGAAAGAGAAGAGAGCAGATTCAAAACGCGTAAGGATAAGAGGAGAATAGCAGAGAGGTAAGGAGTAAAATCAGACCTAACCAGAACTATCCAACCGATTTTGCAAAATAGTTTTGACAATCTACTTCGGCCGTTAGCTAGGTTATCCTACAGGCTGGACTTAGGGTATCGCAATCCGAGCTCGATACCACTCAGAACACCCTCGATCGGACCTATGCAAGTTTGAGCAAAATCCGCCAAACCCGCATAGAACGATTCAAAGGTGCCCACCAGGCACTTTCGTGCGGGTGGAAAACGAAGTAATAACATTACACAACAGTCCTCGATGGGACCCACGTAATGTATATATATAACAACGACTCAAAGGGTCAAGAATACGATATAACATACAAGATCCAAATCACCTTGAAATGAGAGTCCGACTATGGACAAGAAGCAAATGGGGCTAAGAGCCCCAAGAATAACCAATGGCCCATAACCCCGCCTGTGCCAAGCCGGAAGGGTAACCACGCTAACGGCGCCGATCTCAAAACCTCGCTAACAAGGGGTGCCGACAAAGGGCAAAGCAGAAAACAAAGAAAGAGCGTCAGTACTGAGGCCAGTACACGGCGAGGCTAGAATTCGGCGGTCCTCGCCTACATAGGTATGGTGGATCGAGCGCAGCGGCAAAGAAGCAATCGAACAACCTATAGAGACTCGATATAACTGGCGGATATCAGAGAGGGATAAGAATGACCTAACCGGATCCATCCTGAAGCTATCACCAAACAAACCCATCCTGGGGTTTCCCCCTCGAGACCAAACGAGGAAGTCAACCGAGGAACTCACACCGTTGGCAGTTTTATTTATTCAGTTATCATTACAGTAATTACTAGTCAGGTATAGATAATCATTCTGATAAAATGAGCAGTGGGCACTTTTAGTTAACCATTCCGTTGTAGTTGCAACAATTACTAATCAGATACATATAGCATGATGTGATCCCGAAACCCAGCAGTTGTTGGTACTTTTATTCAGCCATTTCGTTGTAGTTGCAATACTTACTAGTCAGATACAATGGTCGCAAGCGACAACCAAACAAGCAATTGTGGCCAGTATTAATTAGCCATTCCGTTGTAGTGGAGCTGATTACTAGTCATTATAAGTCAAATTTATAGCAAGAACTTTAGTTATGCTTGTCTATGATCGAGATATCGTGCTCCAAGTCGTCCATATCCGGACACGGCTTTTAAAGTTTTACCGCCGGGTGCACCAATAGCAACACACGCCGATCAACCTCGAAAACCAAATCAAAACCCAATGAGGCTTTCACGATCGAACAATCACAGATTCAGAAATATTTGGGGCCACCCTTAAGTAGATTCCGCAACGGCTAGCCGACTCGAGACGGCCTCAAGGTTTGTGGGCCGTGAAACGATCGAACCCGAAGTGTGGGCTGGGCTTGTCGATACCACGTAAACGGGTCACAAATCCTAAATAAGACAAAGGTGCTCCTCGCCAATCGTAAATAAAGCAAAGTAGCATGGCATAAGTACAGATAGTAAAAACACCTCAAACTAGTTTGTGGCCCCAAGAAATAAGACTGAATCAAGCTCGCTCAGTGGGTCCCATATACCTCCGGATGTGGATAGCGCGATAAATCAAGGAATGTATCAAGTACTCGGGTCTTACGGACACAAGTGGGCTCGAAACCAAATATTATCTATCACCCACCGATGCCTCGCTTATTCAATTTTAGTTGTTAAACAGAAATTAAAGTGACAATAAGTAAAACTAGAATCATCTCCAACATCAACATGCGGCAATACATCAAAGAATCGTGGCATATGACGACACACATCAAGATTGGGCAAGCATCTACGACGCTAAAGTCCAACTATCTACCAAACAACAGCAATAGGATGTGTCCAAGGCAAATATACTACCGCAGGAGATATCACGTACGGAAACTAAAGCATCGCAAACACGTATAGCAATAGATCAACAGGGGGGAAGTAAATACTATAAAAGTAAGATAGGTAGAAAGGGGGAGATGCTCGCCTGAAAACATTGTCGAAGGGTTGATCCGAGGATCGGGGCGAAGCTCACATCAACTCAACGGTCTTATCCGCGAAGAAACAAAACACTAGAAAAAACACCGGATGCAGTATTTAATACAACGGCAGAAGATCGGCATGATGCATGAATGATGCATGGCATGGCAAAGGTGCGATGCAATTAGGTCTTATTAAGTGGAACCGGGTCCACAATTAATTGTGAGGTTCAAGTTATTTAGAAGCCCGCAATTTAAGTGTTGTTTTAACAAGGCAAGATAAGATACCGGTTTGCTACACAAGTTTAAATGAGGCCAATATGAGACTAGATTTGCCCGCATATGGGCCCCATATTTAATTATTAGGTGAATCGGCATAAGGCCCCCAAACCACATGATATGCATGCGAGATGTCAAATAAGTATGCAACAATTCATATAGTTGATCATTTATAAAATAGGGTTCTCGGAGAGGGGTTCACACATTAGGGTTCTCGACGATCTTGGGGTTCCGGGGTTCGGGTTGGTCGGTCTCGGGGTCCGTGGTTCGACGGAGCGGGTTCGAACTCGGAACCGTTCTGCATCGGTAGTTCTTGGCGTTCCGGGAAGCCGGACTTGGTTCGGTGTCGGGGCGCATCGGGTCCTTCCGGGGCGGTGTCGTTCTTGTCGTCATGCAGATCTTGTCGGGTCCCACAGGGTCGGTCTTGCCGTTGCGAGGGTCTTGTCGGGCCCGCGCAATCGAGTCGGTGTTAGCGTTCGGGATGAAGAACTTGGCGTTTCCGTGTCGACGACTGGGGCGTCCGGGTGCTCGGCATCAGATCCGGGAAGAAGCGCTTGTCGCAACTGGGGTCTTCGGGTACGGGGTTCCAGGAAGTACATGACGCGTCCGTGACGGAGATCTTGAGGGTTCCTGAACTCGACGGCTTGGCGTTCAGGGGAGCTTCCGGTGTCCCGAGGAGAAGACCTAGTCGGTCTCACCTCGAAGGCCTTGTTGTTCTGCAGTGGGGATCGTGGTTCCTCGGGGTCCGGGTCTTCGACGTCGCATTCAGGAAGAAGGTCTCGGGGATCCGGCGCCGGTGGCCTTGGATAGACCTTCGGGTCTCGTATAGTGTCGGTCTTGTCAACGAGGAGGTCTTGTCGAGGTGGGTCCTGCGTGTTCACGATCGAAAATGAGCATTCCACATCGGTTCCAGCGGCCATCTCACGGACGGGCGCGGGCAGCAGCCGGCGAGCTTGGGAGGCCGTGGTCGCCGGGGGCACGACTGGACCGAGGCGGCGGCGCCTGCAGGATTTGAGAGCGGGCTGGCCCGACCGAGCGGAGGAAGAGAACCCGGGCGTCGGTGGCGGGCGGCGGAGGGCGAGGGGCTCAGCGGTGTGGACGAGGGCGGTGGCCGCGGACGGAAGGCGACTGCGGCGGCCGCCGCAGGAGGAGGCGCGGCGCTGCCGCTGAGTGTGAGGCCGCGGGCGCTGCTCAGGCGGCCCGGCGGCGGGTCGCGGGCTCAGCGGCAGACCGGAGGAGCTCGGCGGCGACGATGTGGCGGCGTGGCGGCACGGCTGCGGCGCACGCTGGAGGAGCCTTGAGGGAGGCTGTCGATGGCGGCACCGGGCAGCGGCGGAGGAGAGCTGCGAGCTTGGCGAGGAGGAGGCCACTTGGCCGGAGCGGCTGCCTGGGAGGCGTGGGCGGGCGGCGCTTGGAGCCGAGGCGGCGCAGGCGAGGCGCAGGGTGCCGAGGCGGGTGCGAGGCAGCGAGGAGAGGCGCGAGGTTGGCGCGAGCGAGGAAGGTGGGGCGGCGGGCGCCTGGCGAGTGCAGCGGGCTAGCTAAGCATGATGGAAGAAGCGCCAGCGGGCGGAAGAAGCGCGGGCAAGCGCTGCGACCGGGCTAATGAGAGGCGAAGGCGGCGGGGCATAGGGACAGCCGGGGCGGAGGAGAGCGGGCGCGCGAGGGAGATGAACAGGAGGCGGGTGAGAGAGAGACAGGCGTGGGGCCGGGGTCCATGGTGGGTCCCAGCCAGCGTGTGAAAGTCGGCCCAGGCGTGTGTGCGTGTAAAGTATGTGTGGAGTGGTTGCTGTGAGGAGAGAGAGAAGGGGGAGAGGAGGTTGGGTGATGTGGCACAGTTTGGTTGGTGGGGGAAAAAGATGAGGATGAGGTGGCGGCGAGCTATTGGCCGGAGTGATGTGGAAGGAGGGGGTGGGTAGCGTTTTAGGTAGAAATAGGATTAGGTGAAGCTGGCAGGTTGGACCGTTTTAGTTTTCTGGGGTGGTCGTTCGGGTCGGGTTGGCCCGTTCGACTGCCCCTACAAAAAAAATAATTTAATATTTTATTTAATTTCCAAATCTTTTGTAACTAGTTTTTGACAAACAAAATATCCGGAACATCCGGGGGTTGGCGTTGAAGAAAAGACGGGCGTTTGGAAAACAAACCGGATTTTGCGAAAAATAGTTTTATGCAAACAATGCATGATGATGACGATGCAATGCACAAATTCAACGCGATTTTCTAGTAGTGGTTTTGCGGGATGCCACAATGGTTAGGAAACCTTAACCATCATTAATCAATGATCTAGTCCATAGAGGCGTACTAGGGACACGGTGTTGTTCACAAACCACACAAGTATTAAAGTTTCTGCTTAATATAATTCTAGCATGGAATATAAACATTATCATGAACAAGAATTATAATAATAACATCTTTATTATTGCCTCTAGGACATAATTCCAACAGTCTCCCACTTGCACTAGAGTCAATAATCTAGTTTACATTTGGCAACAATCTCACACTCATGGCAATCGAGGTCTTGATCATGTTTTACACGTGGAAGAGGTTTAGTCAATAGATCTGCGACATTCGATCTGTATGTACTTTGCTAATCTTCGTATCTCCATCGCTATATAATCTCGGATTATATGAAACTTGATTGATATGCTTGGTCTTTGGATGATATCTTGGTTCCTTAGCGAGTGCTATGGCGCCAAGTGTTGTCACAATATCTCCAGTGGGTCTAATGCACTTGGAACCACGCCAAGCTCAGTGATGAAGTTCCTGATCCAAACTCCTTCACTTGACGCTTCTGCAGAAGCCATGTATTCCGCTTATACTATAGATCTCGCGATCACGCTTTGCTTGCAGCTTCTCCATCTCACAGCCTCCATTCAAAATATACACGTATCCTGCCCGAGATTTAGAATCATCCTTGTCGATTGTCAAAACTAGCGTCGACGTAACCTTTTACGACGAGTTGTTCATCACCCCCATAGACTAAGAACATTTCTTTAGTCCTATTTAGGTACTTTAGGATGTTCTTCACGGCTGTCCAGTGTTCCACTCCTGGATCACTTTGATATATGCTCGTCAAACTAAGAGCATTGGACACATCCGGTCTAGTACACAGCAAGGCATACATTATAGAACCTATGGCCGAGGCATAAGGCACTTTGCTCATAGCTTCCCTATCAGGATCTCCTCCCCCTGATGTCTCTTCTTCGACACCGTCCTCCTCTGCTCCGTCTAGTTCTCCTAGTTCTCCTTGTTCTCCGGAATCCTCCTCTCCTATTCCCTCTTCTCCTGCGTCGTCTTCCTCTGATGATCTTCCCTCTACTCGTCCTATTCGTCAGCGTCGTGCCCCCAACCGTTACTCTCCTAGCCAGTATGGTCTTTCTGTTGCCTCCGAGCCGACTTCTTATCGGGATGTTGCGCATCATCCTGAATGGCAGCTGGCCATGGCTAAGGAGATTGCTGCGCTTGAGCGCACTGGCACCTGGGATCTTGTTTCTCCCCCTCTCGGTGTTCGTCCTATCATGTGTAAGTGGCTATATAAGATTAAGACTCGCTCTGATGGATCTCTTGAGCGCTATAAAGTGCGTCCTGTGGCTCGTGGTTTTCAGCTGGAGCATGGTCGTGACTATGATGAGACCTTTGCTCCTGTGGCTCATATGACCACTGTGCGTACTTTTCTTGTTGTTAAGGCTCATTTGCTCAGGGTGCGTGTCCCGGCTTGATGTTCGTAACGCCTTTCTCAATGGTGAGTTGAGTGAGGAGGTCTATATGCAGCCTCCTCCTGGGTGTCATTCTCGAGGGATGGTTTGTCGTCTTCGACGTTCTCTTTATGGCCTCAAACAGGCCCTCGTTACTGGTTTGAGCGCTTTGCTCGCCGTGATTGCTTTGGTTTCTCCCCTAGTGCTCATGATCCAGCGTTGTTTGTTCACACTTCTCCTCGTGGACGACTCTTCTTCTTCTCTATGTTGATGATATGATCATTATCGGTGATGATCTCGAGTATATCGCCTTTGTTAAGGCTCGTCTTCGTGATCGTTCTTATGACCGATCTTGGTCCTCTTCGATACTTTCTTGGGATTGAGGTTTTCCACTTCGATGGCTTTTACATCTCTCGGAAAAGTATATTCAGATCTTCTTGCTCGTCCGCTCTTGGGGATGAGCGCCGTTGAGACACCTATGGAGCTTAATGTTAAGCTTCAACTTCTGTGGTGATCCTCTTTCCGATCCGACGTTATCATCATCTTGTTGGGAGTCTTGTTTATCCTGTCACTCGTCGACATATCTTATCCTGCTCATATTCTCGAGTCGGTTTGTTTCGCTCCTACCATCGCTCACTATAGTCATCTTCTCCGTGTTCTTCGTTATCTTCGTGGTACGATCACTCGTCGCCTTTTCTTTCCTCGTTCAGCTCCTCCCTCCGGTGCTATTCGGACTCGTGGGCGAGTGATCCTTCCGATCGCCTGCTCACTTTCTACTTCATGTGTTTCTTGGTGGTTCGCTCATTGCTTGGAAGACGAAAGCAGACGGTTTCCGTTCGAGTGTTGAGGCTGTTGCGCTATGGCCTTGTTGATCTGAGGTGACACAGTTACGGTGGTTACTTGGATTTTGGGGTCTCTATTACCACACCATCTGGTTTTGTCGACAATGCAGTGTTATTAGTGTTGCACGTGATCCGGTCAAGCATGAGCTTACCAAGCATATTGGTGTTGATGCTTTCTATACACGCGTTTCAAAAGCTCAGTTGTTGTGCTTCAAGATGTGCTTCAGATTTATGGCGGATTTCTTCAAGGCATGCACTGTAGGCGCAAAGCATTTTATTTCCTCCAAACTCAAATGTGGATCCACCATGAGTTTGAGGGGGGTGTTAGATGTATATATATGTATATTGTATTTTCTCCATATGTTAGAGGGCTTCCTGCATATTTGCCATATACCTGTATTATATATTGTGGCATTTGGCCCCCAAAAAATATAACTTGTCTATTCCTAACATTTCCTTCTGCCATTGTGTGGCAGGAGAGGAGGTGAGAGAAGCGATGAGGAGCAGTGACGGTCAGTGGTCGGGGTTTCACCGCATCAGGCTGAACTACATTGTCACGACACCAAATCAGTTTCTGAGGGGCGCCGGGGAAGACGAGCCGAGGTGTGTTCGTTTTTTCAGTTGGATCGCCGCGATGGGAACGCGGCGGCACAAAATAGAGCAGCAGCTCTCAACCCAACCGCCCGGTACGAGCAGGAGATTTACCGGAAAATAGTGGAGCCAAAAGGGAGGAAAGGACGAACTAGTTCGTCTGCCTGTTCCAACTTCCATGCCTTACAGAAACACAACTAATATATGTAACGCTGAGACTGCGTAAAGAAATGCCAAAAGTCAGAGCTTTCATGGTTCCACAAGGGACAAAATAAGTACAATACCAGTTTCACAAAAAACAAGATATACACCAATGCTGGTACACATACAAGAACTGCAGTCGGAACACAAAAGAAACGCCAACTTTCACATCATCAGTCATTAACAGCCAAACCACAGCAGTGCAGATTTTGTAATATGTAAGCTAGATATAGTTCATAACATTTTGGGGTTTACTGTTTTGGTTTACTACATCGACTAACTGTAACCTACATATGCTTCTCGACATACAGGTGAAGATCTGAATATAGATAAGCCACTATATACATGGCAGGTACCACAACAAAAACTATCGACTGTTGGCTATGTAAAGCAGCAACCAAGACTAACTATATAGACACACAGGATGAAAATATGCTGAGGTTAGAACTTTACAGTAGATAGCCAACCCAAAATATTGGTCACCCCTTTGAAGAAACCCCTTCCTGGAGGTGATTGGCTCGACTCTGCAAGAGGCATCCATCAGATTGCGCCAAAGGTTTTGGCATCTGGATGGAACACATTAGCAGCTCTCCATCTTTACATCGGCCACCGGACAGTCAGAGATCAGCACTTTTGAGGTATGAACAGTTTACGACTTTGGTAACAGAGAATTGTACATACAATAGTTGCAAGCATGAGACAGGTCAAACTATGCCAACCATTTGTACCAGTATAGCCATGGCCTATGGTGGATCCCTTATGGCAGGGCCAGCCTTTCTAACACGGTGAGCAAGAGCATGAGATGGTCTGCCAAGTGCTTCCATTATCCTGCTGAACACAACCTTCACAGGGACGCATGTGACCGGTGGAACTGCTCCTTCTGATTTTAACAAACCACCCAGAATCTCACTGCGCCTATGTGCCCTCCCTTGGCCACCTTCTCTGTGATTCTTTTTTCCAATGGAAACGGAAGAAAGGGCTCTAATTTTCTGGCTTGGTGAGCTTCCTTTCTTGATGCTGGAGGGTTTCTTTTGAGATTTCTGCAAAAATGGCCTCTGGACACTGGAAATGTTTTTCTTTGCAAGTCCCTGCTGATTGGGAGGACCAGGAAACCTATCAAAGGGAGCTTTCATATCCAAGGTTACTTGTGATGAATTAGAACGTGGAACTCTTGGCATAGCAGTCCTTCTGCCTCTTGGCCAAGCAGGTGCAGCTGCTGTGCTTTGTTCCAGAACCAGATCACTGCCGAAAACAAGCCTGTCTGCTGAACCTTCTTCAAGTTTATCAATATGGATCGGGTGTCCAACAATAGCTTTGCCATTCAGTTTGCTCATTAGAGAAACCAACGGGACATGTTCGCCTTGATAGTTAGCCTGTACCTTCAGGTCAACATTGAACAGCACCGGACTGACAGAACCAAGATGTGAGCCATTATTTCTCTGATACTGTGAAGATCCTTCCCAGTAGGCCTTCCGACCAAGAGATATCTGATCACCATTTCTACTGAGCAGAGAAGTCTTGCAGGGAATTTTAGAATCAGCGAAACCATAACTTTGTCCATTATCTCTGGTAGGTTTCGAAGATGAGGGGTAATCATTACCATAATATGTGTCAAGTTCTGGATAACTCGCAGCCTTGTCAACCAAATCTGTTTCATCAGAATCACAATCCAACTCTTGGTTCTCCAAAAGAAATTGACCGAACGGTTGATGGCTGGATGCACCAATATTTTCCATTTTAGAGTCAACTTCATTAGCCATTTGCAGTGACCCTTTCATGAAACTATTGGAGTTGTCTAATGATAGATTTTCATCCACCTTACCGATTGGTCTCTTCACTGCACTGCGCTGGTTGCGTTTACCTTTCATATGCCACTGGGAGACACCTAACTCAGAAGAACCATCCTCATCTTCTAAGACATTTAGTTGAGGAATATGAGTACAAAAGGCCACCTCAGCATCGTCGTCGATATCATTTGCATGCCTTAACTTATTAGAAGCCTGGAGGTGGAGGGAGCTAGGATCACATGCATCTGGTTCAGGAGATTGTATCTTAGCATATCCTGCCAATAATGTCAACAAAGGGAATGGAATCAAACAAGGAAAAATATACAGAGGCAAATGTGAGAGAAGTCACCAGAATCAATTATCATAAGTACCAGAAAAAGGGAGGGGTCTATACTATTGTACTCCCTCCGATCCAAATTAATGTGTCTAGATTCGACATCCAAATCAAATCTGAGTCCATTAATTTGGATCGGAGGGAGTAGTAAAACAAAAAATTGATCAAGTATACTTAGCATATCTCACACAAAAATTTTAATCAACATACTACAAGAAAGAAAAGGCACCAACAAAACAAATGAGATGCACACAGCACTAAGTAGCATGGTAGAAATGCCTTGTCCTCGATTATTGCAACGATTCAGCCCCACCCTCAGGAAGAACTACATGATTGCATGATCAATAAATAATTGACTCCATAGGGGACATAACAACATTTTTCTAAAATATAAGGCATCAATAGTTGACGCTCTAAGCAGGGGTATGATTATTTATGTTGCATCTTAAAAATATAAACTGGTAGGAAAAGGCAGGAACGGAGGCACCTACTTTGCAAAAGTTCAGCATCATCTTCTGTCTCAGTTTCTGAGCATTCACGCGCTGAAGAATCAGATTCATGCTTCTCAACAAAGTCAGGAAATGTTTGCTCTCGGGTAAGCGTATCTTGCTGCTTTGGGTAATTATCAGTATCGTGATGAGCTTCTGTTACAATTATTTGCTTAGCAAGAAAAGCGTCATGGCTATGTGCATCCCCAAAATCAGTAGAGGGGTATGTGGCGCCATTTCTTTTGTCCTGACAGATAGCAGGCAGACGATCCTTCCCTCCTTCAACTCCGACAGTTCCAGAATCATCATTGCACAGAAAAGGACGAGGCTTCTGTTTAACTTGAGCAAGTGGCCTGCATCTGTCATGTTTCTTGACAAGAGATTCTTCGAAAAGACCTTCCTCTAATCTTCTCCTTTTCAGGGCCACATTTTTCTCACCGCACTCTACACTTGGCCCTCCTTGTGTATGTTCAGGATGAGAAAAGCTATTAACGTGATTACTGAGAGTGTTCCTTGAAGCCTCCAAAACAGGAGATCCTGACAAGCTTCTTTTTGAACCAGCATGAATAAACTTCTGCTCACAATCTTTTGTTTTACCAAGGAGAACAGAGTTATTCCCTTTCCGGTTGTTACTCTTTTTGCTTTTGTAACGAGTAGTGCTGAGATCTACCTGTTGAGTTGCTGAGCTTTGCAAATGCAACTGAGACTCCTGAGCATTGTTTCTTGAGTAATATTCTGAAGCAAATTTATCAAACTCCCTCCCCCTGAAACCTTGATTCTGGTACTTTGATACAAGCTGCTTTCTCTCCAACTCAAGAGCATGAAGAATAGCATCTTCTCTACGAGCATATTTTTCTCTTCTCTTTACAGGTTGACAAGACTTTGCCTTCTCAATACAAGCATCAAACTCACCACACCTGAATTCCTTAACACGTTTTGATTTCTCGAGGTTATACCAGTCGCTGTAAAAGGAGGAAGAAAAGAACCATTAAAAGGTAAGAATCTGATATCAAACTGTCGGCTCTATTGAAATCCAAATAAATTATTTCAGGTAATGTTGAGTATGATGTGCAACAAGCAATTTGTCTGTTATCATTGCGAATTAAAAATCTAGTTCAACATCTTATGTACTTACTCTCAGAAGGAGAACTACTCTCAGATTTGGATCAGTGAATAAGAATAAGAAGTAAAAGACTAAATAAGAATCCAATGCCTTTCAAGTTTCAAGTGATTGGCAAACTACTACATAAATAAAACCATTTAAGCAAGAGATTGGACAGTGGAACTCGTAGGAAAAGGTAATCTGATACGGCTAAGTCTACCCCAACCACAGTCACTGTTGATGCTCTGTATAAGCCTGCTATTTGTGCATCACAAGTTGATGTTGAAAAGCAAACCCTAAAAATCAAAGACATCCACGAGCCAAAGTTCTTCCAATTTTTTGATTAGGAAGGTGAAGAGATGATCGTCCATGGGAGTATACATGTCAGGATGGTGGGAAAATACAATCTGCTGGACATGGAGAAGTCCAGCGTGATCGTGACTATGATTATGTATGTCACCAGAATTGGAGAAAGCCAGAGAATCCAAACTTGACTAGCACGATCATATAGAAAAGAAACATGCATGTGTACACATATTTGGGAAGAGGCTTAGTCATGCATGTGCACGAGGTTAACCAAGACATGATTTCCAACTGGAAGGATAGAGATGGCGTGCAGCTATTTAGAAGGAAGTATGAGATCTGGTCAGTTGGTACAGAACAAGATTTTGTTTCCTAGTTTTTGGAATAATCATGGCCACATGAACCTACCAAGGATGGTTAAGACAAGGACCACCAAGCAGGAACTGGCGCCCAAAGGTAAGTGTCCAGGATATTTTTAGCACCTATTTGAGTTGGCTAATACAGTATTTTAGAAATCAGATATGTCTTGCTGAGATGTAAAAGGAAAGTGATCTTATTTTAGAGATTGTCTCAATTTGTGTTTAGTTTTTACCAGTACGGCCAGCTTTCGGCGAAGTTAAGTGGGTTTAGCTATGCACTATAGATTGACATGTTAAGCGTATATTTCATAAGATTATGAGTAAACCCAAACAATGCCCATGCCTGGGGTGACCAAATACCATGCTCCCGCGTTTTCTTATATTTAGGGTTTTGATCTAGGCTCTAAGGTTGTTTGAGTAACCATAGTGGAGAAAATCTGCACACTTCCTTTCTTGCATGATTTTGGAAGGGTCAAAGAATCTCTTTGCTTTTTGCTGCCTATCTTGTACTTCTATTTCTATCTACTAATTCGTTCACCAATACTTCTTTTTCTCTACTTTGTTCTACTGCTTGTTTAATGCGTGTGGTGAAAGGTCAAGGCTACCCCTAAAATCGTTTCAGTGCAAGCTGAGACGTATCATAATCCTATGCGGAAAGATATAGAAGGAAAATCAACTCCAGCAAGGATACATGCATTAGTTTACAGCTATCTATCTCTTGTTCAAAACGGAAGTTCACAAATCTCATCAGAATACAGTATTTAATATACAACAAATCCAATAGACTGAACATACAAAATAAAAGGCTAAAAAAATGCATTTACTCTACGTTCATTAATAATATCCACTGGCATGGAAGAATCCAATCAGCGCATCCTCTTCTCTTTTCATACTTTAGTCAAACACATGGGTTTTAACATCTCTTAAACCAGCTCTATTTCATTCCATGGTGGCAACCAAAAGATAACAAAGTAAGCTTAGTGATGCTTTTTGGGCACATAGCTGGTTAAGATTTGGAAACAGTGCTTTTGTAAGGAGTATTAACTTCTCTGCTTTGTATAATACAGAGGAAGTAAATATCATAACCTAATCATCCCTTACTTTTAACTTTGCACACAGAAAAAAGAAGTCCATAAAACCTGTCTATCTCAGCACATCTAACAACTTTCGAGAAAATCGTCAATGGGAGGCAACAATTATCAGTAACACGACAATGCAAATAGTCTGCACCTAAACTGACTGCAGCATTACTTGCTTCAAACCGACATGACAGATTGAGTAGCATAATATTATATGTATCATGATTACAGCAAATCACATGTTATATAGTAATCCACATCAAATAGGTTACGACATATTGTAAATTCTGTCACTGCTCTTGCAAAAAGTGAATATATTGAGCACATCCCAGAAGATAATTGAACATTTACCCTCCACGAGAACATACATGTATGTCACAAAACTTAAAGGGTGACAAATCCTAACCTTGTAATTTGTATCCGCCCCTCCAACACAAATAATAAATCACTTGCACTATCGCACATATAATGGTTTGCATGACACGTGACATACATCAGCATAGCCCCGTATTAGGTTAAGATATGATCCTGTCGATAGTGAACGCTCCATTGTTTAACTATTCCTGAGTTTACACCAAGTAACTGCCAAAACAACCGACGGACGATTTATTCAACAATACATGGAAGCCAAGTTATTCATAACAGAAGCTTGTTGCCATAATTGAAAAATTACATTGCTGATCTAATAGTGTTTGGTCCGGCGACCCGCTAGGTATTTCCATGTTATTCCGTAACCGAAAACTCCTTCAGTGATCAATGGCACGGGGCATTTAATCAACCCTAGGTAAATGCGTTAACCTAGTAATATAACTAAGCAGCAGCATACCACATAAAATTAGGGCAAAAACTTACAGAAGGGGAGAATACCAGGAAAACTCACATGCTTGCATCCTCCCGGCCGAGTAGCTTGACCGGAGTCCCTGTCCTGGGCGACACTACCTGCGACACCGGAAGCTCGTCCTGCCCGAGTATCCTCCCAGGCCACCAGGACCCGTTCCGTCGCCGCACCCACACGATGGTCCCCGGCGAGCAATCCTCGATGCCACCGCCGTCCGCTTCCCCTGCCCCTCTCCTCCTCCTGCCCTCCCTCTCCCCCGAGCTCCGACCCATGCCGGCCAACCCCACCAAACGGAACCCTAGGCCCGCATCCAGGAGCCCCGCGCCCCTCCCTCTGCCTCCTCCGCCGGATTTAGGGTTCCGGCGAGTTGAGAAGCTTCGCGCTCCCGCTCCGATAACCTCCCCCTCTTCCTCGGCTGGGTGTGCCGGCGAGACCGCCGCCGACCAAGTGGCGGTGTTCTAGCGACTCAGGAATTGTATTTCTCTGTTTTGATTTTCTTCTGTTTTTTCACCTGTCTGCAGACTGCAACGACAAAACAGAACGAAGGGAAAATAGAAGGCGTTGGTTTCGTTTGTGACAATGGTCTTGCCGTTTCGGTGGTCCAATGCCGTGGGGCAAGCAAGCCAAGTATACTGCCGGCTCGAGTCCGGAAATATATGGGCCGACAGAGTCCAAAACAGGGGCGCCTCGCTGGTATGGGCTTGTATCATAGGTCATAGCATTTGTTTCTTTTTCTTCTCTCATTTTGATGTCCTACCAAAAAAAATACTCTTTCCGGTTCAAAAATAGTACACTTTTCGTTCCAGAATAAGAGACGCTTGATTTTACAAGTTTTCAATACAAGATATTGATCACTATACAAGATATTGATCACTAGCATATGAATTTATTTTTTAGATCAACAGGGATTTACCCCGGTTCCGTTCCAAGAAATGAAACCACCGTCCAAGTTTCAGGTTCAGAAATACAGAAAAACTAAGGAGCAAAAGCTCCGAGGAAAAACTAAATCCCAACTGCACTAAACAAAATCTTACCAGGCAACCCAAAAGGGGAAACCAGACTACTCAAAAGGGCAACTAAAAGAAAGATTTTTCTAGAAACCATTGCAAACAAGCTGAAAGGTAGGAAACAGGCTTTCCAACAAACTACTTCTCTGACTTAGATCACCACATGAACCTCGTCAGAAGACTCAGGGTGCGCCTCTAGGAACGCCAGAGTAGCACGCCCCCCGTAGCTCGACGATGTCGTGTTTTTTCAAGTAGAGATCCACTCAAACCCATTGCAATTTAGTTTGTCGTGAGCTCCAGTGGGTTCTTCAGCCTGTTTGTCATCCATTTCATGAACAGAATGATCATCCCTTCTTCCATCTCTTTGAATGGTATCTTCTAATTCCTCAGATAAGATATAACCAAGCGCCACACCTATTTCAAGTTAATCCAAGGGGTATGGTTAAAGACTAGATTATTCATATTATTCCAGATGCTCCAAAGAATCAGCGTAAAACCACATTGAAATGTAAATGTTTCTTATTATCTAGCCATCTTAGAACAATGGATTCAAAATTAACAACTAAAATTCCAAAAATATCCTGAACGTCAGCCCAGATCATCCTGGAGACTACACACTCAAAGAACAAATGTTTAACAGATTCTATCTCTTTGTAGAGAGTACACTCCAAAGGTTTAGGGATACCTCTAACTCTGAGGTTGTCTCTGGTGAGAATCTTATTCTGAGAGAAAAGCCAGAGAAAAACCTGAATTCTAGGTGGGATCTTAAGTTTCCAAACAGTAGCCAAACAGCAGGCAAATAAACTGGGGTTAACCCTCTAAAATTTACAAGTGTATACATAGAACTAGAAGAGTAAATCCCTTTAGACTCATACTGCCAGATTAATTGATCATCTTCATCTATCAAAGATACAGATTGGGCAATACCTAAAATTTCCTGCCATTGGATCATCATCTGATCAGTGAAAGTTCTTCTAAAATCACATCTAAGTTGACTACCATCCCAACGGTCAGCTATAGTTTTGGTCTGCTGGTTGAAAACTAGATAAACCTCCCAATATTGGGTGGCTAAGGTAGAATTACCAAACCAGACATCTTCCCAAAATTTGACAGATTTACCATTACCTACTTTCCATTTATAACCTACCTCAACAGCTCTGGAAGCCCACATGACACCTTTCCAAAAAGTGAATGGGCGTATGTCATGACAGCAAAGAATGTTAGGGTTTTTGGTTCTATACTTAGCATCTATAATCTTCCTCCAAAGTGTCCCTTCACCCTGGATGTACCTTTTAACCCAAGAACCTAGCAAACACAAATTAAGGTCCTGTAAGTTTGGGATCCCCAAACCTCCAAACTCTTTCTTCATACAGACTGAAGGCCAATTAGCAAGATGAATTTTATGTCTATCCTCTTCATCATTCTAGAAAAAGTTAGCCATGTGAGAGTCTAAAAGTTTTATAGCCCACTTGGGAAATTTAAAAAAAAGGATAACAAGTAATAGGAATGCTTGATAAGCAAGCCTGAATCAAGACTTTCTTAGCTGCATAAGAGAGGAGTTTACCTCTCCAGCCAGTAATTGTTGGAGATATGCCCTAGAGGCAATAATAAATGTAGTTATTATTATATCTTTGTGTGTTATGATAAATGTTTACATTCATGCTATAACAGTATTAACAAGGAAACATTAATACGTGTGTGATTTGTAAACTAAATAAGAGTCCCTAGTAAAGCCTCTTTATAATACTAGCTTGTTGGTTAATAAATGATTGTGGTTTCCCTATCATGAACATTGAGATATTATTAACAACGAGATCATATCGTTAGGAGAATGGTATGATGGACATACTCCTATAGATAAGCGTACCATAAAGATCAAGTCATTTTAATAGTTCAATTGCTATATGCTTTCTGATACATAGTAACCTAATTCCTTCGACCATGAGATCATGCTTATCACCATCACCGGAAGGATGTTTTGATGACATCAAACACCACACCATAACTGGGTGGCTATAAATGTGGCATTGAGTGTTCAGAAAGTATGGGTTGAGACACATGGATCAAGAGTGGGATTTGTCCATCCATATGACGGATAGATATACTCTGGGCCCTCTCGGTGGAATGTCATCAAATTAGCTTGCAAGCATGTGTCTAGCTCACAAGGGATCACATATCACGGGAACGAGAAAAGAGTACTTATCAGTAACGAGGTTGAACTAGGTATGCAGAGATACCAACGATCAAAACCTCGGATAAGTAAACTATCGTGAGACAAAGGGAAATTGGTATAGTATGTAAGTGGTTCATTCGATCGCAAAGTAATCGTAGAAATATGTGGGAGCCATATGAATTTCCAGATTCCTCTATTGGTTATTGTTCGGAGAAGTGTCTCGATCATGTCCGCATAATTCATGAACCGTAGGGAGACACACTTAAGGATTCGATGTTGTTGAGTAGTTATGGAATGATGAGTAAGAGACCGAATGTTGTTCGGAGTCTCGGATGGGATCCGGGATATCACGAGGAGATCCGGAATGGTCCGGAGAATAAGATTCATATAAGGAAAGTCCTGTTTCGGGGTTGGAGAATGGTTCCGGTGTTTTCATCAGGAATGTTCTAGAAAGTTCTGGAAGGTCCGGTACTCCGGAGGGGAAGGGTACATGAATGTGTCATAACAAGTTGGAATGGTTGCATCATGTACTAGGTGTCATCGCTGGGCAAAATAAAGGGATAAATCAAATCCTAGTTTGAAAAGTCAAACGCCAATTTGAAGAGTCAAACGGCAAGTTTTGCTTGGTGGAGGGAGAGTAGGAAACCTACTTAGGGAGGAGTTCCTCTCCCTCCACCCGCCGGCCTTGGAAACCGAGTTGGGGAGGGACTACCCTCCCCTTGGCCGGCTCCCTCCACCTATATAAGGAGGGGCAGGGCTGCCCCTCCAAGAACACACCTTGCCTCACCAAAACCCTAGCCCTAAGCCACCGGCGCCACCACCTCCTGCTGCTGCCGCCGCCTAGGGCAAACCCTAGCCGCAGACTTGGGCTTCCCCAAGCCCTAGCCGCCGGCCTAGACCTCTCTCCTTGGTGTGTCTAAACCCTAGATCGCCAAGGCCTCTCTCATAGTCCACCATACTCGCTCCGGCTTAAGGCGAAGCCCTGCGAGATCTCCCCTCTACTTTCGGTACCACGTCGTCGTGCTGCCGGAATCGCGAGGAGAGTGCTACAACCTCCGCTTCACTGGAACAAGGAGAGGAAGGTCTTCATCGGTCTGAACGTGTGACCGATCAAGGAGTCTTAGCAGCCTTGGGAAGGATCGTCTAAACGATCTTAAGATCGGCAAGAGTACGACTACATCACCCACGAGAATCCACTCTCGTTAAACACTTTGGAATCTTTGAGGGTGAGTTATTCCATCGACTCGTTGCTACAATCTAGTATATAGATCTTGGCTTGTTTGTTTGTATGCGGTAGAAATTTTTTGTTTTCCATGCTACGAACCCCTACAGTGGTATCAAAGCCGTGTCTATATGTAGATCTGTTGCACGAGTAGAACACAATGGTCATTGTGGGAGGTGGTCCTTTTATTATCAATTGCTTCTTGTGTACTTTGCATCTTGCGGTATGATGAGATGAAGCGGCCCGGGCTAACCTTACATGACATCGTTCATGAGACTTGCTCCACGCTCAATATGCAACTTGTATTGCATAAGTGGCTTTGAGGGTGTCTGTCTCTCCCATTATAGTATAGATCCAATTTACAACGGGCACTTGATAGTTCAAACATCAACGTTTTGGTTCTTGTTCGTAAGTTAGATCGACACTTATTGAAAGCCCCAAACCACGTAAAATATGCAAAGAAATTAGAGGCGTCTAACTTTGTTTTGCAGGGGTGTGCTGTGATGTGATATGGCCATGATTGTGATTATATTTGATGTATGCAATATTCCTTATTGTAAGTTGACAACCGGCAGGAGCCATATGGTTGTCTTTAAATTCTGTTAAGACCCGCGTGTCTATTCAAAGTAGTTGTAATAGTTAGAGCTGGTGGACGACAACCATGGAGCAGCGTCATTGACCTTGATGCAATGCCGGTGATGATGGAGATCATGTCCGTGCTTGAAGATGGAGATCGGAAGCACAAAGAAGAAAGGCCATATCATATCACATATTATGAATTGCATGTGATGTTAATCCTTTATGCATCTTGTATTGCTTAGTTAACGACGGTAGCATTATAAGATGATCCCTCATGCACATAAATTTCAAGTTTTAAAGTGTTCATCCTTAGTAAGCACCGTTGCTAAAGCTTGTTGTTTCGAAGCACCACGTGATGATCGGGTGTGTTAGATTACGCAAGTGTATACAACGTGTGAGCAATTTGCTCATGCGGAAGCTAAGGTTTGATCTTGACAAGCCTAGCATGTACAGACATGGTCTTGGAACACGGATCACCGAAAGGTAAAGCATGAATCATATAGTAGATATGATGAACATGTCGATTGTTCGCCATTGAAACTACATCAACTCTCGTGATGATCGGTGTTGATGTGGTGGATTTGGTTCATGTGATCACTAAAACAATGTGAGGGATATTGTTTTGAGTGGGAGTTCACCTAGATTAATTTAACTATTAATTAGAACTCAATTTGTCATAAACTTAGTCTAAATTATTGCAAATATGTTGTAGATCAATGGCGGCCCCTACCATCAATTTTAATGCATTCCTAGAGAAAGAAAGGTTGAAAAACAATGGAAGCAACTTCACGGATTGGTTCCGTAATTTGAGGATTGTCCTCAATGCTGGTAATTTGACCTATGTCTTTGGATGCACATTGGGTGACCCACTGCGGTGATGCTACCGATGAAGTAAAGAATGTTTACCTCGCTCGGAAGAATCAGTACTCCATAGTTTAGTGTGCTATCTTGTATGGTTTGAAATCGGAGCTTCAGAAAAGGTTTGAGAACTCAAACCCACATGATATTGTCCGTGAACTCAAATTGATATTTGAGACTCACGCGACAGTTTAGAGTTACGAGGCTTCTTAAAAATTCTTTAACTGCGAGATGGAAGAGGGCAGCTCCGTCAGTGAGCATGTGCTTAAGATGTCTGGGCACGCAAACAAACTCCAAAGCTTGGGTATAGTGATTCCTAATGCTTTGGGGATTTACCGTGTCCTCCAATCACTACCACCAAGTTATAAGAACTTTGTGATGAAATACAATATGCAAAGCATGAACAAGCAGTTGCCAGAACTCTTCTCCATGTTAAAATCTGCAGAAGTGGAGATCAAGAAAGAGCACCAAGTGTTGATGGTCAATAAGACCACCAAATTCAAGAAAGGCAAGTCTAAGCAAAAGTGACACTTCAAGAAGGGTGGTAAGAAAGTTACCGCACCGACGAATAAGACCAAGGCTGGACCTAAGCCTGATACTGAGTGCTTTTACTGCAAGGGAGAGGGCCACTTTAAGCGGAATTGCCCAAAGTACTTGGCGGATTTGAAGAACGGCAACATAAAGAAGAAAGGTATATCCGATATACATGTTATTGATGTGTATCTCACTAGTACTCGTAGTAGTTCCTGGGTATTTGATACTGGTTCGGTTGCTCATATTTGTAACTCGAAATAGGTGCTGCAGAATAAACGGAAGCTAGCGAAGAACGAGGTGACGATGCGCGTAGGAAATGGATCAAAGGTTGATGTGATCGCGGTCGGCACGCTACCTCTTCATCTACCATGGGGATTAGTTTTATACTTAAATAATTGTTATTTGGTGCCTGCGTTAAGCATGAACATTATATCGGGATCTTGTTTATTGCGAGACGGTTAAGTCCGAGAATAATGGTTGTTCGATTTATATGAGTAATATGTTTTATGCACATGCACGTGGAAATACACATATTAATAACATTGAAGCTAAACGTTTGAAATCGAGCGATAACTCGACCTATATGTGGCACTGTCGTCTTGGTCACATTGGAGTGAAGCGTATGAAGAAACTCCATTCCGATGGACTTCTTGAATCACTTTATTTCGAATCACTTGAAAGATGCGAAGCATGTCTGATGGGTAAAATGACTAAGACTCCATTTTCTGGTATGATGGAGCGAGCTAAGGACTTATTGGAAATCATAATACCGATGTGTGTGGTCCAATGAGTGTAGCATCGCGCGGTGGTTATCGTTATGTTCTTACCTTCACGGATGACTTGAGTAGATATGGGTATATCTATTTCATGAAACATAAGTCCGGAACTTTTGAGAAGTTTAAGGAATTTCAAAGTGAGGTGGAGAATCAACGTAACAAGAAGATTAAATTTCTACGTTCTGATCGTGGAGGTGAATATCTAAGTTATGAGTTTGGCGAGCATTTGAAGAAATGCGGAATACTTTCACAATTGACACCGCCGGGAACACCACATCGTAATGGTGTGTACGAACATCATAATCGAACTCTCTTAGATATGGTTCGTTCTATGATGTCACTTATAGATTTACCGCTATCATTTTGGGGTTATGCATTAGAAACAGCCGCATTCACTTTAAATAGGGCACCATCTAAATCCGTTGAAACGACACCGTATGAATTATGGTTTGGGAAGAAACCTAAATTGTCGTTCCTTAAAGTTTGGGGTTGCGAAGCCTATGTAAAGAAGTTACAACCGGACAAGCTTGAACCCAAAGCGGAAAAATGCGTCTTCATAGGATATCCAAAGGAAACTATTGGGTATACCTTCTATCATAGATCCGAAGGCAAAATCTTTGTTGCCAAGAATGGATCCTTTCTAGAGAAGGAAATTCTCTCGAAAGAAGTGACTGGAAGGAAAGTAGAACTCGACGAGGTTGTCGAACCTTCTCTCGAACTTGCGAGTAGCGCAGCACCGGAAGAAATTCCTGTGGTGCCTGCACCAATAAGAGAGGAAGCTAATTATGATGATCATGAAACTTCGGTTGTAGTTGTTACAGAGCCTCGAAGGTCAACAAGAACTCGTACCACTCCTGATTGGTATGACCCCGTTATGAGTGTCATGTTGGTGGACAACACCGATAACTCTGTGACATATGAGGAAGCGATGATGAGCCCAGATTCCAATAAATGGCAAGAAGCCATGAAATCCGAGATTGGATCCATGTATGAAAACCAAGTATGGACTTTGGTGAACTTACCGGATGGCCGGAAGGCTGTCGAGAACAAATGGATTTTCAAGAAGAAAACAGATGTTGATGGTAATGTTACTGTCTATAAAGCTCGACTTATCGCAAAAGGGTTTCGACAAATTCAAGGAGTTGACTATGATGAGACTTTCTCACCAGTAGCGAAGCTAAAGTCTGTGAGGATTTTGTTAGCAATCGCTTCATATTACGATTATGAGATATGGCAGATGGATGTCAAAACAGCGTTCCTCAATGGAGACATTGATGAAGAGTTGTATATGATGCAACCCAAAGGTTTTGTCGATCCTAAAGATGCTAACAAGGTATGCAAACTTCAACGGTCCATATATGGATTGAAGCAAGCATCCCGAAGTTGGAATCAATGTTTTGATAAGGTGATCAAAAGTTTTGGTTTTATACAAACTTATGGAGAAGCTTGTATTTACAAGAAAGTGAGTGGGAGCTCTGTAGCATTCTTAATACTATATGTAGATGACATATTGTTGATTGGTAATGATGTAGACCTTCTTAATAGTGTCAAGGAATATTTGAATAATAGTTTTTCAATGAAAGATCTTGGCGAAGCAGCTTACATATTAGGCATAAAGATTTATAGAGATAGATCGAGACGCCTAATATCATTGTCTCAAAGTACATATTTGGACAAAGTTCTAAAGAGATTTGGAATGGAAGATAGCAAGAAAGGGTTCTTGCCCATGTTGCCCAATACGACCTTGAGTAAAACTCAAAGTCCAGCAACGGCAGAAGATAGAGAAAGGATGAGTAAGACTCTCTATGCCTCAGCCATAGGATCTCTAATGTATGCCATGCTATGTACTAGACCCGACATTGCATATCGTTAGTTGGACTAGCAGATATCAAAGTGATCCAGAGTGGATCATTGGACGTGATCAAAACATCCTTAAGTACTTGAGAAGAACTAAGGATATGGTTCTTTCTTATGGAGGTGATGAACAACTCGTTGTTAATGGTTACACCGATGCTAGTTGGAACAACGATCCGGATGATTCTAAATCTCAATCTGGATACGTATTTACTTTTAATGGTGCAAAGATTAGGAGGAGTGCAAAGCAAAGCGTTGTGGCAAGATCTTCAATGTCGTAATACATAGTCGCCTTGAGGCTTCACAAGAAGCGGTATGGATGAAGGAGTTCACTATAGAGCTCGGTGTGGTTCCAAGTGCGCTGGACCCAAAGTCAAACGGCAAGTTTTGCTTGGTGGAGGGAGAGTAGGAAACCTACCTGGGGAGGAGTCCCTCCACCCGCAGCCTTGAAGCCGAGTTGGGAGGACTCCTTCCATTGGCGCCCTCCACCTATATAAGGAGGGGCAGGGCTGCCCCTCCAAGAACACACCTTGCCTCACCAAAACCCTAGCCCTAAGCCGCCAAAGACCACCACCTCCTCTGCTCGCCGTCAGCCTAGGAAAACCCTAGCCGACTTGGGCTTCCCAAGCCCCAGCCACGTGCCTAGCCCTCTCTTGGTGTGTCTAAACCCTAGATCGCCAAGGCCTCTCATAGTCCACCATACTCGCTCCGGCTTAAGGCGGCCTGCGAGATCTCCCCTCTACTTTCGGTACCACGCTCGTCTTTGGAATCGCGAGGAGAGTGCTACAACCTCCATTGCTTGGAACAAGGAGAGGAAGGTCTTCATCGAGTACCGAACGTGTGACCGATGTGAGCGCCGCTTGAACACAATGGGAAGGACCGTCTACACGATCTTGAGATCGGCAAGAGTACGACTACATCACCCACGAGAATCTGCTCTCGTTAAACACTTTGGAATCTTCGAGGGTGAGTTATTCCATCGACTCGTTGCTAAAATCTAGTAGATAGATCTTGGCTTGTTTGTATGTGGTAGAAATTTTTTGTTTTCCATGCTACGAACCCCTACAGTAATCCTTTTAAGGAGGTTCTCTATTAAAGGCTGAAGATCCTCCCTCCTCAACTTATTAAAATGCAGAGGGATTCCTAAGTATTTAACAGGGAAACTACCTTTCACACACTCAAAAATGCCTAGGTAAGGTTTAGTCTTCTCATCATCTAAGTTAATAGGAATAAGCTCACTTTTGTGTTAGTTTATCCTCATCCCAAAGTTTTGTTTAAAGCAAGTGAGAATCCACTTGATATTAATGGCACCAACTCTATCAGGTTTTAGAAAAAGTAAAGTATCATCTCATATTGCAGGCAAATAACACCACCAGGAACAAAATTAGGACAGAGGCCAACAATAGCTCCACAGACAGAGCCTTTAGTTAGCATCCTAGAGAAAACATCAATCATGATATTAAATAACAAGGGGGCAATGGGTCACCTTGTCTAAGACCTTTCCCAGTCAGAAAGAAATCACTTTCAAAATCATTTACTTTGACCCCTATGGACCCTCCTAGAGAAATTTGTCTAATGAATCTAATAAAAATAGGACAAAAACCTCTAAGCTCTAAAATTTCAAATAAAAAATCAAGATTAACTCTATCATAAGCTTTTTCATAATCTATCTTAAGGACAAGCCCTTCACTTTTATTGTTATGCACCTCATGAATGATCTCATGAGCAGTCACCACACTTTCTAGAATAAATCTACCTCTAATAAAAGCAGTCCGGTTAGGAGTAATGATCCTACCTATCACTTTAGCTAACCTATTTGTCAAAACCTTAGTAAAGATTTTGAAGGAGCAATTTAGTAAACTAATAGGCCTAAATTTATTTATAGTTTTAGCATCATTTTCTTTTGGAATTAAAGTAATCATGACAAAATTCAATCTAAAGATATCTAAATGATCAGCATGCCATGCATTGAACATGGGTAACAGATCAAACTTAATAATTTCCCAAAAAGATTGGTAAAACAGGAAAGAAATACCATCAGGCCCAGGAGCACCCTTAGCATAGGAGCCAAAAACTGCTACTCTAACTTCTTCTTCAGTGAAAAGAGCTCCCAAAACTAAATTTTCCTCATCACTAATTTTTTCCTCCTCAGAGAAAAAAATCATGTTTTAGTCTGATGTCAGACCTAGGTTCCCAAGCAAAAAGGTCCTTATAGTAGTCCATATCAATTTTAATCATACCACTAACCTCTTTAACCGGTCCATCTGGCACATCAAGGACAGAGATTAACTTCTTCCTCCTTCTCTGATTAGCTACCGCATGAAAGTATGCAGTGTTCATGTCTCCTTCTAAAATATTCCTATCTCTAGACCTCTGCCTGGCTTTGGTCTCTTCCATAACCTAGTAACTTTGGAGTTCTTTAAAGATCCAATCTAGCATATGAAAATGAATTGGACATGTACGCCATACTTCTCTTATATGTATATCCTTATACTAATGTTCTAGATATATTATAAATGAAAAGGGTAGTTAAAAATTGTAAATTAAAAAAATGTCAAGCACACAATACATCTCAGGAGAAGAGAGAACTACACACCTGGTGTAAAACTAAAAAACAGTACTACATAACTAAACAAAGTAACTATATAACAGATCTAGCATGGGGTTTGAGTTCCACATAGTATCATGCTATATACTATTAGTTTCACAGGGGTTTAGACAATGAAATTAGGAGGGCACAACATTTCCACTCATACTATTAGTAAGAAGAGGAATCATATGTGATAAATGGCAATGTTTACCTATGATCCTTTTTAGTAAAAGAGTCCTAGAGTCATAGCTCAAGCGTATAAAAATCAATTGTGCAATATTCACGAACTATGTTAACAACCGAAATAATACCCAACCAACTATCTCGAAGTTTTTGTCTATGCTTATATATGTCTTACACAATATGTGTTGCGGTAATACTCCGTGTCCTTTGAATTCCTTTTGATGAATCAACATGTATGATCAAACAACAACCAATCCCAAACCAAAATAGAAAGAGAACACGGAGTATTACTGCAACATAATTGTTTAAGAATACATGTGTGTAAATAGTCTAGCCAGGAATACTCAAAAAAAGTCATCCTTTCTTTTATTTCGTGTAAACAGAAAATGTATTACATATGGTAATGCATTATTGCATGTTTTTTTGTAATATTTGGAAATATGTCATAAAAAATAAAGATAATGGTGTTTTGGTTCCTCTGAGCATATGCTCCTTAATAAACAATAATTTGTAAAAAATAAAAATATAAGAATTTTTTGACAATGTACATATTTGTGTTTTTTACATGTCTGCAAACTTTCGTGAAAATAAAGACATATTGTGTCCTAGACAAATTTGTCTTTTTTACACATGTCACAATTTTTTCTTGAAATTTTATGTGTGAATATATGACATATGAACATGTGATAACTTTTTGAGATTTTTTTTTGACATTTGGAATGCCTTTATTTGGAAGTGGGAGCATGTCCTCTTGGGCACAGTTTTGAATTTTATTTTAATTTTGTATTATAAAAGCTAATGCATACAATACTTGTCAATAAAATTTCTATTTAGACATGCCAATCTAGAATTAACTAGCCTATCGGGATGCACTGGTAGATGACTAGTTTAGTGATTTTCCTCGATTGTCATCTCGGATATACATGACCTTGTTTCCTGTTTTGGTTTGGGTTTTAATCCAACCCCTCCTCACTCTGTAGCACTTCTTTTTTAGCAAATTACACCTTTTTGAAATGGGGATGAAATCCCGGCCTCCGCATCAGTAGATACACATAGCCTTTTATTGCAACGTTTCAGAAACAGCAAAAATTATAGCTCAAGGATCAGAAAGGGTTGATACAAATACCAACCATCTAAAAATAAGCATAGTGCTGAAAGATCTAAATATCTTGAACTCTATTAATAGGCCACCAAGTAGTCTGGTAGAAGATATCTTGAGCAACCATCAGCAGTCGATTGCATCTAGAAACCATGCACCCTCGATGATCCTCCAGGAGAATAAAACTCTATAGTTGGATCCAGTGAACAACCATATGAATAACCTGTAAAAATTGATAGAGTCTTTCATGTTAAAAACGATATTTTTCTACAATTTTATATCGACCAACATAAAGCAGAAACAACTATGTGCATCCTAACCTTATTTTTCTTGTCAATACCATTCATTACCTGGTGGTGGAATATTATATATAGAAAACACTACTCTCCAAACTAATCTCCCGAAAGGATAAGAAATAAAAAGATGTTATACTACTTGCATAGAATCACATAAAACACACTTCTTACATCCATTCCAACTTCTTTTAGCTAGATTATCGCACATAAGTAACACTTTGTTATTAAGAAACTACATAAAAATATTTATCTTTACTGACATTTTTAAGTTCTCGAGATATTCTCAAACAAAACTTGTGTGTCCATTCATTAAATCTGCATACATAGATTTGACATAAAATTGACCTTAAGCTGTCAGTTTCCATATAAATTTATCAGGCTCGGTACCTAAACATACCCCCATTGCACAAGTCTAACATTAGCAAATTACATGAAAAACTTTCATTCCCCTACCCTATATGTGCACAATGTTTTTGGTGGTTTTAGTGCATTATGTAGGTTGACTTGAGATATATAAACTATAAGATGTCATTTAGAGAGAAAGGTCAATTTCACACAAAAATCTCCATAGAAAAAATAGTAGCTACAACTTTTGGTTGGTGAAAAATCCGCCTCAATTATTTACATGTATTCCAAAGGGCCCAACATTGGACGGCCAAATAAGAGTACTAGATTTTCCATGCAAACTCTGCAGAAGAAGAGAGAGCTAGGTGAATTCCATCATGATGATCAAGTACCAATCACAGGCAAATCATGTTAAGGGGACGATGTCAATTCCTCGATTGTTGGGAGGAGCAAACATAGAAGGAAGGAGCAGCCTGTCCAAGATCGCCAATTGCGCTGGTCACCTCTACCAGCAGGTTGGGTGAAACTTAATATTGATGGCACGTTTGATCATGTATCCATGGCGGGAGACGCAGGTATGGTGTTGGAGAGATCGTCTTCTATTTATGCCGTCATTTATTTTCATGTGTGTCACCGCTGGAGGCTGAGGTTGCAGCATGTATGGAAGGGTGCACTTTATGTCTACAATGATGAGATGCCCCATGCATTTTTGAATCAAATTGCCGCGAGCTTATGGCGGTACTGTCAAGCACGGAGGAGGAGATATCATCATCCAATTTCATGTTTAGAGAGATTAGAAGGCTGCTGCATGATATCGAAGAGTTTAGGATAGTGAATATTAGGCGTGAGCAAAACTTGGTTAGCGATGCCCTCGCCAAGATGGGCCGATTAGAAGCCAGAACAACTGTTTGGCTAGGATCGGGTCCTAGTGTTATACCCAAACTCCGTATGGATGATTGTAATCCTGGTGATTAAGTAATACAAAGTTTTATTTCACAAAAGAAGAGAGAACTAGGTGTGAGAATGAGAGTTGCTAGGAGGGACCAACATTTTTAGTCTCCCCCTCGCGTCGCTCCCTCCTGGCGACCGAGGGGGCCAAACCCTACCCCGCCGCCACCTCCTCCCCCTCCATCCTTCTCCCTTCTCGTCGCCCCCGGAGGGCAGCCGACCTAAGTGCGTGGCGCCGGTGATGGGGGCGGCGGGGATCTGGCCTCCCGGTCCCAGCGCAGCGGTAGGGAGGATAACATTGGCGCTGGACGGGCCCCCCTCGCCATCGAAGTCTTCGCGCCTCCGGCCGGCGGTGGCTTCGTGGGAGCTCGGATCTGGAGGCGGCGGCCTCTACCGGAGTGGGGCGGGTGGTGATCTAGTAGAGGAGGTGCCGGCAATGAGATTCCGTTAGAGGACCTAGATCGACTCTCTATCCATAATTGCCTGCTCGATCCGTTCTCCGGAAACCGGTCGACGATGTGGGGATCGCTGTGTTGGATCTAATAAAGGTGGTGGTCCTTTGGTTTCTTTCGCACGAAGACGAAGATCTGCTTGATGTCTGCCCTCGTTGATATGGTCTGGAGAGGCGGGTTCCGGAAGGCTCCGCCGGCGAACTCCCATGGTATCATGTCTGGAGATTGCTAGATCGGAAGGTATTCGGTCGTGCGCACCTTGTTTTCTGGCCGTTTGGTTTCAGCGGGAGCATTGCGAAGCTCTGTTGTTTGTTCCCACCAAGTGCCATTCTTAAAGCCATGGTGAAGTCAGATGCGAAGAATGTCAGGAAAGCGGAAATATGAGGGTAGCGATGGTGATTTTTGTTCTTGTGGCGACAGAGAACTGGCTGCGTGATCTGGGACTTGTTGCAGCGACTGTTGGTGCGGAAAGACAACACATGGGGAGTTTCCGGTCTGATCTTGCAGGGTGAAAATTCAAGGTCTGGCCTTAACTGGTTGTGCTTGGCAATGACCTTGTTGAAGGCATTGTTTTGTGAGCAAGAACTTTCTCCAGGGTGAAAACCTATGATCTTTGATCGGACAACGACGGGGCTTGGGCACTGTTTCCTTCTTGAAGGCGTTGTTATTGGAGTGGTGGACTACTGGTGTTGTTCTGATGGTGTCAGTATCGTTGCTTTGAGGATTAGTTCTCTGTAGCGGGACTTTTCTTTTTTGTAGTTCTTTTTTTTCTGAGCTATGTGCATCCGTAGGGTCCCTGGGACATGCGTTATTGTAGAGGCTAGGTGTAATTGATATCCTAGCGACCCTACGGATACCAATTTGCAATTGGTATCCTAGCGGCCCTACGGCCTCATTCTCACACATGCAAATTTTGTTTGCTTACACCCTAGCTAGTAATAATTTACAAACAAGCAACAGCCGTAGCAGAAGTTCATATACACCAGTACGTTGTCAGGCGAAGCTATAACATGTGGCGATCAACCTGAGGTCGGCGTCCGGTTTCCACCACTGCTGGAGCTCGTGTGCGGCCAATGACTGCTGGATTAGGTTGGCGCCCCTGTCCATGGTGGAGTTCTTCCACAGCGTCGCGGATGGCAGGAGGTGCGGCCGCTCTTTCTCCTTGCCGAGCGCGGAGAAGAGCATGTCCCGGTACGACAGCGTGGTGGCCGACTTGCAGCGCTCCTCCAGCTGCTGCCGCTGCTCGAAGTAGTCGATGAAGCCCTGGCAGATGATGTCCCTGTCGTGCACGTACAGGTTGGGCGCCCACGACGACAGCCGCTCGAACAGCCCCTCCATCTTCTTCCGGTGCGGGCTGAGGACCATCCCGAGCCCGGCCTTGACGAGGGCGCTCTTGGCGTACAGCTCCTTCCTCAGCCCATCGCAGGGGAGGATCTTGTTGATCGCCGGAGCCGACGACACGTGCGGCGGGTTGAAGAGGAAGGTCGAGAGGCTGATGCCCCGCTCCGCCATCATGGTCCGCCCCACCTCCAGCGCCAGCGACGCGCCCAGGGAGTGCCCCGCGAGCCACACGGCGCTGCTGTCGATGGCGGCGAGGAGCGTGTCCACGGCGCGGTGCGCGCGCTGGGAGCGCTTGGAGTCCGGGAGGGTGTTGGCGATGATCTTGAGGTCGAGGACCACGTCGTGGATCGCCTTGGGGTGCGGCAGCATGGTCCCTCGGAAGGCGACGATGTACTGCGGCGCGGCAGGGTGGCGGCGCCCGCCCGCCGGGGGGACGTGCTCGTAGATGGCGCCGAAGATGAGCTTGTCGCACTTGCGCCTGAAGGCTTCCTCCTTGAGCACGTCCACCAGGCGGAAGTGGAAGCTCTCCCACCACGGCGGCGCGAGCGCCTCCGCGTGCACCCTGCACATGGTCCTGTCGTTCTCGAGGATGTAGGTGCCTTTCACCACGCAGGCGGCGACGCACCGGCGGTCCTCCTCGTTGTTCCTGTGAGTGATACCGATCAGCTAACCATAGATATATACCTTGTGCACATGCATATATACACGCATGACGCACCATGGATGGATGGCATGTAACATACCAGTCGATCATCATCGTAGAAGAACGGCGGACGCCGGATCTAGACATGATGTGCGTCGGCCCGGAGATATCGAACCGGTCGGCGAGGTCGACGTTTGAAGCCATTGGTAGAGCTTCCTCTGGAAACTATGGATCAGACAGATGTCGTAGACTTTGCCACGAAAGTCTACGGTCGAGGGTGTGCCCATATATACATACGTGGGGTTCGACCTTTTTTTTTCCTTGACCTGGTTTGTCAGAATTTAGAACTACCACTGCCAAGTAGTTCCAGCTGGTAGCAGGTGATGTTTCTTTCTTTAAGTTGCAACTTGCGAAATTTTCTTATTCTTCTTTTTGCAATTGTTACTTGTTAATAATAATACAATTCCACTAAGTCTAGGTGCGTAGAACAAGAATTGCTCTTGGTCGAAAACAAATGGATGAAACAAGAAGTTGGCTGGTTCTGGCATTAGGCTGTTCAACCGGAACCTCCGCGCGCTTCCACTGTCGTCGGCACCTATACTTCTTTCCAGTTTACAGCGGCAATAATGCTAGTGCTATGATGTCTCTTGACCGAGTCTTCTAATCCTTATCGACGTCATACAGAGAGCAAACTTAACACATGATTGCATAGGCTAAACCGATCTTATTTTATTTTTTGCGGGGAAGAGGCTTAACCATAGAAAAGCCTGATCGATGTTGAAGAGATCCTCTCTAATGGTACAAAATACCACCAGCGATACTTTGCAATGGCAACAAGAACGAGCGGGCAGTTTCGGAGGCTTGAGATTTAAAGAAAATTTCTTCTCAGTGAAAGCGCGGTAGGCAGTGGCGGGCTTAGGAATTTTACAATGGGTATTCATAGTAAAAAATTAAAGGAAAAAACAGCAAAAAATTCATAATAGGTATTCATAGTAAAAAATTAAAGGAAAAAACAGCAAAAGTAGCACTTGATCTTGTGATCAAGTGACTTGTAAGCATTTGACCTAACCAACTACTCCTATGCCTACTTCTATTAGATTTCCAAACAGGTTTTTATACAAGCAGACTAAAATAAAAGGCACTATCATATAATTTAAAAGTTTTGGCAAAAAATTTGGGTATTCAACTGAATACCCTTGATACAAGCTGGGCCCGCCCCTGGCGGTAGGGATTGTGACGCCTCTCTCTGCTGACTGGGGGGGGGGGGCGAAACCCTTGCTCCCCACAACAGCACTCCCCCCTCCCTAAGGATGCCAATCACATGTTTAAACCCATGATTAATGCCCATATCGTACAAGTCAAGTTGTGGGTAGGGCATGGGTACAACCTTGTACCAGTGGGCAGTGCCAGAGCGTGACAAAAAAAAACTTGAATTTCCTAATTTATACCTTATAGAAAAAAATTATTCACTAATTATCTAAAAGCTGAGGGGGTTGCAGCTCACTTTTGTCTACACTACGCTTCGCCAGTGCCAGTGCGTATGCCCATATAACCCTACGTGTTTATATCTGACATGTGTAAGAGTCATGTGAATTGTGGCTCATGTTTTGGCATCGACTCTGATGGTCTTCGTAGGTACAACTTCTTTTTTCTTATTCTCTTTGGCCAACATTGGTGTTGATGTGGTCCAGCTATTCGAGACCCATGAGTCCAGGATGGAGGGGATAGGATTCGCCTCCGAAAATAGTGTGGCTTAGTGCGTGAGATGATGCTCAATCCTGCACACTCGGACACGTCCTATTGGTGGTCGTTGCTACTTCTCCGTCCTCTGCATGATGTTCAACACCTTCCCTTTGGGGTACCGGCATAAGTACTCATTCCATCTCTGGGATGAAATGATCCATTGGTTGGCGATTGGGCTCCCTTAAATCCACAGTGAGGGAAGATAGGGGCCTCCTTATGGATGGAATTGGATGATTTGTTGTGTCTCAGTGCCTAGGAGTTGGGGGTGTCCCCATCTTGTCCGCTGGTTTTCACTCCCCAAGTCATCACATTATTTTGCATTGGTGCATTGCACGTGGAAGAGGGCCTTGAGTGCCTCCAAGCTTTGTGTTTATTTTATTTTCTTATGCATATGTGCAACATTTGTTGTCTTGTACTAGTTCTTCTTTAACACCTTTGTATACAGCTGTTTTGGGCTCTATTAGTTTAAAGTCACGCGTTCTTATGTACAAACAAAGATTTAATGGATGAGACCATTGGTAGTATTCAAGAAGCATGGGAGCTTGGCTTAGGTAAAGGAGGGTAATATTGCAATTTTTTCGGCTGTGTTCCCGTTAACGAACCCGCTAATTGCAAACCTAGTGCACAACCAATTGTGACAAGAAAAAAATGTAGTTTTGCTTTGTTTCCATATTTGCAAGTTTTTTATTTTATTTTGTTATCCACATAACTTTTTTATTTCAAATTGTATTTGTTTCTATTTATTAAATATTTTATTATTAAATTGGATATTTATGATTTATGGTTCGCAATTGTTTGGTTGCTGTCTATAAAACTTAAATATTGTACCCAAAGCTTGGTCAATGCACTTACATTAAGCCTACTTGATCAAAATTATCTTGCGGAATCAAGCCACAACCGGTGGTTAGTTCTTGGGAAATGTTCGTGACCCACTTGCTCAAACGAAAATCATGCGCCAGTGTTCATCTGCCCATCATGCGCTTGTTCTCGTTTTCTAGCACAAGAGGTTGAGTATTCTAAACCAGGTGGCCATTCAAACCATCTAGCTCTACATAAAAAGAACACTCTCGGCATCTCCAACCTGAATGGCTGAATGTTCACAAGGGTGTTGAAGATTGTTTTAACAATCGGGCCAACGTCCGTCGTTACGCCTACTAAGGTGTTTCTGGGTTAGTGACTACGAGATTTTGAGTTATCTAGGTAGCCTCTTGGCCTCTTGTAGCCGTACGTGAATATCTTATTCCACCTCCTCGTTGGAATGTTTGCTCTTTTCGGTTGTTTGGAGGACTGTTGTTTCTTTGTAAAGTTTTGTTATTTAATTAAGCCAAATTTTGACTAGATAATAAAGTTTTATCAAGATATACCCCGGTTCTAAACATGCCTTTCCATGTTAACCAAACAACTTTTATGCTTTTTTATGTACATATTCAACCTTGGAACTTCATTCCTTCATATGAGGCACTAATGAGGTGTTGGCTTCCTCCCGTTGAGAGTCGTCACCATCATCCCGGCTCCCCTCCCCTTCTTCTCCGACGGACTCGCCGATCGGAGTGTGGTTGGGGCAAGGGTCCCATAGTGGCGTCTTGGATTAGGATGTTGGGTCTCCACGGCCAGATCTGGCGCATCCTGGTGTTGTTCTTCTCGGTTGTGCTGCTCCGGTGGTGGAGGCAGTGCCATGGGGAGGAGCCCCAACCAGGCATCTCCATTAATAAGGCCTCTAGGATCTATGTCATATAGGCATTTTGGTGTGATATCAAGAGGCGATTGCTGGTATTCTTCGGCTCACTTTTGGGAAGGAAGATGAGCTATAGGTCTAGTGCAAGCTCGGTCAATAAGTGTGGCCACCTCTAGGTTTGTCCGCCTTCTTCTTGGCCAACTCTCTTGGACGCCCGTGGTGGCGAGGGAGAGGAAGGTTGCCAAGCAAGGGGATCCCATCATCTCACACAGGTAGGTGGTTGACAGGTATTGCATCACCGTCATTGGAGCATATGGGTTTAGTCCCAATGCTCTAATGGTGGCTCTGAGCCACCTCTTCGATAACAAGGCTCAGAGTAATGGTTTTGTTGGGATGATAGAGGACCACATGAGACTCTGGCTTAGGACTTTCCTGGAAAAGCAATGCTACGTGTAGTGCATCTTGGCCATGGTGGTGGAGGTGATGCATGCAAAACGGCGATGTACATTTTGGAGTCTAAGACTTAATGAAAACTTATACGAAGACATGCATATTTTGTAAGGTGGTATATACTAACGCCCAATATGGTGAACTTGTGGTGATAGGATTACACCATCTTTTTGATGTAGTGGTAGCATGACATCATAGTAGCTGATGTGATCCTATGATCACACCCTAGTTGGTAGATTGAACTTGTGCTGCTTTTGCTTATATGAATCATGCATGCTTATGTTGCATATCTTGTGATGTGAACTTGATTCTTTGCATGTTAAAATATTTTGCTCTTCTATTTTGGTAGACGAACAAGTGGCATGTGGTGTACTACGAGAGGGTTTCAAGAGTGTACAACTCATGGAAGAGTGCAAAGCAGTGAAGGGTTACAAGAATAACTACCATAAAGGGTTGGTGACTAGAGAGGACACGAAAAAAAGACTACGACGAGTTCTTGCAACAACATATGAGTAATGGAGTTCCGATGGGTGCAACTCACATCAGGGTTGGTCGAAGGACTTTATATCGTCGTCCTAGTCGTGGTGATTGTGTATTTGTATTTTCGTAGGCCCAAGCGTGTGTGATAACGCGTATTTGATTGTGTAAGCTCACCATATATGATTCAAGATTACCATATTGGACCTAATGTGTTCAATCAAACGATGCGCTTTGCATTAGCCCATCTCAAAAACCAGAAATGTGAGCAACCAAACAATATGGGCTTGAATACTGCCGATGCACACGTACTCGTTCAGTCCGAGTTTCCACTCACACCTATGTAAAAGGTTCTAAACCCCAAAAAATGCTTTGGGAGCTCAAGCTCGCTGGAGTCTTGATTTTCAAAAATTTAAAATGATATCTGGAAGTTTCCAAAACAATTGTATAGATTAAGTGTGTAATTTTTTAATTTGAAATACAGGCTACACAAAAGCTAAAATCTAACAAAAATTGAGGTGTACAATTCACAAATCTACATATGAAAATTTATCTTTTTATGTAGCATAGCCTACACCATATTTCGTATTGAAAGTTTGCAATATACATCATTACCTATATATATAATATTTTAGTGTGAAAATAATTGTTTAGATGTTTAAAATAGGGGAAATTATTTCTAGAATGGTCGGTAGATGACTAATCCTAGCGGACTCATTCTTACCGTTCATCACGCGCAGCTCCGAACGTGGGGTGTGCACATTCTACCGCTAAATGACAAAACAGATCAAAACTAACTTAGAATCAAACCAAAAACTTAATGACTTGTAGATCAATCCGTTTGTCCACGTCGATGACAAACAATTGGGACAACGTCGCCAATGCCCCACAGGAAAGTGCCGGAACAACAATTGGGACATAGCTCCTAGGGCATACTACTAGAAGTATTACGGACAGGATCGGCCCTACTGACCCATTGGATCGCTCGGTGCCGGCTTCGTTGACCCAAATCTCTTTCAAAACCGACCCACATGGCCCATTGACCTCAAACTTTTGGGTCGGGTTGGTGACCCGCCGGGCCGACACGACCCATTCCTCCTGACATGCTAGCAACCACTTTTCCCTTTCCGGTTTTCAGCCCGATCCTTCCTCGCGAGCTCCTGTAGTTCCACGGCTACTGCTTTCGCAGTCTTCCTCGGAAGCATCCTCGACGGTGTTGGAGCCGTTGAAGCAAGCAGGAAACGAGGGCACCCGCGACTCCTCCAGATCTCACCGGCAAAATGTGGTCGCACGCAGATGGTTTTGATTTGGAAATTCTTAGTCCGGCATCTGATTCTGGTCCGATGCGGAGTAGCACGGACGGCATCGCATAGCGTCTGCGTTGATTCTTTCTGCGTGGCTGCGAGTTGGTTGCAGGGAGCTGGCGTGCGGCAGCTGGGTGTTTGTGTTGTGCCCGCGAGGTGTTCGGGGGATTGCACGAGTCGAGCGGAGCGGTCTCCGTTGGCGTCGATGGAGTGACGACATCGGCATGAGGTAAGAGATGTTAATCTCTTCATCTTTACCCTTTCCTCTCAGAGTTGGATTGCTACGGATTTGCATTGTTGGGTGTGCATTGCTTGTAGGCTAATATAACTGTGGGGCCATGGGAGTGAGAATGTACTCCCTCTGTTCCACAATATAAGACTTTTTAGAAAGTTAAAACAATATGCTAAAAAAAGCTTATATTGTGGAACAGGGGAGTAAGATCTATCCTTAACACACGATTCTGATGGAAATATGATTCAGATAGGACAGCTGTTGGTTGACAATCGTCTTGCATACACAGATTATCATGTGCAGTGCAATGTATGAGTCGATTTCCTAACGATTTGAGCCAACTTGTAAAACCTTCGCATGGATTTTGGATTTCCATGAAGTTTTGGTATGCATGTAGAGCCTGAGATGTGATACCAGCGAACACACTAAGCTATTTTCTGTGAACCCGAACACAATAAGCCATCCATACATGCACAGATTGCATCTTCATCTACTAGATTTTGATGCCAACTTCAAATGAAATGAGCAGAGGAGATACAGTAAGCAAACATTGAATCACTGAGACAAAAGTATCAAAGCCTTTCTAGCAAGGCTAGATGAGTGATAGCAGTAAACAGTTCAGACATGGCCAGATTCTTAAGTTTTGTGAGCTAGCTAATGCTAAGACAAAGTTCTCTCCAAGCCTGATCTAATATTTTTTCTGACTGAGAACAAACAGGAAAGTAGTAGGCTAGGATCTTCTTTAAATACTACCTCTGTTCCACAATGTAAGCCTTTTAGCAAACTAAAACAGCTTGCTAAAAAGGCTTATATTGTGGAATGGAGGGAGTAGTTACTATGGTGGTTAAAGCTTAGTTGAATATGTTAAGGGCCTGGTGTTGTGCATCCACTGCTTGAAGGAGCCTCTTAGCGACTGCGCAAGCATAAATTGAGGAGCCTTCAGATACCTGCGTTATTGTGGACGATGGAACATTACTATCAATGATAATTGCAAATGTAGGGAAACAACTTCCTGATGTTACTTAAAATAAAGATTACTGTCAATACCTTAGTATTAAACATGAATATGTGGTGATCCCCAATAGTCCCTCCAACCACATGGATGAGCTCAAGATGGAACTCGTCGATAACCTTTGCAGCATGAAGCAGTGAGTTGGCCTTCTTCTTCTCAGTGAGCTTGATGTTTACTTCATTTTCCACTATGCGGACATCAACATGGCATTCCTTCGACCTCCTCTGAACCCAGGAGCTCCTTATGGCCCCATTGAGCTGATTGTCTTGCTCATCCTTCATTGGTCTCATCGACGAGCTTTCGCCATCAGCAGCTGCCTCTTCATCCAACTTTATTATCTTTCTCCTGTTAGTTCCATGCCACTTCTGTTCCAATAGGATCTTCAGTTCCTTCACTGTCCGATTCAGCTCATCTATGTATTCAATGGCATCCCCTACTATTGAGGCCCTGTCATTCTAGAGAACAGTTCTATAAAATATTAATGCCATACCAAACATATATGAGCAGCCCCAAAATGACAACGGAAATTTTAATGGTTCTGTCACGCTGTTTACTTTTTCTTTGAGTAAATCATAAAGTGTTGTCCAATTGGTTAAGATCAGATCAATAGAGAGGTGAATATTTTGTTGGAGAATAATGCAGTGAGGATAATGACATTGTCTCATGAAAAATCAAAGCATATACGAATACTAAAAATATTGATTATTTTCATTGCTCTCTCATAATTAACTAGAAGGTACATACTCGCTCTCTCATAATTAACTAGAAGGTGCATACTCGCTTGATGGAGATAAATAGGTATGTCACTATTAAGTATGCGGAGAGCAGCACAAAGAGGAATATTTCATGGCAACCATGTTAATAGGATATCGGTATCACACTAAATATAATGTAGCAGCAGAGCTTGAATAAGTATTTGACAGGAAAGTCCAGCAGAACCATTTCACTTAACTCATGTTTCTTGGGACCTACTTTAGACAGATGACAGTTCTGCAAATGGGTTTTTATTGATTCTTTATAGAGCACGGGTTTAGTAGACTGCATAATATTTTATGCTTGCACTTTTGAGCTTCTTACCACATCAAGAAGAAATGGATGAAGTTATTTAGAATTTCAATTATCTTTACAAAACCAACGAAAACCTGAAACTGTTTCTGATTTTTTTGACAATTAGCTTATATCAAGTATTCTGTACATCTAGCATTCACTGAAAATCTTAGTGGTTAGCTTCTAGTAGTTCAGTGTTCTGTGCATCTGAGAATCATCAAATCACCTACATTTGGAAAATGATGAACAAGACATACCTTGGTAGGATTGGGGAAGAGCGTTCTTAATGTCTTGTACTTCACATTTAGCTGTTCCCTCCTCTCCCTCTCAGTTGCGAAGTTAGCTTTTCCTTTGCCCTTCGTGAACTCACCCTTTCCTCTTCTGCATTCTAGTACTGTATCGAATTGCCTGTCATCTATGTCCTGAAAAAGATCTCCTCCTGCACTTCCAACCCCAATCATGGCATCTCTTTCATCTTCATTGGGGAAGAGCCCATAAGTTCTTGACAGCGAGTGGCAGATATCCTTTAGTGTATTAGACTGGGTAGCATGATACCCTAATTGCAAGCCTGAATCACTAGTGAACATTAAGCCACTCTCAGGAATTGCTGCCACTCCAGTAAACTCACCATTAAGATCCAAATAGGTGGTACCATTCAGTGCTGCACCACCAAAGACAGATGCTGTTGCAGGGAATGCTGGAGCCACTGTGCAATGGAGAAGATTTAAGAGATCCGGTGCTGGTGTGTAAGTACTGTTTGGATAAAGTGCAGCATCATACTGTTGAATCTGTTGTTCCACCAATATGTCCTGTGGATCTTCGCTAATTTGATGGTTGATGATGTGGTCTTGCATAGTGCAGATAGAAGTATCCCATGAAGCAGTTTCAACTGGTGGCATATCTTGCTCCAAATCGATTCCTAGTTGATGCTGAAGGTGGTTGATTGCTCTTGCAGCTTCAGAGGAAAGGTTGGCTGAATCAGAAAAGACTTCAAAGGAGGGGGCTTTGTATTTCTGTATCTCTATATTTGTGTTGCCGTTGCATCTAGGAGCTCTAGAAGAATCATGGATCAAAGATTCTGCCATGAGATTATGATCATGTGCACCTTCAAAATAGTCACCCCCAACAATCATTTTGACGAAACAGCGCCTGGCACCTTCAATCCAAATCTAAAACCAACACAACATGAAAACTGATGAGCATAGAAAGAAATGCTTTGAAGAACTCAATGTTGACAGAAAACCAATTGCAAGTGGAAATCGAACGGCAAATAGCATCTTAGATGTGAACTAATCTTGGGCTAAAATAGAAACGGTAATTACTTGCAGACTTGCAGTGCACATACTAAGGGAAAAGATGAATCGACAGGAATGCAGCAGCAGATAGAATTCAATTGGATATGGAAATCGCAGTTGGCTTGGTTGTTTTGGTTGTTGCAAAAGAGGTGGAGCCGTGGAGTTTTAAGCTACGCAATATGGTTGTCTGTTCTTCCGTGTAGAGAAGTTGCATAGCATGATTAATAAGACATGAAGCAACTTTGTTCCTTCCAGACCTAACAAACTCCTTACCATCTTTTTCTTTGTCCTAATCCTATTCATATTGATGTTTGATACAATGTGCTTCAACTACATAAGCTCATTCACCAATAAGAAAAATATTGAGTAGCCCAAAATTGTAATGATAAATACATCTAAGTGCAAGATGATCAGTAAAATGAAGCACATGAAATACATGGTGGCTGAATGCTTTTGTTTTTAATCTTACCAATTAGGAGTTAAAGAAGCAGAAAACTGTTAATCAGAGTTGTATTTAGTGAACAGTAGCAATAAGCACTAGAACAGAGCATACCTATTTTTTTGGCACAGCTGATGATTGAATGAACGAGACTTTGTTCATGAAGTTGCAACTCAAGGACTCATGAAACCTAGTTTCTGTGCTATGCCAAGAATATTATAGTGGACTAGTGGTAAGTCATGAAACTGTAATTTGGTTGTCACACAAATTTGATGGGCCAGAAAATAACAGAATGCACCCATACTAAAGGTCAATGTGAAGGACTATCATATGATTATTATTGTAGCTGTTGTTATTGTGGGTCACAGACGAGAAAGACGGAAAGCTCACACCCTTTGAATTTGGCATCTTTGATGTTATTCACCCATGGGAAGTTGAGAAATGTAGGTCATGCCTTCTACCTCCTTGCCATATTTTATGAATGTACTGGTGTACTTATACTCTGAGAAACTATAGTCACAACTACCTACAAGATTTCAAGTATCCAAAGAGCGCACGATCTTGGATAATGGAATCTTTGTATCAGCCTTAGTCATTTGAGCTTGCATGTTTTTTTTATATCAGTGTGACTGACATTCTTGGTTCACTGAAATTTCAGAAATTTGAACATTTTCACCATTATGGTACAGATCCTTGAGTACCAGTGAATGAAGTTGAATAGATAGATACTTGATGGGTCAAGTACTAGGCCATAGTTACATCACAAAATTTCATCAGGATATATGCAGCATTAAACCTTTTTCTAGTACCTGCTATTTAAAGAAAACTGTACAATTGAGGGATGAACATGATAACAATTGCATGTCTGTTAGAATATCCGGTTGTTATGGTAAGATAGGATTTGTGAGAATTAATTTTTACCCCTCCTATACTTTTTTACCAGATATCTCTCCTATGATTTCACTATATGACATCATATTTTCAGATTCTGTTGTACCCTTGTAGAACTTACGGAGAAGTACTATTCAAATACTAAATCTTATATGCATTTTCACTAGAGTTAATATCGATTATATTCCACATGAAAGTTTCTGTGAAGTAAGAATCATGGCCTGCCTAAATAGATCTATGTCAGTGATGGACTAGTGACTACGATTTAAAATATAACTAAATACTTCTGGATCAAAGCTATAGACTAACAGATAGTAACTCAATCTATTTGACATCAGAGAAATATTTTTTTTATGTTAAGTTCCATGACACGTTCCTTGTCTCAATTGCAGGGTCTACTAAAAAGAATGCCGATTTGCACTATTTTAAATTTATCTATTCCCGGAGGTACTTATGTCTATCAGCTTTTGGAGTCTGTATAATGATTCCGATCATGTGAGCCCACTCATTTTTCTAATTGCTGCCAATACGGCTGTTACCTGTGTCACTGTTTGAGCTTTGATGGATTTCTGATTGTGTATCTGATACCCATATTTGGTGTTAGATGATTTGATTAAGCTGAAATATCCCAGTGGTTCTTGCGAACTATATGGACATTGAACTGCTACCACTATAGGATTGAATTTTGATGATGAAACTTATGGTTCACGAAGAGTTGTCCTGAATATCTCCAGCACATCCTGTTGCATTGTCAGATCTTCAGCATTCTGACCTTGAGTCATAAAACTGTTTCTTGAAGCAAAATAGAGCTTGATCAATCGTAATGGGTTCTCTGGTATATCATAGTTATCTGTACTTAAGAACACTTGATTGCTTTCTCACCTTCTAGTAGCACCTTAATATGGCAAATGATACTACCTGACGTGTCTGTCCTGAATGTGTCTGTCATCTTGATAATTACAGCATGCACAGCAGCGTCAACAGAACTTTCAATTGTAGAGTAAGATCTCATGCTTGTAACATGCTACTTCTATTTATGTTATAGAAGCAAGCTTAGAAATTGAATAACAGGGCCAATCATGTGAATTGCCATCCATTGGGTATTTTGAGCATAGTTGATCTAAACTTCTCAACCAACAGACAATTGTGTAAAACAACTAGCAGTGACTTGTGTTTAATTTAGTGCTGCATGGACTGAGACTTCAAGCTTACCTTATTTACACACCTCACAATTCTAGAAATCATATATTTTTTAGACTGGTGTACATGGCGACAAATTCTTATGGTTATCTTTCAGCCTGGATGAGGTTATGTTCAAATGTTCGATGGGTGAGCTCCCCAACTAGATGTGCCTGATGTCACCTCCTACAACGAGGGTCTGTTGGGATGAAGAGAACAAGTGCTAATATTTAGATCACATACAAAATTTACATACTCAAGGAGGCAAGAACATATTTGACGATTGTGTGGCCTTCTGATTAGTTATTGGATGAAAGTGATCAAGGTTTCTGTAGCCGACAGAGGGCTAGCGAAGGAAAAGTGCTAGAAAGTAGAAACCCATTTAGGTGTGCTCATTTCCTGCTGGCTATATGGAACTGCACCTAATAGGTCACAGTTTCAATTTGACTCAACCTTCATGAACACTGAACGGTGGAGCTTTGGTGTTGTCCGAGGCTATTTAATCTATGTGGCATTTGCATCTTCCACGGGAAATAAGAACTGAGGAAGACAAAAGGGTAAAAAAGCTGAAACTAACAACAGAAGAGATGTGGTGCCTGGAATATACAGATGTAGAGATTATTATGTACAGAGTAGAAAGGAGTAAATGATAGATGTAACATGATTTCCTTGTTTTATAGGTCTAGCAACGGCCAGAGGACTATGAAGAAAACAAGCTTGAAGTCCAGGTGATGCCAAATCTTCCCAGGATTAGAAGCAGAGACTGCAAAGTGTAGCGGTCTGAGTTAAGTACATTCCTTCTTACCAGCCCCTTCTTCGGCTCGAGAGTACAATGGTATGTACTGGTATGCTGTTAACCTGTACGGTTGTCTCTCCTTTGGAGACTGCGCCGGTTGGATCCAGAGAAGAGAGAACTGGAGAAGAAGGTGTACGATGTTTTAAAAGGTGAGAGAAACGTCTCATGCCCTCCTTGCTTCAGCTGGATTCTCGGTGGTTGATAGAGGCATGCGGAATGCATTCCCAGATTTCCCGGCGCACCCTTGTAACGACATTCTTCTGTGAAAAAGAGTTCCGGGTGTACGATTCCTTCGATGTCGCAACTCCCAGTTGAAAAAACATCCCTTTCCCTTATCTTTTCTTCTGTTTGCTCTGTTGACCTCTTTTTTTGTGTGTGAACGGTCAGTCAGACTTGTGGTCTCACCTTTTTAACTACCATAGTTGTACTACTGGCCATGTGTAGTGTTCAGTTAGTGTTATATTCTGATTTCTGACTGTATGATGTATGCTGTCTGCTGCTGTTCGCACACGCTTGTTATGATAGTGATGATATATTTTCTTTTGTAGAGTACATAAGAGAATCATGCAGCTTTTATTAATACGTAGAAGAAAAATCATATGCAGAAAGGTAGTTTAGGCCAATGCTCACTTGATCCTCAGTTATTCTAACCATTTGAAATTCCAAAGAAAAATAAAAAAATTCTCGATGCCTAGAGCAGTTCGAACTGTTGATGAGAGTCATTGTTATGTTTCGAACTTTCGGATGTTTTGATTTGGAAGTTCGCATAATCTTACAGTTTTTGAACTTTTGGGTTTCTTTTGCTAATTTGTTGAACAATGGGAGATGCATGGCTAGAGACAAGACATCGCCCCATTGTACATTCCCTTATACTCCCTCCGTCCTAGAATAGATGTCTTAGGTTTTTCAAATTTTAAATGAATCTATATACTAAATAGTGTCTAGATTTATCTAAATTTTAACAAATTTGAGACATCTATTTTGGGACGGAGGGAGTACTTAATCTAGTGTGGTGACTCTTGTCAATACGAGGACATCTGTTTTGGTTTGTCAAAAGAAGTACTATTTTTTTTCGAAATGGGGGATTCCCGGCCTCTGCATCCTCGGATGCACATAGCCATTACTATTTATTTATATTATGCATATATTTATTTTCTCCAGTTCACCCCTTCATCACAAAACATGTGACGTCATAGACATTTGTTTTTTGAGCCTTTGACGTCTGATACATGAATCCATACATGTAAAAGTTCAATCTTTATTTTGTACTAGCTGAATGCCCGTGCGTTGCTACGGCTCTCGACAATATATTTTTATCGCACATGTAATAAACATAGTACACCTGAAAGATTCACGTCTGCAGCAAATACAAACATGATATTTCAAAAAAAAAAATACAGTTATACTTTATTTAAAATGTAACTTGATAATAAGGTATAATTTAATCTCATTGTCAAGTTTGGTGACAATTGCTACCGAATGAAACAACAAAATGTATAGTTACAATCAAGATATGGGCAGTGCTAGGCGTCCCCTGATGGATATTACCCTAGATCCCCCGCCTTCCCCTGCTGACATGTGTTCCTCAAAAAGCCCCCTAATCTTTTTCTACAAACATACCTGCTTTTATTACAAATAGTCCTGCTTTTGCTACATGTAGCAGAAAACGATTCGCGTCAAAAAAAATATAAAAGACTGTTTCGCTAGAGACATCGTCGGAGATTTTGTAGCAAAAAAGGTGTGCTAATGTAGCAAACCGACCTCATTGAGACTTTTGGAGACTTTCGCATGAGACCTCGTCGAAAACCTTGTACAAAAAAATTGTGCTATTGTGGCAAAACCACTAAACGGGGGTAGCAAATAATTTATATTATTGTAGCAAAGAGGACTTCGTCGGAGACATCGCCATAATTTATAGACCAAATTTTGTAGGAAACAGTGCAGCATATATAGAGCACCAATGTAGCATAAAAAATGAATACATAGCAAAACAAAAACAAGCATGTAGCAAAATAAGACCCAAAGTAGCACCCGACGCAGGATTTCGTAGCAACACTGAATGCCTATGGTAGGAGTCGACGCCGCTACTTGTAGCAACCCGAGTTGCGGCTAGTAGCAACGCCACCCGCCGTCCGTAGCATTGTCGGGCACCGTATGGTAGCAACTCCACCCTCCTTCAGTAGCAACTCCGCACACCTTCGGTAGCAAGGGCAGCACCCATCAGTAGGGCAGCACCTCCATCTTCCATCTATGGCCTCCTCCTCGCCCCATGCTCCAGCATCACCCCTGCCACAGGCCTAGGACAAGACCTCGCTGGAGATGGGAGGGCCGAAAGATGGCGAGGGAGTGGGTGGTGGCGGAGATCTGCCGGAGATCTCGGGAGCATTGCCGGAGCGCGTGCGGCGAGGGTGTTGTGTCCCTGGCCCTTTGCCCGATGATAAGCTCATCGCCGGCGAGCTCCTCCCCTGACTACTGCTCTGCTTTGGAACTCCCTGGGCGCAAGGTCGAGCCCCCATGGTGAGGGCGGGGCGCACGACAGCGCATGACGAGATGCGTGCTGCGAGGCAGAACCACTGCGGCAGTTTTCATGGAGTAGGAAAGAAACGCGGTAGTTTTCATGGAAGAGATGGAAAGAGATAAGGGGCGGCACGACGGCTGTTTCCATGGAAGGTGGGCCTCATGCGTAGTGAGGGAGCGAATACCCGGGGAATCCTATCGTACGATCCCCAAAGGATTTGTATCGTTTTCCTTAAAATATTGCTTAGGTTGTATGGGAAAAATAGGAAATGATGAGCTATTATCATGGTGAAGTTCTTTTTGTTCGAAGACAATGTTGCAGTTTGTGAACTAAAAGGTAGTATCAATAGCACTATTTTTTGGCCAAGATAATAAATTTGACATGCTGTTGCTAGATTAATGAATTAAGAAAATGGACATGGTAGTTTTTGTGAGGTGGAACTAATCACAACCATGTAATATATTTAATTGTAGAGAAAATAAAGCATTTTATTCATTAGCTATTTAAAGCTTTTAATTCCACCAAGGATCAAAACCTAAAAAGCATCCACCGATGCACATTCCCAGGATTTTCCGGACTTGGATCCTAGGTAAACCAATATTGTTGCTTGTGGCAAACCAATATCAAAACCTACAAAAGTGCTAAAAATTGGTACTACTGCAAAGTTAAACCAACATCATTGCTTGCAGTTGTACGACATTGTACAATTACATATGTGAACTTTGCAAAACCTCAAGACTCTTACAATAATAATTATTATACATAAAAGATATGCTACAAAAGCGATCGGTCCATATACAATAATGAATAATATGCATGTTGTATCAATGTTCTAGAAAACTCATGGTCACTTGTAATTTTATAGGAGCTTTCTCTTTCTCCCTTGAATGGTTCTCCTTCCGAATCATTTTTATTGAGACATGTGCGCAGCAGGAACACGAAGATCAAAATATAATCTAGCAATATGTATGCTCGGATTTCCATAGAAAGGAGCATCTGTTTGTTTTATAAGACAATACTATATCCTTAAGTTTCCCAAGAATATCTTTGAACTTTAATCCCAATTACATCGATGAGATAGATGAATACATCAGAACTGACATTGATACTCTGGAGCAGTTTTTTCAAAAGTTAACCTACAAGGCTCCAAAAAGGTTTAGAACCTGATAAAATAAAGAAAAAAATAAATCAAGAAATGCAAGAAAAATAATGTCACATGTAAAAATATACTTCTCCAAGCATATATACAATAGAAAACTATATCACAATACTTCATATTTTTCTAACATTTACCTAGTTCTCCTTTCCTACAGATTTAGGGCTTTGAAGAACATGCAAAAGTATGTAGGATAAAATCATGCACTAAGCTATGTTCTAAATTGAGATTCATTTTAGAGGGTAGTGTAATGAATTTTTCCTCGAAGAGTCTTGCAAGCTGGAATGTATTTGTCCCAAAATATACCACTGTCCCTGACGTGCGCATAGACTTGTAGTGTCCATATCCTCTCAACATATCCTCTCTCTGTCACTTGTAGTTTAAAGAAATGCAGTCTAACTAAGACAGTTGCTCAATGGTTTTCGGCTCATTGTTGTGATAAAACACTAACTGTAGTTGTTTCTTACAATGAACTCCGAAAATTTGAAGTAACTTTTTTCTACATTGGCTGCAAATTGTCGGAAAATGCTAACAATAGCATCTCATTTAGTTTCATTCTTTTTCCAATGGTCTATTAATCTGAAAGGAAAAGTGCTAGGCGGAATCATATCAGATTCCTAGTACAAATCATATCACACTGAGGAAAATATATAAGCTTTATACTTGTGTGCATGCATATAGAAAAGAGACAGCAAGGAAACAACTTTGCTGAAAAATAAAGGTGAAACAAGATAGCATACCAAGCTTGAGCGTCGTCCACTGGAGCGTCGGCGACAACTTCCTCCGGCTAAGACCCACTGCCAAGCTGGCTTGTCTTGCTTCCAATGTTTCAATTTATTAGCTGTCCAGCTCATCTGCAGGTCAAATACCAGATCTGAATCTAAGTGAAGCCACCCAATGTATAAAGAATTTTCAGGCTATCTGCACAAGCATAAAAACAGAGTTTATTTTATGCAGATTTTCTTGCGCATGAAATAAAGCTGAGTTCATAAATTCTGAATAGTTTCCAGTGCAATATGTAAGTATCTATGCATGAGGATCTTGAGGAAGGCAAAAGATGGAGCAAAAATATCATTCTACGAGTTGGAGTTCTACGGATTCGGTAGAAGCAACAGCCACGAAGCTCAATTGCTTCCGATTTTGAAGCGTGTAGATGTACATTCTAATTAAATAGCTTTATTCCAATGGTGGAATTCCTTGGAAAAAGACACGCAGATACTATTTGTATCTTGACATGATATTCATAATCTGTATTCTGATTTTAAAGGCACATTCCATATCCTTACCCAGAACAGCAAGCACCAGGTTGTTTGACCTGGCATGTCTGCAATTTCTGTTTTCCATGCTCCAAAAAAATGAAAAAGCCAAGCTACGGACCAAAAATTTTGTGAGCTCATTTATTAAAATTAATAAGCTATACCTTTCTTCATTTGTCCTGGACTTTGGAGGGAATCAATGGACGATAGAGGGGAATGGTATAAGATTGCTTTTGTCTCGAGCTATAGCATTGCACGTAGCAGGTCGCACCACCCAGAGGCGCTAAACTCCGGCCTCCACCCAGTAGGTTCGGATTGATGTCTCCGGTCACACATGTTTCACAGAAATTGCCCTACCAACAAAACATCCACTGACACCGTTGTCGCTATGAAATTTCTTTGTAGTCTCTGCTCTAGCATAATGAAACATACATTAAGAGGTATTTGGTCATAGGCTGACCCTTCTTCTCAATGCAGTGTTGCCAAACCCATTCTTCTCAATGCAGTGCTGCCAAACCCAGCTCCAAGTTTTTGAGGACCTGTTTGAGTTCGCGTTTGGAGATACAATATGCAGAAATAACAACTTTGCGAGAACTGAATACACCCCCTACCATTGGTTCTAGATGACACACAAACACAAAGCTTTAAAAATATCAAATAGGTGACATCAATATTTGGTTGGAAGTTACTGAAATGTAAAATATGAAATAAAGATAACAACAAGAAAAACAAGGGGCAAAAAAAATTGCTGATCAATCAGTTTGTGGAGTTTAAATGGACTCAAACCAAATTCCCAAGCCTCCACAACGAACATGAAGACTTTTTTCAGAAATATCTAAACGGTAAATGAGATAATTCATGGTCAAAAAATAATTTGATGACCATTTTTGTATGACTACATGTCTACATTAAGCCACTATGAAATGTACTTCGAAGGTGCTTACAAAACTAAAAAACGAGGAACGTTATCGAATCTTTCAGTAGCAAATTTTTCTTCACCAAGGATGTAAAGAGTAACAAATTCCCCATCACCTCCAATGTACTCCATAGCGATGATTGTGATTTATGAATGAGTACGGATAATAAATAAAAAGGATAAATGGTTTATGTTGCAACCTACTGAACAACCAAAATCTAGTGCTTTTAAACTACATGGATGTGCCTGGAAATGATTTATAGAAGGGAGCATAGATTAAAGTTTCATCTTTGTTGGCTCTCCTCTTATGTTGACAGTGGCAGATTTCATGTTCTTGGTTGGTTGTTATTACCAGATATGTTGTTGTATGTTCAGTTCTGACTTTGAATTTTTGGTAAATGTATGTTAATGTCTAAGGAAGTTATAAATATTGATGTTCAGCAGACAATAGTTATATAGAAAATGTATGTTCCATTAGACAGGCCTAATCATGGAAACATGCCTAAGCAGGAAATTTCACTTAAGCATTAAATTTTCACTTTTACAATTTGACACATATCAGCAGTGTTTATATGCAATGGAAAAGGTTGTCTCTGAATCTTAAAGCAATATACTAAAGAAAATAAGAAATATATGAGTAGGAACAATCCAGTACCTATTCTAGTGTAGGGAATACTGAGCGAGCTCTCTATAAGACTAATCTGTATACTTTAAATCATCCAAACTTGCATAAGCATTATCCCATTCCTTTGGACCTAGGAGAATGGAGATCTAAGCAATTACTACTAATACAAAAGAAACTACGTAACTAAGTAATTGAATATGCAGTCCAAATTTTCTCCACAAGACTGCACTGCATGGCAAACCATCAACGGAACCTCCTAAGGATTGTGAAAACAGCGGCATCTCAGATTTAAGATTTGGGGGCAGTGATAGTCGGGGATTAGGCTTAATCATTGGTGTGGTTGGCATGTTTCCATTCCTAGACAGGATATGCAGGGAACTTCAGAACATCCATGTGTTCCTGGACATGGACAACAACCTTGACTATCGGCAGCCAAAGGCAGGATATACTGGAAAGCAACAGCTCCTGGAAGAAACAAAATCATGGAGAAAATAAGATAGCTACAGGCGCATCATTCTAAAACCATCTTGGTCTCTCTATCGCTAACTTTTAGATTGCACATGCAATCAACCATCTAACATGCTCAGCTTCAGTGGATCAACTGGTAAGTCGGTATGTTGTTGGGCAGGATAAAAACATGTAATGCAACATATTTCTAACTCAGATGGAAAAGAGGCAAGCATCTTGTTACCTGCGTGAGCTCCAAGTCTATCAGCAACAGAGCTGAGTATAGAGTGCTCGCCAATGCTTCGGGAGATGTTTGCGCAAGCTTTTTATACTCTATACAATTTGTTCAGACAATTCATCAAACACTTGGTGTGCACTGATATGGAACCTTAATTGATACATACAGTAAAAGTCTCTAGTAATCAAATTTCCAATCTGCACGTCACCTAACTTGATGTATAAGAGAGTGAATTCTTGCTGTTTGTTATTAGAAGATAAAAAACAATAGTTAATTGATAGGTCTTTATAGAGCTCCAACACGTTGCAAGCCATTGACAGGATTGGATTGGATTGACATGAGTATGACGTTGGCTTTCTTGATGAAATTAGCGATGAGAAAAGACACATCTCACCTGGATTGACGCATAGTCCTGGCCCCTGACCTCGCTGGTCCGCCACCGCCGCCGCACGTTACCATATGCGCGGCCTTCTACGTCCCTCTAGCTCAGCACGAGAATGCCCCCAGTTCTCCGCTAGTTGCTGCTATGTGCCACCGCGAAAACGCTGCATCCAAAGGCACCTCACCAGCTCCCCTCCTCCACCCCACGCCCTGCCCCATGGATTATTCTGACTGCTCCCCGCCTTCTTCATGGATCCATATCCAGACCTCCAATACAATCAGCGCTGGCAGCACGCTTAGCCTGGAATCGGCGCCGGCTGCGTAGGGGATTTAGGGGAGGAGGTGTTGGCTGGGATGAGCATGGAGACGCCGCAGCCCGCAGATGCTTGAAGGAGCACAGGGCGGTGTGAGGGGGTCTTCGGGCGGTGGAGAATCAGCACCAGCACGGTGGCGGCGGCGAATCGGCACCGACGGTGCGGGGGTTTTGGTGAAGGAGAACAGACTCAACGATGGGAGTCGCGGGTGAATTGTTTGGGATACAGTTTAGCTCGTGGGTGCGACTACTAATGAATGTTCGGTTTTTGGAAGATAAGGTTGTTATGAAATTTGTTAGGATAAGATAAGTTTGTTGGGGCTGCTGTAGCATGTCGAAAGATTTTTGGAATGGGGATTGCGGTGGCATATTCATTGTAATTTTATAAAGTGTGACACCAGGCATTCGCAGCTTTGGAAATAATAGTAAAGATACACAAATATGACACTATGGCGCTAGTAAATAACAAAGGACGTATATAACATTTTTTTTATAAAAATCTAGTTAAAGTGATTCATGTTTTCCTCGTAACTGATTTATACAATCTGATAAGTAGTTGTGAGGACACCAACCAAACTAACCCGCAGCCGCCTGTTCGTCGAAAAAAACTGTTGTCTGCTCTAGCATAGTTGTGCAACTCTATGTCACTTGGTAATTTGTTCATGGCTATAAATAGTAATATGATCTACCAGTTCACATGGTACTCGCAAAAACAAAAACAAAAATTGCACCGTGACTAAACTAATCATTCTGAAATCGCATTTTCCTTGCATAACAATGGGGTCCATTTCTTATATACTCCCTCCGTCTCAAAATAGATGTCTTAAGTTTTCTAAAATTTGGATGAATCTATATACTAAATAGTGACTAGATTCATTCAAATTTTGATAAATTTAAGACATCTATTTTGGAACGGAGGTAGTACATAAGACACAAATGCTAACAACACAGTAAACATCATGCCTTCTAGTAATTGATGCTTATTTGCGTACTCATCCCGTCGCTGATAGAAATAACTGTCTACATATCATAAGATGGTAGGAGAAAATTATCCATTTGTTATGGTTTTTATTAGGGTCTCCACTACGAATGGATCCATTGCATTAGATTAAAAGTGGTGTATATGATGAAGGCTAACACGTTCAAATCAGATGTAAATAAAGGATCAATGATGTCGACTAGAGGAGGGGGTGGGAGGAAGGGGTGAATATGCAATTGTGGCTTTTAACTTTTTTTGTCAATTTACGGAAGTGCGGAAATATAAATTCTCTAAATGCCTATGTGATATAAACTCATAAGGCCCTTCTTAGGAGGGTATAAAATCCTACCGTGGCTTCTCCTAGTCTTTTTTTTCGAACGGGTTCTCCTAGTCTTGAGAGAACATATATAGTCAGGATCTCCGTGCCCTAGGGAACTCTTCATCATGGGGATCTGCCTCAAGTTTAGTCTGAAGTCTACTAGAACTGTCATCTGAAGGGAATATGCCCGAGAGGCAATAATAAAGTGGTTATTATCGTATTCCTATTTATGATAAATGTTTATTTTACATGCTATAATTGTATTAATACGGAAACGTTAATACATGTGTGTTTAATAAACAAAAGAAAGTTCCTAGTTATGCCTCTCTTATAAACTAGCTCGTTGATTAACAAGATGATCATAGGTTTCCTGATCATGGACATTGGATGTTGTTAATAACGAGGTCACAACATTAGTGTAATGGTGTGATGAACATTCATCCGAAGTATAGCATTACGATCAAAATCATTGAGTTTATATTGCTATAACATATTACGAAGTGATCCTAATCCTTAGACCATGAGATCATGTCAATCACTAACACCGGAAGAGTTTCTTGATAACATCAAACGTCACACCGTAACAGGGTGATTATAAAGATGGATTCAGAACTACTAAAGTGTTATGTTGAGGCCCATGGATCGAGAGTGGAATTTGTTCATCCCTATGACGGATAGATATACTCTGGGCCCTCTCGGTGATATCACATTGGTTAGCTTGCAAGCAAGTGATTTGATCACTAGAATGTTATATCACGGAGCGAAAAGAGTGCATGTCGATGCTTGAGATCAAACTAGGTATGGAGATACCGATGATCGAATCTTGGACATGTAATATATCGCGAAACAAAGGATTAAGATACTAGCGTAAAAGGTTCCGCGATCACAAGAAAGTCATCGTTGAATGTGTGGGGTCGTATGGGTCTCGGATCCGCTTCGATTATTGATCGAGAGGGTCTCGATCATGTCCACATTATTCATGAACCGTAGGGTGACACATAAGAGACACCTACATCCAATTGGAGCAAAAGTTTCATGCGAAAAGAAAAGGAAAGCGCGAATTTATTTCACTAGACACCAAAAGCTGTTTGGTTGAAATTGCTGAAACTGGTTCGCATGTGAAATGGAATACTAGCAAGGGTTTTATGTGAATGTTTGTTAATTAAAGTAATTAACAAAATTCTGAATAAATAAATAAAAGAGTTTTATTTAAATGAGAGCTTGAATTAAATTTGGTGGAAATTTAATGCATGTGAGTGGATTTTGAGTGGAGGATTTTAATGGGAGTGGAGGCTTTTCATTTTGAGTGGGAGCTCCACCCACATGAATGTGGAAGAGGTGGGGGCAGCCCCATGGCTGGGCTCCATGCCCCTTGGGTGCCCCCTCTCCCTATAAAGGCCCCCCTCTCCTCCTCTCACACCACACCTCCTCGTGAAGGATCTCTCTCCCCCTCTAGAATTTATCCCCCATGGTCTCGGACTAGCGAGATACATGTTCCCGATGGCTATTCGGCAAGAAAGAGTTGTGCTTCCGCTACATCGCTGGAGCGAGGAGGCGGAGGTTGCTCGGTGCCTCGAACGTGTGCGAAACGGATGCATTTTGCTGCGGCGCTAGGACTTCCTCTCGATCTTGAGATCGGCAAGAGATCGTCTACATCAACCACGAGTTTGGACTCGCTAAACTTTGTCGGTCTTCAAGGGTATGTTCTCTACGGATATACATCTGCCCGTTGTTTGTATCTAGTAGATAGATCTTGGTACATAGTTGTTCCCATCGTGAAATTTTTTTGTTTTCTATCTTTGCGAACCCTACGGTGGTATCGAGCCGGATCTATGCGTCGATACTTTGCACGGGTAGTACACATATGAGTATGTGGGCGATGATGATCATTTTATTGCTTCTTAGTTGTACTTTGGATATTGGTGGCATAGTGGGATGATGCGGCCCGGACAAACTTTACATGTCCTCGCACATGAGACCTGTTCCACGCTTGACATGCAACTAGTTTGCATAAGTGGCTAGCGGGTGTCTGTCTCTCCTACTATAGTCAATATCTAATTTGCAACGAGTTGTCAACAATTTGGTTATCCTCGTTGTGGTTCATGTTCGTAGGTAAGAATGGTTCTATCTTCGAAAGCCCTAAGCCACGTAAAATTTGCAATGGATAAATTAGAGGTGTCTAGTTTAGATTGTTGCTGGGCTAGGGTTATGATATGGTAGTGTTGTAAGTAGAAGTATGAGATGATACTCTTACAACACACATAGCGTGTAAACTCCATAGACCTTGGATTTACACATATAGGTATGATAGTGATCATACCACGGTGCACATGATAAAGATCATCTGCGGGAACCATATCATTTCACTAATAAACATATGATGTTTGATTGCATCTTATATTGCTTGTTTAGCGCTTTGTTAGCATAATAAGGTGATCCCTTTTTTAGATATCAATATAAAAATGTGTTCTTCCTTAAGTATGCACCGACAATGTTTCGTCGCTTCAAGACATCACGTGATGATCGGGTGTACTTGAATCTATGAGCATATCTCGGGTGTAAGACAGTTACACACGTGAATACTAAGGTTCTTACTTGGCGAGCCTAGCATGTACAGACATGGCCTCGGAACACGGACCGAAAGGTTAAGCATGAGTCATATGTTTTGATATGATGACCATATGGATGCTCGCCTTTGAAGCTACACCGACTCACGTGATGATCGGACTTGGTGTAGTGGATTTGGTTCATGTAATCACCAAAAAGACACGAGGGATGTCGTTTTTGAGTGGGAGTTCATTTCTAATTTGGATTAGTAGAACTCATTTTATCATAAATTAAATCAAAGTGAATTTGCATAATTTCTTGTAGTTATTGGCATTCGTTCACCACCTTATGCTTAGTTGTAATTGAGATAATAGAACTATAGAATTCTGGATATATACTTTACGAACTGGTAACATATTGTGTTGAGTGTCAATCTAAAGTTTAAGTCCTATTGCAAACTTTCAACAAACTCTATTTACTCCGTGAAATCTAATAGTTGGTATTAAATCGAGAGTAACAATTCCAGTGTTAGTATCTTAAGTATCATGTTTGCCTCCATGATACTTGATTTTTTTAGTATCAAGTTTATCTAGGAGCTGAAAGAATTGTTTCAGAAACCATCATGTGTGGCAGATATTGTAGGGATTCGTAGCATGGAAAACAAAAAATTTCTATCGCATACAAACAAACAAGCCAAGATCTATCTACTAGATTGTAGCAACGAGTCGATGGAATAACTTAGCCTCGAAGATTCCAAAGTGTTTAACGAGAGCGGATTCTCGTGGGTGATGTAGTCGTACTCTTTCCGATCTCAAGATTGTGTAGACGATCCTTCCGGCTGCGTTAAACCGGCTTCATGATCGGTCACCGTTCGATTTCGTGAAGACCTTCCTCTCCCTTGTTCCGGCGGCGGAGGTTGTAGCACTCTCCTCGCGATTCCTGCGACAAGTGGCGTGGTGCCGAAGTAGAGGGAGATCCCATGAGCCTTAAGCCGGGCGAGTATGGTGGAGTATGAGAGAGAGCTATTAGTGGTCTAGGATTAGACACACCAATTAGAAGGCTCTAAACCGCAGGCTAGAGCAATTAGAAGCTCTAAACCAAAGCGGCTCTAAACCGGAGATTAGAGGATAGGAACTTGTGTATCTAGAGGAGGAGGCCTGCCCTCCTTTTATAGGTGGGAGGCGGCCAAGGGAGGAGTCCCTCCCAAGTCGGCCTTGGTTGGCGCCCGGCTTTGAGGACTCCTCCCCAAGTCGGTTCCAACCACCTCTTGCTTGTTTCCCACAGTTTCCTGTTTCCACAGTTTCTGTTTTCCACAGTTTCTGTTTTAGCCGTTTGACTTTCAAAGCGGCAATTTGACTTTTCAGTTTGGAGCAAGAACACTTAGTACATGATGCAATCATTCAATATGTAATGACACATTCATGTACCCCGAGTCCGGACAATCCGGAACCTTCTAGAACATTCCGATGAAAACACAGGAATCATTTCCGAACTCAAGCAGGACTTTCCTTATATGAATCTTATTCTCGGACCATTCGGATCACCTCGTGATATCCGGATCCCATCCGAGACTCGAACAACATTCGGTCTCTTTCTCATAATACCATAACTACTCAAAACAACGTCAATCCTTAGTGTGTCTCCACGGTTACGTGAATTATGCGGACATGATCGAGACACTTCTCCGAACAATAACCAATAGAGGAATCTGGATATTCATATGGCTCCCACATATTTCTACGATTACTTTGCGATCGAATTAACCACTTACATACGATACCAATTTCCCTTTGTCTCACGATAGTTTACTTATCAAAGGTTATGATCGTCGGTATCTCTGCATACCTAGTTCAACCTCGTTACCGATAAGTACTCTTTTCTCATTCCCGTGATATGTGATCCCTTGTGACCAAGTCACATGCTTGCAAGCTAATTGGATGACATTCCACCGAGAGGGCCCAGAGTATATCTATCCGTCATGTGGATGGACAAATCCCACTCTTGATCCATGTGTTTCAACCAATACTTTCCGAACACTCAATGCTACCTTTATAGCCACCCGATTCACGGTGTGGTGTTTGATGTCATCAAAGCATCCATCCGGTAAAGGTGATATGCATGATCTCATGGTCGAAGGAATTAGGTTACTATGTATCAGAAAGCATATAGCAATTGAACTATTGAAATGACTTGATCTTTATGCTATGCTTATCTATAGGAGTATGTCCACCATATCATTCTCCTAACGATATGATCTTGTTGTTGATAACATCTCAATGTTCATGATAGAAACCACAATCATTAATCAACCAACAAGCTAGTGAAGTATAGAGGCTATACTAGGGACTTCAAATTAAGTTTACAAATCACACAAGTATTAATGTTTCCTTGTTAATACTATTATAGCATGAATGTAAACATTTATCATAAACACAAAGATATAATAATAACTATATTTATTATTGCCTCTAGGGCATATCTCCAACAGTCTCCCTTGCACTAGAGTCATCTAATCTAGATTACATGGTAATATACCCAACACCCATGGCGTTTGGTGTTGGTCATGTTTTGCCCTCGGGAGAGGTTTAGTCAACGGATCCGCCACATTCGGATCTGTGTACTTTGCAAATCTTTATATCCCCATCCTGGATATGTTCTCGAATAGCGTGAAAACGCAGCTTGATATGCTTGACTTCTTGTGTGACCTTGGTTCTTGCGCATTGGCTATGGCTCCCATGTTATCACGGTAGATAGACATTGGGTCCACACTAGGAACCACACCCAGCTCTGTAATGAACTCTTTCATCCATATCGCTTCTTGTGAAGCCTCAAAGCAGCCATGTATTCGATTCAGTTGAAGATCTACGCCACGCTTTGCTTTGCACTCCTCCATTAAGCTGTTGCACCATTCAAAATAAATACGTATCCAGTTGTGATTTAGAATCATCCGGATCGGTGTTCCAACTAACATCGATGTAACCATTAACAACGAGCTGTTCATCACCTCCATAAGAAAGAACCATATCCTTAGTTCTTTCTCAAGTACTTAAGGATGTTTTTGACCACATTCCAATGATCCACTCTGGATCACTTTGATATCTGCTAGTTAAACTAACGACATATGCAATGTCGGGTCTAGTATATAGCATGGCATACATTAGAGATCCTATGGTGAGGCATAGAGTCTTACTCATCCTTTCTCTATCTTCGCGATGTCGGACTTTGAGTTTTACTCAAGGTCGTATTGAGCAACATGGGAAAGAACCCTTTCTTGCTTTCTTCCATTCCAAACCTCTTTAGAACTTTGTCCAAATATGTACTCTGTGACAATGATATTTGGCGTTTGATCTATCTCTATAAATCTTTATGCCTAATATGTAAGGCTTCGCCAAGATCCTTCATTGAAAAACTATTATTCAAATATTACGTCTGAGCTCCCAATCAACAATATGTCATCCACATATAGTATTAAGAATGCTCTGAGCTCCCACTCACTTTCTTGTAAATACAAGCTTCTCCATAAGTTTGTATAAAACCAAAACTTTAATCACCTTATCAAAGCGTTGATTCCAACCGGGATGCTTGCTTTAATCCATAGATGGACCGTTGAAGTTTGCATACTTTGTAGCATCTTTAAGGATCGACAAAACCTTTGGGTTGCATCATATACAACTCTTCATCAATATCTCCATTGAGGAATCTTTGTTTTGACATCCATCGCCATATCTCATAATCATAATATGCACGTGATTGCTAACATAATCCTCATAGACTTTAGCTTAAATCTGGTGAGAAAGTCTCATCGTAGTCAACTCCTTGAATTTGTCGAAACCCTTTTGCGACAAGTCGAGCTTTATAAAGATAACATTACCATCGACATCTGTTTTCTTCTTGAAAATCCATTTGTTCTCGACAACCTTCCGCCATCCTAAGTCCACCAAAGTCCATACTTGGTTTTCGTACATGGATCCAATCTCGGATTTCATGGCTTCTTGCCATTTATTGGAATGGGCTCATCTTCGCTTCCTCATATGTCTCGGGGTCATCGATGTTGTCCACCAACATGACACTCATAACGGGATCATACCAATGCAGGTGGTACGAGTTCTTGTTGACCTCCGAGGCTCTATAGCTACTTCAACCAAGTTTCATGATCACCATCATTAGCTTCCTCTCTTATTGGTGCGGGCACCACGGGAACTTCTTCCGGTGTGCGCTACTCGCATTCGAGAGAAGGTTCGACAACCTCGTCGAGTTCTACTTTCCTTCCGGTCACTTCTTTCGAGAGAAATTCCTTCTCTAGAAAGGATCCATTCTTAACGAAGATTTTGCCTTCGGATCTATGATAGAAGGTATACCCAATAGTTTCCTTCGTATCCTATGAAGGCGCATTTTTCCGCTTTGGGTTCAAGCTTGTCCTGCTGTAACTTCTTTACATAGGCTTCCATCCCCAAACTTTAAGGAGCGACAATTTAGGTTTCTTCCCAAACCATAATTCATATGGTGTCGTTTCAGCGGATTTAGGCGGTGCCCTATTTAAAGTGAATGCGGTGTTTCTAATGCATAACCCCAAAATGATAGCGGTAAATGTAAGTGACATCATAGAGCGAACCATATCTAAGAGAGTTCGATTCTGACGTTCGGACACACCATTACGCTGTGGTGTTCCGGTGGTGTCAATCAGAAAGTATTCCGCATTTCTTCAAATGCTCGCCAAACTCGTAACTTAGATATTCACCTCCACGATCAGAACGTAGAAATTTAATCTTCTTGTTACGTTGATTCTCTACCTCACTTTGAAACTCCTTAAACTTCTCGAAAGTTTCGGACTTATGTTTCATGAAATAGATATACCCATATATACTCAAGTCATCCGTGAAGGTAAGAACATAACGATAACCACCGCGCGATGCTACACTCATTGGACCACACACATCGGTATGTATGATTTCCAATAAGTCCGTAGCTCGCTCCATCATACCAGAAAATGGAGTCTTAGTCATTTTTCCCATCAGACATGCTTCGCATCTTTCAAGTGATTCAAAATCAAGTGATTCAAGAAGTCCATCGGAATGGAGTTTCTTCATACGCTTCACTCCAATGTGACCAAGGCAGCGATTGCCACATATAGGTCGAATTATCGCGATTTCAAGCGTTTAGCCTCAATGTTGTTGATATGTGTATTTCCACTATCGAGATTCAATAAGAATAGACCATCTATCAAAGGTGCATGTGCATAAAACATATTACTCATATAAATCGAACAACCATTATTCTCGATTTAAACAAGTAACCGTCTACAATAAACAAGATCCCGATATAATGTTCATGCTCAACACGGGCACTAAATAACAATTATTTAAGTATAAAACTAATCCCGATGGTAGATGAAGGGTAGCGTGCGATCGCGATCACATCAACCTTTGATCCGTTTCCCACGCGCGCATCGTCACCTCGTTCTTCGCTAGCTTCCGTTTATTCTGCACTGTTTGAGTTACAAATATGAGCAACCGAACCATGATCAAATACCGGCACTACTACAGTACTAGTGAGATACACATCAATAACATGTATATCGGATATACCTTTCTTCTTGATGTTGTTCTTGAGATCCGCCAAGTACTTTGGGCAATTCCGCTTCGATGACCTTCTCCCTTGCGGTAAAAGCATTGATATCGGGCTTGGGTCCATCCTTGGTCTTCTTCGTCGGTGGTAACTTTCTTACCACCCTTCTTGAAGTGTCCCTTTGCTTAGACTTGCCTTTCTTGAATTTGGTGGTCTTATTGACCAACAACACTTGGTGCTCTTTCTTGATCTCCACTTGCAGATTTTAACATAGCAAGTTCGCAACTCTTTGTTCATGTTACGCATGTTGTAGTTCATCACAAAGTTCACCTGTAACTTGGTGGTAGTGGTGGAGGACACGGTAAATCCCCAAAGCATTAGGAATCACTATACCCAAGCTTTGAAGTTTGTTTGCGTGCCCGGACATCTTAAGCACATGCTCCTTTGACGAGCTGCCCTCTTCCATATTGCAGTTAAAGAACTTTTCGAAGCCTCATAGCTTTCAATTGCCGCATGAGTCTCAAAAATCAATTTGAGATCCTCGACAATATCATATGGGTCCGACTCTTCAAAACTTTTCAAGCTCCTATTCTAAACCATACAAGATAGCACCTTGAACTATGGAGTCTTGATTCTTAGGCGAGGTAAACATTCTTTACTTCATCGGGAGCATCAGTTGCAGTGGTCACCAGTGGTGCATCCACACATAGGTCAAATTACCGGTGTGAGGACAATCCTCAAATTGCGGAACCAATCCGAAGTTGCTTCCATTGTTTTCAACTTTTCTTTCTCTAGGACGCATTAAAATTGATGGTAGGCTGCCATTGATCTACAACATATTTGCAATAGTTTAGACTATGTTTATGACAAATTGAGTTCAAATTAATTAATGAAATTAAACTAGGTGAACTTCCACTCAAAACAACATCCCTCACATTGTTTTAGTGATCACACGAACCAAATCCACTACATCAACACCGATCATCACGAGAGTTGATATAGTTTCAATGGCGAACAATCGTCATGTTCATCATATCTACTATACGATTCATGCTTTACCTTTCGGTGATCCGTGTTCCGAGACCATGTCTGTACATGCTAGGCTCGTCAAGATCAAACCTTAGTTTCTGCATGAGCAAATCTGGCTTGCTCACGTTGTATACACTTGCAGAATCTAACACACCTGATCATCACGTGGTGCTTCGAAACAACAAGCTTTAGCAACGGTGCTAACTAAGGGTGAACACTTTATGACTTGAAATTGATGTGCATGAGGGATCATCTTATAATGCTACCGTCGTCTACCAAGCAATACAAGATGCATAAAGGATTAACATCACATGCAATTCAATAATATGTGATATGATATGGCCTTTCTTCTTTGTGCTTCCGATCTCCATCTTCAAACGAACATGATCTCCATCATCACCGGCATTGCATCAAGGTCAATGACGCTTCTCCATGGTTGTCGTCCACCGGCTTCAACTATTACAACTACTTTGAATAGACACGCGGGTCTTAACATAAATTAAAGACAACCATATGGCTCCGCGTTGCCAACTTACAATAAGGAACATTGCATACATCAAATATAATCACAATCATGGCCATATCACATCAATGCACACCCCTGCAAAACATAGTTAGACGCCTCTACTTTCTTTGCATATTTTACGTGGTTTGGGGCTTTCAATAAGTGTCGTTCTAACTTACGAACAAGAACCACAACATTGATACTAGCATTGTTGATCACCCGTTGTAAATTGGATCTTAACTATGCTAGGAGAAACAGGCACCCGCAAAGCCACTTATGCAATACAAGTTGCATGTCAAGCGTGGAGCAAGTCTCATGAACGATGTCATGTAAGGTTAGCCCGGGCCGCTTCATCCCAACATACCGCAAGATGCAAAGTACACAAGAAGCAATCGACAATAAAAGCATCAACGCCCACAATGACCATTGTGTTCTACTCGTGCAACAAATCTACATATAGACACGGCTCTGATACCACTGTAGGGATTCGTAGCATGGAAAACAAAAAATTTCTATCGCATACAAACAAACAAGCCAAGATCTATCTACTAGATTGTAGCAACGAGTCGATGGAATAACTTACCCTCGAAGATTCCAAAGTGTTTAACGAGAGCGGATTCTCGTGGGTGATGTAGTCGTACTCTTCCCGATCTCAAGATCGTGTAGACGATCCTTTCGGTAGCTGCGTTCGAGCGCTTCCAATCGGTCACGTTACGTACTCGGCGAAGACCTTCCTCTCCCTTGTTCCAAAGAAAGCGGAGGTTGTAGCACTCTCCTCGCGATTCCAAAGACACAACAATGTGGAAGTAGAGGGAGATCCTGAGGCTTCGCTTAAGCCGGAGCGAGTATGGAGGAGTATGAGAGAGAGATATTAGTGGTATAGGGATTAGACACACCAATTAGAAGGCTCTAAACCGCAGGCTAGAGCAATTAGAAGCTCTAAACCAAAATGGCTCTAAACCGGAGATTAGAGGATAGGAACTTGTGTATCTAGAGGAGGAGGCCCTGCCCTCATTTTATAGGGGAGGGCGACAAGGGAGGAGTCCCTCCCAAGTCGGCCTTGGTTGGCGCACGGCTTGGAGGTACTCCTCCCCAAGTCGGTTCAACCACCTCTTGCTTGTTTCCCACAGTTTCTGTTTTCCAGTTTCTGTTTTCCACATTTCTGTTTTAGCCGTTTGACTTTCAAACGGCAGTTTGACTTTCAGTTTTGGAACAGCAAGAACACTTAGTACATGATGCAATCATTCAATATGTAATGACACATTCATGTACCCCCCCCGAGTCTTGGGACAATCCGAACCTTCTAGAACATTCCGATGAAAACACGGAATCATTCCCGAACTCAAACAGGACTTTCCTTATATGAATATTATTCTCCGGACCATTCCGGATCACCTCGTGATATCCCGGATCCCATTCGAGACTCCGAACAACATTCGGTCTCTTTCTCATAATACCATAACTACTCAAAACAACGTCGAATCCTTAAGTGTGTCTCCCTACGGTTCGTGAATTATGCGGACATGATCGAGACACTTCTAACAATAACCAATAGAGGAATCTGGAAATTCATATGTCTCCACATATTTCTACGATTACTTTGCGATCGAATGAACCACTTACATACGATACCAATTTCCCTTTGTCTCACGATAGTTTACTTATCCGAGGTTATGATCGTCGGTATCTGCATACCTAGTTCAACCTCGTTCTGATAAGTACTCTTTTCTCGTTCCGTGATATGTGATCCCTTGTGAGCTACCACATGCTTGCAAGCTAATTGGATGACATTCCACCAAGAGGGCCCGAGTATATCTATCCGTCATATGGATGGACAAATCCCACTCTTGATCCATGTGTTTCAACCAATACTTTCGAACACTCAATGCCACCTTTATAGCCACCCAGTTATGGTGTGGTGTTTGATGTCATCAAAGCATCCATCCGGTAAAGGTGATATGCATGATCTCATGGTCGAAGGAATTAGGTTACTATGTATCAGAAAGCATATAGCAATTGAACTATTGAAATGACTTGATCTTTATGCTATGCTTATCTATAGGAGTATGTCCACCATATCATTCTCCTAACGATATGATATTGTTTTTGATAACATCTCAATGTTCATGATAGGGAAACCACAATCATTAATCAACCAACAAGCTAGTGAAGTATAGAGGCTATACTAGGGACTTCAAATTAAGTTTACAAATCACACAAGTATTAATGTTTCCTTGTTAATACTATTATAGCATGAATGTAAACATTTATCATAAACACAAAGATATAATAATAACTATATTTATTATTGCCTCTAGGGCATATCTCCAACAGATATAACGATATCTGAAACAATGTTTTGGTTGCAATATGATAGAGTATAATATATGTTCTCATATTGGATGAGAATTTACAAAGGTTGGAGATGCTAGACATCCTAATCATCCAAAAGGGTTTTGGAAAGTAATGTTATACTCACGATTCACCTTTATAAGCTACAATAGCTTGATCATGAAAGTCGTCATGATAAGGATGAATAGAAGATGTATGTAAAGTGTTTACTACACTAAAAGATTACTAAAGAATGGATTTTGAAAGAATACCGATCATTTTGATGATGGTGATCTACTTCAAAGTGCAAGTCCAAAGGTATTATTATTTGAATATACACGCTTTGGACTATGTGTCATGTATATGGCGCCACTTTTGATGTTGATAAATTCTTTTAAAAGGAAAAGGAAATGCTGAAAGAGAATCTATAAAATATACTTGGCAGAAAAGAAAAGATTGGAAATATCCAATTTAGGTATATATATGATATACATGTTATGGTTGTATTCTTTGCTTGTTAAACAATGTGGTTCTTGGGTATTGGATACCGAATTGGTTGGTATGAAATTTCATACGGAACGATGCAATTCATGAACCACAATGGCCTAAGTAACTAGCAAGAGAATATGTGATGATGTTCATCAAAAACAAACAAACCGTTGTTTGTATTTCTCATTGACATCAAGGCTTGACTTCAAGATTTGTTTTAATAATTGTTATTTGAATCAGGTATTATGAGAACAAAGGTTGTTCAAATAATTACCGTATTCCATATAAGATGGATGATTTACAAATCTAGTTGAAGAAATCACATCCATAAAACCTAATGCTAAAATGTCGTAAGACAAATGATTGAAAGATCACTTATGAAGTGACATCGCTATTTAAATTATATTGGAAAGAAAACATGAAGAATCTCCATATTCATGGATTTTTGGAGTCTTTGATTTGATCAAGTGACGCTTGTGAGACTTTCCACGTGATAATTAAAACTTCGTTCAAAGGCCAAAGAAGAACGAACGACTAAATTATTGTAATTTATACATATCGATGTATGTAGTCCATTATGTGTAGTCGTAAGCGATGGGTTTCAACTTCATATGTTTTCTCCGGAATTTTGAGTGAATGTTCACTTAATGAGAAAGAAGTATGAAATATTTGAAAATGTTTCAAAGACTTTCAAGATGAAGTGGAAAATCATTGTAACAAGAAAAATAAATGAATTATGATTTGATCATAAAGGGATTTATTTGAGTTACAAGTGTAACAAGAAAATAAATGAATTATGATTTTATCATAAAGGGATTTATTTGAGTTGCAAGTTTAGCAAAACACCTAGATTTACATCTCCTGAAACACCATAGGAGTATGGAGTGTTTGAGATTTGTAATGAAACCTTGTGAGACATGGTTGGATCAAAGGTGTTATTTATAAAACTGCCATTATGTTTTAAAAGATTAAAGCTTTAGAGACTACCGCTTTTACACTGAAAAGATCTCCATCTAGATCCGTTGAAATGACACCATGGAAGTTATGGTTTGGGGTAAAACCCAAGTTATCATTTCTTAAATTTTGGTATGCTAAACATAAGTAAGATGTTTACAACGAATTAGGATGAGCATGTCTTTGTAGGTTATTCCGAATAACAATTGGTTATTCCTCCATAACACCGAGGACAAAAGGGTTTGTCGCTTGAAATGTGAAGTTTCTTGAAAAAGGAATTTTTCGCAAAAGTTAAGTGGGAGGACAATAGAACTTTGATAAGGTTAACGAACCTTAGCTAAATGTGCTGAGTTGCAGCGGGAAATCGATGCAGTCCGCCATAATGCTCATAGCTTATGTGCCTCAAAGGTTGTGGTCACGGAGGTATAAAGTTCCTATTGAACCAAGAAGGTCGGTTAAACAATCAAATGCTAAGATTTGAGAGTAAATCATTATTGTTTGACAATGATGAACCGAATACATACAAAGAAGCGATGATGGGCCCTGACTCCATCAAATGGCTTGAAGCCATAAAATCCGTGATAGTTCCATATACGAGAAATCAAGTTAACTTGGAAGACCCTCCGGAAAGGTGTAAAAACCTATCGGTCGTATTTGGATCTATAAAGAAACAGACATGGATGTCTCACATCTATGAAATATTCGACATGTCGTAAAGTATTTTATGACAATGTTCAAAGAGTTGATATGACAAGATTTGATCTTTCATAGCGATATTTAGTCTGAACGGATTAAAGTAGCAACCACTACATATAATTTGGTATATGGTAGATGAATAAACAAAACAAAGTTCTTCTAATAGAATGGTTACCTAGAACGTGTACATGACACGGTCCAAAGGGTTTTGTTAAATTCAAAGGATGCTAAAAGGGCATGCAAACTTCAATGGTTGAAGTAAGCAACGCGGAGTTGGAATCTTCACCATGATGAAAAATGAGTTTTTCATCGGAGGCGATGAAGATGCTTGCATTTTCAAGAAATTAAGTGGGAATTTGAGACATGTTTCTAATACATTATGTGAAGGACATCTTGTTTATTAGAAATGATGTATCTTTTATTGACAAAGGTTAAGAATTTCATTTCGATGAAATACTTAGGCAAAACCGAATATTTAGCATGAATGTCTATAGTGGATAGTATGCAGCTAATATGTTTATATGCCGTACATATATGAGATATTGAAGGAGTTCAATATAGAAACGACAAGAAACAGTTCTTGTTGCATGGAGAGGAATTGAATCAAGATTCAAGTGTATCGACACTTTATAAGTGAAACAAGATTCAAGTGCTTTGACACTTGATGAGTGCAATCACGAGAATGTTTTGATCAATCATACCATGATATGTACACATCCAGATATGTCCTATGCTCTAAGTGTTATGATCATATACCAGAATGAATCATAAAATGATCATTGGACGATAGTGAGGATATTCTTATGATCTTTTGGAAGAACTAAGAATATATTTGTGTAGAGGTGACAAACAATTACAAATAGTTCATTGTAAAGTGTTACATTGATACTAGTTTTGTCACAAGATACAAATTAAGTTTATCTCAATTTAAACTATGGGTGGCACAATGTAATGGAAAGGAGATTCCATGATGGATTTGGAAGAGTTCTAAAGTTAAGACATTGTGACGAATACTACAACAAAAGGCTAAGTATATGACTGCTATAGTAGCAGCAAAGGAGGAAATTTGTGTCAAGTAGTTTGTTATCAAACTAAGGTGTGGTTCGCAACGGGCTAACACTAAAGATATATTGTATGATAATAGTATCGATGTGTTTTAACCCCAAGGAACTAAAGGTCTCACCAAAAGACCAAATTTATACAATGCCATCTCATTGGAGAATGAGTGATGCGTGGAGACGCAAAGACATGCAAATACACACGGACCTAAAGCGTCAGATCCGTAGTTTATGTTAACCACTTGCAATTGCGTATTTGGAACACCAGAAAGCCATAGGTGTTCAATACACAAAGTTTTCAAACTAGATTATTGTCTCCAGTGCAAGTGGGAGACTGAAGGGAATATCTTGAGAGGCAATAATAAAGTGGTTATTATCGTATTCCTATTTATGATAAATGTTTATTTTACATGCTATAATTGTATTAATACGGAAACGTTAATACATGTGTGTTTAATAAACAAAAGAAAGTTCCTAGTTATGCCTCTCTTATAAACTAGCTCGTTGATTAACAAGATGATCATAGGTTTCACGATCATGGACATTGGATGTTGTTAATAACGAGGTCACAACATTAGTGTAATGGTGTGATGAACATTCATCCAGTATAGCATTACGATCAAAGTCATTGAGTTTATATTGCTATAACATCTTAAGTGATCCTAATCCTTAGACCATGCGATCATGTCAATCACTCACACCGAAGAGTTTCTTGATAACATCAAAGCGTCACACCGTAACAGGTGATTATAAAGATGGATTCAGAACTACTAAAGTGTTATGTTGAGGCCCATGGATCGAGAGTGGAATTTGTTCATCCCGATGGCGGATAGATATACTGGGCCCTCTCGGTGATATCACATTGGTTAGCTTGCAAGCAAGTGATTTGATCACTAGAATGTTATATCACGAACAAGAAAAGAGTGCATGTCGATGCGAGATCAAACTAGGTATGGAGATACCGATGATCGAATCTTGGACATGTAATATATCGCGAAACAAAGGATTAAGATACTAGCGTAAAAGGTTAAGCGATCACAAGAAAGTCATCGTTGAATGTGTGGGAGTTAGTATGGGTCTCCGGATCCGCTTGATTATTGATCGAGAGGGTCTCGATCATGTCCACATTATTCGCGAACCGTAGGGGTGACACACTTAAGAGACACCGACATCCAATTGGAGCAAAAGTTTCATGCGAAAAGAAAAGGAAAGCGCGAGAATTTATTTCACTAGAACAAAAGCTTTTGGTTGAAATTCTTGAAACTGGTTACGCATGTGAAATGGAATACTAGCAAGGGTTTTATGTGAATGTTTGTTAATTAAAGTAATTAACAAAATTCTGAATAAATAAATAAAGAGTTTTATTTAAATGAGAGCTTGCATTAAATTTGGTGAAAATTTAATGCATGTGAGTGATTTTGAGTGGAGGCTTTTAATGGGAGTGGAGGCTTTTCATTTTGAGTGGGAGCTCCACCCACATGAATGTGGAAGAGGTGGGGCAGCCCCATGGCTGGGCGCCATTCTTGGGTGCCCCCTCTCCCCTATAAAGGCCCTCTCCTCCTCTCACACCACACCTCCTCGTGAAGGATCTCTCTCCCTCTAGAATTTATCCCCATGGTCTCGGACTAGCGAGATACATGTTCCAGTGGATATTCGGCAAGAAAGAGTTGTGCTTCCGCTGCATCGCTGGGCGAGGAGGTGGAGGTTGCTCGGTGCCTCGAGCGTGTGTGCGAGCACGGATCTTGCTTGTTTTCTGGCGCTAGGACTTCCTCTCGATCTTGAGATCGGCAAGAGATCGTCTACATCAACCACGAGTTTGGACTCGTTAAGCTTTGTCGGTCTTCAAGGGTATGTTCTCTACGGATATACATCCGCCCGTTGTTTGTATCTAGTAGATAGATCTTGGTACATAGTTGTTCCCATCGTAGGAATTTTTTTTGTTTTCTATGCTGCGAACCCTACATCATCTACTCATGATCACATGATGCACGTATAGCTAGGTTAGGTATGGTTATGAGCATGTAGCTACGCGGAGATGCATGGTATTTGCATTAACTAGGATGGGTGGCCCTATGATGCTCATGCATGATATCTTTACTCGGACGATATTTCTTCGGCCTGAGCTAAACCTTTTTCACTCTGCCATTGAAAATACTCCATGATCGATGAAATCTAGAAACACAAACACATACATTTGCATTTCCGAATGGAGGCCAGGACAATCAAACATAAAAAAACAAAAGAAACACAAGAAACAAAAAAGAGATAGTACTTACAGTAGTAAGAAACAAGTAGGCTCAAAGGTAAAGGTTTATTATTTGCCCTGATACAACATACGTAGTACTCCGTACAATCAAGCTGCAACACCAGGCAGCAAGAGGACCAGAGAAGAAGATGCATCTGCATGCATCACCAGCCCTACGAACAAACACAAGGGAGCAACAAAACACTCCTCCCTACCTGAACTGAACTGAAGGAACATCGAACTGGCTAGAGTCAGCCATGAAGTGATTGGAGGAACTCCACACGATCGAGACGACCCAGGGCCTCTTCTCCTCTTCCTACAGCATGATAATGAGGATGAAGAATATCTCCTGGCGCATCATCATCATCGTCGTCATCTTGCCCTCTTTGAATGATGCTTCTTCAAAGATACTTATACCGCTAAGTATCGATCTGACGATCTCCATGTCCCTTTTAGAGCCGCCACAGCCTCACTAATTTGACCTGCTTTGAAGCTTGTCATCTGAGTATGCGGTATTCAACTTTGAACGGGATGATAGGGACCGGGTACACTGAACCTGGACGCCTTCTTGTAGCTAGATTTTCCCTCTGTTGTAGTTGGACATTTAGATTTTGGGAATATGAGTCAGCGATTCTGTTCTGGAACTTGGCAGAGAGCATGTTGCCATCACTGCCTTTATGCTGCCTGCCCATACAGTCACGCATAATTAGACAAGTAGACCATTGGATTAGACTGATTTTTTAATGGAATTACCAGATTTGGTCCATGTGCTCTACCCTACCAAATGTGTTCTACTAGCATTATTTTGTTGATCGATGTAATAGCTAGCTGGCCTATATATACTAAACACTGGTGAACATGCAAGTTCAACAGAACGATTACCAACATCCACACAGCTGGTTAAGACAAGTGAAATAGTACTGCACTTAGTTTATGTACACGGTGATCTCAGCTCAGGTCAGGCACCCGTCTTGCAAGACTACATCCACCAATGAGATCTAGTATTAGCATTATTAATGGGCGTTTTCTACACCTAATAATAATCAAGAAACATTGTATACACCAGTTTGTGACCCATGTGTTTCCCTTTGCATGATCTTGTTGATGAAATGTTCGTGGACAGAAACCTGATCTCTAGCTTGAACTGATTCTCGAGGTAAGGAATTTTCATGCTGGGGGCAGTGGGCACACATCTTTACTCCATGAGGTTTTGCACGATTCGGAGGTTCAAATCTAGGGTCCAAAAAGGCCACATCTCATGAGATTTCCTTGGCTCTACCAGGCAGCTAATTAACCTAGGCTGCATCACGGCTAGGTGCATTGCTAGGTTCATCGATCCGGCACCAAATCCATGTATGCATTTGCACCCTGCCACACGAGCCACCAAACTTGCTTGCTACTGCATCTTCTAGTCTTTCTTCTAGACTTATAAATAGCAGCCTCCTATATGCTCATCGACAAGGTAGATTAAACAAGCCAAAGTGTGGTCCACAGGGATGAACAAGAGTCCTAGGTTAGTTTGGTTGGTTGTCACCTGGAGTTCTCCTCAGATCACTTCAGTAGCTATATTATGCCTCATTGCTACATTGACACTTTTATAAGTATATGTGCATTGCGCTAGAGTCGGGGATACTGAAGTGTTTGGGGGAACTCTGGGTTGGAACCAGTTGTTTCGGATATCCATATACATGATGACGGATGCATGAGAACTAATTGTTTTTTGGCCTCGTCAGGAGTTTGCTCGACCACTTTAGGGAGCATTTTAATTATATGTCTATTCTGAAGTGTATGAGGAGTTCTCCTTGTCACCACACATTTGTAGATATCGACCGCAAGTCATAAGAGAGATGTACCAATGAAAAACGGCGTTTGATGTTACCAGGAGTTCCCTTAAAACACTTTACCAAGCACCTTTAGAGGTACTATGTGAAGTGTTTGGGGGAACTCTTGGTGGAACCAAGCATTTAGCAGATACTGCATGACATGAACCACAAGAGATTGATATGTTGGTGATAAACCAAGTTTGGAGTTCTCTTTAAGCACTTCATGAAGCACCTATCCTCAGGGCTTATGTAAAGTGTTTGGGGGAACTCTCGGTGTAACCAAGCATTAGGAGATATTGCAAGACATTAACCATACGAGATCGATGTGTTGATGGGAAATCAAGTTTGGTATTACCAAGAGTTCCCTTTAAGTACTTTATTAATCAACATTTTATGGGCTTTTCTGAAGTGTTTTGGGGGAACTCTTGGTGCAACCAAGCATTCACAAGGTATTGGCCACAAACCATAAGAGTTTTACTAATGGTGAATCATACTTGGAATTACCATGAGTTCCCTGCAATCACTTCACGAGATGCAGTTTCAAATGCCATCGTGAAGTGTTTGGGGGAACTCTTGGTTCCACCAAGCTTTACTCAATCACATGAAGAGATGATCATTACAAAAACATGTTCTATAATACCAAAATTTCCCTACAATCACTTCAAAAGGTACGACTTCAAACAACAGTGTGTAGTGTTTGGGTAGTTTTGGTGACATTGGAATTTACTCAATGTCAATCAACACCTTGGAAAAAGATTGATACAAAGCATGTTTGATTGCACCATGAGTTTCACGCAAGAACTTCATAAGGAATTATTTCAAACACCATGATTAAGTGTTTGGGGGTACTTTGGGCACCACCAAGATTTACTCAATGATGGTCAAGAACCTCAAGAGATGGTCAGATACAAAAAGAAACATATTTGGTGTTACCATGGGTTCCCTGCAAGCACTTCACATGTCATTTTTTTTCAAACGTCATTGTGAAGTGTTTGGGCAACTCTTGCTGCCACCAAGATCTATTCAAGTGTTGGTCAAGAACCTGAAGAGATAGTGAACAAACCATGTTTCATTTTATTGAGGTTCTCATCAAGCATTGTATGAGACACCATATTGATACCTAGTGTGAATTATTTTGGGAAATTCCCGGTATCACCATAAATTGGAAAATGTTGGTCGAGCGGACTTAGTGATATGTTCCAATGACGGACCACACTTGGTATCATCATATGTTTCTTTCAACCACTTCATACTGCAGCATCAAAATTTTGCTCTTGATGAATTTACGGTGCAATATGCAATTTTGGGGTGTGGGTGGGTGTGTGTGTGGGGGTGGGTGGTTGGGGGGGGTGGGTGGGTTGCGTAACTTAAGGTTGCATCCTATCTTTGAAATGTCCACGTAATATTGGTACATGCCTCTTTTTTTAGTAAGGTACATGCCTCTTTGGTTAAATGCACTGAGTGAATGGCTAGGCTTCTATTTGTTTAATTGGTGCATATTTTCTTCTTTGTCACTCACATGTTTCAGGACAAATCAAGGAGAGACCCCAAACCTGGCTGGTATGCTCGTGGGTTGTCAGTACCAAGGAAGAAAAGGCTCTTCTCAATACCAAGCAAGCACGTTTCCTCGCTAGCATATGCTTGGGTTCACAATTCTACATTTAGAATGTTTTGGTTGGAGGTTTTGAGGGCATAGTCATCGTGGTATATCCCCTGTGACCAAGATTTGAATATTGTTAGGGCTACATTTTTGGTATGTCAGTGTGTGGATTTTACCTTAGAATGTATAATAGAAGGTGCTTATGAAGTGTTAAACATCTTTCCTATTAAATTTGAGTTGGTGGTTCACTTTGACCATCAAATGTGAAAGATCTGAACCGTCAAATCGTCCTCAAACACGTCCATCAAATATTAGGAGTATCAGCACCATACAATTGCGCTAGGGTAAATATGGAAAGAAATACCCAAACATTGAGAGTATCAGCACCACCCAATCGCCATTGGGAGTAGTTAGCATCAGAAAGAAAATAATCGCATATTGAAAAGTAAACAATCGGAAAATAATTGTATCTAATCCCTTGTGACATATCAATTATAAATCATATTTTATTTGTCAAAATCGTTCTAATTACCATTACCCGATTTATTGGCTACCAAATGCTTTTTCTTTGGGTTATCGTGATTGTTGGTGATGATATATCCTCCTTTCGCCTTGCACGATCGTGAAAAAGTCGGTTTGAAAAATATAGCATAAGTGCTCTTCCGCGTGATCGCTAAAAAAACCATGGTAACCCACGAAAAAAATCAGAGCAACCCACGCATGAGAAAGGTACACGCATGGCATTTCGTTCATGAAATCATACTATTCACGAACGAGCCGAGGGAGCTGTGTTCTGGTCGATTTCGATTCATGAACGAGCCGAGGGAGCTATGTCCCGGTCGATTTCCACATACTGCCTCATCATGATTGTCGGACACTGCACTGGGCGGCACCGAGTCGCTGACTCTCCACACTCTCTCGGCAAGTAAAGAAAAACAACCCGAGGACGAAAAAACAACCTTGTGATTGTCATCTGTATGTCGTAGATTGGTTGTGTTCCCTCTATGGTCATGGTCTTCCTCGGCGCCACACTAGAGGCCGGAAAGGACTTATTCCTTACTTTGACCGTCTCAGTTATCATCGACATTGGCAGAGGCTTGACCAGGCCGACAACATAGCCGAGAGCACGTCGCATCACGTATCGACGTCATTGACGGAGAATTGGCAAGTTCTTAAAATCGTTGGAAGGATCCTGCTATCGGCTGCTTTGATCTATATCATCCAATGTAAGGATTTATTAGACGTGCTCCTAACAAGTTTATAATCCACTATTGTAATACTCCTCCTGTGATCTAACGATTTAGATGTTTGTTCATGCCTTAGTTAGAGACTAATAATAGCATGTGTTTTGTTTGTAAGTTTAATTTGACGATCTGAATTGCTACAGGTGTCTTCTACCGTGTGGAGGCCAAGTACCATTATTAGTCGTTGCTATGTGGTCCAATGTTTTATTTGTATTTTTTATTACTTTTAGAACTTTTTGTGCTGCTATTGATGATTATTAATAGAATTTCACAATAAGAAAAGAAGATAGCTTTCTTGTGTGCCATTGCTTGTGCATCAGTAAATTGTTGACACAAGATAGGGCTAGATGAGGACCATGTATCATAATATGTGTATCAAGCGGAGCAACAAACAGGTATTTAGCTAGTTTATATAAAAATTAACTCCTCCAGAGCAATCACTTTTTCGTTGGTCCTTAGACAATTTGTTATGTACTTCCTCCGTTTGGGATTATAAGTCAAGCGCAGATAACTAGGTTGCCAATTTAAACAACAAACATAAATAATATAGCATAAAAATTATACCATTATAAATTTTAGAGGTTATATTTTCTAATGGTATAATTTTTATGATATATAAGTTATATTTTGTTGGTCAAATTTACAACCTAGGTATGCGCATAGGACGTATAATCCCGAAACAGAGGGAGTACTAGTATTACTCATTGATATTTAAATGCACAAGTACCTCCTAACACATGGGTGCCTAGCCAACCACTCATGTTTGCCTACTGGTTAAAAACGATTTATTCTGCTAACACATTTTTCTAAGCGCATTTGCATCATGTACATGCCCGCTAATTGCACGATCCGTCTTTGTCTTAAATACTCTCCGGTTTTATGTACAAGATCACTTTTAGAATCTGGTTTTCTACAAATATAAGGCCACTATCTCTTCATGAGAAAAAATGATTTGGTTTCTCACTCATACAATGATTTATTACTTTCATTAGACCCCTCTGACATCTCCAACTGGTTTAGATAGTACTCTATAGCTTAAGTGCGAGGGAAAGCCTGTGCGCTGAGCACCATCTCAGCCTCTTGGCTATAGTATATATAGTTAGAAAAAAACCAGCAAACCGGTAACGCTAGAAAAAAACCCGGCTCGACTAAAGTTCCGCCTTCACACCCAGCGGCGGTAACCCACCCGCTCCAGGGCGCTCGCGACCAGGGTCGCCGGTGACTGCCGCCGCCGCCGATCTCTCTCTCCACCGCCACCCTAGCCGCCGGCTGATCTCTCCACCGCCACCCTAGCCGCCTCCACATTCAGATCTCGAACCGCCGTCCTCTCTCCATCCTCCTCCAAGCCCGCTGCTGTCTCCGCCGGAATCCTCGTGCTCGAGCCTTTCTTCCTCCGTGCTAATGGCATGTGTCTCGCCCGCACTCGTCCCATTATATACTACGTTGACAGAGGAAGAAGCGATGGGAGCGGGAGAGGGCGTCCTAGGCCATGTAACGGCAGCTAAGCGACGCCATGGCCTCCCTGGAGAACACCTTCACCTAAGCGTCCCCGTGCGACAACGAAACGGAGGAGCCTGCACGGGCACGGGGCGGCAGGACATCCTACAGCTGGTGAGGCACTTGGCCGGGTGTGGTAACAAGGGCGGCTTCCACAGTGCAAGCGCATCTTCCAGCTTCTCCAGCTCCACTCCTCCGCCTGCGACCGCGCCGAGCCTTGCAGAGTACCCTTGTGCAGGTAATATCTTCGCAGCTAGATGAAATCGTCGAGAAGGTAGCTTTTGATCACGTTTAATTGCCTTGACACCAACACGAATCTGAAGCACCACCTAGCTTAGCTATCCCTGAAAACGAAAGCTCCAGCAGATATCTGTCATGGTCTCAAGTTACTCAAGAGACAGACCTGAACTTCAGGACCGTTTCACATCGGCGGCTAAACCTTCTTTTTTTGTGTAAATATGTCCAGCAATCTCAAGATGAAGATGTAGGCAGAGAAATTGAACAAGACGTGGAGTCTGCTGGTGAAGAAGGTGGCGAGGGCCGGAGTCATGGCGACCTTGGCCAACAGGGAGGTGCCGGAGATCGTGAAGACTTCGTGAGCGAAATACAACAGCGGCAGCAGGACTATATTCAAATAGGAAAAATATACAGTCAACGATACCGGCTAGTGCGTATTCTTCCCACGGAATCTTTGGGAGTACGAATGCTCAAGTTTATTTACACCATGCGATAGACCTGTAAGCAGACTCAGACATCAAGGAAATGCATCAAATACACTCTGACGAGTACTCTGTCACGTATGGTTAGTTCTCTCGAGAGTTTCTTCTTTTAATCAGTTCTCATATTACCTGAATTTTGCGCCTCGTCTCGATGCAAACTGGTATACACGAGCGAGGCAACCGCGGTGATCGCCTCATTCGAGCAAGTTCAATAATAAAGCCCGTTGTTGGCTATAAGCCGCCATCGCCATCTATAGCCAACTTAATAGTTAACATATACAATAGTTAGCTATAACTATGCACTATTTTATTTGGCTAAGGTCCATCTTACATTGACACAAAGTGCTTAGGAGCACGTGCTATAGCTAGCTCTTGTATGAGAGTCCACTAATCTTCTCTCTCCATTTCTATCTCATTCACATCATCTCAAATATATTATTTAAATGCTTATAGTCTGTTTACATAATTTTATTGTACTTGCTCTTACTCTATTACTCTATAGCTTAAGTTTGGTTGGCAGGGAGTGATTTCAGGGCCCTTGACGTTGCTTTGTTGTTTTGTTTGTCTGTCGTGTGGGCCTTCTTTTGTATGTCGCTGATGGTGGGCTTAGGCGTTCGTTGCTGGTTGTTCGTGTGGACAGTGGATTGGTTTCGCTAGGTGTATGTCGAGCGGTCTCTGGCTGTGCGGCCGTGTTTTGTTTGATGTCTTATGGGTGGGCCGGCGTTTCATCGGTCCCATTGTCATTTGTACTGTACGTAGGTGGGTTCGATTTCTTGTGTTGTCCCGTGGGGTGAGGGATCTCTTACTCTGGTTATATCCGCTCTTTTGACCCAGTCGGCGTGGATTGTTTTTTCTTGCCGTGGCTATGTGTCGCGGAAGCTTTCTTGGCGGTGCCGGCGGCGGTGTTTTTTTTGCAGGTGCATTGCCTAGCTGCTGCTTTGGTGCCGCTTTCTCGCGCCGATTCTTCTTCTGCTTTGGCGCCGCTGTCTCCGCGTGGGGCGTCGCCTCGCTCCTGAAGGTTCGCTTGGTCCTATCTTACGTGGTTGATTCTTTAGTTCCTATTTTAGAATGCTTGCTTCTAGGGAGATGGAGATGGTGAATGGGTTGCAGCATGTTTGTATGAGGGGAAATGCTTATACAGATTTGTAGTTTTTTTATTGTTCGGGTGGAATTATTGGGACCATATGGGGGAATAAAATGGGAATCCAGTAATTAGACTTCTATAGAATGGTATTTCTTATGTGAGATCTGCTATTTAAGCCGGGGGGCTGGGAGTACGTTTAATCGGGCCTCGGTTCCTTATATGTTTAACACTTCGTCCGCCTCACGATAGCACCATTTTCCGATGTCGTCAGTGAAGGTCAATCGACTTCCAGGGCGATGGGAGGCGGCAGCCGGCAGCTCAAGGACACAAAGGAGGATGAGGGTCCGGCGGCGCCTCCAGCTCCGGCTCGCCGATGCAAGAGAACATGGCCGTGTCTCGTTGATACAAGTGATGGTCCACATCGACTGGGTAAATCCTAAGTTGGGGCTCTCTGTAATTTGGATCTCTCGTGTTCATCTTTTTCAGCTCCAGGTAGGAGGGTCAAGGAAATGATGTGATGGCGAATAGGACATGATGTGCTCTGTATATGCTCGGAACATCTTGCAGGTACCAATTTCATTTTTCTTCTAACATAAATTAGTTCTCACTTGAACTTCTCATACTTCCATGATTTATATACTCATGAATAATACATGGCGTTTACTTCTTCTTGAAGAGCAGTGACCACTCTGTTTGACATGTACATTCAGTTTTGCTCTTGCATATAGAAAGAGGAAAACTATCATGACCACACTATCCGGTAGATGTTCATTTCTTCACTGAGCTATGGATGAATTCATGGCATTATATCTGGTAATTTTACAGCTTCAGAAGTAACGTATCTACCTCAATTATAATATATCTTTGTCTCCAAGAGATGTTTTTTTGTTTACGTTGTCTATTTTATTTTTTTAGATTTTTACTTAATGGATTGGGTCTTCGAATCAGAAAGGTGATCGAAATTTTGTTCACCTATTTCTTGAATCAGTTGAAGTTGGTGGATGAAGAACAGATTCAAGGGATATAATTTAAAAGAATTGTGATAACCAGCTGTTTAAAAGGATTTTTATGGTACCTATGTATTTATTCTGAAGTTACACCAATACAGTAAACTCTAAGTAATTACTCTATAACTTAAGTTTGGTTGGCAGGGAGTGATTTCAGGGCCCTTGCCGTTGCTCTGCTGTTTTGTTTGTCTGCGTGTGGTCCTTCTTTTGTATGTCGCTGATGGTGGGTTTAGGCGTTTGCTGCTGGTTGTTCCTATGGACAGTGGATTGGCTTCGCTAGGTGTATGTCGAGCGGTCTCTGGCTGCGCGGCCGTGTTTGTTTGATGTATGATGGGTGGGCCGGCGTTTCGTCGGTCTCATTTGTCATTCGTACTGTACGTTAGGTGGGTTCGATTTCTTGTGTTGTCCCGTGGGGTGAGGGATCTCTTGCTCTGGTTATATCTGCTCCTTTGGCCCAGTTGGCGTGGATTGTTTTTTCTTGCCGTGGCTATGTGCTGCGGAAGCTTTCTTGGCGGTGCCGACGGCGGTGTTTTCTTTGAGGTGCATTGCCTAGCTGCTGCTTTGGCGCCACTTTCTCCGCGCCGATTCTTCTTCTGCTTTGGCGCCGCTGTCTCTGCGTGGGGCGTCGCCTCGCTTCTGAAGGTTGATTCTTTAGTTCCTGTTTTAGAATGCTTGTATTTGCTATCCTTGAAATTTTGAAAAACATGAGGAAATATTTGATGAAATTTAGCTAAATTATTATACGCCAAGTAACATCAAAAGTGCGAGTTTCCGAAGATGTAGTGTTTAATGTTTCTTCACTAGGGAATTAATCAGACTATTACGAACGAAATGAGTAGGAGAAGCTTTGGATGAATCGATCTATTATTGAGAAATTTTATTAGGAATAACAAGGGCTTCTTGAATACCCAAAGTTTCATATCTGAAGCAAGTTTTCAAGAAACTGTTTGAGTTTTAGCAAAAATTTCCTACGAATACGGCCGTTCCACAGTAGAATCTGACATAGACCTCATTCTCTTTGATACTCGGGTGGGCTCACGTACGGCCACTCTTTGATTATTGAGTAATGAAATACTCGATGCAGATTATATTTCTATCGTTCTTACATATGGCCACTTTTTGTTACTAATATTTTCCTAGAAGGTGCCTAAGACTAAGAGTAGCCGGCATAAATTTCCTATTCGTCTTATAATGCAGTAAGAACTAGACAATTATTTTGCCTTTTTTATTTTTTTGGTTCTGAACAGGTACAGGTACAGATCTCAAACACACAGTGACACACATGTGACTATGCATTCTGCACATTACTCTCAGGCTACATAAGCGCGTTACGTGATTCAAAGTTGTAGGATTTCTTATTCCTATTATTATTTGCTCTATCACTTTAATTCCACATAACATAATCATACCATTGAAAAACTATTAAGGTACCTCTTTAAACTGCAGAGGATACATTTTCTTCCAACATTAAAACATGATCTGTTTTTATCTCTTTCTAAATTTAAATAAGAAGAATTTCTTTTTCTTTGCTCTAAACATGTACAAATCTAAAGCACACAGTGCCACACATATATTGACTGCACTTTATTCTCTCAGGCTACAGAGGCTACGAAAGCAGAGTATGTGAATCAAAGTTGTAGGATTTCTTATTCCCTTCATTGTTTTCCCTACCACTTTGCGTCCATATGCCATAATTATACCACTAGAAACTATTAAGTAAACTCTCTAAACTGTAGATTATACCTTTTCATCCCACTGCAACATGTAACTTGTTTTTATTACTTTCTGAATTTGATTAATGAAAATATAGTCTGCAATTTCGGAGTTTAGGTGAGGATATACATTTAGTCATGGATGAATAGTCAAGCCCCGTATGGGAGTCTCCTATGAATTTCAGATCGTAAAGTTGTTTTCTCGACCATGTAATTTATATAAGAGGCTACATGTTTCTTTCTCACTATTGTTCGAACAAAGCTTGAATTTGCTAGACATATAATATTTAAAACTGGACTCCTGGATTGTATATCATGTTCACACTCAGATACTTTTTTATGCCTGTCGCTTAGTGTATAATGTTGCAAAATTGCTTTGGTTATTTACTATTGAGGACAACATTGCTGAAGGATGGATTAGGTAGCTATTCACTAGATGGGGATGAATAGTCACAACAAATATCCCTTGACGTTTTATTTTCGTGAAATAAAAATTGCGATGGAAGCCTGCAGGAACACTGCTTATGCTCTGGTGCAACATGACTTTTTTTACCTAGATATCCACCTATTTGATGCTTGCATTTGCAAGTTTTCCTTGCAACGGATTATGGCTTAATTTAAGGATCTCAAAATTTTACCATATCTTCTCCACAAGCTCTCGATCAACTTTTGTTATTTGGCTCAAGTCAACTCCTTCATTATTTTACAAAAGCAAATGTATTTTAGACTACTGATATCACATGCATCGAAGGATTTTTCTTATTGTATAAAACATTATATTTTTTTAGTCTGGTGCCCGTTGGTCTGTTTCTCTTATGCCTTTTTTGTGTATTGTTTTTCCTTATTATCTGTTTATTTTACATGATGTGTGCCTTCATTGATATTTTTCTGTGGTTTATTTTTATCCGTAGGTTGTGCTGTGGGGAAGGTAACCATGGCGAGGGGTGAACAGAGACACACCCGATCCAGCCTAGGCTCTCCTCTCTTCATTAGTACACGAAGTACGGCTCAGCTGGCTCCCCTATCATCTACCTATTTTTTTATAAGTTTCAACTTTCCATGTGAAGTGCCCCTAGAAAATATATCCACTGACTGTATAAGTAGGTGCATATGGATCTGATTGACAAAGTTAGAATCGGACTACAATAAATCTTTTGGTTTCGTAATGACATATTGAGTGTTTCATGACTGAAGGAACACATGAAGCAAATTGTTGTTTTAGGATGACACAAAGCTTATGTGGAGAAGAAATACAGGAGCTCATCTGGTCTAAAACTAATAGGAGATGCATTTTCACTTCTGGAATTGCATAATAGTGTGTGCCTTTTATGTTTGTTCATTTGTTAGACATGTTCATTGTAGCATCCGTTAGTATGAATACTATGAAAATCACCGGCTCCCACCATATCAGTTAGGATTTTTTTATTCCTTGATGGATCAACACCATTTGTTCTTGCGACCACATATTTGTTTTTTAATTTTCTTATATCATAGTTTCTCTCTAATTTAATCAGAAAATTAAGTGCAAACGGGTGACTCCACTTTTATTTTGCATTAGGAAACTACATCTTTTCTTGGAAGCGATGCCTTAATTTGGTGTTCTAAATCAGGGCATGCAGTTGTAAAATATATAGACTACATGCTCTTTTATTTAGGTTTTACAATTGTTGTTGTAACAAATGTAATTATCTTATGATTACTTATGTTTACATGTAGATTTGCATTTCACTATCTAGAAGATGTGTGTTGTCAAAGGCCACGTGCACTCGGTGATTTTATAAATTATGAAGTTTTATGTTCTATATGGATTCTTGCATACTTACCTTTGACAAAATATGGAGATTCATTCCAAGACACATCACACACCCCAAAGATAGTGCATTATATTATCAGGTTCGGGTGTTTCATATGGTGATTTTTTTCGACAAGATATGTATATTTGTACCATTTACACATGGAATATATCCATCGAGATGCTTTGTAGATTTTATTAGCACTCTCGAAATAGGCTTTCGCCCCGCTTTATAGATAAAGCAACCGTCCAACACAACAAGCATCCAAGAGTCACAAGCAAGTACAACATTTAATGTCAGCCACAAAGACAAACCGACCCCACAAAGAACAAAGGGAAAGGCGGCTCGAGGGAGGGGCCATCATGTCCGCCAAAAGGACGCCGAGGTGGGAGCGCGGCCTAGGAGGGAGGCGCCGCCGCCTCCAAGAGCCGACGGAGGGTAGCGCCCAGAGCCTTGTCCCGCCGCCACACAACGGGTACCAGAGCAGAGAAGCCAAAATGAAAACCGAGTCGAGGCTCGCCTAGGAGAATCTTTTCAATGACCATCTTGTTCAATGTTCCATAGGGACCATGCCAATGCCGCAAACACCGGCCAGACAGGCGCCTGCCCTTCCCAGCCGGTTTGCGTGCGAGTCCAGAATTCACCAAGATCATGGGCCCGCCATCCGCCCAAAGCCTCCGTGAAGTTCCACGAAACCGGCCATGGACAGTGTGAACAATATGTGGGTGCCTGCTTCGATCCCGATAGTGGACATAACCCATCCCCGCCCCTGTCTTGGTCACCTCCACCCCGAAAGGAGTCTATCGCAAGGAGTTGCCACACAAAGATTTTTATCTTCAATGGGAGGGCCTTCCAGGGGCTTGGTCCAGGGAGAACCGTCTCGGCCAAAGAGGGCCCGAGGCCACCCAACCGAGAAGGAGCCCGAGGGGTGAGGGTCCAAGAAACCCTATCGGGCTGCCTCGCCAGGAGGTTGGAAGTTCGCCTAAGTTCCTCCATGCTTCAGCCCTCCCGATCAAGTACGCCGAACGAGATGTTCCATGTACCTTCCAGTGGCGGAGGCTACACGGGCGTTGGATCGAACAAATGGCGAAAAGGCTCGGGTACACCTCAAGCGGGACGCCTTGAGCCAGAATCCAGTAAGATGGTCCCCTCCCCATTCCCAATGGACACCGAGACCCCAAGCCGGATCGCGTTCTTGGTCTCCTGGATGGACCGCCAGAACTGGGAGCCGTCGAGGCGGTCGCACCCTAGAAGGGGGCGGCCGCGCAGGTATTTGGCCTTAATGAGCTTGAGCCAGAGGCCTCCTTCGTTGCGGAGGATGCGCCAGACCCATCTAAGCATCATGGCTTTATTGAACTGGCGGGACGCGAGAATACCTATGCCCCCAAAATCCTTGGGGGCGCAAATGTCAGCCCATTTGACCATGTGGTATTTCAGGCGACCCATGGGGTCTTGCCAGAAGAACCTCGACAACTCCTTGTCAAAGGCCCCATGCACCCCTCGGAGGAGATACATGCCCATCATATACATGGGCGTGCTAGACAGGTGAGTCGATCAGACGGACTTGCCTTTGGAAGTGAATCTCCCACACCGTGGTTGGACCTAGCGCCGCACTGTCCAGAGCGGGTCCAGTCCCTCGATCAGATCCCGGTATCGCGGACCGCATCCCTGTAAGTTATGGGAAGGAGGTCACCGACAATTAAAGTTGTCACTATCCTCTGCCGCCGTCCCGGGAGAAGCCTAGTGCGATAATCTCACTCTTGTCGAAGTTGATGCGAGGCGGACATCTCCTGGAAGCAAAGCAGGAGGAACTTGAGGTTCGCAATGTCCAATGTTGAGCCTTCAATCATGATCATTGTGTCATCGGCGTACTGGAGCTGAGTGATACCCCCTCCTGGGATAAGGTGTCCCACCACTCCATAGATGTGACCAGCCGCCTTGGCTTTGTCAAGCATCTCCGCGAGGGTGTCAACCGCCGCGTTGAAGAGGAGTGGGGACAGGGGGTCGCCCTGACGAACCCCACACGCCGGGAGGAAGTAAGGTCCAATCTCACCGTTGATGTTAATCGCGTTACTCGGTCATAACAAATTGCATCACCAGTGATCAAGCGGTCGCCAAATCCTCGCCTAATGAGGACCTGTCGACCGCCATCCAGACGATCATAGGCCTTCCGAAGTCTAGCTTCAAGAAGATGCCCTTCGACGTCTGGACTTGATCTCATGGATGATCTCATGGAGCTAAAATCCCATCATGTATCACCGCCTTGAGGAAGGCGAATTGATATCGATGGGAGGCACTCAAGACCGGAGCTAGGCGTGACGCGCAAACTTTCGCGAAAAGCCGTTGAATAACATTTAGGACCGTGATGGGCGGAATTGGCGGATGTCCGAGGCCCCTATCACTTTAGGGATCAAGGTGATCACCCCCAGATTCAACCGTCCCATCACGAGAGTCCCTGTGAAGAATTCCTAGAACATGGGCATAATGACCGGCCGAGTTCCTCCGTAAAGTCTCGAAGAAGACAACGGAAGGCCATCAGGCCCGGGCGGAGTTGGCCTTCATGGCCTTGGCCAGCTCAACCTCCGCCGGTAGGAACGGGAGTGTGAGCTCAGCGTTCTCGCCGGCAAGTGACTCGCCCTCATCGCCAAAAGTCCGCCAACGCGACCCAAGTGGGGACCTACCGAGAAGAGCTCCTTGTAAAGGAGTAGATATGGGAGGTGGCGCCCGCCTCCTCGAGGAGGCTATCCCGTCCCAAAGGCAAGGGATCGAGCATTTCACGCAACCATTGGCCACCGCATGGAAGTATGCCGTGTTCAGATCCCCCGAGGAGCGATTTTGACGGCCATGCCGCCAAAACAACTCCTCGCCTGGTATATCTTGACCATGAGGTCTCTAAGGCATAGCGGTGGGACCACTCGTCCACGGATAATCCCACCGCTGCCGCCGCCAGTCTAGGGACCGGATCTCGCCCAACGCCCCTTCGAGCCTCGTTGCGCGCCAGATTGGCCCCCCACCCCTCATGAACTGTCGTGTAGTTTTAGCACGCAGTGGTGCCACACGTCCACATTAAAACGTCTGGGAGGGTTAGCCATTGTTAACCACGGCCCGAACCGCCCACGAAACCCCCGGTGGAGCCAAGTTCTCGAAGTGGAAGCGGTTCAAGCGGTGGCGAGCTCCCCATCGATAGGAGGAGAGGGTGTGATCCGAGCCTATCCCGTGGCTCGAAGGAACAGAGAGGAAGGCTACCTCCAACAACAAACCAAAGACACGGTCGAGGACACTTCGACGGGATCCACCACATTGTTCGTCCACGTGAACCGGCACCCACTCGCGTGATCTCTAAGAGCGAGATCGGCGACGATCAGTTAAACATCCGCATGCGCGGATGTCCACGCTAGGTGCTCTTGTCCGCGGGAGCGGATCAGTTGAAGTCACCCGCGACCACCACCGGATGGAGCGGCCGACTTTGGCTTTCGCCTCCAGGAAGGCAGGGGAACGACGATGATCTGCGGGGCCATAGACGATAACGACCTCCCAACGGAGGCTGGATCGTCTATGGGTGAGGGCCATGCTCACAAAGAATTCCCCACGGTCCATATCATCCACCTCAAAGGTATCCTCCTTGACACCAAGAAGGATGCCCCCAGAGTGACCCGACGCTGGTAGCCAGTTCCAAGCGAATTTGTGCCGTGACAAGCCTTGGAGTTCCGAGATCTGGAAGTCTTGTTTGATCGTCTCTTGGAAGCCTACAATGTCAACATTTTCCTGGCGCATGTAGTCCTTTATTTGGCGCTTGCGACCATCACTACCAAACCCCCTAATGTTCCAAATGAGAGCGGTGATAGCTGGCCAACTCATTGGATAACATTCTGGGGTTTGGTCCCCTTAGGGGGGACGGATCGCGTCCTTACTGCGGGCGGAGGTCTGGAGCCCGGTCTCGGCGGCCTCCCGAGTGATCCTCCCTCTAGGGGGATCTCTGGTGGCGGCCGTGAGGCGCCGCTTGGGAGAACCACCCTCCCGAACCGGGATCGATGTCCCAGCCTCGGCGGTGTCGAGGTTTCCCGTCTGGCGCTGCAGCTGCAGGCAAGGCAGTGCGAGGATCCTCAAATCTCCCTAGCTCTAATCGCCTCAATCACTCAAGTCTCGCCCCGCCCCCACGGAAAACCACGCCATCGCTGCAGCCACTTGGGCGAGGTGCTCAAGTGGAAAGTCATCTAACACCGAGAACACGGAGCCCGACGAGGAAGGGAGGGAAGGAGGTGGAGGGGCTTTCGAGACGCACCATCAAGGTTGCGGCCGCCCTCCGGGACGCCACCGAGACATCAGGCACCACCTCGGCTCCGCCTCGACACGCCAACCGAGCACCGTGAGCGACGGGGGCATGGCGTGAAGGGGCGCCTTGGGGCCGGCGGCCAGGGTGATGGGAAGACCGCCGCCTGCTCGAGGTAAGGGGTCATGGAACTAACGCAGGAGATCCCCGGTGGGCCGGGGACCCCGGGAGAGCCAGAGGAGGACGCCGGGGAGGGGAGGGGGCGTGACCACCATCCCCACGCCGCTGACTCGGATCGACTCCAACAAAGACTCCCTGTGTCATGCCGAGGGCCTCCAAGGTGAGCGAGTCCATAGCCATGTGACCAGGGAGCCTCGGCCGCACAAGTTGGATCCAGACCGAGCGATCCGGAGGGTGGAGGGGCTCAGAGGCTGGCTCTGAGGCATCCGTGGGTCGCACTGGAGCAATGGAGGTCGTGCACCGGAGGGGGAGCCGGGAGAGGGGTCGGGTCCGAGACTCTCCCACTCATCACGAGTCCTCCCCGATGAGCTCCCACCTCCAAGAGGGCTCGCTGCTGGAGGGACCGAGGGTGGGCGAGGTAGTCCGTCGGCGGCCTGGTCCTCCTCCACTCAACCGTCGTGATCCTCCTCCATGCCGGAGTAGAAGGGTGGGAGGGCCACAGTAGAGCTGGTCGTGGCAGAAAGCACTGCGGATCGGGCCCGATCCCACGCGAGAGGCCTCATCCACCATCACCAGCCTTGCCCACCGCGAGACGAGCTCAATGATGGGAGGCGTCCTCACGCGGGCCTCCTCAGGGAAGCCGAGGATCCGAACCCACACCGCCGAGAGGGTCGAGGACGTCGCAGGGTGGGCGGTCGAGGGCTCGATGGAGATCTGAACCCTGCTGGTCGGGAGGGTGAGAGCCGTGCTCAGCGCGATGGAGAGAATCTCGGCCGATGGGAAGGTCACCGCGAACTGGGACGGGGAGATCTCACGGGCGCTCCAAGCATGACCCGACATCATCTGACGGAGCTCCTCCTGAATGAACTCCGCCGAGATCACCACCGAGTCTGGGAGTTCCTGTCCCGCAATCACCGTTACCAATGCCAGGTTCTTGGGCACCGTCATCGCCACCCTCCAATGTCGATAGTAGAACCCCGCAATGGAGTGCGCGAGGTACTCCAGCTGCTGGGAGGCCCGGTGCGGGAGGGTGGGGCCGAGGGGGGCGGTGGTGGTGTCAGCGGCCGCCGTGGTACTCTTCTTCTTCTTCTTACTCTTCTTCTTTTTCTTCTTCGCCGGCTCCGCGGGCCCTGGTGACTTGTCGCTACGGGCGAGCGAGGCGGGACCTCGTCTCTCCGCCAGTCGGCTGCCCGTCCGTAACGTCGCGAGGGCCCGTCCCCTGTAGCAGCTCCTGTCGGAGTCGCTGCTCCGCGCGCCGACCATCCGGGGATGGCGCCCTGTTGGGACCCTCCCGTCCCATGTGCTCGTGACGGCCAGACGGACCGGTTTAATGCACAATTATCATCGTGCATAATGTACGAAACACATTGCGTGTAGTTCTACCACGCCAGTCACATTGTGCTAGGACGAGATGGAGACGGCGCGGCGAAGCACGCATCTCCTTCTAGTTTGATATTTCTCCCAAGTTTGGAATTCAATTCAGGTCAAAACCAAAAAAAAAAAAGGTTCAGAATTCAAGTTGAGAAGTCCGTTCGATGTCCCCAGCGTAGAGTCGGTACGCTTTTTGACATGCCGGCCTGGTCGCCTTCACAGGCTCCATATTCATGGGCTACCTCTCGCGGCGGGAGGTGGCCCAAGTAGCGGGTTTAGTTGGCCCACCCATACAAGCGGCCAAGGGCAGGCTTTGGTTAGTTGTTCAGATCCCTCAGTCTTCTTCCTGCCAAGTGCCGAGTCCCCCATCCCGTGCTTCTGCTCCCTTTCAGAACCTTCCGGCGACAATTCTCCAAGGCGGCTGGGGGTAGAGCTCGCCAATCCATAGTGGTGGCTCCGCGAACCTGCTCCCGACCAGCGTCCCCCCGATGAGGCGGCTACGGGGGCTGCTCTCCCAGGCCGCGGCGGCCGGGCGGGCGGTGGCGGCGAGGACCAGCAGCAGCCACGTCAGAGGATCCAACGGGTTCGCGAGCGGCACCGGCGGCCTCGGGGAACGTTCTCCGGTGCCCCGGGAGTGGCTGCGGAAGCTGTGGGCTGAGGAGCTGAAAAAGCAGAAGGAGGCGCCTGCGGGGGGATGGGGGAAACGCGCCGAGGTCGCCAAGGTCGAAGGTGGTGGACAAGACCCGCTCGGCTATCTCGCTAACGCCGCGCGCGCGCTCGTGAATTCCGGGTCGGACGCGGCGGGAGTTGGGAGGGTGAAGGCTGGGGAAGCAGCCGGCGACGAGGTGGTGCAGTATGACTTTCGGGACCTCAGGCAGCTAGAGGCAAGCGGATTCTCTAATCGTCGTGTTTTGTTTATGTGTCGCACCATTCGAATTTATTCTAGTAGTAGATTCTATCTTAGACCCTGCAACTAATGGATAACGGAGAGCGCATGATGAAGTTCTGTAGATAATTGAAGAGTAAATCCTCCCGGCAGACGCATGATGTAGTACTCCCTACTTACGAAACTGATGACTTTGCTTGGAATTAGTATTGGATTCGTCTTGTAGGATAGCTGTATAGGGCTGAGTAGTGGGATGCAGATGAATGTTTCTGGGGATAATGTAGCAGGATACTAGCCAATAAGTTAAAAGCGTGTTCCCTACTGCTTACATTCTACTTGATGGTTGATGTTTTATCCAACTCTAGCAGTTTCAGTGTGTTTAAACTTTGATGTACTTATAGCTTCTTGAATAACCGAGATAACTTTTATATGTGTTTTATAGGCCAAACTGAAGCCTCTCCTCTCAAGATCCAACCTCCTTATTGCCAGGGATGTGGAGGGCAAATCTCATGTTTTCTTTCGAGCAGGTGATGTATCTCTACTTTGAAGCCACTATGTACAAATTTAAGCTGGCTGCTCTGGGATGTTTCTCCAGCCATTTCCAGAATGAAATTGTAGCTTGTGCTAACTATGATAATTTGGCTGAGCTAGATGGTTTTCACTTACTATTATCATTTGAAATGCAGGAGAGTAGATTTATCATAATGGATCCACTCTTTCCTCAATCTGTAAGTGTATCTCCTTTCAGATTGTAGCTGGTTCCATCGTTGCATTGTCTGCTTCATTCTCCTGGTCTTATCCATTGACTTGTTTTTTTCTTCCAATGCCAGCCTGTAGGATATATTCGAGAGAAAAGCAATGTCATCTTTAGGCAGGTATGTCTATGTGGTTACTTGATCCTAATTAAATTAGTGTATTAGTTATTCTGATACTTTGGAGTAAGTGAAATTGATTCACCTGGCCAGAGTTTTAGTTATCCTCCCTGTGTATTGGTTGGTAGTATGTCACTTTTCGTCATGATTTTTTGGTTGGACAGATAACTGAAGTCGTCCAGTATAGCATGTTTTTTTTTCCATTGTATGATACTTTGGTTGCTTTCTGCTGGCGAAGTTTTTTTTAGCATTGGCTCTTATATATTTTTCTTTTTGCAAAGATTGATGTTACATATTTGTAGCTAGAATTAGCCATGATATTTTATGTACTGTATGCACTGTGAACCTGGCACTAATTCTTCCGCGACATGAAAATAGGGTCAAATGTAGCTTTAGGGACTGGGAAAATGGTGACATGGGAAAATCAGATGGGTAAAATAGAGGTGTTAGTGGTGAGTGTTTGAGTGTTGAATGTCATGGTCAACTGGTTGCTTTCCCATTTCTAGGCGTACACTATGGAATGCTATCATACTAAGTAGTTCTTGGTATGCTTGGAAGGACTGTATTATGTACTGGGTGTCTGTTTCAACTTATTAGAAACAGTACGTTACCTGAGGAAAAATTGAGTAGTTAATAGTTATCATGCAGAATTTGATATGTATAATTTGTCCTATCATATGGTAATCGAGGTACCACATAAAAATTAGAGAATCTTATCTAGCTGGTAAATCTTATCTAGCTGGTAATGTACCGCTGACAGCGTAGAAGTTTCTGTTCTTTATGTTCATGGTATCTCTCAAGGTCTGTTCTATGCCAAGTTTGTAGATTGAAACTAGCCTTTTTATCTTACATTGTTTCGAAGTTTTGTTGTCTTTATTGTGTCATGACTTTCAGATATGATGCTAAAAGTTAATCATTTATTGATTTTTATAACTGCAAGTCTAGGAAATGTCTGCATGTTATTATCTTTGGGAAAGAAAGTATCTTATTGTAGTTGGTGTCTATTTTTCATTTTTATCTAGTGTTTTTATGCTTGTTTCTCTTGATGCTGACTACTACCTCATAAGTTATAACAGTTCCTTTTTTGCTGATATTTCAGTTACTTAGGTCGAGACGGCCATTTGTTGCAGAATTTACTGATGCGATGGGTAATGAGATATTTACGGTAAGATTTCAACAAGCAATGTATTTCGTTGAAAATACATTTCATACATTGTTTGAAAAAATTCTGCAAAAATCTATATTGATGCTATGGATATTGGGTTCAGGTCCGCCGGCCATTTTGGCTCATCAACAGCTCCATTTATGCGGAAGTAGATGGCAAGGTACACAAATATTTTGACTTGATTGTTTGAACTCATTCAGATGTGAGTATTATCTTCATGTGAATGCACAGAATACTGCTGATGAAGATTCATGGTTTTTCTTTCATCAGGAGGTAGGTGTAGTCCACAGGCGCTGGCATCTTTGGCGTAGAATTTATGACCTGTACTTGGGGTAACATGGCCTTCTGATGTCCCATACTCCCATCCCTTGTTTCTTTGACCAAGTCAAATATCTCGGTTCTGTATGTAGTTGTCAGTCTTGGTATACTACCTCACAAGTTGAGCTCAACCCTTTTGTTCTTCAGGAACACGCAATTTGCTGTGGTCGAGAATCCTGGATTTTGGAACTGGACCTTTACCCTGATTGATGAGGATGAAAAAGTGTTAGCCCAGATTGATCGTAATTGGAGAGGAATTGGTTTGGAGGTAATGTCCTTTCGAGTAGAGAATTATCAAATGATTTGTATTTCTTACATTTAGAGGAACTTCATGTTTTGTTCCGTAGATATCTCAAACAATACATAATCAGTAGCATTATCTAGCAATGTACACATGGATCACTAAAAACTGTTGTAAACTTCTGTGGTGCTATTGCTTCTGCACAAGGAAAATATTTTGCACACTAGGTTTTGCACGGCATGTCTATTGCATAATTATATGATTCTGCTACGATAAGTCCGCTTCGGCTCGGGACTGTTTTGTATAATTATAGCATGATCGTACACCTCATATCTTTTCAGACTGTTTTGTGTTTGTAGAGAGGATACAATAAGGACCAACAATTATGACTGATTAATATATCTTTGGTTCTTCATTGCAGCTCTTCACGGATGCTGGCCAGTATGCAATTCGATTTGGTGATTCTGGACAAAGCCGTAAATTTGGTCTCCCTGCAGATGTAGTAAGTGTTCCGAGTTGACGGACATAAAAACATCTGCCTTGATATATCTGTTCCCCTGCCGTGAAACTTATGTTCAGATGGACCCATTTCAGTTTATGTACTTACCCATATTTGCTCTCTACGCTCTCTTTTTTTAGAGAACCTCTCGCTGATTTCAAACTCACATTTCAATGATGCTTCCAGATTGAAGAACTAGATGTTGTTCGCCAGCTGACTATACCTGAAAGAGCGGTAGCTCTTGCTCTGGCGGTGTCTTTGGACAGTGATTACTTCTCCAGGAGAGGGGGCTGGTATGCATACCTAGTTTCAGTTTTCAAATTTAGTTGGGTTACTACCTACCGCTGATCTGAAACTAACTGAAGTGTTTGTTTCTTTCAGGGGTCTTCCTTTTCTTATCGCCACAGAGTAGACATGCATATGATTGGCCAGCCTTGGTTCACAGTGAAACTTAAAATTGCCAGTTGTTTCACCATTGTTGTGTGAAAGCCTGGTGGCCTTTCACTGTTGTCACGCCATTGAGATCATTGCAGGAGCATAACGCGTTTTTTTTTGGTTCTGTGACTGTACTTGGTTGCTCGCTCACTCCACTTGTGCTTCATATGAAATTTTGGAGCACGCATGAGCGTGACCTGAGAAGTTCTGCAATTTGCATTGCATCCAACTCGCTGCCTTTCTGCGACTGGCGTGATTGCTGGAGGAGCACTGATTGCTGGTTGGAATCCGTCTGCCTGCTTGTTGCAGCAGTTTTTCCGTATATTTTCTTCAGGGGATGCAAAGCGAATCAGTATGCTAGTAGTATTAGTGCGATTAAAACTTGAAATTTGGCGTTTTACGCTTTACTGCAGAGATGTGCTTACAAGTTGCTTGCTACTGAATCTGTATCGCTGGATCTGTTAAACCACGATACACCGCTTGGTTTTGTCAGGAACCTATCCCGGTGCTTCTAGTTCATGATCAACATCTACTCGTTTATGAGTTTCAATGAAAACAGTAGAAACGTTAATTTCATCTGAAAATAGAATTGGACTGCTTTTAAAAGCGAGAACACGAGGGAAAGTATATGGAAAAGGACACGCATTTTTTCTCCCTAAAGCGATTAGACAAGGAAGTGTACCGCTAAAAAAGGTTTGCTCGTGAGTCTGGAGTTGCTTCGCATTTGACACGTGGCGCTATTGATGCTCCGCGAGAACAAAGTAGTTAATGATATAAGTATAAGTGCATAATTGTACTGCAATTAAGTACATAAAAGTATGGCTGTACTTAGAGCCGAAGTACACAAAAGCATAACCGTACTTAGACAGAAAAGTACATGTATATCACCGTCAAAGTACAAAAAAGTACAATTGTTAGAGCTAAGTATACAAAGTACTACTGCACTAGGAGCCGAAGTACAGAAAAATACAGTATAGAAAAGTACAACGAAAGTACAAGTACACTAAGAACTCGAAGTATAAAAGTACATAACTGAAATTATCTAAAGTACGAACGCAACAACGATTTTGAAAATACAAAAAAAAATTGTCTGAAACCTATCAACATGGGATCTAATTTTAAAGATCTCGACACGAGGAGTTCAAAAGTAAAAAACGATTTGCAATTTGGACAAACGGTTCTCAAAATATTTCATTTAAATTGTATCAAATTTAAAAATAAAAGGAAAAATTTATACTCTTATCCTCTCATACTTCCTCCTCTCTCATCCTAATTTCATATTACTTCTCGTTGAAACGCCCACGAAAAAGAAGACACCACCTGGCGCAACGACAACGCTCAGAACTGACCTTTGCTTTTTTTTTAAGATTCTCGGACAAGGAATCGAATAAAGAAAAGGAGTACTACTGTCGGAGCACCGAGGGCTTTTAGGCCAGTTGGACCACGGATGGTATGGGCTTCTCGAGCGATCCGACGGTTCCGCGGGAAGAGGACGATCATATGGGCTTTACAAGTCGCGACAGAGTCCCGTTTCCCTTTTCCATCGATTTCGCTTTCCCGCCCTACGCCCCTAGCGCCTCTTCGCGTTCCCGCTTCGAAGCGAACGCATCCTTTTCTTTTGGTCTTCTGTTGTTCTCCCCCTCTCACGCTAGTAGTTCTGCATCGAGTAATACCGAGACCAAATGAACTGGAGTAGTCCAATTGCAAGAGCAGCTGCACCAACTGCAGTAACTCCAGCACCACCGCTTCCGCTTTCATCAGGATTTGCTCATCGGGTAATGTGCAGCACAGGGAGAGAATTCTCTTCTCTGTCTAGTGCGCAGTGATATTTTTATCCCGATGGGTGACTAGGACTCGCACGACGACGACATCGCCTTTCTAAATACTCTCTCCGTCTCAAAATAAATGTCTTATATTTTTAAAAATTTAGATAAATCTATATACTAAATAGTATTTAGATTTATTTAAATTTTAATAAATTTGAGACGTCTATTATGAGACAGAAGGAGTAGAAAAAAAATCACCCCAAACGTTGTCCAGGGAAATCGCCGGATAGATCGATTGCGGGGTCTACCCCGCATGGTGTCGTGTTTGAGACACGTCGGATTCTAACCTCGTCCCCAAACAAAGTTTATTCAAACTTAAAATTACAAAAAAAAATACAAACATAAATCTAAACCGAAACTACATCTAAGCATCGCCTTCGGCAAGATGGACTAGCCTCGTCGTCGTTCTTGCTGCCAAATCATCTTGGCCTCCTACTCGGTCCGTTTTCGGGCTTCACCCTTCTGCATGCTGCTGATCGTTCCTCTCCACCTCCGCTGCTTCGCAAATTTGTCATTATTGCTCGTTCAAAGCAATCCTTGCAGCCTCACGAGCGGTGACAGCAGGTGCATTCTCTGTGTTGATGCGAAGAATGACATGTCGCTCCCTCATCCATGATGAGGCGATCAATTTCCTCTACCCCTGCCCCTTTTCTAGGGTGATCTCTGCGACACGGGCTTCAATGGACCGGTTGTTCCCATGGAGGCCACGGACCTCGTTGCTCCTGTCATGAGCAGTCTTGTAGGTGTCGAGGATGGCGCGCTGCAGCACATCAAGAAGCACCTCATCCTCGGAATAGTCTGTCAAGGAGAAGTCCACCAGCTCGTCGTTGTCTTCGAGCCGACTAAGACAACGTTCCATGGCATTGTGCTGGGATTGTCGTGTGAACCAATTTGAAAGATTTGGGTTGACGTATTATTCGGCAACATGGAGAATTGTCGTACTGAGGCCATAGAGTTTGAAGTGGTAGACCTTGTCAGCTCATACCATGGGTTACTCGGCAGACCAGCTATGGCAAAGTTTATGGCCACCCCTCACATTGGTTATCTAAAGATGAAGCTGCCAGGTCCATGTGGAGTTATTATAGTTGAAGGTGACTACAAGCGATCTATCGCATGCGCCTCAGCCGGATCTTCGCTGGCCAAGTCACTGGTAATAGCACAGGAAAAGCAGCAAATGATGGAGGTTGTGGCATTGGGTAAGGCAACATAGATGTCTATGTCGGCGCTTTCTAACCCGCATGGCAGTGTGTCTTTCCAAGCTACTAAGGAGACAAAAAAGATACATATTGATGAGGCTTTACCGGAGCGCACAGTGACTATTGGCGACGGGTTAACTGACAAATAGGAAAGCGAGCTCACCAACTTCCTCCATGAGAATCATGATATCTTTGCATACACAGAATTTGCAAGGGGTTCCGAGGGAGTTGGCTGAGCACTCTCTGCATGTAAGGCCAGATGCCAAGCCGGTGAAGCAACCCTCTGCCGTTTCGCCGAAGATAGGAGGAAAGTAATAGCTGCCGAGATAGTCAGGCTCTTAGCTGCTGGGTTTATCATGGAAGTACTGCATCTAGATTGATTGTCAAATCCAGTCTTGGTCGAGAAGAAAAAGGATGACCTGAACGTGGCAGTGGTATGGCGCATGTGTATTGACTACACGAACCTCAATAAGACGTGTCCAAAATATCCATTTCCATTGCCACGGATCGATCAAGTCATTGAATCTACTGCCGGGTGTGAGTTGTTGTCATTCGTAGACGCATATTATGGTTTTCACCAGATACCATTGAATCCAAGTGATCAAATAAAGACAACTTTTATCATCCTGTATGGGGCTTATTGCTATTGTACTGTGCCGTTTGGAATAAGAAACACAGGTGCAACATATCAAAGATGCATGCAAAAATTCTTACAAGATCAACTTGACAAAAACGTTCAAGTATATGTCGATGACGTGGTAATAAAAACCAAATAAAGTCATACTCTAATCGAGGAATTGCGTCAAACATTCGCAAACTTGAGAAGATTTCAGATGAAACTTAACCCGAAAAAATGCACCTTTGGTGTCCCGCCTGGCAAATTATTCGGATTCCTTGTGTCCAGCCGAGAAATTGAAGTTAACCCGAAAAAGATCAGGGTCATCGAAAGAATGGAATTGCCGAAAACCCTCAATGATGTTCGGAAATTCATAGGGTGTCTGGCCTCATTAAGAAGGTGTGTAAGTCGGCTAGGCGAAAAAGCCTTACCATTATATCAATTGATGAAGAAATTAGACAAATTCACATGGACACAGCAAGCTAATAGCGCTTTCCATGAACTTAAAAAGACGTTGGCAATGTCAAGTTTCATGCACTAGCCAACGCAACCAAAAGTCCGAACTGATGGAAAGTGCTAGTGCAATCTACTTATACACTTCAACACCCCCTCTCACGTGTGACGGGGAGAAGTCAGCACGTGCAACCGGAAGAGAGCGGCGGCTAGCGAAACTCACGTATGACTCAAGAGGCCTATACGTAGACACAGAGGGGTCAACAACAATTTTAGGATAAATTACGAAAGCCGGGACTCGAACTCGAGACCTTAGACTCTGATACCATGTCAAGCTTCATGCACTAGCCAACGCAACCAAAAGTCCGAACCGATGGAAAGGGCTAGTATAATTCACTTATACACTTCAACAGGTAACCACACCAATATTAGCCTCACCACTATCCAAAGAGCCAATGCTGCTCTATGTCGTAGCAACCAATCGAGTTGTCAGTGCGGTAATAGTGGTAGAGCGTGAAGAAGAGGGCAAATCAGTCTAGAGACCGGTTTATTACTTGAGCGAAGTGCTCTCTACATCGAAACAAAATTACCCCCACTATCAAAAAATGATATATGGGATGTATATGGCAGCAAAGAAGCTGAAGCATTATTTACAGGAACACCCAATCCGGTTAATATGCGAGGCACCCATCTTGAACATATTGGGCAGTAAAGATGACAGTGACCAAGTGGCAAAATAGGCCATAGAGCTAGCACCATATACTCCATAATACGATAGGCGAGATGCAATTAAATTTCAAGTTGTGGCAGATTTTTTCGTGGACTGGATGGAGATGCAGTACGAGCCGCCATTGCCAGACCCGAATTACTGGAAATATGCACTTCGACGGGTCCAAGACAAAAATGGGTCTGAGTGCTGGGATAGTTCTTACTTCACCAAAGAAGGATCAACTCAAATATGTGTTGCAAATCCACTTCGCTGCATCCAACAATGTTGCCGAGTATGAAGCACTTGTTCATGGGATCAAAGTGGCTAAGGAGATTGGCATCAAAAGGATCATGTGCTTTGGCGACTCGGGTCTAGTTATTCAACAAGTATCTGGGCATTGGTACACGCTAGATGCGAATATGGCACTGTATCGTTTCCATGTGCAGCAATTCTGGGATACTTTGATGGATGTGAGTTTCATCACATACTGATACGACCATTTTGCATCACTATTCTATATCATAATTTACTATTATTCATTGATATATTTCTTATTAAGAGGTGATACTTATGTTGTTTCATATATTTTTGCATGTTGGATGACTTTTGAAGGATGAACTGCCGGAGTCAGGATTCTGATGGAAAAAGCGGTGTCTAGATGCAATATTCATGATGATCAGAAAATTCCAGAAAATACACGTAAAATCCTATTTTTCCAGAAGACGAAGGAAGCCAGAAGGGGAGGCAAAGATGGGCCACAGGAGGCCCACACCACCCCCTGGCACGGGCCCACCCTAGGTCGCGCCAGCACGGGGTGTGGCCACCCTGGCCATCTCCTGCTTCGCCCCTTCGGCTATAACTTCCTCCTAAAACCCTAATAATCAGGGAGCGACCATAAAAAGATCATGCCATCTCTGCGGGGAGGAAACTACAGAGGGAGAAAGAGCTCTCTAGCAGGCAGATTTCTGCCGGGGAAATTCCTTCCCGGAGAGGGGAGATCATCACCGTCAACACCGTCATCAAGCTAGACTTCATTGGGATCATCATCATCATCCTCACCACCATATCCACCAGCACCATCATCACCTCTCCATCGTACCGATGACCCACAAGTATAGGGGATCGCAACAGTCTTCGAGGGTAGTATTACCCAATTTATTGATTTGTCATAAAGGGAGCCAAAGAATACTTGCAAGCCTTAACAACTGAGTTGTCAATTCAGCTGCACCTGCAAATAGTTCTTGCTCGCGGAAGTTTATCGGTAACAAGAAACAAAACAACAAAGAAGCGAAACAGAGCAATAATAATGATAGTAGCAAGCGAGGATATGAGCGCGGTAGGCATAGGGATGGATGGACGAGCGTGATACGTTGGAAACGTATCTATAATTTTTTATGCTCCATGCTTGTTTAGTATCTACTTTGCTTTACTTGTCCACACTTTGAGGTGATTTTTACATGTTTTCTGGTACTAACCTGTTAACAAGTTGCAACAGTGCCAGATGCTGCCTGCTGTTTTGGTTTCAAAAGTTAGTAAATAAATATTCTCGGAATTGGACGGGACAAAGGACAAAGTCAATTACTTTCCGTGGGGAACAAGAAGTCCAGAGAAGAGCCGGAGGGGCCGGCCAGAAGGGCCAGACCCACCCAGGCGTGGGTGGGACCCACCCCGCTCCTGGCTAAGGTCTGGTCGCCCTAGACGCTGCCTCAGTCTCCCCCTTCACCTATAAGAAGCCCCCGATGCAGAAACCCTGAGTACCCGATCAAATATCCACGAAACCGTCTGTAGCCGCCACCACCATCGTCCCTCGATCGGGGGTATATGAAGTTCTTCCCGGCACCCTGCCGGAGGGGAGATCATCCCGGAGGCCTTCTCTCCAGTATGATGCGTGAGTAGTTCCACCTTGGACTATGGCTCCATGTAGTAGCTAGATGGTTGTATCTCCTCCTTTGTGCTTTCATGCATAGATCTTGTGATCTCCGTTCATGATCAAGATCTAATCTATTTGTAATCATGCATGTTGTGTTTGCGGGGATCCGACGGATATTGGGATTATTATGTTGGTTTGATTAATGGTTTTGTCTTTATGATTCTATCATGTCTGTGTTGTTTATGATCTTGCATGCTCTCCATTGTTAGTAGCTATCTTGGCCAAGTAGTTGCTAGTGACTCCAAGAGGGGGTATTTATGCTCGATAGTGGGTTCATGCCTCTAGTTTCCAAGGGAAGTGACAATAATATCTTCGGTTGTAGATGTATTGTTGCTACTTGGGAGAAAACAACGGTCTCTTGTTCATGGAACATGTGGAATGTTTACCTTAAACACTTTGCTTAAAGCAGTTGTCTGTTGCTTGCAACTTAATACTAGAGGGGGTTCGGATGATAACCTGAAGGTGGACTTCTAGTCATAGATATAGTTGGATGGCGGTCTATGTATCTTGTTGTATTGCCCAATCGAATCTCATAGGATCTTTCTGACTAGTAATTGCATTGTTATGCCTTGCTCGATTCTGTCAACGCCTCGCTGTAATTTGTTTACCCCTCATGCCATGTTGTTTATCTAAGGAGAGCACCTCTAGTGAACTATGGACCCCGGTCCAATCTTTACCATTGATACATCTTCCACTGTTACTTGTTTACTTGCTGCAAACCATTACCTTCCACACAATAAGTTTAATCCTTTGTTACAACAAACCGGTGATCTTGACAACCTCACTGTTCGTTGGGGCATAGTTTTGAGTTTGTGTTGTGCAGGTCTCCATGTTGCTTGCAACACCTGTGTGACGTTTCCTTCCTCCTTCTGGTTCGATAACCTCAGTCTCAACTGAGGGAAAACTTGCTATTGTGCTGCTTCACACCTTGCTCTTGGGGTTCCCAACAGGCTGTGCATAGACAATCGTCAAGCTTTTCAAGGCGCCATCAACCAGCCAACAAGCTTTTCTGGCGCCGTTGCCGGAGAGGCTAATGACGTCTTCACTAGGGGAGTCCTTCACTTCCTTTCTCTTTACTTTGTTTTTAGTTTGCTTTGTTTCTTTTGCTTGGTTTTGTTTGCCTCTTTCCAAAAAACCCAAAAAAATAGTTTAGTTTTGTTTGCTTTCTTTATTCAAAAACACACAAAAAAATAGTTCCTGCTCTAGTTGCTGGTCTATCATTGCCTTGCTTGGTCATGCTTTCAATCAATGGATGGATTCTTTGAAACTACTGCTTATTGGCAAGGTGGGTTCACAGAAGAACAAAAGTACTATTATAAGGAACACTGTTTGTCACAAAAAGGGAAACACTTATGGGAACAAATTGATAAGTTGAATACTATTGCTAGAGACTTGTGCTCTACTTATAATGTTACTTATTGTTTTGATAAATCTTGTTGCTGTAGGAGGTATAAACACCTGCCTTTTCAATGTGAGTATAATGATAATGTTACCATATCTTTTTATGTTAAAGGAATTTATGACTTTTATGATGTGGAACAAATTGAAGAATTTATTGCTTTCAAGGGTGCATTTGAACTTTCTAGTTTGCTTGAAAATACTGATGATGCACCTTATGAATGTGAGGTTTATGAGATACTTAAATTTTGATTTGATAATTACAAGGAATCAAATGGCTATATTCTTGAATATTTTAATAGATGCTTCCCACAAATGGAAGAGACTAATGCATTGCAGAAGCCTATGGAACAATAAATTGTTGAGACTGGAAGCTCATTAGATGAAAAAGAGGAGGAGAGTGATGAACAAAAGAAGGAAGAATGGATCTACCCATGCCTACCTTCTAATGAGAGTAACTCTTTATCCCTTACATTATTTGATTTTCCCCCATGCTTACCAAATGAGGATGAATGTTATGTTCCTGTGGATCCTTTTGAAATATCTACTTTGGATAAAACCTGTGAAGGTTTTAATCCCACTATTTTTGAGCTTGATAGAAATTTTGTGTTGGAAGATCATGAAAATCATGATTTATGTGATAGCTATATTGTTGAGTTTATTCATGATGCTACTGAAAATATGAGAGAGGAAAATATGATTGTAGAAGTTTTCATGGTACTGAAACACCTCTCTATGTGCTGAAAGTTTTGAAGTTGCTCTTATTTCATCTTCCTATGCCTGTCACTTTGTTCTTTGTGAATTAATTTGCATACAAGATTCCTATGCATAGGAAGTGGGTTATACTTAAATGTATTTTGAATTTGCATCTTGATGCTCTCTTTGACTTCAATTCATAATTCTTATGTGAGCACCTTCTTAAGCTATCAAGCCTAACTTAAAGGCGTTAAAGAAAAGTACTTGTTGGGAGATAACCCAAGAGTTTCCTTGAGTCTTGAAAGTTATTACTTATGTAATGACCTCTCCTTATCCTTTTTGTTTGCTTTTTGTGCCAAGAATGACCTCTAATGAGAGGGAAGTAATATTTGGGGGAGTTGCTGCCCCGAAACAGATTTCTGTCCTCCACCAAAAACATTCGTGAGGGGTCTATGTAACTCGTATTGAGCTGAAAATGTACGATTAAATCCCCCAGTATATTATCTAAATTTCGTTAGTTCAAGACTTCTTTATTTGAGCAACAGAATATGTTCGAAAAAATCGGTTTCTGCCTACTAGTCTATTTTAACAGATTTCTGCCATTATTTGCATTTGCTTTTTATTGATTCCTTTTTTAGTTCTCTTTAGGTGAATTGAGATTTTTGAAGGAGTTACTACAGTACCTTGTGTTTTTAGTGAAAAGCCTTGTTGTTCCAAAGCTTTGCCAGAGGTCTAATATCTTTTGAATAAGCTAATGTTGCTAATGAAGATTGTGTGAAGGAAAAATTTCAGGTGTAAAGGGAGAATGATGCAATGAGATAAAGAATGGACAAAAGCTAAAGCTTGGGGATGTCATCATGGTGTAACCCCAATAAATATACAAGAGGTACAAGCGTCAAAGCTTGGGGATTTCCAATGCATCCCCTTCTTTATCAATAAAAAGCTCAGGTCTGTCTAGACAATTTATTTTTATTGTTTCATGCACAGTTGTGTTGTTCTTGGAGCGTCTTAGTTTTTGTTTGATTTTCTTAGTTTGTTTAGTTTTCTTGAGTAGTTTGGACCCCCGTTCTCACTGTGTTGTTTTGCAAATAAGTTGCTTGGTGTTGGAAAGGAGTCGTAAGTTCTTGCTTGAAGTGCAAGAGGAGCTTGCATTGACTGTGACTTAGACTTTAGCATGACATGCTAGGTGTTGTTTTGACATTATGATTAGTGATTATTGTTGTAGCATGTCTTGTTCCAAACAATTGGGATTGCTTAGTGTGCCTTGAAGAAATTATGCATTGTTTTAGCATGCAAAAGCATAGTATTGTGGTATTCTCCTTTGATGCTTTGCTTGGGTTGACTTGGCACATGCTCACACCATGTTATGACTATGACAGGTCACCATTAGCCTCTATGATCATTTAGTCCTAGACTTGTAGTACCACTCTTTGCTTTGATTAGTATGCTTTGTTGCACTGCATGATTATGGCCATTATTGCTCTCTTAGTTGGTTGCTCCCAGTCTCTTGCTAGCCTCCACTTGTATGAGTAAGTTCTACTCATGCTTCCAACTCCCAAGAAACCAAGTTATTCCAAAGTGTACACTATAAACTCCTATGCATGGTGTGTTACACCATTCCAAGTATATTCTTGTTTTCAACTATCTTCCAATTAAAAACTATTTTGTTATGTGAAAACTTAGTGATTAAAGCCCTCACGAACTTGATGACACACTTTATTCTTTGCCCCTAATAAACTTGAACCATTGTGACAACTTTGTTGTATGTGCTTGCACTTATAAGTTGGAATTATGAGAACCGTGTTGTCACGGGGAATGTTTTCAACATTGCACTTGTACCTTGTTGTACTTAGTTGATATCATGCTCTTTTGTCTATGGATGTCACCGGTGTGAAATAAAGAGGGAACTTATAAGTCCATGGAGTTTGTATCATGTGTTAGAGAAACGCGTGGGCCGCTAGCCTAAGCCATGCCTAATCATGGTGGAAACTTGCAGCATCACCATAATGAGCTATCTATGAAGCATGCTCAATAAAAAGCTATGCATATGGTAAATAAAAACATTGCTGAGATGCTCATTGTCTGCTTGCCTTGTCATTTTGGTTATGGGAAAGCTCTTGTACCATGTGCAAGGGGTACCCTATTGGTGGTTCTCAATGATATGCAAATACTTACAGTGACAAGAACTTACCTGGACCCAAAGTTGAGTATGTATGAGATGTGGCCTTCGTATTCAAGGGACATGAGATTGCCAGCTTATACTTCGTCAAGCATATACTCTAGCTTTGCCACTTTAAACCTTAACCACTTCAAGATGCTTATGATAGGGGCAATGAGGGCTGAAAGCTAACAAGTACCATAATTTTTGGAAGCTCTTTTTGAAACTTGTAATCACTGCTTCCTTTACAAAAAAGGTCTTTCTTCCACCACTATTGAGTCTCCACCTTCTACCTTTAGGCACCATTAAGAGAGCATAGTTGTCATTCTGTGTGGAGTGTTCCAAAGCTTATTAATTGATGTATATTGTGATATTACTTGTTCTTGTGCTACTTGTTTCTAGTCACCCTTGTGAACTTTGCAGGTGGCATATGCATCTATTTGCTACTCTATGAGGGACAAGCTGATTACCACTATGCTATGTTTTCTGTATGTGAAACAAATAAACGGTTTTCAATGCATGTTATTCATGATCTTTCTTTGTAGCTTGTCATGTTGCATGCATAGTTACTATGTCCTATTGTTAGAACTCCATCTTTCATGCACATGTTTAGAGTTCTTTTATCCCAGCTTTCAATTCTTGCAAATGGTTGGATCTTTATTGTGAGGGTGCATGTCACCTCAAAAATTATTCTTTTATCACTTACCTACTCGAGGACGAGCAGGAGTTAAGCTTGGCGATGTTGATACGTTGGAAACATATCTATATTTTTTGATGATCCATGCTTGTTTAGTATCTACTTTTCTTTACTTGTCCACACTTTGAGGTGCTTTTTTACATGTTTTCTGGTACTAACCTATTAACAAGTTGCAATAGTGACAGATGCATGTTTTCTGTTATTTTTGGTTTCAGAAAAGTTAGTAAAGAAATATTCTCGGAATTGGACGGGACAAAGGACAAAGTCAATTACTTTCCGTGGGGAACAAGAAGTCCAGAGGAGAGCCGGAGGGGCCATACCCACCCCAGGCGCGGGTGGGCCCCACCCCGCGCCTGGCTAGGGTTTGGTTGCCCCGGTCTTCCCCTTCTCCTATAAGAAGCCCCCGATGCAGAAACCCTGAGTACCCGATCAAATATCCACGAAACCATTTGTAGCCTCCGCCACCATCATCCCTAGATCGGGGGGGATCTAAAGTTCTTCCTGGCACCCTGCCGGAGGGGAGATCATCCCGGAGGCCTTCTCTACAGTATGATGCGTGAATAGTTCCACCTTGGACTATGGGTCCATGTAGTAGCTGGATGGTTGTATCCCCTCCTTTGTGCTTTCATGTATAGATCTTGTGAGCTCCGTTCATGATCAAGATCTAATCTATTTGTAATCATGCATGTTGTGTTTGTGGGGATCCGATGGGTATTGGGATTATTATGTTGGTTTGATTAATGGTTTTGTCTTTATGATTCTATCATGTCTGTGTTGTTTGTGATATTGCATGCTCTCCGTTGTTAGTAGCTATCTTGGCCAAGTAGTTGCTAGTGACTCCAAGAGGGGGTATTTATGCTCGATAGTGGGTTCATGCCTCTAGTTTCCAAGGGAAGGACAATAATCTCTTTGGTTGTAGATGTGTTGTTGCTACTAGGGAGAAAACAACGGTCTCTTGTTCATGGAACATGTGGACTGTTTACCTTACACACTTTGCTTAAAGCAGTTGTCTGTTGCTTGCAACTTAACACTAGAGGGGGTTAGGATGATAACCTGAAGGTGGACTTATATTCATAGATACAGTTGGATGGCGGTCTATGTATCTTGTTGTATTGCCCAATCGAATCTCATAGGGTCTTTCTGACTAGTAATTGCATTGTTATGCCTTACTCAGTTCCTGTCAATTGCCCTGCTGTAATTTGTTTACCCCTCATGCCATGTTGTTTATCTAAGGAGAGCACCTCTAGTGAACTATGGACCCCGGTCCAATCTTTACCATTTATACATATTCCACTGTTACTTGTTTACTTGCTGCAAACCATTACCTTCCACACCATATGTTTAATCCTTTGTTACAGCAAACCGGTGAGCTTGACAACCTCATTGTTCGTTGGGGCAAAGTCTTGAGTTTGTGTTGTGCAGGTATCCACGTTGCTTGCAACACCTTTGTGACGTTTCCTTCCTCCTTCTAGTTCGATAACCTCGGTCTCAACTGAGGGAAAACTTGTTGTTGTGCTGCTTCACACCTTGCTCTTGGGGTTCACAACAGGCTGTGCGTAGACAATCGTCAAGCTTTTCAAGGCGCCATCAGCCAGCCAACAGAATGTTGCATGGACGAGTCTAAACATGTAACTTCAAGATCTAGGGAATTGCAGATAAATAAGAATAAGCATCCAAGTACTAAACAAGCATATGCATGTGCTCCATATATAGTCATGCATGCTTGCAATGAGAACTTGCACAACATCTTTTGTCCTGCCAGCCCGTGGCAGCGGGGCCTCTAGGGAACTACTGACAATTAAGGTGCTCCTTTTAATAAAGCACCGGATCAAATCATTAACACTCCATGAACACATGTGATCGCCACACCACAGCCATCCCCTCCGGTTGTCCCAATTTCTGTCACTTCGAGGCCTTTGGATTCGGATAATGATATGTGTACACAACTTGCAGATAAGATCACAAACAATACTATCATAATGATTCAATAATAAGTTCAGATCTGAGATCATGGCACTCGGGCCCTAGTGACAAGCATTAAGCACAACAAGTTGCAACAAAGTCAAATAGCACTAATAGAGATACTAGGCACTACGCCCTAACAATCTTATTCGATTACATGATATAACTCATCCAATCCCTACCATCCCCATAGCCTATAGAGGGGGATTACTAACTCATGGATGAGGGAAACATTGATGGTTGAGGTAGAGGTGTTGGTGATGACGACGGCGATGATCCTCCCCAAATTCCCCATCCCGGCAGGGTGCCAGAACGGAGTTTCTGGTTCCGAATCGTGGCTTCTGGTGGTGGCGGCGCAGCGTAACTCTTTCTAAAAAAATGACGAACCCCCCTTGGTTTTTAGGTCAAGAGGCAACTTATAGGCGAAGAGGGAGGCCGAGGGGGTGCCTGGGGTGGCCGCACCCCCTAGGCGTGGCCAGGCCTGGCCCGCGCCTAGAAGGGGTGTGGGCCCCCTAGGCCTACACTCCGTCTCGTACTCTGGCTCCGTGGATCTTCTGGTGAAATAGGATTTTTGGCATATATTCCGGGATTTTTCCTGATAGTCGATTTTCTGCACAAAAACAAAATACCAAGGTAATTCTGCTGAAAACAGCGTCAGTCCGTGTAAGTTGTATCCAAATCACACAAGTTTAGAGGAGAAACAATAACAAAAGTGTTCGGGAAAGTAGATACGTTTTGGACGTATCAACTCCCCCCAAGCTTAGCTTATTGCTTGTCCTCAAGCAATTTAGTTGAAAACTGAGTGCGTTAAAAGAACTTTCACAAACACATTTGCTTCATATGATATATATATTCTCAACACAGGAGTAGATACTTAAACCATTCATAATAAGAAGTATGCAACTAAGTCTACTCCATAGTCATTGCAAGCTATGAAGAGAAACCAACTCAATAATAATAAGTAGCATGAAACATAAACATAAGCAACATTGCAATGCTTATAAAAAGGTATGATAGAGTGGTATCTCGCTTTCCTTTGTTTGTAGAGCACATATAAATGCCAAGGCACCTCTGAAGTTCACATGAAGACTAGAAGTGAAGATATCAGAGATACAAGCATCAAAGTCATGACATAATTAACCAAGTTTTGAGACAAACACAAGAATGACAACTATGCTCTCAAGAAGGTGCTCATAGAATAAGTGGTGACTCAACAAGGAAGTGAAAAGGTTTTGAAAAGTTTGAAAGGCTTCCAAATGCTAAAAGTAAGGTACTCATTAGCTTTGAGCTCTCATTGACCCTATCATAAGCATCTTCATATGGTTAAGCTGAAAGTGAGGTCCAATATGATTTATATGCTTGACAGACCATAAAATGGAAATCCCATATCCCTTGAGTACAAGGGTCGATCCGCATGCTACTCAACTTTGGTTACCTGCAAGTTCTTGTCATTGTAAATACATGCATATCATAGAGAACCGCCAACGGGGTACCCCTTGCACATGATACAGGAGCTATCCCATAATCAAAATGACAAGGCAAGAAGACAATGAGCATCTCAGCGATCTTTTTATTTACTATGTCCATAGCTTTTTATTGAGTATGCTTCACAAAATGCTCATTATGGTGATGCTGCAAGTTTCCACCATGATTAAGCATGGCTTAGGCTAGCGGCCCAGGTGTTTCTCTAACACATATATATATACTCCATGAACTCACAAGCTCCCCTTTTATTTCACAACGACGACATCTGCAAACAAAAGAGCAAGGTATCAACTGGATATGTATCCATAAGTGTTGAAAGTGTTCCCCGTGACATCACGGTTCTGCTAACTCCCAGCCTATAATTTGCAAGTATATAAATTTCATGGACAGGTCACAATGGTTCAGGATTATTAAGTACAAGAAATAAAGTGTGCCATCAATTTCGTGAGAGCTTACTAACTAAATTTCTCAAAGCACACAAACATTTTATTTGGAAGAAAACAAGGCATATAGAATATGCACTGAAATAGCAAATGATGCTAATAGGTAGGTATGTTGGACACTGTTAGCAATATTGGTTTTGGGGAGTTGGATGCACAAGTGGAGCTCATACTCAGTGCAAGTGAAGGCTAGCAATATAAAGGGAGCAACAAACGAGAGAGCAATAATTGTCATAATCATGCTTGCGACAAAACATGACTAATTATGGCATGAAAGTGATACAAGAACTCTGAGGCAAAATAAATCATCGAGGCTTACTGACTATTGTTTATTCATATGCATGCGTGAGCATGTGCCAAGTTGATTCACATGAAATATTAGAGGAGGATACCACAATATCATACCAAAATATGAATAAAACAATGCAAGCAAACATTCATATGACATGCTACAAACTATTAGCAAGCTGGAACTTATCACGAAGAAGCAAGAACTACCAAGCATCCATCAGTAACATACACCTTACATGAACAGACTAAGCATGCTCACAATGATGAGTATATGTACAAAAATGGAAACAAACAGAGTTCATTACCAGCCTCTTACCACACCTCAAGTTGTCTTAATCTTCATTGTTTCCCTTCACTTGTGTGACTTGAATAATAACATGAAACCAAAATTCCACTGAGGACGGCTGAACCCTGCAAAAACTCACAAAACCAAAGAAGAACAACAAATATTTTTAGTGTTTTCGATTTTTCAAACAAGCCAACAAAGCAAAAACAAACCAAACGAAGCAAAATCTTTTTGGATTTTTCTTTTAAGGCAAACCAAAGCAAAGAAACAAACCAAAAGAAACAATGAAAATATTTTTGGTATTTTTTTGTTTTGAGAAAGTAGGAACAAAAACAAAAAAAAGCAAAACATGGATATACAAAGAACTGACCGAACATGATATGAAGATTAGTGTGATGTCGGTATACCTCCCCCCAAGCTTAGGCTTTTGGCCTAAGTGGGGCTCAATAGCGCAGGTAATAACCCCAAGCTGGTGGGTCATCATAGGAATGATCATAGTCAGGCACTTGCGATGAAGAAGAAGACGCGCCCCAATCATAGGAGGGCTGCTGGTATGAAGACTCCCCCAAGTTGGAGGGCTGAACCGAATCATCTTCGACATCCTCTCCAACATTCTCCTCTTGCTGGGAGAGCTTCGCCACGTATGTGTCAAACTCCTCCTTCGTGAGCGACCATCCTGGCCTATTATCAAAATTAAACAAACAGGTGCAGGCAAATAAACTACTTTCTCAGTCCTACCCCCTCTCCAACCATGCTTGGCAAAGGATAGTTCATGCGGTAAACTTCTCACAGTATACCCTAGAGAAACAAAATTATGTTGTACCATAGATTCAAGATCAAGCCTCTCTATGGGAACCGATAATCTGAATGGTGAGTCTCTAAACCATGGAAAGCTAGCAACCTAAAAGCAATAAGACCTCCACAAATTCCACCCTTCTCGCGGTTAGTGGTGAGACGGTAAGCTATCAAAGCACCCAGGTTATAAGATCTATCCCTATTCAAAGCAGCTGCAATAAAATCTAGATCAAAAGAAGATAACTTTCTATCAATCTTTGTAGCAAGAACACACTTGGTAATGAAATAGGCAAAATATCCGATGATTGGGAAATGAATGTTCCGAATTTTACCACTTTCCTTTGAGAAGTCGAAACATTGGCAAATCTCAGCATATAAATCCTTAAGTAACTTGGGTCTCTCTTTTATCTTCTCACAAGATCCCCACTGAGATACTCTAATTGCTGCACAGAAATCAGCAAAAGGCAGGTCGACAACTAGATTGTATATTTTATAATGGACCATGGGATTAGATGAAGACCAAGTAAACCGAAAGTCCTGCACAACAGCCATGGTTAGCTTAACATATTGAAGTGGTTCACCTTCAACAATCTGTTCCAACCCTGCATTGCTAACCATAGTTTGGAATGTTGGAGATATGCCCAAGAGGCAATAATAAAGTGGTTATTATTATATCTTCATACTTATGATAAATGTTTACATACCATGCTATAATTGTATTAACAGGAAACATTAATACTTGTGTGATTTGTAAACATAAAAGAGTCCCTAGTAAAGCCTCTTGTTAAACTAGCTTGTTGGTTAATATATGATCATGGTTTCCTGATCATGAACATAGAGATGTTATTAACAACAGGGTCATATCATTAGGAGAATGATGTGATGGACATACTCCTATAGTTAAGCGTAGCATAAAGATCAAGTCATTTAATATAGTCCATTTGCTATAAGCTTTCTGATACATAGTAACCTAATTCCTTCGACCATGAGATCATGCTTATCACCATCACCGGAAGGATGCTTTGATGACATCAAACACCACACCGTAACTAGGTGGTTATAAAGATGGCATTGAGTGTTCGGAAAGTATGGGTTGAGACACATGGATCAAGAGTGGGATTTGTCCATCCATATGACGGATAGATATACTCTAGGCCCTCTCGGTGGAATGTCATCCAATTAGCTTGCAAGCATGTGACTGGCTCACAAGGGATCACATACCACGGGAACGAGAAAAGAGTACTTATCGATGCGAGGTTGAACTAGGTATGCGAGATACCGCGATCAAAACCTCGGATAAGTAAACTATCGTGAGACAAAGGAAATTGGTATCGTATGTAAGTGGTTCATTCGATCATAAGTAATCGAGAAATATGGGAGCCATATGAATTTCCAGATTCCTCTATTGGTTATTGATCGGAGAAGTGTCTCGATCATGTCCGCATAATTCACGAACCGTAGGGAGACACACTTAAGGATTCGATGTTGTTGAGTAGTTATGGAATGATGAGTAAGAGACCGAATGTTGTTCAGAGTCTCGGATGGGATCCGGGATATCACGAGGAGATCCAGAATGGTCCGAAGAATAAGGATATCACGAGGAGATCCAGAATGGTCCGAAGAATAAGATTCATATAAGGAAAGTCCCGTTTCGGAGTTGGGGAATGATTCCGGTGTTTTCATCAGGAATGTTCCAGAAGGGTCCGGAAGGTCCGGCACTCCGGAGGGGAAGGGTACATGAATGTGTCATGACAATTGTAGCATCCCAGTTGTCTAACATCTGTAATGCTACTGGATCTAGTAATAAAAGGGCCACTTCCTACATATAATTGTTGCATCATCATCATGTCATGTTCATGTCATCATGCCACCTTGCATTTGAGCATCATACAAAAACCCTTTTGTTTTGGTTCTTATCTCATATGCATTAATATTTGTATCTGTCTCTTGATATTGTATTTGGTTCTTGATATATTGTTAAATTACCAAGTTGAGTTGGGGGCATATCTCTTAATGACTCCACCACCTTGTCTTCACCACCTTATAACTCCACCATCCAATTAATATGAGCTGGCATTTAATTGAGTTTACCTAGCTCATGTGGGTTGGGTGGATCCAATGCTTGTCCCTTTTTGCTTGGCCTTATTCCACCTTTTGGAAATGCATGGAATAGTGCCATATGATTTTATGTTGTTTTCACAATATGAATACATGGCATTTATTATTTGCATGGGCCATGCAAAACCACCACATCTAGGTCATCTGGTTTTTATTTGAAGTTCTTGGAGTGGGTCATACTCTCTCTCTCTCTCTCTCTCTCTCTCTCTCTCTCCTTCTTTGCTTGATCTAGCTAGAGCCATGCAAGTACCACCTTTTACTTGACTTTTGAATTTTATTGTTTTGCTTGCATGGATCACCTCTTTTCTTTTTCCTCTTTTGGCCATCTTGTTGAGCTTGTGTGGATCATGCTTGATCTAATAAACCCACCAAACCCTCTATCTCTCTCTCCCCCTCTAGCTATACCCTAATCACCATTCCCCATCCATGCATGCACATGTGATCATGTGGGCTTGCTTAAGACCCTAAACCTCCCCCTAACCTCTCTCCTCTCACTTGGCACCTCCTGGGGATCATAATTCCAAAACCCTAACCACCATACCACCTCCTCTCTCTTATCCTCCTCCCTAAACCCTACCCCCCTAATCACCTATTCATCTAACCTACCCCATCTAACCCTACCCCCTAATCACCATCCCCTCTTACCTAAACCCTAATTCTACCCTCTCTCGGCCTCTCTCTCTCTCTAACCATGCAGACCCCACCTGGTCCCCCTCTCTCTCTCCCCAACCCTAATGCTAACCCTACCCGAGCCTACCCAAACCATCTAACCCTAGCCGAACCACCCCCCTCTCCTTTCCTGCCCTCCCTCTCCCTGACCTGCCCCACCCCGAGCTTCCTCCTCCCTGGCCCACCTGGCAGCTTCCATCTCCCCTCCCCCTGGCCTTGCCGAGCCCCAGGCCGATCACGTGAGGGAGAGGACAAAGGTGGCCGAGGCCCCCCTTATCACCTTCCCTCCCCACGCCAACCACCTCACCCCGCCCCTTATCTACACCCCACGGCCCCTCTCGCCTCCCCAGATCCGCCTGTGGCAACGCCTCTTCTCTCCTTCCTCCCCACCACCACCACCGCCGCCAAACCTCTCGCCTCCACCATCCCGGATCCAGAGGCGCAGCGAGGAAGCTTGTCGGCAAGGTCGAGGAGGCCCTCCGCACCGCCCCGCTACCCGCCGACGTGAAGGACGAGGACCAGCAGCCCCAGGTCGACGCCGCCCGACGAAACCCTAGCTTTCCGGCCGCCAGCATCGTCGCTGATCCTCTACGCCGGCTGCACCGACCACACCAACACAACCGCGGTAAGCTTAGCCTCCCGACATCCTTGCCATCTTCGCCGTTGTGCAGTCGCGCAAGACGCTTCGTCGGCGCCCTCGAGTGCTGCAGACGTTGGTGTTTGCCGGTGTACGCGCCGCATAGCGCTCATCTAGCCGCCTACCCACTCCCTGTCAGCAACCCCACCCCAGCAAGCGGTAGTCAGACGCCGCAGCTAAGGTCGCGAGTTCGACCCTACGCCAGCCAAGGCCGTCTTTTTTCAGAGAAGAGAGGAAGAGAAACAGTAGCCGCCGCGTCGTCGTTTTGCAGAAACCCCCCCTATCTTTTAATTCCTCAACCCGCGCTGCTCTAGCCCCACCAGTCAGCGTCGGTGGCGTTTTTATGAAAAGGCTCACGCCGCAGACTCAACCCAGCCCCCACATTCAGCTGGCGTGTGGGTCCCACAGTGGCCCCCACTTGTCACTTGCTGTGGCTAGAGTAGGGCTAGGTAGCAAAAGCCTTTCTGCATTCTGTTTTAATTCAAGTTCAAATTCAAATCAGTTTTTAATAATTTTCAAAATATAAATCCAAATAATGCAAATGATATATGTTTTTGAATCAGAAAAATGTGAGGAATTCAAATATGCCAACCAAAACCTATTTTCAACACTTTATTTTCCAAGTTGAATATAATTACAACAAAATGCCCCCCACCTTAAATAATTAATAACTTTGGTTCTACAACTCCGAATTTAACAAATGATATGTCTAAAATGATCAGCTCGACGAGACCTTTCTGTTTATTATATCCATGACTTGAATTGCAGCATGCATCATATAAATATATAGTGTACAGCAACTAATATGACAATAAAATGGAGCCAAAAATCAATAAAAATGTTATCTCTTGTATTCAACACCTCACCCATGCCATGCTGCATCATTGCCATGCAACTTGTGCATCATTCATCATGGCATGATTGTTTGCTTGACGCATATTATTCCTATGTTTGTGCATTTTATTTATGTTGGCCTTGTTTGTTTGGTTCTTCTCCGAATAGACACTGAGCAGGGGATATATCAAGAGAACCAGGAGCACTACCCAGATCCGTCTCTCGCTTCAACTGAGTTGCCAGGCAAGCACTACCACATGCTTGCATACATACAGTACCTATTGCCTCTATCTTATTCTTGCATCATTGAGTCGCGATTGCATTAAATTGTATCCCAAGTATTGCATAGGCTTTCCTTTCAAACCCCACCAAGCTTGTTCCTCCATCCCATGAGCCATTACTACAGGAGTTGTTTGAGCCATGCGAGTCGTAGAACAACATGTGTAGGGTATGTGAGAGTCTGATAGATGAACGAGGTACCTAAACAACTTAACCTGAGTAGTAATGGGATAACTAATGAAAGTGGCACCGGTGAGCAACATCTGCTATTTGGTTTTTCCTGCTCACTTGTGTCCCGTAAGACCCCGAGTACTTGATTCCTGTTCCAAGAATATTCGCGCTATCCACATCCGGGAGGCTTATGGGACCCCCCGAGCCGAGCTTGATTCATCTTATTTCTTGGGGCCACAAACTAGTTTGAGGTTTTATTTACTATCCTGTACTTATGCCATGCTTTCTGCTTTATTACGATTGTGCGAGGAGCACCTGCATCTTTAGGATCGGGACACGCTTTTGGTGTCGACAAGCCCAGCTTTGGGTTCCGATCGCTCCGACCGTCCACCCAAACCTCGGGTCCGTCTCGAGTCGCCTAACTTCGCTATGGTGTACTCAATGGGGTGGCCCCCTGAAATATTTCTGAATCCTGTGATTGCTTTGTCGTGAAGGCCTCGTTGGGTTTTGATTTGGTTTTTCCGAGGTTAATCGAGTGTGTGTTGCTATTTGTGCACCCCTGCAGGGTAAAACTTTCTGAAAGCCGTGTCCGCGGTTATGGACGACTTGGAGCACAGTTTCTCGATCATAGACAAGCATAACTAAAGTACCGCTTTAACCTGACTAAGAAATTTGACTAGTAATCAGTGCAACACTCATGGAATGGTTAATAAAATTGCCAACGGATGGGGGTTGTTCGTCCGCTTCCTCGTTGGTAAGCGAGGAGGAGGATGGATCTGTGGATATTACTGTTATAACTGTTGCCATTAATTCACGGATATCCGTCTATCTTTGGTTAGGCGGATGGTTAGCGAGTATCTATAGCACTGTTAGGGTTTATCTTTTGCTGCAATTGCGTTACCCCAGGTTGTGTCCCCTTTAGAGGCATAAAGACTTGCCGAAAATTTAGGATCTCACACGATAAATTATTGGTTCGATGAATGTACACTCGCAGGACGGATCTTGGGTGGAAGAGGCTGATGATGTGGGCAACGATCGTTCGGTGTAGAGATTCCGGGAACGGGGATCCGTGAGATCTGTGAGCAGGATGTGCTTATTTTGTGGCATCTTATGCCGATTTGCTTCTTATCCGTACTCGGACTTTGTTCTGCCGCTTCCTCTTGATACTCTGATGTGTGATGTATGAGGAATTATCCTAAATATTATATCTATCTAGGTCATTTGAATCTTGCCGTATGGCGTTGCTATATTTCCTTTCTTTCTAGATGGAATGGCTCTGATGTACTTTTGTATGGTGGCTTGCATACATACTCATTTGTGTATGTAGTTGATCCCTTTGTGTAGCATCCCAGTTGTCTAACCCCTGTAATGCTACATGTTATAATAATAAAATGGGCCACTTCCAACATATAATTGTTGCATCATCATCATATCATGCTCATGTCATCATGTCCCCTTGCATATGAGCATCATATAAAACCCTTTTCTTGTTTGGTTCTTATCTCATGTGCATGATTAATTGTATTTGCCTCTTGATATTGTATTTGGCTCTTGATACATTGTTATATGCCCAAGTTGAGTTGAGGGCATCTCTCTTGTTGACTCCACCACCTTTTCTTTCACCACCTTATAATTCCACCATCCAAGTAATATGAGCTTGGCATATTAGTTTTGAGTATCTCTAGCTCATGTTGTTGGTTGGATCCACCCATCATCTTTTGCTTGGCCTTTGCCCACTTTTTGGGAATGCAAGGATTAAAGCCACATGAAATAATGTTGTTTTCACAATATAACCATTGGGCATTAATTATCATGCATGGGCCATGCAAGTGCCACTTTTCCAGAATTTGGTTTTGCTTGCTTTTTAAGTGGAGCACCTTTTTCTTGTGGTCAATCTGGTTTGGGCTGGTAGTTCTTCATCAAAACCATCATAATCTCTATCCCCCTTTAGCTCCCCTACCCCATGCCCCCTGCACATACATGTGCTCATGAGGCATGCACCTCTAAACCACTCCCCCCTCTCTTTTGGATCTTGCTTGTTCTTTGCTTGGATCATGCATGGGCCAAAGGAGTACCCCATCATCACATGGCCATCACCTCTCCCTATCTTTTCCCCTTTCTCTTTTTCTTGAACATGTGTGTTGTATGGAAGCATGCATGATCAACCTTTAGTGCCATCATCTCTTCTCTCCCCTCTCTCTTAGCCACCCTAAAATCTACCTTGCCATCCCCATTCTACCTAAACAATACCTAGTCTACATCTTCTCTAAACAAAACCCTAATCCACTCTTACCCCTAATCTACCTTCCCCTTAGCAAAAACCCCAATACCCCTCCTCCTTTCTAGCTTGAGCACCCCACCCTAGTTAGCCCCTTCTCCCTTCCATGCATGCCCCACCCCAGCACCCATCTAGCTGCCCCCTCTCCCTCTCCACTCTAGCTACCACCCTAGTTCTATCTTGCTTACCACATGGTCACACGCCAAAGGTACTCCCTCATCCTAGCCTAGCCCGAGCCGATCCTCTCCTCCCTCTTTTCCGCTTTCCCTAGCCTCCTCCCCAGCCACGAGCTACCCAGACCACCGAAGTCACCCAACCGCTGCCATTGCACCCCTGCCCCATGCCCAGCACGTGAAGAGGAGCCCAGCCACGCCACCCTACCATCTACCCCTCCCCACGCCACCTCCCGCCTCCTCTCTGGTTCTTATCCACACCCTTCCTTGCCCCCGCCAGATACGCCTCGTCCACCCCAGAACCTCTTCCTCCTTCCCTTCCCAGATCGACCATGCCCGACCCTCTAAACCCTAGCGATGGCGCCCCAGCCCCTTCGCTCCAGATTCCCAGGCGCCAGCGCCAATGCAAGAGCTCCCCTTCTTCCATCGCCCGTGGACGCGCCAGAACCATTGCCCGGAGAAAATTGCGCCCGCCGTGCCCGTGATCGCCAGACGCCGCCGCCCGCTTGATCCCCGTCTTCCGAGCCCCGCCATCGCACCGCCACGCTGTGGTGAGCCCTCCTCCTCGACAACCTCTCTCTCCCTCTCGCCGTGCGCCGCCGTGATCGCCGAGCACTCCTGCTGCGCGCAGTCATGTGGCGTGAAGGCCGGCAATTGCCGATCTGGTCGAGTTCGAGCCATGCCCCGCACGCCACAGGCCGCCTCCGCGCTAGCACCCTGTACCAAAGTTGTAGGCCCAGCTATCGTCTCCGTTTGTCGTTTTGGGTCCGTGTTGTTTGGAAGCAAGGCCGCTTAACGCCAAAGTTCCGGCCAGACGCCGCTGCAGCGCCAAGGCCGCTGCCGTCCGGCAATGGCGGCGTTGCGTGTAGACCTTCCGTTTTCCCGCCTCACGCCCAGATCCACCAGCCCACCCTTGGCGTCAGGAAATCTTGCAAAAAGGCTCCCAGGGAAACTGTTTCTTAACCCGCGGTCCATCCTGCTGCCACCTGTCGCCGCCTCGTTCGCTAGCGCGTCCGCGGTTCATTCTTGCACATAACCCCCTGCCCTTTTTGGTTCACCAACCCGCAGTCCCCTCGGCCCCGCTGTCAGCGTCTGTTGGTTTTTTTATAAAAAGGGTCCTTAGGTTTTGTTTATTCAACCCGCGGTCCTGTATGTTCCTAGGCACTGGCGTGTGGGCCAGAGAACCCCCTGGCCCCACCTGTCTGCGACTCAGGGTAGGTTAGGCTGAGTGTAAAACATCCCAGATGCTGTTTTCAAATTCAAATTCTGTTTAAATAATTTACAAATTCAAATCTAATTCAGATTTTTAATAACTTTTTCATACTAAATCCAAATTGGGCAAATAATATATGTTTTTGATTCAGAAAAATGAGAGGATTCCAAATATGCCATCCATATTGCCTTTTGCACAATTAAAATTCCAAGTTTATCTAAATTACCAAATTGCCACTAGAATTTAAATAATTCATAACTTTTGTTTCCTAAATCCAAATTAAGCAAATGATATGTCTAAAATGATCAGCTCGACGAGACCTTTCTGTTTATGATATCCATGTCTTCCATTGCAGCATGCATCATATAAAAATATAATGAACAGCAACTATTATGGCAACAAAATGTGACTAAAACCCAATTAAATGTTATTTTCTTGTCCACCACACCTCACCATGCCATGCTACCTTACTTGCCATGTAAAGTGTGCATCATACATCATGGCATGATTGTTTGCTTGACGCATCTTATTCATATGCTTGTGCTCTATATTCATGTTGGCCTTGTTTGTTTGGTTTTTCGGATGACAATCGAGGTGGTTTATATCAAGAGAACCGTGAGCACTACCAGATCGTCCTTGCTTCAAGAGATACCGTGCAAGCACTTCCACATGCTTGCATACATACAATACCTATTGCCTCTATCTTATTCTTGCATCATTGAGTCGCGATTGCATTAAATTGAATCCCAAGTATGCATAGCCTTTACTTTTAAACCCCCAAGCTTGTTTTCCTCCATCCCATGAGCCACTACTATAGGAGTTGTTTGAGCCATGCAGTCGAGAAACAACATGTGTAGGGTTTGTGAGAGTCCGATGAATAACGAGGTACCTAAACAACTTAACCCGAGTAGTTACGGATAACTAAAGAAAGTGGCACCGGTGAGCAACATCTGCTATTTGGTTTTTCCTGCTCACTTGTGTCCCGTAAGACCCCGAGTACTTGATTCCTGTTCCTTGATTTATCGCGCTATCCACATCCGGGAGGTATATGGGACCCCCCTGAGCCAGAGCTTGATTCCGTCTATTTCTTGGGGCCACAAACTAGTTTGAGGTTTTATTTACTATCCTGTACTTATGCCATGCTACTTTCTGTATTTCATTTGTGCGAGGAGCACACTGTACTGTTTAGGAAGGCGGAGTGTTTTCGCGGTATCGACAAGCCCAGCCACACTTTCGGGTTCCCAGTCGTTTACAGCCACTGACGCAAACCTTGAGCCCGTCTCGGAGTCAGCTATCTCCATTGCGGGATCTACTTAAGGGGTGGCCCCCTGAAATATTTCTGAATCCTGTGATTGTTCAGTCGTGAAAGCCTCGTTGGGTTTTGATTTGGTTTTTCCGAGGCTGATCGAGCGTGTGTTGCTATTGGTGCACCCCGGCCGGGTAAAACTTCAAAGCCGTGTCCGCGGATATGGACGACTTGGAGCATTCTCGATCATAGACAAGCATAACTAAAGTACCGCTTAATTTGACTAAGTAACTTGACTAGTAAATAGTGCAACATTCATGGAATGGTTAATAAAGTTGCCAACGGTTGGGGGTTGTTCGTCCGCTTCCTTGTAAGGTGGAGGAGGATGGATCGGATGAGATTACCATTATAATCATTGTACTTAATTTCACGGACATCCGTCTATCATTGGTTAGGCGGATGGTTAGCTTATCGTAGAAGCGCTAGGGTTTATCTTTCGCTGCAATTGCGTCACCCCAGGTTGTGTCCCCTTTAGAGGCATTAAGACTTGCTGAGTACCCTTAGGGTCTCACACGATAAATTCTTGATTCAGATGAACAGGTACCTTCTCAGGACGGATACTGGGTGGAAGAAGCCAAAGATGTGGGCAACGATCGTTCGGTGTAGAGATTCCGGGAACGGGGATCCATGAGACCTGTAGTTGGGATGTGCTTATTTCTCTGGCATCTTATGCCGATTTGCTTCTTATCCGTACTCGGATCTTGTTTGCCGCTTCCGCATGATACTCTGATGTGTGTTGTATGAGGAGTTATCCTAAAATATAGATTTATCCAGGTCATTTGAATCTTGCTGTATGGCGTTGGTATATTTCCTTTCTTTCTAGATGGTGTGGCTCTGATGTACTCTTGTATGGTGGCTTGCGTACATACCCACTTGTGTACGTAGTTGATCCCTTCGCCTGCCGACTCACGCCTGCAGTCCTGAGAGGGTAGTGGTTGGGACGTCTGAAAGGACTACCAGTGAGTGGCTTTTGGGGGCCCCACCGTACTATTTCAACCATTATCACTCATCCAGGCTTGTATCTAGGAGCGTAGTTCACCGAGGTAGTTACACTTTGCCTGCCGATTACGCCGCCCGTACAGGTCCCGATGAATTGAAAGTGGTTGGGACGGCCGAAAGGTCTACCTGTGAGTGGCTTTTGGGGCCCCACCGTACTATTTAAACCACTACCGTTCATCCAGGCTTGTATCTAGGAGCGTAATTCACCGAGGTAGTTACAACAATGTGGAATGGTTGCATCATGTACTAGGTCACTTGGCTGGGCAAAATAAAAGGAGAAATCAAATCCTAGTTTGAAAGTCAAACGCCAATTTGGAAAAGTCAAACAGCAAGTTTGCTTGGTGGAGGGAGAGTAGGAAACCTACTTGGGGAGGAAGTCTCCTCCCTCCACCCGCCGTCCAAGGAGGAGGAGTTGGAGGAGGACTCCCTCCTCCCAAGCCGCACCCTCCCACCTATAAAAGGAGGGGCAGGGCTACCTCTCTAGGACACACCAAAACCCTAGCCCCAAGTCGCCGGCCACCTCCTGCTGCCGCCGCCTAGGGCCTCCTCTAACTCGCCGAGTTAGGGTTTCCCCAAACCCTAGCCGCCGGCCAAGCCCTCCCCTTGGTGCCCTCTAAACCCTAGATCACCAAGGCCTCTCTCATACTCCACCATACTCGCTCTGGCTTAAGGTGAAGCCCTGCGAGATCTCCCCTCTACTTCCCATTACACACCGGTCTTCTTGAATCGCGAGGAGAGTGCTACAACCTCCGCTGCCTGCTGGAACAAGGGAGAGGAAGGTCTTCATCGAGTACCGAACGTGTGACCGACTGCGGGAGCACTGCCGGAACGCGGCGCCGGAAGGATCGTCTACACGATCTTGAGATCGGCGAGAGTACGACTACATCACCCACGTGAATCCGCTCTCGTTAACCGCTTTGGATCTTCGAGGGTTAGTATTCCATCGACTCATTGCTACAATCTAGTAGATAGATCTTGGCTTGATCATAGATTAGATCTTGATTGTGTGTTCATGCGGTAGAATTTTTTTGTTTCCATGCTACGAACCCCTACAGTGGTATCAGAGCCGTGTCTATATGTAGATTTGTTGCACGGGTAGAACAGAATGGTCATTATGGGCGTTGATGCTTTTGTTGTCGATTTCTTCTTGTGTACTTTGCATCTTGCGGGATGGTGGGATGAAGCGGCCCGGGCTAACCTTACATGACATCATTCATGAGACTTGCTCCACGCTTGACATGCAACTTGTATTGCATAAGTGGCTTTGCGGGTGCCTGTTTCTCCCAACATAGTTAAGATTCAATTTACAACTGGTGATTGACAATACTAGTATCAGTGTTGTGGTTATTGTTCGTAAGTTAGAACGACACTTATTGAAAGCCCCAATCCACGTAAAACATGCAAAGAAAATTAGAGGCGTCTAAGTTTGTTTTGCAGGGGTGTGCTGTGATGTGATATGGCCATGATTGTGATTATATTTGATGTATGCAATGTTCCTTATTGTAAGTTGACAACCGGCGGGAGCCATATGGTTGTCTTTAAATTCTGTTAAGATCCGCGTGTCTATTCAAAGTAGTTGTAATAGTTCAAGCTGGTGGACGACAACCATGAAACGGCGCCATTGACCTTGACGCCATGCTGGTGATGATGGAGATCATGTTCGTGCTTGAAGATGGAGATCGGAAGCACAAAGAAGAAAGGCCATATCATATCACATATTATGAATTGCATGTGATTTTAATCCTTTATGCATCTTGCATTGCTTAGTTAACGACGGTAGCATTATAAGATGATCCCTCATGCACATGAATTTCAAGTTCTAAAGTGTTCACCCTTAGTAAGCACCGTTACTAAAGCTTGTTGTTTCGAAGCACCACGTGATGATCGGGTGTGTTAGATTTCGCAAGTGTATACAACATGAGCAAGCCAGATTTGCTCATGCGGAAGCTAAGGTTTGATCTTGACGAGCCTAGCATGTACAAACATGGTCTCGGAACACGGATCACCGAAAGGTAAAGCATGAATCATATAGTAGATATGATGAACATGTTGATTGTTCGCCATTGAAGCTACATCAACTCTCGTGGGTTTTGATGTGGTGAATTTGGTTCGTGTGATCACTAAAACAATGTGAGGGATATTGTTTTGAGTGAGAGTTCAACATCAATTTGATTAAAAGTTGAACACTATTTATCATAAATTAAATCAAAGTGAATTTGCTTAGTTGTTGTAGTCATTGGCATCCGTTTACCACCTTGTGCTTAGTTATAATTGAGATGATAGAACTATAGAATTCTGGTTAGTTACTTTACGAACTGGTATCGTATTGTTTTGAAGTGTTAATCTAAAGTTTAAAAGTCCCATTGCAAACTTTCAGTAAGTTTTGATTACTCCATGAAATTTAATAGTTGGTATTAAATCAAGAGTAACAATTCCAGTGTTAGTATATAAGTATCATGTTTATCTTCATGATTCTTGATATTCAAAGGATTGTCTTAATATCAAGGTTATCTAGGATCTGAAAGAGTTGTTTCAAAAACCATGATGTGTGGAAGATATTGTGATATCTGAAACAAAGTTTTGGTTGCAACATGATAGAGTATAATATGGCAAAAGTCATGTTCTCATATTTGATGAGAATTTGCAAAAGGTTGAAGACACTAGTTGTTCTAATCCTCCAAAAGGTTTTGGAGAGCAACATTATACTCACGATTCACCGTTATAAGCTAAAAGTAGCTTGATCATGGATAATTCCATGATAAGGGTGAATATTTGATGTAGGTAAAATTTTTACTACACCAAGAGATTACTAAAGAAAGGAATTTGAAAGAACACCAAACATTTGATGATGGTGATCTACTTCAAAGTGCAATACCAAAGACATTGGTATTTAACTATACACGCTTTGGACTATGTGTCATGTGTATGGCTCCACTATTGATGTTGATAGATTCTTTCAAACAGAAAAAGAAATACTGAAAGAGAATCTCATAAATATATGGCAGAAAAGAAAGACTAGAATTGTTCAGTTTAGGTATATAAAGGATATACATGTTATGGATGTATTCTTTGCTTGTTAAATAATGTGGTTCTTAAGTATTGGATACTGAATTTGTTGGTATGAATCGTCGTACGAAACAACAAAATTCATGAACTACAATGGCCTAAGTAACTAGCAAAAGAATATGTGATGATGTTCATCGAGAACAAATAAAGGGTTATTGTGTTGCTCGTTAAAAGCTTGCCTTCAAGATTTGTTTTATCAGGTATTATGAGAATAAAAGGGTTGTTCAAATAATTGCCGTAATCCATAAAATATGGATGATTCACAAATATCGTTGGAGAAATCGCATCCATAAAACTAGTGCTAAAAATGTCGTAAGACAAATTGATTAAAAGATCACTTAGGAAGTGACATCGCCGTTTAAATTATATTGCAAAGAAAACATGAAGAAACTCCATGTGGATGGAACTTTGGAGTCTTTTGATTTTTGATCAAATGATGCTTGTGAAACTTTTCTAGAGATAATTAAAACTTCGTTCATAGGCCAAAAGGGAACGAATGACTAGCTTATTGGAACTTGTACATATTGTTGTATGAAGTCCATTATGTGTAGTCAAGAGCGATGGATTTGAACTTCATATGCTTCCTCCGAAAATTTGAGTGAATATATGAATATTTACTTAATAAGGATGAAGTATGAAACATTTGAAAAGTTCAAAGACTTTCAAGATGAAGTGCAAAATCATTGTAACAAGAATATAAATAGTTTATGATAAGATCATAAAGGAAGATATTTGAGTTACAATTTTAGCATTATACCTAAGATTTAAGGAATCGTTCCGTGGATTTGCATTTTTCGGAACACCATAAGAGTATGGAGCATTCGAGATTTGTAATTAAACCTTGTTTGACATGGTAAGATCAAAGGTGTAATTCATAAAACTGCCATTATATTTTAAAGATTAAAAGCTTTAGAGACTACCATTTTTCCACTGAAAAGAGCTCCATCATAATCCGTTGAATTGACACCATATAAAGTTATGGTTTGGGATAAAACCCAAGTTGTCCTTTCTTAAACATTGATATGCTATGCATAAGAAATATGTTTGCAACCAAAGTCGGACGAACCTGTCTTTGTACGTTATTTCGAATAACTGTTCCTCCATAACATCGGAGACAAAAATGTTTGTCGCTTAAAACGTCAAGTTTCTTAGAGAAGGAATTTTTCGTGAAAACTTAAGTGGGAGGACAATAGAACTTTGATAAGGTTAAAAGAACCTTAGCTATATGTGCAAAGTTGCGCAACACCGAAAAGTGTTCCAGAGGCAGCAATAATGCTCATGGCTCACGTGCCTCAAAGGTTGTGGTCACGGAGATCTAAGTTCCTATTGAAACAAGTAGGTCGGGTAAACAATCAAATACCAAGATTTGAGAGTTAAATCATTATTTGACAATAATGATCCGACTACATGCAAAGAAGCGATGATGGGCCCTGACTCCATCAAATGGCTTGAAGCCATAAAATCTGTGATAGTTCCATATACGAGAGATCAAGCTTTGAACTTGAAAGACCCTCTGGAAAGGTACAAGACCTTATAGTCGTATTTGGATCTATAAAGAAATAGACATGGATGTTTCACATCTATGAAATAGTCGACATTTTGGGAAAGAGTTCACAACAATGTTCAAAGGTTGACTATGACAAGATCTGATCTTGCATAGCGATATTTAGTCTAGACAGATTAATGTAGCAACCACGACATATAATTTTTTTATGTGTTGAATATACAAAACAAGTTCTTCTAATAGAATGGTTACCAAGGACGTGTGCATGACACGGTCCAAAGGGTTTTGTTAATTCAAAGGATGCTAAAAGCATATGCAAACTTCAATGGTTGAAGTAAGCATCACGGAGTTGGAATATTCACTATGATGAAATTGTTAAAAGAGTTTAATTTCATCGGAGACGATGAAAATGCTTGCATTTGCAAGAAATTAAGTGGGAGCGCTAAGACATGTCTCTAATACATTATGTGGAAGACATATTGTTGATTGGAAATAATGTATCTTTTATTAACACAGGATAAGAATTTCATATCGATGAAAGACTTAGGCAAAACCCAAATATTTGGCATCAATAGACGCTAATATGGTTGTGCCGAAAGTACATAGATGATATATTGAATGAGTTCAATATAGAAACTACAAGAAAGGTTCTTGTCGCACAGAAAGGATTGAATAAGTTCAATATTGATGATATATTCAAGTGTATTGACACTTGGTAAGTGAAACAAAGATTCAAGTATAGATTGATACTTGATGTATAAAATCACAAAGAGTATTTTATCAATCATGTTGTGATGTGTACAAATCCAGATATGTCATATGCTCTAAATGTTATGAGCGTATACCAGAATGATTCATAAGATGATTATTGGACAATAGTGAAGATATTCTTATGATCTTGTAAAAGAAATAAGAATATATTATTTTGTAGAAGTGACAAATAGATGGTTAGTTCATTGTAAATGAATTACATTGATACTAGTTTTGTCACAAAGTACAAATTAAGTTTATCTCAATCTAAACTAAGGGTGGCACAATATGATGGAAAGTAAGTTCCATAATGGATTTGGATGAGTTCCAAAGTTGAGACATTGTGACAGATACTACAACAAAAGGCTAAGTATATAACTGCTGTTATAGCAGCAAAAGAGGGCATTTGTGTCAAGTAGTTTGTTAACAAACTAAGTGTAGTTCACAGCAGGGATAATACTATGAAGATATATTGTACAACAATATTATCAACATTTTTTAACCCCAAAGAACTAAAGGTCACACCAAAGGACCAAATTTGTACAAAGCCATCTCATTAGAGAATGAGTGATGCGTAGAGACACAAAGACATGCAATTACACAGGGACCTGGAAGTGTCAGATCCGGAGATCAGTTGACCACTAGCAATCGTGTACATACGACACCAGAAAGCCATAGGTGTTGAATACACAAAGGTTTGGAACTAGATTATTGACTCTAGTGCAAGTGGGAGACTGTTGGAGATATGCCCAAGAGGCAATAATAAAGTGGTTATTATCATATCTTCATACTTATGATAAATGTTTACATACCATGCTATAATTGTATTAACCGGAAACATTAATACTTGTGTGATTTGTAAACATAAAAGAGTCCCTAGTAAAGCCTCTTGTTAAACTAGCTTGTTGGTTAATATATGATCATGGTTTCCTGATCATGAACATAGAGATGTTATTAACAACAGGGTCATATCATTAGGATAATGATGTGATGGACATACTCCTATAGTTAAGCGTAGCATAAAGATCAAGTCATTTAATATAGTTCATTTGCTATAAGCTTTTTGATACATAGTAACCTAATTCCTTCGACCATGAGATCATGCTTATCACCATCACCGGAAGGATGCTTTGATGACATCAAACACCACACCATAACTGGGTGGTTATAAAGATGGCATTGAGTGTTCGGAAAGTATGGGTTGAGACACATGGATCAAGAGTGGGATTTGTCCATCCATATGACGGATAGATATACTCTAGGCCCTCTCGGTGGAATGTCATCCAATTAGCTTGCAAGCATGTGACTGGCTCACAAGGGATCACATACCACGGGAACGAGAAAAGAGTACTTATCGGTAACGAGGTTGAACTAGGTATGCAGAGATACCAACGATCAAAACCTCGGATAAGTAAACTATCGTGAGACAAAGGGAAATTGGTATCGTATGTAAGTGGTTCGCAAAGTAATCGTAGAAATACGTGGGAGACATATGAATTTCCAGATTCCTCTATTGGTTATTGATCGGAGAAGTGTCTCGATCATGTCCGCATAATTCACGAACCGTAGGGAGACACACTTAAGGATTCGATGTTGTTGAGTAGTTATGGAATGATGAGTAAGAGACCGAATGTTGTTCGGAGTCTCGGATGGGATCCGAGATATCACGAGGAGATCCGGAATGGTCCGGAGAATAAGATTCATATAAGGAAAGTCCTGTTTCGGAGTTGGGGAATGATTAGGTGTTTTCATCAGAATGTTCTAGAAGGTCCTAAGGTCCGGCACCAGGAGGAGGGTACATGAATGTGTCATGACAATGTGGAATGGTTGCATCATGTACTAGGTCACTTGGCTGGGCAAAATAAAAGGAGAAATCAAATCCTAGTTTGAAAGTCAAACGCCAATTTGAAAAAGTCAAACGGCAAGTTTGCTTGGTGGAGGGAGAGTAGGAAACCTACTTGGGGAGGAAGTCTCCTCCCTCCACCCGCCGGCCAAGGAGGAGGAGTTGGAGGAGGACTCCCTCCTCCCAAGCCGCACCCTCCCACCTATAAAAGGAGGGGCAGGGCTGCCTCTCTAGGACACACCAAAACCCTAGCCCCAAGTCGCCGGCCACCTCCTGCTGCCGCCGCCTAGGGCCTCCTCTAACTCGGCGAGTTAGGGTTTCCCCAGACCCTAGCCGCCGGCCAAGCCCTCCCCTTGGTGCCCTATAAACCCTAGATCACCAAGGCCTCTCTCATACTCCACCATACTCGCTCCAGCTTAAGGCGAAGCCCTGCGAGATCTCCCCTCTACTTCCGGTACCACGCCGTCGTGTTGCCGGAATCGCGAGGAGAGTGCTACAACCTCCGCTGCCTGCTGGAACAAGGGAGAAGAAGGTCTTCATTGAGTACCGAACGTGTGATCGACTGCGGGAGCGTTGTCGGAACGCGGCGCCGGAAGGATCGTCTACACGATCTTGAGATCGGCGAGAGTACGACTACATCACCCACGAGAATCCACTCTCGTTAACCGCTTTGGATCTTCGAGGGTTAGTATTCCATCGACTCGTTGCAACAATCTAGTAGATATATCTTGGGTTGATCATAGATTAGATCTTGATTGTGTGTTCATGCAGTAGAATCTTTTTGTTTTCCATGCTACGACCCCCTACATGGAAATCATGGAGGATTCCCGCGGTTCTCATAAATTCCTGGCATGGATATATGGAAGGGAAGACTCCTTCCTCACGATGAACTTTCAATTGGCTCAGGTACCATCAAATCATATTGATTTAGTGGATATGCACTCATCTTCCTTTCTAAAAAAATTAGACAAACATCAAACCAAGTGGTTTCCAAGTTGATAAATGATGAGAAACTACTATAGGAACTTGCTAGAGGGCTACACATGCATCAAAATGAAATCTCTAAGCATAGAACAAGCATGCAAGCTCACATAACCTATCACCTATAGTAGCAAAATACTCAAGATACAATCTACAAATCACAAATCTAATTGGACAGGTGGAGGAGGCACATACCAAGGAGCAATCCCTCCAAAAATCAGCAACAAAGATGGGCTGAGCAAGGAGATCGAAAATCGCGAGCAATAACAGCAGGAACTCGAGCTTGAGAAAGTTTTCCGGTGTTTTTCGGGAGAGAGAAAGAAGATGGCTGGGAGGAGGCACCTTGGAGGGGCCCAGGTGGGCCACACCCCACCCAGGCGCCACCTAGGGGGTGCCCGCGCCCACCAGGGGTGTGGTGGCCTGGGGTGGCCCCCTAGGTCACTCCAGGTGTCCCTCTGCCCCTTTTTTCGAGGAATTTGTTTTTTGAATTTTCTGGGATTTTTCGGGAAACTTTATTTTTGGCAAATTTTCTGGGTATGAAAATTGATTTTCTCGCAGAAACATTTTTTTTTAGAAGAAGCAAAAGCAAACAAAAACCAAACTACAGAAGTTCTAAACCACTCTAACAAGGAAACAACTAACAAAACCAAAGCTAGCAAAAGAAAAGGAAAAGACTAGGAAGGAGAAAAGTAAAAGAAAGCAAGTATAACTAGAGTGAAAACATTATTTTGTTCATTAAAATCCTTTTGTTAACAAGGTTGATCAAGTCTTGTTACCAAAACAATCTTATATGAAACAAAACTCTGTATTCCACAAGGTGATTATGTTACCTCATACTTGATAGCAATGGTCCCAATCATGATAATTTCAAAATTTTCTTGTGGAATGGGACAATATATTTCTCCAACCTTGATGCTCTTAATATTTTCAATGGAATTCAGGCAATAGCTTTTAGCAACCTTCTTGGGGAAATAGACAGTATGCTCTTTGTCATTAATATTGAGTGTTACTTTTCCTTGATTGCAATTGATGACAGCACCTACAGTATTAAGAAAAGGTCTCCCAAGAATAATAGACATATTATCATCTTCAGGCATCTCAAGCACAACAAAATCAGTTAAAACCAAGCAATTATGAGCACTTGAATAGGAACATCCTCACATATACCAACATGAATAGTAGTTGACTTATCAGCCATTTGCAAAGATCATATCAGTTGGTATCAACTTTTCTAGCTGGAGTCTCTTGTAGAGAGAAAAAGGCATAACACTAACTCCAGCTCCCACATCACATAAAGCAGTTCTAACATAATTATTCTTAATAAATCAAGGAATAGTTGTTATACCTGGATCACCAAGTTTCTTTGGAACCTTACCATTGAAGGAATAATTAGCAAGCAAAGTAGAAATCTCCTCATTAGGAATATTCTTTTTATTAGAGACAATATCCTTCATATACTTTGAATAAGGAGGCAAATTAATAGCATCAGTCAAAGGATTTTGCAAAAATAAAGGCTTCATCCACTCACAAAACTTGTTGTAGTGTTCTTCCTCCTTTGACTTGTGTTTCTTACCTGGAAAAGGCACAGGTTTCTGCACCCAAGGTTCTCTCTCACTACCATGTTTCTTAGCAACAAAATCTTCCTTAGTGTACCTAGTATTCTTAGTGTGCTTCTCAGGCTCTTCCTCAAATTCCTCCTTATCAGGAGCATCATTTTTATAAATACCGCTCTCAGTTTCAGCATGAGAGACAGATATACTATTAGGATCTACAGCAGGTTCAAGTGGTTCCTCAACTACTTTGTGTTTCTTTTTCTTTCTCTTACGAGGACTACCACTACTCTCACCTTGTTGAGAATCCTGCTCAATTCTTTTAGGGTGTCCTTCAGGATATAAAGGATCTTGAGTAGCTATACCACTCCTAGTTCTAATTCCACAAGCATGTTTATCTCCTGAGGCATTAACTAGCATATCCTTTTGTACCTTAGCAAGTTGATCAAGTTGGTTTTGAACCATTTGAAAGTGTTTACAAAGCATTTTAATATTATTAGCAGTTCTTTCCACAATATCTTTCAACTCTTTAATAGCTCTAGAGTTTTCCAATAAATGATTATGAACTTTTTTATTAAAATTACCTTGCTTAACAATAAAAATGTCAAGTTCCTCTAAACATTGATGAGGAGGCTTACCATAAGGAATATCACCTTCATCAAAGTGTTGGAGAGAGTGTACCTCAATAGTGGATGAGTGGGGAATTGGCTTACATAGTTCTTCTATAGGAAGTAGATTCTTCACATCTTCAGCTCTAATACCTTTCTCCTTTAGACACTTCTTAGCTTCCTTCATCACTTCATCATTTAATGCAATAACACCCCTCTTCTTTGGTGTTGGTATTGGATTTGATTCAGGCACAACTGGTTCATGAGTAATAGGCTCGGGTGTATTTAGCTCAATTGAAGTCCAATCATCATAATTCTTGCTTATTTTAGCCATTAATTCTTCAACATCTGTAGGAGTTCTTTTCCTGAAAACACAATCATCAAAGCTATCTAGGTATGTTCTAGAATCATCAGTTAATCCATTATAATAAATATCAAGAAGCTCATTCTTAGCCAATGGACATCCAGGATGTGCATGAATCAAGGCACAAAACCTTGTCCATGACTCAGGCAATTTCTCTTCTTCTCCCTGTTTAAAATAAAAAAGTCTCTACAAAGCAGCATGTCTAGCACTGGGAGAAAAATATTTCTGGAAGAAAGAAACAATCAAACAATCAGGGCTATCAATGGAACTAGGAGGCAGTCTATTAAACCAAGCCCTAGCTTCTCCTTTTAGTGAAAAAGGGAAGATCTTAGTAACAAAGTACTTGTGCATCTTAAAATCATTAGAGAATAAATCACTCATAGTAGAAAGCTCATTCATATGAGCCACAACACTCTCATTTTTAGTCCCACAAAAAGGTTCTTTCTCAACAATGTCTAAATAGGATAAATCAAGAGAGAAATCATAATCTTTATCTTTGATATCTATGGGAGAGGTGGCAAACTTAGGATCAGAGGACAGTTTATGAATAATGGTACGTCTCGCTAGGAGACTCTTAATAGCACTAGAACCATGTGTGTTTCGGCACTCTTCAACAAATTCATCAGTAAACTCAATATATCCATCATTAATATCATAACTCTCTTTAGACTCAGGTGAGCTAACCATGTGCGTCTTCACTAGGAGTTTTAGTATTTCCTAGACTAGCCATAGTAGCATCTAGGAAAGGACCTAATGAACCACTCGCATCAAGCACAATAGAAGTAACATCACGAGTATCAAAAGCAGTTTCAGATTTAGCAGTAGTAGCAGTGTGTGTAGCATGAGTATGTGGTGGTGGTGTAACAAGCTTACTTATAACAGACGGTGAATCAAGAGCAACATAGGTGTTTAGGACTGTACCTCTTCTTGTAGTGGATGGTAAAATAGGAAACTTTCCATCACGAGACTTCCCCAAATTCCTCCCCAAATTGATGGTTGATGGAGAGGCGTTGTGACGATGGTGATGATCCTCCCCAAATTCCCTGTCCCGGTAGAGTGCCAGAACGGAGTTTTTGGTTCTGAATCGCGGCTTCTGGTGGTGGCGGCTCAGCGGAACTCTTTCTGGAAAAACGATGACCCCCTCGGTTTTTAGGTTAAGAGGCAACTTATAGGCGAAGAGAGAGGCCGGTGTGCACAGGCCGCACTTTAGGTGCGCCAGCCACGCCCATGCACAGTAGGTGTGGACCCCCTAGGCCTCCACTCCGTCTCGTACTCTGGCTCCGTGGATCTTGTGGTGAAATAGGATTTTTGGCATATTTTCCAGGATTTTTCCTGGTAGTTGATTTTCTGCACAAAAACTAGACACCAAGGTAATTCTGCTGAAAACAACGTCATTCCGTGTTAGTTGTATCCAAATCACACAAGTTTAGATGAGAAACAATAGCAAAAGTGTTCGGGGAAGTAAATACGTTTTGGATGTATCACCTACTGTAACAATTGGGTTGAATCTTACATAGTTCTTAGGGGAAACTTTCCCGGTGTTGATTACTTTTGTAGTTGATGCGTTTGAGTGGAACCTTTAAATCATTGTTTATGTTCAGATCGTTATTCATCATCATATCATCTCTAATCTTGATCCATATGATGTCTCGTGAGTAGTTCGTTTAGTTCTTGAGGACGTGGGAGAAGTCATGTTGTTAGTAGTGGAATTGTGTTGAGAAATATTCAATGGTTTGATATTTAAATTGTGGTGCTATTCTTCTAGTGGTGCCATGTGAACGTCGACTACATGATACTTCACCATTTATGGGCCTAAGGGAATGCATTGTGTATTTGGCTACTAATTGTGGGGTTCCGGAGTGACATAAACCTGAACCCTCGTTAGGAAACCTTTGCACAAGGGAGTGTAGGATCTCAGAGTTTAATGTTGTGGTTAGGTTTTTATCTTAATTACTTTCTTATAGTTGCATATGCTTGCAAGGGGTATAATCACAAGTATGTATTAGTCCAAGTAAGGTTGGTACATTAGCATAGGTTCACCCACACAACACTTATCCAACCAAAGAAGATTAATCAACTATATGAAGCGAAAACACTTGACAATATTCCCATGTGTCCTCAAGAACGTTTGGTCCTCATAAGTAATACAACCGGCTTGTCCTTTGCTAGGAAAGGATTTGGGGCCACTTGCTGCAATTATTTGTTGTCTTTATTTACTTGCACTTTATTTCTTTGCATTATCAAAAAAACCTAAAAATCCGTTTGCTAAGTATTTACAGAGAATTCCTGATCCAAACCACTAGTCAACACCTTCTGCTCCTCGTTGGGATCAACACTCCTATTTATCGAAAGTACTACGATACACCCCCTATACTTGTGGGTCATCACATACCTAGAGCATAAAATGAGGCAGCTGATGTGTTATCAAAGTTAGGCTCATCTCGGCAAGCAATCCCGCCAAGAGTAACACTGGAACATCTCAGAAAGCCATCAATCAATCTATCACCCGAATCTGAGTCAATCTTCATCCCGGCAAGCCAGGATCGTATGCTGTGCCAATGGACATTGACGCAGGGGCAGGTTCGATTAACCCAGAGTCTGCTCCGCAGAACCCGGAGACTTCTGAATCACACTCGAGGACTCCTCAGGTTATGTCGGCAGAAACTATGGAAATTGATGGAGAAATGGATCAAGCACCAGTGATACCAATTTGGGCATAACCAATATTCAACTACTTAAAGGATGGATGTAAGATCCCTCCTGTATAAAGGAAAAGGATCCCTGTGATTGCAATGCTAGTCCCTGGATCATTGCTAGCATCCACAGTTTAAGATGTAGTACACAGATACAAAGGTCATTTATTACATCCATTCCAGAGATAAACATAGTCTTTACAACTCCAAGGCCACAGGCCTAATACAAGAGTTTGAATAGATAAATAAATAAAAGTCTTCATCTTCATGTGCCACAGGCAAACATGTTGAGTATAGACTCATGACACCTAATCCTCATCAGAGTAACCTGCAACATCACAAGTTACAGCCACATTGGGTCAATACTTTGGAATAGTATTGGCAAGTGATACCTTAGTAAATTTTAAGTGGACTAGATACTATATGCAATTTGGCTAAGTGCAGCTTGGCTTGCTTTGCTCAAAATAGATTTTTGCATATTAGTTGAAATCACTAAGTTTTCCTTTGTCAAAACTTTTCCCAAGGAACCACCAATAGACATTGAGGTCCTTCACCCTTGTTCACCCACAAATTTTTACTTAGAAATTGGGATGAGGAGATTCTTGATAGCTTCCATGCCTTGATGCTCAAGTTGTCCATTGCCATGGACTTGGCTAAGTACTTAGATTTTTCCATCTGCAGAGGTTGTGCGCTTTCCCCACCAGACTTGGTTTTGTTGGAATTATGCCCTAGAGGCAATAATAAAGATGTTATTATTATAATTCTTGTTCATGATAAAGTTTATATTCCATGCTAGAATTGTATTAAGCGGAAACATTAATACTTGTGTGGTTTGTGAACAACACCGTGTCCCTGGTACGCCTCTAAGGACTAGCTCATTGATCAATGATGGTTAAGGTTTCCTAACCATAGACATGAGTTGTCAATTGATAATGAGATCATTTCATTGGAGAATGATATGATGGACAGACCCAAACTAAGCAAAGCAATTAGATCGTTTCATCGTGTTCATCTTTGCGAAGCTTTTCCTATGTCAAATATTGTATTCCTTAGACCATGAGATAATACAACTCCCTGGTATCGGAAGAAATCTTTGAGGTCATCAAACGTCATCCTATGAGAGGGTGATCATAAAGGTGTCTCTCAGGTGATCGGAAAGTATCTATTGGGTTGTATGTATCGAGATGGAATTTGTCCCTCCCAAGTCGGAGAGATATACTTCGGGCCCACTCGGTAATCGATATCAACACCGCTTGCAAGCATGTGGTTAAGGAGTTAATCACAAAGTGATATCGGATTACGGAACGAGTAAAGTACTTGCTGTGAACGAGATTGAACTAGGTATGACGCATCGACGATCGAATCTCGCAAGTAAAATATCGTGAGATGAAGGGAATATATATGGGATTGATTGAATCACGGCATCGTGGTTCATCCGATATGATCATCGATGAATGTGTGAGTCAATATGGGTGCCAGACCCACTGTTGATTATTGATAGAAGATCATGTCCGCATATTCTCGAACCCGCAGGTCACACACTTAACGATCTCGACGCTAGGATAGATTGGATAATTGGTTTATGAATTTTTGTTCGTAGTCTCGGATGGGATCCGGGACATCACGAGAGGTTCCGAATGGTCCGGAGAATAAGATTCATATAAAGGCAGTTTTTGGAGTTGAATTGTTCCGGTTAATCGGTATTGTATGAAGCTTCTAGAACCTTCCGGAAGGGGACCAACGTGGCCCCACCTTCCGGGAGGGGGCATGGGCCTATGAGGGAGTGTCCTGGCCGCATTGGTCCAGGGTAACAAGGCCCCATAGGGCCCAGCCGATCCTAGAGAGTTTAAATCGTTTAAACTAGAGATAGGGTTTCTAGAAGAGGGGAGAGTCCATGCCCCCTACTCCTTATCCTTTGGGCTTGGGGGAGGGGATAGGGCTGCGCCCCCCCCCTCTATATAAAGAGGGGTGGGGGCGCACCAACCCCACACACCTCTCCTCCAAACCCTAGCCGCCTTGCTAGCTTTCCTCTCTCCCTCCCGACTGTTTGTAGGCGAAGCCCTGCAGCAGAAATTCTCCACCATATACACCACGCCGTCGTGTTGTAGATCCCATCTATCTCTCCACCCTACTTGCTGGTCCGAGGAAGGAGGAGACGTCGAGGTGCTGCACGTGTGCATCTCACGGAGGCACCGCCACTTGTGGTGCTAGATCGGATCGGATCGCGAGGAGGAGAAGCGAGTACGACTACATCACCCACGTTCCGACGAACGTTCATTGCTTGAATCTTCAAGGGTATGAAGATCTAATACAATCTCTCTCGTTGATTGCATCTCCTAGATTAGATCTTGGCTTCCCCTCTGTTCGCATCCGTAGAAAAATTTGATTTACTATGCCGCGAAACCCTTCAGTGGTATCAGAGCTAGATCTATGCGTAGATGTGTTTCACGAGTAGAACGCAACATGGTTGTTGCGGCGTTGATGTTTTCTGTGCAAGCCTCTTGTTTGTGTTCTTCTTATGACGCGGATAGTGAGATTAAAGCGGTCCAGCCAACCTTACGCGACATCGTCATGAGACCGCTCCGCACTTGACGTGTGGCTTGTTCCACACATGCTACTGGTGGATGTCGGTTCTCTCACTATAGTTGTCATGGGATTAACACCGGAGTTTGGCAACCATAATATCACCGTTGTGGTATTCCGTAGGTAAGAATCGTTCTTAGCATCTACTCCCATAAGCCACGTAAAACATGCAACAACAAAGTAGAGGCGTCTAACTTGTTTTTGCAGGGAGTGTTTTCTGTGATATGGTATGGCCCAAGATGTGATGTGTATATTGTATGCGATGAACATGTTTTGTAATGTTTCACGACTTGCATGTCGATGAGTACACAACCGGCAGGAGCCATATGGTTGTCTTTATAATTGTGTATGACCTGCGAGTCAACTTCTTATATGCCATGTAATAGCTTTACTTTATCGCTAAGTAGTTAGCAATAGTTGTAGTTGCTATTCGTGGTGGAGGCAATCATGGTGGAGTGATGGAGATCATGCCGGAACGCACAAGATGGAGATCATTGCGCGAGGATTGGCTATACCATGTCACATAAAGTTATATGCATGTGATGTTTATCCCTTTATGTATCTTATTATGCTTAGATCGCGACGGTAGCATTATAAGATGATTCCTCACTTAAAGATCAAGATAAAACTGTTCTCCCCAAGTATGCACCTTTGCGCAAGTTCGTCGTTTCCAAGCATCACGTGATGATCGGGTGCTATAGACTCTACGCTCACATACAACGGGAGCAAGCCAGTTTTGCACACGCGGAAATACTTGGGTCTAACTTGACGAGCCTAGCATGTATAGACATGGCCTCGGAACACAAGAACCGAAAGGTTAAGCATGAGTCATATGAATGATATGATCGACACTTCGTTGTCCACCATTGAAACCACATCTCTTCTCGTGATGATCGGATTAGGTGTGGTGAATTTGGATCGTGTTCACTAAACAACTTGAGGGATGTTGAATTTAGTGGGAGTTCATCTAGTAATTTGATTAAGTCGAACTATTTATCATGAACATAGTCTAAATTGTAATTGCAAATCATAGATCACATGGCCAAGTCCAACTTCAACTTCAACGTTTTTGAGAAGGAAAAGCTTAGAAATAATGGGTCTAACTTCACCAATTGGTTCCGCAATCTAAGAATCATTCTCATGGACAAAAGGACTATGTCCTTGGTAAAGCGTTAGGTGACCTCCTATCGCAAGCTCGCTTGGTGATGAGAAATCATCGTCATCAAGCAAAGATGATTATGGTGTGATTAAGAGCACCATGTTGATTGCTATGGAACCGAACTTCAAAATCGCTTTTGAAACCTAGCCCGGGCCCTTTGAGATTCGCGAGGAGCAGAAAACCATGTTTCAGACTCAAGCCCGTTCTGAGAGATATGAGATCTCTGAGAAGTTTTTTAACTGCAAGATGGAGGAAGGGAGTTCCGTTGGTGAGCACGCCATAAAGATGTCGGGCTACACTCAACGCTTGAGCAACGGAATGCACGATTCGGAGGAGCTCAAGATTGATGGTTCTCGCAATCACTCCTCCCAGCTACAAAAGTTTTGTAGTGACTCATAATCAGATTGGCTCCACTGATACGATCACCGAGCTCTTCGCAAAGCTGAAGGCTGCGGAGGTGGACATCAAGAAGGATAATCATGTGTTGATGGTCAACAAGCCCTCCTTTAAGAAAGGTAAGGGAGCAAATGTGATGGAGATCATGCCGGAACGCACAAGATGGAGATCATTGCGCGAGGATTGGCTATACCATGTCACATAAAGTTATATGCATGTGATGTTTATCCCTTTATGTATCTTATTATGCTTAGATTGCGACGGTAGCATTATAAGATGATTCCTCACTTAAAGATCAAGATAAAAACTGTGTTCTCCCCAAGTATGCACCGTTGCGAAAGTTCTTCGTTTCCAAGCATCACGTGATGATCGGGTGCTATAGACTCTACGCTCACATACAACGGGTGCAAGCCAGTTTTGCACACGCGGAAATACTTGGGTCTAACTTGACGAGCCTAGCATGTACAAACATGGCCTCGAAACACAAGAACCGAAAGGTTAAGCATGAGTCATATGAATGATATGATCGACACTTCGTTGTCCACCATTGAAACCACATCTCTTCTCGTGATGATCGGATTAGGTGTGGTGAATTTGGATCGTGTTCACTAAACAACTTGAGGGATGTTGAATTTAGTGGGAGTTCATCTAGTAATTTGATTAAGTCGAACTATTTATCATGAACATAGTCTAAATTGTAATTGCAAATCAGAGATCACATGGCCAAGTCCAACTTCAACTTCAACGTTTTTGCTGAGAAGGAAAAGCTTAGAAATAATGGGTCTAACTTCACCAATTGGTTCCGCAATCTAAGAATCATTCTGCATGGACAAAAGGACTATGTCCTTGGTAAAGCGTTAGGTGACCTCCTCACTGCAATCTGCCTACGATGAGAAATCTGTCATCGATCGGCAGAAAGATGATTATGGTGTGATTAAGAGCACCATGTTGTTTGCTATGGAACCGAACTTCAAAATCGTTTGAAACCTATCCGGGCCCTTTGAGATTCTCGAGGAGCCGAAAACCATGTTTCGCACTCAAGCCCTGAGAGATATGAGATCCGAGAAGTTCTTTAACGCAAGATGGAGGAAGGGAGTTCCGTTGGTGAGCACGCCATAAAGATGTCGGGCTACACTCAACGCCTTGAGCAACTGGAATGCACGATTCAGGAGCTCAAGATTGACAGGTTTCGCAATCACTCCTCCCGCTACAAAAGTTTTGTAGTGACTCATAATCGATTGGCTCCATCGATCGATCACCGAGCTCTTCGCAGTCAAGGCTGCGGAGGTGGACATCAAGAAGGATAATCATGTGTTGATGGTCAACAAGCCCTCCTTTAAGAAAGGTAAGGAGCAAATGTGATGGAGATCATGCCAACGCACAAGATGGAGATCATTGCGAGGATTGGCTATACCATGTCACATAAAGTTATATGCATGTGATGTTTATCCCTTTATGTATCTTATTATGCTTAGATTGCGACGGTAGCATTATAAGATGATTCCTCACTTAAAGATCAAGATAAAACTGTTCTCCCCAAGTATGCACCGTTATGAAAGTTCTTCGTTTCCAAGCATCACGTGATGATCGGGTGCTATAGACTCTACGCTCACATACAACGGGTGCAAGCCGCTGAAATACTTGGGTCTAACTGACGAGCCTAGCATGTACGGACATGGCCTCGAACACAAGAACCGAAAGGTTAAGCATGAGTCATATGAATGATATGATCGACACTGTTGTCCACCATTGAAACCACATCTCTTCTCGTGATGATCGGATTAGGTGTGGTGAATTTGGATCATGTTCACTAAACAACTTGAGGATGTTGAATTTAGTGGGAGTTCATCTAGTAATTTGATTAAGTCGAACTATTTATCATGAACATAGTCTAAATTGTAATTGCAAACATCAGAGATCACATGGCCAAGTCCAACTTCAACTTCAACGTTTTTGAGAAGGAAAAGCTTAGAAATAATGGGTCTAACTTCACCAATTGGTTCCGCAATCTAAGAATCATTCGTCATGGCGGACAAAAGGACTATGTCCTGAAGCGTTAGGTGACCTCCTCGCAGCAATCGCGCCGATGAGAAATCTGTCTATCAGTCAAGAAAGATGATTATGGTGTGATTAAGAGCACCATGTTGTTTGCTATGGAACCGAACTTCAAAATCGTTTTGAAACCTATCCGGCCCTTTGAGATTCTCGAGGAGCCGAAACCATGTTTCGACTCAAGCCCGCTCGAGAGATATGAGATCTCCGAGAAGTTCTTTAACCGCAAGATGGAGGAAGGGAGTTCCGTTAGTGAGCACGCCATAAAGATGTCGGGCTACACTCAACGCTTTGAGCAACCGGAATGCACGATTCGAGAGGAGCTCAAGATTGACAGGTTCTGCAATCACTCCTCCAGCTACAAAAGTTTTGTAGTGACTCATAATCGATTGGCTCCATCGATACGATCACCGAGCTCTTCGCAAAGTCAAGGCTGGGAGGTGGACATCAAGAAGGATAATCATGTGTTGATGGTCAACAAGCCCTCCTTTAAGAAAGGTAAGGAGCAAAGAAGCCCTTCAAGAAGGGCGGCGTGACAATGCTCCTGCTGAGAAGAAGCTCAAGTCCGGTCCTAATTTGGACACTAAGTGCTTCTATTGCAAGGACAAGGGTCACCGGAAGCTTAATCGTCCAAGTACTTAGCGGACAAGAAGGCGGCACCATCAAAGGTATATTTGATATACATGTTATTGATGTTTTCCTTACTAGCCCTCGTTGTAGTGCCAGGTATTTGATACCGTTCGTTGCTAATATTTGTAACTCGAAACAGGAGCTACGGAATAGACGGCGGCTTGCGAAGGATGAGGTGACGATGCGTGTTGGCAACGGATCAAGAGTTGATGTGATGGCCGTCGGCACGCTCTCCTTAGTTTTACCTTCGGGATTAGTTTTAAACCTTAATAAATGTTATTACGTGCCTGCGTTGAGCATGAACATTATTTCTGGATCGTGTTTATTGCAAGACGGTTATTCATTTAAATCGGAGAATAATGGTTGTTCTATTTATATGAGTAACATCTTTTATGGTCATGCACCTCTTGTGAATGGTTTATTTCTTCTAAATCTCGAAAGAGATGAAACACACATCCATAACATTGAGGCTAAGAGATGCAAAGTATATAGTGATAATACTACTTATTTGTGGCACTGTCGTCTAGGTCATATTGGTGTAAAGCGCATGAAGAAACTCCATTCTGATGGACTTTTGGAGTCTCTTGATATTGAATCATTTGACACATGCGAACCATGCCTCATGGGCAAGATGATCAAACCCCGTTCTCCGGTATGATGGAGCGAGCAACGGACTTGTTAGAAATCATACATATCGATGTATGCGGACCGATGAGTGTTTCGACGCGCGGTGGATATCGCTATTTCCTCACTTTTACCGATGACTTAAGTAGATATGGGTATATCTATTTAATGAAACATAAATCTGAAACATTTGAAAAGTTCAAGGAATTTCAGAATGAAGTGGAGAACCATCGTAACAGAAAGATTAAGTTTCTACGATCTGATCGTGGAGGTGAATATTTGAGTTATGATTTTCTCACGCGTCTTAAAGCAAGTGGAATCGTTTCACAACTCACGCCACCCGGAACACCACAACGCAATGGTGTGTTGCGAGCGCGGAATCGAACCCTATTAGATATGGTCCGATCAATGATGTCTCTTCTTGATTTGTTATCATTTTGGGGTTATGCATTAGAAACGCTGCATTCACTTTAAATAGGGCTCCATCTAAATCCGTTGAGACGACACCGTATGAACTGTGGTTTGGTGCTAAACCTAAGTTGTCGTTTCTTAAAGTTTGGGGATGCGAAGCTTACGTCAAGAAGTTGATGCGGACAAGCTCGAACCCAAAGCGGAGAAATGCGTCTTCATAGGATACCTAAAGGAAACTATTGGGTATACCTTCTATCACGAACCGAAGGCAAAGTGTTTGTCGAAAGAATGGTTCCTTTCTTGAGAAGGAGTTTCTCTCGAAAAGAAGTGAGTGGGAGGAAAGTAGAGCTAGGCGAGGTTATTGAACCTTCTCTTGAATTGGAGAGTAGCGCACACTGAAATTGTTCCAAAGGTCACTTTGCACCAACAATAGAGGAAGCTAATGATAAGGATCATGAAGCTTGGACGATCTCTTGCCGCTTGAACGTCGCAGTCGACAAGGTCGCGTGCCCCTCCAGTGGTATGGCAACCTGTCTTGACTTTCTTGTTAGTAGAAGACGGTGAACCTCTGAACTATGAGGAAGCGATGATGAGCCCGGACTAGAAATGGCTGGAAGCCATGAAATCCGAATTGGGATCCATGAGCGAAAACCAAGTATGGACTTTGGTGGACCCTCCTAGCGACCGAAAGGCCGTTGAGTGCAAATGGATCTTCAAGAAGAAAACGAACGCGGATGGTAATGTTACCGTCTATAAAGCACGGCTTGTCGCGAAAGGTTTTCGACAAGTTCAAGGTGTTGACTACGATGAGACTTTCTCTCCCGTAGCGATGTTTAAGTCCATTCGGATTTTATTAGCAATTGCTGCGTTTCATGATTATGAAATATGGCAGATTGTAACACCCTCAGAATCGGACCTATGCAAGTTTGAGCAAAATCCGCCAAACCCGCATAGAAACGATTCAAAGGTGCCCGAGCACTTTCGTATGGTGGAAAGCGGTAATAACATTACACAACAGTCCTCGATGGGACCCACGAGCAGATATATATATAACGACTCCATGAGTCAAGAATACAGAGATAATATACAAGATCCAAATCACCTTGAAAACGGTAGAGCGTCCGACTATGGACAAGAAGCAAATGGGGCTAAGAGCCCTGAAGAATAACCAATGGCGTCCATAACCCTGCCCAGGCCAAAGGAAGGGTAACCACCTAACTAACGCCGATCGCAAAACACTGCTTAAACAAAGGTGCCGACATAGGGCAAAGGAAAAAGAGGCGTCGATCGAGGCCAAGCAGCGAGGCTAGAATTGGTCCTCGCCCATAGGTATGGTGGATCAAGCGGCGTGATGCACTAAACAACCTATAGAGACTTGATACAACTGGCGGCTATCAAAGAGGGGTAAGGAAGACCTATTCGGATCCAACCGGATACTATCATCAAACAAACCCATCTGGCGTTTCTCGAGACCGTCGAGAAGTCAACCGAGGAACTCACGTTGGCGGTTTACTTATTCATTATAGTTGCGGCACTTTACTAGTCAGTTTAGATAATCGTAATGATAAAGTAAGATGGGCACTTTTAGTTAACCATTCCGTTATAGTTGCAAAAATTACTAATCGAATCAGATAGCATGAGATAACCCAAAACCAGTGATTGTTGGTACTTTTATTTAGCCATTCCGTTGTAGTTGCAATACTTACTAGTCGTACAATGGTCGTAGCGACGATCCAAACAAGCATTTGTGGGCAGTATTATTTAACCATTCCATTATAGTGAAGCTGATTACTAGTCATTATAAAGTCAAATTTAGAGCAATAAACTTTAGTTATGCTTGTCTATGATCGAGATACTCCGGGTCCTACGGGACACAAGTGGGCGTTCGGAAACCAAATATTATCTATCACCCACCGATGCCTCTGCTTACTTCAATTTTAGTTGTTAAACGGGAATTAAAGTGAACGATAAGTAAAACTAGGATCATCTCCAACAACAACATGCGGCAATACATCAACAACTGTGGCACTTGACGACACGCAACATCACTTGAGCAAGCGACTACGACGCGCAAGTCCAACTATCTACCAAAAAATAGGTAATAGGATGTGTCCAAGGCAATATATGGCTGCAAGGGATATTCCGGGTAAGAAAACTAGAGCATCGCAACACAGATAGCAATAGATCAACAGGAGGGAATAAATACTATAAAAGTAAGATAGGTAGAAAGGGGGAGATGCTCGCCTGAAAACATTGCCGAAGGGTTCAACCGAAGATCGGGGCGAAGCTCACATCAACTCAACGGCCTTATCCGCGAAGAACCAAAACACTAGAAGAAACACCGGATGTAGTATTTAATACAACGGCAGAAGATCGGCATGATGCATGTATGATGCATGGCATGGCAAAGTGCGATGCAATTAGGTCATATTAAGCGGAACCGGGGTCCCGACATTTAATTAAACGGTTCGAGTTATTTATTTACCCCGCAAATTAAATGTTGTAATAACATGGCAGAAGATAGTACCGATTCACTACACAAGTTTAAATGAGGCCAATATGAGACTAGATTTGCCCGCATATGGGCCCCATATTTAATTATTATGTGAATCGGCATAAGGCCCCAAACCACAGACAAGGATGCATGCAAGTATGACAATGTAATTATGCAACAAGTTGTTATTATATTATAAAATAGGGTTCCGGGAAGGGGTTCACACATTAGGGTTCGGCAGATCTTGGTTTCCGGGGTTCGGGGTTCGGTCTCAGGGTCCAGGGTTCGACGGAACGTTCTCGGCTCCGGGGTCGTTCTCGAATTACAGGGGTAGATCTTGTCGCATCCGTGAAGGAGGACTTGGTTCGGCGTCGGGCGTGCGGTCCGCCATGGTCGGTGCCGATCTTGTCGTCGTCTGTATCTTGGCGGGTCCACAGGTCGAGCTTGGCGTTGAGAGGTCTTGTCGGCCCGTGTATCGGGTCGGTCTTGGCGTTCCGGCCATCTTCGGTCCTCGGATCCGAGAGGGTTCGGGGTCTTGACGGGGTTCGTGCGCGCCGGGATCGGTCTTCGGGTTCGGGATGGCTCTTGCGGTTTCCCTGTGGACGTTCTTGGCGTTCCATAGTGAAGAACTTGCGTGCGAGGTCGTCGACATCGGGGTCTTGTTGCCTTGCCCCCGGGGACTTGGCGTTCACGGTCTTGACCCCATGAAGCGATCTTGGCCTTCGGCTGCGTCCTCGGTGCCCTCGCTCTTGGTGGGTTTCTTCCATTCGCCTCGCTTGTCGCTCCGGTCACCTCTTGCAGCAGCACCACACTTGAAGAAGACGCGAGGCGGCGAGGTGCACCTTGGCGGCGGAGGCGGGCGGCCGGCTCGGATCGGGCGGCACGCGAAGCACCGCTGGCCAGGCGCGGCCGCGGTCGGCCGATGGAGGGCTGCGGGCGAGCAGTAGGGCTTGCGAGCGGAGGTTGGCGGAGAGGCTGGGCTCGGCGGCGGGACTTCGCGGCGACGGGAAGGCGACGAAGCGGCGAGGAGCTCAGGCGGTGGGCGAAGCACGGGGAAGCGCTTGTCTGGGGCTTGGGGTCAAGACGAAGCGGCCGACGGGCTCTGGGGCACGAGGAGGAAGGCAGCGAGCTTGGCGGCGCGGCCATGAGCCGGAGGTTGACGGCGTCATGGGGAGGCGGAACCGGCCGGGCGGCGGCAATGGCCTTGGTAGGCCGTCAGGCATGGCCAAGCGGGGAGGCGAGGCAGGCTGGCCGAGGAGGCCACGCAGGCAGCTGAGCGTGGCGGGCGGTTGGGAGGGAGGGAGCTTGAGGTGGCCGGCGTGGGGCAGCGAGCTTGGGGAAGCGGCGAGCTTGAGGGAGGAGGAGGCACGCGGCGAGAGATGAGGGCTGGGGAGGGCGAGCCTAGGAGGAAGAAGGAGGGAGGCGTGCGGGGCAGGGGCGCGTGCGTGGTGGGGTGGGCCAGGGCCGTGAGCGGGTTCTTTGTGGTAGGGTCGGGGCGGTGAGTTGCGTGAGTGGGGGGGTGGTGGCTGGCTGCGCGCGTGGTGGGTGAGTGGGATGTGGGTTGTGTGTGTGGGTGTGAGTGCAGGGTGGGGTGGAGGCTTCTGATTGGAGGGGTGAGGGAGAAAGGTGACGTGGCAGCCAACGATTGGAGGGGGTGAGGTGGAGGGGAGGGCTGGGTAGGTTAGTTGGTAGGTTTAGGAATTAGGTCGACCGATTTGAAAATGGGGGTGGTCGTTCGGGTCGATTCGGCCCGTTCGACTGCCCCCGCTAAAACAATTAAACTTTTTATTTGTTTTAAACGGGCCGTATGCAAACCGATAGCGGCCAAAATAATTAATCCGGAGAACCGGGCTTTGCGTTTGAATTAAGATGGGGCGTTTGGAAAACAAAACCAGGCTTTTCAAAATAGTTTTGTGCAACCAATGCATGATGATGACGATGCAATGCACAAATTCAACGCGATTTTCTAGTAGTGGTTTTGCGGGATGCCACACAGATGGATGTCAAGACTGCGTTCCTTAATGGCAACATTGATGAAGAGTTGTATATGATGCAACCCGAAGGTTTTGTCGATCCTAAGGATGCTGATAAAGTATGCAAACTTCAGCGTTCCATTTATGGACTGAAGCAAGCATCTCGGAGTTGGAACCTTCATTTTGATCAAGTGATCAAGAGTTTGGATTTGTTCCAAATTGCTACGAAGCTTGTATCTACAAGAAAGTGAGTGGGAGCTCAGTGACGTTTCTGGTACTGTATGTGGATGACATATTGATTATCGGAAATGACATCAACATGCTTAACGATGTGAAGAGTTATTTGGACAAGTGTTTTTCAATGAAAGACCTAGGTGAAGCTGCTTATATATTGGGCATCAAAATCTATAGAGATAGACAAAGACGCCTGATAGCATTAAGCCAGAGTACATACCTAGACAAAGTTCTGAAAAGGTTTAGAATGGATAAGGCAAAGAAAGGTTCAGTACCTATGTTGTCAGGTAAGATATTGAGCAAGGCTCAGTGTCCAGCTACGGTAAATGATAGGGAAGCTATGAGCAAAGTGCCTTATGCCTCAGCCATAGGTTCCATCATGTATGCCATGCTGTGTACTAGACTGGATGTGTCCAATGCTCTTAGTTTGACGAGCAGATATCAAAGTGATCCAGGAGTGGAACACTGGACAGCCGTGAAGAACATCCTAAAGTACGTAAATAGGACTAAAGAAATGTTATTAGTCTATGGGGGTGATGAACAGCTTGTCGTAAAAGGTTACGTCGACGCTAGTTTTGACACCGACAAGGATGATTCCAAATCTCAGACAGGATACGTTTATATTTTGAATGGAGGAGCTGTGAGCTGGAGAAGCTACAAGCAAAGCGTGATCGCGGGATCTACAGTGGAAGCGGAATACATGGCTGCTGCAGAAGCGTCAAGTGAAGGAGTTTGGATCATAAACTTCATCACTGAGCTTGGTATGGTTCCAAGTGCATTGGACCCACTCGAGATATTGTGTGACAACACTGGCGCCATAGCACTCGCTAAGGAACCAAGATATCATCAAAAGACCAAGCATATCAACCGCAAGTTTCATATAATCCGAGATTATATAGCAGATGGAGATCTGAAGATTAGCAAAGTACATACGGATCTAAATGTCGCAGATCCATTGACTAAACATCTTCCACGTGTAAAACATGATCAGCACCTCAGTGCCATGGGTGTGAGATTGTTGCCAGATGTAAACTAGATTATTGACTCTAGTGCAAGTGGGAGACTGTTGGAATTATGCCCTAGAGGAAATAATAAAGATGTTATTATTATAATTCTTGTTCATGATAAAGTTTATATTCCATGCTAGAATTGTATTAAGCGGAAACATTAATACTTGTGTGGTTTGTGAACAACACCGTGTCCCTGGTACGCCTCTAAGGACTAGCTCATTGATCAATGATGGTTAAGGTTTACTAACCATAGACATGAGTTGTCAATTGATAATGAGATCATTTCATTGGAGAATGATATGATGGACAGACCCAAACTAAGCAAACAATTAGATCGTTTCATCGTGTTCATCTTTGCGGAGCTTTTCCTATGTCAAATATTGTATTCCTTAGACCATGAGATAATCCAACTCCCTGGTATCGGAAGAAAGCTTTGAGGTCATCAAACGTCATCCTATGAGAGGGTGATCATAAAGGTGTCTCTCAGGTGATCGGAAAATATCTGTTGGGTTGTATGTATCGAGATGGGATTTGTCCCTCCCAAGTCGGAGAGATATACTTCGGGCCCACTCGTGTCGATATCAACACCGCTTGCAAGCATGTGGTTAAGGAGTTAATCACAAAGTGATATCGGATTACGGAGCAGTAAAGTACTTCTTTGTGAGCAGATTGAACTAGGTATGACGCATACCGGCGATCGAATCTCGGGCAAGTAAAATATCGCGAGACGAAGGAATATATATATGGGATTGATTGAATCCACGGCATCGTGGTTCATCCGATATGATCATCGATGAATGTGTGAGTCAATATGGGTGCAGACCCCACCGTTGATTATTGATAGAAGATCATGTCGCATATTCTCGAACCCGCAGGTCACACATAACGTATCTCGACGCTAGGATAGATTGGATAATTGGTTTATGAATTTTTGTTGAGTCTCGGATGGGATCCGGGACATCACGAGAGGTTCGGAATGGTCGGAGAATAAGATTCATATAAGGCGGTGCAGTTTTGGAGTTCGAATTGTTCGGGTTAATCGGTATTATCGAAGCTTCTAGAACCTTCCGAAGGGGACCAACGTGGCCCCACCTTCCGGGAGGGGCATGGGCCTATGAGGAGTGTCCTGGCGCATTGGTCCAGGGCACAAGGCCCCATAGGGCCCAGCCGATCCTAGAGAGTTTAAATCGTTTAAACTAGAGATAGGGTTTCTAGAAGAGGGAGAGTCCATGCCCCTATTCCTTATCCTTTGGGCTTGGGAGGGGCTGGGCTGCCCCTCTATATAAAGAGGGTGGGCGCACCAACCCCACACACCTCTCCTCCAAACCCTAGCCGCCTTGCTAGCTTTCCTCTCCCTCCCATTGTTTGTGGCGAAGCCTGCAGAGAAATTCTCCATATACCACGCCCGTCGTGTTGTAGATCCCATCTATATCTCCACCCTACTTGCTGGTCAGGAAGGAGGAGGCGTCAGTCTTTGCGTGTGCATCTCACGGAGGCACCGCCGCTTGTGGTGCTAGATCGGATCGGATCGCGAGGAGGAGAAGCGATCGACTACATCACCCATGTTCCGGAATGACGTTCATTGCGAATCTTCAAGGGTATGAAGATCTAATCCAATCTCTCTCGTTGATTGCATCTCCTAGATTAGATCTTGGCATTCCCTCTGTTCGCATCCGTAGAAAATTTTGATTTACTATGCCGCGAAACCCTTCAGGTTTCACCAAGACAGAACCTTTCAGAAGCTTTCCCTTAGACCAAATGGACGCGCTCCAACCTATCATTCCCACTACCACCAACTGTCCAAATGGCTAAGTTCTAGCAACTTATGTGATCCAGGCAGAGCCCATATTGCCAAGTGGCTGCACTAGAAGCTTCTTAACACTTGGTCTCTAAAATCTCTTTGTTCCTGGGTGGCTTACCACAAGTGAGATACACAAGGTAAACCATAGAAATGGGCCTTGTGTAACCACTCAACATAAACCAAACCTTCCATTCCACCCAGGTGTTTCATTAACTTAGTTGTTTTATTAGGAAAAACACAAGTCCAAAGGACTTAGAAATATTTTCATCATAGCATGTATATTTCACCAACCCTTGTTTGCTACTAGCTAGGCTAAGAATGGCATAGATAGTAACTTAACTTAGAAATTCCCTAGCATTTATACAACTACTAGGATTTCCCAACATGGCATATAAGCAAAATAATAGCATGCAAGTCTAACAAAATATTTCTAATGCTTAGTAGAAAAACATAGGATAAAATATTCATGAGTACCACTTGCCTTGGTAGTTGGGAGAGTAGCACTCCTCACAATCACACTCACTAGCACCAAAATCTACACAAGAAATGGTAGCCACAATTACACACAAAACATATACAAACAAAAATATATGCATGCATGCAAAATGCTAAGTGATGATTTTCAAAACTCAACCAAGCAAGTGCATAGTACTGAGTCCTAAACAAGTCAAAAACTTGCCAAACAATAATTATTTAACCCTTAAAACAAATCCTAATCATTTCATATACTCAAATAAGACCTACACATGTTTCTTCAAATAAAACCATTTTAACATATGCAAAACATTAAACACATTGCATAATCAGAAAGAGCTTCCTCTCCTGATTCCAACGGTATAAAATTTGTCAAAATCTAACGTGGGAATCAAAAGTTACAAACAAAACAAACTTGAACAATAATCTGATTCAAAATCTATTTTAAATCTAAACTACTGCCACGCGGCGCTATCCTATTGGTCGGTACCGTTTCACTCAGGATCACGCTTCCGCGCCGTCGGATCAAGTTAGATCCAACGCGCCAGATCTAAAGAAAACGGTTCGCTCCAGATCTAATCTAAAACCTACGATACAGATCTAATGGCGGCTGCTGCTTTGACCAAAGTCGAGCGGCACTAGCGCGGCGGCGTGAGCGCTCTATCGATGAGCCGCGAACTAGGTCGCCCGAGGGGAGAGGTGCTCACCGTAACCGCAGTGACGAGGTGAAGCTCAACGTGTCCTTGGGCGTAAGGCGCCGAGCCATCGAGGATTCTCGCGGAGTTCGCGAACGCGTCGGGTACGACTGCTCGTCGATGTTGGCGAAGATACAGATCACGCCAGGGCAAAATAAGCAGTGCGTTAGATGCGCGGAGTGATACTGGTCATGCGAGTGTCAAAGAGATAACAAGGCGCGATCATAACTAACCAGGTAGGTTCACCGGAGTTGGAGACGGCGGATTCTCTCTTGCTCGTCAAGTCGCTCGATCACAAAGCACGGGCAAAGGGATCGAGGGTGCGCAAGGAAGTTGCGGCTGTTCGTATGAACCAGAGAGGAAGGGGCGCACGAGGTTTACCAGAATTGGTCGCCGAAGTAGGTTCTGTCTGCGGCGGTGCAAGGGCGAATACTGGCAGCCTGGTGGCGAGAAGGGTGTGCAGTGTGGGGGGAAATGAACGCGAGGGGGAGAGGTTCTTATAGCCGGAGCTGGGCGTGGAGTTACTCGCGGAATCAATGGGAATCAACGCGGCAGTGAATGCGGAGAGTAACGGCGGCGTGAGCGTCGCAGGCGTGCGTGATTGACGAAGACGACGACGGGGTCACGGGTCCACTTGTCAGCGAAATAAACAGAGGGGAGGTGGGGTCCTGGCGTCAGCGACTCTGTGGGTGCGTCTGCGAGTGAAAGAGAGAGAAAAAGGACCCGGGTGGGCTAGATGGGCTGGATCCGTTGTTGGGCTAGAAGTCTGGCGACGGCCCTTTTCTATTTCCTTTCTCTTTTTCTTTTTCTGTTTTGATTTTCTGGAATGATTTTCAAATGATTTCAAAAGCTTTTGAATTCAAACTTTTTCCAGGATTTTGTAGGGTGCAACACTCACACTTCTAGGCATAAAAACAAGTGGTCATTTTGTATTAGCTTGGTCCCTTTGTTCAAACAAAATAAGTAGTGCTATAGCACATAATTTGAATAAGTTTTGGAAATAGTTTCTGAATCATATTTGTTTTGTAAAATTTCACCAAACTTCAACAAACAAACAAAATAACAAGAGAGCAAGCAAGGCTTGGTTTAAAACAAATAACTCTTCAATTGAGAGTGGCATTTAGACTAATAGCTGTTCACATAAAATCATGAGCTCATATGCTCCTGTTTTTGAAGTGTTTTGTTTGAAATGAAAAACATATGATCATGGATGCATGGATGATATTCATAAGTTTGAAACATGTTTTTAGGGATGTTACAATGGAACATTATCTAATGATGAGATATTAGCTAAGACAAACAGAAAGAAGGGCACAAGCATACACCATAATTAATAAGGAGTTGTACAAGAGGAGTGTGACAAGTGTGCTACAACATTGTATTAGCTCAGAGCAAGGCCAAGAGATACTATTGGATATTCACCAAGGAGAATGTGGGCATCATGCCTCGTCAAGAGCATTGGTGGCCAAGACATTCCGACATGGATTATATTGGCCAAGCGCACCCGCAGAGGCACAATACTTAGTAAGTAAATGCAATGGGTGTCAATGATACGCAGTAAAATCACATTTGCCTGCATCAGAGCTAAATACTATACCAATCACTTGGACATTTGCGGTATGTTGCCTGGATATGGTAGGACCATTCAAACCTGCACGTGGCGGCATGACCCACATACTAGTGATGGTTGACAAGTTCACAAAATGGATAGAAGTGAAGCCCATCAAAAAGCTTGATGGAAAAATAGTTGTCACATTCCTAAAGGATATAATCCTAAGATATGGTCACCCGCATAGCGTAATCACAGACAATTGCACAAACTTTGCCGAAGGAGCTTTTGCTCGATTTTACTGGGATAACTGAATAAGACTCGACATAGCGTCAGTCGCTCGCCCAGAATCAAATGGGCAAGCTAAATGAGCTAATGGGCTAGTTCTATCCGGGATAAAAACCTGGCTAATGGATCCACTCCAGAGATCACCTGATTGTTGGATAGAGGAATTATCCTCAGTACTATGGAGCTTAAGAACAACTCCGAATCGATCAACGGGCTATACGATGTTCTTACTTGTGTATGAGGCAGAAGCAGTCTTGCCTGCCGACATAGAACATGACTCGCCAAGAATAAGGCAATAATCGGAAGCCGAGGTAAAAGAGGCTCGAGAAGATGGAGTTGATTTACTCAAAGAAGCTCGAGAACTGGCATTGTCCAGATCCGCCATATACCAACAAAATCTCCTACGCTATCACAGCTAGAAAGTTCAATCTCGTGTTTTCCGAGAAGGGGATTTGGTGCTCATACTAGTGCAACGCACAAATGGGATGCATAAATTATCACCCCCATGGGAAGGTCCGTTCATTGTAAGCAAAGCATTGCACAATGATTCATACTATCTGATAGATGCCCGTGAGGCACAAAAGAACAAGGCGGATAGGTCAGGTGATGAAACCAAAAGTCAATGTAATGTGGCGTTGCTTCATCCTTTCTATACCTAGGGAAAGCAATGTATGTATCTCTCACAGTCTCATATGTCGGACGCTTATGCCAGCTATGTGCTAATAATAAAAATGGTATGACCCAAAAAACTGACTCAGGGACTGCCCCTACTGTTTATTGTTACCTATTTTATGTCGGCTGGCGATGTCGCCTAAAATTATCTCGGATTAGTAATGTATACACGTATAAGGTCAACTCTTCGACTATGTTGTTGTCCGAAAACACGGCTTCAGGGCAAGCAAGAGAAAAGGGCCAAGGACGGGTAAACATGAACAGCGGATTAGCAAAGGATAAAACGTGACTTGGCCCTATGTATATTTATAACTAACCAATTGCAGGATATGTCGGCCTATATGTCGAATGACTCTAGGTCAAGTTGTCTAGTTTCATACCCGCTAACTTAATCCTTATGATTTTGAGACTCTAATGTGGAACGCCAAAAAAGGTAGACATGAGCCAAATTCAAGGATAGGGAAAGCGGCAAATGAAACTCGGGGACTTTCCCCTGAGTGATTCGCATTAAAGCCAGAATAAAATTTTTATACTTCACAAAGGCACACACCCAAAAGAACTGCAGTATTTGTTACATCTACACCCCGCATACCGGGGATCTCATGAAATTCAAGTGTTTTACCCAGCCTAAGAGGCTACTAGACTTGGAGGGGCATGAGCGGACTTGGAGCTTGGTACATCATCAGGTTCAGCCGAGTCATGAATGTCGGCTGAGGCAGCCACATCTGTTTCGGTCGCTTCGCTGTCGGTGGCACCCTCCTTAGCAGTCTCGGCAGTAGGTTTAGCATCATCTAGGAAACTTGGCCCGTCGCACCAAGCATGAACCTACTCGACCATGGCATAGGCTCGCTTCTGGCGCCTTTTGATGAGCTCCGGGTCATGAGTCCACTTGCCTTCGGCCCTCATGTTCTGGAGAACATCAAGATTGATGTCTTCATACCAGGAGAGCACAAAGGACAAGGCCTTGTCTGCAGCAGCGCAGGGAGCCGACGCACGCCACTCATCCATCCTTTCCTCTCAAAGAAGCCATCTGGCTGCGAGAGGATCGAAGAGTTCAGGTGGGTCTTCATCTGGCCAGAGCATCCTAAATACATGGATGGCCGACTTAAGTAAGTCGACGCCACATGACTTCATGGTGGTTACGCGCTCTGAAAGGGCGGCCAGATGCTCGTCAATGGTAACCTCGTCGTCTACCGGGTTACCAGACTCGGACGCACCTTCTTCATGGCCCTCAAGGCGAACATGTTAGCCTCGGGGGAAGTTTTCTGCAAAGAAAAGAAGGAATCATCAAGGGACAACAAGAGAGACAAAAATAAGAACAAGAGTGCAGTGAAAAGAGTAAGAACTCACTACCGATGAAAGAATTTATGCAGCCGACTTTGGTCTGCCGGGTCTTGGCTTTGGCTTGTAGGGCATCCAAGTCTTGGTGAGCCGAGTCTAAAGCTGACTCGGCAACCTTAAGCAGCTCATTCATTTTTTTCAGTTTTCCCGGAAAACTGCCCCTCTTTCTCGGCAAGCTCCTAGCGTAGACCCTCCACCTCAATCTGGTGCTGACCTGTTATTCGAAAGAATGTTTCATTAATACCAGCATGGAAACAATAACACGGAATTGCTCCACGAGAAAAAGTATCTCGTCTGCTCCGAGATAAAAACGATGAACGAGAAAACACTGAAGCTAGGTAGCTACAACATTTGTAAGGAAAAGAGCATTACCTTCAGCGTCGGTGATTTGCTTGTGCAGCGTATCGATGGTGGATTGCGTAGAAGTTGTGGAAAAGAATAGCAAGAGGAATTCAATATAAGAGGGAAGCCAGGAAAACGCTAGCCAGTAAGAGGGAAGCCGGGTAAGGACACACCTTGGCCCTGGTTTTCGGCCTTCAAGTCGCGATGGGCAGCAACGAGCTTCTAATATTTCAATATCAGGGTCTGATGAATCTTGGTGCGCTCATTATGCATAAGCTACAAAAATAGGAATAAACAGAAAAAGATCAGTAAATCGAAAAAATCAATCTCGGCAGAAAATAAAAGGAGGTATAATTTGTCTATGAGCTCATAGCGGAGTAACTGCGTTACTCAGCAGTAACCTCGGGGGCTAGGGATCAGACTTTTTACATAAGGTCCTAGCAAAAACAAGAAAGATGGTACTTTCATTCTAAGCTTACAACCGAGTAACTACTTTACTAGCCAGTAATCTCGGGGGCTAGGGAGCAGATTTCTAACACATGATGTTGACATACCCTAACTAGGAGCTTACAGCCGAGTAAATTCCTTAATCGGCAGTAACCTAGGGGACTAGGGAATATGTGAATATAAAAATACTCGGAACATGAAAGATTAAAGCATGGGCATACCTTGTTCACCCGGTCGACGTGTACCATAAGTGCGATGGCCTGGTGGGTCATCTCGGACACCGTCTTGGGACCTAGATGCAACTGCTGACCCGAACCTGAGTTGACCTCTTATCGCCTGCAGCGTTCCATTCCAAGGCAAAGGGCTCAGCAGAGCCAAGACTGTGCCTGCTGAGCGTTCGAGTGAGAACTTGCCCTTTCTTCAAGGCAGTTCCTGCAGTGGCACACATGGCAGCGGGGCTGGCATGTAAGGTATTGGCTCCAGGGGCACCACCGGATCCAGGATCGACCGCAAATTTTCCCAACTGACCCACCTAAGCGGGTGTCTTTGTTGATGGGGTTGGCCTAATCTGTGGAGCCGAGCCAGGAGCAAAGACCAAAGTCTGCTGCTTGGAACCCGTCATCATGACGGACGCAGTCCGACTCTGGCCTTGCAAAGCAGGGCGGGTCTGGCTATTGGTTGCTGGAGCTAGAGGAGCAGGTCTTATACTTGTTTGCTAAGGAGGAGGAGCCGAGTGAGCAGGCTTAGTAACAGGATGGGGAGCAGAAGCTGACTTTTCTGGTTGATTACAAACTGGGGGAGATGTTGTAGGCATGTTGTGGGTGGACTTGGCGCCGATGCTTCTGGCGCCAGGTCCCAGGTTTAGGTTATCAGAAACAAAGGGATATGCAGGTCGAGTCTCCTCCACTAAACGCGTTGCCAGGTCAGCCTCAGGTTGAGGCTTGGAAGCCTCAACCGTGGGGGCAGAGACCCGAACAGGGCTCTATGAATCTGGAGCAGCGCGGGTAGGGGAGACATTCTTCGAGATAGAGGAGGCCATGCAGGTGGTAGACTGGTTTGCAGAGAGGGCAGCGCTAAAAGTAAAAGCATAAACCTATAAGAAAAGAACCACAAAAAGGGAAAATGTAAGGTAACAGGCAGCGAAAGTTACCCGGATATGGTGGGATCGCGCGGAACGCGACGACCGACCCGACGTGGAGCCTTGCGGTGCTGCTAAGACATGGCTTTGGGGGCCGCGACAGCTTCAACCAGCGTTTCTTGGAGGGCTGAGTACTGGAGGAGGCCCCATGTCGCTTACCCTATTTGGTTATGGGGATCTTGCAACAACCACCAACAGCGAGGGGAGGATCATCATGTACCTGACCATCTTCATCATTAAATACAAGACTCAACGGGATAAGCTAAAAGATTAAGGCAAAGGACAAGTACCTCCAAAATCTCACATTCATCATCATCATCATCATCAGACCAATCCCGCAAAGGATTTCGGGTGAAATTCTTACCCGGAATCGGAGCGGCAGCAGCGTGAGGGATGGGCATAAAGCATTCCAGGTCAAACTCGTCCTCGTCATCATCAGATCGATCGTTGAAATAGCCGCCAGGAGGAACGGTGTTATCATTGACCTGATGCACAAGATTCTGCGAGAAGCAAAAGAGAACAAAACCAATACAAGAAAAGGGTGACAAGTAAATGCCGAGTAGAGTATGTCGGCAATATTCGGTTACTCGGAAAACTTACCCAAGGAACGAGCTTATCCTGGCTGAAAGGGGGACAACTCCAAGTCCAATTTTCCGCCAAGTTCATCTTGAAGATGGAGCTGACCCGGCGAGCGACGGAGTCATTAGCGAGCTCGAGAGTAGAGTAACGAGTGGGATCGTGAGACCCGCTCATAAAGCAGATCTTGTGACACCTGGCCTGGATGGGGATGACTCGGCGGGAGACGAAAGTGCACATGAGGTCCTCCTCAGTCAAATGTGTGGCATCCCGCAAAACCACTACTAGAAAATCGCGTTGTTTTTGTGCATTGCATCGTCATCATCATGCATTGTTTGCATTAAACTATTTTCGCAAAGCCCGGTTTGTTTTCTAAACGCCCCGTCTCTTATTCAAACACCAAAACCGGGTCCCCGGAATATTTTGCTTGTTGCTATCGGTTTGCAAATGGTGTAATTAAAACAAATAAAATTTATATTTATTTTAGCGGGGGCAGTCGAACGGGCCGTTTCGACCCGAACGACCACCCCCAGGAATTACAAACGGTCCACCCCTTAAACCTACAGCTACCAGTTAATCTACCCTCTCTCCCCCCTCCACATCACTCCACCCAATCAGAACACGCCACCTCACCCACTCCTCTCCCTCACCCAATCCCCTTTTGCCACCTAGACTAGACCCAACCCCCCACTTCCTCTCTCCACCAGCCCTGCCCCACACACACCACACGCTACACGCACACACTGCACTCACGCGGCGCCCCCCCTCTCCCTGCCGCGTGGCCCCACCCAGCCCCACACGCACACCGCCAAGACGCAAGGCCCAACTCCCCACGCCAAGACAGCCCTGGGCCCCACCGCGGGACCCACCTCCACCAGCACGCGACTCTCCTCTCTCTCTGCTTTTCCTCCGCCTCGAGGCCGAGCGCCACAAGACGCGCCTGCGACCACCCCTGCTCCACTCGCTGGCCGTGCTCGCCTCGACGCTGCCTCCTCCGTCGCCGCCCGCCGCAGAGCGAGCTCCGCCGCCGCCTCTCCGGGCGCCACCGCCGCCTCGTCCGCAAGCCGCCTTCCTCCGCCCCCGCGCGCCGCCGGCAGCCCGCTTCGCCAGCGCCTCGCCCGGCGCCGCCGATCCTCCGTCCCGACCGCATAGCGCCGCCTGCCGCCGGTGCGCCTCGAGCCCGCCGTCGACCTCCGACGCGGCTGTCCCGCCGCCAGCGAGCCCGAGCATCCTTTCCGCCGCTGGCCTTCGCGTCGCCAGCGCCGCTATTTACCTCGCCCGGCCGTGTTAAATGCCGCCCCGCTGCCGCTCCCCGCCGCCATGGCGCCGCCCGCTCTGCCACGCCCCGCCCGCGCCGCTGGCTACCTCACCGCCTCCAGCTACCGCCGCCAGTTCCTCCTCCTCGGGCGCCGTGTCCGCCTCCCCTCTGGCCGCCGTTGCCGCGCCATCCCGAGCCGACGACGCCTCGCCGCGGCCTCCTCGCTAGGGCTGTCCCGCCAGCTCCACCTCCGCGGCACGCCGTGCCGGTCTCGCGGCGCCACCGTGGCCGTTAGCGGCCCATACAGCTGCAAACAACCTTGCGTTATCTCTTTGTGCCTCCACGACAAGTCCAAGCGTTAAACGGAAGGTCCAGAAAACCTAGTTCACGGCTTTGTTGGTCTTGTTCCGCCAAGGATCCCCGGAGCCGTAGTGCGTCGCCGTCATACAAGATCTTCACCAAGCGGAATTCGGCACCAACAACGTAACCGCGATGCCCCAAGGTCTCCTTCTTGGAACGCCAAGCCCCTTCATGGACATCCGAGACCCCGAACCCGGAGCAGCAGATCGCCACGCGGACTTGAGTACCCCGAAGCCTTCGACACGGAGCACCGAGGATGCCGTCATGGGCGCCAAGACACCCGTCGAACCACGAAGACCGGACCCTGCGGACCGACATGATCTTCTGCTCGGACGCCAAGATTCGTCGAGAGCCCGGAACGACAAGTACTCCCTCGAGGACGCCGATTGTTTCACCCCAGACACCGAGTCCGCCGAGAACCCGATCGACAAGTGCCGTCGACGCCATGACCGACAACATGACCGAAGACCCGGATGCCAAGACCTACCTCGAGTCCGAGAACGATCCCGCCAAGATCGAACCCTAGACCGGACCCGAACCTGTGAAAACCCCAAGATCTTCGAGAACCCTAATGTGTGACCCTTTTCTTCGATACCCTATTTTTCATAAATGATATCAATTGTTGCATATTTAATTGTCATCTCGCATGCATATCTTTGGGTTGGGGGCCTTAGGCCGATTCACCTCTTAATTAAATATGGGGCCCATATGCGGGCAAATCTAGCCTTATATTGGCCTCATTTAAACTTGTGTAGCGAACCGGTGATATATTCTGTCTTGTTAAACAACATTTAATTTGCGGGGTATCTAAATAACATGAACCACCTAAATAATTATCGGGACCCCGGTTCCGCTTAATATGACCTAATTGCATCGCACCTTTGCCATGTCATCCATCATGCATGCATCATGCCGATCTTCTGCCGTGTATTAAATATAGCATCCGATGTTTCTTCTAGTGTTTTGCTTCTTCGCGGATAAGGCCGTTGAGTTGATGTGAGCTTCGCCCGATCTTGGTTGAACCTTCGACAATGTTTTCGTGAGCATCTCCCCTTTCTACCTATCTTACTTTTATAGTATTTATTCCCTCCTGTTGATCTATCGCTATCCGTGTTGCGATGCTTTAGTTTCCGTGCACATGATATACCGTGCAGCCCTATATTGCCTTGGACACATCCTATTACATTGTTTGGTAGATAGTCGGACTTGCGCGTCGTGATCGCCGCTAAGTCTTTATGCGTGTTGTCCAGAGGCCACGATTGTTGATGTATTGCCGCATGTTGATGTTGGAGATGATCATAGTTTTACTTATCCTTCACTTTAATTTCTGTTTAACAACTAAAATTGAAATAAAGCGAGGCATCGGTGGGTGATAGAAAATATTTGGTTTCGAACGCCCACTTGTGTCCCGTGGGACCCCGAGTACTTGATACTGTTCCTTGATTTATCGCGCTATCCACATCCGGAGGTATATAGGACCCCCAGCCGAGCTTGATTCATCTTATTTCTTGGGGCCACAAACTAGTTTGAGGTTTTATTTACAATCTGTACTTATGCCATGCTACTTTCTGTATTTAAATTGTGCGAGGAGCACCTTGTCTGTTAGGATCGGGACACGATTCCGCGGTGTCGACAAGCCCAGCCACACTTCGGGTTCCCAGTCGTTCACGACAGATACCCAAACCTTGAGCCCGTCTCGAGTCACCGGCCGTTGCGGGATCTACTTAAGGTGGCCCCAAATATTTCTGAATCCTGTGATTGTTCAATCGTAAAAGCCTCGTTGGGTTTTGATTTGGTTTTCGAGGTTGATCGGCGTGTGTTGCTATTGGTGCACCCCGGCCGGGTAAAACTTTCTGAAAGCCGTGTCCGCGGATATGGACGACTTGGAGCACAGTATCTCGATCATAGACAAGCATAACTAAAGTTTACTGCTATAAATTTGACTTTATAATGACTAGTAATTAGCTTCACTATAATGGAATGGCTAAATAATACTGCCCACAATTGCTTGTTTGAGTTGTCGCTTGCGACCATTGTACCTGACTAGTAAGTATTGCAACTACAACGGAATGGCTGAATAAAAGAACCAACAACTGCTGGGTTTTGGGTTTTTCTCATGCTATCTGCACCTGATTCGTAATTGTTGCAACTATAACGGAATGGTTAACTAAAATTGCCCACTGCTTATTTTATCAGGATGAATATCTATATCTGACTAGTAATTACTGCAACGATAACTGAATAAGTAAAACTGCCAACTGTGTGAGTTCCTCGGTTGACTTCCTCGTTTGGTATCGAGGAAACACCGGGATGGGTTTGTTTGATGGTAGTATCGTTATCTCGAATAGGTCTTCGTATCCCTCTCGATTGCCGCCTTGTATCGAGTCTCTATAGGTTGTTTAGTGCATGCTTTGCTGCGCTTGATCCACCATACCTATGTAGGCGAGGACCGCAATTCTAGCCTCGCTGTCTTGGCCTCGCATCGACGCTCCTTTCTTTTCCTTTGCCCTCTCCGGCACCCTTTTGTTTAAGCAGGTTTTGAGATCGGCGTCGTTAGCGGGGTTACCCTTCCGGCTTTGGGCAGGTTATGGACGCCAGTGGTTATTCTTCAGGGCTCTTAGCCCCATTTGCATCTTGTCCGTAGCTGGACGCACTATCGTTTTCAAGGTGATTTGGATCTTTGTATATTATATCTGTATTCTTGACTCATGGAGTCGTGTTGTATATATATATCTGTTCTGTGGGTCCCATCGAGGACTGTTGTGTAATATTATTACTTCGTTTTCCACCTGCACGAAAGTGCCTGGTGGGCACCTTTGAATCGTTTCTATGCGGGTTTGGCGGTTTTCGCTAAAACTTGCATAGGTCCGATTCTGAGGGTGTTACAAAATGGAACTCTTCTGGCGGGTCGAGCAACCTCTCAATGACGCCGTGGGCCTCGTTCACCACCGGGTTCTTATCCAGCGGGTCAGGCTTCTAGAGGTCCTTACTAGGAACCTCATCTTTGAAGGGGGGAGATGGATGAAGTCATTGAGTCCACTATTTTTGACATAGAAAAAGGTCGTACGCCATTTCTTACAAGAATCAATGCCTGTAACGCGAGGAAAGATGGAGTCCCTCCTGGGCGTGATGCTAGCAGCAGCACACCGGGTAGGCCTCTTCTTAGAGGAGGGAACATTGGCATCCGGAACAACCTGAATCCGAAAATTAAAGTACTTGGCCCAAAGAACAACAATGGGCCACATACCAAGGTATCCCTCGCAAGCAGAAATAAAGCAAGAAAGGGAGCCAATAGCATTGGCAGGAAGATGATGAGTTTGCAAGTGGAAAGTGGACAAAAATTACTTGAAGAAATCGCTAACGAGAAGAGCAAAGCCACACACAAAATGAGACAGAAAATACTACCCGTTCGTCAGGCTCGGGCTTAGGAGCAATCTCACCAAGAAGAAGACGGCAATCAACCTCAAGAGGGATGCGCCTGGTAGCGTGCAGCCACTCGATCTCCCGGAGAGAAACCTCCGCGCCCTCCCAGGCACTGCGCTCACCGGCAGTATCGTGTTCCTCCACCTCCTCGCCTCCGTCGTGGGCGTCCATGATCTCTAGTGGCTCGGGCCCTTCCTCCGTCGGAAGCGGCCTAGAATGCCAAGGAACCATTGGGGAATCGAAGGAAGGAAGAGGGGATTGCTTGGCCAGTAGTGCGAGAGGGAGGAAGAACTAAGGGGAAGTTGTAGATTGGGGAGTAGCGAGGAAGAAGAAGGCTAGGGGGAAACTGAAGCGACATGGGCGGTTAAGTTCCCCCCCACGCCCCTACTTAGGGGGAGTAAAAAACCTCAGGCCTGGGAACCCTATGTACCGTGTGGCCACGGTGTGGCCGTGTACGCAGCCGGGTAAACGCGTCAGCGGATGCCACGTGTGCATGATACACGAGTCATGCCATAGCACGTCACGCAGCGCAAGATACGAGGCGCTCAGCGATGTGACTACCACAGTGACGGGAGTAACTGTGCCGTCGTCACTGTGCTGTCAGGATTTGAGACAAAATTTGAGGCAAACATCATGATTACAACCTGTTAGTGACTAAGGTTAATAAAAAATCCCAAGGTGACTCGGCTAAGCCAGATATGACCCGGCGGAGGTTAGAAAGACCCCGCTAAGTCAAAGATGACACTCAGAAACACTAAAATAGACTCGGCAAAGATCGAGGTTACGTCAAATAGGCCATCATGCGTGAAAATGCAAAACAGAAAAAAGAAGTTCCAATTAAGTTAAAGGAACCTGGAGACGCCTAACAGCAAAGACTGCTAGGCCTCACCGGCTTTGGGGACTAATGTCGGGGGGATAACCCCCGGTAGGGTCATAAGGGGCAAAACATTGCTCAGCTTGGCTTAAGCCGAGTCAAAGAGAACACTAGCCGGGTCACAACGGCTGGGATATAGAGCTTATGCAAAGCCGACATAAGAAATATGTCGGCCCGCACAGGACAAAGATATTTACTTTGCAGGTACGACAATCCGAGAATGCCGGGTCGAGAAGGACGCGTGGCTACTTTCCGAGTAAGATCAAGGAGGGACCATGGTAAAGCATGGTCAAAAGAGAAGGGCGCCACTGGGTGACGATAAAGGAGCCTACTGACGCCAAAAGCAAGGAGAGACGTATAAAGCACCGTATGACACCATGGGACTGGCGTCTACGTACGGAAGGACCGTTGGCTGTAGAGATTTGCTGACTGGGTCAACGCTAGCCCATTACCTGGCCCGCATAGTAAGGACAAGGATCCAAACAGTAAACCCTAGGGCCCAAAGTTGTAACCTAGCTACCCCATCACCTATATAAGGAGGGGCATAGCTAGGGTTTAAGGAGGATCGACCAAGTAGAGAACTAGTGCCTTGAGACTATGCTTTAATAACTCTAGGAGCACTTGTAAACATTAGGAGGAATACAAATCACAAGTTTGGAGAGTTCATCGTGTTCATCGTGCGCGGCTAGACCGTGCACTCCCTCCCTGGTTACCTCAAGATTCCATTCGGCCTCCAACTTAAGCCTACCTATGGCATCTGCCATGAAACCACCACAACAATATTAATAAAAGAACTTAAGTCACATAACCCTACATATGTAGTTCCTCCTAAACAGAAAGGGATTTTCTGGTGACTTCTATTTTTACCATCAAACTTGCCCCCTATCATGTCGGAGGATTCTTTACATATCATGATTACTTCATCCTTGAACATTTCAGGTTCCAGAAGTTCTTTTACTATCCCAATGTTCTGTTTGATGGTTCTCAGGTCCTTACTTAACATTCCTATCCTTTTATTCTTTTCACATTTACTCTCTATTACTTTGGTTAGTATGGTTTCTTTCTCAGCTGACATTTTCTGCTACATTTGCGAATATTTATCCATGTGCCTAGTTTTAGAGGTTTTCTCCTCCTCAAGTGGTGTATAGCGTTCCCTAGTCCCCACGGATGGTGCCAATTGTCGAGGGTTAGACTCGTCAATGCCCATTGTTATGGACTTGGGTTTTGGAGAAGGAAGGGATGCTGGAAATCACGAAACGGCTAATAGATTCGCAACACGGGGACACGAGGTTTACCCAGGTTCAGGCCCCCGGAGGGAAAACCCTACTCCTCCTTGTCTGTTCTTGATTGATGGCAGAACCGAAGGTTACAAGGGTGCACAGATTGGATCTGGCGTGGTGTATGCTAGGGTATGAGAGTTGAGAGAGCCTCCTCACTGTTCCCTCCTGGCCTTTATATGGGAGGCCAGGTCTCGGGGTAGGTCGAGTCGGTTACAGATTAGGGTTGGACCCTTTAAAATTCTATCTATAGATAGCCGTGTTCTCCAAGAAGTCATATCTATACGGCCTTGGTCACCCGAATCCTTTTGGGGCTTTGACATCCGTAGTGGGTAATTTCGTGGGCCTCTGTCAGGCTGACACCGAGTAGGCTAACACTAGGCATCCGTAGGGCATACCCATGTCACCAATATTTTGGAATCCGCAGATAGTCAGCATAAGTTTTAATAATTTGAACAATCATGCGATGGTCAAGATTAAAATTTCTGAGTAGTTTTTCTATCTTTCCTAAAGCTAGAAACCTTTTTAAGCAATTATACTCTGTGGGAGTTTCTTTATTAAACTCAGCCTTGCAATAAGCTTCCTCTATCCTATTCATCGTATCTAGCAAATTCCATGCTCTTTCAACACTAAATTCAGTGAATGACCCATTGGTAAGGGAGTCGAGTTCATTTCTATTATCATCGTTCAAACCTCCGTAGAAGGTGTGTATCACCAGCGAAGGTGGGAAATTATGATGGGGCCAGCGGTCAAAGCAATCCTCTAAACCTTGTACATCCTTCGTGCAAGCTTTCTTCAGGTTTTCCTTTAAAATTTGTGATCATGCGTCTCGCTCCAAGAGTTTTTGTCCTGAGAAAGAAATCAACTAAAAATAAAGAGGATAAGCTCTCCCAGGAATTAGTAAACTTTGCAGAACTTTAGATGTACCAAGAGCAGGCTTCATCAATAATGGTTTGAACAAAAAGAGCAAAATTAACCTCATCCTTAGTTTGTATATTAAGGTGCAAAGTCCCACAAATATCTTCAAAGAACCCTACATTCTCATATGGATCCTCCGTACTGATATGTCGTAAACGTATCTATAATTTTTGATGCTCCATGCTTGTTTTGTATCAACTATCTTATGTTTTGTCTACACTTTGAGACATTTTTATACATTTTCTGGAACTAACCTATTAACAAGATGCTATAGTGTCAGTTCTTCTTTTCTGCTGTTTTTGGTTTTAGAAAAGCTAGTAAGGAAATATTCTCGGAATTGGACGGAACAAAAGCCGAAGTCAATATTTTACCGTAACAAAGACAGAGTCCAGAGGAGGGATGAAGAGGCGCCACAGGGCGTCCAGACCACCCCATGGCACGGGCCCACCCTATGCCATGCTAGGGCATGGTGTGGGCCCCCTGGCTCTCAACCGACCTTGCCCCTTCGCCTAATAAACACCCCGAGGAGGAAACCCTAAGTACCCGATCAGAAATCCACGAAAAAGTCCATAGCTACCTCCACCATCGTCCCTAGAACGGGAGGGGTCTGAAACTCTTCCCGGCACCTTGTCGAAGAGGGGAGATCACCCTGGAGGCCTTCTTCATCACCATGCCAGCCTCTGGAGTGATGCGTGAGTAGTTCATCCTTGAACTATGGGTCCATAGCAGTAGCTAGATGGTCGTTTCTCCTCTTTGTTTAGATCCTGTGAGCTGCATATCATGATCAAGATCATCTATTTGTAACACTACATGTTGTGTTTCTTGGGATCCAATAGATATTGAGTACTACGTCAATATTAATTATTGATTCTATCATGTCTATGTTGTTTGTGATCTTGCATGCTCTCCATTGCTAGTGGTTACTCTGACCAAGTAGTTTCTTGTGACTCCAAGAGGGAGTATTTATGCTCGATAGTAGGTTGATGCCTCTAGTAATCTGGAGGAGTGACATGAACCTCTAAGATTGTAGATGTGCTGTTGCTACTAGGGAGAAAACAACAATCCTTTGTCCAAGGGCAATTATATTGTTTACTTTACACACTTTGCTTAATGCAATTATCTGTTGTTTGTAACTTAATACTAGAAGGGGTTCAGATAATAACCTGAAGGTGGATCATTAGTCATAGATGCAGTTGGATTACGGTCTATGTATTATGTTGTAATGCCCAAACGAGTCTCATAGAAATCATCATGACATGTACATGCATTATTATGCATTCTCAATCTGTCAATTGCCCATCTGTAATTTGTTCACCCAACATGCTATTATCTTATGGAGAAACACCTCTAGTGAACCGTGGACCCCGGTCCATTCCTTCCCAATGATATTCAATCTAGTGCCTACTGCTTACTTTATGCAATTACTATAAGCAATTACTTTCTTCCACACTATGCATTTAATCCTTTATTTTCAGCAAACCGGTGAGCTTGACAATCTCACTGTGAGTTGGGGCAAAGTATTGTGATTGTGTTGTAGGTTCCATGTTGCTATCAATACCTTGGAAGATGTTTCCTTTCTCCTACTGGTTTGATAACCCTGGTTTCACAACTGAGGGAAAACTTGTTGTTGTGATCATCACACCTTGCTCTTGGGGTCTCCCAATAGGCTCTACAGTAACCGAGCCGTATCACGTACCATCTCCTGCAAAAAAATCGTGTGCAAAAGATCCAAGAGCATGGGGTTAATATCATACCCTCTCGGGTTATTGGATTTTAAATATGCGTCCATGGGCGGACCAAAATTCCTTACAACCTCCAGCTGAATTATATGTTGGTACTCACACATGATGTATCACCTGAAACTAATAAACAACTTTATTAAAACAATTACTAAAATAAGCAACTAAGAACAAATACCAAAAGCGCTTAGCTCCCTAGCAACAACGCCAGAAAATAGCTTGATGACTGCAAGTCCACATATCAATTGTAGCTAGTTTTGAAGTAAAGATATATTGGTAAAGGTCTTTATGCTCCTAGTCACTATCTACCAAAGGATACTTATAAGCTGCCTTTGATCTCAAGTAAATGGTGTTTGAAAGGTCTTTAATTGTTTGCAAAAAAGTAATTAAACGAGAAAAAGAAAGCAAGTAACAAGGTTTTGTGAAAGCGTGGTTGAACTCAATAGGACTAAAACGTTCTCGGGGATGTAGGATACACCTCTAGCATGGTATTGTTATTATATATAATTAAGATAACATACTTCTTGTGTCGTGAGATATGTGGAGAGGGCTCCATAATAAGATGTTCACTACAAGGCTCATAGGAAGCCACTTTGTTGAGCCAAGAGTGAGGTCACCTCTAAATAACCACTGCGATGTCTGAGATCAGTCACCCATACATACCACCGAAATTAAGGGTTTCCCCATGGATATCGTAATTAGCTTAGGGAGTCCTTCTTTATCCTCCTTTGACTGTGTAGGTTACGAGCCGACGCCAATCTATCACGGGGCCATTCCGGATACTATCCCAAAACATGTCCAAAGGATTTCTCCCTCCCTTTGGTCTCAAGGGAAAATGATATGTGGTAGACTACACATACCATTTAAAGAGAGAGATCAAACACAAATCATAAATCTATCATAGACCGGCAAGTCATATGGACACAAGAATAGATCATCATTATTACAAATTCATAATAGTGCTAGGGTTTCTCCATCTCCCCAAGAACAAAGGAACTACTCACACATGTAAGCAATCAATAACATCATCATAATCAAATGGATAGATAAAAGTATGGAAATAGATTTAATGCAAACCACAGTTGAATCTAGAATTACAACAATATCTAATAGACGAGAGATGGGGGTGATGGCGGTGATGTAGATGTAGTGGTTGATGATGAAGGGGATGATACATTATCGTCCAATGATCCGTGAAGCAGCTGGGGTTTTAACCTAGCCAAGTTCCTCCTTCAGATCCCTTTCAGATGTGTTTTTTCGTGGTTTTTAGTGGCTGTGAATGTCAGACCCCCCTCTCGTCTTCGCCAAGAGAAATTATTTGACAAGGCGAACGCGATGACACCTAGTACAGGCGGATGGTACGGGAGGGCTCCACCCGTACCACTAGTCGTTATGGGTACTGATTGCTTCTCCTCGTTCGGTATTCTCCCGGATGCGAAGATAAATTCATAAAATGACTTTTATCACTTAGAAATATCATATTATAACACAATATGACAGTTCCAATTGATATGTTCATATAAAACTTAGTGATCTGTGATCCTGTTAAAACAAGGACAAAATAATGCGTGCAAACGCAGTGAGATACAAATATCCCTACTCTATTTATGCAAGAGTAAAAGATAAATATGCTTAAATTTTGGACTCATAATGGGCCACCCAATAACGAACCTTTTATGAGAATGTCCCCTATTGTTCTAGCTTGTTACTATTTTGGATTTTTACTGTTCGGGCCTTTTATTGTCCTGGGTTTTTACTATTATGGGCTTTTACTGTTCATGGCAATTACTGTTTAGGCTCGTACACTTTTTTTCCCTTTCTCATTTATGCGGCTTGTTACTATTCTGGCTTGTTACTATTCTAGTCTATTACTGTTCTAGCCTATTATAGTTCTGTCCTGTTACTATTATTAGAACACGTTTGTGGGTCGGCCCATTACTGTTACGGTGACGAGGGTTCGACTCGTCAATGCCCATTTTTATGGACTTGGATTTGGAGAAGGAGAGGACGCTGGAAATCATGGAACGACTAACAGATTCGTAACACGGGGACACGAGGTTTACCCAGGTTCAGGCCCCCGGAGGGAAAACCCTACTCTTGCTTGTCTATTCTTGATTGATGGCGGAACCGAAGGTTACAAGGGTGCGCAGATTGGATTTGGTGTGGTGTATGCCAGGGTATGAGAGAGCCTCCTCACCGTGTCCTCCTGGCCTTTATATGGGGAGGCAGTCTCGGGTGGGTCCAATGCACATGATTAGGGTTGGACCCTTTGAAATTCTATCTATAGCTAGCCGTGTTCTCCAAGAATTCGCATCCGTAAGGACCTTGATCATCCGAATCCTTTCTAGGCTTTGCCATCCGTAGTGGGTAATTTCGTGGGTCTCTGCCAGGCTGACACCGGGTAGGCTAACATTAGGCACCCGTATGGCATACCCATGTCATACAGTCTTTTATAGTTTTGTCCTTTCTAAAGACCATGCTAATATCATAAAAGGTATATAATCGGCGAGCATCTTTTACTGTTCATCGTCGAATAAATACAATATTAGCCAATAACAAAGTTCGATATTGTTCCCTAATCGACCTGGCTGGCCTAGTTATAGTACCACATACCACCATGTGTGGACGACGTCAACTAAATGCCTATATGGCCTATGCGATCTACCTAGATATTACACCATCTACAATTTTTTTAAAATTATTACATATTATCAACAAACTTAAGGGAAAGAAAATTCATTATTTCAATTGACAATCGAGATTGAGCCCATAGATAGAAAAGCCTTATATTTGCTTTCTCAATCTAACACCTACATCTCTCTTTTGAGTGTGACAGATACATTGGAAATCCAACTTGACATATGATATTGCAACCCCCTCTTTGGTGGCGATAGCAATAATTGCAGTCTGAAACTAAGTAATAACAAGTTAATACATCAAACAAGACAAACTACTCATTTGACTAATATGACATGAGCTATGAACTGGAGTTTACTATTGGTCAATGGTTCAATTATTAAACAACACGTCAACCAAATAGGAACGTAAGCATTAAACAAGTGTGTCTACTATAAAACGATCAATCAAACAATGTGTGTATCTTAGAATTTCAGCAAATATACACTAGTCAAGTCATTTCAACAAATATATATGGAAACAGTTGTATATCCTGAAATGCAAGAGTCGTTCGGTGACTCCGAATTTGCGGTGAGCTACACAATTACATGTAGTTACCGTTATATATAGCTAATAATAAATCATATATAAATTATAATGACATCATACGAGAACTTGTAGTGCAGAAATACAAACCACGAATGAACTATATAGTAGATGATAGTTATCTCGTTGCTTAGGACGAACCAGAACCAGATGAAAAATATAATGACGTCGTTTGTAAAAGAACATGACAATCAAGCATTAGACAAGTGTGCCTATAATGAAATGAGTAATCAAACAAAATATTTCTTAGAATTTTAGCAAATATAAACTAGCCAGGTCATTTCTATAAATATATATGGAAGTAATTGTATCTCCCGGAATGCATGAGACGTTGGATGACTAGGAATTGTAACTTAGAATGAACCAAATATAAATTATAATGGCATCATGTGACCGTTCACCCAAATTTTCGTCTCTTGGAGGCCGTCAAATTTCGGATTGTCCGATGGTAGCTTAAAACCCCTAGGCATCCGAGTTTTCCATATGGCACGACTGAAGCATCTGGCGCCGTAGAGTTTTGTGTCTTCATCTTTGGACTCAGAAGAATAGGCATGTTTCACGCATAGCTTGTCGATTTTGCGTTGCGTGATTTTGTCGCGAGTGTCTTAGTCGTGGTCCCTTCGTCGTGGGCTGTGTCATCATCACAGCGCGCCATCGTCACCGCGAGGTGGTGAATGATGCCTCGCCACAGATGTCTTCTTCGGCTCTTTGTCGGGTTTACCCCTGAGTGTATCCTCCACCAGGACGAGCCTGGCGATGACAGATCGATGGACGGCGGATCGTGGATCCCCGACCGGAAGTTGGTTGGACAATATGTACGTGATGGCTGCGATGACTGCAACTTGAGGCGTCTTGGGTGTCATATTACCCTAGAAGTCCACCGACATGAACGAGAAGTCGAGGGTTTTGGTGGCCTCGCGCCTCCCTTCTTCATCCACACGGTTCAGTCGAGAGTGCCTTTTTGTGCGTCGTAGGTGAAGGGTTCGCAGCATAGAAAACAAAAATTTTCCTACGATGGGAACAACTATGTACCAAGATCTATCTACTAGATACAAACAACGGGCGGATGTATATCCGTAGAGAACATACCCTTGAAGACCGACAAAGCTTAACGAGTCCAAACTCGTGGTTGATGTAGACGATCTCTTGCCGATCTCAAGATCGAGAGGAAGTCCTAGCGCCAAGAAACAGCAACAAGATCCGTGCTCGCACACACGCTCGAGGCACCGAGCAACCTCCGCCTCCTCGCTCCAGCGATGCAGGAAGCACAACTCTTTCTTGCGAAAAGCCACGGGAACATGTATCTCGCTAGTCGAGACCATGGGGAATAAAATCTAGAGGGGAGAGATCCTTCACGAGGAGGTGTGGTGTGAGGAGGAGGGGGCCTTTATAGGGAGAGGGGGCACCCAAGGGCCATGCGCCCAGCCATGGGGATGCCCCACCTCTTCCACATTCATGTGGGTGGATCTCCCACTCAAAATGAAAAGCCTCCACTCCCATTAAAAAGCCTCCACTCAAAATCACTCACATGCATTAAATTTCCACCAAATTTAATGCAAGCTCTCATTTAAATAAAACTCTTTTATTTATTTATTCAGAATTTTGTTAATTACTTTAATTAACAAACATTCACATAAAACCCTTGCTAGTATTTCATTTCACATGCAGAACCAGTTTAATTTCAACCAAAATAGTTTGGTGTCTAGTGAAATAAATTCCTGCGCTTTCCTTTTCTTTTCGGCATGAAACTTTTGCTCCAATTGGATGTCGGTGTCTCTTAAGTGTGTCACCCTACGGTTCGCGAATAATGCGGACATGATCGAGACCCTCTCGGATCAATAATCGAAGCGGGATCTGAGACCCATCGACTCCCACACATTCAACGATGACTTTCTTGTGATCGTCGGAACCTTTTACGCTAGTATCTTAATCCTTTTGTTTCGCGATATATTACATGTCGAGATCCGATCATCGGTATCTCCATACCTAGTTTGATCTCGCGACATGCACTCTTTCTCGCTCCCGTGATATAACATTCTAGTGATCAAATCACTTGCTTGCAAGCTAACCAATGTGATATCACCGAGAGGACCCAGAGTATATCTATCCGCCATCGGGATGAACAAATTCCACTCTCGATCCATGGGCCTCAACATAACACTTTAGTAGTTCTGAACCCATCTTTATAATCACCACATTACGGTGTGACGTTTGATGTTATCAAGAAACTCTTCCGGTGTTAGTGATTGACATGATCTCATGGTCTAAGGATTAGGATCACTTCGTAAGTTGTTATAGCAATATAAACTCAATGACTTTGATCGTAATGCTATACTTGGATGAATGTTCATCACACCATTACACTAATGTTGTGACCTCGTTATTAACAACATCCAATGTCCATGATCGTGAAACCTATGATCATCTTGTTAATCAACGAGCTAGTTTATAAGAGAGGCATAACTAGGAACTACCTTTTGTTTATTAAACACACATGTATTAACGTTTCAGATTAATACAATTATAGCATGCAAAATAAACATTTATCATAAATAAGGAATACGATAATAACCACTTTATTATTGCCTCTCGGGCATATTCCTTCATCTCCCACTTGCACTAGAGACAATAATCTAGTTTGAGAACTTTGTGTATTGAACACCTATGGCTTTCTCGTGTTCCATATACACAATTGCAAGTGGTTAACATAATCTGGAGTCGACGCTTGGTCGTGTGTATTTGCATGTCTTTGCGTCTTCACGCATCACTCATTCTCCAATGAGATGGCATTGTATAAATTTGGTCTTTCGGTGAGACCTTTAGTTCCTTGGGGTTAAAACACGCCGATACTATTGTCATACAATATATCTTTAGTGTTAGCCTGCTATAACCACACCTTAGTTTGATAACAAACTACTTGACACAAATTCCTCCTTTCTTCGCTACTATAGCGGTCATATATACTTAGCCTTTTGTTGTAGTATTCGTCACAATGTCTTAACTTTGGAACTCTTCCAAATCCATCATGGAATCTCCTTTCCATTACATTGTGCCACCCATAGTTTAAATTGAGATAAACTTAATTTGTATCTTGTGACAAAACTAGTATCAATGTAACGCTTTACAATGAACTATTTGTAATTGTTTGTCACCTCTACACAAATATATTCTTAGTTCTTCCAAAAGATCATAAGAATATCCTCACTATCGTCCAATGATCATTTTATGATTCATTCTGGTATATGCTCATAATACTTAGAGCATAGGACATATCTGGATGTGTACATATCATGGTATGATTGATCAAAACATTCTCGTGATTGCACTCATCAAGTGTCAAAGCACTTGAATCTTGTTTCACTTATCAAGTGTCGATACACTTGAATCTTGATTCAATTCCTTTCCATGCAACAAGAACTGTTTCTTGTTGTTTCTATATTGAACTCCTTCAATATCTCATATATGTACGTTTGGCATAACCATATTGGCGTCACAGTCTATCCACTATAGACATTCACGCTAAATATTCGGGTTTTGCCTAAGTCTTTCATCAAAATGAAATTCTTAACCTTTGTCAATAAAAGATACATCATTTCTAATCAACAAGATGTCCTTCACATAATGTATTAGAAATATGTCTCGTCTCCACTTAATTTCTTGCAAATGCAAGCATCTTCATCGTCTCCTGATGAAAAACTCATTTTTCATCATGGTGAAGATTCCAACTCCACGATGCTCACTTCAACCATTGAAGTTTGCATGCCCTTTTAGCATCCCTTGAATTTAACAAAACCCTTTGGACCGTGTCATGTACACGTCCTAGGTAACCATTCTATTAGAAGAACTTTGTTTTGTTTATTCATCTACCATATAACAAATTATATGTAGTGGTTTCTACTTTAATCCGTTCAGACTAAATATCGCTATGAAAGATCAAATCTTGTCATAGTCAACTCCTTGAACATAGTCGTAAAATACTTTACGACATGTCGACTATTTCATGAAACATCCATGTCTGTTTCTTTATAGATCCAAATACGACCGATAGGTTTTTACACCTTTCCGGAGGGTCTTCCAAGTTCAAAACTTGATTTCTCGTGTATGGAACTATCACGGATTTTATGGCTTCAAGCCATTTGACGGAGTCAGGGCCCATCATCGCTTCTTTGTATGTATTCGGTTCATCATTGTCAACAATAATGATTTACTCTCAAATCTTAGCATTTGATTGTTTAACCGACCTACTTGGTTCAATAGGAACTTAGATCTCCGTGACCACAACCTTTGAGGCACATAAGCTATGAGCATTATGGCAGCCTCCAGAACGATTTCCGGCGCTGCACAACTCAGCACATTTAGCTAAGGTTCGTTAACCTTATCAAAGTTCTATTGTCCTCCCACTTAACTTTTATGAAAAATTCCTTCTTCAAGAAACTTCACATTTCAAGCGACAAACCCTTTTGTCCTCGGTGTTAAGGAGGAATAACCAATTGTTATTCAAAATAACCTACAAAGACATGCTCATCCGACTTTGGTTGTAAACATCTTACTTATGTTTAGCATACCAAAATTTAAGAAAGGACAACTTGGGTTTTACCCCAAACCATAACTCATATGGTGTCATTTCAACGGATCAAGATGGAGCTCTTTTCAAAGGTAAAAGAGGTAGTCCCTAAAGCTTTAATCTTTTAAAACATAATGGCAGTTTTATAAATAACACCTTTGATCCAACCATGTCAAACAAGGTTTCATTACAAATCTCAAACACTCCATACTCCTATGGTGTTTTGGGAGATGTAAATCTAGGTGTTTTGCTAAACTTGCAACTCAAATAAATCTCTTTATGATAAAATCATAATTCATTTATTTTCTTGTTACACTTGTAACTCAAATAAATCCTTTATGATCAAATCATAATTCATTTATTTTTCTTGTTACAATGATTTTCACTTCATCTTGAAAGTCTTTGAAACGTTTTCAAATATTTCATACTTCTTTCCGATTAAGTGAATATTCACTCAAATTAGGAGAAAGCATATGAAGTTGAAACCCATCGCCATTACGATCGCACATAATGGACTACATACATCGATATGTATAATTTCCAATATTTTAGTCGTCGTTCTTCTTTGGCCTTTGAACGAAGTTTTAATTATCCTGAGGAAAGTCTCACAAGCGTCACTTGATCAAATCAAAGACTCCAAAAATCCATGAATATGGAGATTCTTCATGTTTTCTTTCCAATATAATTTAAACAGCGGTGTCACTTCATAAGTGATCTTTCAATCATTCGTCTTGCGACATTTTAGCATTAGGTTTTATGGATGTGATTTCTTCAACTAGATTTGTAAATCATCCATCTTATATGGAATACGGTAATTATTTGAACAACCTTTGTTCTCATAATACCTGATTTAAATAACAATTATTAAAACAAATCTTGAAGTCAAGCTTTGATGTCAACGAGAAATACAAACAACGGTTTGTTTGTTTTCGATGAACATCATCACATTTTCTCTTGCTAGTTACTTAGGCCATTGTGGTTCATGAATTGCGTCATTCCGTATGAAATTTCATACCAACCAATTCGTATCCAATACCCAAGAACCACATTGTTTAACAAGCAAAGAATACAACCATAACATGTATATCATCTATATACCTAAATTGGATATTTCCAATCTTTTCTTTTCTGCCAAATATATTTTATAGATTCTCTTTCAGCATTTCCTTTTCCTTTTAAAAGAATTTATCAACATCAAAAGTGGCGCCATATACATGACACATAGTCCAAAGCGTGTATATTCAAATAATAATACCTTTGGACTTGCACTTTGAAGTAGATCACCATCATCAAATGATCGGCATTCTTTCAAAATCCATTCTTTAGTAATCTTTTAGTGTAGTAAACATTTTACATACATATTCTATTCACCCTTATCATGACGACTTTCATGATCAAGCTGCTTTAGCTTATAAAGGCGAATCGTGAGTATAACATTACTTTCCAAAACCCTTTTGGATGATTAGGATGTCTAGCATCTCCAACCTTCGTAAATTCTCATCCAATATGAGAACATATATTATACTCTATCATATTGCAACCAAAACATTGTTTCAGATATCGTTATATCTGCCACACATGATGGTTTCTGAAACAATTCTTTCAGCTCCTAGATAAACTTGATATAAAAACAATCAAGAATCGTGGAGGCGAACATGATACTTAAGATACTAACACTGGAATTGTTACTCTCGATTTAATACCAATTATTAAATTTCACGGAGTAAATAGAATTTTGCTGAAAGTTTGCAATAGGACTTTAAACTTTAGATTGACACTCAACACAATACGATACCAGTTCGTAAAGTATATATCCAGAATTCTATAGTTCTATTATCTCAATTACAACTATGCATATGGTGGTGAACGAATGCCAATGACTACAACAAATTATGCAAATTCACTTTGATTTAATTTATGATAAATTGAGTTCTACTAATCCAAATTAGAAATGAACTCCCACTCAAAACGACATCCCTCGTGCCTTTTTGGTGATTACATGAACCAAATCCACTACACCAAGTCCGATCATCACGTGAGTCGGTATAGCTTCAAAGGCGAGCATCAAATTGGCATCATAACAACTATATGACTCATGCTTAACCTTTCGGTCTGTGTTCCGAGGCCATGTCTGTACATGCTAGGCTCGCCAAGTTAGAACCTTAGTATTTTGCGTGTGTAACTGTTTTACACCCGAAGTATGGTCGAGGATCCAAGAACACCCGATCATCACGTGATGTCTTGGAGCGACGAAAACATAATCGGTGCATACTAAAGGAAGAACACATTCTTATCTTGATATTTAAATGAGGGATCATCTTATTATGCTAATAAAACGCCAAACAAGCAATATAAGATGCTATCAAACATCACATGTTTATTAGTGGAATGATATGGTTCCCGCATATGATCTCTATCATGTGCACCGTGGTATGATCACTATCATACCTATATGTGTAAGTCCAAGGTCTATGGATATTACACGTTATGTGTGTTGTAAGAGTATCATCTCATACTTCTACTTACAACACTACCATATCATAACACTAGCCCAAAGAACAATCTAAACTAGACGCCTCTAATTTATCCATTGCAAGTTTTACGTGGTGAGGGCTTTCGAGATAGAACCGTTCTTACCTACGAACATGAACCTAACGAGGATAATCAAATTGTTGACAACTCGCTTGCAAAATAGATATTGACTATAGTAGGAGAGAGACACCGCTAGCCACTTATGCAAACTAGTTGCATGTCAAGCGTGGAACAGTCTCATGCGAGGACATGTAAAGTTTGTCCGGGCCGCTTCATCCCACTATGCCACCAATATCCAAAATCACAAGAAAGGAGCAACAACATGATCATCATCGCCCACATACTCATATGTGTACTACCCGTGTAAAGTATCTACGCATAGATCCGGCTCTGATACCACTGAAGGGTTCGCAGCATAGAAAACAAAATTTTTCCTACGATGGGAACAACTATGTACCAAGATCTATCTACTAGATACAAACAACGGGTGGATGTATATCCGTAGAGAACATACCCTTGAAGACCGACAAAGCTTAACGAGTCCAAACTCGTGGTTGATGTAGACGATCTCTTGCCGATCTCAAGATCGAGAGGAAGTCCTAAGCGCCGCAAAAGCAGCGCATCCGTGCTCGCACACGTTCGAGGCACCGAGCAACCTCCGCCTCCTCGCTCCAGCGATGCGGAAGCACAACTCTTTCTTCGAAAAGCCACGGGAACATGTATCTCGCTAGTCCGAGACCATGGGGAATAAAATCTAGAGGAGAGAGATCCTTCACGAGGAGGTGTGGTGTGAGAGGAGAGGGGGCCTTTATAGGAGAGGGGCACCCAAGGGGCCATGCGCCCAGCCATGGGGCTGCCCCCACCTCTTCCACATTCATGTGGGTGGAGCTCCCACTCAAAATGAAAAGCCTCCTCCCATTAAAAGCCTCCACTCAAATTCACTCACATGCATTAAATTTCCACCAAATTTAATGCAAGCTCTCATTAAATAAAACTCTTTTATTTATTTATTCAGAATTTTGTTAATTACTTTAATTAACAAACATTCATAAAACCCTTGCTAGTATTTCATTTCACATGCAGTAACCGGTTTGAGAATTTCAACCAAAGCAGTTTGGTGTCTAGTGAAATAAATTCCTCGCTTTCCTTTTCTTTTTCGGCATGAAACTTTTGCTCCAATTGGATGTCGGTGTCTCTTAAGTGTGTCACCCTACGGTTCGCGAATAATGCGGACATGATCGAGACCCTCTCGGATCAATAATCGAAGCGGGATCGGAGACCCATCGACTCCACACATTCAACGATGACTTTCTTGTGATCGTCGGAACCTTTACGCTAGTATCTTAATCCTTTTGTTTCATGATATATTACATGTCCGAGATCCGATCATCGGTATCTCCATACCTAGTTTGATCTCGTTACCGACATGCACTCTTTTCTCGTTCGTGATATAACATTCTAGTGATCAAATCACTTGCTTGCAAGCTAACCAATGTGATATCACCGAGAGGCCCTGAGTATATCTATCCGTCATCGGGATGAACAAATTCCACTCTCGATCCATGGGCCTCAACATAACACTTTAGTAGTTCTGAACCCATCTTTATAATCACCACATTACGGTGTGACGTTTGATGTTATCAAGAAACTCTTCCGGTGTTAGTGATTGACATGATCTCATGGTCTAAGGATTAGGATCACTTGTAAGTTGTTATAGCAATATAAACTCAATGACTTTGATCGTAATGCTATACTTCGGATGAATGTTCATCACACCATTACACTAATGTTGTGACCTCGTTATTAACAACATCCAATGTCCATGATCAGGAAACCTATGATCATCTTGTTAATCAACGAGCTAGTTTATAAGAGAGGCATAACTAGGAACTACCTTTTGTTTATTAAACACACATGTATTAACGTTTCCGTATTAATACAATTATAGCATGCAAAATAAACATTTATCATAAATAAGGAATACGATAATAACCACTTTATTATTGCCTCTCGGGCATATTCCCTTCAGTAGGTAGATCGCTATTCTTCAAAGAAGGTCCGCCAATATAGGAGAGTGCTTCCCAACGGGAACTTGATTTATCAACTTGCTTCTTTTGTTGATTGAGCCGAGTCTGCGTCACCTGCTGGTGGATAAACTCCTTTTGAAGGATCCATTGGTATCCCATCAACACCTCACAGGATGCGTTCTTCGGTAGAGGAGTGCCCTTTAAGGCTTGATTGATCATGTTCCATTCTTCATCCATGAGGTTGACTGTGGGGCTTTCTCCAACGCACCGTTGTTGCAGTTTGCGGCATCACAGTTGGTGTTGGGATTTTCACGGTTGGTGTCATCTTCATTCCCAGTATCACCGCGAGTGCCGGCGCCGGTATTGGTATGGACGACAGCACACATGTAGTGGTTGGTGAAGTCGTTGCTTTCGCAACTTTCTGGATCGGAACCGTAGGCATCCTTTCCCGTCAGCGGGTCACATAGATCGGAGTCGCAACTATTGTTGCTATCCAGCGCGTAGGCCAATGTGGAAGCTTTGAGCTTGCTAAGGGTGCCGAGTGGTGGTGGGATCCACGAGGCATCTGCAATCGATGGTGTTGTTGACTGCTCCGGGACCAAACGGACCTAGTCCGAAAGGCGGATGTTGCCAATCCTGCCGATCTGGAAACGCAAATCGTCCATCGCCATGTCTGCACCATCACCGAGGGAGTCGAAGGCCCGACATGTGGCCGACGAGTGGATGGTGATGTCAAAGAAGCCGAAGCAGAGGCATCCCTTTGTTGCGGATGAATCGAAGAGGTGATGTGGTCGCCGAAGTCGCTACATCAGCATACAGACTTCCCAAAGACAACGCCAACTGACGTGGGGTGAACACGTCAATGCCCATAGTTTATGGACTTGGGATTTGAGAAAGAGCGGCGAGATGGAGACTTCATCGACTAACAAACAAGCAACACGAGGATACGGGTTTACCTAGGTTCAGGCCCCGGAGGGAAAACCCTACTCCTGCTTGTCTGCTCTTGGTTGATGAAGAACCGAAGGTTACAATGGTGCCTTGATGGCGATGGTGCGCATATTATATTTGGTGGGTGTATGCGTACTAAGGTTTTTGTGTAGATATATTGTGTCTATTGCGGTGGCTGCCTCCTCGTTGGAACCTCCTAGCCTTTATATATGGGGAGGCTGGGTTTTAGGTACCAATACGAGTTAGTTACAAGATGGAAGACTAACTCTTTTAAATTTTCTATCTAGTGTTTGCTATATCCGCCAAGGAGTCGCCTCCTTCAAGGGCTTGAAGCCACCCGAATCTTCATGGACTTCACCATCAGTGGCGGATCGTTACGTGGGCCTCTGTTGGGATGAACCAGATAGGCCAATCTTAGGTACCCGTAGGGCATACCTATGTCAACCACATCTCTCAAGAGTGTATAATACGTGACATGTTACCCCTATCCCGAGAAAAGATTACGATTGTATCATGAAAAATAACTCCATGAAGTTCTCATAACCCATGAAGACTGACGACCATAGTTTTTCTAAACAAAACTTACCTTTCTATTTTTTTCGAAAAATTGCATAAGCTCAAGATCTACGATTGTAGTTAGTGCATCAAATAACCACATATTTAGAACTTGCTGAGTACACTATAGTAAAACTATCTTCTTATCCCTTGCTAGAATCTGCTAAGTTGTAAATCTTATCCCAAACCAATAAGACGATAAAGGAGGACCATTGCAAGGAGCTGAGACTAAATGATATGAGAAAAATAGGCAACAGAGTCAGATACTACAAAGAGTGATGGTAGAGATCAAGATAAACATGAATGGGACTCAATTCCTAATGATATAAAACATACCATTAGAACACTGCTGGTAAAGCAATAGTCACCCCTTAGTTGTACAAATAGTTCGAGATGTAACTCTAGTGCTAGACTAGTCTACCAGTTGCTCTTTCTAGATTTCCGGTTGACAAGAAATTACCTGGCAAACCTCATTATGCCACAGAGATTTCACAGATCTCTTGTATGGATCTGAATATGAATAATAAAGTCATACCTTGGATTTGCGATGTTTCTATTGTACTACTCTATTGGGTATAATATTCATGGAATAGTATTCCGTGAATGTTATGCCAATGACTTGCACACTACAACATGCATTGGTGTGCTAGGTCATCGCAACAACTACCATAAAGACAAAAATCAAGAGTTAAGGTCGACTGCATTTCATGCAATACCGTATGAAGATGGCAAACCGACACAACTCAAGAGAAATTGGATTGTGTCCAAAATTCTACACTTGAAGAGATAGTGTCATACCTTGAACACAGTGCCAAGTTGCTTTGAGCATTCGTTGGTACTCATGAGACCATAATAGAAGCATTAAGTGGAGTATTCAACAATGAATGATTTAACTGGTCCAGTAAGGGTAAGGAATTAGGTGGAGTAATAAAAACATTAAGTGAAGTAATCAACAATGTATGACTTAACCAGCCCAGTAAGGTAAGGAATTGAAGAAAGAAGTTTGAAGTTGAAGCCAAACATAGGAATGGGTGTTAGGTATGATACATGCATGGGTATTGATGTAGAAGAGGACCCAAAATCTGATCCATAAATCCATGTGAAAACCCAACTAGCCCATACAACTCATACTTTCCAAGCAGTGGATTCTATTTCAATGTGGAAGATTAGGAAATTCCTAGTGCCGATGCACCAATAAAGCCGCAAGGTTGGGGAATACGGAAAAAACCCAACTAGCCCATACAACCCATACATGATGAATTTCTACATGATTTTAGAAACACATGAATTTTGTAAGATGTTTGTTTGGATTGTGAATACCTAGAACACAAAACTTTTTACATGATTTAGAAGAGAGAGTAGACACAAATAAAGTGTAAGTGTATTGGACTTCTTAAAGAAAAATTAAAATGATGTTTGATCTCATGTTGAGATCCCTATGGAATGGAGGGCATAGCAATATATTCCATACTCCCCGTGTTTCTATGCTTAGGTAGTAAATCCTTTTTGAAATTATCGTCAATACAAGGCATAGATGCGGTAAAAACACTAACCTTCCAGATCTACCCCTTGCTCGTCTTGGAATTGCGGAGATGTTGCACGTGGCCGTGCCTCCTGATTGGCTATGTGTGGCTGGAGTTGTTTGTCGATTGGCTGGGGCGTGGCTAAGTGATGCATGCGGTAAAAAACGCTAACCTTCCAGATCTGCCCCTCGCTCGCCTTGGAATTGCGGAGATGTTGCACGTGGCCATGCCTCCTGATTGGCTGTGCGTGGCTGGAGTTATCTGTCGATTGGCTGGGGCGTGGCTGGATGATGCATGCGGCGAATCAGAAGAGAGATATAGTAATAACCGCGAAGAGCTATTTATGAGGGGCATGACTAGAAAAATACTCAATGAAAAGGGGAGGGGAGTATGAATTTTAGTGACCTCAATCCCATGATCCAAGAGATTCTATCGAAAAAATTCCCATAAATTCAAATCCTCCAAAATTCCTAGTATAAATTTCTCCAATCAAAAGAGACCCCGAGAGAGTTGGTTGTACCCGATGTTGAAATACTCCGAGAGAGGAAGAAAAAAAGAACGACTATTGAAGACCAGACCATGAACACGTCATGTACACTACCCCTATTTTTACCATCAACATAATTACTGCACCACCCCAACGCTCCGTAAAACCGGAGCCACTCCTCCACGCCCCGTGATCAATGTGCAGTCCATTTCGTTCAATCATTCACGCACGCCACCGGTCTCTTTACCTTCCCCGTAAAAAAGGTCCCAAACTCCCACCCCCAAAAGCCCTCTAGCATCTTCTCCGCAGAAGCAAAAGATTTCTGCGCAGTAGTATTTCCCTTTCACATTGATCACTCTCGCCTCTCTCCCACACGGCACAGCCGCAGCAGCCGACTCCGCCGCCGCCGCCGCCGCCTGGAATCGAAGCGACTCCTCCTCCACCAGACGAAGACCCTCCCTCCCCTCTTCCTCCTCGCGAATGCCGCTTGCTTGCTCCGGTGTTCGCGCGTGAGCGGCTAGGGCGCGGGACAAGGCGGCGATAGCCCCGGCGCGCGACATGGGGGACGAGAAGGATTTGGGTGACATAGTGCTCTCCTGGTCGATCCAGCAGATCGCCGACGACGACCTCTACAGGGGGAAGGTGCGTGACCGATCCCTAGGCCTGCGCCGCCAGTTCCGGAATGGTGGTTTTCTGCCGGCGTGGTCGCGGTTGCCTTTTTTTTTCTTTTTCGAATCTGTGCGTGCATACCTGCGTACGGACTACGAACCGCCGAAGAGTATTCGTGTGTACGTGCGCATAGGTTTCTACACGTGCTTATATTTGGTGATTGATTACTCGATTGTAGTCGGAGTTGGCCATTTGGATGCACGTGTCAGTGAGAAGTGCAGTTGGCATGGCTGGACAATCTGGTCCCGTAACTCTCGCAGGTAGTGCAGACTGCAGGCACACGGCATTTCAGTAGGTACCATGCTGCTGTTGCTCGTTGGTGCCATTTGGGACAGATTCATAGATGCTAGTACTACACAGTATGATCTTCACATTACCTATGGCGGTGTCAGTACAGTGCTGTACAAAATTAAGAAGCGCTATTTTTTTTTTCTGAAAATATTGTAGATAACACGGTACTACATGCGGTAAGACAGGTTTACTAGTTAGACAGGTATATGGTGTGATGTTGTGTATGTTGGTGACAGAAGAAATCATAAGTTATTTTGTGTAACAACTTATCTTTTTGGTTGGTTACATACGGTAACCTCCATGGTCATCTGAGCATTTTATGCCCTGTATCTATCCTTTGCTTGCTAATGCAGTAGACGAAACTGACCACAGTACATAGCTGTGTTGCTAGCATTAGCTCTTCTACAAAGGTGCCAGAACCAGCTGCATGCTGTTTGTGTGTTCAAGCAATTATAAAGGAATATCTTGCTAGCTATAATCATATTTTCATTTATAACCTTCTTATGTAGGTTGAGACTATTCCCTGCAATTTCAAGTCACTTGAACACTATCTTGAATCATATCGTGCGCCCCTGATTGAAGAAACAAGGTCAGATCTATGCTCATGCCTTGAACTCATCAACGAAGCACCCTCGTCCAAAATACTCTCCATAGAGGTAGCAGGAAAATCAGGATTATACTACATGGATGTGGACTTTTGGGACAATGGGGCTGGTTTTTCTGCTGAAGCATATACAGCAAGAAATGGTGATATCTTTATTTTGTCTAGCTCGAAACCTGGAGCTGTGGAGGACTTGAACCGCTATGGTGTGACATATTGCCTGGCAATGGTTACTGAGGTTTCTTTGGATGATCAATACCAGAAGGGTTTCAGAGTTAAAGTTGCAAAGGATATTGGTTCAGAAGAAGACTTGAGTAAACTCAGACATGCAATATTTCTGAATAATATTATGACAAACAAAAGGATATGGCAAGCACTTTCCTTTGATACAGAAATGGACAGCAATTTCAGAGTAATCAAGTCGCTTTAGCCCCCACAAATTTGGTAATATAACCTTGATAGCTGCATTTTAGTTTAAATTGCTCTTTTCATTAACATTATTATAAATTGGTCTCTTAACTTTTTGAGCCCTCTTTGTTGGGTCTGTTACAGGGTGAGGATGTATGTAGCATCTGTGTTAAACAGGATGAGGGCTGTCTTCCTTCATTGACAGAGCAATTACTATCGAAACTTAATCAATCTCAAGTGGATGCTGTTGAGTCTGTGATCTCAGCTGTACGATGTAGGCATAGGAACCTCATGAAGCTTATATGGGGTCCACCAGGTACTGGGAAGACCAAGACCGTTAGCGCTTTACTATGGGCTTTGGCGTGTGTGAAATGCAGAACTCTTACTTGTGCTCCCACTAATGTTGCTGTCGTCGGAGTTTGCACCCGCTTCCTAGAAATCTTGAAGGATTTCAGGGAGCACATTGAAGAAAATGCTCTACCCTTTTCTCTTGGAGATGTCTTGCTGTTTGGAAACAAGTATAACATGGACATCACCGAAGATCTTCAGGAAGTTTTCTTGGATTTTCGTGTGGATGAACTTGTTGAGTGCTTTTCATCATTGTCTGGATGGAAGTATCGGATGGCTTCAATGGTATCCTTTTTTGACGACTGTGCTTCACTGTACGATATGCTTCTTGATGATGATGATGAAAAAAGTGATCCTGTGAGCTTTCTGGACTTCGTAAAGAAGCAGTTTGATGTGACAGCAGTAGCTCTTGAGAGATGCATAGTGAATTTGTGTGTTCACCTTCCTCGAAGTAAATTTTCTCATGATAGTGTCACAAATATATCTACATTGTTTAATATGCTGAAAAAATTTGGCACCCTTCTGTGTGACGTCAACTTGACAGATGAGGGCTTGAAAAGGGGCCTTGGTTGTCTGTCAACTGAAAACTCTGTTTGTCCACAGTCTTCTATTGAGAAGGAACTGGATGAAGCAAGGTCTGTATGCCTTAAATTGCTTAAAGATCTGCAGCACTCGCTCAATTTACCCACTGGAGTAGACAATAACTGGGTCCAGCGCTACTGCATGCGTAATGCTACACTTCTTTTCTGTACTACCTCTAGCTCTTATCGCTTGCATCACATGGAGATTGCACCCCTCGACGTCTTAATTGTCGATGAGGCTGCTCAAGTGCGGGAGTGTGAGTTGGTGATCCCACTACGTCTGCATTGGTTGAAGCATGTTGTTTTGGTTGGAGATGACTGTCAGCTGAGTGCAATGGTCAAAAGTCAAGTAAGTTTCACCCAACCCTCTTTATACGTGTCATACTGTCATTCCATAGCTATAGGTGCATTTTTCTACAACATCAACTTCTGATAGCAAAATGCTGCAACAAATTTTCAGTTATTTGTGCATTTGTCTACAGCATTGGTAACTATCCACATGCAACGAATTATTGAAATATATGTCCCACCCATCTCCATCAGTCCTGATGCGTGCGATTCAATATGGTTTCAAATGCACTTCCATATGCATGTCTTGCCTAACATATCTTTTTTAAATACAATTTTACCATACAACTGCACAATTTTTTTCTGGAGTTGATGAAGAAAACAGTAAAAGTAGCAAACATCAAAATTATCCAAACGTCAAAATGTCAGCACATGATGATTTTCTTGAAGTCCGATGGAAAACCTGACCCATTCAACAGTGCGGATGGTTAAAAAGGAAGTAAATACAAGAATAGAAGCATACAGCAGTCCAATACAAGAATAAGAATCATACAAGGGCCGGATGTCCGTTCGGCACGGGGGAGTATTTGTTTTAAACGTATTGAGTTCTCAACGTTTGAGCTATCGTGGTTTGATTGTGATTTATTGGATCTACCAAACTGTTGCATTTTTCATATTAGTAGAGATGAAGTTCTGATACTGAAGTGCCTCAACAAATTTTGCATGAAGATTGTAAAGGCATTGTCTTTTGTTTGTGTTTCGTTGTTACTGATCAAATCATGATAATCTTAGTTACAATTCGTTTGTTTATTTTCAGGTATGCAAAGAAGCTGGATTTGGTACAAGCCTTTTTGGGAGATTGGTCATGCTCAAATTTGAAAAACATCTGCTGAATATACAGTATCGCATGAATCCTTGGATCAGCTTGTTTCCAAATGCTCAGTTTTATGAGAGAAAGATCTTAGATGGCTCAAATGTGCTGTCTCCTAGCTACAATAAGGATTACACATGCCTCCCATTTGGTAGCTACACTTTTATAAATGTCACGGATGGAAGGGAAGACAGAGAGGGCGCCGGAAACAGCCGGAGAAACATGGTTGAGGTTGCTGTTGTTCTTCATCTGATCCAAACCATTTTTAGATGTATGTCTAAGCTGAACCCTATCCTTTGTTGCAACCCTAGTATCCTGCCTTGATATTTATTACTTTGTTTCTATATGAAGCCACTTGTCTGATATAACATGGCATCTTTAGAAGCTTATAGGGTCGTCCTTTCTTGTTTTACATGTTGTAACCTCCACTGATAGGAAGGTATATGAAGCTACTTGGCAGATATAACATGACATCTTTAGAAGCTTATCGGGTCTTTGTTTCTTGTTTTGCATGTTGCATAACCTTCACTGATAGAAAAGTGTTCTCTGCAATAGTTTATGTTCAACAATACAGCTTCTTATTTGTATCTTGTGATGTGTTACCTCCATCAATCTGGGTTTATGAAATTCAATTCCCTACGTATGTCTGACAGCTAGTCCTTTGTCATCTACTATCCTGTTTAGTAGATAACATTACATTTTTTATTTAGAAAACTGTTAACATTTAAGTAGATGCATGAAAGATAGCAGATCTTGCTCTGTTAGAGTTGTCCATCACTACTTGGAACCCATTTACTGTATTTTTTCTTCAGAATAGATAAGTAATACTATGTCAATTGCAAGCTGGTACAGATTCAATTTTGCATTACTAGTTTTTTCTCTCGCTAGCCTTGTGCAAAAATCGACCTCAAAAGATCAGTAAATTACAAGTTTAGTGTATTCTGCAGGTTGGAAAAGTACAGGCCAAAGGCTCAGCGTCGGTGTGGTCTCTCCATATAGTTCTCAAGTTGATACAATTAAAGGTAGACTTGGCAAAAAAATACGACACATGTGATGGCTTCCATGCGTGTCAAGAGCATAGATGGTTTCAAGGAAAAGAAGATGACATAATAATACTATCAACGGTTAGATCCAACGGCAGAGGAATTGTTGGATTTCTTGCTGATAACCAAAGAACAAATGTTGCTCTTACCAGAGCAAAGTGAGCATTGATTCTTTTTTTTCTACGAGCCTTTGTTTTATTACTGTTCAAAGCATGTCAGACTAATATTATAAATCATCTGATGGATACTTTATTTGATGCAGGCACTGTCTTTGGATTGTTGGGAATTCTCATACTCTGTACAAAAGTGGGACTGTCTGGACAGACCTTGTTGCTGATGCTCAAAGACGTAAATGTGTTTTCAATGCAACGAATGACGCGACCATATGTAAGTTGGTTTTGCAAGTAAAGCAAGAGCTTGATCAACTTGACGATCTTCTTAATGCCGATTCAGCGGTTTTCAGCAATACCAGGTGGAAGGTAAGTAACATAGTGATCTTTAATCAGTTTGACTTTGACCATCATGTGCTCCCTCCAATTGTGCCTTTATTTTCCTCCTGTTCTTTTTGCTAGTGGTTAGTTTTGTGGCAATTTCCCCAGTTGGTTGGGTTCGTGCCACCTTGTGTGGCTGTGTAGCTTTGCGCCATTTTTTGTGGACCTTCTAATCAAAATACACATGTTTGGACGCTTGATCCAGATTTTTTTAAAGTTGGTTCGGTTATGTGCATTTAGTCTACTGGAATGCACACACGTGTGGGATGAGACTCATGCTTATTGTACTCAGTTATTATTGAATATAAAATTCTTTTAGCATGTGATTTTTTTCGTGTTTATAAACAAATGTGTCCATTTTCTGGAATTACCATTGTGGTTCTTTTGTCTCTGTTATGCTGTTTCTAATTGGATAAATTTGTTACGATTTAAAGGGACATGTGCTACTTTGCACACGCTATGTCAATATATGGTTCTTTTTATAGCATACAAACCATCTTGCGGATCGCCTAATCTTTAATAAAACATACATGTCCTTGTTATTCTTTTGAATTCATTCTTTCTCAGGCTCTATTTTCTGTGTTGCTAATTCAACAGGTCATTGTTAGTGATGAGTTTAGGAAGTCCTTCACCAAACTAAAATCATCACAGCTCAGGAGGGAAATACTCCAAAAGCTTATCAAACTTGGCAGTGGTTGGAGGACAACAGTGAGGAACTTAGATATACCTGGTGTTTCCAATCTTGCAAAAGTATACAAGATCAGGGACCTTTATCTAATTTGGAGTACTGACGTGGAGAAAAGTGAAAGCAGGTATTTTCAGATGATAAGAATTTGGGACCTGCTGTCACAACAACATGTTGAAAGAACCGTACGCCGCCTCGGTACCTTTTTCCATGTACACAGATGATTACCTGGATCACTGCAGAAGAGTGCAGACACTGGTATGTATTGTTCATTGTTACTGGTTATTCACAGGTTCCTTGGATCCTTTCACCTTTCATGCTCGAAAATGGACTGTTTGTAAATACACATGCTTACTAATGGGCTGCTTGTAGACATTCTTCTTATTTTTGCCTCCTTTTTTTAACAGGAAGCTGGAGGTTCCTATGGTTTGGGATGTTGATCATGAAATTATTCGCTATAAGAAGGATAGCAAAGTTGATGCTCAGGAAGAGCATGATCTCGTGGATACATCATATGCTATGGAAAATTCAAAGTTAGTGAGAGCTTCTTGCTGATGAAATTCTACTCATTATCTTCTGGAGTGGCACAGCATTTGCTGACAGCTTCTGATGGTTCTGAAATTGATATCCCTTTGAACTGACTGATGAAGAGAAGGAGATAATCCAGTTCCCGCTCACTAGCTTTATACTTGGGAGGTCAGGCACCGGAAAAACCACTGTATTGACAATGAAACTGATTCAAAAAGAGCAGCAGTCATTGATTGCCTCCCATGGTCTGCATTTGGATGAAGATGATTTTTCTGGGTTGGATGACAAAAGTATTATGCCACTGAATGATGTAAAAGAAAGTTCTATGAAACAAGTATTTATCACTGTAAGCCCAAAGTTGTGTTCAGCAATAAAGAATCACATTTCCGGCCTTAAAAGGTATGTCGGACTAGAGCCACGTTTAGAAGTTTACACATGTTTACCATTTTCGGAATTTATTATTTTTACATATATTTAAAATGAACGGGAATATGTGTGCAAGCTGGTTAAAGATTTTTTCCACTGTACTCACTCGATTCTACTGTATCTGAACTTATTTTTGTTTGCGTGGGTACTTTACATTTAACTTCAATTTTTTCAGATTCTTTTGGCATGCTCTTTCAAAGGGTTAATGGTTTTATCCCTCTGAAGAATCATTTTCTCCCTAATATACTTTATAATTGTTAGCCTGAATGTAATCTTGTCATGGTGTGATCTGCACACATAGGTTGTGTGCAGGCTGTAGTGTGAATAGCACACACAGGTTGTGTGCTTGCTGTGTGTGAACAGGGCAGATGAGTTGTGTCCTGTGTGAGTAAACAGTACACATAGACTGTGTGCTGAATAGATAGGCATGCTGCAGTGTGTCTGCTGCTAGAAGTATCCAGGGTATGTAGGGATAACTCTAGGATTAGGAATGTTCTAGAGTAAGACATTTAGGAGTAGTATGGAATATCTAGAGTTTGTAGAGTATTCTAGAAGTATGGTGTAGGGTTTGGATTGTGGCATGTACAAGTATAAATAGGGGTGCCACCCCTCCCATGTAACTAAGCTTGTATCACTTGAGATACCCAATTAAGGCAAGCTTCCTACTAGCAGTGTGAGTGAAGCACATCCCTTTAGAGAGAGAGAGTCCTGGGTGATAGATAGTAGATCCAACAATAACAATAATTGCAAATAACATCATCTAATGAGGACTTAGCCCTTGTGGCTTTGTAATGAAGGATACACTTCGTAGGCGAGTCCTTTAATGTGGGTGGGCTTGCTCTCTTGTGACTAGCTCTCAGCGAGTTTTATTTTTGAAATTTACACTCTTCAAATGATATTTACTTTTGTTATTTAATGAGTTATATCAACCATGTTCATCGTTCTGTAAAAAAAAAACATGTTCATCATATTAGTTATAAGTTATTTCAACCCTTTGTAGGTTCGGCTCTGGTGATGTCTCTGATCAGCCTAGCATTCTTCACATGCACGACATCATTGATGACCAGGAAGAGTTCACAGAAATACCTGACACTTTTAGCAATCTACCTCATGAGCACTATCCTCTTACTATAACATATCGGAAGTTCTTGATGATGCTTGATGGAACATGTCGGACATCATTTTTTGATGTGTTTTATGGTGAACTAAACTCTAGCACCGAGAGAGGGCACTCAAAATCTCGTGCACTGCAAACATTTATTGAATCGAAGGAAGTCACCTATGAAAAATTTGCTGCTTCCTATTGGCCTCGGTTTAATGCAGACCTGACCAAGAATGTTGATGCATCCATTGTCTTTACTGAAATAATTTCTCATATAAAGGGTAGATATCAAGCAAGCAGGCCTTATACCAGCAAGCTTGGAAGACAGGATTATGTGATGCTCTCAGATAAAAGATTTTCATCTCTGAGCAGTGAGAAGAGAGATAAGGTTTACAGTATTTTTGTTGCTTATGAGAGTATGAAATCAACTGCCAGAGAATTTGATTTGTCAGATTTGGTCAATAGTCTTCACATCAGTTTCGTATCTGAGGGCTACAATGGAGATCTGGTGGATTTTGTGTACATAGATGAGGTGCAGGATCTAACAATGACACAAATAGCACTTCTTAAGTATGTCTGCAGGAACTTCAAGGAAGGCTTCCTTTTTGCTGGTGACACTGCACAGACAATAGCAAGGGGTATTGATTTCAGGTTTGAAGATATCCGTTCACTTTTCTATACTGCATTTCTCTCAGAAACTGAAGTTCCTAATCAAGGACATGGGAAACAAGTCCAGCTCTCCGATATGTTCCAACTTACTCAAAATTTCCGCACGCATTGTGGCATCCTTCATATGGCACAAAGTATCATGAGCCTTTTGTACTTCTTTTTCCCGTCAAGTGTTGACAAGCTTAATCCGGAGACTGGACTTGTATATGGAGAAGCTCCCGTACTGCTGGAGTCTGGTAACGATGAAAATGCAATCATGACTATATTTGGAGAAATCAAAAGTAAGAAGGGTAATATGCATGGTTTTGGTGCTGAGCAAGTCATATTAGTTCGTGATGATGCTACCAAAAAACAAATTGTTGATCTTGTTGGTAAACAGGCTCTCATTTTGACTATTGTTGAATGTAAGGGCCTCGAGTTCCAGGTATCAGCATATAAATTGACTTCATCTGTGTTCATTTGCAAAAAAAAATAGATCAACTAAAGTGTTCATGTTTTAGGATTTTGAGTATTCTTGCTAACTTTAAAAACATTGTGTAGGATGTGCTGTTGTACAACTTTTTCGGCTCATCGCCTTTAAGAAACAAATGGAGAGTTCTTTACGGCTACATGGAAGATAAAAATATTATAGGACAATCTGAGGAGTTCTCTCATCCGGGTTTTGACAGAAGCAAGCATCATCTTCTCTGCTCAGAGCTGAAGCAACTCTATGTTGCAATCACACGCACTAGGCAAAGGCTGTGGATATGTGAAAATACTGATGATTACTGTCGACCAATGTTTGACTATTGGAAGAAGTTGTGTCTTGTAGAGGTTCGATTACTTGATTCTTCTCTCATTCAAGCAATGAGGACAGGAAGTACTACTGATGATTGGAGGCTACGGGGAACCAAGGTTAGTTATCTTTAATTGGGAGTTAGTATGTTTCTGCGCCTTTTTTGTCTAACAATTGGACTGTGCACATAAAATATTTTTAGATGGGTGCAAGCCTAGTTACAATTTTACTGTACTTCTCTCCGGGGTTGTTATTTCATCTCAGAATGTTTTTTTCTTGTAGTTGTTCAATGAGGGGCAATTCGAAATGGCTACAATGTGTTTTGAAAAAGCTGGTGATGCATACAGAGAGAAGTGGGCAAGAGCTGCTGGACTTGTAGCGAGTGCTGACCGTGCTATGGCCACAAATTTGGAGAAGGGCAATGCTTCATTTCTAACAGCATCAGAAATCTACGAGTCCATAGGGATGCATGAGAAAGCTGCTGCCTGCTATATCAAATTACGTGACTTCAAAAGAGCAGGTCTGCTGACTCTCCGTACTTCTGAGATTTATCAATTCCACAACGTTTTACAAACAACTTGGTCCTAAAGAGTTACCATATACGTAAAGACGTTAAATTTGTTAAACATCTATGAAGAGTTACTGTATACTCCGCGCAGCTCTGTCTGACTAAACATTGTTTTCCCTGCTTTATCATAGGTATGGTCTATATGCAAAAATGTGGTGCTTCCAGGCTTGAGGATGCTGGTGACTGTTTTGCCAGGGCCGAGTGCTGGTCAGAAGCAGCTGAAGTGTACTTCAGAGCTGAACGTTACACAGAGTGTTTCTCGATGTGCTCGAAAGAAAAGCAACTATTCAATCTTGGCTTGCAGTTCCTGCAACAGTTGGAGGAGGAACATTTGCTTGAGAATTCAAAACTGGAGGTTTCTGCAATTAGAAAGACGTATCTTGAAAATTGTGCTCAGCATTATTTTGAGCGGGGTGACATAAAGCATATGCTGCCTTTTGTTAAGGCTTTCAGCTCTATGGATCATGTACGAGCATTCTTAAACTCTAGGAATCTTGTTGATGAACTGTTAAGTTTAGAGATGGAAAAGGGCAATTTCCTTGAAGCTGCAGGAATAGCAAAGCATAAAGGAGATGTCTTACTGGAGGTAGAAATGCTCGAGAAGGCAGGTTCATTTGAGGATGCAACGCGGCTTCTCCTCCTCCATATTGTTGTAGATTCCTTGTGGTCTTCAAATAGTAGAGGATGGCCTCTGAAAAAATATTCAGAGAAGGAACGGTTGCTTGCAAAAGCCAAAGAAATGGCGACAAATGTTTCTGAGTGCTTCTGCTTCTTTGCTAGCCTGGAAGCTGATGCACTGTCAGATGTGCCCAAGACCCTTCCCAGATTAAACTGTGTATTGTTTGACGGCAGAAAATGCGGAAACTTGTTTGTTGAATTTGTTGCTTCCCGTTTGATTCTTGATGTTCATCTTCAGTCTCGTGCCTCTGAATACAGTTTGGAATCAAGGCCAGGTTTTGAAGATGGAAGTAGCTGTAATGATATGGTGGCTTGTAACCAGATATCACCCCATTCTCTAGCGAATGCCTGGAATCACTGGAAGTCAATCATAGTCAAGGTACTATCTCATCTTCGACACACTGATGCTCCAGAGCTAAACGATTATGAAGTTATGTATGAAGATCTTTGTGCTAAGTACTTTGGGTTGAGGAAGGATGGTGAAGATGATGGATATGTTGTGCTTAACATGAACTCAAGTTGGCTCTCTAACGCAGGCAGAAGTTCTTTGCAGCAAGATGGCAACATATGTTGTCTGGATGTCAAACACTTTCATTCGTGTGCTCAGTCTTTCTTGTTGAATGAGCTGTCTTCTGTTGGTCTGAGTGTACTTAAGAAGTTGGAGTCCATTGTTCAAATTCCTCCGAAGTCGGCATCTTCATATGCCCTGCTGAGAACTATCCTCGTTATAAATGAGATAGCCAAGTTCTTGGAAGAACCAGAATTCAGCCTGCAGAAAAGTACCATGAAGTTAAGAAGCTTCTCTGCTCTCTGCGTGGGTCGCTTCTTTGATTTAGCTTTTCTTCTCTGGAGAGATGGAACGACGAGGAGCCTCTTGCCTGCTATACTTGACTCACCAGCTGCATATGGTCTGCTTGCTGATTCCCTTAGTTCAAATCTTCGCCCAAAATATAAAGATTTGACTTATGGGCATCTTGGGAAGACGACCATGCTACTGCTCCATGCAGGGCGATTGGACGATGCATTACTTTCAAGGCTACTACAGTTCCTGGACAATGATTCTGGGTGGGCAGATTTTTTTAGATGTTTGAATAGATTTCTTGACAGTGGTCTCGATAGATCCTCCTTGATCCTCAACTTTAAGGTTGCTCTGGACTTTACCTTTAACGGTGTGAGGTGGAGGGACGAACTGGATTACATATCCCCAGTGTGCTATGTGGGTCTTATGGAGTGCCTTGGTTTCTTGGCTTCGTCATACCTTCTACAGAAAGGTCGTATATACTGCACGGAATCTCTGTTGGTCAATATGCTGGAGTGCCGTACCAGCAAGCTTTACCTTGACACCTGTTTGGTATCTAATTCAAGCTCAGATTCCGATCTTGATGATATGGCATTCTTATCTGGGCGTTTCATATTTCAGACAATTATGGATATCTTGACAGACAAGAATATGCTGTGGGAGTGGGCACGGAAGACTTCAACTCCTAGTAGTTCACCCACTGCAGTCCTCCTGAGACTGGTGGTCACACTTTATCCACTGATCCTAACTCACAATCTGGGGAGTTGCTATGAGGTCACAAGTACTCTTTTGAAGTGTGGAGTCTTTAAGGATCTACCTAAGGAGTTCTCCCAGAAGATTGTACCGACTTTGCAATTGAGGTATCGCACATCGAACAACTTCACAAGGGCGCTTGCTGATGCACTTGCCGCAATCGGAGATCCCATGGTAATTATAGGTTCTTCACAGAAAGGCGGCCCAGCAGTCTGTCGAAGCATAGTTCATATGATTAGCACAGAGGATTTGCGTGATGTTCCAAAGGTAATGGCTCTTCTTTGTCCTGAAGAGCCAAGTCCTGTAAAGCAAGAGACTGCAGGGCCAGAAAATCCTAAGGTGGTTCAAGATAGTAAGATGGACAGTACAAGTAAAATGGATTTAAGGGATCAAACTGCATCCTTCTGGGCAAATAAGCTTGAGGATTTTTATGTCAGCCAGAGTGTCCTGGTGAGTCTCATACATTCTAATGCTTGTTTGGTTATCTTCCTGTTTGTCCCAGTGCTTTGCCATCACCGAATTGTTCTAAAAGCTTATCTTTGCAGAAAGATGCAACCGCCATAATTCAGTTCATCAGAGATGCCGCTTTATGGCTGGAGCAAAGAGTCCCTCCAGAAAATATTAGTGCGCAATTAGTGGAAGAGGTCAGGCACGTCTGCAGTTTGTTTGAAGAACGTTCTGGAAGGTAAGCTAATCTTAATTTCCCAAAGACTCTTGAGTTTTAATGGCTGTATAAATCCAGTATTGCAATCTGTTGACAAGTACCAGTTCAATCCAGTATTACCATTTCCATGTGAAAATGATTTGTGATCACAGGTTGGAGAAGGGAGCTTGTCTGCCTATGGAGGATCTATACACGGCGTGGCAAGATGGCGAGAGCAAAATGCAGACTATCTTGGACCATCTGTGTTCCGAAATGACATCCTTGGTAGAACCACCCCCCAGAAGGAATAAAGCCACAGCCATTGTCCAGTCACAGACTGGATGTTCAAACAACGAGCTTGGCGCAGGAGGAAGTAATGAGGTGGAACCAGTCACGGAAGAAGCAGACGAGGCCTCAACAAAGCCGGCGCCCAAGCAGAAGAACAACAAGAAGAAATCCAAGAAATCTAAGGGCCGCGGCAGGAAGTGAACTGCCGTGGCTGTAAGCTGCTGTAACCCGTGGTTGCCTTCATTGGAAGAAACTAACTGATCTGGTTTTGCTCGTACCTCTTAACTTCATGCTCATGTCGTTGCCTTGACGCTTCTACCTGATCGTACTCAACAAGATTTTATTTTAAATAGCCTGGTACCCTTCTGTTGCTGTGCATTTCGTTTCTTGGAAGGATCGATTTGATTTTGTGGACCGTTGTGAAGTATGGAAAGCATGGATAGAACAAGTTGGGAATTAAGTACTAGGTCGATTATGGCAAACATGGATGCGGTAGAGCAAAACAAAAATACTTGTTTGCTTATTTAATAAGGAAATCGGTAGAGCTTATCTGAGAAACGAAACCGGGAACACGGTTACAGTAGGAGAAATGCATTTTCTCCTTCAAAAAAAGAAGAAATCTGGTTCTCGAAAAAGAAACGGGAATATAGGTTCTTTAATGGAAAAAGGGAAATGATACTACTCCGAAAAAAAAAAGCCTCATCTTATCTCTTCAACCAACCGCAGCCGTGAAGAGCACGCCGCTGCCCTGCTTCTCCCTTCGTGCTGGAGGACCGCCGTGCCAGGCACCCCTGCTGCCGGAGCGCCGCTGTGTCGGGCACGCCTGCTGATGAAGCGGGGTCACACGGCCGCGCCGGGCGCTCTGCTGCTTCTCACTTCTGAACTAGATCTTTGGTCGCGGTTGTGCCTTCAAATTCGCAACCGGTGATGAGAGGCTCTAGTGAGGCGTTATAAATGGGTTGTCATAAATAGGTTTTGAGATTTTGCTACAAAGTGTAGTAATTTTTTGCTTTTCTTTTTGTTCTATACATTTTCGACAAAAGTCCTCGGCAAAGTCAGTTTGGTATCGGTGATGTCTCCAACAAGATCGTTCTTTTAGCTAAATTAGTATTTTTTTTATATCACTGTTTTGCTGTTTGACTATAATAGCGTAACGTTTTTGCTATACGATCTTCGGTGAGATCTATCGGCGAGTCTCCGGCGAGGTCTGATATGCTATATTAGCACACCATTTTTGCTACACGGTCACTGACGAGATCTTCGACGAAATCTCTGGTGAGGTCCAGTCTGTTTGACTATTTCTGTGTGAACCGCTTTCTACTACATGTAGCAAAAACCGGTATATTTATACAAAAACCGGTATATTTATAGCAAAAACAAGGTTTTAGAGCTTTTTTGGAGACACGTGTCAATGAGGAATTCGGGGAATTTTCGGAAATTATCTACGCGTAGTACCGTCCATAAAAGAAGAGGATAAGATTTTTATATAACTGAAAAAAGAGGAACAGGTTTTTTTTTTTTTTGAGGGGCAAAAAAGAGGAACAGGTGAGGACAGCAAGACGTACAGAGATGGCTTTAAGCGAGATGGAACTCCGATCGCGTGGGCTTGTCGAGAGATCCGATCCGTTTCAGTACCCGAAAGCAAAAAAGTTCGCAGGCCGAAGGATTGTGGGCTTTACACGTCGCGACAAACTCTTCCTGTCCTTTCCCCCTCGATTTTCGCGTTCCCGCCAAGACACCTCTCGCTTCCCGCTTCCAACGAGCGCGTTCCTTTTTCAGTTTTTTTATCCGCCCTTTTCCTTTAGCCACAGTAGAAATATATATACTCCCTCCGATCCATCCTAAATAAGTGTCGCGGTTTTTACTACACTTTCCGTCTTAAAATAGATATATCATTTAAATATATTTAGACAAAACTTTCACATCTATTTTGAGAGGAAGAGAGTAGTTACTTCATAATTTCATCTCGTAAGCTGTAGATTGTGTTATACTCCCTCCGTTTCAAAATATAAGATGTTAAGTAGTCTAGATACATTTATTTCACGGACCGTAAAACATCTTATATTTTGAAACGGAGGAAGTACAGGATGGATAATGATTAAACCTTGACTTATGTTCAGAAGTACTACTGATAATATATCAACACCATCAAAGTATACCCTAATTTACAAGATAATTCACTAAGTTGTCGATGAGTTACGAACCGGTACGAGAGGAGCCCAAGCAGCGACCGGGAAGCGTCAAGCAAGCCCATCTAGGGTTTTCGTCCCCTCGCTGGCAACAAAGTCGGTATGCTCCATCTCCGGTGGCCTTGGGGCCTTCGAGGTGTGGTAGACCACGACCTCTTGCCGGCGGGAGGGTTTTCGGTTTTTGTTTAGCTTTTTTTAGTGTCTTCTTCAGTGTGTTGAGGCGACGCCTATGTTTCGAAGACAGTATAAGATTCTTCCCGCCCTATTCTCGCTCTGGTGGTGCGTCTAGCGCCGGCAGAGGACGTTTGGAGTCCTGTGTTCGATGGATCTCTTAGGATCCGGTTATTTTTATTACTTGTTGGTGTGGTTTGAGGTCTCGTGCTTCTAGCGCCGGCACAAGCCGTGTCAGTCTCTTTCAATCTACTGTTGTCATCTTCGATGATGGTTGCTGCTCTGGTGCGCTGGTCCTATTGGTCCTTAGCAGGACGACTTCCCGTCTATCTACTACAACAAGTTTTGCCTGGCTCCGGTGATGGAGGGACGAGGACGGCGGAGAGATTTCGGCTCGTGCTAGTGTCTGTAGTTGTCGCTAGGTGGTCCAAGTACCTATCTGTAATTTTTATTAATTTGGGAACACTTTGTGATTATTAATAGATCGGTGAAATTTCGCAAAAAAATACTCCTCCCCTTTCAAAATATAAGATGTTTTAGTTTTTATGAAACGAATGTATCTAGATGTTTTTTATGTGTAGATTTACTCCGAACCTACACACTAAAATATGTCTAGACACGTTCACTTCATAAAAGGTAAAATATTTTATATTTTGAAATAGAGGGAGTATACTCTGATTTTTTGAGTGGCCGAAGTAGTTTTTGATGCAGTATATTTCATACAATTTGGTTATGTTTGGATTGTGATCGAAGTGTACTTCACCAATTTTGTGGTCGTGTGACCAAAAATATGGTATTAGTTTGGATAGCTGTCATTCTTTTTGGCATGCCAACGACTCTTTCACTAGCTCTAGTTTATTTTTTCAAGCCAATATTGGCCTACTCTTTGGCAACAAAAACCTGAACTAATTTTTTGGCTAGCTAAATTGATAATAAATTTGTGAAAAATACACCCTTTGCATGCAAACATATTTTTATGATGAATTTTATTCTTACCAAACATCAATTTTTGGACATGAAAGTAAATGATTGATCAATATCCAGTGTATACTCACCAAAAATGCCCCGTCCCTTGTTCGTTTGTCGTAGGGATTCATTGCTCGTTCTGCGGCTAAAAGTAACTTAACCATCCTAATTTCTATAATAGGGTTGCAGGCCGGAGGGCTCTTTTGTGCAATCTTGCTCGCAACACCCTCTCCTCCAACGAACCTACGATTGCTGTCTCCAACTGAATGCTCAACTCAGGCCATGTACAACAAGCTTAACAGCATAAGCCTTGGCTAGGCCTACCCCATTCTTAGAGGAGTCGTATGAGGCGGGAGCTCCATGTACGGGTTTGAAGCCGAGCATTTCCAACAATGGGGCCTAAGGATTGATATGATGATTGGTTTAGGTAGGGCGACTCTCCTACTATGGGAAATAGTAGGGACTAGTGAATGATACCGCGGTCCACAAACTGACATATGGGACTAACACTTGACTTGAGAATGGAAGAAGAGAAACATAACATGTCACAAGAGCGAGGCGAGGGGGATCCGTCCTACATCGATAGGGACACCTCGTGAGCCTGGTTTTAGAGACAAGGCCTTTTCGTGAAGCCAAGTTAAATTCGCGCCACTGAATCCTGCAAATGAGGAAGTGTCAAGGTATTTTATGATGGTAGATTTATTTTCGGAGGGGTCACACTTGGAGATCGGTATGGTAGCACACTAATACATTGATTTATGCAGGTTCAGGCCCCGGACGAACAATGTCCGGTAAAAATCCTACTTCCAGTTTGTGGTGGATGGAATTATCCTAATTTGCTTGGGTGAAATTGGGATATGGCCCGATATCACCTATGGTGGTTGGTGGTAGGAGATGATCCGAGGGATTCTCAGAAAGAAGATGCCCACCCATTCGGCGTCCCTACCCCTCCTTATATACTCGGTCGGGGTTAGCGTTACAAGAAGTCGAGACGGGTTACAAGTGGCGACGCCTATACAAAGATTCTAACAAAAATATCAGATCTAATCTTCATAGACTAAATGTGATATCCCATAGAATCCGTTCAACATTGATGTATTGACTTGGCCGCCAAGATACCCTCACTCGGTCCTTCTTAGACTTTATCCTTGATAGGCCACGATGGTTCCGGGTGGGCACTATCTCTTGATGGAGGCCCACCTGGTACTTGTGACCTCGACATTATCCCATGAGTCCTCCGTGATCGGAGGGAACTCAACTCCGAATCCCATTCGAGTTTGTCGAGTAGATATCGTGAAGGAGTCCCTCGACCCTTTGTCTATCAGAGATGCCGATGTCGAATCTATGCCTTGTAGAAGTTTGCCACTGATTGGAATTCATCAGGAGAATTACTGGGATCATCGTTGATTGGTTGCCCAACTGATCTTTTCTTCCCCGCGCCGCTAAGGTGGCAGGGGTCACTCATACGTCCAAAACGTATCTACTTTCCTGAATAGTTTTGCTATTGTTTCTCCTCTAAACTTGTGTGATTTGGATACAACTAACACGGACTGACGCTGTTTTCAGCAGAATTACCTTGGTGTCTAGTTTTTGTGCAGAAAATCAACTATCAGGAAAAATCCCGGAAAATATGTCAAAAATCCTATTTCACCAGAAGATCCACGGAGCCAGAACACGAGATGGAGGGGAGCCCTGGGTGGCTCACACCCTCCTGCCGTGCGGGTGGGCCCACCCCGCGCCTGGGAGGGGTGTGGCCAGACCAGGCACCCCCTTGTCCTCCCTCTTCGCTTATAAGTTACCCCTTGACCAAAAAAACGAGGGGGTTCGACGTTTTTCCAGAAAGAGTTTCGCTGCGCCGCCACCACCAGAAGCCGCGATTCAGATCCAGAAACTTTGTTCTGGCACCATGCCGGGACGGGGAATTTGGAGAGGACCATCATCATCGTCATCACCAATGCCTCTCCATGAACCATCAATGTTTCCCTCATCCATGAGTGAGTAATCCCCCATTTTAGGCTATGGGGATGGTAGGGATTGAATGAGTTCTATCATGTAATTGAATAAGATTGTTAGGGCCTAGTGCCTAGTATCTCTATTAGTGCTATTTGATTTTGTTGCAACTTGTTGTGCTTAATGCTTGTCACTAGGGCCCGCGTGCCATGATCTCAGATCTGAACTTATTATTGAATCATTATGATAGTATTGTTTGTGATCTTATCTACAAGTTGTGTACACATATCACTGTCCGGATCCAAAGGCCCCGAAGTGACAGAAATTGGGACAACCGGAGGGTATGGATATGATGTGAGGATCACATGTGTTCACGGAGTGTTAATGCTTCGCTCCGGTTCTCTATTAAAAGGAGCACCTTAATTGCCAGTAGTTCCCTAGAGGCCCCGCTGCCACGGGCTGGTAGGACAAAAGATGTTGTGCAAGTTCTTATTGCGAGCACACATGACTATATATGGAGCACATGCCTCTGATTGTTTAGTACTTGGATGCTTATTCTTATTTATCTGCAATGCCCTAGGTCTTGAAGTTACATGTTTAGACTCGTCTATGAAACGCCCGTCCATCCATCCCTATGCTTACCACAATCATATCCTACTGTTTGATGCTACTATTACTATTGCTCATGTTTCACTACTGTTGTTGCTACTACAAACGGTTGCTACTGATAAACTTCTGTGAGCAAGAACTATTTCCAGGTGCAGCTGAATTGACAACTCAGTTGTTAAGGCTTGCAAGTATTCTTTGGCTCCCCTTGTGTCGAATCAATAAATTGGGTAATACTATCCGCGAAGACTGTTGCGATCCCCTATACTTGTGGGTCATCAAGACTATTTTCTGGCGCCATTGCCGGGGAGCATAGCTTTATTTGTAAGTTCACTTGGATCTTTTATTGTTCACTGCTACTCCTTTCATCATTGGGAAGTCTCATGATGGAAAGTTTCCTATTTTGCCATCCACTACAAGAATAGCTGCAGTCATAAACACTTCTGTTGCTCTTGATTCACCGTCTGTTATAAGTAAGCTTGTTACACCACCACCACATACACATGCTACACACACTGCTACTACTGCTGAATCTGAAACTGCTTTTGATGCTCATGATGTTACTTCTACTGTGCTTGATGCGAGTGGTTCATTAGGTCCTTTCCTAGATGCTACTATGGGTGGTCTAGGAAATACTGAAACTCCTAGTGAAGACACTATTACACCCGTTAGCTCACCTGAGTCTAGAGAAAGTTATGATATTAATGATAGCTACATTGAGTTTACTGATGAATTTGTTGAAGAGTGCTGAAACACACATGGTGCTAGTGCTATTAAGTGTCTCCTTGCAAGATGTACCATTATTCCTAAACTATCCTCTGATCCTAAGTTTGCCACCTATCCCATAGATATTAAAGATAAAGATTATGATTTCTCTCTTGATCTATCCTATTTAAACATTGTTGAGAAAGAACCTTTTTGTGGGACTGAAAATGAGAGTGTTGTAGCTCATATGAATGAGCTTTCCACTATGAGTGCTTTATTCTATGATGATTTTAAATGCGCAAGTAATTTGTTACTAATATCTTCCCTTTTTCACTAAAAGGATAAGATAGGGCTTGGTTTAATAGATTACCTCTTGGTTCCATTGATAGCCCTAATTGCTTGATTGCTTCTTTCTTCCAGAAATATTTTCCTCCCAGTGCTAGACATGCTGCTTTGTAGAGAGTTTTTTGATTTTAAACAGAGAGAAGAAGAGAAATTACCTGAGTCATGGACAAGGTTCTGTGCCTTGATTCATGCACATCCTGTATGTCCATTGCCTAAAAATGAGCTTCTTGATATTTATTATAATGGACTAACTGATGATTCTAGGACATACCTAGATAGTTTTGCTAATTGTGTTTTCAGGAAAAGAACTCCTAGAGATGCTGAAGAATTAATGGCTAAAATAAGCAAGAATTATGATGATTGGACTTCAACTGAGCTAAATACACCTGAGCTTATTACTCCTGAACCAGTTGTGCAGGAACCAGCTCCAATACCAATACCAATACCAAAGAAGAGGGGAGTTATTGCATTAAATGACGAAGTGATGAAAGAAGCTAAGAAATGTCTAAAGGAAAAAGGTATTAGAGCTGAAGATGTGAAGAATCTACCTCCTATAGAAGAATTATGTAAGCCAATTCTCCACGCATCCACTATTGAGGTACACTCTCTCCACTTTGATGAAGGTGATATTCCCTATGGTAAGCCTCCTGATCAATGTCTAGAGGAACTTGACACATTTATTGTTAAACAAGGTAATTTTAATAAACAAGTTCAGAATCATTTACTGGAAAAATAAACAAGTTCAGAATCATTTACTGGAAAACTCTAGAGATATTAAAGAGTTAAAAGGTATTGTGGAAAGAACTTCTAATGATATTAAAATGCTTTGTAAACACTTTCAAATGGTTCAAACCCAACTTGATCAACTTGCTAAGGTACAAAAAGGATATGCTAGTTAATGCCTCAGGAGATAAAGATGCGTATGGAATTAGAACTAGGAGTGGTATAGCTACTCAAGATCCCTTATATCCTAAAGGACACCTTAAAAGAATTGAGCAGGATTCTCAACAAGATGAAAGTAGTGGTAGTCCTCATAAGAGAAAGAAAAAGAAACACAAAATAGTTGAGGAACCACTTGAACCTGTTGTAGATCCTAATAGTGTATCTATCTCTGATGCTGAAACTGAGAGTGGTAATGATAAAAATGATGCTCCTGATAAGGAGGAAGTTGAGGAAGAACCTGAGAAACACACTAAGAATACTAGGTACACTAAGCGAGAGAGAACCTTGGGTGCAGAAACCTATGCCTTGTCGAGGTAAGAAACACAAGTCAAAGGAGGAAGAACACTACAACAAGTTTTGTGAGTGGATGAAGCCTTTATTTTTGCAAATTCCTTTGACTGATGCTATTAAGTTGCCTCCTTATTCAAAGTGTATGAAGGATATTGTCTCTAATAAAAGGAAGATTCCTAACGAGGAGATTTATACTTTGCTTGCTAATTATTCCTTCAATGGTAAGGTTCCAAAGAAACTTGGTGATCCACGTATACCAACTATTACTTGCTCTATTAAGAATAATTATGTTAGAACTGCTTTATGTGATTTGGGAGCTGGAGTTAGTGTTATGCCTTTTTCTCTCTACAAGAGACTCCGGCTAGAAAAGTTGATACCAACTGATATATCTTTGCAAATGGCTGATAAGTCAACTACTATTCCTGTTGGTATATGTGAGGATGTTCCTGTTCAAGTGGCTCATAATTTCTTGGTCTTAACTGATTTGTTGTGCTTGAAATGACTGAAGATGATAATATGTCTATTATTCTTGGGAGACCTTTTCTTAATACTGCAGGTGCTGTCATCAATTGTAACCAAGGAAAAGTAACATTCAGTATTAATGACAAAGAGCTTACTGTCTATTTCCCCAAGAAGGTTGCTAAAAGCTATTGCCTGAATTCCATTGGAAATATTAAGAGCATCAAGGTTGGAGAAATATATTGTCCCATTCCACAAGAAATTTTTGAAACTATCATGATTGGGACCATTGCTATCAAGTATGAGGTAACATAATCACCTTGTGGAATGCAAAGTTTTGTTTCATATAAGATTGTTTTGGTAACAAGACTTGATCAACCTTGTTAACAAAAGGATTTTAATGAACAAAATAATGTTTTCACTGTGGTTATACTTGCTTTCTTTTACTTTTCTCCTTCCTAGTCTTTGCATTTTATTTTACTAGCTTTGTTTTTGCTAGTTCTTTGCTTGTTAGAGTGTCTTAGAACTTCTGTAGTTTGGTTTTTATTTGCTTTTGCTTCTTCTAAAAAAATTGTTTCTGTGAGAAAATCAATTTTCATACCCTGAAAATTGGCCAAAAATGAAGTTTTCCGAAAAATCCCAGAAAATTCAAAATAATTTTTTCCTCGAAAAAAGGGGCAGAGGACACCTAGAGTGACCCAGGGGGCCACCCCAGGACACCACACCCCTGGTGTGCGCGGGAACGCCCTAGGTGGCGCCTGGGTGGGGTGTGGCCCACCTGGGCCCCTCCAAGGTGCCTCCTCCCAGCCATCTTCTTTCTCTCTCCCGAAAAACACCGGAGAACTTTCTCAAGCCCGAGTTCCTGTTGTTCTTGCTCGTCGTTTAGCTGCTAAGGAACCCATTTATGGGGGAATTATTGCTGCACATGTTGTTGTTGCCTTGGACCTTGCTGTTGATCCAAATGATACACTTTTGGCTCCTTAGAGGCTTGATCTTGCTGCCATGAAGGCACATCACTTTGTCACTGCTAGCTCTACCCTTAAGAGCTTGGTTTATAGAATTTTGTTTTATTGACGGGGAGGAGAGAGAGATCCCTCTACCCCAAACCACTTTGTTCAGTATTTCTCAAGGACCTTTGTCGCGCTCCCAGGAGGAGATGGATGACGAGCTGCACATTCTTGGTTTCCATAGACACTATCGGGGGGACGCGCCCTCATACGACCCCTCTGTGTACTACACAGGCGAGTCCTCGAGTTTGTACCAGGACGAAGGGGCCTCCTCGTCATACTACAGAAGTGCACCTTCTTGGGCACCATGGAGTTGAGCCCCACTTAGGCCAAAAGCCTAAGCTTGGAGGGAGGTATACCGACATCACACTCATATATATATATATCATGTTCGATCGGTTATTTGTATATCCATTGTTTCGCTTTCTTTTTGTTTTTGTTTCTGATTTCTCAAAACACAAAAATACCAAAAATATTTTTGTTGTTTCTCTCGGTTTGTTTCTTTGCTTTTTAGCTTTGGTTTGCCTTAAAGAAAAATCCAAGAAGATTTTGCTTTGTTTGCTTTGCTTGGTTTGTTTTTGCTTTGTTTGTTTTTCCTTTGTTTGTCTTGCTTTAAAAAATCAAAAACACCAAAAATATTTGTTGATCTTCTTTGGTTTTGTGAGTTCTTTGAAGGGTTCAGCCATCCTTAGTGGATTTTGGTTTCATGTTATTATTCAAGTCACACAAGTGAAGGGCAATAATAAATATTAAGACAACTTGAGGTGTGGTAAGAGGCTGGTAACGAACTCTATTTGTTTTCATTTTTGTACATATTACTCATCACTGTGAGCATGCTTAGTTTGTTCATGTAAGGAGTATGTTAATGATGGATGCTTAGTAGTTCTTGCTTGTCCGTGATTAGTTCCAGCTTGCTAATAGTTTGTAGCATGTCATATGAATATTTGCTTGCATTGTTTTATTCATATTTTGGTATGAAATTGTGGTATCCTCCTCTGAAAGTTTCATGTGAATCGACTTGGCACATGCTCGCGCATGCATATGACTAAACAATAGTCAGTAAGCCTCGATGATTTATTTTGCCTCAGAGTTCTTGTATCACTTTCATGCCATAATTAGTCCTGTTTTGTTGCAAGCATGTTTATGACAATTATTGCTCTCTCTCTCTCTCTCTCTCTCTCTCTCTCGTTTGTCGCTCCCTTCTATTGCTAGCCTTCACTTGCACTGAGTATGAGCTCTACTTGTGTTTTCAACTCCCCCAAACCAATATTGCCAACAGTGTCCACCATACCATACATATCCAGTTGATACCTTTCTCTTTTGTGTGCGGATGTCGTCGGTGTGAAATAAAAGGGGAACTTGTGAGTTCATGGGGTATATATATGTGTTAGATAAACGCCTAGGCAGCTAGACTAAGCCATGCCTAATCATGGTGGAAACTTGCAGCATTACCATAGTGAGCATCTGTGAAGCATCCTCAATAAAAATCTATGCAAATAGTAAATAAAAAGATCGTTGAGATGCTCATTGTCTGCTTGTCTTGTGTAGAGGTCCCAACCTGATAAGGTAGAGATCCCAGTGTTTACAATGCTAGTCCATGGATCAATAGCTAGCATCCACAATTTAAGATGTAATATCAAGAAACAAAGGTCATGATACAACTTTATAACCAGGAATAAAATAATTCATTACATCTTACATAGCTCATTTGACTATCTCATTACAATGCAGCAGAAATAACTATATAGCATGGAGTCCTTCATCTTCAAAGTGCCACAGGTAATCATGTTGGTTGTAGACTTGTAATCCTGTTCAACACACTTCACTAACATCAAACAAATCTACAACATAATAAGTTACAGCCACAAGGGTCAATACATTTGAATTGTATTGGCAAGTGATACTATGGTAGAGTAGTGGTATCTATCATCTATATGCATTTGGCTAAGTGGAGTTTAGGATTGCTTTGCTCAAAATAGATTTTCCTTATCATTTGAAAACACTAAGTTTTTGTTTGTCAAAATCACCCAAGGCATCTACCAATAAAATGTACGGGTTCGTAGCATGGAAAACAAAAAATTTATACCGCATGCACACAAACAAGCCAAGATCTATCTACTAGATTGTAACAACGAGTCGATAGAAGCACTCACCCTCGAAGATTCCAAAGAGGTTAACGAGAGAAGATTCTCGTGGGTGATATAGTCGTACACTTGCAGATCTCAAGATCGCGTAGACGATCCTTCCGACGCTGTGTTCGGCAGCGCTTTCGCAGTCGGTCACATGTTCGGTACTCGATGAAGACCTTCCTCTCCCTTGTTCCAGCATGCAACGGAGGTTGTAGTTCTCCCCTCGCGATTCCGGCAGCACGACGGCGTGGTGTCGGAAGTAGAGGGAATATCCCATAGGGCTACGCCTAAGCCGGTGCGAGTTATGGTGGATCTAGGGTTTCTCGGTGATCTAGGGTTTAGAAGACTGGGAGGAGGAGGTGTCGACGGCGGCTTGGCGGCGGCGGCGCGGGTGTGGGAGGGCTATGGATGAAGGGAATATGCCCTGAGAGGCAATAATAAAGTGTTTATTATGTGTATTCCAAGTATATGATAGATGTTTATTTTGCATGCTATAATTGTATTAATATGGAAACGTTAATACATGTGTGTTTAATAAACAAACAGAAAGTTCCTAGTTATGCCTCTCTCATAAACTAGCTCGTTGATTAACAAGATGATCAAGGTTTCCTGATCATAGACATTGGATGTTGTTAATAACGAGATCACAACATTAGTGTAATGATGCGATGAACATTCATCCGAAGTATAGCATTACGATCAAAGTCATTGAGTTTATATTGCTATAACAACTTACGAAGTGATCTTAATCCTTAGACCATGAGATCATGTCAATCACTAACACCGGAAGAGTTTCTTGATAACATCAAACGTCACACCGTAACATGGTGATTATAAACATGGGTTCAGGACTAATAAAGTGTTATTTTGAGGCCCATGGATCGAGAGTGGAATTTGTTCATCCCGATGATGAATAGATATACTCTGGGCCCTCTCGGTGATATCACATTGGTTGGCTTGCAAGCAAGTGATTTGATCACTAGAATGTTATATCACGGGAACGAGAAAAGAGTGCATGTCAGTAACGAGATCAAACTAGGTATGGAGATACCGATGATCGAATCTTGGACATGTAATATATCGTGAAACAAAGGGATTAAGATACTAGAGTAAAAGGTTCCGACGATCACAAAAAGTCATCGTTGAATCTGTGGGAGTCAGTATGGGTCTCCAGATCCCGCTTCTGATTATTGATCTGAGAGGGGTCTCGATCATGTCCGCATTATTCATGAACCATAGGGTGACACACTTAAGAGACACCGACATCCAATTGGAGCAAAAGTTTCATGCCGGAAAGAATAACAAGCGCAAGAATTTATTTCACTAGATATCGAAACAGGTTTTCGGGTGAAATTGCATAAAGTGGTTATGCATGTGAAATAGAATTCTAGCAAGGGGTTATTTGTGAATGTTTGTCATTAAAGTAATTGATTTTTTTTGAATAAAATAAAAGAGTTCTATTTAATGAGAGTTTCCATTAAATTTGGTGGAAATTTAATGGCAAGTTTGAGTGGGATTTTGAGTGGAGGGATTTGAATGGATTTTTGTGAGTGGAGTGTCCACCCACATGAATGATGGAGGGGAGGGGGCAGCCCCCATGGCCGGCGGCCACCCCCTTGGGTGCCCTCCTGTGGCATCCCGCAAAACCACTACTAGAAAATCGCGTTGAATTTGTGCATTTGCATCGTCATCATCATGCATTGTTTGCCAAAACTATTTGCGCAAAGCCGGTTTTTGTTTCTAAAACGCCTCACCTTCATTCAAACACGCAAACCCGGTCTCCGGATTATTTTGTTTGAATGCTAACGGTTTGCCAAAGGTGCTTTTAAATGAAATAAAAAGTTTATATTATTTTAGTGGAGGCGATCGAGCGGGCGACCGACCCGAGCGACCACCCCAAACTAAGCGGTCCACCCCAAACCAGCCCAGACAAATCCTACATCTACCCAACTTCCTACCCACCCCTATCTCCACCTCACTCCCCAATCAACTCTTGCCACCTCATCCCCATCCTTCCCCACCCAATCCTAGCCCTCCACCTCACCCTCCTCTCTCACCTCCTTTCTCTCCCCACTCAAACCCACAGAGACCACCACAGCTCACCCCTTGCGCACCCAGGCACGCCTGCACGCGCCCGCCTCTCCCTGCCGCAAGCCCCTCGGGATCCCGCCCGGCCCCACCTGGCCCCTTGTCCCCGCCTCTCCTCCTCTTCCCTTTCCACGTCCTCTTCCCGTCTCCCGCCTCTGTCTTCCAGCTCCGGCTGGCCTCCTCTCCTAGTCGCCGACCGCCCCCGCCGCCTCGGTATCCCCCACCTCTCCGCCCGCCTAAGCCTCCGAGCCCGGCTCCGCGTCGGCCCGGCGCGCCGCCTCGCCGCCAGCCTCCTAGCAGCCGTCGCCTAGCCCGCTCCTCCCGAGCTCGCCGCCTCCGTCGAGCCTCGTCGCCGTTCCTCCTCCACTTCCCGCTGCTCTCTCTGGCGCTCACGCCCTCGCCCACTCGGCGCCGTTCGCCCTCCGTGAGCCGCCTCGCCGCGCCTCCGCATCCGCCCCGCTGCGCCCCTCCTCCGGCTCGAGCCGTCGCCGCTCCGGCCGCTCTTCGCCGTCCGCTCCGCGCCGAGCTCGCCGGCGGGCCCGCGTGACCGACCACCCTCGCTCAGCCCGTCCCCGCTCGAGGCCGCCGTCGCCCGACCCCAGCGCCTCACGCCATCATGCGCCGCGACCACCTAAATCGCGCTTTGCCGCTACCGGCTTGCCTGCCGCATCCACAGTTCGCGAGGCGAGCTGCCGTCCGGCACCTCCTCCACGGCAGTCCCCTCGCTTGCGGGTCACGCGGAAGTTGCGAAAGCATGGCCTCTCTGCTGCCTCGTCACAGCCGTGTGCATGGCGGCGGTCTGACCGTCGAGGCCACTCCTGGTATCCTGTAGTGTTCGTGTGATGCTTTAGTTTCTACTTCAGTGGATCTTTTTCCCCGAAGCAGCTCGGTGTATTAGCTGTTGGTGAGGTGAGTTGTTGTTTTGGTGCCGTTGGGGATGATGTGTAAAAGGATGCGGACCAGGTGATGTCTGTGAGAAACATTGTGTGGCTTCGCTCAAAGGACCCGACACCCGAACCCAAGTTATTCGCCGACACCAAAAACCCGAGGAAAGCCGTCGGTGAAATCGACAAGATCTACCTCACGGTGCGAAACCACGGACCGGAGCATCCTGGACACCCGGATCTACCGGCGACCCAAGACCGAAGACCGATCCGCGAGCGTCGAGATCTTCAATCGAATTCGAGGGCGCCGAGATCCCGAGACGACAAACGCCGCGCGGACCCGACAAAACCCTCGCAACGACAAGAACTCCTTCACGAATGCCGACGGCGGCGACGCCAAGATCTTCCGAGAAGCCTGTACCATGTGCGGCGTCGCCTAAGCTCGTCCACGAGACCGTTGTCGTCGAGGGCTCGCAACCCTCGGTGGACCCCCAAGATCTACGCCGCGGAGCAACAAGGCCTTCGAGTTGGAACCGACGAGATCTGCAATCATGGACACGGGAAACACCTCGGAACTCCAAGATCGCCATGGGACGATAAGCACTTCACCCCGGACACCGAGAACCCGAATGCGACAAGATCTACCCCCGTAATTCGAGAACGATCCCGCCGAGCCCGAACCGTCGAACCCTGGACCCCGAGACCGACCCCGAACCCCGGAACCCCCAAGTCCGTCGAGACCCCTCAATGTGTGAATCTCTTCCCGAAACCCTAATTTCATAACATAATAACAAATTGTCGTATATATAATTGTCATCTCGCATGCATATCATGTGGTTTGGGGGCCTTATGCCGATTCACCTAATAATTAAATATGGGGCCCATATGCGGGCAAATCTAGTCTCATATTGGCCTCAGTTAAACTTGTGTAGCGCACCGGTGATATATTCTGACTTGTTAAAACAACATTTAAATTGCGGGGGTTCTAAATAACTTGAACCATTTAATTAATTGCCGGAACCCCGGTCCCGCTTAATATGACCTAATTGCATCGCATCTTTGCCATGCCATGCATCATACATGCATCATGCCGATCTTCTGCCGTTATATTAAATATAGCATCCGGTGTTTTCTTCTAGTGTTTTGCTTCTTCGCGGATAAGGCCGTTGAGCTGATGTGAGCTTCGCCCCGATCTTCGGTTGAACCTTCGACAATGTTTTCAGGCGAGCATCTCCCCCTCTTTTACCTATCTTACTTTTATAGTTTTTATTTCCTCCTGTTGATCTATTGCTATCTGTGTTGCGATGCTTTAGTTTCCGTACCTGTGATATACCGTGCAGCCCTATATTGCCTTGGACACCCCCTATTACCTGTTGTTTGGTAGATAGTTGGACTTGCGCGTCGTAGTTGCTTGATCAAGTGCTGATGTGTGTCGTCATATGCCACAGTTGCTGATGAATTGCCGCATGTTGATGTTGGAGATGATTCTAGTTTTACTTATCGCCACTTTAATTTCTGTTTAACAACTAAAATTGAAATAAGCAGAGGCATCGGTGGGTGATAGAAAATATTTGGTTTCCGAACGCCCACTTGTGTCCCGTAAGACCCCAAGTACTTGATACCTGTTCCTTGATTTATCGCGCTATCCACATCCGGGAGGTATATGGGACCCCCCTGAGCCAGAGCTTGATTCCGTCTTATTTCTTGGGGCCACAAACTAGTTTGAGGTTTTATTTACGATCTGCACTTATGCCATGCTACTTTCTGTATTTAAATTGTGCGAGGAGCACATCTCGCTTGTTAGGATCGTGTACGCGGTGTCGACAAGCCCAGCCACACTTTCGGGTTCGATCGTTCACAGTAGTCCCCAACCTTGAGCCGTCTCGAGTCGGTGGCCGTTCTGGGATCTACTTAAGGTGGCCCCTGAAATATTTCTGAATCCTGTGATTGTTCAGTGAAAGCCTCGGGTTTTGATTTGGTTTTCCAGGTTGATCGGCGTGTGTTGCTATTGGTGCACCCGGCCGGGTAAAACTTTCTAAAGCCGTGTCATGATATGGATGACTTGGAGCACAGTATCTCGATCATAGACAAGCATAACTAAAGTTTACTGCTCTAAATTTGACTTATAATGACTAGTAATCAGCTTCAATATAATGGAATGGCTAATTAACACTGCCCACAATTGCCTGTTTGGAGTGTCGCTTGCGACCATTGTACCTGACTAGTAAATACTACAACTACAACGGAATGGCTGAATAAAAGTACCAACAACTGCTGGGTTTTGGGTGTATCTCATGCTATCATGTCGATTAGTAATTGTTGCAATCAAAGCGGAATGGTTAACTAAAAGTGCCCATCGCTTATTTTATCGGCGATTATCTAAACTCGACTAGTAAAGTGCCGCAACTATAATCGAATAAGTAAAGCTGTCAGCTGTGTGAGTTCCTCGGTTGACTTCCTCGTTTGGTCTCGAGGGGGGAAACACCAGGATGGGTTTGTTTGGTGTTAGCTTCGGGTTGGATCCGGATAGGTCTATCTTACCCCTCTCTGTTTGCCGCCAGTTGTATCGAGTCTCTATAGGTTGTTTAGTGCATGCTGCCGCTTCAGTCCACCATACCTATGTAGGCGAGGACCGCCGAATTCTAGCCTCGCCGTGTCTTCTCAAGATCTTGGACTCCTTCTTTTTCCTTTGCCCTTTGTCGCACCCCTTTTTGTTTAAGCAGGTTTTGAGATCGGCGTCGTTAGCAGGTTACCCTGGCTTGGCACAGGCGGTTATGGACGCCATTGGTTATTCTTGTGGCTCTTAGCCCCATTTGCATCTTGTCCGTAGTCGGACGCCCCATCTTTTCAAGGTGATTTGGATCTTTGTATATTATATCTGTATTCTTGACTCCTTGAGTCGCTGTTATATATATCTGTTCTGTGGGTCCCATCGAGGACTGTTGTGTAATGTTATTACTTCGTTTTCCACCCGCACGAAAGTGCCTGGTGGGCACCTTTGAATCGTTTCTATGCGGGTTTGGCGAATTTTGCTCAAACTTGCATAGGTCCGATTCTGAGGGTGTTACACCTCCTCCTCCTATAAAAGGCATCCCCTCTCCTCTCTCTCACTCACACCTCCTCGTGAAGGATGTCTCTCCCCCTCTAGAATTTATCCCCAGGGTCTCGGACTAGCGAGATACATGTTCCCGGTGGCTTTTCGGCAAGAAAGAGTTGTGCTTCCGCTGCATCGCTGGAGCGAGGAGGCGTAGGTTGCTCGGTGCCTCGAACGTGTGTGCGAGCACGGATGCGCTGCTGATTTGCGGCGCTAGGACTTCCTCTCGATCTTGAGATCGGCAAGAGATCGTCTACATCAACCACGAGTTGAACTCGTTAAGCTTTGTCGGTCTTCAAGGGTATGTTCTCTATGGATATACATCCGCCCGTTGTTTGTATCTAGTAGATAGATCTTGGTACATAGTTCCCATCATAGGAATTTTTTTGTTTTATATGCTGCAAACCCTACAAGGGCTTGGCTTTTGGGGCAGCCCTCCCCCTCTATTTATGAGAGGGGCAGCCTTGGGAGGGGTGGGTTTGAATCCAAACCCAAACGAACTATTGAAATGACTCGATCTTAATGCTACGCTTAGGTTACTATGTCATCAAAGCATCCTTCCGGTGATGGTGATTAGCATGATCTCATGGTCGAAGGAATTAGGTTACTATGTATCAGAAAGCTTATAGCAAATGAACTATTGAAATGACTTGATCTTAATGCTACGCTTATCTATAGGAGTATGTCCATCATACCATTCTCCTAATGATATGATCTTGTTGTTAACAACATCTCAATGTTCATGATCGGGAAACCACGATCATCTATTAACCAACAAGCTAGTATTGCAAAGAGGTTTTACTAGGGACTCTAATTTAGTTTACAAATCACACAAGTATTAATTTTTCCGGTTTAATACTGTTATAGCATGAATGTAAACATTTATCATAAACACAAAGATATAATAATAACCACTTTTATTATTGCCTCTAGGGCATATATCCAACAGTCTCCCACTTGCGGCCTTATAATGCAATCTCATTCTCTGCTCCAATCGCTGTTTTTGTTTCTGTATTCCTTATTTATCTACTGGGGCAATCTGGTTGGTTCTTTACGCCGAGTTTTGGGGTAGCAGCGATATTTCGATTCATCCTTTTCTTCCAAGGATTTCATAATTGGACGTTGAACCCATTTCATATGATGGGAGATGCCGGAGTATTAGGTGCGACTCTGCTATGCACTATTCATGGAGTGACTGTAGAAAACACTTTATTTGAGGACGGTGATGGTGCAAATACCTTATGCGCTTTTAACCCAACTCAAGCTGAAGAAACTTATTCAATGGTTACTGCTAACCGCTTTTGGTTCCGAATCTTTGGTGTTGCTTTTTCCAATAAACGTTGGTTACATTTCTTTATGCTATTTGTACCCGTCACCGGTTTATGGATGAGTGTTATTGGCGTAGTTGGCCTGGCTCTGAACTTACGTTCCTATGACTTTGTTTCCCAGGAAATCCGTGCAGCGGAAGATCCTGGATTTGAGACTTTCTACACCAAAAATATTATTTTAAACGAGGGTATTCGTGCTTGGATGGCAGCTCAGGATCAGCCTCATGAAAATCTTATATTCCCTGAGGAGGTTCTACCACGTGGAAACGCTCTTTAATGGAACTTTTGTTTTAGCTGGTCGTGACCAAGAAACCACTGGCTTTGCTTGGTGGGCTTGGAATGCCAGACTTATCAATTTGTCCGGTAAGCTACTTGGAGCTCACGTAGCCCATGCCGGATTAATCGTATTCTAGGCCGGAGCAATGAACCTATTTGAGGTGGCTCATTTCGTACTAGAAAAGCCCGTGTATGAACAAGGGTTAATTTTACTTCCACACTTAGCTACTCTAGGTTGGGGAGTAGGGCAAGGGGGATAAGTTCTAGATACTTTTCCGTACTTTGTATCTGGAGTACTTCACCTAATTTCCTTCACAGTCTTAGGTTTCGGTGTCATTTATCACGCGCTTCTGGGACCCGAGACTCTTGAAGAATCTTTTCCATTTTTTGGTTATGTATGGAAAGATAGAAATAAAGTGACTACAATTTTGGGTATTCACCTAATTTTGTTAGGTCTAGGTGCTTTTTTTCTAGTACTCAAGGCTCTTTATTTTGGCGGTGTATATGATACCTAGGCCCTGGGGGGGGAGAGATGTAAGAAAAATTACCAATCTGACCCTTAGCCCAAGTGTTATATTTGGTTATTTACTAAAATCTCCTTTTGGGGGAGAAGGGTGGATTGTTAGTATGGATGATTTAGAAGATATAATTGGTGGGCATATATGGTTGGGCTTCATTTGTGTATTTGGCGGAATTTGGCATATCTTAACCAAACCCTTTGCATGGGCTCGCCGTGCGTTTGTATGGTCTGAGGAAGCTTACCTGTCTTATAGTTTAGCTACTTTATCTCTCTTTGGTCGTTATAGTTTGCGGGAAAACTATTCTCTCGCTCGTCTCACATCGAGTCATTCTAGAATTAAGTAAAGCAAATGCTTATTTAACTACGACACTATCGGACAACCGACCGATTTCAACCCCTAACGCCTCAATCGGACGGAATTGTGAAAATCGTAGAAACCTAGTATTCTCGTCAAGTCACCTATGTGTAACATATAAATATTACATCCAACCATGGAACTGAGACATAAAATAGTCAACCATATGAGATGAAACGACTTTATTACTCACTTTCATCTATATACTTAAGGAAGGTAAGGGATTGAATTTGATACCTTTTAGAGCTTCGTGGTTTCGACTAGGGCTGTCAAAAAAGTTCGGACTTGACAAACTGTGCGAGTTCGGCGTGTTAACAGCTCGGCTCGAGCTTGATTCGTCTCTCTAACAAACCAAACTCGAGCCTATTTTCGAGCTCGCGAGCTTAGACGAGCCGAACTCAAACAGTTCGATAAAGCTCGTGATTTTTGTACAAACGCAAAATTGAGACTGCTATTATTATTTCATCTGCTGTAAGACCGCTAAAATAATTGTGCTGGCATGTTGACACTATATTACTATTATGTGAGACTTCGAGCCATTTCTGCTATTCGGTTTTCAAGCTTTACTATTTTCTTGATATGTAGCTGCATGTCTATCTTTGGATGTACTAAAATTTTCTTACCGAGCTTCAACGAACCGAGCTCAAGCCTACTCGAGTTTTGGTCGAGCCGAACTCGAACTTAGATATAGGCTCGAAGGTCAACCTAGACTCGCTCGATCTCGGCTCGAGCTTCTACCGAGCTCGAGCCGAGCCTAATAATGTTCGCTCGAGTTCGGCTCGTCGACAGCCCTAGTTTCGACTGGAAATGTCACCATCCACCATACCTAAACCAAACCTCTTTGCTCTCCAACTTTTCCTTTCTAACAGGAAGGCGGGATTTTGAAGTTCCTTTTTTCCTTTTTGTTCATTTTATTTGAAATATTTTTCCAAATTCTATGGCGGCAATATTTATTTGCTTTTGCTAGAAAAAAATGAGCGAAAAGCACATTTCTTCCTAGTTCTTTGATTTGATTTTTCACCCTAGGTCTTGCCCATATGAAAGATAAGTAGCTCCTAGAACCATGGGTTCAACCTAGTCGTAGTGGTAGATAATCATATTAAATTAGGAATAAATTGCTTTTATGACAAGGAAAGGGATTGTAGGCAACCCTGTAGAATTTTCTCTTACCTATTCTCTTCTTTTGTTACAATAGTGGTTGTCTTGATAGTTCCATTAGTTCCATTTCTAGTGCTCTGTAAGGCCATGTAGTTATGAGAAGTGTTAAATATAGCATATTTCTTAAGATGTAACATTTGTTCTTCCCTTGTAGTCTATGCTTATTAGTTAACTTCACTGGCCTTCAGCTTCTTATCCTTCTAGTTCTAACTATCGAGGATACATAGGTGGTTGTTGCTTTTATTTTGACCATGGGTTCTTCTTCTTATTTACGGGATCAAAACTATCTTCCTTTAAAAGTTCCTTAACCTAGAACCGAATTAAATTCCGCTATCACATGTGAATCCATCTCGTGTATTCCATGTTATGCCTTTCCCAAAGTAAAAAAGCAAAAAGATCCCTTTCTAGCCTCCATCAATGGAAAATCTTTCATATCTGCACACAAAAGGCTTCTAGTTGTTTGATCAACTGCTCCCCTGGGCGTGCCAACATAGCTAAGTTAAAACAATCAAATTCTCTCGTTTTGCTCGACCTTCCAATTTGCCCTATACCGAGGGAATGGAATTACATTCTCACTAGTCTGATCAAAAGACCAACAATGAAACTAATTCTTTCCCTACCAATGAATGCCCAAGTTTACGAGGTGAAGCACTCGGAAAGACCAATAAAAATAAAGAACATCCACAAAAACTCTATCTTTAGTAGCGAGAACATTGACTCACTCAGAGGCTAATGAGAGGGGTATCTTCTTCCGCATATCTTTGTTGCCATTTTGTAGGTAAACTTTATGTCGTTCCCTTAGACACTATTCTATTTAAACCAACTAAAAATAGAATATGTGACATAAATACCACAAAGAAGATAATACCATCCCTCGCAAAATAAGAAGATAATGCCATTGTGGAAAATGGACGTCCTTGTGGCTGGTCGCTGGTTGCAACACTGGCCACCGCAGAGAGAAATGAACAGCTATCAAAAGACCAGATCGTGTAGTCGCCATATAGAGAAAGCATGAAAAGTACCGACTATCGAAAGAGCATACATATACCATGGTATATTCTTTCAGTAAAGTTTTACCATACATTTCTGGCACTTTCGTGAAACCAAAGGCACTCTCCCCGTTTGCATTATTCACCGGAGCAAGTCTCTTTGAAGATGATACCCACCGTTAGGCTCGAAATGCTGACACCGTGTTTTGCGAAGGTGCGCACTAATCTTTGGGGTTAGGGTTGGTGAGGGAGGCGGGCCATCGATGATTTAGTGTTGGGAGGTGCGTTCATCGATTGCGAAGAAGAAAAGCCTGGGGTACGAGGGATGTCTGGTTGGCGGCGAATCAGCGGAGGTGGCGAGTTTGGGCAGGATGGTAGGACAAGGCCACAACCAATTGTTCGACCGTGGCAGGTGACGAGGGAATGGAGGCCGTGAGTCCTTTGCAAATTATAACATTTTTAGGCCAAATTATAACAATAGCTATCAGAACCGTCTTATATAATTTAAAACGGAGTACTCCTTTCGTTTAGAAATATAAGACGTTTTAGCTTTGTGAATCGAATGTATCTAGATGTCTTTTAGTGTATAAGACCCTCCACAATGTCATCGGTGCCCAATACACAAAAAGTTTGCTACCTCAACAACGATGCCTAGGAAAAAATTTAAGGCACCATGCTCACAGCGTGAGGACTTTGGGCACCAGTAAAGAGTAGGACCCACAACTTGATAAACAAATAGGCCGCCAAGTTTCAGCACTTTTTCACCACACAAATTAATCTCAGCTGCATGCAATAGTACTATTTTTGTCGCCGGAGAGTTGGGGCATCGGAGCACCTACTTGCTCCGGTTCCCGGAAAAAAATTTCAGGCACCACCTGTGCAATGGAGGGCACCGATGCTCAAATGGCTAAAAGTGTTTTGGGCACCAATAAATTCACATATTGTGGAGGGCCTAAGTTCACTACGAACCTATACACTAAAATACGTCTAGTTATATTTAATTCATAAAACTAAAATGTCTTGTATTTTTGAACGGAGCGAGTAGTAGCAAACAAGTCATGGACAGATTTCGGATTCGACGTGTTAACTATACGGAATCCAGTGCATTCGGACGACACATGTATTACCGGGTGGACGATAAAATTCCATTTGTGCGGGAGAAAACGTGGTTGCCATTGCTGATCCTCTATGACCGGTCGCCGGGCCAGCCTCCCTCCGCATCCGCACGGAAGAAACAAACAAACAAAAGACTGTCCAAAGACCAGAGGGAAAAGAGAGGCTGTCGACGACCAGGTCGAGACCACGCGTCCTCCTGCCCCGTATTTTTACTGTCGAGATTTTACCGTGGTACGTACCCGTAGCTTCCGGCAAACCGGAGCCACTCGCCCCACCCTTTCACCGGAACGATCTCTCTGAAAAGGGGCCCGGCTCCCGACGAACCCCTAGTAGAACCCCAAAAGCCCCTCCCTCCTCTAGCATCTCTTCTCCCAGACGCAAAAGATTTCTCTGCGCAGTGCAGCAGGCAGAGGCAGTAGTCCCATCCCATTCCCCCCTCCTCCAAGTTGATCGCTCTCTGCTTTTCTCCGCACAACCCGCCCACCACCACCACCATCGCCTTGTCTCGGAGCGCCTCCTCCTCCACTGGACGGCGGAGACCCCCTTCCTTCCTCCTCCTCCTCCTCGCGAATGCCGCCTGCTCCCTCCGGTGCGCGCGCGTGAGCGGCCGCTAGGGCGCGAGGCGGAGAAGGGGAGGGAGCGAGACGGTGGGCCGTGCGGCGCGGCATGACGGAGATGGATTTGGACGACGTCGTGCTGTCCTGGTCGCTCCACGAGATCACCGACGACGACCTCTACAGAGACAAGGTTTGCGCGCGATCGATCCCTCTGCTCGTACTGCTACTTCTGATGGTTTCTGTCGGCGCGAGCTTGAGCCCCCCTTTTTTTTTTTGAATCTGCGCTGTGCGCACGCACGCACCACGAACCGGCGATGCGTATGCTTGCGCGCGCGCGCGCTAGGTTCCTTCTCGTTCTTAAATCTGGCCACTTTCGTTAGTTACTCGCGTCCAGCGCACTGCTTCTCTACGCGTAGTCGAAGTTGGATCTCCGAATAACGTTCTCCTGCCTGCGTGGTCTGGTCCGTGCGCTAGGGTTTAGAGGGGGTTCCTGTCCACGTGTCGGTGTCATGGTGTTCGATTGGCTTGTGTTGTGACTCGTGTACCTTGTTTTGGTTTTGGGGATGCAGTTGCTGTGTGCTTGTTCGTGTTGCTGACAACACGGCAGTCAGGAAATTACGCTGATGGTGCCATATACGGGGTGACTGATTTGGGCTAATTAACTAGATGATGCTATGCATGATTTTGTACTATTGTTACTGATGGAGCTGCACACTGCTGTTGAGAAGAACCACACTGAGTTGCTATGCCACCATCTTTTGGGAAGCTAGTGTTTTAGTGGGCTAGCTGCAGCATGTACCATTTCAAAAAGCTTTAGATAATACGTGCTGTAAGTTTTAAATGGCCAGCTGTTGGGAGATGCTAAGTGTGCAAGTCATGTGCTAAGCTTTAGATAATTGTTGCATACTTGCTGTTGATGATACAGAGTAGTGAAGAAATTAGATTTTGCTGTTGATTCCCTATGTGACTGATTCGGCGCTATGTTATATATATATGCATGATTTTACATTACCGATGGGTGTGACTGTTGCTGTTTGAATTGAATTACACACTAATTTTGCTATGGCCGTGATGCACCATCATTTGGGAATTGTTTTACTGGGCTGTAGCATGTCTCGTTCCAAAAAGCTTTAGTGCTGTAAATTTTTAAATGGTTGTTGGGAGATGCCAAGTTTGTAAGTCATATGCTGAGTGACTTGTTTTGAGTTGACAATAATTGTCTTGCTGTTGATGATACAGGGTAGTCAGGAAATTACATGTTGCTGTTGATTCCATATTTGACTGATTCGGTGCTAACTAGAATGTGCATGATTTCATATTACTGATAGAGCTCATCCTTGCTGAATGTCACACTAATTTGCTATCCTATGATGCACCATCATTTGGGAAGTTTTTTAGTGCTGTAAGTTTTAAATGGCTCTTGGGAGATGCTAGGTGTGTAAGTCATGTATCATAGAATAGATAAATGTTTGGATGTTGTAAAAATTGGTGGCAGAGGCTAAAAGTTATTTTTCTGTGACAAATTATGTCTATGGTCGAGTATGGTAACCTCCTTGTGATATGAGCATCTTATAAGCCCTGTATTGATCCTCGCTTGTTCTTGCAGCAGATGATACTGACCAGATAGCTTTTTTGCTGTTGTCATTAATTGCATATGCCATTTGTGTGCTCAAGGAACTGTTGGAGAATCTTCTGCTACATCTAATCATGTTTCATTTATACCCTCTTCTCTTTTGTGTTTAGGTTGAGACTATTCCCTGCAACTTCAAGTCACTTGATCACTATCTCACATCATATCGTCTGCCTCTGATTGAAGAAACAAGGTCAGATCTATGCTCATGCCTTGAACTCATCAGAGAAGCACCCTCGTCGAAAATACTTTCCATGGAGGTAGCAGGAAAATCAGGATCATATTTTATGGATGTTGACTTTTGGGACAATGAGGCTGGTTTTTCTACTGGGGCTTATGCTGCGAGGAATGGTGACATATTTATTTTGTCTAGCATGAAACCTGAAACTGCAGAGGACTTGAACCGCCATGGCGTGACGTATTGCTTGGCAATGGTTACTGAGGTTTCCATGGATGATGAATACCAGAAAGGCTTCAGAGTCAAAGTTGCAAAGGACATTGGTTTTGAAGAAGACTTAAATAAACTCAAACATGCAATATTCCTCAACAATATCACGACAAACATGCGGATATGGAAAGCACTGACCTTGGATACTCACATGAATAACAACTTCACAGTAATCAAGTCGCTCTTAGCCCCCACAAATTTGGTAATATAACATGAATACTTGCGTTTTAGTTTTACTTGATATTTTCACCAACCTTATAAATTAGTAATAAGGTATCTAACTTTTTCAGCTCCTCTTTGTTGGCTCTGTTGCAGGGTGAGGATGTTTGTGGCTTCTGTATCAAACAGCATGGGGGATGTTTGGCTTCTTTCAGAGAGCAACTACTGTCGATTGAGCTTAACCAGTCACAATTGGATGCTATTGAATCTGTCATCTCAGCTGTACAATGTAGGCATGTGAACCTCATGAAGCTTATATGGGGTCCACCAGGTACTGGAAAAACCAAAACAGTGAGTGCTTTGCTGTGGGTTTTGGCATGTTTGAACTGCAGAACTCTTACTTGTGCTCCCACAAATGTTGCTATTGTTGGAGTTTGCACTCGTTTCCTTCAAAACTTGAAGGATTTCAATGAGCACGCAGACGACCATGGTCTACCTGTTTCTCTTGGAGATATCTTGCTATTTGGAAGCAGGTCTAACATGGACATGACCGAGGATCTGCAGGATGTTTTCTTGGATTTTCGTGTCGATGAACTTGTGGAGTGCTTTTCATCGTTGTCTGGATGGAAGTACAGAATAGCTTCAGTGGTATCCTTTTTTGAAGACTGTGCTTCAAGGTATGATCTGCTTCTTGAGGATGATGGCAAAATTGACCTCGTGTGCTTTCTGGACTTTGTAAAGAAGCAATTTGATGCGACAGCAATAGCTCTTAAAAGATGCATACTGACTTTGTGGGTGCACCTTCCTGGAAGGTTCTTTTCCCATGATAGTGTCATAAATATATCTCAATTGCTTAATATGCTGGAAAAATTTGGCGCCCTTCTGGGTGATGTAAACTTGACAGACGAGGGCTTGAAAAGGGGTCTTGGTTGTCTGCCAACTGAAAACTCTATTTGCCCAGAGTCTTCTATTGAGAAGGAACTGGATGGAGCAAGGTCTACATGCCTCAAGTTGCTTAAAGATCTGCTACACTCGCTTAATTTACCCACTGGAGTAGACAAAAACTGGGTCCAGAGCTACTGCATACGTAATGCAACACTTCTTTTCTGTACTGCCTCTAGCTCTTATCGGTTACATCACATGGAGATTGAACCCCTTGATGTATTAATTGTTGATGAGGCTGCTCAAGTGCGGGAGTGTGAATTGGTGATCCCACTACGTCTGCATTGGTTGAAACATGTTATTTTGGTAGGAGACGACTGTCAGCTGAGTGCAATGGTTAAAAGCAAAGTATGGTTTTGCCTCACCCTTTTTGTACTGTATAGTTCATTTCTTAGTCATACCTTTACCAACATGATAAACTTGTTATACTGAAATGGCACGGCATTTTTTCTTGAAAAACTATGAAGACTATATCTTTCTTTCCGTTGTCATTGATCTGTTCCTTATATAACCTTAATTCTTACCCTTTTTTTTATCTGTAGGTATGCAAAGAAGCTGGGTTTGGGACAAGTCTTTATGGGAGACTGGTTATGCTAAAATTTGAAAAACATTTGTTGAACATACAGTATCGCATGAATCCTTGCATCAGCTTATTTCCAAATGCTCAATTTTATGAGAGGATGATTCTAGATGGTCCCAATGTCCTGTCTCCTAGCTATAATAAGGATTACACATGCCTCCCTTTCGGCAGCTACACATTTATAAATGTCACTGATGGAAGAGAAGACAAAGAGGGTACTGGTAACAGTCGGAGAAACATGGTTGAAGTTGCTGTTGTTTTACACCTAATCCATAGCATCTTTAAATGTATGTCTAGGTGGAACTCTATCCTTTCTTTAACCTTACTCCCCTTTCTAGTTATTAATTCTTTTATGAAGCTACTTGGCTAATATAACATGGGATGTTTAGAAGCTTACGCAGTGTTTATTTCTTGTACTCCATAATGTTTAACCTTCATTGGTAGAAGTGTTCACTACAATAATCTATGTACATATATTCTCTGCATGTGTGTCTCGTGATATGGTAATTTCATCAATCTGGCTTTATGAAATTCAATTTTACTGCCTTGTTTGGTAGAACATGTTACATTTTTATTTTAAAAAAGGAGAACATCAAATAGATGACATTAAGATGAAACATTGTGATCAAGTAGAGTTGTTGGCTACTGCATGGACCCTCTTCATTAACTTCTATTATCTTCAGAGTGGAAAAGCAATGATATGTCAATTCTTTGGTGATACAGAATAACTTGAGTAAATTCTGTCAGTAGACTTGTGGCAAAATTGACCCTAAAGACCAGTAAGCATACCACTTTATTTTTTCTGCAGCTTGGAAAAGGACAGGGCAAGGGCTTAGCATCGGTGTGGTCTCTCCATATAATGCTCAAGTTGATGCAATTAAAAGTCGAATCGGAAAAAAATATGATACATGTGATGGCTTTCATGTGAGGGTGAAGTCCGTTGATGGTTTCCAAGGAGAAGAGGATGACATAATAATACTATCAACTGTTAGATCCAATGTGAGAGGAGTTGTTGGATTTCTTGCTGATAACCAAAGAACAAATGTTGCTCTTACTAGAGCAAGGTATGCATCAATTTTTTCGTGGGCCCTTGTTTTGTTGCTGTTCAAAGTATGACAGACTGATGATATAAATCATCTGATGGATATTTTATTTCATGCAGACACTGTCTTTGGATTGTTGGGAATGCTCATACACTGTATAAAAGTGGGACCGAATGGACAGACCTTGTTGCTGATGCAGAGAGACGTAAATGTGTCTTCAGTGGCACTAATGACGCAACCATCTGTAAGTTGGTTCTGCAAGTAAAACAAGAGCTTGATGAACTTGATGATCTTCTTAATGCTGACTCAGCGGTTTTCAGCAATACCAGATGGAAGGTAACTACCATTGATTTAACGAGTATGACTTTGACAAACTTTCTTGTTTCAAATATGCCGCTGCATTAAATTACCCAGAACTCATGCAACATGTGTATTGTGAGACTCATGCTTGTATTGTGAGACACATGCTTGTTGTCAAGGAGTTACATTTACTGAATATATACTTCCTTTATAGTGTGATGTTGTGTGGGTTGGTGAATAGATGTGTCTTTACGTTTCCTAATCATGTATCTGGTTTGGTTCTCTTTGCTAGGCTATTTGCTCTGTAGTTTGATTGCGAGAGGTTTGTAATAAACATTTTCAAGGACATCCCCTACTTTTGTATTATGCGATTCCAATTATTATGGTTCTTTTCTAAAGTAATTACCATCTTGTAAACATACTGTTCTTTCATTTTCCTCGTATACTCTTTTACCCGTTTCTATTTTTTGCCTTTATAAATTCAACAGGTCATTCTTAGTGACGAGTTCAGAAAGTCTTTCACAAAACTAAGATCATCACAGCTCAGAAGGGAAGTACTTCAAAAGCTTATCAAACTTGGAGGTGGTTGGAGGTCAACAGTTAAGGATGTTGACATAACTGGTGCTTCTCATCTTGCAAAAGTATACAAGGTCAGGGACCTGTATCTTATTTGGAGTACTGACATGGAGAAAACTGAAAGACGGTATTTTCAGATAATAAGAATTTGGGACCTACTGTCACAACAAAATGTTGCAAGAACTATTCAACGTCTTGAGAATCTGTTCTCCATGTACACGAATGATTACCTAGATCACTGCAGGAGAGTGCAGACACAGGGGTATGAGTTATTTATTGTTAGTGAACTATACTATGGTTCCTTGGAATATTTTAACTTTGATGCATAGAGATGAACTGTTTGTAAATAGTTATGCCTACAAATGAATCGAGTTTAGACATTCTTCTAATTATTGCCCTCTTTTTTGTTGTGATTGACAGGAAATTGGAAGTTCCTATGGTTTGGGATGTTGAGCATGATATTATTCGCTATAACAAAGATTTCAAAGTTGATGCTCAGGAAGAGCATGATATTGTGGGTACACCATATGCCATGGAAAATTCAAAAGTTAGTGAAAGCTTCTTGCTGATGAAATTCTACTCTTTATCATCTGGAGTGGCAAAGCATTTGCTGACAGCTACTGATGGGTCTGAAATCGATATCCCCTTTGAACTGACTGATGAAGAGCACGTGATAATCCGATTTCCTCTCACTAGTTTTATACTTGGGAGGTCGGGCACCGGAAAAACCACTGTATTGACAATGAAACTGATTCAGAAGGAGCAACAGTCATTGATTGCATCCCAAGGTCTAAATTTGGACAGAGCTGATTTATCTGGGGCGGATGACAAAAATACTATGCCACTGAAGAATGGAGGAGAAAGTTTTGTGAAACAAGTGTTTATCACTGTAAGCCCAAAGTTATGTTCAGCCATCAAAAATCACATCTGCAAACTTAAACGGTAAGTCTTTTGAATTGGGCCTTTATTTAAAACTATTGCACATGTGTGTGATTGGTAAATGATTTTCATGTACCGCTATTTAAAGTGGCCAGAAATGTGTGCATGGGTTGGCTCAAAAATGTTTTTACTGTACTCTGTTGTACTGTACTTCTAACCTCAGACTCTTTGCACTCTTTGTCATACCATTTCTAAGGGTTTATGTTTTTATCCTTCCGAAGTGCATTTTCTATTTAAGATATACTCTTAGGAATTATTAAAGAACACTACCACATGAGGCGACAACCCCAGTGGCTATGTGTTAAAGGGGAAGACAAAACATGAGCACTACTTCACAGGCCAGGCCTTGAATGAGGCTGGGCTATTTGTGCATTACACCGTCACATGACTAGCCAACCGAGTGATCCTAGCTGCTATTTTTTTAGATTATAAGTTGCAAGCTGGTTCAGTGATTTCTTTGAAGCATATTTACTTTGCTTATTTTATGATGTATACCAACAATGATCCTCATACTAATTCCAATTTATTATAACCCTTTATAGATTTGGTTCTGGTGATGTCTCTGATCAGCCTAGCATTCTTCACATGCATGACATCATGGATGACCTTGAAGAGTTTACAGAAATTCCTGACAATTTTTGTGATCTACCTCATGAACACTATCCTCTTACTGTAACATATCGAAAATTCTTGATGATGCTTGATGGAACATGCCGAACATCATTTTTTGATGCGTTTTATTGTGAGATGAAGTCTAGCATTGAGAGAGGCCATTCAAAATCTCGCGCAGTGCAAACTTTTATTGAATTGAAGGAAGTTACCTATGAGAAATTTGCTACTTTCTACTGGCCTCGTTTTAATGCAGACCTGACCAAGAAATTTGATGCGTCTACTGTCTTTACTGAAATAATTTCTCATATAAAGGGCGTATATCAGGCAAGCAGACCTTACAGTGGTAAACTGGGAAGAAGAGATTATGTGATGCTCTCTGATAAAAGATTTTCATCTTTGAACAGTGAAAAGAGAGAGAGAATTTATGATATATACCTGGAATATGAGAGTATGAAATGCACTTCAAGGGAGTTCGATTTGTCAGATTTTGTCAATAGTCTTCACAGTAGTCTTGTATCTGAGGGCTACAATGGAGATATGGTGGATTTTGTTTACATAGATGAGGTACAGGATCTCACCATGACACAAATAGCGCTGCTTAAATATGTCTGCAGGAACATCAAGGAAGGCTTCCTTTTTGCCGGTGACACTGCACAGACCATAGCAAGGGGTATCGATTTCAGGTTTGAAGATATCCGTTCGCTTTTTTATACTGCATTCCTTGCAGAAAATGAAGTGCTTAATCAAGGACTTAAACATGGAAAGAAAATCCATCTCTCTGATATGTTCCAACTGTCTCAAAATTTCCGCACACATTGTGGCATCCTCCGTATGGCACAAAGTATCATGAGCCTCCTGTACTTCTTTTTCCCGTCAAGTGTTGACAAGCTTAATCCAGAGACTGGCCTTGTATATGGAGAAGCTCCGGTGCTGCTGGAGTCTGATAACGATGAAAATGCAATTATGACTATTTTCGGAGAAAGCAAACATAAACATGGTAACCTGCATGGGTTTGGTGCTGAGCAAGTCATATTAGTTCGTGATGATGCTACCAAAAAACAAATTATCGATCTTGTTGGTAAACAAGCTCTTGTTTTGACTATTGTTGAATGTAAGGGCCTTGAGTTTCAGGTACGAGCCTATAATTTCAGTTTCATCTGTATTCATTTGCAAATTATTTTAGCTATAAAATGCGCTGTTTCAGAATGTTGAGTGTACTTACTTCAGTGATATTGTGTAGGATGTGCTCTTGTACAACTTTTTTGGTTCGTCGCCATTAAGAAACAAATGGAGAGTTCTGTATGGCTACATGGAAGATAAAGATATTATAGCACACTCTGAGGAGATCTCTTATCCTGGTTTCGACAGAAGTAAGCATTTTCTTCTCTGTTCAGAGCTGAAGCAACTCTATGTTGCAATTACACGCACAAGGCAAAGACTGTGGATATGTGAAAATACAGATGATTACTGTCAACCAATGTTTGACTACTGGAAGAAGCTGTGTCTTGTAGAAGTTAGATTACTTGATTCTTCCCTCATTCAGGCAATGCAGTCAGGGAGCAGCAGTGATGATTGGAGGCTACGGGGAACCAAGGTTAATAATTCTTCCTCGTTCATGATATGCATTCATTGTTTTCTCTCTCATTTTTCTATGTACCCAAATTCCTTGTTAGGTGGGTCATGGGTCCCTTCCAATTTTTCTGCACTTTTACCATCGTTATTGCATCTCACAAGTTCTCTTCTTCTTTTGTAGTTATTTAATGAAGGGCAATTCGAGATGGCTACTATGTGCTTCGAAAAGGCTGGTGATGCACACAGAGAGAAATGGGCAAGAGCTGCCGGACTTGTAGCAACTGCTGACCGTGTCATCTCCACAAATTTGGAGTTGGGCAAGGCTTCATTACAAACAGCATCAGAGATCTACGAGTCTATAGGCATGCATGATAAAGCTGCTAATTGCTATATCAAATTAGGTGACTACAAAAGAGCAGGTCTGCCAACTCGCCATAATTCCTAGCTGTAACCGTTCTTTGAGACTTCATCATTCCATAATGTTCACAAAGAAAAGTTGTTCTTAAATATTTACCATACATTTACAAAATACAAATTGTTCTTAAATAGTTGCCTTTTAAGTATATGTCATCAAATTTCATTTCAGAAAATTGGTTCAAAATGATGTCTCTACTTAAAATGCAGGCATGCTAGATTTGTACTGTATTTAGTGTTTTAGCTCACACTCCATGAAACTCTATCCGACTAAACATTCCTTTCATTGCAATAGGTACGGTCTATATGCAAAAATGTGGTACTTCTAGACTTGAGGATGCCGGTGACTGTTTTGCTATGGCTGAATGCTGGACGGAGGCAGCTGAAATGTATTTCAAAGCTAAATGTTACACCAAGTGTTTCTCCATGTGCTCGAAAGGAAAACGACTGTTCAATCTGGGCTTGCAGTTTATGCAACAGTTGGAGGAGGAACATTCGCTTGAGAGTTCAAAATCCTTGGAGGTTTCTGCAGTTAGAAAGAAGTATCTTGATAATTGTGCTCAACATTATTTTGAGCGTGGTGACATAAAGCAAATGATGCCTTTTGTTAAAGCTTTCAGCTCTATGGATCATGTACGTGCATTCCTCAACTCTAGGAATCTTGTTGATGAACTGTTGAGTTTGGAAATGGAGGTGGGTAATTTCCTAGAAGCGTCAGGAATAGCACAGCGTAAAGGAGATGTCTTACTGGAGGTAGACATGCTTGAGAAGGCAGATTTGTTTGAGGATGCAACACGGCTTCTCCTCCTCCATATCATTGTAGATTCCTTGTGGTCTTCAAATGGTAGAGGGTGGCCTCCCAGAAGATATCCAGAGAAGGAACAGTTGCTTGCAAATGCCAAAGAGATGGCGAAGAAGGTCTCTGAGTCCTTCTACTGCTTTGTTTGCCTGGAAGCTGATGCACTGTCAGATGTGAATAAGTCTCTTTCCAGTTTAAGTTGCACTTTGCTTGAGGGCAGAAAATGTGCAAACTTGTTGGTTGAACTTATTGCTTCCCGTTCGATTCTTGATGTTCATCTTCAGTCTCGAGCCTCTGGGTACAATTTGGAATTAGGACCAGGATCTGAAGATGAAAATAGCTGTAATGATTTGCTGGCTTGCAATCAGATATCTCCCCAAACTCTGCTGTATGTCTGGAATCACTGGAAGTCGATCATAATCAAAGTACTATCTCATCTTCGCCACACTGATGGTCCACACTTAAATGATTATGCAGCTATGTGTGGAGATCTTTGCACCAAATACTTTGGGTTGAGAAAAGATGGTCATGATGACCGATATGTGGTGCTTAACATGAACTCGAGTTGGCTTTCTAATGCTGGTAGAAATTCTTTGCAGCAAGATGGCAACAGATGTCTACTGGATGCCCCTCAGTGTCATTCGTGTGCACAGTATTTCTGGATGAATGAGCTATCTTCTGTTGGTCTGAGTGTACTTAAGAAGTTGGAGTCCATTGTTCAAATTCCTCCCAAACCGGCATCTTCATATGCCCTGGTGAGAACTATTCTTATAATAAATGAGATAGCAAAGTTTTTGGAAGAACCAGAGTTTGTGCAAAAAAGTTCCATGAAGTTAAGAAGCTTCTTTGTTCTATGTGAGCGTCGCTTCTTTGAGTTGGTTTTTCTTGTGTGGAGAGATGGGACAACGAGGAGCTTATTGCATTTACTGGACTCACCAGCTGCATATGGTTTGATTGCCGATTCTCTTTGTGCAAATCTTCGGCCAACAAATAAAAATTTGACTTATGGGCATATTGGGAAAATAACCATGATCCTGCTCCATGCAGCACGATTGGACAATGCGCTACTTTCAAGACTACTGCAGTACCTGGACAATAATTCTGAGTGGGCAGATTTTTTCCGATGTTTGAAGAAATTTCTTGATAATGGTGTTGATAGATCCTCCTTGATCTTTAACTTAAAGACTGCTCTTGACTTTACCTTCAACATTGTGAAGTGGAAGGATGAACTAGACTACATATCCCCAATATGCTATGTGGGTCTTATTGAGTGCCTTGGTTTCTTGGCTTCATCATACTTTCTACAGAAGGATTTTATATGCTGCACGAAATCGTTGTTGGTCAATGTGCTGGAGTGCCGTACCAGCAAGCTTTACCTTGACAGCGCCCTACTATCTGATACGAGCCCAGATCCCGATCATGATCGTTTGGCATCCTCAGCGGGGCGTTTCATATTTCAGACAATTATGTCCATCTTGACGAGCAAGCAGATGCTCCAGGAATGGGTACATAAGACTTCAACATCTTCTAGTAGTTCGTACAAACCAGTTCTCCTGAGACTAGTTGTGATACTTTACCCACTGATCCTTACATTTTCTCTGGGGAGCTGCTATGAGGTCACAAATAACCTTCTGAGGCATGAAATCTTTAAGGATTTACCATTGGAGTTCTCTCAGAAGATTGTACATGCTTTGCAAATGAGGTCTCGTACACCGAGCAACTTCACGAAAGTGCTTGCTGATGCACTCGCCGCAATCGGTGATCATATGGTAGTTATCGGTTCACCCAAAGGCCCAGCAATCTGTCGAAACTTAAATGCGTATATGATTAGCAAGGAGGACTTGTCTGATGTTCCTAAGGTAATGGCTGTTCTGCGTCCTGAAGAACCTAACTCTGTAAAGCAAGAGACTCTGTTGCCAGAAAAATCTGATGGTAACAATGTTACTTCCGGAAAGATTCCAAAGACTGTACAAGGCAATGAGATGGAGAGTACAAGTGAAATAGATTTAAGTGATGAGAGTATTCCCTTCTGGGAGAAGTTTGAGAATTTTCAAGTCAATAAGCAAGGCCAGGTTAGTTTCGAATGTTGTTCGTTCTTGTTTTGTTATCTTCCTGTTTGTCCCAGTGCTTCGCAGCTGCCAAGTTATTCTAAAAGCTAATTTGTGCAGAAAGATGCAAGGATTGTTGCTCAGTTCCTTAGAAGTGCCCTTCCATGGCTGGAGCGAACAGGCTATCATGCACAATTGTTGCAAGAGGTCAGGCAAATCTGCAGGGCGCTCGAAGAACATTCCGCCAGGTAAGCAAATGCTAAATTAGCTTCAACTTTAAATTTTTTATGTCAGTACAAATGAGGCAATGCAGTTGATGTACAAATATGAGTGGAAAGTTGTAACAACGTCCCCTTTTTCTGCATGATATGAACCATCTTGTATAAATGTGACTAGGCTATCCCCATGTCTTCTGAAAATTTATCATGTGCGTTTGAAAATGGTTTGTCATCACAGGACGGATAAGAGAGCCTCTATGACTCTTCAGCGTATATACTCATCGTGGCTTAACGGCGAGGAGAAACTGCAAGCGATCATCAGTTTTCTGCGTTCTCAGAAGGCATCCATTAAAGAAGGTGACAGAAGCAATGGTGCTGCAGCGGCTGTCCAGTTGCACGCTGACGGAGGGGACAAACGGGCCGAATATTCGGACGATGAAGATGACAACGGAGAAGCGGCTGGGGCTGTCTCAACATCAACAAAGACGGCGCAGAAGCAGAAGAGCAAGAAGAAACCCAAAAAGGCCAAGGGCCGTGGCAGGAAGTGAGCTGCTGTGGCTGCAGCAGCCCTGCCCGTTGTGTAGAAACTTGTTATGTAACCCATGACTGTAAAACCAACTGCCGGATAGCAAGCTCTGCTTTTACTCTGATGTACTGAAGGCTTATGTGGCTGCCTTTTGAGGTGCACTACACTGAGCGATTGCAGTAGCGTAGCCTTTTTGGTAACTACCAGTACTACTGTTGAAGGATGGACCAGACCATGTGTTGGTGCTGAGTTTTTCTTTTAACTATGTTGATTCTGAGTTTAGTCACCGTTGCAAAGTATGTTTTAAGACCAACTGAACTAGTTTTGGCTTAACTGGGTCGACAATGGAAAACTGAAACTAGGTATAGTAGAACCATACATGTTTCTTCTCGTCGTCTTTTGCTCTCAAAATTGAACAACATATGTGTTGCTTCACATCTGATCAAGGGACTTGGAATTTGAGAAGTGGAGGGATATGGTTATTTCATTTGAACCTGGCCGGCTACCTTCGTTCATGCTTCAATGTCGGTAGTCTGTTTTGCCAGCACCACAGCTGTTCACATCAATGTGATGCTTCAGCCAGATTGTGATTACTTGAAAATCTCCACACATGCTGCAACTTGTTATTCATTAAAACCTAGAGAAAAGAGACAATCATCAAAACAACATTGCTAAAACTTGAAACGTGGCTTGAAAATGTATACATCTTAAAATCGACAAAGCGAAATAGGTTAGGATATGAACCAACGCTACGACCAATATCAACCTTCAGAACAGCTGTAATATACTACTAACAGATGTATACCGGTAGAATCATGTATGCTAGTAGTATTAGTAGTTCATGAAGACACGGTCATGTAACCACGCAGCACAGTAAATAACCCACGTGTTTGCGTACATCAGAGATGTTCATAACTACACACGTGGTAACAATCTCACAACTCCAAGTTCAAATAACCTTGAGTCAAACTGCAGACATGCTTACAATAGGATCAAAGCCCTAGAACCATGATAACCAACTCGGATAATCTATTATCATGTATGGGGTGCTCCAGGATCCAGCTGACAACCTCTTACTACCATGTATCGTCCCCTCCATTGACCGCAGCAGGCCTACATGATAGTAAAAAACACTGCTGATTATGTAAGATGCACAAACAATATATAAACATAATTTGTTTGCTGAAAAAGCCTGATTTAGCATCTTGTCTCAACAAAATTTGTTCTCCACTTCTTCGTGTCTCCAACTAAACCAAATCTATCATGCCAAAGCAATTCATTTGTAGCTGGAATAGTTATTACTAAGTGTGTAGTGAATGCCAGGATCCAAGACAGATAGAACAGGACAGAACTGCAGCTTACTCTGGGTTTGCAACTTTGGTTTGGGATGTTAGTTCAAGCTAGATGGACACATCGTTTCGCTGCTAACACAAAACTGGAGGAGCACCTAATATCTATAGAAATGCAATGGTAAACGTTGAGTCAAATAGAGTGATTTGCCGTTGACTAATTTGCAATATGGCATGGGAAGATCCACTGATTATCCTGAATAATGTACTAAACGCCTGCTTTATGCCCCTGAATAATTTATTGTACTAGCCACAGTACTAGAGGTACTACCACATCTCTAGTTCTTTATTGGCGGTGTAAGTAATCTCGGTGATACCACATCTAAACTAACCATGAATTGGCTACAATTTAACAGCACAGACGATTTCCAAATCTCCCAGTACATTTACATCAACACTTATCTTTTGAGTTGAAAGTGGCAATATCTTTTGAGTCGAAAGTGGTAATATCTTTTGAGTCGAAAGTGGCAAATATATACAGGCATGTTCATGATCCATCTACGAATACTACACTGCATATAGACCAATGTATACCACTCTGAAATGGTCAAAGACTAACTATTGTGAGATCACAAGGAATCAGCAGGAACATTAAGGCAATCCTAACAGTGCCCACTATCAGTGCTGGTCCAAAGAGAACTCACCGGAGGTGAGGAGCCAAGGGCGCCGGGCACTCCATGGGGATGGAGTCGCTGAGCATGGTGATGGTGTTGTTGAAGGCCGGGGCGGGGCCGAGTAGGGCTTCGTAGTCGGCGATGGCGGAGGCGGCAAGATCGTGGATTTGTCTGAGGGACTGCCGCTCCGCTTCGGAGAGCGAGGCGCCATGGTAGTCCAGGCGCGCCTTGTTCATGTCCCCGAGGTCGGAGCAGTACTCGTCGAGCCGCAGCTCGGATTCCATCACCGCCGCCATGCCCTCCACCTTTTCCCGCAGCGCCTCGCAGTCGCGGTCCACTTCGTCTGCAAGGCGTCCTAACCCCCGCACCTTGTGCACCCCCTCCTGGATCTTCGCAGCGATCAGCGCCCTCGCGTCCGCAGGAGTACTCTGCATCACATGAATGTCGAAACCTAGTTGATTTAGTGGCCTCGCGATCAGCGATTGGGACGAGGGGAGAAGGGGGTTGTAACCTTGCCGGTGCTGGACGTCGATGTTGCCATCTTGGGATGTTTTTTTTCCCTCTCTTTCGTCGGAGTTTTCTGACGAGATCGCCGCCGACCTGCGCCTGACGAATGAGCAGAACTCGACTGCTCGATACGCGCCGCCACCGTCCCACTCCCAGCTATTCCCTCCGTTTAGAAATATAAGAAATTTTAGATTAGTAAAGCTAATATTTTTTTAGCATGTAGATTTAAATGAATTTACATACTAAAAGGTTTAAGATATATTTATTTTACAAATCTAAAATATCTTACATTTTTAAACGCAGTGAGTAGATAAGTAGATTGAGCTATTGGACTGTAATCGTGCGCTAAAACTGGTTCCTAGATGCGCTATTTTGCTAAGGCTTGCAAAATAATAAAACTGACCCTTCACCATGAAGTGCTATTTTATAGCGCTAGCGTCATAAACGGGTTTCATATACATGTCTACACGAACAAAGATCAAAAAATAGAAAAACACTAGAAAATATACTAGATGCTGAACCGATGCGCACACACACTAGTTCGTAACGTCGGCGCTGATCGATGGTAGCAACAAAGCTAGACTACATAACTTCATTACTACCACCAATCAACTTCTATGTTGCGAACTAGAAATTGGCATCGCCGACGATTCCACCGGCGCCGAGCACTTGGTGGCTGATATCTTTCCCTTCTGTGGCGTGGTTGGCGACAGTTGCAGGGCGCCAACGCCTGTGTTTGGCCGCGGAGGCACGAAGATGACGCAGACGGCAGAACTTCTCCCGACGGTGGCGACGACGCTAGGGTTTGGTGCGGGCGACAGCGGAACTGCTCCACCGGTGGCGGCAGTGGGGGGGTAGTGTATTGAGGGATCGGTGGCGGATAAGTGTCGGCGGGCGCGTGGAGAAGGGAGGTGGCGATGGAGGTCACACGAGCGTGGGTTAATTTTCGGGCGATTATCTGTTTGCACGCATGTCTAGCGATGGCGCGCACTGTAGTTGAAGCACCAAATATCATGCGCCGGACAACACAAAACGCCTTGTTGCGCTAAAATTTTACGGCGCGCGCTCGGATACAATGCCCGCTGGACGGCCGCACGTATTTAGAGTCACTGCTGAAGATTCTCTTACTCCATTCCCCTCCCCAACCCAAACGGTTTTGGGGGGATGGCTGGGAACGGAGGCTCAATCATCCAACGCCCCTAACCCACCCCTAGCCCATAGGGAGGCAATCAGGGGCGCCGACTACCACTTTTGGCCCCAAGGGCCTATCCGGCAGCCTACCCACTATTTTTAGTATTGAGGGTGTGACTGGGTAGTATCCACCCCTTATAATTAATAATCATTCAACGCCCCCCATACAGGCTACCGTTGGACGCCGTATGGGGGGGGGGAGGGGGGGAGTGGAGATATTCTTAACATCGATTGGTTGGACTTCGACACTTCGTGGTTTGACAGACACAACATCACTAACGACATACACTACCTCGACGCCGACACACTAGGAAACCTACATGTCATCCAAATCGTCATCAGAGTAGCCGCCGAGGTAATTCAAAAAATCAGAATCCAACTTAGGAGAGTCCAAGTAGACAGCGATAGTGGAGGGGCTAGCCTCGGACCTCATAGCTCTCTTCTTCGTCGCCTTCCTCGCAGCATAGAACTTCACTTCCGCCTGCATGAACTCTAGGTGCTCAAGGAAAATCCTCGCCATGGATGCCTCGTCGGACTCGTGGGCTCGAAGCCGCGTGACCCGTCAATTTTTCCTCTCATGTTTGCAATTGACTATCCATAGCTACGGCGTGAGGAACTCATCCTCCACCTGGCTCTCCAGCTCGAAAAAATTAAGCTCAAACCAGGGCCGGCCCATAAGAGGGAGGGGCAACGAGGCGACCGCCCAAGGGCCCTGGGAGGTAGGGGCCCTGACCCAGGTAGTAGTTCAATATACTAGAGCAGATTATTTCACTATTAGGTTCACGTACACAAGAGAAAAAAAAGTCCAAGCCCACAAACGTACCTTGTACTAGCGGACCAACAGGTTGGATTGGTTCCGTAAAAGATCTACTCCCTAATTTATCGATAGGCTTCTCTAAAAAAATTGATCGATAGGCTGCAATCAATTTCGACACCGTTCCCAGCATTAACCGCATTGTTTCACCAAATTTCTCCAATCGCATTGATTAGCGGTGCCGCCTCGGTTCGTGCCTTCTAATTCCGAGATCGTTCGTCGCCGCAGGCCCGCAGCCATCAATGGATACCAACGACGCCTCCTCCCCCAAATCAAAGGACAGTGCTACGCGTCCCCCGGGGGATAAAAACTTCTGATCCCCCGGGTCCTCGTGCTGACACGTGTCCATCCAAATTCCGTTTTTGCTACACTCATACCCGCTTTTGCTACATACGCCCCGCTTTTGCTACACTGTAGCAGAAAACGGTTCGGCCTAGAAATAGAAAAACAGATTGGACCTCGTCGGAGATTTCGCCGGAATCCTCGCCGGAGACCGTGTAGCAAAAAAGTTGAGCTAACGTAGCATATTCGACCTCGCCGGAGACTCGCCGGAGGCTTTCGCCGGTAAACCTCGCTGGAGATCGTGTAGCAAAAACTCAATGCTATTGTAGCATAAACTCAACGCTATTGTAGCAAAATATGTTTTCTAATGTAGCAAAACAGACTTTGCCGAAAACATCACCGGAGACTCTCACCGAAGACCTCGTAGCAAAACCATAGAAATCGGATGTAGCAAACCAACCGTGTGAAAGTAGCAAAGTATATATGAATAATTAGCAAAATTAATATGCTAAAGTAGCAAAACGTTTTTTTTTACACGAAGTAGCAAAAACGTTAGTAGCACTTTGAGACACCAAAAATAGCAGAGCACCGATGTAGCAGAGTGGCGGCGGCGGCGGCTGCGCGTGGGCGTGCTGATGCATGGAGGCCGGCGGCGGCTGCGCGTGCACGTGTGGCGGCATGGATGTGGGCGGCGCGCGGTGCGCGTGGCGGCATGGAGGGCTGGCGGCTGTTGCGGATCCTCCTACGGCAGGGCCTCCATTGCCGCCGCCGAGAAGTCGATGTCGCCGGATACCTTGTAGCGATCCTCCCGCTGGTAGAAGGCCGCCACCGCCGCCGGAGAAGGCGCTGCCGCCAATACTCCTTGTAGCGATCCTCCTGCCGCATCACCGGAGAAGAAATCGCCGAGCACTGCCAGAGAAGCGCCTCACCGCAGCAGCCGCCACCGACCACCGGTAGCAAGGCCGACCGCCTATTGTCGCAAGACCGGCGACCTGTAGCAAGGCCATCGGTTGCCCCTTGTAGCAGGTCATTTGTACACGTAGGTGTCCGCCACCCATTGTAGCAATCCCGGCCGTCCGTTGTAGCAAAGGTCAACCACCGCTTTGTAGCAGCAGCCAGCCATGGCGGTCGCACCTTGGTAGCAAGCCTGGTCGTCCTCTGTAGCAGAGGCGCCTCGCCGTTGTAGCAGCGGCGACGCCCGCATGTAGCAAAGCAGGTGCGGTGGTGCCTCGCCCATGTAACAACACGACCTTGCCATGTAGCAGAGACGGCTCGCCGGGGTAGCTGCCTTCGCCGCCGCGTATAGCAGCCTCCACCGCCGCATGTACTAGCCGTCGCCGCGCCTTGAAGCAGATTAACGGGAGTTTGAAAAGGACGGCCAAGGATTTCAGGCATCTTAGCAGGCGGCGTGCCGAGGAAGAAGCTGAAAGGGGCAGCGTGCAAATGGAGGAGCAGGGTGGGGCAGCGAGGGAGGAGCAGAGGACATCACGCAGGAGGAGAAAGCAGCAGCGAGCGCCATGGATTTTGGATTAGAAACAAGGAAGGGAGACTCCGTCTGGGGATAAGATTGTGATGGTGGACCCCACGAACGTCCGTGTCACGCGCGAGGCTAGACACGCGTCAGCACCGGGAGCCGGGGGACGCGAGTCGCGCGATCCCCCGGGGGAACAGTATCATTTTCCCAAATCAAAACATTGGAGGCATCGGAGATAGTACGTCTCCCTCCCTCCACTAATCTTGTTCCTCAATTGATTTGTTGTTAAATAGACTGGCTCTCTCACTGACTGCTTCACCCACATATCCAATTCCACTCTTCTAAGATATGTTCTTCAAGCTTCATTGGATCCGAAGTCTCATATAGTGCTAAGCGGAATAGGGGAAGAAGAAGAGAAGGGACGGGAGTGAGGTAGCGATCTTGTCCTGAATCTTGGACCAAAGAGTTGTCGTTTGTTCCTTGATCTGTCCAGGATGAGGATTCAACATCGATCCATATGATCCATATGCTTATATCCAGGTGCTTTCGTCCCTTATATTGACTTTTTTTTTTGCATTTTTTTTGATACCATGTCTTCCAAAAAATGTCTGTCCGGTTGTGAGAAAAGGAAGAGAAAGAAACAGAGAGATGAACTAGTAGAATCTTAGAGAGGTTCAATTGATACTTTTTTTAAACTAGTAGTTCTTCTAAGAACTCCCTGCAACTGGCCCTAGTAACCGTTGAAGAGCAGCAAACCGAGAATTTAGATGATGATAATGATACCAACAAGGTTGATAATAATGTCAGTCAACATAAAAACCTAGCTGATTCACCAAATTCAGAAATTCTAAGTGTCGATGAACAACAACCTTTAACTATTGATATTCTTGATCCACGACATTGAGACAATTTGGATGAAAAAGCTAGGCATTATTTTGTTGAAAAGGGGACTGTAAGATAAGAGAATATTGAGTTCCCAGTAGATAGCAAGGCTATACATTTTTACAAAATTACTATTGTATAAAAATGAAAAATGGGGAATGGTTGGTTTACTCTAAATATGTTTACAAGGTGTATTGCTTTTGTTGTAAGCTTTTCAAATCCCACAACAACAAGAGTTATTTAGGAGGTAATGGATTGAGAGATTGGAAGCATCTTAGCAGGAGGCTTGGAGATCACGAAAATGGTGTAGAGCATATTAGAAACATGAACACTTGGAATGAGTTTAGAGTTAGAATATCCAAAAAAACAATTGATAAGGAATTGCATCAGATGATCTCTAAGGAGAAAGAACAAATGAGACAAGTGCTAATAGGACTAGTAGCCATTGTGAAGTTTCTTGCTAAACGCAACTTAGCTTTCCCCAGATCTAGTGAAAAAAATTACCAACACAACAATGGTAATTTCTTGGCATGTGTAGAGATGGTTGTCGAATTTTATCCAGTAATGCAAGAACATCTTGGGAGAATAAAAAATGATGAAATTTATCATCATTATCTTAGCCACAAAATTCAAAATGAGTTAATTTCTTTATTAGCATCTAGTATTAGAAGTTCTATCCTAAATTGTTAAAGAGGCCAAATATTTCTCCATTATTCTTGACTATACACCAGATGTTAGTCAGCAAAAACATATGACTTTAATTATTAGATGTGTTAACATGTCTAATAACAAAATTAAGATAGAGGAGTTCTTTATGGAATTTCTGAAGGTGGATGATACATCTGGCATGGGTCTTTTTAATGTACTTCTTGATGCTATAGAGTTTGTATGGCCTGAATATTAATGATGTGAGGGGTAGGGTTACGATAATGGTTCGAATATGAAAGGAAACAAGCAAGGGGTACAAAGACGACTGCTTGAAATTAATCCAACTGTTCTATATATGCCATGTGCGTGTCATAGTCTAAATATCACTTTGTGTGATATGGCGAGTTTGTGTAGTAAAGCTCTTTCTTTTTTTGGAATAGTGCAGTGCATTTATGTTTTATTTTCAAGTTTCACTAAAAGATGGAAAGTGTTACTTGACCATATTCTAAGTTTGACCGTGAAAGGATTGTCTAACACACTGTGGGAGAGTCGAATCAAAAGTGTTAAAGCTATTAGATTCCAAGCACCACAATTAATGTTAGCTTTGTCTGAATTAAATAAAATTTGTGATAATGATGCCAAGTCAAAGACTGATGCGTGCGAGTTTTTACTAGGCATGGTCATTTGAGCCTCAAACATCCACGTCGTTTGTGTCGTACGTACACACGACAGCCTCATCGACTCGAAGGTGCCGATCCACCACCATCGCTGGCTATTGACCATAATATTAGTGGTGTAGCCAGTAGTAGAAAACCCTTTCATACAGAGAATTAGTACCGGTTTCATCACGAACCGGGACTAATGCTCGCCTTCGATCAGCCGGCGCGTCGCTTGGGAGGCGGGGGGTCTCCATCCCAGTTCGTATGGAAGCATGCATCCCGGTTTATAACACAAACCGGGACTAAAGGTATCGCGCCAGACACGTGGCCCGCCGCATACCTTTAGTCTCGGTTTGTGTTACAAATCGGGACAAATAACCCCTGCCTCCTATAAATACGTCGTCCCAGCCCTCTTCCTCCCCTCCTTTGTTTTTTCTTGGTGGAAGGTGTGAGAGGTGTGTTCTAGTTTATTTTTTCCTATGCATGCGAGGTGTTCGATGAAATGCTTGAGTGAATGATGATGTTTGATTTCTCACAAAACTAATCCATAGGAGGTGCCCGAGCCACCCTTGAGCTTTCTCCTCTTTCTCTCCTCCTCGGTCGAGGTTAGCAACCTTATCTTTTCATCTGTCATTGATACAATGCATGTGTCGATGTGAAGTGGTCATTTCACTATTTATGATGTTCTGTAATGGTTTTTGATAAACTTAATTATATGATGCAGATGAACAGGCGGGAATGGATGTACGGTGACCGACGTGAACCCGAGTACATTAAGGGTTGATACGTCAGAAACAAATCTATAATTTTTGATGCTTCATGCTTGTTTAGTATCTACTTTGCTTTGCTTTGTCTACACTTTGAGATGATTTTATATCTTTTATGGAACTAACCTACTAACAATTTGCCACAGTGCCAGTTACATATTTTTTTCTGTTTTTGGTTCCAAAAAGGCAGAAAATCAATATTCTCGGAATTGGACGGGACAAAAGCCGAAGTCAATATTTTACCGTGGGCGACATGAAGTCCAGAGGAGACGGAGGCGAACTGGGCCTCCACACCCCCTAGGCACGGGTCAGCCCACCCCGCGCCTAGGTAGGGTGTGGGCCCCCTAGCTGCCTCCCAGTCCCACCTCTTTGCCTATAAGAAGCCCCCGATGCAAAAACCGTAGGCACCCGATCAAAACTCCATGAAATCGTCTGTAGCCGCCGCCACCATCGTCCGTAGATCGGGGGGAGGGTCTGAAGTTCTTCCCGGCACCCTGCCGGAGGGTGTTGGAATTATGCCCCAGAGGCAATAATAAAGATGTTATTATTATAATTCTTGTTCGTGATAATGTTTATATTCCATGCTAGAATTGTATTAAGCGGAAACTTTAATACTTATGTGGTTTGTGAACAACACCGTGTCCCTAGTACGCCTCTATGGACTAGCTCATTGATCAATGATGGTTAAGGTTTCCTAACCATAGACATGAGTTGTCAATTGATAATGAGATCATATCATTGGGAGAATGATATGATGGACAAACCCAAACTAAGCGAAGCAATTAGATCGTTTCATCGTGTTCGTCTTTGCGAAGCTTTTCTTATGTCAAATATTGTATTCCTTAGACCATGAGATAATACAACTCCCTGGTATCGGAAGAAAGCTTTGAGGTCATCAAACGTCATCCTATGAGAGGGTGATCATAAAGGTGTCTCTCGGTGATCGAAAGTATCATTGGGTTGTATGTATCGAGATGGGATTTGTCCCTCCCAAGTCGGAGATATATACTTCGGGCCTACTCAGTAATCGATATCAACACCGCTTGCAAGCATGTGGTTAAGGAGTTAATCACAAAGTGATATCGGATTACGAAACGAGTAAAGTACTTGCCTTGTGAACGAGATTGAACTAGGTATGACTAGTCACGATCAAATCTCGGGCAAGTAAAATATCACGAGACGAAGGGAATATATATATGGGATTGATTGAATCCTGGCATCGTGGTTCATCTGATATGATCATCGATGAATGTGTGGGAGTCAATATGGGTTTCACCCGTTGTTGATTATTGATAGAAGATCATGTCTGCATATTCTCGAACCCAGGTCACACACTTAACGATTCTTGGCTAGGATAGATTGGATAATTGGTTTATGAGTTTTTGTTCGAGTCTCGATGGGATCCGGAACATCACGAGGTTCCGGAGTGGTCTGAGAATAAGATTCATATAAGGCAAAGGGTTTTTGGAGTTCGAATTGTTCCGGTTAATCGATTGTACCGAAGCTTCTAGAACCTTCCGGAAGGGGACCAACGTGGCCACACCTTCCGGGAGGGGCATGGGCCTATGAGGGAGTGCCACGCATTGGGCCAGGGCACAAGGCCCCATAGGGCCCAGCCGGCCAAGAGAGGTTTAAACTCTAGATAGAGCTTCTAGAAGGGGGCTTTCCTTGCCTCACTCCTTGGGGCTGCCTTGGCTTGGGAGGGCTGGTGCGCCCACCCTCTATATATAGAGGGGCGCACCAACACCCACTCTTCCTCCTTGGGGCCGCCTTGGCTTGGGGGAGGGGCTTAGGCTGCCCACCCTCTATATATATAGAGGGCTGGGCACCAACCCCTACACCTTCCCTCCAACCCTAGCCGCCTGCTGCCCTCCTCTCTCCCGATCGCTTGTTGTGGCGAAGCCCTCTGAAATTCTCCACCAATTGCACGCGCCGTCGTTGTAGATCCAACCCATCTCTCCACCATACTTGCCGGACCAAGGAAGGAGGAGACGCCGAGGTGCTGCACGTGTGCATCTCACGGAGGCACCGCCACTTGTGGTGCTAGATCGGATCGGATCGCGAGGAGGATAAGCGCACGACTACATCACCCACGTTCCGATTAACGCGTTCACCGCGAATCTTCAAGGGTATGAAGATCTAATCCAATCTCTCTCGTTGTTTGCATCTCCTAGATTAGATCTTGGCTTTCCTCTGCTCGCATCCGTAGAAAATTTTGATTTACTATGCCGCCAAACCCTTCAAAGGGTATCGAGCTAGATCTATGCGTAGATGTGTTTCACGGTAGAACGCAACATGGTTGTTGCGGCGTTGATGTTTCTGTTGCAAGCCTCTTGTTTGTGTTCTTCTTATGACGCGATAGTGAGATTGAAGCGGTCCAGGCCAACCTTACGACGTCGTCATGAGACCGCTCCGCACTTGACGTGTGGCTTTTTCCACACATGCGCCGGTGGATGTCGATTTCTCTCACTATAGTTGTCATGGGATTAACACAGAGTTTGGCAACCATAATATCACCGTTGTGGCTTTCCGTAGGTAAGAATCGTTCTTAGCATCTACTCCCATAAGCCACGTAAAACATGCAACAACAAAGTAGAGGCGTCTAACTTTTTTGCGGGAGTGTTTTCGTGATATGGTATGGCCCAAGATGTGATGTGTATAATGTATGCGATGATCATGTTTTGTAATGTTTCACGACTTGCATGTCGATGAGTACACAATGGCGGGAGCCATATGGTTGTCTTTATAATTGTGTATGACCTGTGTGTCAACTTCTTATGCGCCATGTAATAGTTTCACTTTATCGCTAAGTAGTTAGCATATTGTAGTTGCTATTCGTGGTGGAGGCAATCATGGTGGAGTGATGGAGATCATGCATCTTGGAGCACAATATGGAGATCATTGCGAAGATTGGCTATACCATGTCACATTAAAGTTATATCCATGTGATGTTTATCCTTTTATGTATCTTATTATGCTTAGATTGCGGCGGTAGCATTATCGATGATTCCTCACTTAAAGATCAAGCTAAAACTGTCCTCCGAGTATGCACGTTATGCGAAGTTACGTGTCCAAGCATCACGTGATGATCGGGTGCTATAGACTCTCGCTCACATACAACGGGTGCAAGCCAGTTTTGCACGGAAATACTTGGGTCTAACTTGACGAGCCTAGCATGTACATACATGGCCTCAGAACATAAGAACCGAAAGGTTAAGCATGAGTCATATGAATGATATGATCGACACTTCGTTGTCCACCATTGAAACCACATCTCTTCTCGTGATGATCGGATTAGGTGTGGTGAATTTGGATCGTGTTCACTAAACAACTTGAGGGATGTTGAATTTAATGGGAGTTCATCTAGTAATTTGATTAAGTTGAACTATTTATCATGAACATAGTCTAAATTGTACTTGCCAACATCAGAGATCACATGGCCAAGTCCAACTTCAACTTCAACGTTTTCGCTGAGAAGGAAAAGCTTAGAAACAATGGGTCTAACTTCACCAATTGGTTCCGCAATCTAAGAATCATTCTCTCTGGCGGTCAAAAGGACTATGTCCTTGGGAAAGCGTTAGGTGACCCCCTCTCACGCAATCACGGCTCATGAGAAAGCTGTCATCGATCAGCGTAAGGATGATTATGGTGTGATTAAGAGCACCATGTTGTTTGCTATGGAACCGAACTTCAAAATCGTTTTGAAGACTATCCCGTGCCCTTTGAGATTCTCAAGAGCTGAAAACCATGTTTCGGACTCAGCCCATTCCGAGAGATATGAGATCTCGAGAAGTTCTTTAAGTGCAAGATGGAGGAAGGAGTTCCGTTAGTGAGCACGCCATTAAGATGACGGTATACACTCAACGCCTTGAGCAAGCTGGAATGCGATTCTAGAGGAGCTCAATATTGACGGGTTCTGCAATCACTCCCTCCCAGCTACAAAAGTTTTGTAGTGACTCACAATCGATTGGTTCCACGATACGATCACCGAGCTCTTCGCAAAGTCAAGGCAGAAGTGGACATAAAAGGATAATAATGTGTTGATGGTCAAGCCCACCTTTAAGAAAGGTAAGGGTGCAAAGAAGCCCTTCAAGAAGGGCGGCAGAAGCGTCGCCCTGGAGAAGAAGCTCAAGTCTGGTCCTAAGCGGACATCGAGTGCTTCTATTGCAAGGACAAGGGTCCTCGAAGAATCGTCCGAAGTACTTAGCGGACAAGAAGGCTGGCACCATCAAAGGTATATTTGATATACATGCTATTGATGTTTTCCTTACTAGCCCTCGTTGTAGTGCCTGGGTATTTGATACCGGTTCAGTTGCTAATATTTGTAACTCGAAACAGGAGCTAAGGAATAGACGGCGGCTTGCGAGGGATGAGGTGACGATGCGCGTTGGCAACGGATCAAGAGTTGATGTGATGGTTGTAGGGTTCGCAGCATAGAAAACAAAATTTTTCCTACGATGTGAACTATATACCAAGATCTATCTACTAGATACAAACAATAGGCGGATTTATATCCGTAGAGAACATACCCTTGAAGACCGACAAAGCTTAACGAGTTCAACTCGTGGTTGATGTAGACGATCTCTTGCCGATCTCAAGATCGAGAGGAAGTCCTAGCGCCGCAAATCAGCAACGCATCCGTGCTCGCACACACGTTCGAGGCATCGAGCAACCTCCGCCTCGCCTCTGCGATGCGGCGAAGCACAACTCTTTCTTGCCGAATAGCCACCGGAACATGTATCTCGCTAGTCCGAGACCATGGGGATAAATTCTAGAGGGGAGAGATCCTTCACGAGGAGGTGTAAGAGACAAGTGAGGAGGGGCTCCTTTTATAGCAGGGGGGGCACCCAAGGGGTGGCCGCGCCATGGGGGCTGCCCTCCTCCTTCATTCATGGGTGGACACTCCACTCACAAAATGCCCTTTAAATTCCCTCCACTCAAAGTCCACTCAAATTCCCATTAAATTTCCACGAATTTAATGCAAACTCTCATTAAATAAAACTCTTTTATTTTTATTCAGAATTTTGTCAATTACTTTAATGACAAACATTCACAATAACCCCTTGCTAGAATTCTATTTCACATGCATAACCACTTTATGCAATTTCACCGAAACCTGTTTGATCTAGTGAAATAAATTCCTGCGCTTGTTCGTTCTTTCGGCATGAAACATTTGCTCCAATTGGATGTCGGTGTCTCTTAAGTGTGTCACCCTACGGTTCGTGAATAATGCGGACATGATTGAGACCCCTCTCGGATCAATAATCAGAAGCGGGATCTGGAGACCCATATTGACTCCCACACATTCAACGATGACTTTCTTGTGATCGTCGGAACCTTTTACGCTAGTATCTTAACCCCTTTGTTTCACGATATATTACATGTCCGAGGTTCGATCATCGGTATCTCCATACCTAGTTTGATCTCGTTACCGACATGCACTCTTTTCTCGTTCCTGTGATATAACATTCTAGTGATCAAATCACTTGCTTGCAAGCTAATCAATGTGATATCACCGAGAGGGCCCAGAGTATATCTATCCGTCATCGGGATGAACAAATTACACTCTCGATCCATGAGCCTCAACATAACACTTTATTAGTTCTGAATCCATCTTTATAATCACCCTGTTACGGTGTGACGTTTGATGTTATCAAGAAACTCTTCCGGTGTTAGTGATTGACATGATATCATGGTCTAAGGATTAGGATCACTTCGTAAGTTGTTATAGCAATATAAACTCAATGACTTTGATCGTAATGCTATCCTTCGGATGAATGTTCATCACACCATTACACTAATGTTGTGATCCCGCTATTAACAACATCCAATGTCCATGATCAGGAAACCTTGATCATCTTGTTAATCAACGAGCTAGTTTATGAGAGAGGCATAACTAGGAACTTTCTGTTTGTTTATTAAACACACATGTATTAACGTTTCCGTATTAATACAATTATAGCATGCAAAATAAACATCTATCATATACTTGGAATATACATAATAAACAATTTATTATTGCCTCTCAGGGCATATTCCCTTCAGTCTCCCACTTGCACTAGAGACAATAATCTAGTTACATAGTGATAAATCTAACACCCATTGAGTTCTGGTGTTGATCATGTTTTGCTCTAGGGAGAGTTTTAGTCAACGGATCTGCTATATTGAGATCCGTATGTACTTTTCAAATCTTTATATCTCCATCCTTGACATGCTCGCGGATGGAGTGAAACCGGCGCTTAATATGCTTGTGAGACCTTGGCTCTTTGGCATTGGCAATGGCACCATTGTTGTCACAATAGATCACCATTGGGTCCAACGCGTTTGCCACCACTCCTAGTTCGGATATGAACTCCTTCATCCAAAGCGCTTCTGAGCTCAAGCAACATATTCGCCTCCGTTGTTGATCCCGCTACCACAGTTGTTTGGAGCTCCTCCAACTAACCGCTCCGCCATTCATGAGAAATACGTATCCGGATTGAGACTTAGAGTCATCCGGATCGGTGTCAACTAAGCGTCGACATAACACTTAGCGAGCTCTTCTTCACCTCCAGATACAAGAAACATATCCTTAGTTCTTCGTAAGTACTTAAGGATATTCTTGACCGCTATCCAGGTTTCAACCTGGATCCGATTGGTACCTACTAGTCAAACTAATAGCATGTGCCACATCCGGTCTTGTACATAGCATGGCGTACATTATAGAGCCTATGGTCAAGCATAGGGACTTTGTCCATTATCTCTCTTTCTTCCGCCAAGCCGGACTTTGAGTCTTACTCAATGTCTTGCCTTGCAACATAGGTAAGAACCCTTCTTACTTCCGTCCATTTTAAACTTCTTTAAAATCTTATCAAGGTATGTACTTTCCGATAGCCTATTAGGCGCCTAGATCTATCTCTATAGATCTTTATGCCTAATATGTATGACGCTTCACCTAGGTACTTCATTGAAAATTTGTTTTAGATAACTTTTAACATTTAAAAGATCTATATCATTTCGATCAATAATATGTCATCCACATATAATATCGTAAATGCCACATTGCTCCCACTCACTTTCTTGTAAATACAAGCTTCTCCATAAGTTTGAAATCCAAACTCTTTGATCACCTCATCAAAGCGGAGATTCCAACTTCGTGATGCTTGCTTCAATCCATAGATGGATCGCTGAAGCTTGCACACCTTGTTAGCATCCTTAGGATCGACAAAACCCTTTGGTTGTATCATATACAACTCTTCTTCAATATTACCATTGAGAAACGCGGTTTTGACATCCATCTGCCATATCTCATAATCGAAATATGCATCAATTGCTAACATAATCCTAATTTACTTTAACATCGCTACGGGAGAGAAAGTCTCATCATAGTCAACTCCTTGAATTTGTCGAAACCCCTTTGCGACAAGTCGAGCTTTATAGACGGTCACATTACCATCGACATCGTTTTCCTTTTGAAAATCCATTTGTTCTCCACGGCCTTTCTCGTGAGGTAATTCCACCAAGTTCCAAACTTGATTTTCATACATGGATTCCATCTCGATTTCATGGCTTCTAACCATTTGTTGGAATCCGGGCTCATCATCGCTCGTCATACCTCGCAGGTCATCATTTTCATCAACCATGAAATTCATGACAGATTTCCGTCTGCTCGAGTCTGCCGCGTCTGTTGACCGCGAGGTTCGGTAGTACTCTCTTTCGGAGTTTCGTGATCATTATCATTAGTTCCCTCTTCATAAGGTGGAGCCAACTCCGGAACAACTTCCGGCGCTGTGCTACTCGCCATACTTTGAAGAGAAGGTTCCACAACCTCTTCGAGTTCTACCTTCCGACTACTCACACCTTTCGCGAGAAACTCTTTCTCTAGAAAGGATCCATTCTTGGCAACAAAAACCTTGCCCTCGGATCTGTGATAGAAGGAATACCCAATAGTTTCTTTAGGGTATCCTATGAAGACGCATTTTCCGCTTTGGGTTCGAGTTTATCCGGTTGAAGTTTCTTCACATAAACATCGCATCCCCAAACTTTAAGAAATGACAGCTTAGGTTTGTTTCAAACCACAATTCATCTGGTGTCTTTTCAACGGATTTAGATGGTGCCCGATTTAAAGTGAATGCAGTTTCTAGTGCATAACCCCAAAATGACAACGGCAAGTCCGTAGACATCATAGATCGAACCATATCTAATAAAGTACGACAGATGCTACGACACACCATTTCACTGTGGTGTTCCGCAGGTGTGAGTTGTGAAACAATTCCACACTCTTTCATGTGAGTGCTAAACTCGTAACTTAGATACTCACCTCCGGTCGGACCGTAGAAATTTGATCTTTCTATTACGATGATTTTCCACTTCATTCGAAATTCCTTGAACTTTTCAAAGGTTTCAGACTTGTGTTTCATCAAGTAGATATAACCGTATCTACTCAAATCATCCGTGAAAGTAACAAAATAACGATATCCACCTCCGACACACTCATTGGACCACATACATCGTAATGTATGATTTCCAATAAATATGTCGCCCGTTCCATTGAACCGGAAAACGGCGTTCTAGTCATCTTGCCCATAAGGCATGGCTCACATGTATCAAATGATTCATAATCAAGTGATTACAAAAGTCCATCCGAATGGAGCTTCTTCATGCGTTTAATGCCAATATGACCTAGACGGCAATTAGCCACATATATATGCGGATATATCATCATTAAGTTTAATCCTTTTAGCATCAACATTATTAATATGTGTAACATTATCATCGAGATCTAATAGAAATAAACCATTCATCATCGGTGCATGACCATAAAAGATTTCATTCATATAAATGGAACAACCATTGTTCTCGGATTTAAATGAATAACCACTTCATCAAACACGATCCGATACAATGTTCATGCTCGGTCGGGCACGGATAACATTTATTCAAGTTTATAACTAATCCGACGGCAAGTGGAGAGGCGCGTTAACGGCGATCACATCAACGCTTGATCCATTGCCGACACGCATCTTGACCTCACCCCTTGCTAGTGGTCGCTTGTTCCGCAGCCCCGATTCGAGTTACAAATATTAGCAACCAACCGTATCAAATACCCGGTGCTGCGAGCACTAGTCAAGTACACATCAATAACATGTATATCATATATACCTTTGTTTGCCTTGCCGGCCTTCTTGTCCGCGAGATACTTGGGGCAGTTGCTTCGATGGCGATCCCTTACAATAGTAGCACTCGAATCGACTTAGGTCCAACTCGGGTTTTTTCAGTGCGCAACCGCTTGCCGCCTTACTTCCTTCCATTTCCCTTCTTGTATTTCTTGAAACCAGTGTTCCTATTGATCATCAACACTTTATGTTCCTTTTTTATCTCCACTTCTACAGTTTTAAGCATTGACAGAAGCTCGGGGAGAGACTTCTTCATGCCTTGCATATTATAGTTCATCACGAAGCTCTTATAGCTAGGTGGCAGAGACTACAGAACACGATGGATGCCTAAGTCAATGGGAATCGATATTCCCAAGGACACAAGCTTATCGTAACCACATCTTGAGTACATGCTCACTAACGAGCATGCTCTTCCATCATGCACTAAAGAACTTTTATGAAGCGTTGTAGCTCTCTGTTGACAAAGATGTGTGTCGAAAATCATTTTCAACTCACCCATTGTATCAAATGCATTATCGTTTTCGAAACGCTTTCTAAGTTCCGGCTCTAGCCCATACAATATGCCGCAATGAACTAAGTTGTGGTCCTCCTGACGAGTCTGATAGACATTCTTCTCCTCGTCAGGGGCATCATCAAAAGGTGAGGGGGGGGGGGGCCTAACGGCGCTTCTAGCACATATTGCTTTTGTGCAGCAGAGAGGAGAATCCTCAAATTCATGGCCCATTCGGTAAAGTTGCTACCGTTCGTTGCTAGTTTCTCTTTCTCCATGAACACATTGAAATTAAAAGCAGGTGGTGCCATCTACAACAGAATTTGTAAAGTTTAGACTAAGTGTATGATATATTCAGTTCAACTAATCTGTATTACGAATGAACTCCCACTTAAAAACGACATCCCTCGTGCCTTTTTGGTGATTACATGAACCAAATCCACTACACCAAGTCCGATCATCACGTGAGTCGGTATAGCTTCAAAGGCGAGCATCAAATGGGCATCATATCAACTATATGATGTTGGAGATATGCCCAAGAGGCAATAATAAAGTGGTTATTATCATATCTTCACACTTATGATAAATGTTTACATACCATGCTAAAATTGTATTAACCGGAAACATTAATACTTGTGTGATTTGTAAACTAAAATAAGAGTCCCTAGTATAGCCTCTTGTTAAACTAGCTTGTTGGTTAATATATGATCATGGTTTCCTGATCATGAACATAGAGATGTTATTAACAACAGGATCATATCATTAGGAGAATGATGTGATGGACATACTCCTATAGATAAGCGTAGCATAAAGATCAAGTCATTTCAATAGTTCAATTGCTATATGCTTTTCGATACATAGTAACCTAATTCCTTCGACCATGAGATCATGCATATCACCTTTACCGGATGGATGCTTTGATGTCATCAAACACCACACCGTAATAGGTGGCTATAAAAGTGGCATTGAGTGTTCGGAAAGTATTGGTTGAAACACATGGATCAAGAGGGATTTGTCCATCCACATGACGGATAGATATACTCGGGGCCCTCTCGGTGGAATGTCATCCAATTGGCTTGCAAGCATGTGACTTGGTCACAAGGGATCACATATCACGGAACGAGAAAAGAGTACTTATCAAGAACAAGGTTGAACTAGGTATGCAGATACCGGCGATCATAACCTTGGATAAGTAACATATCGTGAGACAAAGGGAAATTGGTATCGTATGTAAGTGGTTCATTCGATGCAAAGTAATCGTAGAAATATGTGGAGCCATATGAATTTCCAGATTCCTCTATTGGTTATTGTTCGAGAAGTGTCTCGATCATGTCCGCATAATTCACGAACCGTAGGGAGACACACTTAAGGATTCGACGTTGTTTGAGTAGTTATGGTATTATGAGAAAGAGACCAATGTTGTTCGAGTCTCGGATGGGATCCGGATATCACGAGGTGATCCGGAATGGTCCGAGAATAAGATTCATATAAGGAAAGTCCCGTTTGAGTTCGGGAATGATTCCGTGTTTTCATCGGGAATGTTCTAGAAGGTTCGGATTGTCCAAGCACTCGGGGAAGGGTACATGAATGTGTCATTGCTCATTGAATGATTGCATCATGTACTAAGTGTTCTTCTGTCCCAAATAAAGGATTAAATTGAATCCTAAAACAGAAAAGTCAAATGTCAGTTTGAAAGTCAAACCGCCAAAACAAGCTGGGAAACAAGCAAGAGGAGTTGGAACCAACTGGAGGAGGAGTTGGACTCCTCCAGCCGGCCTTAAGCCCTAGGCCGAGTTGGGGAGGGACTCCCTCCCTCCCTGGCGCGCCAAGGACCCCCCTCCCATATAAGGAGGGGCAGGACTCCTCCCATAGACACATAACTTTCTACTCTAGATCTCCGGTTTAGAGCCGTTTTGGTTTAGAGCTTCTAGTTGCTTTAGCCAGCGGTTTAGAGCCTTCTAATTGGTTTAGAGCCTTCTAATTGGTGTGTCTAATTACTAGACCACTAATAGCCTCTCTCATAAGCTCCACCATACTACTTGCACGGCTTAAGGCGGCCTGGGATTTCCCTCTACTTCGTACCACGCCAGTTGTCTTTCGGAATCGCGAGGAGAGTGCTACAACCTCCGCCTGCTTTGGAACAAGGGAGAGGAAGGTCTTCGTCGAGTACCCGAACGTGTGACCGATCGGAGCGCCTTGCGAACGTGGCGCGGAAGGATCGTCTACACGATCTTGAGATCGGAAGTGTAACTACATCACCCACGAGAATCGCTCTCGTTAACGCTTTGGAATCTTCGAGGTGAGTTCCTCTATCGACTCGTTGCTACAATCTAGTAGATAGATCTTGGCTTGTTTGTTTGTATGCGATAGAAAATTTTTGTTTTCCATGCTACGAACCCTACAAATGGTATCGAGCCGTGTCTATATGTAGATCTGTTGCCTGAGTAGAACACAATGGTCATTGTGGGCGTTGATGCTTTATTGTAGATTGCTTTTTGTGTACTTTGCATCTTGCGGTATGTTGGGATGAAGCGCGGGCTAACCTTACATGACATCGTTCATGAGACTTGCTCCACGCTTGACATGTAACTTGTATTGCATAAGTGGCTTTATGGTGCATGTTTCTCCTAGCATAGTTAAGATCCAATTTACAACGGGTGATCAACAATGCTAGTATCAATGTTGTGGTTCTTGTTCGTAAGTTAGAACGACACTTATTGAAAGCCCCAAACCACGTAAAATATGCAAAGAAAGTAGAAGCGTCTAACTTTGTTTTGCGGGGTGTGCAAGATGATGTGATATGGCCATGATTGTGATTATATATGATGTATGCAATGTTCCTTATTGTAAGTCGGCAAATCGGCGAGCCATATGGTTGTCTTTAATTTGTTAAGACCCGCGTGTCTATTCAAAGTAGTTGTAATAGTTGAAGCCGTGGGCGACAACCATGGAGAAGCGTCATTGACCTTGATGCAATGCCGGTGATGATGGAGATCATGTTCGTGCTTGAAGATGGAGATCGGAAGCACAAGAAGAAAGGCCATATCATATCACATATTATGAATTGCATGTGATGTTAATCCTTTATGCATCTTGTATTGCTTAGTAGGCACGGTAGCATTATAAGATGATCCCTCATGCACATGAATTTCAAGTCTTAAAGTGTTCACCCTTAGTTAGCACCGCTAAAAGCTTGTTGTTTGAAACACCACGTGATGATCGGTGTGCTAGATTCTACAAGTGTATACAACGTGAGCAAGCCATTTGCTCATGCAGAAACTAAGGTTTGATCTTGACGAGCCTAGCATGTACGACATGGCCTCGGGAACACGGATTACCGAAAGGTAGAGCATGCGTCATATAGTAGATATGATGAACATGTCGATTGTTCGCCATTGAAGCTATATCAACTCTCGTGATGATCGGTTTTGATGTGGTGGATTTGGTTAGGTGATCACTAAAACAATGTGAGGGATATTGTTTTGAGTGGGAGTTCACCTAGATTAATTTGATTATTAATTAGAACTCAATTTATCATAAACTAAATCAAAGTGAATTTGCATAGTTGTTGTAGTCATTGGCATCCGCTACCACCGTGCTTAGTTATAATTGAGATGATAGAGCTATAGAATTACGGTTAGTTACTTTACAACGGTATCGTATTGTTTTGAAGTGTTAATCTAAAGTTTAAAAGTCCTATTGCAAACTTTCAAGAAGTTCCGTTACTCCATGAAGTTTAATAATTGGTATTAAAACAAGAGTAACAATTCCAATGTTAGTATATAAGTATCATGTTTGTCTCCACGATTCTTGATATTAAAAGGATTCTCTTAATATCAAGGTTATCTAGGATCCTGAAAGAGTTGTTTGAAACCATGATGTGGAAGATATTGTGATATCTGAAACAAAGTTTTGGTTGCAACATGATAGAGTATAATATGGCAAAAGTCATGTTCTCATATTTGATGAGAATTTGCAAAAGGTTGGAGACACTAGTTGTCCTAATCCTCCAAAAGGTTTTGGAGAGCAACATTATACCAGTAATTCATCGTTATAAGCTAAAAGTAGCTTGATCATGGACGATTCCATGATAAGGATGAATATTTGATGTAGGTAAAATGTTTACTACACCAAGAGATTACTAAAGAAAGGAATTTGAAAGAACACCAAACATTTGATGATGGTGATCTACTTCAAAGTGTAAGTCCAAAGTCATTGGTATTTAACTATACACGCTTTGGACTATGTGTCATATGAATGACTCCACTATTGATGTTGATAGATTCTTTCAAACAGAAAAGGGAAATACTGAAAGAGAATCTCATAAATATATGGCAGAAAAGGAAAAGACTAGAATTGTTCAGTTTAAGTATATAGATGATATACATGTTATGGCTATATTCTTTGCTTATTAAACAATGTGGTTCTTAAGTATTTAATACTGAATTTGTTGGTATGAATCGTCATACGAAACAACAGAATTCATGAACTACAATGGCTTAAGTAACTAGCAAAAGAATATGTGATGATGTTCATCAAGAACAAATAAAGGGTTATTGTGTTGCTCGTTAAACATCAAAACTTGCCTTCAAGATTTGTTTTATCAGGTATTATGAGAACAAAAGGGTTGTTCAAATAATTGCCGTAATCCATAAAAGATGGATGATTCACAAAATCTCGTTGGAGAAATCACGTCCATAAAACTAGTGCTAAAAATGTCGAAAGACAAATTGATTGAAAGGTCACTTAGGAAGTGACATCGCCGTTTAAATTATATTGGAAAGAACACATGAAGAAACTCCATGTGGATGGAATTTTGGAGTCTTTTGATTTTTGATCACATGACGCTTGTGAAACTTTCCTAGAGATAATTAAAACTTCGTTCATAGGCTGAAAGAGAACGAATGACTAACTTATTGGAATTAGTACATATTGTTGTATGAAATCCATTATGTGTAGTCAAGAGCGATGGATTTCAACTTCATATGCTTTCTCCGAAAATTTGAGTGAATATATGAATATTTACTTAATAAGGATGAAGTGTGAAATATTTGAAGAGTTCAAAAGACTTTCAAGATGAAGTGCAAAATCATTGTAACAAGAATATAAACAGTTTATGATAAAGATCATAAAGGAAGATATTTGAGTTACAGAGTTTAGCATAATACCTAAGATTTAAGGAATCGTTCCGTGGATTTGCATTTCCCGAAACACCATAAGGGTATGGGGCGTTCGAGGTATGTAATTAAACCTTGTTTGACATGGTAAGATCAAAGGTATAATTCATAAAACCTGCCATTATATTTTAAAGATTAAAAGCTTTAGAGATTACCGTTTTTCCACTGAAAAGAGCTCCGTCATAATCCGTTGAAATGACACCATATAAAGTTATGGTTTGGGATAAACCCAAGTCGTCCTTTCTTAAACATTGGTATGCTTTGCATAAGAAAGATGTTTTGCAACCAAAGTCGGATAAACCTGTCTTTGTATGTTATTTCGAATAACTGTTAAGTAATCCTCCATAACACCAGAGACAAAAGTGTTTGTCACTTAAAACGTCAAGTTTCTTTGAGAAGGAATTTTTCGTGAAAAGTTAAGTGGGAGGACAATAGAACTTTGATAAGGTTAAAAAGAACCTTAGCTATATGTGCAGAGTTGCGCAGCACCGAAAAGTGTTTCGGAGGCAGCAACAATGCTCATGGCTCACGTGCCTCAAAAGGTTGTGGTCACGGAGATCTAAGTTCCTATTGAAATAAGTAGATCGGGTAAACAATCAAATACCAAGATTTGAGGGTTGAATCATTATTTGAGAATAATGAACCGACTACATGCAAAGAAGCGATGATGGGCCCTGACTCCGTCAAATGGCTTGAAGCCATAAAATCCGTGATAGTTCCATACACGAGAAATCAAGTTTTGAACTTGAAGGACCCTCGAGAAAGGTGTAAGACCTTACAGTTGTGTTTGGATCTATAAAGAAATAGACATGGATGTTTTACATCTATGAAATAGTCGACATGTTGGGAAAGAGTTCACAACAATGTTCAAAGGTTGACTATGACAAGATCTGATCTTTCATAGCGATATTTAGTCTAGACGGATTAATGTAGCAACCACTACATATAATTTGTTATATGGTAGTTGAATAAACAAAACAAGTTCTTCTAATAGAATCGTTACCTAGGACATGTGCATAACATGGTCCATAGGGTTTTGTTAGTTCAAAAGGATGCTAAAAGCATATGCAAACTTCAATGGTTAAAGTGAGCATCGCGGAGTTGGAATCTTCACTGTGATGAAACTGTTAAAGGAGTTTAAAAGTTCATCAGAGACAATGGAGATGCTTGCGTTTGCAAGAAATTAAGTGGGAGCGCTAAGACATGTTTCTAATACATTATGTGGAAGACATATTGTTGATTGGAAATAATGTATCTTTTATTAACACATATTAAGAATTTCATCCTGATGAAAGACTTAGGCAAAACCCAAATATTTGGCATCAATAGACGCTAATATGGTTGTGCCAGAAGTACATAGACAAGATATTGAATGAGTTCAATATAGAAACTACAAGAGAGGTTCTTGTCGCACAGAAAGGATTGAATGAGTTCAATGTTGATGATATGTATTCAAGTGTATTGACATTTGGTAAAGTGAAACAAATAATCAAGTATAGATTGATACTTGATGTATGAAATCACAAAGAGTATTTATATCAATCATACTGTGATATGTACAAATCTAGATATGTCCTATGCTCTAAATGTTGTGAGCATATACCAGAATGATTCATAAGATGATCATTGAACAATAGTAAGGATATTCTTATGATCTTTTGGAAGAACTAAGAGTATATTATTTGTAGAAGTGACAAATAGATGGTTAGTTCATTGTAAAAGTACTACATTGATACTAGCTTTGTCACAAAGTACAAATTAAGTTTATCTCAATCTAAACTAAGGGTGGCACAATATAATGGAAAGTGAGTTCCATAATGGATTTGGATGAGTTCCAAAGTTAAGACATTGTGACAGATACTACAACAAAAGGCCAAGTATATAACTGCTATTTTAGCAGCAAAAGAGGGCATTTGTGTCAAGTAGTTTGTTATCAAACTAGGTGTAGTTCATGGGATAATACTATGAAGATATATTGTGCGACAATATTATCAACATGTTTTAACCCCAAAGAGCTAAAGGTCACACCGAAGACCAAATTTATACAAAGCCATCTCATTAGAGAATGAGTGATGCGAGACGCAAAGACATGCAATTACACACGGACTGGAAGTGTCGATCCGAGATCGATTGACCACTAGCAATAGTGTACATACAACACATGAAAGCCATAGGTGTTATATACACAAAGGTTTGAAACTAGATTATTGACTCTAGTGCAAGTGGGAGACTGTTGGAGATATGCCCAAGAGGCAATAATAAAGTGGTTATTATCATATCTTCACACTTATGATAAATGTTTACATACCATGCTAAAATTGTATTAACCGGAAACATTAATACTTGTGTGATTTGTAAACTAAAATAAGAGTCCCTAGTATAGCCTCTTGTTAAACTAGCTTGTTGGTTAATATATGATCATGGTTTCGATCATGAACATAGAGATGTTATTAACAACAGATCATATCATTAGGAGAATGATGTGATGGACATACTCCTATAGATAAGCGTAGCATAAAGATCAAGTCATTTCAATAGTTCAATTGCTATATGCTTTCGATACATAGTAACCTAATTCCTTCGACCATGAGATCATGCATATCACCTTTACCGGATGGATGCTTTGATGTCATCAAACACCACACCGTAACAGGGTGGCTATAAAAGTGGCATTGAGTGTTCGGAAAGTATTGGTTGAAACACATGGATCAAGAGTGGGATTTGTCCATCCACATGACGGATAGATATACTCAGGGCCCTCTCGGCGGAATGTCATCCAATTGGCTTGCAAGCATGTGACTTGGTCACAAGGGATCACATATCACGGAACGAGAAAAGAGTACTTATCAAGAATAAGGTTGAACTAGGTATGCAGAGATACCGCGATCATAACCTTGGATAAGTAACATATCGTGAGATAAAGGGAAATTGGTATCGTATGTAAGTGGTTCATTCGATCGCAGTAATCGTAGAAATATGTGGAGCCATATGAATTTCCAGATTCCTCTATTGGTTATTGTTCGGAGAAGTGTCTCGATCATGTCCGCATAATTCACGAACCGTAGGGAGACACACTTAAGGATTCGACGTTGTTTGAGTAGTTATGGTATTATGAGAAAGAGACCGAATGTTGTTCGAGTCTCGGATGGGATCCGGATATCACGAGGTGATCCGGAATGGTCCGGAGAATAAGATTCATATAAGGAAAGTCCCGTTTGAGTTCGGGAATGATTCCTGTTTTCATCGAATGTTCTAGAAGGTTCCGATTGTCCCAAGACTCGGGGAAGGGTACATGAATGTGTCATTGCTCATTGAATTATTGCATCATGTACTAAGTGTTCTTGCTGTCCCAAATAAAGGATTAAATTGAATCCTAAAACAGAAAAGTCAAATGTCGCTTTGAAAGTCAAACGCCAAAACAAGAAACTGTGGGAAACAAGCAAGAGGAGTTGGAACCAACTGGAGGAGGAGTCTCCTCCAGCCGCCCAAGCCCTAGGCCGAGTTGGGAGGGACTCCTCCTCCCTGGCGCCAAGGACCCCCTCCCATATAAGGAGGCAGGGCTCCTCCCATAGACACATAACTTTCTACTCTAGATCTCCGTTTAGAGCCGCTTTGGTTTAGAGCTTCTAATTGCTTTAGCCAGCGGTTTAGAGCCTTCTAATTGATTTAGAGCCTTCTAATTGGTGTGTCTAATTACTAGACCACTAATAGCCTCTCTCATAAGCTCCACCATACTGCGCCGGCTTAAGGCGAAGCCTCATGATTTCCTCTACTTCCGTACCACGCCCGTTGCCGGAATCGCGAGGAGAGTGCTACAACCTCCGCCTTTGGAACAAGGGAGAGGAAGGTCTTCGCCGAGTACCGAACGTGTGACCGATCATGAGCGCTGCCGAACGTGGCGCCAAGGATCGTCTACACGATCTTGAGATCGGAAGTGTACGACTACATCACCCACGAGAATCTGCTCTCGTTAACCGCTTTGGAATCTTCGAGGGTGAGTTCCTCTATCGACTCGTTGCTACAATCTAGTAGATAGATCTTGGCTTGTTTGTTTGTATGCGATAGAAAATTTTTGTTTTCCATGCTACGAACCCCTACATATGACTCATGCTTAACCTTTCGGTCCATGTTCCGAGGCCATGTCTGTACATGCTAGGCTCGCCAAGTTAGAACCTTAGTATTCGCGTGTGTAACTGTTTTACACCCGAAATATGGTCGTGGATCCAAGAACACCCGATCATCACGTGATGTCTTGGAGCGACGAAAACATAATCGGTGCATACTAAAGGAAGAACACATTCTTATCTTGATATTTAAATGAGGGATCATCTTATTATGCTAACAAAGCGCTAAACAAGCAATATAAGATGCTATCAAACATCATATGTTTATTAGTAAAATGATATGGTTCCCGCAGATGATCTCTATCATGTGCATCGTGGTATGATCACTATCATACCTATATGTGTAAATCCAAGGTCTATGGATTTTACACGCTATGTGTGTTGTAAGAGTATCATCTCATACTTCTACTTACAATACTACCATATCATAACACTAGCCCAGCAACAATCTAAACTAGACGCCTCTAATTTATCCATTGCAAGTTTTACGTGGCTTAGGGCTTTCGAGATAGAACCGTTCTTACCTACGAACATGCACCACAACGAGGATAATCAAATTGTTGACAACTCGCTTGCAAAATAGATATTGACTATAGTAGGAGAGACAGACACCCGCTAGACACTTATGCAAACTAGTTGCATGTCAAGCGTGGAACAGGTCTCATGTGCGAGGACATGTAAAGTTTGTCCGGGCCGCTTCATCCCACTATGCCACCAATATCCAAAATTACAACAAAGGAGCAACAACATGATCATCATCACCCACATACTCATATGTGTACTACCCGTGTAAAGTATCTACGCATCAACCTGGCTCTGATACCACTGTAGGGTTCGCAGCATAGAAAACAAAAAAATTCCTATGATGTGAACTATATACCAAGATCTATATACTAGATACAAACAACGGGCGGATGTATATCCGTAGAGAACATACCCTTGAAGACCGACAAAGCTTAACGAGTTCAACTCGTGGATGATGTAGACGATCTCTTGCCGATCTCAAGATCGAGAGGAAGTCCTAGCGCCGCAAATCAGCAGCGCATCCGTGATCGCACACACGTTCGAGGCACCGATCAACCTCCGCCTCCTCGCTCCAGCGATGCAGCGGAAGCACAACTCTTTCTTGCCGAATAGCCACCGGGAACATGTATCTCGCTAGTCCGAGACCATGGGGGATAAATTCTAGAGGGGGAGAGAGATCCTTCACGAGGAGGTGTAAGAGACAAGTGAGGAGGGGGGCTCCTTTTATAGGAGGAGGGGGCACCCAAGGGGTGGTCCGCCATGGGGGCTGCCCTCCTCCTTCATTCATGTGGGTGGACACTCCACTCACAAAATGCCCTTTAAATTCCCTCCACTCAAAAGTCAAAATTCCCATTAAATTTCCACCAAATTTAATGCAAACTCTCATTAAATAAAACTCTTTTATTTTTATTCAGAATTTTGTCAATTACTTTAATGACAAACATTCACAAATAACCCTTGCTAGAATTCTATTTCACATGCATAACCACTTTATGCAATTTCACCCAAAACACTTTCGAGATCTAGTGAAATAAATTCCTGCGCTTGTTCATTCTTTCGGCATGAAACATTTGCTCCAATTGATGTGGTGTCTCTTAAGTGTGTCACCCTACGGTTCATGAATAATGCGGACATGATCGAGACCCCTCTCGGATCAATAATCGGCGGGATCTGGAGACCCATATTGACTCACACATTCAACGATGACTTTCTTGTGATCGTTAACCTTTACGCTAGTATCTTAACCCCTTTGTTTCACGATATATTACATGTCCGAGATTCGATCATCGGTATCTCCATACCTAGTTTGATCTCGTTACCAACATGCACTCTTTTCTCGCTGTGATATAACATTCTAGTGATCAAATCACTTGCAAGCTAATCAATGTGATATCACCGAGAGGCCAGAGTATATCTATCCGTCATCGGGATGAACAAATTCCACTCTCAATCCATGAGCCTCAACATAACACTTTATTAGTTCTGAATCCATCTTTATAATCACCCTGTTACGGTGTGACGTTTGATGTTATCAAGAAACTCTTCCGGTGTTAGTGATTGACATGATATCATGGTCTAAGGATTAGGATCACTTTGTAAGTTGTTATAGCAATATAAACTCAATGACTTTGATCGTAATGCTATACTTCGGATGAATGTTCATCACACCATTACACTAATGTTGTGATCCCGTTATTAACAACATCCAATGTCCATGATCAGGAAACCTTGATCATCTTGTTAATCAACGAGCTAGTTTATGAGAGAGGCATAACTAGGAACTTTCTGTTTGTTTATTAAACACACATGTATTAACGTTTCCGTATTAATACAATTATAACATGCAAAATAAACATCTATCATATACTTGGAATATACATAATAAACACTTTATTATTGCCTCTCAGGGCATATTCCCTTCAATGGTCGTCGGCACGCTCTCCTTACTTTTAACTTCGGGATTAGTTTTAAACCTTAATAAATGTTATTATGTGCCTGCGTTGAGCATGAACATTATTTCTGGATCTTGTTTATTGCAAGACGGTTATTCATTTAAATCGGAGAATAATGGTTGTTCTATTTATATGAGTAACATCTTTTATGGTCATGCACCTATTGTGAATGGTTTATTTCTTCTAAATCTCGAAAGGGATGAAACACACATCCACAACATTGAGGCTAAGAGATGCAAAGTATATAGTGATAATACTACTTATTTGTGGCAATCGTGCCTAGGTCATATTGGTGTAAAGCGTATGAAGAAACTCCATTCGATGGACTTTGGAGTCTCTTGATTTTGAATCATTTGACACATGCGAACCATGCCTCATGGGCAAGATAATCAAAACCCGTTCTCCGGTATGATGGAGCGAAAGCAATGACTTGTTGGAAATCATACATACCGATGTATGCGGACCGATGAGTGTTTCGACGCGCGATGGATATCGCTATTTTCTCACTTTTACCGATGACTTAAGTAGATATGGGTATATCTATTTGATGAAACATAAATCAGAAACGTTTGAAAAGTTCAAGGAATTTTAGAATGAAGTGGAGAACCATCGTAATGTAAAGATTAAGTTTCTACGATCCGATCGAAGCGAATATTTGAGTTATGATTTTCTCACGCATCCTAAAGCAAGCGAATTGTTTCGCAACTCACGCCACCGGAACACCACAAATGAATGGTGTGTGTGAACGCCGGAACCGAACCCTATTAGATATGGTCCGATCAATGATGTCTCTTACTGATTTGCCGTTATCATTTTGGGGTTATGCATTAGAAACCGCTGCATTCACTTTAAATAGGGCACCATTTAAATCCGTTGAGACGACACCGTATGAACTGTGGTTTGGTGCTAAACCTAAGTTGTCGTTTCTTAAAGTTTGGGGATGCGAAGCTTATGTCAAGAAGTTGATGCAGGACAAGCTCGAACACAAAGCGGAGAAATGCGTCTTCATAGGATACCCTAAGTAAACTATTGGGTATACCTTCTATCACTGAACCGAAGGCAAAGTGTTTGTCGCAAAGAACGGTTCCTTTCTTGAGAAGGAGTTTCTCTCGAAAGAAGTGAGTGAGAGGAAAGTAGAGCTAGACGAGGTTATTGAACCTTCTCTTGAATTGGAGAGTAGCGCGACCAAATTGTTCCAGCTCTTTGCACCAACAATAGAGGAAACTAATGACAAGGATCATGAAGCTTGAAGATGCTCAAGCGTCGCAGCAGTCGACAAGGTCACGTGCCCTCCCGAGTGGTACTGCGGCAACCCTGTCTTTGATTGTCTTGTTAGTAGAATACGGTGAACCCTCGAACTATGAGGAAGCGGCGATGAGCCCGGACTGAGAAATGGCTAGAAGCCATGAAATCCAATTGGGATCCATGAGCGAAAACCAAGTATGGACTTTGGTGGACCCTCCTAGCGTAGAAAGGCCGTTGAGTGCAAATGGATCTTCAAGAAGAAAACGGACGCGGATGGTAATGTTACCGTCTATAAAGCACAGCTTGTCGCGAAAGGTTTTCGACAAGTTCAAGGTGTTGACTACGATGAGACTTTCTCTCTCGTAGTGATGTTTAAGTCTATTCGGATTTTATTAGCAATTGCTGCGTTTCATGATTATGAAATATGGTAGATGGATGTCAAGACTGCGTTCCTCAATGGCAACATTGATGAAGAGTTGTATATGATGCAACCCGAAGGTTTTGTCGATCCTAAGGATGCTGATAAAGTATGCAAACTTCAGCGTTCCATTTATGGACTGAAGTAAGCATCTCAGAGTTGGAACCTTCGTTTTGATCAAGTGATCAAGAGCTTTGGATTTGTTCCAAATTGCTACGAAGCTTGCATCTACAAGAAAGTGAGTGGGAGCTCGGTGACGTTTCTGGTACTATATGTGGATGACATATTGATTATTGGAAATGACATCAACATGCTTAACGATGTGAAGAGTTATTTGAACAAGTGTTTTTCAATGAAAGACCTAGGTGAAGCTGCTTATATATTGGGCATCAAAATCTATAGAGATAGACAAAGACGCCTGATAGCTTTAAGCCAGAGTACATACCTAGACAAAGTTTTGAAAAGGTTCAGAATGTATAAGGCAAAGAAAGGTTCAGGGCCTATGTTGTCAGGTAAGATATTGAGAAAGGCTCAGTGTCCAGCTACGGTAAATGATAGGGAAGCTATGAGCAAAGTGCCTTATGCCTCGGCCATAGGTTCGATCATGTATGCCATGCTGTGTACTAGACCGGATGTGTCCAATGCTCTTAGTTTGACGAAAGGATATCGAGTGATCCAGAGGAACATGGACAGCCGTGAAGAACATCCTAAAGTACCTAAATAGGACTAAAGAAATGTTCTTAGTCTATGGGGTGATGAACAAATTGTCAGAAAAGGTTACGCCGATGCTAGTTTGACAATCGACAAGGATGATTCTAAATCTCGCAGTGATACGTGTATATTTTGAATGGAGGAGCTGTGAGTCGAGAAGCTGCAAGCAAAGCATGATCGTGGGATCTACAGAGAAGCGAATACATGGTCTGCCGGTTGCGTCAAGTGAAGGAGTTTGGATCAGAACTTCATCATCGAGCTTGGCGTGGTTCCAAGTGCATTGGACCCACTGGAGATATTGTGTGACAACACTGGCGCCATAGCACTCGCTAAGGAACCAAGATATCATCCAAAGACCAAGCATATCAACCGCAAGTTTCATATAATCCGAGATTATATAGCAGATGGAGATGTGAAGAATAGCAAAGTACATACAGATCCAATGTCACGATCCGCTGACTAAACCTCTTCGTGCAAAACATGATCAACACCTCAGTGCCATGTCTTTGCGAAGCTTTTCTTATGTCAAATATTGTATTCCGTAGACCATGAGATAATACAACTCCCTGGTATCGGAAGAAAGCTTTGAGGTCATCAAACGTCATCCTATGAGAGGGTGATCATAAAGGTGTCTCTCGGTGATCGGAAAGTATCATTGGGTAGTATGTATCGAGATGGGATTTGTCCTCCCAAGTCGGAGAGATACTTGGGCCCACTTTCGAATCGATATCAACACCGCTTGCAAGCATGTGGTTAAGGAGTTAATCACAAAGTGATATCGGATTACAACGAGTAAAGTACTTGCGTGAACGATTGAACTAGGTATGACTGCATGACGATCAAATCTCGGACAAGTAAAATATCGCGAGACGAAAGGAATATATATATGGGATTGATTGAATCCTGGCATCGTGGTTCATCCGATATGATCATCGATGAATGTGTGGGAGTCAATATGGGTTTCCAGACCCCGCTGTTGATTATTGATAGAAGATCATGTCTGCATATTCTTGAACCCGCAGTGTCACACACTTAATGTATCTCGACGCTAGGATAGATTGGATAATTGGTTTATGAGTTTTGTTCGAGTCTTGATGGGATCCTAACATCACGAGAGGTTCCAGAGTGGTCCTGAGAATAAGATTCATATAAGGCATTGCAGTTTTGGAGTTCTAATTGTTCCGTTAATCGGTATTGTACCGAAGCTTCTAGAACCTTCCTAAGGGGACCAACATGGCCACACCTTCCGGAGGGGAATGGGCCTATGAGGGAGTGCCTGTCAAGATTGGGCCAGGCACAAGGCCCATAGGGCCCAAATGCCAAGAGGTTTAAACTCTAGATAGAGCTTCTAGGGGGTTTGCCTCCCACTCTTCCTCCTTGGGGCCGACCTTGGCTTGGGAGGGTTAGGGGCCCCATCCCTCTATATATAGAGGGTCAGGCACCAACCCCAATCTTCCTCCTTGGGGCCGGCCTTGGCTTGGGAGGCTGAGGCTGCGCAGCCCTCTATATAGAGGGAGGCACCAACCCCCACACCTTCCCTCCAACCCTAGCACCCGCCTCCTTTCTCCCTCCCGACTGCTTGTAGGCGAAGCCCTGCTGCAGAAATTCTCCACCAATTGCACCGCGCCGTCACGTTGTAGATCCAACCCATCTCTCCACCATACTTGCTGGACCAAGGAAGGAGGAGACGCGAGGTCAGCTGCGTATCTCACGAGGCACCGCCACTTGTGGTGCTAGATCGGATCGGATCGCGAGGAGGAGAAGTAGCACGACTACATCACCCACGCCCGACGTTAACGCTCACTGCATGAATCTTCAAGGGTATGAAGATCTAATCCAATCTCTCTCGTTGTTTGCATCTCCTAGATTAGATCTTGGCTTTCCCTCTGTTCGCATCCGTAGAAAATTTTGATTTACTATGCCGCGAAACCCTTCAGAGGGGAGATCATCCTGGAGGCCTTCTTTTCCGATATGATGCGTGAGTAGTTCCACCTTGGACTATGAGTCCATGTAGTAGCTAGATGGTTGTATCTTATCCTTGTGCTTTCATGTATAGATCTTGTGAGCTCCGTTCATGATCAAGATCTAATCTATTTGTAATCATGCATGTTGTGTTTGCGGGGATCCGATGGATATTGAGATTACTATGTAAGATTGATTAATAGTTTTGTCTTATGATTCTATCATGTCTGTTTTGTTTGTGATCTTGCATGCTCTCCGTTGTTAGTATCTATCTTGGCCAAGTAGTTGCTAGTGACTCCAAGAGAGGGTATTTATGCTCGATAGTGGATTCATGCCTCTAGTTTCCAAGGGAAGTGACAGAAATCTCTTCGGTTGTAGATATGTTGTTGCTACTAGGGAGAAAACAACGATCTCTTGTCATAGAACAAGAGGATTATTTACCTTACACACTTTGCTTAAAGCAGTTGTCTGTTGCTTGCAACTTAATACCAGAGGGGGTTCAGATGATAACCCAAAGGTGGACTTCTAGTCATAGATGCAGTTGGATGGCGGTCTATGTATATTGTTGTATTACCCAATCGAATCTCATAGGATCTTTTTGTCTGGTATTGCATTGTTATGCCTTGCTCAGTTCCTATCAATTGCCCTGCTGTAATTTGTTTACCCTTCATGCCATGTTGTTATCTAAGGAGAGCACCTCTAGTGAACTATGGACCCCGGTCTAATCTTTACCATTGATACATATTCCACTGTTACTTGTTTAATTGCTGCAAACCATCATCACCTTCCACACCATACTTTTAATCCTTTGTTACAGTAAACCGGTGAGCTTGACAACCTCACTGATTCGTTGGGGCAAAGTCTTGAGTTTATGTTGTGCAGGTCTTCGCGTTTGCAACACACATGGTGACGTTCCTTCCTCCTACTGGTTCGATAACCTCGGTTTCTTACTGCGGGAAGACTTGATGTTGTGCTACTTCACACCTTGCTCTTGGGGTTCCCAACAGGCTCCACGACAACCATGTGTTAGCCATAAAAGTCTTTCTGGCGCTGTTGTCGGGAGGCTAAGGACGTGTTCACAAGGGGAGTCCTCCACTTCCTTTCTCTTTACTTTGTTTTTAGTTTGCTTAGTTTATTTTGTTTGGTTTTGTTTGCCTTTTTTCAAAAACTTCAAAAAAAATTAGTTTAGTTTGGTTTGCTTTCTTTATTCAAAAAACACAAAAAAATTAGTTCCTACCCTAGTTGCTACCATGTCTGGTTTTGGAGCAATCTTTATTTCACCTATGGAAGAGATCTCCACTTTTAAGCAAAAAAGTGAAGAGAGTTTTAAAGAAGCTTGGTCTAGAATCTCCGCTTTAAATGAGTCTTAGCCTGGTTATTGATAGTTTCTACCGCGGTATTGCTCTTCGTTATAGATATGCTTTGGATCTTTGTGAGAAATATATTTTGCTATGTACCTAGGATGAAGCTTTTGATGCCATAAAGAAATTGATTATAACTTATGGTACACCTGGCAAGTCTGATTCCTCTTTCACAAATATTTTCGCTAGGTTGAACACTCTTGCGACTAGTATTGCTGCTATGAATAATTGCTATCACACGCTTAGGACTTACCATGATTATGTTCCCATAAATTCCGAGCCTTCAAAGTGGTTTCCCACAATCAAAGTCTCTATAAATACTACACTTTTTGATGCTCGGTGTGATATCATGTCTGAATTTTGCCTCATGCCTAAAGATATTTATGACTCTTTGAGTCTTTGGGGGCTTTCTAAAGGAGGAGAGGAAATCTATCTTACTAATAATGCCACTTTATTACCCATTGTAATAGCTGAAGGTGTGTTCACAAAAATCTCAGAAAAAATGGTGTCTACTGATTATCTTGTTATTGAATGTGTAGGCAAATGATAAATTACACTTGAAAGATCCCTACTGAAACACCTTGGAGCAATAATAGATGTGGGGAAAGGCATTATGAATTTTTCTCCTCCGGTAAGCAACCATATTTTCCCTAAAGAGAATAAGAAAGGTAAGAAAGGAAAGAACAAGAGGGTGAATGCCTCATTTGAAAATATTTGATTCTTCTTGCTTCTTGTGCCTAAATTAAAGGCGTTAAAGAAAAGTACTTGTTGGGAGAAAACCTAAGAGTTTCCTTGAGTCTTGGAAGTTATTACTTTAGTAATGATCTCTCCTTATCCTTTTTGTTTGCTTTTTGTGCCAATAATAACCTCTAATGAGAGGGAAGTAAGATCTGGAGAGTTGCTGTCCCGAAACAGATTTCTGTCCTCCACCATAAAAAAATCACGAGGAGTCTCTATAACTCGGATTGAGCTGAAAATTTATGAATAAATCCCCCAGTATGTTATCTAACTTTCATCAGTTCAACACTTTTTTATTTTAGCAACATAAGATTTTTGAAAAAATCGGTTTCTACCTGCTGGTCTGTTTTGACAGATTTCTGCCATTATTTGCATTTGCTTCTTATTGATTACTTTTTGAGTTCTCTTTTGAGGAATTGAGCTTTTTGAAGGAGTTGCTACAGTATCTTGTGTTTTTAGTGAAAAAGTTTTGCTATTCCAAAGCTTTGCATAAATGTCTATTATCTTTTGAATACACTAATGTTGCTAATGAAGATTGTGTGAAGTTTTGTGTGAAGAAAAAATTTCAGGTGTAGAGAGAGAATGATGAAGAATGGACAAAAAAGCTCAAGCTTGGGGATGCCACCATGGTTTCACCCCAAGAAATATACAAGTGGTACAAGCGTCAAATCTTGGGGATGCCCAAGGCATCCCCTTCTTCATCAATAAAAAGCTCAGGTCTGTCTAGACACTTCATTTTTATTGTTTCATGCACTGTTGTGTTGTGCTTGGAGCGTATTAGTTTTTGTTTGCTTTGCTTAGTTTGTTTAGTTTGCTTGAATAAAGTAGTTTGGACCCACACCTCCCCCCCGTTCTCGCTGTGTTGTTTCAAATAAGTTGCTTGGTGTTGGAAATGAGTAGGAAGTTCCTGCTTGAAAGTGCAAGAGGAGCTTGCATTGACTGTGACTTAGACTTTAGTATGACATGCTAGGTGTTGTTTTGACCTTATGCTTAGTGATTATTGCTATAGCATGTCTTGTTTCAAACAATTGGGATTGCTTAGTATGCCTTTAAAGAATCATGCATTGTTTTAGCATGCGAAAGCATAGTATTATGGTATTCTCCTTTGATGCTTTGTTTGGGTTGACTTGGCGCATGCTCACACCATGTTATGACTATAACAAGTCACCATAGCCTCTATGATCATTTAGTCCTTGACTTGTAGTACCACTCTATGCTTTGATTAGTAATGTTTTGTCGCTCTCCATGATTATGGCCATTATTTCTCTCTTAGTTGGATGCTCACAGTATTTTGCTAGCCTCCACTTGCATGAGTAAGCTATACTCATGCTTCCAACTCCCAAGAAACCTAGTTATTCCAAAGTGTCCACTATAAATTCCTATGCATGGTGTGTTACACCATTCCAAGTATATTCTTGTTTTCAGCTATCTTCCAATTAACAACTATTTTGTTATGTGAAAACCTAGTGATTAAAGCCCTAACAAACTTGATGGCACACTTTATATTATTTGCCCCTAATAAAATTGAACCATTGTGTCGTCTATGTTGTATATGCTTGCACTTATATGTTAGAATTAGCATAACCATGCTATCATGGGGAACGTTTTCAACATTGCACTTGTACTTTATATTTAGTTGATATCATGTTATTTTGTCTATGGATGTCACCGGTGTGAAATAAAGAGGGAACTTGCAAGTCCATGGAGTTTGTATCCTATTTTAGTGAAATTCCTGGGCCGCTAGCCTAAGCCATGCCTAATCATGGTGGAAACTTGCAGCATCACCATAATGAGCTATCTATGAAGCATCCTCAATAAAAAGCTATGCATATGGTAAATAAAAAGATTGCTGAGATGCTCATTTTCTGCTTGACTTGTCATTTTGGTTATGGGAAAGCTCCTGTACCATGTGCAAAGGGTAACCCGTTGGTGGTTCTCAATGATATTCAAATACTTACAATGACAAGAACTTGCCTGGACCCAAGTTGAGTATGCATGATGTATGGCCCTCGTATTCAAGGGACTTGAGATTGCCAACTTATACTTTGTCAATCATATACTCCATATTTGTTTACTTTAACCTTAATCACTTATAGATGCTTATGATAGGGGAAATGAGGGCTGAAAGCTAACAGGTACCATAATTTTTGGAAGCTCTTTTTGAAACTTGAAATCCCTGCTTTCCTTTATGAAGGGCCTTTATTCCACTATTATATTGAGTCTCCACCTTCTTCCTTTAGGCACCATTAACAGAGCATAGTTTCCATTCTTAGTTCTATGTGCAGTGTCCCAAAACTTATTGATTGTGATATTACTTGTTCTTGTGCTATTTTTTTCTAGTCACCCTTATGAACTTTGAAGGTGTCCTATGCATCTATTTTCTACTCTATGAGGGACAAGCTGAATGACAATATGCCATGTTTTCTGCATGTGAAACAAACAAACGTTTTTCAATGCATGTTATTCATGATCTTTGTTTGTAGCCTTTCATGTTGCATGCATAGTTACTATGTCTTATTGTTAGAAATTCATCTTTCATGCACATGTTTAGAGTTCTTTGATCCCAGCTTTCAATGCTTGCAAATGGTTTGATCTTGGTTTTGATGGTGCATGTCACCTTAAAAATTATTCTTTTTATCACTTACCTACTCGATGACGAGAAGGAGTTAAACTTGGGGATGCTTGATACGTCAGAGACGTATCTATAATTTTTTATGCTCCATGCTTGTTTAGTATCTACTTTGCTTTGCTTTGTCTACACTTTGAGGTGTTTTTATATCTTTTCTGGAACTAACCTATTAACAAGTTGCCATGGTGCCAGTTGCATGTTTTCTTCTGTTTTTGGTTCTAGAAAGGCAGAAAATCAATATTCGCGGAATTGGACGGGACAAAAGACAAACTCAATATTTTACCGTGGGCAACACGAAGTCTAGAGGGGAGACTGAGAGGCGAACTAGGGCCATCACACCCCCTAGGCGCGGGTGGGCCCACCACGCGCCTGGGTAGGGTGTGCCCCCCCTGGTCGCCTCCTAGCCTCACCTCTTCGCCTATAAGAAGCCCTCGATGCAAAAACCCTAGGCACCCGATCAAAACTCCACGGTTGCCTCAGAGCCGCCGCCACCATCGTCACAAGATCGGGGGGAGGGGATCTGAAGTTCTTTCCGGCAGCCTGTCGGAGGGGAGATATCCTGGAGGCCTTCTTCTCCGGTATGATGCATGAGTACTTCCACCTTGGACTATGGGTCCATATAGTAGCTAGATGGTTGTATCTCCTCCTTGTGCTTTCATATATAGATCTTGTGAGCTCCGTTCATGATCAAGATCTAATCTATTTGTAATCATGCATGTTGTGTTTGCGGGGATCTGATGGATATTGAGATTACTATGTCATATTGATTAATGGTTTTGTCTTATGATTCTATCATATCTGTGTTGTTTGTGATCTTGCATGCTCTCCGTTTTTAGTATCTATCTTGGCCAAGTAGTTGCTGGTGACTCCAAGAGGGGGTATTTATGCTCGATAGTGGGTTCATGCCTCTAGTTTTCAAGGGAAGTGACAGCAATCTCTTTGGTTGTAGATGTGCTGTTGCTACTAGGGAGAAAACAATGGTCTCTTGTTCATAGAACAAGTGTATTGTTTACCTCACACACTTTGCTTAAAGCAGTTGTCTGTTGTTTGCAACTTAATACTGGAGGGGGTTCGGATGATAACCCAAAGGTGGAATTCTAGTCATAGATGCAGTTGGATGACGGTCTATGTATATTGTTGTATTGCCCAATCGAATATCATAGGATCTTTTTGTCTGGTATTGCATTGTTATGCCTTGCTCAGTTCCTATCAACTGCCCTGCTGTAATTTGTTTACCCTTCATTCCATGTTGTTATCTAAGGAGAGCACCTCTAGTGAACTATGGACCCCGGTCCAATCTTTACCATTGATACATCTTCCAATGTTACTTGTTTACTTGCTGCAAACCATTATCACCTTCCACACCATACTTCTAATCCTTTGTTACAGAAAACCGGTGAGCTTGACAACCTCACCGATTCGTTGGGGCAAAGTCTTGAGTTTGTGTTGTGAAGGTCTCCGCGTTGCTTGCAACACATGTGTGATGTTTCCTTCCTCCTACTAGTTCGATAACCTCAGTATCTTACTAAGGGAAGACTTGCTGTTGTGCTGCTTCATACCTTGCTCTTGGGGTTCCCAACGGGCTCCACGACAACCACGTGTTATCCATCAAGGGCGTGGATAAATTTATCGATGAGGCTATGACAAATAATGAGAATGGCTTTATGCGTTGTCCTGTTCAATGTTGGAACGAAAAAGATTACTCTTCCTCGAAAGTCATTCGCGGCCACCTGGTTATAAAAGGTTTCATGTCCATCTATAATTGTTGGACCAAGCACGGGGAAAGAGGGGTTATGATGGAAGACAATGAAGAATAAGAGGATGATGATAACAATTACCATCATATGTTTTCTGAATACGATGATACTGCAATGGAAGACAATGAAGAGGAAGGAGGTGAAGAACGGGCATCAGATGAGGCTGCTGATGATCTTGGTTGAGTTATTTCTGATGCAAAGCGAGACTATGAAACAGAAAAAGAGAAGTTGAAGTTGGAGGACATGTTAGAAGATCACAAAAAATTGTTGTACCCAAATTGCGAAGATTGCAGCATAAAGCTCAGTACCACACTCGAATTGTTGTACCCAAATTTCGAAGATGGCAGAAGAGGACACATCTATGACATTGGGTTCATTAACCCATATTTTGTTCATGAACGTAATCTCAAAGAAAGACCCAAGGAAACAGAGGATAATATTATATACTCGTTAAGGTTTCAAGAAACTAGAAGAAAAATACTATTTCCTTACAACTTCGAGTGAGTGTTATTGTCTTGTACACATTCTATTTCGCTTACTCGATGTTAAGTGTATAATTGATGAGTTATGTGTGCGCAGCTTCCACTATATTCTGCTAATCATTCAACCTAACAAAGGATGGGTACAAGTCATGGACTCGAAACATAAACCCGTTGAGCAGTGGGTGGACATGTAGATGATGCTCCAGTGGTAATTTCAATCATTATGACACTATATCGACAACTTTCATGAATTTCCTGATATCAAGTAATTAATAATTCCTTTTATTCATTTTCTTCGGCGGGTACCGCTTGGAAACTGTTCACCAACAAGTCTAGAGTATTTGGAAAGAGGAGCTTACATTTGAACCACTAGATGTAAGTACTACTAGCTAGATTCGTACATCTCTTTGATTCTAGTTTCGTTACCATTACCATGTTTAATTATTATTTTGATTGAACTCTGTTCTTGTAAAGTGCCTGACGCAGGAACCCGGTAATAATTTATATAGATACTATGTTTGCGAGTTTATCCGTCAGACGTGCTGTAAGAAGGACATGAATTTAGAGCAACTTTAGTACATAAAATAATATATGCTGACTCCTTCTTTATGTGTTTTGTATTACCATCAATTGTGTTTAGTTTTATTCATATATGTTTACTCCTTTAAATTAGATCGAACGGCTGCGGGACAGTCTTCTGCCAAAGGATCGCGTACGAGCAGCGCTCAGAGAAATTTATGGATTCTTAGATGCAGAGGTCATAAACCCAAAAGGGAAATACCATGTGAAGTTTAATATAAGGCAATAGGTACCGTAAAAATAGATTATTTTGTATATATATCTGCATAAAACTCGTGTATCGAATGTAATATGTTTAACACTTCGATCTCTATATTCATGATGATGTTGTGTAATATAATGGTTCCTTCATTGATGAGTGCAAAACACAAAATAAAAAAGAAAACAATAAATAGAAAATAATAAAAGGTGATACTCTCACTTGTTCTTTGAACTATTGTGCATTTGGAAATTTTGGTACTGCTAATTGAACCAATTATATGTATTCTGCTACTGCTAATCAAATCAATTTCATGTGAATAGACAAACACGTATAGGAATAGACAAGCACAATTCACAAAAAATGAATAGACAAGCAAGTACAGAAAAAAGAAAATATCGATTGAAAAAACAACAACCAGGTGGACCAAACATCGTCACTTCAAGAAAGCCATTTAGCTTTAAACAGCCACAACCCAGCCGAAGGAGCAGAGCGATATATCGATGCGAACATTTTCTATTCCAACTGGAAGTCAAGAAGTTATCGATGAAAGGATACATATGTCGCCTAGAGGAGGGGTGAATAGGCGATCAAAACTTTTCCGAGAGTGGCTCAACAAAGGCGGAATTAAACTAGCATTTACTTTGTTAAGCACAAAAACCTAAAACTATCTAGGCTTCACCTATGTGCACCAACAACTTATGCTAAGCAAGTCAAATAACTATGTGATAGCAAGATATATACTTCAAGCACGAAGGCTATCACAAAGTAAAGTGCATAAGAGCTCGGTATAGAGATAACCGAGGCACGCCAAGATGACGATATTTTACCGAAGTTTCTCCCAACATGGAGTATGTCTCGTTTGGAGAGGGGTGGTATCTAACCACCCACGCCACAAAGGCCCCCTTATTCTCCGTGAATCTTACCCCAACGGGATCAATCCACACTTCCACTATCGGTGCACTTGTCGGTGGCAAACCGGAACCTCTCACAAGGTTGGGGCACTTCTCCACAACTTAATTGGATACTCCCAACAAACGCCACCAAGGCCACAACCTGCAACACCAACAAACCGTCTAGGGTTCCAAGAACCCAAGAGTAAAAAGCTTCTCAACTTTCACTCACCAAATCCTCTGGGGAGAACTCAAACCGATGCACCAAATGCAATGGCAAGAACACAAGTAGTGCTCAAATCCTTCTCTCCCAAATTCCACCAAAGCTACAAAAGCTTGTGGGGGAATAAGAGAGGAAGAACAATGGAGGAAATCCACAAAATACTCCAAGATCTAGATCCCAATATGTTCCCCTCACTTAGAGGAGAGATGGATTGGTGGGATTGTAGATCTAGATCTCCTCTTTAAAATCCCTAAAGTATCTGCAAGAATAAAGGGAGGGATTGAAGGGGGAGTAAGCTCAAGAGGGTCAAGAATGGAGGAGAAAGCCTATAAAACTCGAGCAAAGGTTTGAGCTCTCTCGGAAAGATATGATAGAGTTACTCACTTGAGAGCCCCTCTTGTAGTATGGTTATCTATCCTATAAACCGGTCTCCCCAACTAACACCACGAGACCGGTAAGAAGGAAACCCTATCAAGATCATACCTTTTCCTAGCACATATTCCACTTGATTATGATGTAGACGGTCTTGTCCTTCTCAAGATGGAACACCTTTCTTGATTGCTCTTGTATGCACTTGCTTGATGAAGACTTGCAAGTTAATCCCCCATACAACATGGGGAAACCTTTACTTTGACCTTGGTCTTCATCGATCCATGATCACCGAGGATGTCAATCTTAAAGCATGAGATCTTCTAGATATTGATCATCTTTAGCTTGCACATCATTTATTCTTTTCTTCATTATATTGATGCCTTGAAGGTACACCAGAGATATTACTCCATCTTATTCTTCAAGACATACTTGCCATAGGTTTAATTCTCACATGACCAATCTGTGGATCATTCTTTGAACACCTTGGTCACTACATGATCCTCTTCACTTCTTCTCCAAACCTTGAAGCCAACATATGGTTCAAGCATTGCCTATGGACAATTCCTACAAGTACAACTTGATACAAGCATTAGTCCATAGATATTGTCATTAATTACCAAAAACACACATGGGGACCCACATGTTCTTTCAATCGAGAAGTGGGATTTGAGGATTTCTCGAAAGCTGGAGGATTGACGAACACGCCCTAAAGATGCTCTAAAGTCTTGGATATTGATTTAGGTTCTAGCATATCTATGGGCGAAGGGGGCATCCCATAGAACTTCCCGGTAAAACCAAACCCGATTTTTCGAGCACCTGAATTATCGAGTTTCACTTCTTTTAGACCCATTAATCATATTTTGCGTGCCATAGTCACCATCTCTGTTGAAGGAGAAGAAACATATCACACAAAAATTACATCCCCTTCAGTCCACATTAATAGCCTTAACTTTGTTTAGATACGAATGAATTTAGTCTACTCCCTCCGTCACAGTTTAGAGGGCGTCTTACAAAAATCATACGTTTTCAAAACTCCTCTCCTTCTAGGCGCGTCAGACTTAATTACAGAATTAATGTCCCATTTTTCCTCACCACTTACTACTCCATGCAACCAAGAAATTAATTCTTGCATGCAACTCCACCAATGCATGCGCCTAAACTCCTCGTTTTCATTGAGTAATTACATTTAGTCGACGCCGAATAATTAATGGACGCATGTTTTTGGCACAAATCTGGCCCCAATCAACGCCCACCTAGGTTCCAACAATCTCTCTAAAACGCCCTCCAAACCATGACGGAGGGAGTAATTAATTAACCAGATACATATAAATCTAGACAAAGTTAAGACCATTAATATAGACTAGAGGAAGTGAGTGTTTCTATTTTTTTGTTTTCCTCGTGATCCTCCCCCCTCCTGGTGAGAGGATCATGCAAGAGAAGAGGTAAAAATATCTTATTCGGCAATTAGGTTATCTAATCTCTTCCAATGCTGGCTTTTCATTTCTTGTCGGAGCGAAGAGTACGCTGTTAAACTAATACTTATCCTCTTTAGCATAAAAGTTTACCTTTTTATTCAAAATTTCATTGGTCTATTAATAATTATAATCAACAGTATAAAGAGAGCTAAAAATAATAAAAGATTTTATTATAGTAGACAGAGGAGAAGTCGTCGTGCTAAATCTATAAAGGATCAACGCACTAGAGCAGCAACCATCATCAATGATGACAACCGTAAATCTAAAGAGACTGATCTGAGAACAAACCAATGAACACGAAAACGAACATGATCCCAGGAGATTCACCGAATAAACGACTTCACGCGTCCTCCGTCGACGCTAAATGCACCACCTGAGCAAGGATAGAGCAGGGATTATTTTATTCTGACTTTAGGATGTAGTCGCCGCCTCAACATCCTGAAAAGACTCTGAAAAATAGGTTAAACAAAGAACGAAAGACCTCCCGCCGGCGAGAGGCCATGGTCCGCCACACCTCCAAGGCCCTAGGGCCACCAGGGGCGGAGCGAACCAGCGATGTTGCCGGCGAGAGGGACAAAACCCTAGATTGACTTTTAGCTAGATCCGATCGCTTCTCTCTCCTAGCGGCTAGGCAGCGGTTCAGTTTAAGGGTAAAAAAGGTTGGTGCCTTGTATGATGCATGTGAATTTATTCAAGAGTTAAAGCTTAGTATGTTTGACCAAATAAATAGAGAAAAAAATCAACATCTACAACACTAAAGAAATACACGGTGAAAATACGTTTTATGGTGGTGGTCTATCGAGGTTGATTTGATATTATAGATGTTTTTTGTGTGAATAAACTTGGTCAAAATTTTATGGCATGTTGATTAATGTTTGTATGCTTTCGTATTTTTAAACGGTAGTAGTTATTTTTTACCAGAGAGTAGTTATTTTTAGAACTGCATAAACGTTTTGATTTTTTTTTGAACTTGCATAAACATTTTTGATTAACTAATAACAGGTAAATGCACACAGGAAAACAAAAAAGGAACCAACGGGCCAATGGACTAAACGAGAACTATGGGAAACATGCAAAGCCCATCAAAACTCACACGAGGTCCATTGCGCAGTCGGATACGGCCTATTTACCCACACGCATCGCAAAATTCCCGATCGTCGCTCTCTCGACAATCGCTTCCCCCAGCAGTTACCGCACCGCCGCAACCGCAAAGAGCCATCTGATCTGCCTCCTCGCCGCAACCGCAACCCCTCCGACCACCCATGGACACCTCGACCGGAGCTGAGGGCCCGCCGTCCGAACCCGATGCCGTGATCACGGGCCAAGGTTCCCCTCCGATATACCCACACCTACCAAGAATTAGGTTTCCTTAATTGATTTTGCCTCTCATCGCATCTCTCTAATTTCTCTGTTCGTCTCCTCGCAGTCGCAGGGGAGGAGAGTGCCCCGTGCCAGCCGGCGCCGGAGAAGGAGGGAGAGGCGAACGAGAAGCCGCTCGCCCGCCCTGCGCTTGACAACACTGCCGTTGAGAACCTCGCCAATCCAGGTCCGATCCCCCACCTTCGAACTCTTAAATCAGTAATCCTCGAGCACCCCGGTGAAGCGCAGTTTCACTGACCTGCCATCTTTGATTTCGGTTTTGTGCAGTGAAAAAGACACGCCGCCCCGTGCCGATGACGGACGAGGAGCGGAGCAAGGTCAGGCACTTGAAGGAGCTGCACACGATAGGGTTGAAGGAGCTGCAAGAGCTGCAGGAGGAGCGCGATGATCTGCACAAGGACTATGACCAGCTGAAGTTCTGTCGGAGGTGTCTGTACGCACGCTTAGTCAACCGAATCGTCTTCCACCGCCGTGATGCTGCGTACGTCAGGCATCAGCTTGACATTGGCTTGAAGCTGGGGGATAAATTGCCAGAGGAGCTCAAGAAGGCCAGGCAGCCAATCTCCATGGCCCTTTTCATGTGGAGTGACATGGGCAGGGCCTTGGAGCTAGGCTTGGACAACTTCCTTGCTGAGTACCGCAATCCTGAGGAGCACAGGAAGAGGATCCAGAGGGAATGGAGTACCCTGGCAGGTATTAACGAGGGGGCAGCTAGAGAGGAGTCAAGTTCGACTGCTCAGTGTGGATGAGTACTTGTAATCCTGAGAACAAAATGTTGCTGTGTGCCAGTCCATGTGGTTTCTGGTTGTGCTAGCTACTATGTTGAGGATGGATTCGTTAATGCGTCGAGGGCTTCAAACAAGTGATCTTTTGGTTTGAACATCTGATTCGATTTTGTGCTTGTTACTTACGCTGCCGTGTACTGGTTACAGTGTAGTTTTTGCATAGTAGATTTATCTGATGTCAACTATCTGATGTCAACTATCATGCAGATACAACCCTAGTCAGAATATGGCACAATGATTTTTTTTGATATGTTTTCCTATCCTTGTGGTTCCACATGAAAATTATATTCCTCTTTTGCATAAACACGGCAAAGAGAAAAACAAGACAAAATGGCATAAAACACACGACAAAAAAAGAAGCACGGCAAACTGCCAAGACACCTGTACTCCCCGGACGTCCTTCACGGAACCATTATAACAATACTAGGTAGGAAACGCGGCTTGCCGCTCGCTTGCCCGCTTCGCGGGCAACACGGTATAAACAATCGTTTTGAAAGACAATAAAGCTAAAACATTATACCTACGATATTTTATTAGACAGAGAGTCATTTTGTATCATAAATAGAAGATAACGATGCTTGCGATCTAACCTTACAATCGGAGAACAAAATCTAAAAGAACCATTCTCCACAAGTGGTATCTAAAAATCGAGCACAAAAAATGCATAAAAAGATAAAACGCATAGAAGGAGCGAGAATATATAAATATATTACAATAGTCATAAATAGAAGCTACAAACCTACATCAGTCAAATACTTAAATGAGTAGCATCCAAATTCATAGTGAGGACATAAATTTACGGAGGATTACAGTGGTTTATACACACCCAAAACATCAAAGACCTACATTTTATTTCACCTAGGTACCACATGACAGCCTTTCCTAAAAATTGCTTCCTGGTCTTAGCAAAGCATGCCAATCCTTCGCAAGTAAAAGATGTCCAGGTGTTGTGAAAAGCAGAATAGGAAGATATGGGAGCCTGCATTAAAAAACAGAGAGATCTTAAACTTCGCTGTCAACGTAAGGCATGTACGATGAGGCATCTTAGTGATGAAAACCATACCCTCCTACACATTGATATCATGTTATGACAATGACTTGTCCATGGTGGGAATGCTATCATCAGCTAGTGAACAACTCCCATGATCCTCTAGCCCTGATAGTTATAATGCATAAGTTATTCATATTGATCGAAGGTAGTTGACACTTGATAGTGCAATACATATTCATGGATGGCAAAGTATGACCGAACCGGACCAAGTAACCCTTGGTCTGAACTGGTTAGACCGAAGCGTGCATCGCCTCCTCTGCTCTGCTTCCTCACCTTGCATCGGCGGCCAGATCCCCCTGTCCACCTCATTGCTCTACTTCGTCGCCTCGCGCCCTGGTCGTGAACGACAAGGCCCTAAGGACATCCAAGAAGTCCCATCCCGCTTCGTGGCGCCGCCACGAAGAGGCCACTCGCGCAGGTGCTCCAGCTTCAGTTCCAATGGGCCCGTTCAGATAGCTCACGTCAAGGAGCACCGCATGACGTAAGCTCCACACCATAGGCATCAGAACTGCAGCGGGCCATCATCACAGGGCAGCAGCAGCGAGAGTCGCAACAGCACTGCGGACCAGGCGTGCTCAAGAAGGTCGATGTCAAGAAGTTGCTTAGTATCTGAAGTTGCTTAATAACAGATACGTACCTTACTTACCTTACTGCTATGCACTCAACTGTTTCCCTATATTTTTTATAGAAAGAAAGAATTCATACTAATAATATTGTTTGCTTGAATATGGACATCATTTTCGTCTAATACTTGACGTATTTTATGTTCTGATCATATGCTGCTCTCTGCCTGCAAATTGGTACAAATGTTTGAGCGTATTTTCTCTAAAATTTCACAGCATTTTGCTCCAAGCAATTGACAGCAAATGTTCTGCATTTTGACAGGTAATGTTCACTACACAGATAATATTTTAACAGCAATTTAGGTAAAGATTTTGACAGCAAAAGATGGTACACACCAAATGTTACAATACAAATCAGCATGATTTCGACAGCAAACAAAAATATATGTACCAAAAGCTGATAACGAAGAGTGCATTTTACATGATCCGCGGTACATTACACCCATAGAGATATAGAACATGATCAGGACCAAGTGTATACTACATAATCATCACTACATTAACAAAAACAAAAAGGAAATTTAGGGCTTATTTCTGCATGATCTACTCCTCTCCACCTTGCCCTGCATCTGCTATTTAATTTTGTCTGCCATAAACCCACCACTTTAGGCTCCATTTTCCCCCTAATTTTTCTGTTGTGATGGACTGAGAACTTGTGACATGATGTACATGGGACTGAACTTAACTCAAGATTAGCATGAACTGGAGCTGGCTGAAAGCTCGATTATGCATGCGCAGTAGTTTTTTCTTGGGTTCTTCTTAGCTGGTACTTGAACATGGACAGTAGGTACAGAGCCATGAGCAGTAGGTGCAACTTCATGGGCAGAAGAAGTTTTCCCTGTTTGAAAGTACAAGTAATTATGGAAAAAACATGTTACTATTCCATGGGAAAAATTATGTTAGTAAAATGGCAGGAAAAATCATATAAGTAAAATATAGGAACAATCATGCTCTAGTAAAAATTATGTTAGTAAACTTCCTTCCATTTTACTAACATAAATATAAGAAAAATTATGTTAGTAAAATGGAAGAAAGTTGCTTCTTTCTTCTTTCTTCTTCCTTCTTTCTTCTCTTGGCTGCTCTAGTTTCTTTTTTGAATTTTTGGCTGCTCTAGTAAAGCAGACCAATTTTTACCCATGTCTGATTTTCTGCTCCATTTAGCCTGCACTGACAGATTCCTCACTGCCTCTCTTGCCCTATAGTTCCCCTACTGATCCTAACTCCAGAATCAAAGTTACTGAATTTCCAGAATTTTCAAAAAACACTCTTTTACAGTACAAGGTACCTAGTCAAATCCACATCAAATCAAGCTAAAGACCACCTAACATGCCAGAATTGCCTCTATAATCTACAATACTACACCCTAAACAGATTAAATCGTCGAATCCCAACACGAATTTACCACCAAAACAACCCTAAAGCCCTAACGAATATATGCATATACTATAATTTGGAGTAAATTACAAAAAACCACCACAATTGGGGCCAGGGTAACAAACACCCACCAAAATGCATGTTTTTCGGTGTTTTTTTTGTGAAGGGTTGTTACCCTCGTCCCAATTGTGGTGGTTTTTTGTAATTTACTCCTATAATTTGTAAAATATGACCACAAAGTCTCCATATTCTATAGTTCACCCAAATCCAAGGAGTGAAAAATATAAACCAAAATAAACCCAGATAGTGTCAAAACCAAGAGACACTGAAGTGGCCAACAAACTCCAAAGTGAACATTATAAATTTTGGAGGTAGAAGGAAGCAGACCAGAAGGAATCAAGGAATCGGAAGAGATGGGCAGAGAAATCCCTCTTTCTCTGCTTGCGGCAAGAACAATAGACGACAGATCCGTGAGCACATAATCAAGATGTTCAAACTACAAAATTATCAAGGAAACAACTGCATCAAAGAACAGCTTCTTTTTGCATGATGTAGGGATTATTGGTTTGCTGACCATATCCAACACTTATTGCTGAACCATTATTTGTTTTTCCTGTAACAACTCTATTTTAAACACAAGAAAATTATTGCGTTTCTCTACGAATCCAACACTATTACTGGTCCAAGTACACCTTTGGCAGTCTCATAACATTATCCGAGATAGAGCGATGCCGTCTTAGTAAGCACCTTCATTGTCGAATGGTGCTGCCCTAGGCCTTCTGGAGATCAATCGCAGGCTGCATTCTGCCACTTCCGCAGCTGTGGCTGCCGCAACCCTAGGCCTACACTGATCCCTTTTGGTCTATAATTTGACTTACTTTTTTCAAGGAGAGAAAGAAAACCAGGTGACCTACTTTTTTGACCGACTCTGGGACGGAGTTAAAAAAAAATATTTCCAACATACAATCCAGGTGATTAACAATTCGTGAGAAAATGTTGAAGTAAATGTGGAAACAAATAAAACATCGGTGCGTTAGATCTACAATATACATCCAAGCAAGAAAATATGCACAACCGCAAGAAAAGGCTACCGTCCTAAGACTACTAATGCACTAACCACCTCTTGTATAAGAGGAATATCACATATAGGGCCTTCCACTAAATAATAGCTATCGTACAGAGTCTACACCTATTAGGAGAAGTACTTGAGTTGGTCCAGATTTTTTGTTTTGCTTGTATACATTAGTAAGAAGGCAAATTATCAGTCACACGTGGAGAAAAAACCCAAACTGTTCAATCTTTCAAGAATCTAATCAAATATTTCTCTTAGCCATAAAAAAGACACAAATGGTTGTAACTCCAAAATTTTAAAAGAACCATACCTATTCAATGGCTAACTAAAGCAGTACTGTTGCAATATACTTTTACTGGCAAAGTATTACAAGCAGCAAGTGGTTGATCCCCATGCGCATCAAACATTGTAAAGCAAAAAAACACAGGGAAAGAGACGTTACATGAGACATTACACGTTTCAACCTATATATGCACCCTGTCTTGGTAGTGAGGAAACTTTAAGTCAGAGATGCGATCAATTGATGTTTAATAGTCCAATTCCTCACACTTACATAGTTTAGAATTTAATATTTTCTTGTTCCACTTAGTTCAATGCAAAGTTACTACAAAATTATGACATGTAAATAATTTTTTAATGAAGTGTGCAAGCAATATTTAACTTGTAGAGAATGGAGTGCGGTACATGAAGTAATCAAGAAAATATGAAAATCAAATAACAATTTCAAGTGTAGTACCTTGTAGTCCATATATTCATCAAAGATGGTCTGCATTTTGTATGGTGGATCATACACGAGAAAGTTCAGTATTAACCACCAGAAGACCTACAAAAGAGAAGAGAACATTACATTTCTGCAAGTTAATATCTAGAGCGTGCTCAAGTTGATTCTTCTCCCTTTTATAATGAGCTATGAACTGCAGACATCATTAATTCAGAAAAAAGATTTTACTCAAAGCATATAGACCTACAAATCCAATGGATGCAAAGAACCACACGAAGCCCAAACAGTCTCGCTAAATATTCAATCACAAAAGGAGGAAATAACCAAAATGACAAGAAACCCCGACATGAATTGGAATGCTTATAAAATTTAGTTAGATTTCAAAACCTGATCAACCCTTCAATCCATAATTTACATGTATCATATGAATCATAAATTGGAACGCTGCATACACACCTCTCCTCCTGCTCTCTTCTCAGAGACGACTGTGGCACCTTGGCAAAGAGCATCCGTGACAAGTCCTCGGAGCCGACCTTGGTGCTCTGCAACTGCAGCTACTCCGCGATCCAAGCTCTACAATAAAAGCAATATGTTTACTTTGAAGACGATGCGATTAAACAAACATCACTCGAAAAATGATGGGCAATAAGCATATCCAAGTGGAGTCGTCGGAGCAGATCAGGGGGCACAACTAATTTATATAACCTGAACTTTTATTGACCTGCAGACTAATAAATCAGAAGGACAAGACGTTCAGGAAAAGTTTAACAGTCATTTCACTTCCAGATTAAATGCAGCATATATTCTACATTCAGACAACAATATAGTTGTATATATATTATTGTATGCGGAGCTGAACACTATCAAGAAATTGACTGTGCAGAAGCATATTTTTTTAGAGAAAAAGATAACAGAAAGTATTTGTACACTTCAATAAGGACATAAATCAAACGGGTTTTCTTCCTATCCATAATTAGTGAGACCTATATATAAAAATATAGATCATGTTCATGGATGTAACCGATTTGGAACTATGGAGAAAATTCTTTTACCTCGTGAAGAAACTGCCCTCAGTTTAAAAATGTTTGTTTTAGTCTGACATAACATGAAAAATATCGAAGAGGCTAACAATAATTTAACTAAAAAACTGATAGATTCAAAAACCAATAATCAAAGAAGGTACTTACAAGCTCCTTAAGAGCAGCAAGGGAACCTCTTGTTTTCTAAAACTATTCTCCCGCATTTTCATAAATCAGGATTCCTCTGAAGTAATTGCAACTGACAATACATCATTCCTCGTATTTTAACAATATGTGAGTCAAAAACATGTAGTGTGCTACACCAAACTGTTCAATACTCTTACTATGTGCTCAAACTGAATTTTTATCAGGAACATAACCCATGAACCTGAGGGGGAGGTTTCTTAAGTTTCTTGGAATTTATTTACCTGTCAACCAATATGTTCCCTTCTGGGTGAATTATAAGATACGATGTTGCTCCATATGAGTTCTCAGAATGGTAGCCACAGAGGTAAACAACCTGAAATATATAGGTGTAGAAAATGATTAACCAACAATCTAAGTAACAAGCATACAACTTTTTGGTGCTGAATTTTTTATTTAGTATAGGAAGTAAAAGAGTGAGCATAGATGAAAATTCTTATACAGGGAGATGGCGAGGGGGAACGTGTTCTGCACTTGAAGAATATCCTTTGCAGGCCTGTCAGTGTGGATCGAGGCCGTCGGGCAGGAGAGCAAGGCCTGCAAACGTACATGTAAATGACATGATCAATTATTCCTGAAAGAGCAAGAAATTCCATCTAGTAATTTGTTTCTTCAGGTTTAAGCATGACGGAACTGATGAAAATCTCCGCAAATCGCAGCTATACGACTGATTGAATCGATTTATTGGCTGAAGAGGGCATTTTAATTGGAGGCTGGAAGTGGCTAGTGATTATGATGATTTTCACCTGCAGTGCCTTTGTCCTGGTCTCGTTGGAGCTGGGCCGCGCCGTGACGGCAGACATGCCGTCCACCCGTTTGAACACCTCCAACGCCATCCACCGGCAGGTGGCGCAATCGATGCACCACTCGTCTGCGTAGTAAATGAATGTATGATTTAAGGTCCATCGGTGCATAACTTACACGAGCAAACACCTCAATCCTTTTTCTGAGCTCTCGTCAGCCAAAAATGAAATGAATTAAAACCAAATATGAGAATGGAGAAGCCATGTTAAATGACATAAGTCAGGACAAGTACAACTACTCAAGTAATACAGCAGCATATTCATCATATAAACACAAGCCAAGCTTTTTGAACACATGAAAAAACAAAGATGCATAATTGACAAAAAGAATGATAAGTAGGTACTTTTCTAATGCCACAATAACATGGAAAAATAGGAGTCATCAACTAAACGGTTGAAAGGGACAATTGCGCTGCAATAGGCAATAGAACGTGTCAGGTGCTAAAAGATGTGACATGTGAACGTGAGTCAATTTGTATTAAATCATGGAGTGCTCACCTTTGAGGATTTTTCATCTGTGTGATCTGAAAGTTGAGTCTAGTCCCTGTTTACTACTTCACTGCCTGAATTCTGAACTGAACAAATGCTTGCCACTAAAGAGGTAGGAAGTGAGAAAAAGAGAGGAGATTGGGGTGAGAGATAGAGACGAGCCTGTCCTGCAGGAGCCGGGGCGCAGTCCAGGACGAATGCACCATCTCTGCTCCAGAGGGCAGACGAGTAGCACACCGAGGGAGGAGATGCAGCAGCGGCAAACGAGCTTGAGAGGCTCCCATGGTCGACGCCGCCACACACACGCCCGGACGCCACGAGGGATAGCTGCATGGCCTCGGCCAGCGCGGTCAGGGTCGAGGTAGACGAGGAGGCTGCCGTGGTCGCCGCCGAAAGGTTGGTTGCCCCTCCACCACTGCCCTGCATCTCGGTCTTCCCCTCGTGCGGTCCCCTTCTCGCGCCACTGCCAAAAGAAAGCCTAGAAGATAAGATCTGGATGAGACAGGGACAGCCGGCGCAGGTTGATATACTCGCGGTGCGTGGGCGGCCGCCACCTCGGCACAACCGACGAGCTCCGCCGCCTCCACGAGTCCGGCGAGCTCCGACGCGTCGTGGCGCCGCCTCCTGGCGCGTGCGCCAGGCGGCCCGTGCCTCCGTCGACGAGCGCGACCTCGCCATGGACGCGCGCTACCTCGAGGAGCTCACCGCCCTGCTCCCGCGCGGCCGCCGCGTCACCCTGCCCCAGGCCTTCGTGGGCGTCCGTCACCTCGGCACCACCGACGAGCTCCGCCGCCTCCACGAGTCCGGCGAGCTCCGGCGCGTCTGCCTCCCTGGCCGCGTGCGCGCGGTACGGCTGTGCGGCGTGGCGGCGGCTAGGGTTTCAGGTTTGGGAACGAAAGGCGACGAAGGGAGGAGGAGAAAGACACAGAGTGTGGATAGCGGTTGTCGTTGGCCCCTCGCTCTCTCCCCAATGACAGTTTTGCCCCTGTGAGCAGCAGACAACCATGGTGGAACCATCGCGGAGAGGGCCTGAAGCGATTTTCGACGGGACGCCACATTCACTAGCTCTCAGACGAGCGGACCCTGCAAAACGCAGGCCCCCACCGTCAGTGGTGGTAGCTCGTGTCGGGGTGAGTGCGCGTTTCAATAGATCCTCAGAGTCACTCAGATGGATGGTCAGGATCGTCTTGATCCGACGGTGCGGACCACCTGTGGGCGATCGGACGGTCAGAATTTGTTTAGAACCCCAATCCGACGGCTGAGAGGGCACATGGCCTCTATATTCTCCGGAGGGGGTAGAAATATCTTCTTTAGATTTCTTTGCCGTGTGTCCTGGACAAACACTTGCCAAACTTTTAGGGCCACATCAACAGCAGCTTCACTTGCACGTAATATTTCGTTTCCGCCCTTTTTCCCCGTACGCAGAATTTCTCACCAAAGCAGCCTTTGACATGTGTGTTGCTAAAACACTGGTTAAAGCAAGCCTTTGCTATGTGAATTTTGGGTTTTTTCATGTGTTTTTGTTTTGTTTTGACATGTTTAATTTTTGCACGGCAAAGACTAGATTCCCGTAGTGATAAATTAAAAGGATTCATTCAACGTCGTCCAGGACACGAAACAAGGAGATGGATGGATGAAGAGTCGTGGAGTTTAAGCATGGCTACTCCTCCGGGTGGTAGTTGCTCCTTATTTTTTATATAGAAAAAAACATATGGAAAGTGTCTTGGGCTCCAAAGCACCAGCGCCCTTTTCATTTAAAAAATTAAAAACCATATTTTACAGGTTTCAAAAATATCTAAAAATAATTCTGGACATAATCAATGTTGTATCCCAAAAGCATGTAAACTCGTGACATGAAATTCTTTATACTTTGGCCTACACAAAAATGACAAATCTGCTAAAATTTGGAAATTTGAAATGATACTGGCACAGATCTACACTGTACAACTCAGAATATAAGTATTTGAAATTGATATTTTACACGTTTGTGGAATGAATCATGGACTATCGTACGATTTTTTAATATTTTTCTAAAACTCACAAATATAATTTTGAAAATTTTAAATAACAAATGCATTGGAGCTCGGGAGCCAAAAATATCCACTCAGAAACATAAACGTAGATGCTTTTCTCATTCTCTTTTGTTATCAGTTTAAACAACAGAAATGTGTTGCTTCACATCTAATCAAGGAACTTAAGATTGGACAAAAGGAGCATTATTAAGATTTGATGTTACAATTCAGTCTTGCGATTTTGCATATGATCTTCTTGCTACCAACCACATAGATACCTCGGATTGTGCTTCACCACTACCACTAGTTTATTTTGTTGGCATCAGCATTGTACCAATGAATGTGCAATAATATCAACTAAATCATTTTTTCATATTATTTAAAATTGATTTTGAGAAGACTTATGATACGATCAAGTGGTCTTTTCTTTAACAAACACTCTGTGAAAGGTTATTCAGAGGAGTGGCGTATTTTAATTCATACTTTTGTGTCTGAAGGTAGTGTGGCCATTAAAATTAATGCCGATGTTGGCAAATATTTACAGACAAAGAAAGGATTGAGACAGGGTGACCCTTACCGATGTTGGCAAGCACCTGCCTTCTAATGGTAATATCTGCAATCGAAAGGGTCTCTCCACGGTTTTGTGTGCCTTGTGTGGGGAATATGAGGACAACGACCACACATCTTCTTCGCATGCACCCTTGTCAAATTCATGTGGAGCGCAGTTAGAGACCCACTCTTGGATCATCCACTTTAGGGATAAGGACATCAGTCGTGTCATTTCACCCTTTGGGAATCTCTGCTGAATTCATAGCTTGTAAAACTTCTTGCGTGATTTCCTATCCACACAAGTCCCAGAACTTTGCTCTCTACAAAAGAAGAAGTTCCAAACTGTTTATGAAAAACCACATGAAGGCCATCTAGACTGGGACTTTGAAATCACCTATACTGAACACGACCTTCTTAACCTCCTCCAGCGTGAAAGGGGCAAGAAAAATTATCATCCATTAGTTCATTGACCTTCGGGTTGATGTGAAATGGTTAGTAAAATAGTTAAAAACAAGAGGTTTAAGCGGCTTCGTACCTTCCACTTAGACATTATCGTTATCGGACAACTTTTTATGTAATTCTTCTTTCTTAAAGCTGAAGAAAAATTGTGAAAAATGACGTGTTTCTATCTCCAAATTGTAACCAATTTGCATGGATCTTTGGAGCCCGTGAATTTCTTCTTGTTCAAGCTTCAACTCAAGGATCTGCCATCGTCGTAAGCTGGGGCAACACCCCATTTCAGAAAAAAAGATCTGCCGCCGTTAAAAAAACTAGATCCTCCATCTCGTTAGCTAACACATCATTTTCAGCAAACATGTGTCTATTCAAGACATTTTAGTGCTAAACTAATTCGAATCAATATAAATCTGAGTCTATTGATTTAAATCGGAGGGACTAACTTTTCCTTTACCTTGCGCAGACAACGCTCAGATAAGTTTTTTTTTTTGAACAAAAGAGGGGTCTCGAAGGACCCCAATGCAGCATCATTAATTTCCAAGCGGTGGGTACACGATTACATGCAGGACCTTGAACAAAGCAGAAAATAAAGCAAAGTCCTGCAAAATTACAAGAAGGACCCCAGGAGAAATAGAGAAAAAGCAATCAGGTCCCTGCTCTCCACCGCCGACGACGAGACTCCCGCTCCGGCCACCCTTCCATCGCCGGGGACAAACCACTTGGCAACGAAAGAGCGTTGAACGCCGGTGCAGAGCTCGAGAAGAGGCCTCCATCCTGGAGGTTGAGAGGACGCATCGCAGGCGTCCAAGAAGGCCTTCCTTTCGGCCACAGATCGCGGGGCCGAACATAGCCGCCGCGTGATGAGCTCGATTGCGCTGCGAGGTTGGTGCAGCAACAGGCCGCCGCAAGGTCTCACCCACCCTACTCCCCTCGTCGCCACGGCCAGCCAGAGAGGAGTGGTGAGAGCACACAGAAGTCCGTCGTGAACCGAACCAACTGACCTTATGCAGGGGGCTGTCGGCGTTGAGGAAGACCGTTGCGACCGCCTTTGACCACCAGAGCACCGCAGCAGGGAACCTCTCCTCCGACTGACGCCAGATCGGGCCAGAACGATCCCGCGCCCCGCATCCCCACCGCCTTCTGAACCTAGCGACCCTCGCCTCTTCCTCCTCCCACCCCTCGCCACCAAGGCCGGCCGGGGGAAGAAGAGAGACGCGCAGCAGCCAGATCCAGAGGCGAAAGCACTTATTCCGAGAGCCTCCGTCCATAACAGAGGCGACGACGCTTTCCACCCACCGGAACTCGCCGGACCACTGTGAAGACGGCCTGCCGGCGACGTGCAGGATCACCGGAGGGGACAGGCAGAACGGCATGACGTCAAACGCCATGGAGGCAAACACGAACCCTAGCCCTACGACACCTATGGCAAGAAGCCAAGACCCTAGACTACCTATACTAAAGGGGGACCTCGCCTCCGCCACTCCCCAGCGGCGAAGCCGCCGGAGAGGGCTTCGGCTCGGTCAGGATTGGAGGGGGGCGCTCTCAGTTACTGTGGAATGAGAAGGGAGGGGTGAGAACCTAGCCTGCGCTCAGATAAGTTGGATGGCTGATATCACAACACATTTTGCACGAAGAGATGAGAAAAGAGGATGATACAGTGATGTACCAGCGGATGTGCGAGGCCGGATGATGGAAGGGCAGTCAAGCAGGGCGATCTGCGGGCCGTCGTCTAGCGCGACCCGCAAGGGCCGGCCACTGACTGACAGCGAACGCCAGCTGGGATCAGCCGAGCGTAGTCAACTCCTCACTCGCTATATGTAAGTTCTACTACTACTGTACCAGTACTAGTAGAGACCAGTAGTACTACTGTGTAGCCTCTGGCAACCGAGAGGAATCCGGCCACTCTTCGAATAGTAGGAGGAGGTCGTGTGGCGATGGGGTCGTCGGAAAAGAAGGATGCGCCGGCGGCGGGGCGCCGGGTGGTTCTGGGCGTGAACGGCGTGAGGCACGAGGCGGCCGGCGCTGACCTCTCGATGTCGCTGCTCGAGTTCATGCGCACGCGGACGCCCGTCAGGGGCCCCAAGCTTGGCTGCGGCGAAGGTGAGCCACCGTCTTCAATCAGCAATCCGACCTCCTGCTTACGATCCATCTCCTTGAGCTGATGATAGTTGATGCACTCATGCCATCACACTTTTTCTTTGACGATTTCTAGTCCGTCTGAATATTCCTGATCTTATACTACTCCACTGCTACTACTCATGCCATCACACCGTAGTAGAACTCTTTTCCTATAAAATATCGTGATGTGCGCATCTATGGTATTTTTGAGATCATTTTAGAACTATATATCTTAGATTTTTTAATAGATATCTACCATGGTTAAGGTGGGATAACTTTGATTTCAGCAATGGCAAAGTTTTATTTGCCTGCATTGACTGTGCCATCTCATCTGTCAAGCTTCATACACTAGCTAACGCAACCAAAAGTTCGAACTGATGGAAACGGTTAGTGCAATCCACTTATATACTTCAACACCCCCTCTTACGTGTGACGGAGAGAAGTCAGCACGTGCAAACGAAAGAGAGCGACGGCGCGCGAAACTCACGTATGACTCAAGAGGCACGTGGACACAGAGGGTCAACAATAATTTTAGGATAAATTGTGAAAGCCATGGTCAAAATAATAAACACTCCTTAACACTCCTTTACATCTGTTCATCCTAAGAAAATGCAAGTAGGAAAGTACTTTACATATACGATTGGATGGAAAATAGAAACATATGACTGTGATTAAAATATTGTCCATTATACTTTTATCATAGTGGAGCATATGGCGACAAACTAAATATTGGCCACTGCTGTACTTTCCTCATAGTGGAGCACATGGTGACAAAAAAAAAAAAATTAGCCACTACCCACTATCCGAATGACATGGTTATACCTCACGGTGCAGTAACTTCAAAGATACCTAGTCCAGCCCAAGGAAGACCCACGGCAAACATACGCTGGCCCATGGAGATTTTCGGGTGGCCAAGGCCCATAACGTCTTCGGATCCTTGGAGAACAAGACTAGTTTAGATAGGAAACTTAAAAGGGCAAACGCCCTAGAACTTGTAACCGACTAGGACTATACCCGTGACCTGCCTAAGTCTATATAAAGGCCAGGAGGGTACGTCCTAGGGCAACTAACCCAATCTCGACTCATACTTTCGCATACACACCCACGCCAGATCGAATCTGCGCACCTTGTAACCTTCGGTTTCGCCGTAATCAAAGAGCAGACAAGCAGGAGTAGGGTTTTCCCTCCGGGGGCCTGAACCTGGGTAAATCTTGTGTCCCAGTTTGCTTGTGCATTAACGTGCCACGATCTCCAGCATCCCCATCTTCTCCAAAACCCAAGTCCATAACAATGGGCATTGACGAGATTAAACCTCGTCAATTGGCGCCGTCTGTGGGAATTGGGGCTGCTGATTGTGCGGTCGTGACGGTTCCGACCCGATCGATCTACAACTCTGCAACAACGGAGAATCACCTCCTCTTCGGCGCTTTCGACTTCACCGCCCACTCGCCGGCCACCATGAAGGATTTCGAGCCCGTAGGCGACGGACTCGAAATTTTGTTCGGGAGCTTCTGCTTCCAGGTGGGATAAACTGGCACCCTCCGCCTCCCGGAGCGGGTGCCCGTGCCGTCAATAAGGCCCGCTTCGTGGGCTCCACACCCCGTGCTACGCACATCACCATCAACAGATGAGTTCTACAGCAGCAGCTGCTACAACTCCGATCTGTGCGATCCACCTTCGGATGAAGGGACCTACGGTTCCGGATCCGAAAGATGCGGCAGCAGCCAACCAATCTGCAGGCGCTATCTGTGCGCCGCAGTCATCCAAAACGACGAGGAAACGCCTAACCCGCCGCCCAACCCCAACCCGCAAGACAGAAACGGAGAAAACGGTGGAAACGGCGATAACGGGGAGAACGGCGGCGTCCTCATCCAACTTAGCAAAGAAGGATGGGTCGAAGCACGCCGCGCCGTCGCAGGCGAAATAGTCCTACCTCTGGACTCCGCACGTGATCTGCTGAGGGCATACCACTACCTCCTCATTGAGGAGCACAAGAAACAAGTTGAGATGCAAAAGGCGCTCGACAAACGCAAGCAAGCAGCCGCTGAGTCCAGTGCGCGACGAGCTGCGCTCTCCGCCATGGAACCCGGCTCTAGCACAAACAGGAATCAGGGAAACAAGCAACGCTCTCGGATGGAAAACATGGACCCCAAGGAGCGGCGTGACGTGACCCGAACTCTCCATACAACGTTCATGGATATGGACGCTGACGGCAACATCACCCCGAAGACGCCACAAGCTGCGATCATGGCAGCCACTGCATATCTCGCGGCTCACCCACCTCCGGAGGGGGACCCGAAAAGGGCCATGCATAAGTCCGCACTCACCGGACTAGGACTAATCGAGCTGCGCTCCACGAAGACGCTCTGCGGAGCCAAAGAAGAAAGCTCCGTCGGTAGCGGGCCCCACACCCTCATCCGAAGAGGAAGAGGAGCACGATCTTCCTCGAAGGAAGAAGAGCTCCAACCGCCACAAACGCGACTACGACGCCAGAGACAAGCTTACACATCGCAAGATCGACAAAGCACGCGCCAAACGCGCATGCTCGTCTGAATCTGAGATGGATGAAGACGGGGGAGATCTCTGCGGAGCCCGATGCTTCAGCAAATCTGTTCGGCGAACACAGATGCCACGCAACTTCAAGCTTCCTTCGGATACTCCGAAGTTCAACGGTACGCAAGATCCAAAGTCCTGGCTCAGTGTAACACCCTCAGAATCGGACCTATGCAAGTTTGGGCAAAATTCACCAAACCCGCATAGAAACGATTCAAAGGTGCCCACCAGGCACTTTCGTGCGGGTGGAAAACGAAGTAATAACATTACACAAGTCCTCGATGGGACCCAGGCGAGATATATATAACAGACTCAAAGAGTCAAGAATACAGATATAATATACAAAGATCCAAATCACCTTGAAAGCGATATAGCGTCCAGCTACGGACAAGAGGCAAATGGGGCTAAGAGCCACGAAGAATAACCAATGGCGTCCATAACCTGCCGAGCCAAGCGGAAGGGTAACCACTAGCGTCGATCTCAAAACCTGCTTAACAAAGGGGTGCCGACAAAGGGCAAAGCGAACAAAGAAGGAGGCGTCGATCTTGAGGCCATTGCAGCGAGGCTAGAATTCGCGGTCCTCGCCTACATAGGTATGGTGGATCAAGCGGCAAGCAGCATGCACTAAACAACCTATAGAGACTCGATACAAGCTGGCGGTTATCGAGAGAGGTGAGAAAGACCTATTCGGATCCAACTTGAGACTATCATCAAACAAACCCATCCTGGCGTTTCCCCCTCGAGACCAAACGAGGAAGTCAACCGAGGAACTCACACAGTTGGCAGTTTTATTTGTTCAGTTATAGTTGCGGCACTTTACTAGTCGAGTTTAAATAATCATCGATAAAATAAGCGATGGGTCATTTTAGTTAATCATTCGTGATAGTGGCAACACTTACTAGTCGTCTGAGATAGCATGAGAGAAACCCCAAAACCCAAAGCTTGTTGGTACTTTTATTCAGCCATTTCATTGTAGTTGCAATACTTACTAGTCGGTACAATGGTGCATGGCGACACTCAAACAAGCATTTGTGGGCAGTATTAATTAGCCATTCCGTTATAGTGAAGCTGATTACTAGTCATTATAAGTCAAATTTATAACAATAAACTTTAGTTATGCTTGTCTATGATCGAGATCTCGTGCTCCAAGTCGTCCATATCCATGGACACGGCTTTGAAAGTTTTACCGGCCGGTGCACCAATAGCAACACACACTCGATCAACCTCGGAAAAACCAAATCAAAACCAACGAGGCTTTCACGGTGAACAATCACAGATTCAGAAATATTTCAGGGGCCACCCTTAGAGTAGAATCCATAGCAGTAAGCAAGCTCGAGACGGCCTCAAGGTTTGCGTCAATGGTCAGAAACGATCGGGAACCCGAAAGTGTGGCTGGGCTTGTCGATACAGCGTAAACATTCCGCTTCCAAGCGATAAAGCAGTGCTCCTCGCAATCGTAAATAAAGCGATAAGCATGGCATAGGTACAGGATCGTAAATAAAACCTCAAACTAGTTTGTGGCCCCAAGAAATAAGAATGAATCAAGCTCGGCTCGGGGGTCCCATATACCTCCGGATGTGGATAGCGCATAAAAACAAACGGTATCAAGTACTCGGGTCTTACGGGACACAAGTGGGCGTTCGAAACCAAATATTATCTATCACCCGATGCCTCTGCTTATTCAATTTTAGTTGTTAAACAGGAATTTAAAGTGACGATAAGTAAACTAGAATCATCTCCAACATCAACATGCGGCAATACATCAAGAATCGTGGCATATGGCGACACACATCAACATTTGAGCAAGCAACTATGACGCATAAGTCCAACTATCTACCAAACAACAGTAATAGGGTGTGTCCAAGGCAATATAGGGCTGCACGGTATATCAAAGTGCGGAAACTAAAGCATCGCAATAACCACGTATAGCAATAGATCAACAGGAGGAATAAAGACTATAAAAGTAAGATAGGTAGAAGGGGAAGATGCTGCTTTGAAAACATTGTCGAAGGTTCATCCGAAGAACGGTGACTCACATCAACTCAACGGCCTTATCCGCGAAGAACCAAAACACTAGAAGAAAACCGGATGCGATATTTAAGACGATGGCAGAAGATCGGCATGATGCATGTATGATGCATGGCATGGCAAGGTGCGATGCAATTAGGTCAGGATTAAGCGGAACCGGGGTCTCGACAATTAATTAGCATGTTCAAGTTATTTAGAAAACCCCCGCAAGTTAAATGTTGTTTAACATGGTAGAAGATAGCACTGGGTTCGCTACACAAGTTTAAATGAGGCCGATATGAGACTAGATTTGCCCGCATATGGGCCCCATATTTAATTATTAGGTGAATCGGCATAAGGCCCCCAAACCACATGATATGGATGCAAGATGACAATTAAATATGCAACAAGTTGATATGTTATAAAATAGGGTTCGGGAAAAAGGTTCACACATTAGAGGGGGCTCGACGATCTTGTTAGGGTTCCGGGGTTCGGGGTCGGTCTCGGGGTCCAGGGTTCGACGGAACGGTCTCGGCGGCTCGGGGTTCAGGGGATCGTTCTCGGCCTCCGGGGTCGTGCTCAGATATCGGGGGTAGTTCTTGGTGTCCGGGTGAAGCACTCGGCGTTCTACGGTTCCACGTCGACGGCCTTGGTTTCCTCGGTGGAGAACTTGGTGTGTCCGTGTCGGGGTCCCCAGGGTCTTGACGGCTTCGGGTCCGAGAGGGAGATCTTGGCGTCGGGGTTTCCGTGACGAAGATCTTGTCGCGCGGCGTCCGTGCTTCCGGGAAGGAGATCATGAGGTCCCGGCCCTGGTGGTCCGTCGGGTTCGGAAACGTCCGTGAAGGAGATCTTGGAGTGTCGCGGTTCTCGGCCTTCGGATCGGGTTCGGGGTCTCGGCTCCTCCGGGGTCTTTGGGCCAGTTGTCGGCCTTGGCGTTTGGGGCAGTTCTTGGAGTCCGTGAGGAAGAACTCGAGGATCCAGCGAACTTGTTCGGTACCGGGGCGTTCTTGGCGATCTTCAGGGTCGGGCCTTGGCGCTCGGGTTCGGGGTGGCTTCCTGGGTACATGTTCCACTTGGAGCTCTTGTTCACCGAGAGGTTCCTAGGCAGCAGTACCATCGCTGCCAACATGGACCAAACACCAACCAAACCGCCTTGTCTCGACACTTGGAAGGAGCGTCCATCAACACGCTGGCCGCGAGCACACGACGCCGACAAAACGCACGCCAAGACGGACGCGAGCACACCGAGGGACGGCGAGGCCAACCGCAGCGATCCAACGAGGTGGCAGGCGAGCCGGCGACAGCAGGGCCGGTAGCGGCCACGGCGGCGACGCTGGGGTCAGCTTGGGGCGCCGGCGAAAGTGCTGCACAAGCGGTTGAGGCCGGTGGGGCGCGGTCGCGGAGGAGAGACGGCCCGGCGCGCGTCGGCAGGCGTGGGGTCGTGGGTCGGCGGCGGCGGGTCGGGAAGCGGCAGCGGTGGCTGCTGGGCAGCGGCGTGGCGGGCGCCGACGAGCACCGCTGCCGGACGGGAGGCGAAGCTCATGGTTCGCGCTCCCGAGGCGGCGGCGGAGGTTGACTCGAGGCGGCGCGTGAGCGGCGGCGTCTGGCAGCTTCAGCCGCGCCAGCGCCGGCGAGGGCGGCTGGGGCAGCGGCGGGCGCGGCAGCGGCAGCGACGCCAGCGGAGGCGGTTGGTGGCGAGGCGAGCGCCGGGCCGGGAGGTTGGGGAAGGCCGGCCGGGCGCGGCGCGAGGCGCAGGACGGCGGGAGGACGAGCGGCGCTTCAGGCGGGGCTCGCGGGAGGCGGCTTGGCGGTGCGGTGGGCGAGGCGCGGCGGCTTGCCGAGGGAGGAGGGGCGCCACGGGAGAGGAGAGGGCGAGGCGTGGCGCAGCGGCGAAGCGGAGGGAAACGGAGGAGGAGGGCGCTGGGGTCCAGTCAAGGGACAGAGCCGGGCGGTGGGTCCAGGTGGGGACGGGCCAGGGGAGGCTCGGCCTGGGGGAGGGAGCATCTGGGGAGGTGCCAGGCGTGCGTGCTGTGTGGCGTGTAGCGCGTGGGGCCAGGTGGGATGTGTGGGCTGTGAGGCAGGTGAGAGAGAGGGAAGAGAGATTGGCCAAGTGGCGTGCTGTGGTTGGGTGAGGGTAGAGGGGTCGCTGAGGTGGCGTGTCTGGATTGGTGGGAGTGAGGTGGAGGGTAGGTTGGGTAGGAGTTTGGGTAGGTTTAGGAATTAGAGGGGCAGGTTGGACCGACCATTATCTGAGGGTGGTCGTTCGGGTCGGGTTGGCCCGTTCGACTGCCCCCACTAAAATAAATATAATTTTTATTTATTTCAAACAACGCTTTTGCAAACCGATATCGGGCAAACCAAAATAGTCCGGCGACCCGGGTTTTGGCGTTTGAATAAAGATGGGGCGTTTGGAAAACAAAACGGGGTTTGCGAAAATAGTTTTAGCAAACAATGCATGATGATGACGATGCAATGCACAAATTCAACGCGATTTTCTAGTAGTGGTTTTTGCGGGATGCCACAATTCGACACCACTAACAATGGATCTCGCCCTCGAGATCCGCCTCATGGTACCGGAAGGAAGGTCGGCGTTCTCCGTCTTCTCGCTTTGTGTAGATCCTCGCGACACCACTAACAAGAGGTCGTTGTCCGTGATCGCCGGGAGAACTCTCCGGTAACAAAAGGTCGAAGGTAGAGGTATCAACAAATAAAGCCACCCCTAACTTCCGTGAACGGAGTAAAATCGCTAGACCCACTGATTCGATGTACAAGAGCGAATGATAAGAGTAGTGGTATGGTAGCTACTCCATCCCGCACCCAAACCATTACTCGCATACGAATAGGCGGATTATGCAACCAACTCTGAGTCGATCAAGATCTCGACAAGCGAGGTTGAACAACGGAGTGATGCGCACCTGCAGCGGATCCGCATAGATGAGGTCGCCGATCGAAAACACCGGATAGCACAAACAAAGAACAAAGGATGATACCACCGCAGACGGATTCATCAGGCAGCTTGATCACCGGACGGTAGAACACCGTTACCAAAAGAGGAAGCGAAACCCTATAGATACGACGGAAACCCAACCACGAGAATTCCTGGACTCGAAGAAAAAGAAGAGAGCGGATTCAAAACACGTCGAGGTAAGAGGAGAACAGCAGAGGGGTAAGGAGTAAAATCAGACCTAATCAGAACTATCCAACCGATTTTCAAAAATAGTTTTGACACTGTACTTCGGCCGTTAGCTAGGTTATCCTCATCGGTGGACTTGTGGGGTATCGCAACCGCCGAGCTCGATACCACTCAGAACACCCTCGATCGGACCTATGCAAGTTTGGGCAAAATTCACCAAACCCGCATAGAAACGATTCAAAGGTGCCACCAGCACTTTAAATGCGGGTGGAAAACGAAGTAATAACATTACACAACAGTCCTCGATGGGACCCATGAGCAGATATATATATAAATGACTCAAAGAGTCAAGAATAGATATAATATACAAAGATCCAAATCACCTTGAAGCGATATAGCCCCACTACGGACAAGAGGCAAATGGGGCTAAGAGCCACAAGAATAACCAATGGCGTCCATAACCCTGCCCAGGCCGGAAGGGTAACCCCGCTAACGGCGTCGATCTCAAAACCTGCTTAACAAAAGGGTGCCGACAAAGGGCAAAGGAAAACAAAGAAGGAGGCGTCGATCGAGGCCAGTACACGGCGAGGCTAGAATTCGGCGGTCCTCGCCTACATAGGTATGGTGGACTGAAGCGGCAGCGGCAGCATGCACTAAACAACCTATAGAGACTCGATACAACTGGCGGTTATCAGAGAAGGGTGAGAAAGACCTATTCGGATCCAACTTGAGACTATCATCAAACAAACCCATCCTGGCGTTTCCCCCTCGAGACCAAACGAGGAAGTCAACCGAGGAACTCACACAGTTGGCAGTTTTATTTGTTCAGTTATAGTTGCGGCACTTTACTAGTCAGGTTTAAATAATCATCCTGATAAAATAAGCAGTGGGTCATTTTAGTTAATCATTCAGTGATAGTGGCAACACTTACTAGTCAGGTACAGATAGCATGAGAGAAACCCCAAAACCCAGCAGTTGTTGGTACTTTTATTCAGCCATTTCGTTGTAGTTGCAATACTTACTAGTCAGGTACAATGGTCGCAAGCGACACTCCAAACAAGAATTTGTGGGCAGTATTAATTAGCCATTCCGTTATAGTGAAGCTGATTACTAGTCATTATAAGTCAAATTTATAACAGTAAACTTTAGTTATGCTTGTCTATGATCGATATCAGCTCCAAGTCGTCCATATCCGCGACACGGCTTTGAAAGTTTTACCCGCCGGGTGCACCAATAGCAACACACACCGATCAACCTCGGAAAAACCAAATCAAAACCCAACGAGGCTTTCACGATGAACAATCACAGATTCGTAAATATTTCGGGGCCACCCTTAGAGTAGAATCCGCAACGAGTAAGCAAGCTCGAGACGGCCTCAAGGTTTGCGTCAATGGTCAAACGACCGGGAACCCGAAGTGTGGCTGGGCTTGTCGATCCGCGTAAACATTCCGCCTAAAAAAGACAAGGTGCCTCGCACAATCGTAAATAAAGCAGTAAGCATGGCATAGGTACAGGATCGTAAATAAAACCTCAAACTAGTTTGTGGCCCCAAGAAATAAGAATGAATCAAGCTCTGGCTCAGGGGGGTCCCATATACCTCCCGGATGTGGATAGCGCGCAAAAACAAGGAACAGGTATCAAGTACTCGGGGTCTTACGGGACACAAGTGGGCGTTCGGAAACCAAATATTATCTATCACCCACCGATGCCTCTGCTTATTCAATTTTTAGTTGTTAAACAGGAATTTAAAGTGACGATAAGTAAACTAGAATCATCTCCAACATCAACATGCGGCAATACATCAGCAACTGTGGCATATGGCGACACACATCAGCATTTGAGCAAGCAACTATGACGCGCAAGTCCAACTATCTACCAAACAACAGGTAATAGGGTGTGTCCAAGGCAATATAGGGCTGCACGGTATATCAAGGGTACGGAAACTAAAGCATCGCAACACAGATAGCAATAGATCAACAGGAGGGAATAAAGACTATAAAAGTAAGATAGGTAGAAGGGGGAAGATGCTCGCCTGAAAACATTGTCGAAGGTTCATCCGAAGAACGGGGCGAAGCTCACATCAACTCAACGGCCTTATCCGCGAAGAACCAAAACACTAGAAGAAAACCGGATGCGATATTTAAGACGATGGCAGAAGATCGGCATGATGCATGGCATGGCAAGGTGCGATGCAATTAGGTCAGGATTAAGCGGAACCGGGGTCTCGACAATTAATTAGCATGTTCAAGTTATTTAGAAAACCCCCGCAAGTTAAATGTTGTTTAACATGGTAGAAGATAGCACTGGGTTCGCTACACAAGTTTAAATGAGGCCGATATGAGACTAGATTTGCCCGCATATGGGCCCCATATTTAATTATTAGGTGAATCGGCATAAGGCCCCCAAACCACATGATATGGATGCAAGATGACAATTAAATATGCAACAAGTTGATATGTTATAAAATAGGGTTCGGGAAAAAGGTTCACACATTAGAGGGGGCTCGACGATCTTGTTAGGGTTCCGGGGTTCGGGGTCGGTCTCGGGGTCCAGGGTTCGACGGAACGGTCTCGGCGGCTCGGGGTTCAGGGGATCGTTCTCGGCCTCCGGGGTCGTGCTCAGATATCGGGGGTAGTTCTTGGTGTCCGGGTGAAGCACTCGGCGTTCTACGGTTCCACGTCGACGGCCTTGGTTTCCTCGGTGGAGAACTTGGTGTGTCCGTGTCGGGGTCCCCAGGGTCTTGACGGCTTCGGGTCCGAGGGGGATCTTGGCGTCGGGGTTTCCGTGACGAAGATCTTGTCGCGCGGCGTCCGTGCTTCCGGGAAGGAGATCATGAGGTCGCCCTGGTGGTCCGTCCCGGTTGAAACGTCCGTGAAGGAGATCTTGGAGTGTCGCGGTTCTCGGCCTTCGGATCGGGTTCGGGGTCTCGGCTCCTCCGGGGTCTTTGGGGCCAGTTGTCGGCCTTGGCGTTTGGGGCAGTTCTTGGAGTCCGTGAGGAAGAACTCGAGGATCCAGCGAACTTGTTCGGTACCGGGGCGTTCTTGGCGATCTTCAGGGTCGGGCCTTGGCGCTCGGGTTCGGGGTGGCTTCCTGGGTACATGTTCCACTTGGAGCTCTTGTTCACCGAGAGGTTCCTAGGCAGCAGTACCATCGCTGCCAACATGGACCAAACACCAACCAAACCGCCTTCTTGTCTGACACTTGGAAGGAGCGTCCATCAACACGCCGCGGAGCACACGACGGACAAAACGGCACGCCAGCACCGACGCGAGCACACCGACAGGACGCGAGGCCAACCGCAGCGTCCAACGAGGTGGCAGGCGGCCGGCGACGGCAGGGCCGAGGTAGCGCCACGGCGGCGACGCGGGTTGAAGCTGGGGCGCCGGAAGCGCGGCGCTGATTGAGGCCGGTGGGCGCGGTCGCGGCGGGAGAGACGGCCCGGGCGCGCAGGCGTCGGCAGCGTGGGGTCGTGGGCGCGGCGTGCGGGTCGAAGCGGCCGCGCGTGGGCTGCGCGAGCGTGGCGGGCGCCGACGAGCACCGCTGCCGGCGGACGGGAGGCGGCTTCGCGGTTCGTCTCGAGGCGGCGGAGGTTGGACTGAGGCGGCGGCATGAGCGGGCAGCGTCTGGCAGTCGCCGCGCCAGCGCCGGCGAGGGGCGGTGGGGCGGGCTGGGGGCGGCGCGGAAGCGGCAGCGAGCGACGCCCGGAGGCGGTTGGTGGCGGCGAGCGCCGGGCCGGGAGGTGACGGGAAGGCAGCGCTGGCGGCGCTTGAGGCGCAGAGGCGGGAGGACGAGCGGCGCTCGGGGCGGCTGCTCGCGGGGAGGCGGCGGCTTGCGGCGGTGCGGTGGGCGAGCTGCGGCGCCGGCGGCTTGCCGGAGGGAGGAGGGGCGCGCCACGGGAGAGGAGAGGGGCCCGAGGCGAGGCGTGCTGCAGCGGGCGAGCGGAGGGAAACGGAGGGAGGAGCGGCGCTTGGGGTCCAGGCTGGCGGGGACAGGAGCTGCTGGCGGTGGGTCCAGGTGGGGACGGGCCAGGGGAGGCTCGGCCTGGGGGAGGGAGCATCTGGGGAGGTGCCAGGCGTGCGTGCTGTGTGGCGTGTAGCGTGGGGCAGTGGGATGTGGTGAGAGGCGGTGAGAGAGGGAAGAGAGATTGGCCAAGTGGCGTGCTGTGGTTGGGTGAGGGTAGAGGGGTCGCTGAGGTGGCGTGCCTGGATTGGTGGGAGTGAGGTGGAGGGTAGGTTGGGTAGGAGTTTGGGTAGGTTTAGGAATTAGAGGGGCAGGCAGGTTGGACCGATCTGTTAATACGGGGGTGGTCGTTCGGGTCGGGTTGGCCCGTTCGACTGCCCCCACTAAAATAAATATAATTTTTATTTATTTCAAACAACGCTTTTGCAAACCGATATCGGGCAAACCAAAATAGTCCGGCGACCCGGGTTTTGGCGTTTGAATAAAGATGGGGCGTTTGGAAAACAAAACAGGGTTTGCGAAAATAGTTTTAGCAAACAATGCATGATGATGACGATGCAATGCACAAATTCAACGCGATTTTCTAGTAGTGGTTTTTTGCGGGATGCCACACTCAGTGACCACCTGTCATCCGTCAAGCTTCACGGAGGCAACAAAGAAACTGCCATGCAATGCCTTCAGCTGCAGCTGACAGGCGCGGCGCGGGTCTGGCTCAGCAGCCTATCATCAGGATCCATCCGAAGCTGGGAGGAGCTCGCCTACAGCTTCATCCGAAATTTCAAAGGCACCAGCAAGAGGCCTGCCTCAATCGAAGAATTGCGAGCCTGCACTCAAAGAACGGGTGAATCTATTCGCTCATACATACTACGCTGGTTCACGACCAAGAACTCCGCAGACACATCATCTCGAAGAGAGGGCCATCGACGCTTAGGGACGCGTCAGCGCCCAGACTTCAAGGAGGAACTTGGGCGTGTAAAGCCCAAGACACTCGATCACCTCATGGAAATCGCCATGAGTTGGGCGAGGCGAAGATTGCATCCAGCGACCGCAATCGATGAAGAGGACGACTACGGCGAAGACGCGAACGCCGCAGAAGAGGAGATCGCTGCTCACGAGGACCGCGACGACCGACATGATCGCAGGCCGGCTCGCCGCCCCGCGCACGACAACAGCCCGCAATGGAGGATACCAGCGAAACTTCGCGACAACGACGACCAGCGCAGCGGCAACGCCGCGACAACGGACCATCGATTCGACAAACTTTCGGGTCCATGCACCATTCACTTCTACATCGACAAACAGGATGGCAAAAAGCCCAGCCACATGCTCAGGGCTGCCGCGAGTTCGAAACTCAGAAGGCATGATGCGAGATGAGGCAACAAGCTCCAATTCCTGCGTTCGGAAGCGCACTGCGCCAGTGAAATAGCACGGAGCTCCTCCACGCCGCCTATTGGAGGCCAAAACCAACCAATCGCGCAGTATCAAAACAACGTCGGGTCCCATATCCCTAATCAAAAGGAGCACTCAATATGATCCGGAAGGGCGCCCAACAAAGCGAGTGCGAAGAAAATCACCCGACAAATCAACAGCCATAGCAACTCACCGCAATCACAGTACCTCGGCGGATCGAGTCTGCATCACATTCACTGTGCAGATCACCCTTGCCGGATCCCTCGCCCGGTCATGCTGCCCAGTCTTTGGGCGCGAATCGGTGGCCGAGATGAGTCGCGTCTTCATGGATTGGCGGCGGCATCAACCTAATGTTACAAGCACTCTAGCAGCTATCGCGGATCCCGCAATGCAGCCTAGAACAATCGAACAACGTTCCACGGCATTGTCGAGGAAGGGCATCTTCCTCGGGCAAAATAAGGGCTCGACGTCATCTTGAAGCGGACAACTTTCGGCGGGGCGCCTATAATTGAAGTGGTGGGCCGTCGCAATACCATGCCATCTGGGACGCGTAGCTTTCGCAAGGTTCTGGCCGTCCCACCTCGCATACCTACTACTCAAGATGCGGGACCGGGCGTCATCACAATCCACGGAGCTTCACCGATCGGACCAATGCGACAGATTTCAACAAAATCTCCCGGTCTTCGGTATGCAAGGCGAGCTCCTAAGGCTCCGCGAGGAGAGGACAATGGGCTACCCCGTCACAAGACGAAACGCACCGACATGTCCTTGACTCCACCGTCAACACCAAGAAATTACAGGTCCATCCGAGCGCCTCCAAGGCGGCGGCGATGCATACGACCTCAGCACCGCATAGGAAGGCGCGCTCGTCGAATTCCTCCGTGAGCGCTGGGAAATATTCGCCTGGTGTCATGCGGACATGCCAGGTGTTGTGGTGGTATCACGACATATGCCATGGGTAGGATAAAGTTGGGGCCGATGGACGTGGTGGAATCCGGGGAGGGATGATGCAGTGAAGACCACACTCGTATGAACAAAGAGAAATACAATGTATATTGGATTGAAGCTCTCAAGTGGGGATAACACCTCCTTCTATACATCTAATCTCTTATAATCTTGCCATACTTGTGGCTACAATCATGCTCCTGGAGCTGTATCTCCTATCTTTCTATCTAGATCTCTCTATGAGAGTGGAGGAAGATGAGGAAGGAGAGCTCCTAGTGAGCAGAGAGGGGAGGAGCCCTTCGGGGGCCTCCCCTTGAACGATCCCCCTGGTGCTCCTTATAAAGGGAGCCAGGACAAACTTTCCTCACGTTTGGCATCTAGACAGCATATTCCCGGCATCTTCTCAGATACTCAGCATACGCCTTGGCATCTTTGGGGATGCCATGGCATATTCCTTAGCATATCCTTGGTGCCAAGGGCATATTCCCTAGCATCTTCTTGATGCCAAGGGCATACACCATAGGTCCACGTGCCAGTCTGAGCCATGGGCGTCCCAAGACTGGCACGAGGCTTGCTTGTCTTGTCCTGGGTTGATGTTGAGTCGTTGTAGATGGCGTGAAGTCATCTTGAGGTGAATAAGGGGGTGTTTGGGTCCTTATATCTCGGCCCAAACGTCCTGGAGTTAGTGACAATTCGGCCCGACAGAGAGTTAATTCGGCCTGGGCCCGATCTGGGTCAACCCTCCACCCTGCCGAGCTAAACCATGGCCCGGCCCACCGGGTGTATGTGGCCGGGTTGTGCTCGTCCGAATTGAAGGGGAGATCCCGTGGTGGGCCGAGATGACCGAGGTCGGCCCACCCGGGGGAAGCGCTCGGGCTGGTGGAGGCCGCCTGTGTGGATCAGAATGTTTCCATGGGTGGGCGCACTGCCCACCGGGGAAGCAAGTGAGGCGGTCGGCCGTGAGATTAGCGGGACTTCAGGCGGGATTCGGCAGGAGAGGTGGCGCCTGCGGGATCGCGAGAGACGGTTGTTGGAGGTCGGTCAATCTGATGGGCCGTGGTGGGCGACTTTAGGTCGGCCCACCCGGGGTTATTTCCCTTGGCTTAATTCGGCCAGGTAGAGCAGGGACTGGGCCGGGATTGCCCTTACTCGGCCCAGTCGCTCTTTCTTTGCCTTTTGTCCTTTCTATTTAAATATTTTCTTATCTAATATCTTTTCCTTTATCTATGTCTCTTACTAGTTTATTTATATACCAACTCGGGGGTACCTGGGGTTATATCCCCGACATTAGTCCCCGAGGCTATGTGGGACTCGTAGAGTCGTGCATAGGCTTCATATATTAAAATAATCCCAGAGTTGTATTTACCCGTCATATATTTCTTTGTCTCATACCTCTTTTGGGTAAGTTCGTGATTACTTGACTTTATTGACATTGGTCTTTTAACCCTTTTGGGCAGGACATGACTTCTGGCCTTCATGGGCACTGGTCTTATAACCTTTTTTGGGCAAGTTCCTGGAGTTCTGGCCTTCTTGGGTACTGGCCATAACCCCTTTTGGGTAAGTTCCTGGACCTCTGGCCTTCTTGGGCACTGGTCTTAACCCCTTTGGGTAATTTATGAGTTCGGACCTCATCGGGCATTGCTCTTTTAACCTCTTCGGATAAGTTATGAGCTCTGGCCTTATTGGGCACGGCTCTTTTAACCTCTTTGGGTAAGTTACGAGCTCTGGCCTTATTGGGCACTACTCTTTTAACCTCTTTGGGCAAGTTATGAGTTCTTGCCTTCTTTGGCATTGCTCTTTTAACCCCATTGGGTAAGTTATGGCTTCTTGCCTTCTTGGGCATTGCTCTTTTAACCCCATTGGGTAAGTTATGGGTTCTTGCCTTCTTGGGCATTGCTCTTTTAACCCCATTGGGTAATTTGTGAGTTCTGGCCTTATTGGGCACTGCTCCTTTAACCTCTTTGGGTAATGTGTGAGTTCTGGCCTTATTGGGCACTGCTCCTTTAACCTCTTTGGGTAATTTGTGAGTTCTGGCCTTATTGGGCACTGCTCTTCTAACCTCTTTGGGTAAGTTTTTATCCGAGTCATCTGATTCCAAATCCGAGTTTCCTTACTCAAAATTGACTTTATGCTTAAGTCTGAGTCATTTGACTCAAATCCGAGTTACATGATTAAATCCGGGTTAACTTATCCCAAATCCGAGTTACTTTACTCGATTCTGACTTTATGTCTTGAGTCATCTGACCCAAATCCGAGTTATATGACTCAAATCCGAGTTAACTCATCCCAAATCCGAGTTACTTTACTCAAAATTGACTCGTATGAAAGTCTGAGTCATCTGGCTCAAATCTGAGTGACACCACTCAAATCCGAGTTAACTCATCCTAAATCCGAGTTACTTTACTCAATTTTGACTTGCATCCCGAATCTGAGTCATCTGACTCAAATCTGAGTTAACTCATCCTAAATCCGAGTTACTTTACTCAATTTTTACTTGCATCCCGAATCTGAGTCATCTGACTTAAATCCGAGTTAACTCATCCTAAATCCGAGTTACTTTACTCAATTTTGACTTGCATCCCGAATCTGAGTCATCTGACTCAAATCCGAGTTAACTCATCCTAAATCCGAGTTACTTTACTCAATATTGACTTGCATCCCGAATCTGAGTCATCTGACTCAAATCCGAGTTAACTCATCCTAAATCCGAGTTACTTTACTCAATTTTGACTTGCATCCCGAATCTGAGTCATCTGACTCAAATCCGAGTTAACTCATCCTAAATCCGAGTTACTTTACTCAATTTTGACTTGCATCCCGAATCTGGGTCATCTGACTCAAATCCGAGTCAACTCATCCTAAATCCGAGTTACTACCCGCCATGATTTAGCTTGATTTGGCGTGATGACGATAATTTGCCTTTGATATGGATCCGAGATTAAGCTTTGGGATATGATAATAGGGCTAACCGCTGAGAGATCTGATTCGAGATGTAGATATGAGATATAGATTCGAGATATGATAAGCTGGCCAATAGTCATCCGAGATATGGGATAATCTGGCAAGATGGTGAGATATCAATCCGAGTCATAACATAACCTGGCAATCTGGTGAACTAAATAAAGCTTCGGCCTGAATCAGAGATATGATTAGTACGCCGAGTCAATACCGATCAATTATAATATACCCCAAATTTGAATCAAATGTTAGTCTGAATCAGAGACAATCTACTGAGCTGAGTTAAAGGTTAATTCAAAGCATAAACAAATTGACTTCAAGTCATATCCGAATTAACAATAAATTGGCTGGTAAGCTGAGTTAAAGGACAATCCAAAGCATAAATAAACTGACTCAAACTCTATCCGACTCATAAGTAAACTGACTCAAATTCTACCTGGATCATAAACGAGCTGATTCAACCTCTATCCGAGTTATAAATAAGCCTACTGGGGAGCTGAGTTACAGGGTAATCCAAAGCATAAGTAAACTGAATCAGAATCTATCTGAATCACAAATAAGACGATTCAACTTATGGCCGAGTTATAAATAAGCTGGCCTGTGAGCTGAGTCACAGGATAACCCAAAGCATAAACTAACTTACTCAAAAACCATATGAATCACAGATAAGATGATTCAACCGATGGCCGAGTTATAAATAAACTGACTGGAGTATAGATCTAAATCAACATAATGCTCTCTTAATCTAAAGGTGATTCTACGGATAAGTTGACTAGTCCCCGGGCTGAGTTATTTTCTCCCTGGGATGAAGGATTGAGTATAGGTGGCTGAGTTACACGGTACTTCTGACATACTTGGAGAAGTGTTTGGGTGAGTCTTGCTAGGTCATACTTGCCCTGCTGAGTTACTTGGTACTTACAGTAAGCTTGGAGTAGTGCTTGAGTCCTTCTTGCTGAGTCTTACCTTCTTTGATGAGTTAGACTTGGAGAGTCTCTGCGCTTACTCTTTGTTCTCTGTTGACTTGGTGAAGATGAATGAGCCTTGTGAGGAAGAAGTTGATGAAGATGTTCCCGTCCGGATGGAAACCCAACCAACGCCATTAGGAGGCCCCAAGGTGGGCGCCAAATGTCGTGGTGGTATCACGACATATGCCATGGGTAGGCTAAAGTTGGGGCCGATGGACGTGGTGGAATCCGGGGAGGGATGATGCAGTGAAGACCACACTCGTATGAACAAAGAGAAATACAATGTATATTGGATTGAAGCTCTCAAGTGGGGATAACACCTCCTTCTATACATCTAATCTCTTATAATCTTGCCATACTTGTGGCTACAATCATGCTCCTGGAGTTGTATCTCCTATCTTTCTATCTAGATCTCTCTATGAGAGTGGAGGAAGAGGAAGAAGGAGAGCTCCTAGTGAGCAGAGAGGGGAGGAGCCCTTCGGGGGCCTCCCCTTGAACGATCCCCCTGGTGCTCCTTATAAAGGGGAGCCCAGGGGACAAGGCTTGTTCCTCACGTTTGGCATCTAGACAGCATATTCCCGGCATCTTCTCAGATACTCAGCATATGCCTTGGCATCTTTGGGGATGCCATGGCATATTCCTTAGCATATCCTTGGTGCCAAGGGCATATTCCCTAGCATCTTCTTGATGCCAAGGGCATACACCATAGGTCCACGTGCCAGTCTGAGCCATGGGCGTCCCAAGACTGGCACGAGGCTTGCTTGTCTTGTCCTGGGTTGATGTTGAGTCGTTGTAGATGGCGTGAAGTCATCTGGAGGTGAATAAGGGGGTGTTTGGGTCCTTATATCTCGGCCCAAACGTCCTGGAGTTAGTGACAATTCGGCCTGACAGAGAGTTAATTCGGCCTGGGCCCGATCTGGGTCAACCCTCCACCCTGCCGAGCTAAACCATGGCCCAGCCGGGTCGAGCTGTGGCCCAGCCGGGTTGTGCTCGTCCGAATTGAAGGGGAGATCCCGTGGTGGGCCGAGATGACCGAGGTCGGCCCACCCGGGGGAAGCGCTCGGGCTGGTGGAGGCCGCCTGTGTGGATCAGAATGTTTCCCGCGGTGGGCCCACCCGGGAAGCAAGTGAGGCGGGGATCGGCCGTGATTGGCGCGGATTCGGACTGGCGGGATTGGCGAGAGGTGGCGCCTGCGGGATCGCGAGAAGACGGTTCGACGCTGGAGGTCGGTCAATGTGGTGCGCATCCAGGGAATTCGCCGAGCACGCACTCAATGTCTTCCCAGACACCAAGCCAGTCAAGCAGTCTATCCGAAGATTGTCGGAGCCACGAGCCGAAGCTATCGGCAAGGAGATCAACAGATTACTCGCAGACTTCATCCGGAAATCAAGGAAAGCGAGTGGTGGCGAATCGATGATGGTCGAAGAAGGACACGGACATCCTGCGGATGCGTAGACTTCATGTCACTAAATAAACACGCCCCAAGGACCACTTCCCTCTTCCTCGGATCGACCAGATCATCGATTATTGCGGGTTGTGAGAAACTCTCCTTCCTCGACGCCTACTCGGGCTATAACATTCGACTCAAGGTCGAAGATCAAGAAAACGGCGTTCATCACCGTTCGGAGTATACCGCTACAACACAATGCCTTCGGGCTAACGCGGGCGCCACGTAGCGATGCATGCGAGGCCTGCCTCAAGGACGGTCGTCATAGCGTCCAAGTCTATGTCGGCGACATAGTCATAAAAACCAGGAGGCAAGAACACTTATCGACGATCTTCGCGAGACATTCGACAATCTTGATCGCTTGGGATCAAGCTCAATCGAAAAAAGTGCCTTCGGCATCCCTAGGGTCACTGCTCGGATACTTCATCTCTCAACAAGGGATCGGCGAACGAAGAAAATCAAAGCTATCATGACAATGGATAAGCGAAAAACCTCAAGGCGTTCAAGCTCATCGCAGGCGAGTAGCGGCACTAAGGTTCATCACCGCATGGGCGAAAAGGCCCTACCATTCTACCGGTACTACATAGGCAAACAAGTTCGAGTGGACACGAGGTTAACGACGCGTGAAAGCCTCAGCGGCTCCTCTCTACCTCGCCTGCTTTGGTCACGCCAAAGAGCGCGAGCCCTAACTGTACATAGCAGCCATGCACCGTGGTCAAGATAGACTGTGGTCGAACGACGAAGAAGGCAAGACCCACGGGTACAACGCCCAATTTACTACCTCGGTGAGGTCCTCACTCCAACAAAACAGCGGTACCCGCACTACGAGCTGGCCTACAGGCGTGTTCACGGCTCGGCCGAGCCACTACTTCCGAGAGCACCGGTGATGGTCACAACGAGGCGCCGAACAGCATCCCTGAATAACCCAGAGGCCACGGGGCGTGTACTGGGGGCATCGAACTATCACCCTTGGACATCGTCTCACGAAGCGACACGCAATCAAATCTCAAGTCCTTCCGGATTTCCTGGTGCCTTTGGATGGAGCTGCAGCTTCCAGACACCCAGACATGTCGCGATCTTGGACAATGCATTTCGACGGCTCCAAAGCGAGCAGGAGCGAAGCGAAGTCATCCGACCTCCCGCAAGGTGACAAGATGAAATCGTCCTCCGGATGAAATTGAGCCTCCAACAACGAGGCGAATATGAAGCCCTCATCCATGGCATGAAGATGGCAAAATATGTGGGCATAGCGCTGGTTATCTGGCGACTCCAACCTTGTCGCAAATGCAGACGATGAATGAGTGCGGCGCACGCCGAAAACATGATCGCGTGCGGGCGCTATACAACGCACTCGAAGGAGAATTCGACGGTGCGAACTTGCGCACGTTGGAAGAGAGCAACGAGGAGGCCGATAGACTGCCAACATCGGCTCCACATGCCAAGGTACCACCGGTGTGTTCCTCGAGCGGATCTGCGTGCCATCGATTAAGCGGAAATTCCTAAAGGATCACCAAGAAGCGTAGCACTCGGGGCTACGCTGCGAAGGTCGAAAGGACCGAAAGTTGGATACCGAAGTTGCCATGGTCAACATGATGCAGGTCATGGCAGTCGAAGAAATTGGACACGTCCATACCTCGGTTCACGACAAGCGGAGAATTGCACGATAGCCCGACGGATACCCGGCGATATCTCGTCGGTCAAAAGCCTTCACCATAATCAGCGGCGAATCGTACAAGCGCAGCATCACGGGTGTACTACAACGGTGCGTCACCATCGACGACGGCAAGGCCATACTCCAAGATATACATGAAGGCATATGCGGCCACCACGCAGGCAGCCGCTCCCTGGTCGCCAAAGCTCTGCGAGCACGATTCTACTGGCCAACGGCCATGAGCGACGCGAAGGACATCATCCGAAGATGCAACGGGTGCCAACGGTTCGCCGACAAACCGCACGCACCTGGGTCCGAACTTCGACCCATACCCATAGCCTGGCCTTTTGCCCAATGGGGCCTCGACATGATCGGCAAACTGCCAAAATCCTCAAAGGGAGTACACGTTTTCCTCCTGGTAGCAGTCGACAAATTCACCAAGTGGATCGAAGCCATGCCACCAACCGAGAAAACAACCGCCGTCAAGTTCTTGAATCCATTGTCTCTGATTTGGCGTACCGCGGCATCATCACCGACGGATCAAACTTCATCTCCGAAAATTCCAGGACTTCTGCGAAGGCCTCGGGATCAATATCACGCGTCGCCTCGGTGGCACCCGCAAACAAATGGGCAGGTGGAAAGGCCAATGGCCTAATCGGCGCCGACATCAAGAAGCCTCATGAGCTCACTCGAGCACAAAGCTGAAACGGGCGATAGAGCTACCGCTCTCTGTGGAGCTTACGATTACGCCAAACAGCTCCACCGGCTACACACCGTTCTTCATGGTTCACGGGCGGCGTGCTACCAGCGAATTCGCCATCGGGCTCCAGTCGTGGCGTGCGGTGAAGCGAGTCCACGACCGCGCTCGAAGATGCCGTCGACACACTCGACGAAGCACGGGATATAGCAGCAGCTAGATCAGTGGTGTACCAGCAAAGTCTCCGCAACTACCACAACCGTCGGCTGCGCCCAAGGTCCTTCGTCGAAGGAGACCTCGTCTTGCGACTCAAGCAAAAGCGCCCGAACAAGCTCAATTCACCATGGGAAGGACCCTACGCCATCACCGAGGTCATCCCAGGTGGCGCCTATCGCCTCAAGCATGTGGAGTATGGAGTCGCAAACTCCAACCCATGGAACGTCTCGCACCTGCGACGATTCTACCCGTAGCAACCTACCCCTTATATTTACTTTCAATAAGGCTTTCAGCCAAGGCTATTCAGCCGAACCTGTACCTCCTCCATTACGATATAAATAAATCTAAGTGTCTCGCTCCCAACCTTCGGTTGACTATTTTTATGCAACTTTACTACATGCTAGAAACGCACTCGGGGGCTCCCCCCACCTCACGATTTCATCGACTGAGGACCAAACGTATACACCTGAGTAGATGACTACGTCAGGCAAACGAAAAGGACACGTACTCAATCAAAGCACTGCGTGCTCACACACATGCAAACCTTTACAACAAAGGGCACATACACGCACAGACGCAATATACAAATTTTACATCTATCTATTTATTTTTAGGTCCTACCTACTATGAATAATAGCCTGAGCACGCTGCTCAAACAAGTCTACAATATGTTCGGCATACTGCCTCACAACCGCATAGTACGGACGCATGTTCCACTCGCCACATCTGGTCGAGGAGGTGGCCCATTCGCCACAGCAGCCAAATCTACGTCAGGGCGGTGCACCCTCACAAGAGACAAGGCAACCTTCACCCCCGCAATGAGCTGCTGCCGCACCAGCTCCTTGACATTGCCGGCATTCCGAAACTTCGTCAGAAGACCTGCAAGGTTCGTTGGCACGACATCCAACGGAAACATAACGCGGCGATCAAGAAAGTGATATACGCACCGCGGAGCACCGAAACCTGGTAGACGCGATCCTGCACCGTTGCTAGCAGGATGGCGCGATCACGGTCCATCCAGAAGAAGCCGCCGGCCTCCATGTCCTGTTGAATCAAACAATTGACTCGAACAGCAATGCGCTCCTTTTTCCCTCGAGCAATATTGGCACCGCGACAAACACACAAAACAAGAGTAAGGCCAGCAGGCTCACCAAGAACTGGCTACAGCCGAAAGAAGGATCAACTTACATTACAGCTCGGCTCGATCGACCCAGCTCCGCCATCAAATACTCTCCTCTGCACCACGGTGCTTTGGATTTCCAAGCGTCGGACGACCGCGTAACCCAAGCAAATCCTCTCCAAGCTCGCACACGATCCCAAGAAAAGCAAGCTGAGGAATCATCCAATGACGCTTGCAAGGGCCTTTCAGATGAAGTGTCAACTGGGTCAACACCCGAAGGAACCTATAGCAGCAGAAAGGCACACAGACATTCAGCCAAGGATAAAAGCACAAACACGGAGGAATTCATTAAAATAAGGCCACTACGTGGCACAAGGATGGTACTACAAAAGATATTTACAAGAGAAGAAGACTACAAACTACCCTACGTCTACTAAGCCTCAGGTGCAGGACACTGAGTCGCCTCAGAACCAGACTGCCTAGCTTTGGCCTCATCCTGCTGCCGAAGTGCATACTCAGACAACAAGTCAATTAGCTTAGGCCCATATCGTCGGCAACGAGCGAAGTAGGCGGCGAAAGCTACCTCGGATACATCCACAGCCGTAGGCATCCGAGAAGTAATCTGAGGCAGGTCCAGCTCTGCCCCAGACGCCATGGCCGTGGCCAGCCCGACGGCCACGCCGATGCCCTTCTGCTTGCGCTTGTACGCTGCAGGCGCTTCGCCCGACAGAGCCTCCGCCAGGGCATCCACATCTTCAAGAGACGCACCCTTGGGAAGATCTCCGGTAGAAGCGACCAAGGACCTCCTTCGCCTTGGCAAGGAGTTGGCGACGGTCTTTGCAGGTCTTCGGCGCCACAGTGGCATCATCTAGAGCACTCCCGTGCTCCAGAGCACCGCGGTCGAACTCAATGCCTGCGGCATCTGAGACAAAAGAGAAAAAAACATGAAGAATGGCAGCATAGAAGAAGACCCACAGAAAAAAAAAACAAGCCCAAAAGCTTGTACTCACCCGAAACGGCCTTGGCAGCAGCCATGAGCTTATCTGCCACCCCTTTTTCACGAGCAACCGCAACGGTGGCCAGCTGCTCCTCACGATCGGCGGCCTCCTGCTGAAGAAGCTCTTTTGCTTCGGCTGCCTTCCAGCCAGCTCACAAGACTCAGCAGCTGCGGCCTTGACATACTCGCTTGGCCAAGGCTCTCCTTCAGAGCATCCACTTCACGGAGAGAGTCGTTATGTTCCTCTGCATTTACAACAAGCAAGTGTCAAATAAAAGGACCAGGATACGCAAGAAAAATACTACAAGACAGACGAATACCTTGCAGCTACCGCAGTTTTGCCTCCAGCGTCAGGCGCTCCTCCACCAGCCGCTTGGCCTCTTGGACAAAAGGCTGCAGGAAAAGGCAACAGCAGTAAGAACATGACTTGGGGGCTACGCCCCACACAAAGAAGCAACAACAACATCATCACTCGAAGAAACTCAGGGGCTTCCCCCCATGACATAAAGAAGAACAACTTACGTGCTCCGAAGGCAAACCCGCAGGCCCGCCTCCGAAATTCTGAGGCGCAACCACCAGCCTCTCCTGCACAGGAGGAACTGGCGCAGCGTCACCAGAAGTCGCCACAGTCTGAGGAGGAGGCGACGCAATGTTCGACTCCCCCATCATCTCGTGCGCTCCATCACTAGAGCCATCAGAAGATTGCCTACACACGAACCAATCAACACAGGTGCCAAAATTGTAAGAAAACAAAGGAAAACAGTGGCACGAAGAAAACTTACGAGCCCAACGCGCTCAGGTCGAAGATAGGAGAAGCCCTTCGGGCCCTCTTCTCTTCCTTCTTTTCTTCCTTCTTCTCCTCCTTCTTTTCTTACTTCTTCCGCTTTGCTGGCGGTTGTGGAGCAACAGCCCGCACAGGAATGGCAGAAAGGGGAGAGGAAGAACCCCCCCTGAACATCATCATGACGCTCAAGGCCCAGCGGATTTCTGGGAGTCGGAGGAGTCGAGGCATCCGAAGACTCAGCTGGAGCTCCGTGATCGCTTGCGCGAATGGTCCTCACTCGACTCGTCAGCATCCTCCGCTGGAGATCGCGCTGACGGTAGCTCGGACACGGAGTCCACGACTTCATTATCCGGGGCATTCGGATTGTAGGGGTTCGTAGCATGGAAAACAAAAATTTTCTATCGCATACAAACAAACAAGCAAAGATCTATCTACTAGATTGTAGCAACGAGTCGATGGAATAACTTACCCTCGAAGATTCCAAAGCGGTTGACGAGAGCAGATTCTCGTGGGTGATGTAGTCGTACTCTTTCCGATCTCAAGATCGTGTAGACGATCCTTCCCGGGCCTGCTCCGGCGCTTCGCAATCGGTCACACGTTCGTACTCGACGAAGACCTTCCTCTCCCTTGTTCCAAAGAAAGTGGAGGTTGTAGCACTTTCTCGCGATTCCGGCTGACAACGGCGGTACCGAAGTAGAGGGAGATCCGAGGCTTCGCCTTAAGCCGGAGCGAGTATGGTGGAGTATGAGAGAGAGAGCTATTAGTGGTCTAGAGATTAGACACACCAATTAGAAGGCTCTAAACCGCAGGCTAGAGCAATTAGAAGCTCTAAACCAAAACGGCTCTAAACCGGAGATTAGAGGATAGGAACTTGTGTGTCTAGAGGAGGAGGCCCTGCCCCTCCTTTTATAGGTGGGAGGGGCGGCCAAGGGGAGGGGAGTCCCTTCCCAAGTCGGACTTGGTTGGCGCTCCGGCTTGGAGGGACTCCTCCCCCAAATCGGTTCTAACCACCTCTTGCTTGTTTCCCACAGTTTCCTGTTTCCCACAGTTTCCTGTTTTAGCCGTTTGACTTTCAAACTGGCAATTTGACTTTTCAGTTTTGGAACAGCAAGAACACTTAGTACATGATGCAATCATTCAATATGTAATGACACATTCATGTACCCTCCCCCCAGAGTGCCGGACAATCCGGAACCTTCTAGAACATTCCCGATGAAAACACCGGAATCATTCCCGAACTCCGAAACGGGACTTTCCTTATATGAATCTTATTCTCCGGACCATTCCAGATCACCTCGTGATATCCCGGATCCCATCCGAGACTCCGAACAACATTCGGTCTCTTTCTCATAATACCATAACTACTCAAACAACGTCGAATCCTTAAGTGTGTCTCCCTACGGTTCGTGAATTATGCGGACATGATCGAGACACTTCTCCGAACAATAACCAATAGAGGAATCTGGAAATTCATATGGCTCCCACATATTTCTACGATTACTTTGCGATCGAATGAACCACTACATACGATACCAATTTCCCTTTGTCTCACGATAGTTTACTTATCCGAGGTTATGATCGTCGGTATCTCTGCATACCTAGTTCAACCTCGTTCTGGATAAGTACTCTTTTCTCGCTCCCATGATATGTGATCCCTTGAGCCAGTCACATGCTTGCAAGCTAATTGGATGACATTCCACCGAGAGGGCCCGAGTATATCTATCCGTCATATGGATGGACAAATTCCACTCTTGATCCATGTGTTTCAACCAATACTTTCCGAACACTCAATGCCACCTTTATAGCCACCGATTCACGGTGGTGTTTGATGTCATCAAAGCATCCATCCGGAAAGGTGATATGCATGATCTCATGGTCGAAGGAATTAGGTTACTATGTATCGAAGCATATAGCAATTGAACTATTGAAATGACTTGATCTTTATGCTACGCTTATCTATAGGAGTATGTCCATCACATCATTCTCCTAATGATATGATCCTGTTGTTAATAACATCTCTATGTTCATGATCAGGAAACCATGATCATATATTAACCAACAAGCTAGTTTAACAAGAGGCTTTACTAGGGACTCTTATTTTAGTTTACAAATCACACAAGTATTAATGTTTCCGGTTAATACAATTATAGCATGGTATGTAAACATTTATCATAAGTGTGAAGATATGATAATAACCACTTTATTATTGCCTCTTGGGCATATCTCCAACAGTCTCCCACTTGCACTAGAGTCAATAATCTAGTTTCAAACCTTTGTGTATTCAACACCTATGGCTTTCTGGTGTTGTATATACACTATTGCTAGTGGTCAACTGATCTCCGGATCTGACACTTCCAGGTCCGTGTGTAATTGCATGTCTTTGCGTCTCTACGCATCACTCATTCTCTAATGAGATGGCTTTGTATATATTTGGTCTTTCGGTGTGACCTTTAGTTCTTTGGGGTTAAAACATGTTGATAATATTGTCGCACAATATATCTTCATAGTATTATCCCTCTGTGAACTACACCTAGTTTGATAACAAACTACTTGACACAAATGCCCTCTTTTGCTGCTATAATAGCAGTCATATACTTAGCCTTTTGTTGTAGTATCTGTCACAATGTCTTAACTTTGGAACTCATCCAAATTCATTATGGAACTCACTTTCCATTATATTGTGCCACCCTTAGTTTAGATTGAGATAAACTTAATTTGTACTTTGTGACAAAACTAGTATCAATGTAGTACTTTTACAATGAACTAACCATCTATTTGTCACTTCTACAAATAATATACTCTTAGTTCTTCCAAAAGATCATAAGAATATCCTTACTATTGTCCAATGATCATCTTACGAATCATTCTGGTATATGCTCACAACATTTAGAGCATAGGACATATCTGGATTTGTACATATCACAGTATGATTGATATAAATACTCTTTGTGATTTCATACATCAAGTATCAATCTATACTTGATTATTTGTTTCACTTTACCAAATGTCAATACACTTGAATATATCATCAACATTGAACTCTTTCAATCCTTTCTGTCGACAAGAACCTTTTCTTGTAGATTCTATATTGAACTCATTCAATATCTCGTCTATGTACTTCTGGCACAACCATATTAGCGTCTATTGATGCCAAATATTTGGGTTTTGCCTAAGTCTTTCATCGGGAGGAAGTTCTTAATATGTGTTAATAAAAGATACATTATTTTCAATCAACAATATGTCTTCCACATAATGTATTAGAAACATGTCTTAGCGCCCCCACTTAATTTCTTGCAAATGCAAGCATCTCCATCGTCTCTGATGAACTTTTAACCTCCTTTAACAGTTTCATCACGATGAAGATTCCAACTCATGATGCTCACTTTAACCATTGAAGTTTGCATATGCTTTTAGCATCCTTTGAATTAACAAAACCCTATGGACCGTGTTATGCACATGTCCTAGGTAACGATTCTATTAGAAGAACTTGTTTTGTTTATTCAACTACCATATAACAAATTATATGTAGTGGTTGCTACATTAATCCGTCTAGACTAAAAATCACTATGAAAGATCAAATCTTGTCATAGTCAACCTTTGAACATTTTGTGAACTCTTTCCCAACATGTCGACTATTTCATAGATGTGAAACATCCATGTCTATTTCTTTATAGATCCAAATATGACTGTAAGGTCTTGTACCTTCCCAGAGGGTCTTTTAAGTTCAAATCTTGATCTCTCGTATATGGAACTATCACGGATTTTATGGCTTCAAGCCATTTTACGGAGTCAGGGCCCATCATCGCTTCTTTGCATGTAGTCGGTTCATTATTCTCAAATAATGATTCAACCCTCAAATCTTGGTATTTGATTGTTTACTCGACCTACTTGGTTCAATAGAAACTTTGACCTTCGTAACCACAACCTTTGAGGCACGTGAGCCATGAGCATTGTTGCTGCCTCCGGAACACTTTTCGGCGCTGCGCAACTCTGCACATATAGCTAAGGTTCCTTTAACCTTATCAACGTTCTATTGTCCTCCCACTTACCTTTTCACGAAAAATTCCTTCTCAAAGAAACTTGACGTTCTAAGTAACAAACACTTTTGTCTCTGGTGTTATGGAGGAATACTCAACAGTTATACAAAGACAGGTTCATCCGACTATGGTTGCAAACATCTTTCTTATGCATAACAAAGCAATGTTTAAGAAAGGACAACTTGGGTTTTATCCCAAACCATAACTTTATATGGTGTCATTTCAACGGATTATGATGGAGCTCTTTTCAGTGGAAAAACGGTAATCTCTAAAGCTTTTAATATTTAAAATATAATGGCAGTTTTATGAATTATACCTTTGATCTTACAATGTCAAACAAGGTTTAATTACATATCTCGAATGCTCCATACTCTTATGGTGTTTCGGGAAATGCAAATCCACGGAACGATTCCATAAATCTTAGGTATTATGCTAAACTTTGTAACTCAAATATCTTCCTTTATGATCTTTATCATAAACTGTTTATATTCTTGTTACAATGATTTTGTACTTCATCTTGAAAGTCTTTGAACTTTTCAAATATTTCACACTTCATCCTTATTAAGTAAATATTCATATATTCACTCAAATTTTCGGAGGAAGCACATGAAGTTGAAATCCATCGCTCTTGACTACACATAATGGATTTCGTACAACAATATGTACAAGTTCCAATAAGCTAGTCATTCGTTCCTTTTTGGCCTATGAACGAAGTTTTAATTATCTCTAGGAAAGTTCCATAAGCGTCATTTGATCAAAAATGAAAAGACTCCAAAATTCCATCCACGTGGAGTTTCTTCATGTTTTCTTTCCAATATAATTTAAACGGCGAAGTCACTTCCTAAGTGATCTTTCAATCAATTTGTCTTTCGACATTTTTAGCACTAGTTTTATGGATGTGATTTCTCCAACGAGATTTGTGAATCATCCATCTTTTATGGATTACGGCAATTATTTGAACAACCCTTTTGTTCTCATAATACCTGATAAAACAAATCTTGAAGGCAAGCTTTGATGTTTAACGAGCAACACAATAACCCTTTATTTGTTCTCGATGAACATCATCACATATTCTTTTGCTAGTTACTTAGGCCATTGTAGTTCATGAATTCTGTTGTTTCGTATGACGATTCATACCAACAAATTCAGTATTAAATACTTAAGAACCACATTGTTTAATAAGCAAAGAATATAGCCATAACATGTATATCATCTATATACTTAAACTGAACAATTCTAGTCTTTTCTTTTCTGCCATATATTTATGAGACTCTCTTTCAGCATTTCATTTTCTGTTTGAAAGAATCTATCAACATCAATAGTGGAGTCATACATAGTCCAAAGCGTGTATAGTTAAATACCAATGTCTTTGGACTTGCACTTTGAAGTAGATCACCATTATCAAATATTTGGTGTTCTTTCAAAATCCTTTCTTTAGTAATCTCTTGGTGTAGTAAACATTTTATCTACATCAAATATTCACCCTCATCATGGATTTATCCATGATCTAGCTACTTTTAGCTTGTAACGGTGAATCGCGAGTATAATGTTGCTCTCCAAAACCTTTTGGAAGTTTAGGACAACTAGTGTCTCCAACCTTTTGCAAATTCTCATCAAATATGAGAACATGACTTTTGCCATATTATACTCTATCATGTTGCAACCAAAACTTCGTTTAGATATCACAATATCTTCCACACATGGTTTACGAAACAACTCTTTGGATCCTAGATAACTTTGATATTAAGAGAATCCTTTGAATATCAAGAATCATGGAGACAAACATGATACTTATATACTAACACTTGGAATTGTTACTCTTGATTTAATACTAATTATTAAACTTCATGGAGTAACCGAACTTCTTGAAAGTTTGCAATAGGACTTTTAAACTTTAGATTAACACTTCAAAACAATACGATACCAGTTCGTAAAGTAACTAACGAATTCTATAGTTCTATCATCTCAATTATAACTAAGCGCAAGGTGGTAAACGGATGCCAATGACTACAACAACTATGCAAATTCACTTTGATTTAGTTTATGATAAATTGAGTTCTAATTAATAATTAAATTAATCTAGGTGAACTCCCACTCAAAACAATATCCCTCACATTGTTTTAGTGATCACACGAACCAAATCCACCACATCAAAACCGATCATCACGAGAGTTGATATAGCTTCAATGGCGAACAATCAACATGTTCATCATATCTATTATATGACTCATGCTCTACCTTTCGGTAATCCGTGTTCCTGAGGCCATTTCTGTACATGCTAGGCTCGTCAAGATTAAACCTTAGTTTCCGCATGAGCAAATTTGGCTTGCTTACGTTGTATACACATGCAGAATCTAACACACCCGATCATTACGTGGTGCTTCGAAACAACAAGCTTTAGCAACGGTGCTAACTAAGGGTGAACACTTTATGACTTGAAATTCATGAGCATGAGGGATCTTCTTATAATGCTACCGTCGTCTACTAAGCAATACAAGATGCATAAAGGATAAACATCACATGCAATTCATAATATGTGATATGATATGGCCTTTCTTCTTTGTGCTTCCGATCTCCATCTTCAAGCACGAACATGATCTCCATCATCACCGGCATTGCATCAAGGTCAATGACGCTTCTCCATGGTTGTCGTCCACCGGCTTCAACTATTACAACTACTTTGAATAGACACGCGGGTCTTAACATAAATTAAAGACAACCATATGGCTCTGCCGTTGCCAACTTACAATAAGGAACATTGCATACATCAAATATAATCACAATCATGGCCATATCACATCATCAAGACACCCTACAAAACAAAGTTAGACGCCTCTACTTTCTTTGCATGTTTTACGTGGTTTGGGGCTTTCAATAAGTGTCGTTCTAACTTACGAACATGAACCACAACATTGATACTAGTATTGTTAATCACCCGTTGTAAATTGGATCTTAACTATGCTAGGAGAAAGCAGCACTGCAAAGCCACTTATGCAATACAAGTTGCATGTCAAGCGTGGAGCAAGTCTCATGAACGATGTCATGTAAGGTTAGCCGGCCGCTTCATCCCAACATACCGCAAGATGCAAAGTACACAAGAAGCAATCGACAATAAAGCATCAACGCCCACAATGACCATTGTGTTCTACTCGTGCAACAGATCTACATATAGACGGCTCGATACCCTTTGTAGGGGTTCGTAGCATGGAAAACAAAATTTTCTATCGCATACAAACAAACAAGCCAAGATCTATCTAATAGATTGTAGCAGTCGATGGAATAACTTACCCTCGAAGATTCCAGCGGTTGGCGAGCAGATTCTCGTGGGTGATGTAGTCGTACTCTTTCCGATCTCAAGATCGCGTGACGATCCTTCCGCGTTCGGCGCTCCCTTGATCGGTCACACGTTCGATACTCGACGAAGACCTTCCTCTCCCTTGTTCCAAAGACGGCGGAGGTTGTAGCACTCTCCTCGCGATTCCGGCAGACTGGCGTGGTACAGTAGAGGGGAGATCCCGCAGGGCTTCGCCTTAAGCCGGAGCGAGTATGGTGGAGTATGAGAGAGAGAGCTATTAGTGGTCTAGAGATTAGACACACCAATTAGAAGGCTCTAAACCGCAGGCTAGAGCAATTAGAAGCTCTAAACCAAAACGGCTCTAATCCGGAGATTAGAGGATAGGAACTTGTGTGTCTAGAGGAGGAGGCCCTGCCCCTCCTTCTATAGGTGGGAGGGGCGGCCAAGGGGAGGGGAGTCCCTCCCCAAGTCGGACTTGGTTGGCGCGCCGGCTTGGAGGGACTCCTCCCCCAAGTCGGTTCCAACCACCTCTTACTTGTTTCCCACAGTTTCCTGTTTCCCACAGTTTCCTGTTTTCCACAGTTTCCTGTTTTAGCCGTTTGACTTTCAAACTGGCAGTTTGAATTTTCAGTTTTGGAACAGCAAGAACACTTAGTACATGATGCCGGACAATCCGGAACCTTCTAGAACATTCCCGATGAAAACACCGGAATCATTCCCGAACTCCGAAACGGGACTTTCCTTATATGAATCTTATTCTCCGGACCATTCCGGATCACCTCGTGATATCCCGGATCCCATCCAAGACTCCGAACAACATTCGGTCTCTTTCTCATAATACCATAACTACTCAAACAACGTCGAATCCTTAAGTGTGTCTCCCTACGGTTCGTGAATTATGCGGACATGATCGAGACACTTCTCGAACAATAACCAATAGAGGAATCTGAAATTCATATGGCTCCCACATATTTCTCGATTACTTTGCGATCGAATGAACCACTACATACGATACCAATTTCCCTTTGTCTCACGATAGTTTACTTATCCGAGGTTATGATCGTGGTATCTCGCATACCTAGTTCAACCTCGTTACCGATAAGTACTCTTTTCTCGTTCCCATGATATGTGATCCCTTGTGAGCGGTCACATGCTTGCAAGCTAATTGGATGACATTCCACCGAGAGGGCCCAGTATATCTATCCGTCATATGGATGGACAAATCCACTCTTGATCCATGTGTTTCAACCAATACTTTCCGAACACTCAATGCCACCTTTATAGCCACCCGATTACGGTGTGGTGTTTGATGTCATCAAAGCATCCATCCGGTAAAGGTGATATGCATGATCTCCATGGTCAGGAATTAGGTTACTATGTATCGAAGCATATAGCAATTAAACTATTGAAATGACTTGATCTTTATGCTACGCTTATCTATAGGAGTATGTCCATCACATCATTCTCCTAATGATATGATCCTGTTGTTAATAACATCTCTATGTTCATGATCAGGAAACCATGATCATATATTAACCAACAAGCTAGTTTAACAAGAGGCTTTACTAGGGACTCTTATTTTAGTTTACAAATCACACAAGTATTAATGTTTCCGGTTAATACAATTATATCATGGTATGTAAACATTTATCATAAGTGTGAAGATATGATAATAACCACTTTATTATTGCCTGTTGGGCATATCTCCAACACGGATACCTTTCGGGCAACGGTGGTGCCATGCCCGGGACTTTGAAGCTCTGCAAAAGGAAAAGGAACTTTGTTAGCAAAAAACGGAAAAAGTACACAGCTGACAAAACAAAAAGAAGCACTACGTGCGCAAATCTACACCTTCGGTACGACCAACGTCGAAGAAAAGGGAGGAGTCTGCGACTTCCCCGGAATTTCTTCGTCTGCCTTGAATTTCAACAGCACGCGAAGAGTCTTGTCAAGTTCCGCCTCGGAGATTTTCTCACTCGAAACCCTCGTCGGATCACGGCGCCCAGAGTAAAGAAACATCGGATGCGCCCTCGCTTGGAGAGGCTGCACCCAACGCTCAAGAAATGTTCGGATGACGTCGACACCGTTCACCTCCTTCTCAGGAATCAGTTGGAGATCCTCCACTCGACGGTACAGGGCCTCAATCTCGGCCACCTCACCATCTAAGATTTGGTTTTTCCAGGATCTTTTCTTCTCAATCAACCGGAAGGGTCAAAGGAACGAGACCAAAATCTTGCCCGAGCGATCAGTCGGATGTAAAACCATTTCCTCCGCCAGTACTGGATAGATTCGGACATGGAAAAGGAAAAGAATTGGGCATTGGGACTGAGAGAGATGATGAAACCCCCAATGGGATACACACCATCCGAACCATATTGCCTCTTCACGGAATAAAGCTTCCGGAAGAGGCCAAAGTGTGGCTCAATGCCAAGCCAACACTCGCAAAGAGTGATAAAACACGCAATGTGGAGAAGGGAGTTGGGAGACAGATGATGCAACTGAACCCCATAGAAGAAGAGCAGTCCACGAAGGAAGTCATGGACTGGATACGAGAACCCACGCAAGACAAAGGCAAGAAACATAACCCGGTACCCAGCTGGGGGACGGGGGATTACCTCATTGCCGGGGAGTCTCACGGCCGTCGCATCTTGCGGGATCAGACTCCGCTCACGCAGTTTGCGGAGATCGCTCTCCCGCGTCTCCGATCGCCGCCAGCCACCATCGGTGACGCGAGCAGCGGCGGTGCCCTTCTTGCCTCCGGCAGTGCTGGTCCCAACCGTAGATGAGGACTTCTTTGTTTTCCCCATGGCGCTGCAGCGGTGGTGGCGATGACAACGCAGAAAGAGCGAAGGAAATGAGGAAGGAAAGCTCCGCTCGCAGCAAGAATCGCTCAAGAACAAGAAGGCAACAAACAGATGAACTGGTGCGGTGAAAAACAAACCACGATTTCACCCAGGATTATAACATGAAGACGGCGCTTTTACCGCCCATCGAGAAGACCTAACGCCAGTAGATCGGCCGTGCGTGTCAACACCACAACGAACCGTCGTTACCACGCCCGCCCACTACGGCGGAAATCGAGGAGGCGCCGTAATCATCTCCACGCCGCGCGTGACTGGTCAATTCAAAGTTAGAAAGTGGGACCCACGCTTCGTCCAGTCAAGTCATCTCTGGCGCAGCCGCTTGAGGTCATCAATCGTCAGCACTGACGTCATCAAAAGCTATACTAGCACCACTTGGCTCCACGGCTAAAGTACTCACTCGAATCTGCGATTCGACTAAATACTGGGGCTACTCCTATCGGAGCGGCCGCACCGGCAGACAAATGAGGACAAAATTACTTCTACGAGTCCCACGTCGAGTCTCGACTCCACTACGGACTCGGGGCTACTCCATAGGGAGGATGGATTTAAGCATCCAAAATTTTTCCTTGGACCTAATGATTAAAACAATGCTTGGACTAAAGTCTCCGTTCGAGTCTCGACTCGAGCAGAACTTCCGAACTACTCGGCTACTCCCATAGGGGCTAGTCGCGCCCTATGAAATCTTCGATGCGATCTTTCGGATCGACGCAAAACTTTTGGCAACTCGCTAGCAGAATGCTAAGTGAGCAACAATCTCCTTGGCCACCCGAAGCACCGCCGAGGTGATAAATGTTCGGATGTTGCGTCTGCGACGCAAAGATAAGACCTACAGATATCATCTGATGGCCTGGCAACGCACCTGACTGCGCTCTGCTAGCATGAATCCGTACCAGCAGGTACGATGAAAAATCCTGACGGACGCGTTGGGTACACCAATTAAAACCACTGAAATTCCTCTCCTGTAAGTCCTCTGCGGCCTGAGTTGAATTACGCCAGCATATGTTGCAGGCCCCGGTTAAGGGGCCCGAATCTGAAGAAGATCGTGTTGTTTCGTCCTAAGACAGTTAAGCACGATCCGTCGGGTGAGTCGGACACGTATCAACAATCCTTACATTCTCTTGAAAGACGAGTTGCACCGAAGGATTGAAGAGTCCTCGGTAGAATCTCGATTCGGGATCACGAGGCTCTTGACATGGTTATACCCTACAGTGCGTAACCCGATACCTAATCCAGCAAGGAAGGCCCACGGCAAACATACGCTGGTCCATGGAGATTTTCGGTGGCCAAGGCCCATGACGTCTTGGATCCTTGGAGAACAAGACTAGTTTAGATAGGAAACTCAAAAGGGCAAACGCCTAGAACTTGTAACCGACTAGGACTATACCGGGACACCTAAGTCTATATAAAGGCCGGAGGGTACGTCCTAGGGCAACTAACCCAACCTCGACTCATACTTTCAAGATACGCACGCCAGATCGAATTCTGCCTTGTAACCTTGTTCCGCCAGTAATCAAAGAGCGGAAAGCGGAGTAGGGTTTTCCTCGAACTGAACACAGGTAAATCTTGTGTCCCGGTTTGTCATTAACCGTGCCACGATCTCCAGCATCCCCATCTTCTTCAAAACCCAAGTCTATAACAATGGGCATTGACGAGATTAAACCTCGTCACCGAACATTAGCCTTAATAAGATACAATTTTTTGTATCTACTATATATTCTATAAAGTTTCGCAAATAAACCTCCTATCAAAAAAATTAAAAAATAAACCTTCGCAAATTAGAGTCGATCTCGTGGAGATCACAATTTTTGATAAAAAGTTTAACGCTGAGGTACTAACATTAATGGATCACAAGCACCTGTACTCCTCGTGACGGAGAAAATTAATTCAAAAAAATATCTGGTTGGTAAAAAATCTCCAAATTTGTATCTTCTTTTGCGGGTCCAACAACATCCATACTTGCTATCAATACTTCGGTTGAACTATGTCCATTTTTTTTGAACTAATAAATATTTTTCGAAAGTTAATTCAAATATATGAGACATGTGCAAAAACAACAAATTTGGCACTCCTGTTGAATTTTGGATTTTTGTTTTCACCTTTCGGTGCACTTTATAAGCTTTTAACACACAAGCTGACCCCGTGGAGCCCACCTGCCAATGATGAAGCCCGTTCACTCGCTCTCTCTTCCCCTTGTTCCTCCCCATCTGGCCATCTCTCCCGCCCCTTCTGCCACGCTTCCCGCGGCCTCCTCCTGCACTGGGGCGCCCGCTCGTATTCCCCAGTGGGCGGTGTCAGCTTCCAGACAAAGAAATCCTCAGCCTATCACTTGGATTGTAGTGTCCGCTAACGCGGGGGTTCGTAGGTCGTCGCCAGGCGCCAGCTGCATGCGAGGTCCAGCAGGAGGAGGCAGCTGGATGCGCGAGGGACCCGGGTGTCAAGCGTCTCGTAGCGGCAACCTCCATGGTCTCTGATAACCGACAGGTATGAAGTGACCAGCCGCAGCCTCTCCTATGGCGCCGCCCGCGCCGCCATGATCACCACCTGCTCGACGGTATGCGCGAGAGATACATAAGTGCGGTCCATGCTAGATCTTGCATGTACGATGGCCCATAACTAATGCCTGTTGTCCTCCGCCATCCTGTATTGACCGATTCATGTGTTGCTGTCAACAAACACGGTCTGGTTAGACAGCATTGCCAGTATCTTGTCACATCTACCGACTTTCTCATAATGGATTTTGTTCTTTAAATAGGAAAAAATAGTCCATGACAATGCTTCATATGCACTGTATGCGATATGTACTTTGCAGTCCCCCTTAAAACTGTTTGTGCATTGTTATCTAGCATTTTCTTTCTCACTTGAAATAAGAGATCTTGGATACTTATCTGATGCTTCCTCTGAATTGTGCCTAATGCAAAGTCCATGAAACACTACAAACACGTATAATCAAATATTATGTCTCCTATTTCACATGATAACAATGTTTCTGATGTATTATTAATTGGTAATGTTTCTGACGTACAATTTCATGTTCCGACAGGTGGATGCGGTGCATGCGTCGTCCTGATATCCAAGTATGATCCGTCCACTGAAGAGGTGAATGAGTTCTCGGCAAGCTCCTGCCTGACACTCCTTGGCAGCGTTAACTTCTGCGCGGTGACCACCAGTGAGGGCATCGGCAACACCAAAGATGGTTTCCACCCTGTGCAGCAGCGCCTCTCTGGTTTCCACGCTTCGCAGTGCGGTTTCTGCACCCCAGGCATGTGCATGTCCATCTTCTCCGCGCTCGTCAAGAGCGATAAGGCTGCTGCCCGCCCTGCTCCGCCACAGGGCTTCTCCAAGCTCACCACCTCCGAAGCTGAGAAAGCTATCTCCGGCAACTTGTGCCGGTGTACTGGCTATAGGCCCATCATCGATGCCTGCAAAAGCTTTGCAGCCGATGTTGACCTCGAGGACTTGGGACTCAACTCCTTCTGGAAGAAAGGTACAGACCATGCAGATGTTAGCAAGCTGCCTGCCTACACCAGTGGCGCCATCTGCACCTTCCCGGAGTTCCTCAAATCTGAGATCAAGTCTTCTATAAACCAAATGGACAATGTCCCAGTTGAGATATCTAATGATGGCAGCTGGTATCATCCTAGGAGCATAGCCGAGTTTCAAGTGCTGTTGGATTCCATCTGGTTTGATGAAAACTCAGTGAAGATCGTGGCTTCAAACACTGGCTCTGGAGTGTACAAGGAGCAAGATCTATATGACAAGTACATTGACATCAAAGGGATTCCAGAGCTTTCAGTTGTCAACACAAGCAGCAAGGGGGCTGAGATTGGAGCAGCTGTGTCCATCTCCAAAGCCATTGATGTTTTCTCGGATGGAAACCTGGTTTTCAGAAAAATCGCTGATCATCTGAACAAGGTGGCTACACCATTTGTTCGGAATACAGCGACCATCGGCGGAAACATAATCATGGCACAAAGGCTGCAGTTCCCGTCAGATATTGCAACTGTTCTTCTGGCTGCAGGTTCAACTGTCACTGTCCAGGTGGCTTCCAAGAGGCTGTGTTTTACATTGGAGGATTTCTTGGAGCAGCCTCCTTGTGATTCTAGGACGCTCCTGCTCAGCATATTTGTCCCAGATTGGGGTTCAGATAATGTGATATTTGAGACTTCTAGAGCATCTCCTCGCCCATTCGGCAATGCTGTCTCATATGTCAACTCTGCATTCTTGGCAAGGATATCAGAGGCTCCATCACCAGGGGAGTTTCTCATTGAGGATATACGGCTGGCATTTGGTGCTTATGGAACCAAACACGCTATGAAGGCTGGGAATGTTGAGGACTTTCTGAGGGGAAAATCAGTGAGTCCATCTGTAATGCTTGAAGCTATCAAATTGCTTAAAGATGCTATTTCACCATCAGTAGGAACCACACATCCTGAATACAGAGTTAGCTTGGCAGTCAGTTTCCTGTTCAGTTTCCTGTCTTCCCTTGCTAGCAACCTAAATGAAACGGCAAGGACTAATGCTCCCAATGGGTCTTCTACTAATGGAATCATGAATGGTTGTGCTGAGTCCTCACTGGACAAGCATGTTAAGGTTGACATCGACAATTTGCCAATTCGCTCAAGGCAAGAACTGATTTCCACAGAGGAATACAAACCAGTTGGCAAGCCGATCAAGAAAGCTGGTGCAGAGCTACAAGCTTCTGGTATATGCTCTCATACAATACAATTGTCTTAAGATAATCTAGCATACAAGTGTTTCATTCAATTATCTTCCACTCTAGTTCTTTGGCTTAATAGTGATTGACAGTGTTGATCAGTCTGTGCAACTTAATGCCTTGGCAATTGAACTGTTTAGACTTATGGAACTTGTGAGCAGTGTTTATTGATACTATTTTCTTCTGCACACTTCATAACAAAATCATTGAATAGTCCTTTAGTTCATCTTTAGTATATTCGTGTCATGCTGAACCAGCTGAAAAGCTTTATCCCTACATATTTGTCTTTAGAACTTTTTTCTAGCTCTCGCAGTTCTACCTTAAAACATGCACTTGACACTATTATGCACAGGGGAAGCTGTGTACGTTGATGACATCCCTGCTCCAAAGGGTTGCCTCTATGGAGCATTTATCTACAGCACACATCCTCATGCTCAGATAAAAGGTATCAAGTTTGGATCATCTTTGGCTTCACATAAGGTGATCGCGGTTATTGATGCAAAGGACATTCCGAGTGGTGGAGAAAATATTGGATCCACCTTCGCAGGGCTAGGAGATGAAGCGCTCTTCGCTGATTCGGTTTCTGAATTTGCTGGTCAAAATATTGGCATTGTGGTACTTAACCAATTCAACTTTCTTTCTGATCAAGGTGGTTACATTGGTCCAGAATTTTGATTAATCATTAGAACTTACTGTATCATTTTGTTGCTTTGCTTATGACTCAGATTGCTGAAACACAAAAGTATGCCCACATGGCGGCAAAACAAGCTATTATCGAGTATAGCACTGAAAACCTTGAGCCACCAATTCTGACAATAGAGGATGCCATCCAGCATAACAGCTACTTCCATCCTCCCCCTTCTTTAGCTCCTAAGCCAGTTGGCAACTTCAGCGAAGGAATGCATGAAGCTGATCACAAGATTTTATCAGCAGAGGTACATGGCTTCATTTTGATGAATAGGGTGTTTATCCTAAGTTTACTGATAATTCTCACAACAAATGTATTTGTTTGCACAGGTGAAACTTGAATCCCAGTACTACTTCTACATGGAAACACAAGTCGCCTTAGCTATTCCCGACGAAGATAATTGTATCACTGTCTACTCCTCGGCGCAAATGCCTGAGGCTACACAAAGTGTCATTGCAAGGTGCCTTGGCATACCCTTCCACAACGTCCGTGTCATCACAAGAAGAGTTGGAGGTGGCTTTGGTGGGAAGGCGATGAAAGCAATGCATGTATGTGCCCAAACTATACAACCAAAATTTTACTGATATTTGAAATACTTTAGTTGGTGCAATCTGATCAGGAAATTGTCGGTGCATATCAGGTTGCAAGTGCATGTGCAGTTGCAGCATTCAAGCTGCGGTGCCCTGTTCGGATGTACCTTGACCGCAAGACAGACATGATAATGGCTGGAGGGCGGCACCCGATGAATGTGAAGTACTCAGTCGGGTTCAAGTCGGACGGCAGGGTCACGGCCTTGCACCTTGATCTTGGCATCAATTCCGGAATATCGCCGGATTACGGTCCAATTATGCCAATGGCTGTTATAGGGTCTATGAAGAAGTACAACTGGGGTACCCTTGCGTTTGACATAAAGGTTTGCAAGACGAACGTTTCATCCAAATCCGCGTCGTGCTCGGTGAAGTGCAGGGCTCCTTCATTGCAGAAGCCATCATCGAGCATGTTGCATCAGTGCTCTCAGTCGACACCAACACCGTTAGAAGGAAGAACCTCCATGACTTCGAGAGCCTTAAGGTGTTTTTCGGGGGCAGTGCGGGTGAGCCCTCGACCTATAGCCTTGTCACCATCTTCGACAAGCTGGCCTTATCACCCGATTACCAGCACAGGGCTGTGATGGTTGAGCATTTCAACAGCAGCAATCGGTGGAAGAAGCGTGGCATTTCTTGCGTACCAATCACATATGCAGTGTCTCCCCGGCCAACTCCAGGTAGGGTGTCCATCTTGAACGATGGTTCCATCGCCGTCGAGGTCGGCGGAGTCGAGATAGGCCAAGGGCTGTGGACCAAAGTGAAGCAGATGACCGCATTCGCGCTGGGGCAGCTATGCCCCGATGGTGGCGAAGGCCTCCTCGAGAAGGTGCGGGTCATCCAAGCCGACTCGCTGAGCATGATCCAGGGAGGCTGGACCGCCGGGAGCACCACCTCTGAAACTAGCTGCGAGGCGGTTCGACAGTCGTGTGCTGCACTTGTTGAGAGGCTTAAGCCTATGAAAGAGGATCTGGAGGCTAACTCTGGCATGGTGGCATGGAGCTCCTTAATTGCTCAGGTGAGACAAATCTTTTGAAATCTCATTCTTTCAGTTACCTGGAAAGAATTTTCTCTGAGTTAATTTATCAGATTACTTGGTCATTAATGGCACATGCTCCTTGTTTGCAGGCAGCAATGGCGAGTGTGAACTTGTCGGCGCAATCCTACTGGACCCCTGACCCAACTTCTGCAAGCTACTTGAACTATGGTGCAGCTGTTAGTGAGGTACCATTATCCAAATTGCAGCAGTTGTACTGCAAATGTGTTCTGTTTTACCTGCCATGAAACAGGAGATAGAAGCTTCTCTTGTGCTACACGCTGATGCATGTCTGATTTCGATCTGCATATGAACATTGCAGGTCGAAGTTGATGTCCTGACAGGAGCAACCACGATCCTCAGGAGCGATCTGGTTTATGACTGCGGGCAAAGCCTGAATCCTGCGGTAGACTTGGGCCAGGTTAGCTCCGAGACAGTTACCTGTTCGATACACATCGTTGTCTGGATGAAATATGGCTGCTCTACCTATTCAATGAAATGAAACGCAAAGGTCCTTTGCGTTTTCTCAAAAAAGAAATATGGCTGCTCTGAATTCCGTTCTTCGTTTTACTCAGGTCGAAGGTGCATTCGTGCAAGGGATAGGATTTTTCACAAACGAGGAGTACACAACAAACTCTGACGGCCTTGTTATCAACGACGGCACATGGACGTACAAGATCCCAACAGTGGACACCATCCCAAAGCAGTTCAATGTCGAGCTCTTCAACAGCTATCGCAACCAGAAACATGTTCTCTCCTCGAAAGGTGAAAACTGTGATCTGTCTGTCTAGCATGGCTACATCTCATCAGAACTTAGCACCTCTGAGCTTGCCTCCTGCAACTGCAACCTTGACACTGTGTGATCAAATCTTTGCATGCAGCCTCTGGTGAGCCACCCTTGCTACTCGCATCCTCGGTGCACTGTGCAATGAGGGAAGCCATCAGGGCAGCCAGGAAGGAGTTCTCAGTTTGCACGGGACCCGCAAACTCCCCTGTGACGTTCCAGATGGATGTGCCTGCAACGATGGTCGCAGTCAAGGAGCTCTGTGGCCTCGATGTTGTCGAGAAGCATCTCGAGAGCCTCTTGGCTGCAAAGGCGTGAAGAACCAACAGAATCAGAAACCGATCCTAGCTTTATTCATTTCATTAGGCGGCTTGGAGCAGATTGCTTGGAAGGAATGGTAGAAATGTGAAAACGCATTACATCATAAGCTGGCATATTTCAGTTTGCCAACCTATTTAATGGTCGCGTTGGGTCAGGTATATTAGACTTGGGAAATTATGAATGGTTTTATTTAACCTTATAATAAGTGGCTTCAGAAGCTAGAGAATTGCTACTTACTCTCAATTTACAGCCAAACTTGGATAATCTCACTGCCTCGTATAATGCATGCAAGTAGCTTCTTTCATAAGCACTGCATAGTGCATAGTGGTGAACAGACCAGATCCTGGTATGCTCCTTCTCTGTGTATTAATTTTCCTATGTTAGGCAAGTAGTATTATTATTTAGTAAAACCATTTCATCGTGGTTAAATTTCTCGATGAAACATGGGGTTTGCATTAGGTTTGAAAGAAGTCTTTCAAGGTGCCACTGTATCTATGTGTCAGTTACCTGTCAGGAACCAAGAAACCTGAAAATGCCATACATAGCGGTTACGGTACTCCCGGGCACACGGCGGTCGGGGTCCGCTGCCATGTCTTGGCGAGGTTGTTGCGGATTTTGGCAGACACTAGGGCAGTGTCAAGCCTGCTGCTGCTGACCGCTGACCGCTGATCGCTGTTTTGGCGGTCCACTGAATCTGTTTGACGCTGTTATGCAGACATTCCGGAGCGCCATTGACATGTCGAAGCTGCAAATTCGTGTCACATGCCTAAAGCCCTAAACACGTTGGCGGTGCAGACGTTAGCTGGCTTTTGCAAGCATCGGCAAAACGGATAACCCTTCATATATTTTTCACAGCTGCTCTTTGCACACAGACGTACTTCTTGAAAATAAACAAGCCATCATGAAGAAATACAAACCTTCATCTAGTTCTACTAGTAAACTAGAGTGGAACTGGAAGGGACAAATCTACTCTACCGTGTCGTAATATAGGATCGACTAGGACTTGACCTCGATTGTTCTTGGGATCACGACCGGCGGCAGCTTCTGGACGGTCACGGTGAGCACGCCGTCCCGGCACACGGCGGACACACTGCCCAGGTCCGCATCGCAGGGAAGACCGAAGCGACGATGAAACTTGCCCACGGGGCGATCCTTCCGAAGGTAGGAGCAGCCGGTCTCCTCGCCGTCGCCGCGCTCCGCCATGACGTCTAGCCAGCGGTCGGGCACCGGTAGGGCCATATGCACCAGCTTCACCGTGAGATCGCTGGCGCGGAGGCCCGGCACGTCCATGACGTAGGAGTAGGCGCCCGGCAGCTCCTTGATGTCCACGTCGACCTTGCCGTGGTAGCACCTGCTAGTCGAAAAGGCGCGGTGTGGTGCGCCGGCCGGGAAGATTGGGCGCCGCGTCGGCGGGGGAACCTGTGCCGTGTTCGTCTGCAGGGCTCGTGAAACGGCGGCGGTGGCGGCGCGGAGGTAGGCGCGAGGGTTTCGCTGCATCATTATGTGTCGTCCTGACGTGCATCACATGTTTTTCGTTTCGCCAGATTGACGACGTACAAATCGTTTAAAGACAGACCCGTTAAAATCGAGAACGCGACCTGCCGCCGGACTGACTGTGCCATGTCATCATGTACCCCCGGCTTGATGCGAAGTTAGGGTAGTACTCCTAATTATTATCTACAGTAGATTCTTTGTGTGCCCGGGTCCTTCCAGCAAAGTACTATTCTAAAAGCAACTTGCTGAAAGAGGACCTAAGAATGGTTCATCTTATACATGACAGAGCATAGTAGGGGGTTTGCAAACCTTCAAACGTGGTCATATTTAGAGAATCGGATCCGGGTAGGAGTGTGAATATATGGGACTGGATCCCAAGCAGCAATACAAGGAAGGTTACTTCTCAACGTTAGCAAGTGCATTCCCCGTACAGCTTGTAGATCCTATAACTGGGAAATGGGATGAAAGTGTTATAAGGGAGAATTTGTTAGCAGTTGATGGAGAACGGATTATCAGAATTCCACTTAGTGACCATCTTACTGATGATTTTATAGCGTGGAATTTCACGAGGAGCTATACGTTCTCTGTCCGATCTGCATACTATATTGGGTGGGAATTGTGGAAAATATTAAAACCCCAATATTTGTTGAGTATTGATTTGTCCCTTACGAAGAGTATATATAGACATACATGAGGGAAGGTGAAGACTTGGAGTACAAGATGCAAAGTCCTAGTCTATCTCTAGTCTATACATGTATACATATTCTAACGTAGGCTCGTAGCGGGAGTGAATCGAACGTTTGCGACTGGATTTGAATTTCGTCGTCTTCTCCTTGTCATCATCAACTGCGTCTCTTATGATCATGGCCAACACCTAGGGGCGGCGACTGCGTCCCCTTCTGGTGCCTCTCTTCCCTCCTGCAGTCACAACGAGTGTCCTGGACACAGATGATGACGCGAACGCTGTTGACTAGAGTTGTTGCTGATGTGTAGCTATAGACCTTTTTGTTGATGTCGATGTCGAGGTAGCCGATTGTGATATAGCCGTGGTCGAGGTGGGTATGGTCGATGTCGTAGTCATCGTAGTGGTGTGGCCGCCAGTGTCGAAGGCGCAAAAAAATTGTTTTTGTTGTTGTTGGTGGTGGTGGTGGTCTTTGCTCTGCCGTTGATCTTTCTTCTTTGTTGGTCTTTGTCTTCTTCTTTCTTTGATCTTCTTCTTGTTGTTAGTCTTTGTTGTTGTTGTTGTTCTTTATTTCTTCTTCTTTCTTTCTTATTATTCTTGATCTTCTTGATGGTGTTCTTCTTTATTCTTTGGTGTTGATGTTGTTGATGTTGTTGTTGTTGTTGTTGTTGTTGTTGTTGTTGTTGTTATTGTTGTTGTTGTTGTTGGTGGTGGTGGTGTTGTTGGTGGTGGTGGTGGTGTTGTTGTTGTTGTTGTTGTTGTTGTTGTTGTTGTTGTTGTTGTTGTTGTTGTTGTTGTTATTCTTTATTCTTTGTTATTATTTATTCTTTATTCTTTATTCTTTATTCTTTATTCTTTATTCTTCTTTCTTCTTCTTCTTCTTCTTCTTCTTCTTCTTCTTCTTATTGTTGTTGTTGTTTTGTTGTTGGTGTTGTTGGTGTTCTTTGTTGTTCTTTCTTTATTCTTCTTTGTTATTATTCTTTGTTGATGTTCTTTGTTGTTGTTGTTGGTGTTGTTGTTGTTGGTGTTGTTTTGTTGTTGGTGTTGTTGGTGTTCTTTCTTTATTCTTCTTGTTGAATTATTCTTTATTGGTGTTCTTTGTTGGTATTGTTATTTATTATTGTTGTTGTTGTTTTGTTGTTGGTGTTGTTGTTGTTGTTATTTGTTGTTGTTGTTGTTGTTGTTATTTGTTGTTGTTGTTGTTGTTGTTGTTGTTGTTGTTGTTATTTGTTGTTGTTATTTATTGTTATTATTGTTGTTATTTATTGTTGTTGTTGTTGTTGTTATTGTTGTTATTTGTTATTCTTTGTTATTCTTGTTATTTATTCTTGTTAATTATTCTTGTTAGTATTCTTTGTTATTGGTGTTGGTGTTATTTATTTATTTGTTGTTTGTTTTGTTGTTGGTGTTATTTGTTGTTCTTTATTTCTTTTATTGTTATTCTTATTCTTCTTTATTCTTCTTTATTATTCTTCTTGTTATTGTTATTGTTATTCTTTGTTAATTATTCTTGTTGTTGTTGTTGTTTTGTTGTTGTTGTTGTTGTTGTTGTTGTTGTTGTTGTTGTTGTTGTTGTTGTTGTTGTTGTTGTTGTTGTTGTTGTTGTTGTTGTTGTTGTTGTTGTTGTTGTTGTTGTTTTGTTTGTTGTTGGTGTTGTTGGTGTTCTTTGTTATTCTTCTTTATTCTTCTTTGTTAATTATTCTTGTTGTTGTTGTTGTTGGTGTTGTTGTTATTTGGTGTTGTTTTGTTGTTGGTGTTGTTGTTGTTGTTATTCTTTCTTGTTAATTATTCTTTATTGAATTATTTGTTATTGTTCTTGTTATTGTTGTTGTTGTTGTTTGTTGTTTATTGTTATTGTTATTTATTTGTTGTTGTTGTTGTTGTTGTTGTTGTTGTTGTTGTTGTTGTTGTTGTTGTTGTTGTTGTTATTGTTGTTATTATTATTGTTGTTGTTGTTGTTGTTGTTATTTGTTGTTATGTTGTTGTTATTTGTTATTTATTGGTATTCTTTGTTAATTATTCTTGTTATTATTCTTTATTGTTGTTATTAGTGTTATTTGTTGTTGTTGTTGTTATTTGTTGTTATTGTTGTTGTGTTGTTGGTATTCTTTGTTATTCTTTATTTGTTGTTATTCTTGTTATTATTCTTTGTTATTCTTTGTTATTGTTGTTATTTATTGTTGTTGTTGTTGTTATTTTGTTGTTGTTGTTGTTGTTATTATTGCTGTTGTTATTTATTTGTTATTCTTTATTATTCTTGTTATTCTTATTATTTGTTATTCTTTATTGTTGTTATTATTTTTGTTATTGTTATTGTTATTGTTGTTGTTATTTGTTTATTTATTTGTTATTTATTTATTGTTGTTGTTGTTTGTTCTTGTTATTCTTTGCTGCTATTAGTGTTATTCTTTATTCTTTATTTGTTGTTATTGTTGTTGTTATTGCTGTTTTTTGTTTTGTTTGTTTATGTTTATTGGTGTTGTTGTTGTTGTTATTTTATTCTTTATTCTTCTTTGCTATTAGTGTTATTCTTTATTCTTTGTTGTTATTGTTATTTATTCTTTATTATTCTTTTATTGTTTTTCTTTCTTTGTTTTCTTTCTTCTTTATTATTTATTGTTGTTGTTGTTGTTGTTGTTGTTGTTGTTGTTATTGTTATTTGTTCTTTGTTATTCTTTATTCTTCTTTATTCTGCTTTATTCTCCTTTATTCTTCTTCTTCTTCTTATTCTTCTTGTTATTCTTATTCTTTGTTATTCTTTGTTATTTTTGTTATTGTTTGTTGTTGTTATTTATTGTTCTTGTTATTCTTCTTTATTCTTCTTTATTGTATTCTTTATTAAATTATTCTTGTTATTTATTTGTTGTTGTTGTTGTTGTTGTTGTTGTTTGTTATTTGTTGTTATTGGTATTCTTCTTTATTCTTCTTTATTTGTTATTCTTTGTTAATTATTCTTTGTTAATTATTGTTATTGTTGTTCTTGTTTTTTGTTTATTTGTTGTTGTTGTTGTTGTTGTTGTTGTTGTTGTTATTTATTGTTGTTGTTGTTGTTGTTTATTTATTGTTGTTGTTGTTGTTATTTATTGTTGTTATTATTTATTTATTATTGTTATTTATTTATTTGTTGTTGTTGTTGTTGTTGTTATTTAGTGTTGTTTATTCTTTATTTATTTATTTTATTGTTGTTATTGTTTGTTCTTTATTTGTTTTGTTGTTTGTTATGTTGTTGTTGTTGTTGTTGTTTTGTTGTTTATTTGTTGTATTTGTTATTCTTCTTTATTGTTTATTCTTTATTAATTATTCTTCTTTATTCTTCTTGTTATTCTTCTTGTTGTTGTTATTGTTATTGTTGTTATTTGTTATTAATTATTCTTTATTGTTGTTGTTGTTATTTATTGTTGTTGTTATTATTATTTGTTGTTGTTGTTGTTGTTGTTGTTATTATGTTGTTGGTGTTCTTTATTGTTATTCTTTATTCTTCTTTATTATTATTCTTTATTATTATTCTTTATTGTTGTTGTTAGTATTGTTATTTGTTGGTGTTGTTTTGTTGTTATTATTGTTGTTGTTGTTGATTTATTGTTATTCTTTATTGAATTATTCTTGTTGGTATTCTTTGTTATTATTTATTTATTTGTTGTTGTTTTGTTGTTGTTGTTTATTTATTGTTATTTATTGTTATTGTTATTTATTTATTTGTTGTTATTTATTTGTTGTTGTTGTTGTTGTTGTTGTTATTTATTGTTATTATTGTTATTTATTCTTTATTTGGTGTTGTTAATTATTCTTTGTTGTTGGTGTTTGTTGTTGTTGTTGTTGTTGTTTTGTTGTTGGTGTTGTTGGTGTTCTTTGTTATTCTTTCTTTGTTATTTCTTGTTATTTCTTGTTATTATTCTTTGTTGTTGTTGTTGGTGTTGTTGTTATTGTTGTTGTTTTGTTGTTGTTGTTGTTTATTTATTTATTTATTTTGTTATTCTTTATTATTCTTTTATTGTTGTTGTTTTTGTTGTTTGTTATTGTTATTTGTTGTTGTTGTTGTTATTGTTGTTGTTGTTGTTGTTGTTGTTGTTATTTGTTGTTATTTGTTGGTGTTCTTCTTTATTCTTCTTGCTATTAATGTTATTCTTTATTGGTGTTGTTGTTGTTGTTGTTGTTGTTGTTGTTTTTGTTTTGTTGTTGGTGTTGTTGTTGGTGTTGTTGTTGTTGTTGGTGTTCTTCTTTATTTTTGCTATTAGTGTTATTCTTTATTCTTTGTTGTGTTGTTGTTATTCTTTGTTATTCTTCTTTGTTTTTCTTCTTATTGTTCTTCTTTCTTCTTGTTATTGTTGTTATTCTTTATTGTTGTTGTTGGTTTGTTGATGCATCCGTCGGAGTTGTGGACGCGGCGATGCCGTCATCGTGCATTGCAGTTGTACTGTTGTGGCATCCCGCAAAACCACTACTAGAAAATCGCGTTGAATTTGTGCATTGCATCGTCATCATCATGTGTTGTTTGTCAAAACTATTTTCGCAAAGCCCGATTTGTTTTCCAAACGCCTCTTTTATTCAAGCATAAACCGGATCGCCGGAATATTTGTTTTGATTAAATGTGTTTTGCAAACGGTCCGTTTAAATAAATAAATTGTTTGCAATGTTTTTAGTGGGGCAGTCGAACGGGCCGAGTAGACCCGAACGACCACCCTTGTTTTTAAATCGGTCCACCACCCATTCCATCTAAATCCTAATCCCACCTAAAATTCTACCCACCCTCTGTCGCCACATCACCCTGGCCACTCCCCTCGCGCCACCTCACCTTCCCTCACCCCTCCTACCACTCAGCTCACGCCACCTCACCCCTCCTCTCTCTCTCCCCTCTCTCTCTCTCTGGGTTCCACCCGTCCCCCACAACCGACAGCACCTTGCGATCACCGCCCGCCTCTGCCTTGTGGCCTTGCTTCCTCCCGCTCCCTCGCCGTGGCTGTCCCTCCTCCGGGCGCCCTCGCGACCCGCCGCTGGTCTTCCGCCCCAGCTCATGAGCCACGCCGCTTCTCCGGCGCCTCCTCGCCCATGGCCGAGGCTCTGCCGCCGGTGCCTTCCGCCAACCGGCGTCTTCCCGAGCCCTCCTCTCCTCCGCGTCGTCCTGCTCGCCTTCATCCGTCGCCGTCTGGCCCGCTGTCCTCCGTCGCCGTCCTTTATCATTGAGAGTGGGCCTGGCGCGTGTGCTCTGCGGTGGGACTTGCTTGCGTCTTGCTACGATGCGTGGTGGCGTTATTCTAGCGTGGTTGGGGTTGTCCCAAAGAGGCGTAGGGCATAAGGCCACCCTAAGGATGGACGATGCAGAGATACTCAAGAATCCCCGATACGGCCATCTAGATGACAAGATCTTCATCATGGAACATCAAGCTCAACCTCATGGAATCCGGAAGACCCCGGTGTCGAACCCGAAGACTCGCCGACAAGAGCCGTCCCTATACCAAGATCTGCATCGTTACAGGCTTCGCCGACCAATGCGCGAGGTGGAACTCGAGGACGCAAGTACCCCAAGATCTACCACGCGGACGCAGAAACCCTCGGACGCCAAGATCTTCTCCACGGAACGAATTCCCCCGGACGCCAAGACCGCCTACCCCGGATACGACAAGTCCTCCCTCGAGGACGTCAAGTACTTTACTCCTGACGCAAGAACCCTGACGCCAAGACCGCCACCGGAACGCCAAGTTCTCCACTTTGAACGCCATGACCGACAACATGACCGAAGAGCGAACGACAAGACCTCTCCCTCATATCCGAGAACGTTCATTAACCACAGACCACACCGACCCGACCCCCGGAACCCCAAGCCGAACCCTAATGTGTGACCCTTATCCGAGAACCCTATTTTATAAATGCCTAATTATAAATTGTTGCATATTGAATTGTCCATGCATGCATCTTTTGTCATGCGGTTTGGGGCCTTATGCCGATTCACCATATAATTAAATATGGGGCCCATATGCGGCAAATCCGGACTCATATCGGCCTCATTTAAACTTGTGTAGCGAACCGTGATATATTTTGCTGGTTAAACAACATTTAAATTGCGGGAAGCTAAACAACATGAACCATCTAATTAATTGCCGGAACCGGTTCCGCTTAATATGACCTAATTGCATCGCTTTTGCCATGCCATACATCATACATGCATCATGCCCGATCTTAGCCTTTGTCTTAAATATTGCATCCGGTGTTCCTTCTAGTGTTTTGCTTCTTACGGATAAGGCCGTTGAGTTGATGTGAGCTCGCCCGATCTTGGATGAAACCTTCGACGATGTTTTCAAAGCGAGCATCTCCCCTTTCTACCTATCTTACTTTTATAGTATTTATTCCCTCCTGTTGATCTATTGCTATACGTATTTGCGATGCTTTAGTTTAGTACTGTGATATACCGTGCAGCCCTATATTGCCTTGGACACATCCTAATACCGTTGTTTGGTAGATAGTTGGACTTGCGTCGTAGTCGCTTGCTCAAGTCTTTGATGCGTGTCGATTGCCACCGATTGTCGATGTATTGCCGCATGTTGACGTTGGAGATGATCCTAGTTTTACTTATCGTTTACTTTAAATTCCTGTTTGACAACTAAAATTGAAGTAAGTAGAGGCATCGGTGGGTGATAGTTAATATTTGGTTTCCGAACGCCCACTTGTGTCCCGTAGGACCCCGAGTACTTGATACCTGTTCCTTGATTTATCGCGCTATCCACATCCGGGAGGTATATGGGACCCCCCTGAGCCAGAGCTTGATTCAGTCTTATTTCTTGGGGCCACAAACTAGTTTGAGGTTTTATTTACGATCCTGTACTTATGCCATGCTACTTATGTATTTACAATTGTGCGAGGAGCACCTTTGTCTTTGTTTAGGTAAGCGTAATGTTTTCGGTATCGACAAGCCCAGCCACACTTCGGGTTCCCGATCGTTCTGACCATTGTCGCAAACCTTGAGTCCGTCTCGGAGCTTACTCCGTTGGGATCTACTCAATGGGTGGCCCCTGAAATATTTCAATCTGTGATTGTTCGGTCGTGAAAGCCTCGTTGGGTTTTGATTTGGTTTTCGAGGTTGATCGAGCGTGTGTTGCTATTGGTGCACCGCCCGGTAAAACTTTCTCGAAGCCGTGTCCGGATATGGACGACTTGGAGCACAGTATATCGACCATAGACAAGCATAACTAAAGTTTATTGCTATAAATTTGACTTTATAATGACTAGTAATCAGCTTCACTATAACGGAATGGCTAAATAATACTGCCCACAATTGCTTGTTTGAGTTGTCGCTTTACCATTGTACTGACTAGTAAGTATTGCAACTTCTAGCGAAATGGCTGAATAAAAGTACCAACAACTGCTGGGTTTTGGGTTTATCTCATGCTATCTGCACGATTAGTAATTGTTGCAACTTCTAACGGAATGGTTAACTAAAAGTGCCACTCGCTTATTTTATCGTGACGATTATCTAAACGACTAGTAAAGTGCCGCAACTATAATCGAATAAGTAAAGCGCCAACCGTGGTGAGTTCCTCGGTTGACTTTCTCGATTGGTCTCGAGGGAAACGCCAGGATGGGTTTGCTTGATGATAGCATCGGGTTGGTTCGAATAGGTCTTTCTTCCCTCTCGATTGCCGGTTGTATCGAGTCTCTATAGGTTGTTTAGTGCATCTTGCTGCGCTATCCACCATACCTATGTAGGCGAGGACCGCCAATTCTAGCCTCCGTGTCTTGGCCTCGATCGACGCCTCTTTTTCCTTTGCCCTTTGTCGGCACCCCTTTTTGTTTAAGCAGGTTTTGAGTTCGACGTCGTTAGCAGGGTTAACCTTCCGGCTTGGCCTGGGCAGGGTTATGGACGCCATTGGTTATTCTTCAGGGCTCTTAGCCCCATTTGCATCTTGTCCGTAGCTGGACGCTATATCGTTCTCAAGGTGATTTGGATCTTGTATATTATATTTGTATTCTTGACTCTTTGAGTTGCTGTTATATGTATCTGTTCTGTGGGTCCCATCGAGGACTGTTGTGTAATGTTATTACTTTGTTTTCCACCCGCACGTAAGTGCCTGGTGGGCACCTTTGAATCGTTTCTATGCGGGTTTGGCGAACTTTGCTCAAACTTGCATAGGTCCGATTCTGAGGGTGTTACAGAGTGGTATCAGAGCGCAGCAGTTGTGATACCCCACAAGTCCAGCCTGTAGGATAACCTAGCTAACGGCCGAAGTAGAGTGTCGAAACTATTTTTAAAATCGGTTGGATAGTTCTGATTAGGTCTGATTTTACTCCTTACGCCTCTGCTATTCTCCTCTTATCTCGACGTGTTTTGAACCTACTCTCTTATCTTTTCTTCGAGTCCAGGATTTCTCGTGGTTGGGTTTCCGTCGTACCTCCAGGGTTTCGCTTTCTCCCTTTTGTAACGGAGGTGTTTCGATCATCAATCTGCGACTGTTCTGTTGTGCCCTTCATCCGATCTTTTGTTCTGAGATCTTTATCCATATGTGTTCCTTGCCGGATATCAGTGTCGTTGAAAAACATATGAGAAGGACGAGCTTTGGTGAAGTTGGAGTATACCTTGAGCATGTGTTGTTCATGCCAATGGAACCATCGCGGAACCTAATCATTGTGCCTTTCATACGATTTCTGCTGGCATCATCCCTTGTTCCGGATACCACCTATGAGGATCTTCAGTCTAAATCTCGAGAGTTGAGTTGCCTGATTCTCCTACCCATGTATAGAGTTGACAGTTGGGTCCGGGACGGACTGATCACCCCACTCTTCTTTGTTACTTTCGTACATCGAACGGTGGATCAATGTAACTTTCCCTCTTCTAATGGAAGTTAGAGGTGGCCTTATCGTTTGATACCTCTATCTTCGTCCTTTGTTTCTCCGGAGTGTTCTCTCGACGATCAGGAACAACGACCCTTTGTTGGTGGTGTCGCCGATTTCAAGATGGAGGAGGAACCCTCGTTAGTGGTGTCGCGAGGATCTACACAAAGCGAGAATACGGAGAACGCCGACCTTCCTTCCGGTACCATGAGGCGGATCTCGAGGGCGAGATCCATTGTTAGTGGTGTCGAATTGTGGCATCCCGCAAAACCACTACTAGAAAATCGCGTTGAATTTGTGCATTGCATCGTCATCATCATGTGTTGTTTGTCAAAACTATTTTCGCAAAGCCCGATTTGTTTTCCAAACGCCCCGTCTTTTATTCAAACGCAAACCCGGATCGCCGGAATATTTGTTTTGATTAAATGTGTTTTGCAAACGGTCCGTTTAAATAAATAAATTGTTTGCAATGTTTTTAGTGGGGCAGTCGAACGGGCCGAGTAGACCCGAACGACCACCCCTGTTTTTAAATCGTTCCACCCTGCCAGCCCCATCTAAATCCTAATCCCACCTAAAATTCTACCCACCCTCTGTGGCCACATCACCCTGGCCACTCCCCTCGCGCCACCTCACCTTCCCTCACCCCTCCTACCACTCAGCTCACGCCACCTCACCCCTCCTCTCTCTCTCTCCCCTCTCTCTCTCTGGGTTCCACCCGTCCCCCACAACCGATACTACCTGCCTGATCCCACGCCTCTGCCTTCCCGCCTTCCCGCCTCTCCTCCGCCATGGCGTCCCTCCTCCGCGCCCTCGGCGACGACTTGCCGCCGGTCTTCCCGCTTGAAGCTCGCATGAGCCTGCCCCTTCTCGTGGCGCCTCCTCGCCCTCGCCCGGCTCTGCCCGGTGCCTTCCGCCAACCCAGCGTCTTCCCGGCCCCTCCTCCTCTCCGTGCCCCTGCTCCTTCATCCGCCGGTGCGCTGCCTGTCGGTCTCCGTCGTCCTTTAAATGCGTTGAGAGTGGGCCCTGGCGCCGTGTGCTCCTGCGGTGGGACCTGCTTGCAGTGCTGCTACGAGTACGTGGTGGCGTTATTCTAGCGTGGTTGGGGTTGTCCCAAAGAGCTGTGCCGGGCATAAGGCCACCCTAAGGATGGACAGTACCAGAGATACTCAAGAATCCCCGATACGGCCATCTAGATGACAAGATCTTCATCATGGAACATCAAGCTCAACCTCATGGAATCCGTAAGACCCCGGTGTCGAACCCGAAGACTCGCCGACAAGAGCCGTCCCTATACCAAGATCTGCATCGTTACAGGCTTCGCCGACCAATGCGCGAGGTGGAACTCGATGACGCAAGTACCCCAAGATCTACCACGCGGACGCAGAGAAACCCTCGGACGCCAAGATCTTCTCCACGGAACATCGGAATTCCCCCGGACGCCAAGATCGCCTACCCCGGATACGACAAGTACTCCCTCGAGGACGTCAAGTACTTTACTCCTGACGCAAGAACCCTGACGCCAATACCGCCACCGGAACGCCAAGTTCTCCACTTTGAACGCCATGACCGACAACATGACCCGGAGACCGCGAACGCGACAAGACCTCCCTCTGTTATCCGAGAACGTTTCAGTCGAACCCTGGACCCTGAGACCGACCCCGAACCCCGGAACCCCAAGATCTGCCGAACCCTAATGTGTGACCCTTATCCGAGAACCCTATTTTATAAATGCCTAATTATAAATTGTTGCATATTGAATTGTCCATGCATGCATCTTTTGTCATGCGGTTTGGGGGCCTTATGCCGATTCACCATATAATTAAATATGGGGCCCATATGCGGGCAAATCCAGACTCATATCGGCCTCATTTAAACTTGTGTAGCGAACCGGTGATATATTTTGCCTGGTTAAACAACATTTAAATTGCGGGGAAGCTAAACAACATGAACCATCTAATTAATTGTCGGAACCCCGGTTCCGCTTAATATGACCTAATTGCATCGCACTTTTGCCATGCCATACATCATACATGCATCATGCCCGATCTTCCGCCTTTGTCTTAAATATTGCATCCGGTGTTCCTTCTAGTGTTTTGCTTCTTCGCGGATAAGGCCGTTGAGTTGATGTGAGCTCCGCCTCGATCTTCGGATGAAACCTTCGACGATGTTTTCAGGCGAGCATCTCCCCCTTTCTACCTATCTTACTTTTATAGTATTTATTCCCTCCTGTTGATCTATTGCTATCTGTGTTGCGATGCTTTAGTTTCCGTACCTGTGATATACCGTGCAGCCCTATATTGCCTTGGACACATCCTAATACCTGTTGTTTGGTAGATAGTTGGACTTGCGCGTCGTAGTCGCTTGCTCAAGTGCTGTTGCGTGTCGTTCAGTGCCACAGTTGTCGATGTATTGCCGCATGTTGACGTTGGAGATGATCCTAGTTTTACTTATCGTTTACTTTAAATTCCTGTTTAACAACTAAAATTGAAGTAAGTAGAGGCATCGGTGGGTGATAGTTAATATTTGGTTTCGAGCCCACTTGTGTCCCGTGAGGACCCCCAGTACTTGATACATGTTCCTTGATTTATCGCTATCCACATCCACGGAGGTATATGGGACCCCGAGCGAGCTTGATTCATCTTATTTCTTGGGGCCACAAACTAGTTTGAGGTTTTATTTACGATCCTGTACTTATGACATGCTACTTATGTATTTACGATTGTGCGAGGAGCACCTTTGTCTTATTTAGGTAAGCGTAATGTTTTCGCGGTATCGACAAGCCCAGCCACACTTTCGGGTTCCCAGTCGTTTACAGCCATTGTCGCAAACCTTGAGTCCGTCTCGGAGCTTGCTTACTCCGTTGCGGGATCTACTCAATGGGGTGGCCCCCTGAAATATTTCTGAATCCTGTGATTGTTCAGTCGTGAAAGCCTCGTTGGGTTTTGATTTGGTTTTTCCGAGGTTGATCGAGCGTGTGTTGCTATTGGTGCACCCCGGCCGGGTAAAACTTTCTGAAAGCCGTGTCCGCGGATATGGACGACTTGGAGCACAGTATCTCGATCATAGACAAGCATAACTAAAGTTTATTGCTATAAATTTGACTTTATAATGACTAGTAATCAGCTTCACTATAACGGAATGGCTAAATAATACTGCCCACAATTGCTTGTTTGAGTTGTCGCTTGCGACCATTGTACCTGACTAGTAAGTATTGCAACTACAACGAAATGGCTGAATAAAAGTACCAACAACTGCTGGGTTTTGGGTTTATCTCATGCTATCTGTATCTGATTAGTAATTGTTGCAACTACAACGGAATGGTTAACTAAAAGTGCCCACTGCTTATTTTATCAGGACGATTATCTAAACCTGACTAGTAAAGTGCCGCAACTATAACTGAATAAGTAAAACTGCCAACTGTGTGAGTTCCTCGGTTGACTTTCTCGATTGGTCTCGAGGGGGAAACGCCAGGATGGGTTTGCTTGATGATAGCATCAGGTTGGTTCCGAATAGGTCTTTCTTCCCCCTCTCTGATTGCCGCCAGTTGTATCGAGTCTCTATAGGTTGTTTAGTGCATGCTGCCGCTGCCGCTCAGTCCACCATACCTATGTAGGCGAGGACCGCCGAATTCTAGCCTCGCCGTGTACTGGCCTCAGTACCGACGCTCCTCTTTTTCCTTTGCCCTTTGTCGGCACCCCTTTTTGTTTAAGCAGGTTTTGAGATCGACGTCGTTAGCAGGGTTACCCTTCCGGCTTGGCCTGGGCAGGGTTATGGACGCCATTGGTTATTCTTCAGGGCTCTTAGCCCCATTTGCATCTTGTCCGTAGCTGGACGCTATATCGTTCTCAAGGTGATTTGGATCTTGTATATTATATCTGTATTCTTGACTCTTTGAGTCGCTGTTATATATATCTGTTCTGTGGGTCCCATCGAGGACTGTTGTGTAATGTTATTACTTCGTTTTCCACCCGCACGAAAGTGCCTGGTGGGCACCTTTGAATCGTTTCTATGCGGGTTTGGCGAACTTTGCTCAAACTTGCATAGGTCCGATTCTGAGGGTGTTACAACTGTCAGAGAGCGTCGTAGTTGCATGTCCATCATGTGGACGAGTATAGCGGCGGCGGCGATGTGTCGACGAAGATGTTGATGAAGACCATGTTTATGTAGACCTTGGCAATGATGTGTCGGCGATGAAAGAGTAGGTGTGTTGGCGATGATCGTCACTTGAAGGCGTCCCTTGTGGTAGGGGTGTGAATATATGGGAAGATCACTGGATCCCAAGCAGCAATACAAGGAAGGTTACTTCTCGACGTCAGCAAGTGCATTCCCCGTACAGCTTATAGATCCTATAACTGGGAAGTGGGATGAAAGTGTTATAAGGGAGAATTTGTTAGAAAGGATTATCAGAATTCCACTTAGTGACCAGCTTATTGATGATTTTATAGGGTGGAATTTCACGTTCTCTGTCTGATCTACATACCATATTGGGCGGGAAGGAATAACAATTTGGAGCTAAAACACGGTGTTCTAATGGACAGGGGTCAACTTCGGTTAATCTTGTTTGGAAACTTTTGTGGAAGCTACAAATACCTACTAAGATTAAGATTTTTATTTATGTGGAGAGCTCTCCATGGGATTGTTCGAGGAAAAGCAATTTTGGCAGACAGACATATATGGGTGAATCCACGGTGCCCTATTTTCCAACATGGTCGTGAACATATAAAACATCTTTTGTTTACATGTTTAAGGACAAAGGAATTATGGAAAGAGTTGGGTTTAAAAGAGGTTATTGAGAAGGCGGTTTAGGCAGATTACTTAGGCTTGGTGGTGCTTAAAACTCTGTTGTGCAGTCCGATAAAGAAATCACCTATGCTTGGACACTTGGGTCTTCAAGAAACAATTGCGGTTGGTTGTTGGTATATCCGGTGGCAACGTTGGGAGCTTGTGAATGGGGCACATGTTGCAAAACCATCAAGCTAGGCGTTTGTAATAAATTCCCTAGCGGCAAATTATGCAGCATCATGTCCTAATGCTAAACTGAAGGAAGTATTATGGGTTAAGCCTCATGTTGGATCACTGAAACTAAACACGGATACCTCTTTTCATATAGGAATGTTCTGCCCTTTACAAAATGTGCTTGATGCAGCAAATGCAAGGCGATGGCACTGCTCAAGGGAATGGAGTTCTTAGAGGCGTTTGGATGCTCTAGAGCGATGGCTAATCCAAGCGTGCAGTGGCATCATTGAAGTGTGGAGCCCTTATTCAGCAGTCTTGCAAGATTGTTTTCTGAAAGCAAGTTCAATGGATGATATATCTTTCCATCATTGTTTAAGGGAGGCTAATCAGTTGGCGCATGAGTTAGCAAAGCATGCTTATAATTCTAAGAATCACTTAGCTGGGAGGGTAGGACTCCAAATTTTGCTTTGCCTTTTGTAACTCTCGAGATGCAACTCTTTTGACCAATAATAATTAAGCGCATGCGAGATCTCTTTCAAAAAAAATTACACCTAAAAGGTTTGTTTTCGTTCGTTTGGGTTAGGCCTCAAATAGGAGATGAGTCGCGGTCGGTTTAGGTCACGGGGTGCGCCTAGCGGGGCCGACACATTTTGATCTTCCTGCTTGTTGTCAAGGTCTGAAACGACGAAGTTAATGGCGGTGTCCCTTCTGCTTCCCACACGGTCATTAGTGTTCCCGCCCTTTTGGCTCCTATTTCCTGTGCACGCCGTGGTTGTTTCCCGCTCATGGCCGGAAATCTCCTGTGCCTGGCCAAGGCATTTCCCGCCCAGCCACGAGCTATAAATCATGGACATGGACATGCGGAGGTCACCGAGGCACGAATCCAAGCCAGCGCAAGCTCAGAATCAATGCCTCACCATAAGATAGATACCTGGTCCCACATCAAGGGCATGTATCTCGCCTGCTACCTGGAGCGGTCGGATCACGACTTGGAGGTGAGGTGGGAGACTTCGAGAGGTAATGCGAGGTTTCCTAGCAGACGATGGAGGATGCGATCGAGCAGGAAGCGTGCGATGAAGCCACAACCGCGGTACGGGAAATTGGACATGCCACCGCCCAGGCGGCGGTGGAGGCGGTGGACCATGAAGCCGCTGCTGACGCAGTGCACTTGCTGCGCAACACCATAGCCAAGGAAAATGCTGAAAAGGTGACGCGCGATGCAGCCACAACCGTGGTTTGCAAGATGCACCACGACAACGCGCAGTTGGCGATGCAGCGGATGTGGAATGCGTTGCTCATGTGGCTGTCGTGGCGGTGACGATGGACGTGGAGGAGCAGGAGGAGGACAACGATGAATTACTCGACAACTTTTGAGATGAGCTCGAGGAAGCCGTGCAGGAGAGGAACGATGAGAAACATGCCATCGTCGAGTACTACAACACTGTGCACCATGACATCGGTTGTCATGCATTCATGATGAAAGTGTAATGGATGTCGCCTAGAGGAGGGTGAATAGGCTTTTAAAATTATTACGGTTTAGGCTCAAATAAATGCGGAATAAAACAAACGTTTAATTCATTGAGCATAAAACCTAACCACTAGGTTCACCAAAGTGCACCAACAACCTATGCTAAGCAATACAAGCAACAAGGTGATAGCAAGATATAAATACTTCAAGCACTATGGCTATCACAAAGTAAAGTGCATAAGTAAATTGCTCGGTTAAGAGATAACCGATGGACGCGGAGACGAAGATTTTTTTCCCGAAGTTCACTTCCAAAGAAGCTACGTCTGTGTTGGAGATGTGCGATGGCGCAATGCTCTCCGAATACCACAAATGGCTCACCTCGAGGTGTGGTGGCTCGATGCTCACCCAACGCCACACAAGGCCTCACCCCGGATGCGGAAACACGCAACTCATCGATGCCACAAAAGGCTCACTCTATTCTCCCGAGTGCGCACCACAAAAGGCGAGCACTCTCTCCACTCGGTCACCGAACCCATACAAGATTGGGGCTATCTACACAACTCAATTGGAGGCTCCCAATAACAAAGCCACAAAAGTATAAAAGACCACAAAAGGTCAGCAATACCACAAAAGGTCAACAACCCAACCACACACCCGTCTAGGGTTCCAAGAACCCAAGAGTAAAAAGCCCGCAAGCTTAAACTCGCCAAATCTCTAAGGAGAACTCAAACCTATGCACCAAATGCAAGGGCAAGTCCTTCACTCCCAAATTCCAACAAATCTACAAAAGCTATTGGGGGAATAAGGGAGGAAGAACACAAGAGGAGAACACAAAACTTTCCAAGATCTAGATCCCAAGGATTTTTTCACAAAGAAGGGATTTGGTTTGGTGGGATTGTAGATCTAGATATCCTCTCACTTTTCTCTCAAAAAGATGTAAGAACCATGGGAGGGAGAGGGAGTAAGAAATCTCAAATAGGTCAATGATGGTAGGCAAAAATAAGCTCAAAAGATGGGGAATCGTTGGGGAAAAAGCCCCCCTTAAATAGGACAACGAAAAACTGACCGTTTGTGCTAGATTCACGCACCACCAAAACTTTCCGGCCCCACCGAAACTTCCGGTAAATAGGAACACAAAATATAGAAGAATACAGACGTTCACCGGAACTTCCGTCGGAATTTTGGCCGGAATTTCCGCTCAAGCAAAAACGTTGGACAACATTGCACGAAAACTTTAATAACTTTTGATTTCGGACTCCGTTTTTCATGATCTTAGGCTCGTTTTGAAGAGAACTAAATGCTCCACAAGATTATGCAAAGGAATATCATAGTCCAGCATGGAAGGATAAAGCCAAATTGAGAAATATATAACCTTTCTAGAAGCGATGAACCGGTAAAACCTCCAAAACCCAAAACACAAGAAGTTGAGCTTGGAAACTCCAATTGGGATGAAACCATTTTTGTTGGAAATATAAAACCAAGATAATCCAACAAAAGGTAGAAATATTTGATATCACCTAGGGAGAAAATACCATGAATATATATATGTGATGTATCTCCCAAGGTGTGGAGCCAGAAAACTCGCAAGATAAAAAACCGCAATAAGATATGCAAGTGAAATCCTTATATGAAGAACTAGAGCTTGTTATGATGATAAACACAAGCTCTAGATCCTATCATGGACAAGAACCAACTAAGAAAGATGATACTATGAATGCAAATTTTTGAGCTCCCTCCGAACGATGCGAACGAGACACCCGCTTGAGAGCCCTTCTTGATAGAACAGCTATCTATCCTAAACCCGGTGTCCTAACTAACAACTCGAGACCGGAAAAAGAGAAGCCCTATCAAGGTCATACCTTTGCCTTGAGCATTCCACTTGAACTTGATGTAGACCGTCTTGTCCTTGTCAAGATGGAACATCTTCCTTGTTTGCTCTTGCTCGCTCTTACTTGATGAAGACTTGCAAATTGCTCTCTCATACTCCATGGGGAAACCTCTTCTTTGAACTTCTCTTCGTCACTCCATGATCACCGAGGATGGGAAGCTTCAAGCATGAGATCTTCTAGAGATGGCGCATCTAGAGCTTGCCCTTCTTCATCCCTTATTGAGGTTGATCCATCTTGATGCAACTCTTTGCACTTGTCTTGATCAACATTCAAGCTCCTTCATTCTTCGTGAATCCAAAGAACACAAAGCCCTTGCATTTCTTCATCTTTCAACCTTGAGAACAACACATGGCCCAAGCGATGCCAATGAACAAACCTACAAGTGAAACTCAATTTACACATTAGTCCATAGAGATTGTCATTAATTACCAAAACCACACACATGCCCTTTCACATTGCAACCAAGCGGTCGGTGCAGGCCGGTCGGGTGGACCACGTTGGGTTCGAGGAGAGGACACAGAGGGAGAAGGCTACCGCAGTGAACCGATCGATGATAGCACATGTTGTGGCGTCTGCATGCGAGGCTGTAGCCCACACTGAAGCAGACCACGAGGCCACATGCCAAGTGGGTGGCATAGGAGGGGAGGGACCAATGGACGACAGAGACGAAGGCGGTGTTGTCCCGCTGGGCCGACAAGAAGGAGAGAACAATGATGGTGACGGTGTACCATCGTGATCCTGCCAGTAGAGAACGACGCCGCACCACAACCATGTAGCGCTAGTAGCAATGAACCATCTGGAGGGCGCTCCTTGCAATCAACATGGCCGAACCCTCCGAGCATGCTGGTGGGGCTGGACCCTACATTCACGCCGACGGCAAGGACTAGAGGCGTCGGCTAGGACGCAGGACATCGAAGAGCAGAGGACGTTGTACTTTAGTTAAATTAGATGTATTTTTTTATGTAAACCATATATCAATCTAATGGGAAAATGTTATCAAATTAATCTGTCACTAACACATGGGCCCACTGTCCGATGCTTGGACACAATGCGGTCCGTGGTGTGTCTGCACCGACACATTCGTGACCCAAATTTGGTATATGAATGGGTCGCGTCGAACGCATCAGTCAGTTTGGGTCGCCCTGCTGGAGCATGTGCGGCATGTTATCCTCTCCGCGCAGATGGGTCGGGACCATCTCGTACCCGATGGGTCATGAACCTGACACATCTAGCTTCTAGAACAAACATGAGTTCATGACCACCAACATGAAGGGAATTAAGCAGCACATGGGCAGTAGCTAGCTCGATGTGGTCGACACAACTATTACTACTAGTTTGATATCTAAGTCAATAATAGCGCATGAAAGTTTCAGCCGAATCTATTATCCACGTCTTCCCGATTCTTCCTCGACAGTAGCTAGCTCGGTGTGGATGACGAGGAGGATAAGCGACAACATCACCACAGAGCCCCGCTCTTCCGGGGAGGCGGGTATTGCATCCTAAGATTCCCTGGTGGGGGCGTGTCGCCCGCGCTTTCTTGCCCCGCATCATTTGATGGTGGGTCGCGCGTCGTTTCCTGGCCCATGCATCAGTGGTTGTGCGCGAACGCTCTTCGTGTGAGAGGCGCATGGAGGGGAAACTCGCTTTGCACCCGTCGGGGCATGGGGACCAAACACAGCTGACATGGTAGCGGAAACCCAGGCCCTTCTCGGGTTCTCGTAGCCGAGAGCCGAGCTAGCATCGGATGCTCTCACTGTCTGCGAATACTTGTGGCCGAGAGCATAGCTGGCAGTGGAAACCCTCTCCGCCCGTGTTTTTTGGCGAAGTCATGTGGTGGATTCCAGTCGCGCGGGAAACAACTCCCACATATGATAGACGTGTGCAAGGATCCGAGGACGTGCCATGATTGCGCCATGATTTTTCCTTCACGATGACATGGGATTCAAGTGCCTATAAGTACCTTCTTTCGATCATATTACACAGGAGGATAGAAACCCTAGGTATATCGCTCTAGGGTTTCCTGGCGACATGGGCGATAGCGCTGGCGACCGCGCTCCGCCGCCGCCAAAATCCTATGAGAGTCCATCGGAAGCCCGTCGGAGGGCAAGGAGGGAGTCTGCGCGCTACACGCGAGTATCACAGGTCATGATGGGGAAGGGAGTCCTACTAGAACACGGCTCAGAGGGGCATACGGAGAACCCCTCGTTAAAAGCTTCCACCGGTGGTAACCTAGATCCAGTCAATCAACGTAACCCGGCGAGAAAGACAACCTTGTCTTCTGCACGGAATCTAGACCGATCTACTTCTAGGGCGGTGATGGCGGCGAGAGGAGAATCGGGGGACGGTGATGGGTGTACCCAGGGAGGACGGAGCTTGGAGGATGGGCAAACTGATCAAGGTGGGAGGAGGTTTCCAAGGAGACGGCAGTTGCGACAGGGGACGCCAGGGCCTGTTCTACCATTGGTTTCGCTACCGAACAGTGGGGGCGATCAAGGGGATTCTGTTGAGGGATCTACCTGCCTGACGGGGTGAAATTGTTGTGGCAAGACAGCAGCGCCTGCGCCAGTCGAAAGACGCTGGAGGAAGCTGAGATGGGGAATTGGGATGAGGGAGACAGTATGGATGAGGAGATGGGGTTCGGCGAGGACCGGAGACCAAGATAGATGGCAGTAGATATGGAAGATGATGTGTTTCGAGTTTGATGAGGAAGAGGAAGGCTGGTGGAACAGGCGCCCAAACACTTGGCAACTGGCAAGATACATGGCGAACTTCAAACCTAACACTGTGTCCATGTTTAACCACTTTATTGAGAAGGTTTGGCACCTACGCTGTGGGATTAGTTATTCAGAGAGAGGCAAAAACTACTACATGATCACTTTATTTTCAAAAGGAGACTATGATTTTGTGATGAGAGGAGGGCCATGGATTTTCAATCGGAATGCACTGCTGGTCAAAACTGTAGATGATGTTACACGCCCGTCAGAGATGATCCTAGATTCAGTACCAGTTTGGGTGCGTATCTATGATGTGCCATGGGGTAAGCAGAAGACAGATGCGTTCGGGATGCGATGCGGCAACGGTCTAGGTAGGGCCTTGGAGGTGGATGTTCCTTCTGCTGAGGAACATATGCACGAGTTCCTGCGCGTCCGAGTTGATCTACCTTATAACAAGCGGCTTCAGATGCAAATTACAATAGGTGTGAAGGGGAAGCCAGGGGTGGTGTCGGCCTACAAGTTGAAGTATGAGCGCATTCCGCGTTATTGCGAACATTGTGGCTTCATGGGTCACCGTGAGGAGGAGTGCGAGAAACGGCGAAGGGGGACACCGTCTATAGATTATGACAAAAATGAGTTAAGATGCAGCCCATATAAAAAGTATGAGTATAAGACTCATTTTGTTCCACCTAGGGGGCAAGCGGCGGCGAAGAAAGGACTGAGTTTTGCTAGCTTTGGCACAGCGGAATCACACCAATCTACTCGGACTCGCCAATCTCAGCAGGGAGCAAGGAGAGCCCAGAGTCAGAATGCACAGGAGGAACATGTGGACTCACAGGAGGAGTCTGGAGAAGAGCAGATGCCACCTCTAGTTGATGCAACGCCGCCTCATAATTATGAACCGGTGCCTGTAGGAGCCTATGCTGATTTTGACGAGGCGATGGAGCAGGGCATTGGGGCAATGGAACAGGAACTTTCTAATCAAGTGGGAGCTATGCAGATGGGGAACAGCGGACAGTGCAGGCCCCAATCGCGCCAGCCAGATAATAATCAACCGATCATCCAATTCCCGGATGATGAACCAGCACATGTCATGACGGGCCAGGAGGAGGAGCTCGAGGGGACCGCGATGCAGACTAACACAAACGTGCAGGTGAAGGATGTCCAGATGACGGGGGATAGGAAATCTTCCCCTCGATCTTCGGACATGATCCCGGCCCTGCATGGACTAAGCTCTCTGGCTGTGTCCTATGGAGATTCAGATGAAATTATGGAGGTGGTTGATCAATTACCACGGAAGCGCTCAGCAACGGAAGCAAACAAAAAGTATTTACTCTTTGGCCAAGATTTGTCAGTGGTCCCTTATGAAGAATCAGAAAAGGTAGGCGAGACGAAGCGTGGAAAGAAGATAATCACCGGACACAACAAGGCAAAGATGACGCACACGAAGACTGATGGTTCTGTAGATGCCCGCAAGGAAGCAAGACCAGCCGGTAAGGGGTTAGCCGGTAGACTGACGAGGCCTAATGTCTTGTCTCGTCAGGAGCAATGAATTGCCTAAGTTGGAATTGTCGGGGAGCGGGTGGAACCTCGACAGTTCAGGAGCTAGTGGCTATCTCCAAAACTTTGCGTCCTAGGTTAATTTTCTTATGCGAAACGCGTCAGAATAAAAATAAAGTTCGTCGTCTTAGGGGTCGTTTAGGTCTTCGAGGTTTTACTGGAGTGAGTAGTGAAGGTCTTAGTGGGGGTTTAGCTCTCTTTTGGCATGAATCTTTGTATGTGGAAGTTAAAGTTTTGAATAAAAATATTATTGATGCTTACATCAGGCTTTCACCGGATGAACCGCTGTGGCGGCTCACCTGTATCTATGGGGAGCCAAGAGTGGAAAATAGGCACTTAGTTTGGTCCCAGTTACAAAATCTAAAAGGTACGTCCAGGTTACCTTGGCTGGTCATGGGAGATTTTAATGAAGCACTTTGGCAGTTTGAACATCTTTCTAGAATTCCCAGGCCTAAAATTCAGATGAGGGCCTTCAGGGAAACCCTTCAGACCTGTGGACTACATGATATAGGATTTAAAGGTCTACCGTACACTTTTGATAATAAAAGACATGGAAATAATAATGTCAGAGTACGCTTGGACCGGGCTGTAGCTGACAAGGATTGGCGTGACATTTACAGTGAGGTTGAGGTTAACCATATTGTTACTACATGTTCTGATCACCTAATGCTTTTGATTAAGTTGCAGAAGGAACAAGGTCTACCGCAAAGGCGTGCGCCTAGGCAGTACGAGATTCTATGGGAACGAGCCGGAGAACTCCCGGAAATTATTGAAAGCATGTGGAAAGAGGAGGGTGAGCAGCGAGATTTGCATGGAATGATACTCAAATTGGACAAGGTAATGACTAAGCTTCAAGGTTGGAGCAAAAGAAAATTCGGTAACGTCTTGCATGAGCTTGAGACCCACAAAAGGAAGCTAGAACAGCTACTGTTACATAACCTGGATGATATCAACAAGGAAGAGATCCGCCGTACGTCAGATTATATCGATGAATTGCTATACCGTGAAGAAATGATGTGGCTTCAAAGATCACGTATTGCATGGCTAAAAGAAGGCGATCGAAACACAAAAATTTTCCACCAAAAAGCTGTTTGGAGAGCAAGGAAAAACAAAATTCAAAAACTAAAGGACAACAATGGAGTTTGGAAGACGGTTCCATCCGATATGGAGAGGATGTCGACATCTTTTTTTAAAGAGCTCTTCACCAGGGATCCAACACTCAATGCAAACGAAGTTCTACCACTGTTAACTAGGAAGGTCTCAAACGATATGAATGAGATGCTGTTGAGGGACTTCACAGACGAAGAAATCTCCAACGCTTTGTTCCAGATCGGCCCGCTCAAAGCTCCTGGACCTGATGGTTTTCCGACGCGCTTTTATCAACGGAACTGGGGTTTAATGAAAGGAGAAATAGTTTCTGCGGTTAAACTGTTTTTCCATACAGGACATATGCCGGAGGGCGTTAATGAGGCCACGATTGTTTTAATTCCAAAGTTGGAACATCCAGCTGAGCTCAAAGATTTCAGGCCTATTAGTCTCTGCACAGTTCTATATAAAATTGTGGCTAAATGTCTGGTCAACCGTTTACGCCCTATTCTCGGTGAGTTAATTTCACCAAGCCAAAGCGCTTTTGTTCCGGGGAGGTTAATAACGGATAATGCCCTCATTGCATTTGAGTGTTTACATTACATTGAGCACAACAACAAACCAACCGAAAACTTCTGTGCCTATAAACTAGATTTATCCAAGGCTTATGACAGAGTGGATTGGGATTTTTTAAGGAGTTCGATGGAAAGGCTAGGCTTTGATCACCGGTGGATCGAGTGGATTATGCAATGTGTGACCACGGTGAGATATAAAGTTAAATTCAATGGAGCCCTGCTGGAATGGTTCTCGCCTTCGCGCGGCCTTCGCCAAGGTGATCCCTTATCCCCATTTTTGTTCCTTTTCATTGCTGATGGTTTGTCTGCGTTACTGTGTAAAGAAGTGCAGGATAATCAGATCACACCTCTGAAAATCTGCAGAAGAGCACCAGGCATCTCGCATCTTTTGTTTGTAGATGATAGTCTTCTATTTTTTAAGGCGGAGCCAGAACAAGCGAACAAAGTGTTGACGGTTCTGGATAAATATAGCAAAAAGCAGGCCAATTAATTAATCCGTCAAAATGCTCAGTTTATTTGGCCAAACTGGAGGAAGGATCAAAACAGTGTCATGGATACGCTGCAAATCACGGTGGAGAGTTTTGAAACTAAATATTTGGGCCTCCGGCCCACGATGGCCGAATGACAAAAGGGAAGTTTCAAAGTTTGCAAGGAAATTAGCTAAAGATTCTTGCGGTGGGTGAAAATCACATGGCTCAAGGAGGAAGGGAGGTCATGATCAAAGCTGGGACAGGCCCTTGCTACATATGTTATGGGCGTTTAAACTACCCCTAGGTCTATGTGATGATATGGAGAAGATCATAAGGATTTTGGTGGGGCTCAAGGTAAAAGGAAAACCCGGATGGCTTGGGACATGTTATTGAAACCCAAGAAGCAAGGGGCATGGGCTTCAAAGATATGAGGATATTTAATCAGCCTTACTTGCAAGACAGGCATGGAGGCTTTAAGGTTCCATGATTCCCTCGTGCCCAGATCCTAAGGGCTAAGTACTATCCGAACGGCAACTTTCGGATACCGTCTGCAGGTAATGGTTCGTCAACATGGCACTCTATCGAGTATGGGTTGGAACTGGTAAAACAAGGGGCCATCTGGAGAATCGGTAATGGGGCAAAGGTTAGGATCTGGAGGGACCCCTGGATCCCTAGGAACCATCAACTGACGCCGATTTCGCCTAAGGGAAGATGCAGACTTAAGTGGGTTTCAGAGCTGATAAACCATGATGGATCGTGGAATAGACAACTGCTTCACAGATGGTTCCTACCGATAGATATTGAGAAAATCACCCGGATAAAATTGGCGACGACGAACGAAGAAGATTTTTTAGCCTGGAATCCGGATAATAAGGGTCTGTTTTCAGTCAGGAGTGCCTACCGCCTTGGGATGGAAGCTAAGATGAGGGCGGAAGACAAAGGAACCTCAAGCGGACGACCGTATGGGAATAATAGTGAGTGGAAGCTAATATGGCACCGTACAGCGCCGCCAAAAGTGAAAACATTCGCCTGGAAAGTGGCTTCGAATGTCCTGGCGACAAGGATCAATATGGCGAGAAGGAAGATGATACCAGAGAGCACTTGTAATTTATGCGGTAAGGGTGAATGTAACACCCTCAGAATCGGACCTATGCAAGTTTCAGCGATTCCCGCCAAACCCGCATAGAAACGATTCAAAGGTGCCCACCAGGCACTTTCGTGCGGGTGGAAAACGAAGTAATAACATTACACAACAGTCCTGATGGGACCCACAGAATAGATATATATATAACAGCGACTCCATGAGTCAAGAATACAGATATACAGTACAAAGATCCAAATCACCTTGAGAACGATATAGCGTCCAGCTACGGACAAGATGCAAATGGGGCTAAGAGCCCTGAAGAATAACCAATGGCGTCCATAACCACCCGAGCCAAGCGGAAGGTAACCGCTAACGACGTCGATCTCAAAACCTGCTTAAACAAAAGGGGTGCCGACAAAGGCAAAGGAAAAAAAGAGGCGTCGATCGAGGCGAAGCAGCGAGGCTAGAATTGCGGTCCTCGCCTACATAGGTATGGTGGTGGCGGCGGCGAGATGCGCTAAACAACCTATAGAGACTCGATACAACTGGCGGTTATCAGAGAGGGGTAAGAAAGACCTATTCGGATCTAACCTGATACTATCATCAAACAAACCCATCCTGGCGTTTTCCCCTCGAGACCAGATGAGGAAGTCACCCGAGGAACTCACACCGTTGGCAGTTTTACTTATTCAGTTATCGTTGCAGCAATTACTAGTCAGGTTTAGATAATCATCCTGATAAAGTAAGCAGTGGGCACTTTTAGTTAACCATTCCGTTATAGTTGCAGCACTTACTAATCAGATACAAATAGCATGAGATAACCCAAAACCCGGTGTTGTTGATACTTTTATTCAGCCATTCCGTTGTAGTTGCAATACTTACTAGTCAGTACAATGGTATGGCGACAATCCAAACAAGCAATTGTGGCGTTATTATTTAGCCATTCCATTATAGTGAAGCTGATTACTAGTCATTATAAAGTCAAATTTAGAGCAATAAACTTTAGTTATGCTTGTCTATGGTCGAGAATCGTGCTCCAAGTCGTCCATATCCGGACACGGCTTTCGAAATTTTTACCCGGCGGTGCACCAATAGCAACACGCTCGATCAACCTCGGAAAAACCAAATCAACACCCAACGAGGCTTTCACGATGAACAATCACAGATTCAGAAATATTTGGGGCCACCCTTGGAGTACCATAGCGGTAAGCAAGCTCCGAGACGGACTCAAGGTTTGCGTCAGTGGCTGTAAACGACAGCAAATCCCCAAACGGGGACTGTCGATACCGCGAAAACACTCCGCTTACCTAAACAGTACAGTGTGCTCCTCGCACAATTTAAATACTGATAGCATGGCATAAGTACAGGATAGTAAATAAAACCTCAAACTAGTTTGTGGCCCCAAGAAATAAGACTGAATCAAGCTCGCTCGGGGTCCCATATACCTCCGGATGTGGATAGCGCGATAAATCAAGGAACAGTATCAAGTACTCGGGGTCCTACGGGACACAAGTGGGCGTTGAAACCAAATATTATCTATCACCCACGATGCCTCGCTTACTTCAATTTTAGTTGTTAAACAGAATTAAAGTGAACAATAAGTAAAACCATGATCATCTCCAACATCCAACATGCGGCATTACTCCAACAAATGTGGCACTTGACAACACGCAGCACTTGAGCAAGCGACTACGGCCATAAGTCCAACTATCTATCAAACAAGGTAATAGGATGTGTCCAAGGCAATATAGGGCTGCACGGTATATCACAGTGCGAAACTAAAGCATCGCAACACGTATAGCAATAGATCAATAGGAGGAGTAAATACTATAAAAGTAAGATAGGTAGAAAGGGAGATGCTACTTTGAAAACATTGCGAAGGTTCAATCGAAGATCGGGTCGACACTTGCATCAACTCATCGGCCTTATCATGAAGAAGCAAAACACTAGAATAAACACGGATGCACTATTTAATACACAGCGGAAGATCGGGCATGGTGCAGGTATGATGCATGACATGGCAAGGTGCGATGCAATTAGTTCATATTAAGCGGAACCGGGGTCCCGGCAATTAATTAAACGGTTCAAGTTATTTGTTTACCCCGCAATTTAAATGTTGTTTAACAAGGCAGAATATATCACCGGTGCGCTACGCAAATTTAAATGAGGCCAATATAAGGCTAGATTTGCCCGCATATGGGCCCCATATTTAATTATGAGGTGAACCGGCATGAGGCCCCCAACCACATGACAAGTATGCATGCATGAACAATTCAATATGCAACAAGTTGTGTTATATTATGAAATAGGGTTTTCGGGAAGGGGTTCACACATTAGGGGTCTCGACAGTCTTGGTGTTTCCGGGATTCGGGGTCGGTCTCAGGGTTCAGGGTTCGACGGAAACGTTCTCGGATAGCGGAGGTAGGTCTTGACGCTCCGGGAAGCCGGACTTGGTTCGGTGTCGGGGCGCGTCGGATTCTTCCGGGTCGATGTCGTTCTTGTCGTCGCGAAGGTCTTTTCGGGTCCCACGGGGTCGGTCTTGCCGTTGCGAGGGTCTTGTCGCCTTTGAACCCGTGGGCTTGGCGTCCACGGTCCTCGGTTCCGAGAAGAAGGACTGGTCGCATCCGACATCATCGCCTCCGGTTTCCATGTTGGAGCACTCCGAGTGGCATCGCCTAGGAGATCTTGTGACGAGGGAACTTGGCTAGAGTGGACGAGATGAAAGCACCGAAGATGGAGAGCTTGGCGAGGAACGGAGTTGAACGAGGCCGTTGTCAGCAGAACATGTCGTAGCTACACTTGCCAGAATAAAGGCCTAATTCACATAGCACACATGCACAAAGATAGGTGTCGAAAACTGATTAGAGCATACAAACACGCAGGATCATACATGAGCACGCACACAGGAGCTCGAAGGGTCACACGGATGGAGGCGGTGGCGGAACTGTGAGGGCCACGGCCAGGAGCTCCACAGGGTGGCCTTGCGGATCTGGCGGCCCTTGCGGGTCGCGGCGAAGAGGGAAGCCAGCGGCGAAGGTTGGGCAGCGAGGCTCGCGAGGCGCCGCAGCTCGGGGCCGGAGGGGGCCAGCGCCAGTGGCGCGGATGGAGGCGGTGGTCGGCGGAGGCAGACTCGAGGTCCCCAGCGGGAGGCGTGGAGGCGGTAGGGGAGGCCGGGTCGGAGAAGGTGGTGTGGCGCGCCATGGCGGGAGAGGCGCCGGGAAGGCGCCGAGGAGAAAAGGCGGCGGTGAGCTTGATGGGGACGGCGGGGAGCTCATGGAGCCTTGAGAGGAGGCCTTGGCCTTGCCAGCTGCCAGGCTCGAGGCAGGCGCATCAGCGGGCAGCGGAGGCGGCAGGCCTGTGGGCGGGCGGGGCGTGGAAGCCAGCACGGGCCGAGGCGGCAGGAGGCCAGGAGGCGCTGCGGGCGAAGGTACGCAGATGCGAGGATGGGCGGCGGGAGGCAGCGACGGATGGCAGCGGAGAGGGGCCAGTGAGGCGGAGTCGCCGTGGAGGCCAGCGAGCCATGGCAGAGATAGGGAGGAGGCGGACGGGTGCAGCGGGGAGGAGAGGAGAGGAGGTTGTCGGTGGGGTGGGCCAGTGTGGGGCAGGGTACCTATAGAGGGAGTAGGCGGGTGGGGCCAGGGCAGTGGCAGGTGTGGGCTCGATCTGGGTGGAAAAGGATTGGGGGGGAGTAGGCCAAGGCCGGGCCGGGTGGGACAGGGCGTGGGAGGCGCCAGTGGGTGGAAAAGGGCAGGACAGGCGGGGTGAGCGGGAAAGCGGCAGGAGGGTGGGAGAGAGAGGATGGGCTGGGGCAGTGGGGTCCAGGGGTGGGACTAGGTGGCAGAAGGTGGTTGGTGGGGATTTGGGACAGGCTGACGTGGCGAGCACTGATTGGAAGGAGTGATGTGGCTAGGGGTGGGTAGATAGGACCGGGTAGAAATAGGATTAAGGGTGGACCGATCTGTTTATGTACGGGGTGGTCGTTGGTCGTTTTGGCCGTTCATTGCCCACTAAAAATAATTAAAAGATTTTATTTATATCAAACAGGCCTTCTGGCAAACCGGTAGCAGACAAAATAAAATATTCCGGATACCCGGGTTTGGCGTTTGAATAAAGATAGGGCGTTTAGAAAACAAAACCAGGCTTTTTCCAAAATAGTTTTATGCAAGCAAATGCAAGATGATGACGATGCTCAAATGAAATGCGGCATGATGACATGAGCATGCTGTCATGGCGATGCAATGCACAAAAACAACGCGATTTTCTAGTAGTGGTTTTGCGGGATGCCACAATTCGACACCACTAACAAAGGATCTCGCCCTCGAGATCCGCCTCATGGTACCGGAAGGATGGTCGGCTATCTGCGTCTTCTCGCTTCGTGTAGATCCTCACGACACCACTAACAAAGGTTCGTTGTCCGTGACCGTCGAGAGAACACTCCGGGGACAAAAGCGAAGGTAGAGGTATCAACAAATAAAGCCACCTCTAGCTTCGATGGAAAGAGGGAACCGATGCATTCTCATCCACTTCAATGTACACAAGCGAATAGAAGGGGTAGTCGGCATGGGGGCCAATCCATCACGCACCCAAACTATTACTCCGCACAATCAGTGGAAAAGCGTGCAACCATTCTCGGAACAGACTGAAGATCTCGACAAGCGAGGTTGAACAGAGGTGATGCGACTACGCCGGATCTGGCGTAGAGGATGTCGTCGCGTCGGAAAACACCGGAAGGCACAAACAAGGAACAAAGAATGATACTACAGCAGACGGATTCCTCAGACAGCATGAACTCCGGATAGTAGAACACCGTTATCATAGGAGGAAGCGAAACCCTGAAGGTACGACGGAAACCCAACCACGAGAATTCCTGGACTCGAAAAAAGAGACGAGAGAGGATTCAAAACACGCAGAGGTGAGAGGAGAATAGCAGAGGGGTAAGGAGTAAAATCAGACCTAATCAGAACTATCCAACCGATTTTGAAAAAATAGTTTTGACACTCTACTTCGGCCGTTAGCTAGGTTATCCTACAGGCTGGACTTGTGGGTGAGATCGCTCCGCCGAGCTCGATACCACTCAGTAACACCCTCGAATCGGACCTATGCAAGTTTCAATGATTCGCCAAACCCGCATAAAGCGATTCAAAGGTGCCCACCGAGCACTTTCAATGCGGGAAAGCGTAATAACATTACACAACAGTCCTGATGGGACCCACGTAAGCAGATATATATATATATACAGCGACTCCATGAGTCAAGAATACGAATATCAAAGACAAAGATCCAAATCACCTTGAGAACGATATAGCGTCCAGCTACGGACAAGATGCAAATGGGGTTAAGAGCCCTGAAGAATAACCAATGGCGTCCATAACCCTGCCTGGCCAAGCGGAAGGGTAACCACTACGACGTCGATCTCAAAACCTTAAACAAAGGGGTGCCGCCGACAAAGGGCAAAGGAAAAGAGGGGCGTCGATCGAGGCCGATACAGCGAGGCTAGAATTTGGCGGTCCTCGCCTACATAGGTATGGTGGACTGAGCGGCAGCGGCAGCATGCGTTAAACAACCTATAGAGACTCGATACAACTGGCGGTTATCAGAGAGGGGTAATAAAGACCTATTCGGATTTAACCTGATACAATCATCAAACAAACCCATCCTGGCGTTTCCCCCCTCGAGACCAGACGAGGAAGTCAACCGAGGAACTCACACCGTTGGCAGTTTTATTTATTCAGTTATCGTTGCAGCAATTACTAGTCAGGTTTAGATAATCATCCTGATAAAGTAAGCAGTGGGCACTTTTAGTTAATCATTCCGTTATAGTGGCAACACTTACTAGTCAGATGCAATCAGCATGAGATAACCCAAAAACCCAGCAGTTGTTGATACTTTTATTCAGCCATTCCGTTGTAGTTGCAATACTTACTAGTCAGGTACAATGGTCGCAAGCGACAATCCAAACAAGCCATTGTGGCAGTATTATTTAGCCATTCCATTATAGTGAAGCTGATTACTAGTCATTATAAAGTCAAATTTAGAGCAATAAACTTTAGTTATGCTTGTCTATGGTCGAGATACTGTGCTCCAAGTCGTCCATATCCGCGGACACGGCTTTCAGAAAGTTTTACGCGGCCGGGGTGCACCAATAGCAACACACGCTCGATCAACCTCGGAAAAACCAAAACAACACCCAACGAGGCTTTCACGACTGAACAATCATAGGATTCAGAAATATTTCAGGGGGCACCCTTGAGTACACCATAGCGGTAAGCAAGCTCCGAGACGGACTCAAGGTTTGCGTTAGTGGCTGTAAACGACAGCAAATCCCCAAACGGGGACTGTCGATACCGCGAAAACACTCCGCTTACCTAAATAGTACAGTGTGCTCCTCGCACAATTTAAATACAGAAGTAGCATGGCATAAGTACAGGATAGTAAATAAAACCTCAAACTAGTTTGTGGCCCCAAGAAATAAGACTGAATCAAGCTCGCTCGGGGGTCCCATATACCTCCCGGATGTGGATAGCGCGATAAATCAAGGAACAGGTATCAAGTACTCGGGGTCCTACGGGACACAAGTGGGCGTTCGGAAACCAAATATTATCTATCACCCACCGATGCCTCTGCTTACTTCAATTTTAGTTGTTAAACAGGAATTAAAGTGAACAATAAGTAAAACCATGATCATCTCCAACATCCAACATGCGGCATTACTCCAACAAATGTGGCACTTGACAACACGCAGCAGCACTTGAGCAAGCGACTACGACGCGCAAGTCCAACTATCTATCAAACAACAGGTAATAGGATGTGTCCAAGGCAATATAGGGCTGCACGGTATATCACAGGTACGGAAACTAAAGCATCGCAACACAGATAGCAATAGATCAATAGGAGGGAGTAAATACTATAAAAGTAAGATAGGTAGAAAGGGGGAGATGCTCGCCTGAAAACATTGCCGAAGGTTCAATCGAAGATCGGGTCGACACTTGCATCAACTCATCGGCCTTATCCGCGAAGAAGCAAAACACTAGAATAAACACCGGATGCACTATTTAATACAACGGCAGAAGATCGGGCATGGTGCAGGTATGATGCATGACATGGCAAGGTGCGATGCAATTAGTTCATATTAAGCGGAACCGGGGTCCCGGCAATTAATTAAACGGTTCAAGTTATTTGTTTACCCCGCAATTTAAATGTTGTTTAACAAGGCAGAATATATCATCGGTGCGCTACGCAAATTTAAATGAGGCCAATATAAGGCTAGATTTGCCCGCATATGGGCCCCATATTTAATTATGAGGTGAACCGGCATGAGGCCCCCAACCACATGACAAGTATGCATGCATGAACAATTAAATATGCAACAAGTTGTGTTATATTATGAAATAGAGTTTTCGGGAAAGGGTTCACACATTAGGGGTCTCGACGGTCTTGGTGTTTCCGGGATTCGGGGTCGGTCTCAGGGTTCAGGGTTCGACGAAAACGTTCTCGGATAGCGGAGGTAGGTCTTGACGCTCCGGGAAGCCGGACTTGGTTCGGTGTCGGGGCGCGTCGGATTCTTCCGGGTCGATGCCGTTCTTGTCGTCGCGAAGGTCTTTTCGGGTCCCACGGGGTCGGTCTTGCCGTTGCGAGGGTCTTGTCGCCTTTGAACCCGGGGGCTTGGCGTCCACGGTCCTCGGTTCCGAGAAGAAGGACTGGTCGCATCCGACATCATCGCCTCCGGTTTCCATGTTGGAGCCCTCCGAGTGGCATCGCCTAGGAGATCTTTTGACGAGGGAACTTGGCTAGAGTGGACGAGATGAAAGCACCGAAGATGGAGAGCTTGGCGAGGAACGGAGTTGAACGAGGCCGTTGTCAGCAGAACATGTCGTAGCTACACTTGCCAGAATAAAGGCCTGATTCACATAGCACACATGCACAAAGATAGGTGTCGAAAACTGATTAGAGCATACAAACACGCAGGCTCATACATGAGCACGCATACGGAGCTTGAAGGGTCGACGGATGGAGGCGGTGGCGAACACGCAGAGGGGCCACGCGGGGAGCTCCACGGGTGGCGGATCACTGACCCTGCGGGTCGCGGCGAAAGGGCGGAAGTCCGCTGGCGCGGGTTGGCAGCGAGGCTCGAGGAGGCGCCCGGCAGCTCGGGACGGAGGGGCAGCGGACGCCGGTGGGCGGCGGATGGGCGGTCGGCGCCGGACACGGGCTCGGGGTCCCTGGCGGGGAGGCGTGGCGAGCGGAGGGCGGTAGGGGAGGAGCGCGGGTCGGAGAAGGTGGGTAGCGGCGGCGCCATGGCCGGGGAGAGGCGCTGGCCTGGGGAAGAGGCGCTCGAGGAGGGGAAAAGGCGGCGGTGAGGCGAAGCGACAGCAGGGGCAGCGGGGAGCTCATGAGCCGGGAGGCGCTGGCCTTGGGCCGAGGCGGCAGCGCGCCTTGAGGCTCGGGAGGCGGAAGGCGCCAGCGGCGGAGAGCGAGCAGCGGGCGCAGGCCGGAGGCGGCAGCAGTGGAGGCGGCGGCGCGGGAGCTGGCTGGTGGCGGAGGCAGGCGGTTGGCCTTGGCCAGCATGAGGTGGCTTGACGGAGAGATGCGAGATGGATGGGCGGCTAACGGCCGGAGGCGGCAGGATGGCGGCGGAGAGGGCCATGCGGGCAGGCTTCGCCGGAGGTCATGAGCCAGGCCCGAGAGAGATAGGGAGGAGGCGACGGGCGAGTCTGAGGGAGGGAGAGAGGAGAGGAGGTTGTGGGTGGGGTGGGCCATGGTGTGGGGCCAGACGCGGGTATAGAGGGAGTAGCTGGTAGGTGGGGCCGCAGGTTGCCAGGTGTGGGTCGATCTGGGGTGGAAAAGGATTGGGGCTGGGGAGTAGGCCGGTGAGCCCAGGTGGGACAGGCGTGGGAGGCGCGCGCCCAGTGGGTGGAACAGGCAGAGGCGGGTGGCGGGAAGCGGCGGTGGGTGGGAGAGAGATGGGTGGCACCTCACACCCCCACCCTCAAGACAACGCACCCACAACACACACACACGCACAGTGGCACTGCACCCACGGCCGACCCCACCCTGGCGGCCACACTCACTGAGCCACTCACCCCTGCACCCCTGCCCCACGCCTGACCCGGTCCTCCCCCAACCCGCCGCGCGCCCCTCCTCTTCTTCCTCCCATGGCAGCCTCCCCTCCTCCTCATCCGCTCCAGGCACCTCCGGCCGGCCTCCACTCCGCCCTCGCCCGGCCATGATCCCCTCCCTCTCCTCAGCTCCAGCCGCCGAGCCCTCAACGCCCGAGCCTCATGCGCCCTCCCCAGGCGCCCCTCCTCCCCCAGGCTGCGCCTCCGCCCCAACCGCTCCCTCGCTTCTCCGGCGTGTGCCTCCCGTCGTCGCCTCAACCGCCTCTCTTCGCCTCCCTCACCGAGCCCACCCCTGCAGACCGGCTCCCCTCGCCCGCGTCGCCCCCGGCGCCGCCGCCTCGCGTTCCCCTCGGCCACATCCTCCGGCAAGCTCAATCTCCGGCCCCACCTCCGCTCATCCCGCGAGACCGCCTCCACCGAGTTCGGCCGCCTCGGCCTCACCCGCCGCTTGACCTCCGCTTCTCCGCGGTCTCGTCGTCCGCCGCCATCACCCGCCACCAACCTCCGGTCGGCCGCTGCCGCCTCGCGGCCCCCTCTCTCTGCACCAGCCAAACGCGCGTGATCCTGCGCGCTCCTCCTTGAGCCGTGTTGCTGCTTGGTGCTTGTGTGTGGCGAGCCTCTGGTTGAACCTCTGCGTCTGTGGGCACCGTGTGTAATCTCGTGTCTATGAGTTCTGCGAGTGTCGTTTACTCGTGTCTGGACAAGAGTTTGCGAAGCCAAGTTTAGCCAGCGTCTTGGATGTCACCGCAAGATCTTCCTTGATCGCCGCTCAGGACCAAGTTCACCTTCGACAACGGAGATGGAAAGCGAGGTCTCCTTCACGGATCGAAGATCGAACAGTGCGCCAAGTTCGTCTATGTGGGTGTCACAGCCTGGCAAACAAGAACAAGATGCACAGGGACATCGCCAAGGTCGTCGACACGGATTCGCCAAGCACTTCGCCGCGGGACGCCAAGTCCTACATCCCGAACGCCATGACCGTCGACATGAACCGAAGACGCCGAGATTCGAGACGCCAAAATCTCCGCGTGAGACGACAAGACCGACAACATGACCCGGAGACCGCGAATGCGACAAGATCTACCCCAGTAACCCGAGAACGCTCCCGCCGAGACCGAACCGTCGAACCCTGGACCCTGAGACCGACCCCGAACTCCGGAAACCCCAAGATCGTCGAGACCCCTAATGTGTGAACCCCTTCCCGCAAACCCTATTTTATAAATTGTCAACTAAATAAACTTGTCGCATAATAATTGTCTTGCATGCATACATTCATGTGGTTTGGGGGCCTTATGCCGATTCACCTCTAATTAAATATGGGGCCCATATGCGGGCAAATCTAGTCTCATATTGGCCTCATTTAAATTTGTGTAGCGAACCGGTACTATCTTTTGTCTTGATAATGCAACATTAAATTGCGGGGTAACTAAACAACTTCTACCATATAAATAATTGTCGGGACCCCGGTTCCGCTTAATATGACCTAATTGCATTGCACCTTTGCCATGTCATGCATCATACATGCATCATGCCGATCTTCTGCCGTTGTATTAAATATTGCATCCGGTGTTTATTCTAGCGTTTTGCTTCTTCGCGGATAAGGCCGATGAGTTGATGTGAGCTTCGCCCCGAGCTTCGGTTGAACCTTCGACGATGTTTTCGCAGCATCTCTCCCTTCCACCTATCTTACTTTTATAGTATTTACTTCCTCCTGTTGATCTATTGCTATACGTATTTACGATGCTTTAGTTCCGTGCTGTGATACCGTGCAGCCTATATTGCCTTGGACACATCCTATTACATTGTTTGGTAGATAGTTGGACTTAGCGTCGTGATCGCTTGCTCAAGTGCTGTTGCGTTCGTCGATTGCCACAATTGTTGATGTATTGCCGCATGTTGTTGTTGGAGATGATCATAGTTTTACTTATCGTTCACTTTAATTCTGTTTAACAACTAAAATTGAAGTAAGCGAGGCATCGGTGGGTGATAGAAAATATTTGGTTTCGAGCAGCCCACTTGTGTCCGTAGGACCCCAAGTACTTGGTACTGTTCCTTGATTTATCGCGCTATCCACATCCGGGAGGTATATGGGACCCCCCGAGCGAGCTTGATTCATCTTATTTCTTGGGGCCACAAACTAGTTTGAGGTTTTATTTACGATCTGTACTTATGCCATGCTACTTATGTATTTACGATTGTGCGAGGAGCACTTTGTCTATTTAGGTAAGCGGAATGTTTTCGGTATCGACAAGCCAGCCACACTTTGGGTTCCCGATCGTTCAGCCATTGTCGCAAACCTTGAGCCCGTCGGTGGCTTCGTTCTTGGTCTACTCAATGGGGTGGCCCCTGAAATATTTCTGAATCCTGTGATTGTTCGTGAAAGCCTCGTTGGGTTTTGAGTTGGTTTTCGAGGTTGATCGAGCGTGTGTTGCTATTGGTGCACCCGGCGGGTAAAACTTTCGAAAGCCGTGTCGCGGATATGGACGACTTGGAGCACGATATCTCGACCATAGACAAGCATAACTAAAGTTTATTGCTATAAATTTGACTTTATAATGACTAGTAATCAGCTTCACTATAATGGAATGGCTAAATACTGCCCACAATTGCTTGTTGGAGTGTAAACTGCGACCATTGTACTGACTAGTAAGTGTTGCAACTTCTAGGAATGGCTGAATAAAAGTGCCAACAAGCTGCTGGGTTTGGGTTATCTCATGTTAATTGTATCGACTAGTAAAAGATGCCACTATAACGGAATGATTAACTAAAAGGGCCCTGCTTAATTTATCGGGACGACTATCTTTAACCCGACTAGTAATTGCTTTAGCGATAACGAATAAATAAAGCGCCAGCTGTGTGAGTTCCTCGGTTGACTTCCTCGTTTGGACTCGAGAAACGCCAGATGGTTTGTTTGATGGTAGTATCGAGTTGGATCGCATAGGTCCTTCGTACCCCTCTCGATTGCCTTGATTGTATCGAGTCTCTATAGGTTGTTTAGTGCATCTTGCCGCTGCCGATCCACCATACCTATGTGGCGAGGACCGCGAATTCTAGCCTCGCCGTGTTCGGCCTCGATCTTGACGCTCCTTCTTTTTCCTTGGCCCTTTAGTCGGCACCCCTTTTGTTTAAGCGGGTTTTGAGATCGACGCCGTTAGCGGTTACCCTTCCCTTGGCACAGGCAGGGTTATGGGCGCCATTGGTTATTCTTCGTGGCTCTTAGCCCCATTTGCATCTTGTCCGTAGTCGGGCTCTATCGTTTTCAAGGTGATTTGGATCTTTGTATATTATATCTGTATTCTTGACTCTTTGAGTCGCTGTTATATATATCATTACGTGGGTCCCATCGAGGCTGTTGTGTAATGTTATTACGTTTTCCACCCGAAAGTGCACAGTGGGCACCTTTGAATCGTTTCTATGCGGGTTTGGCAAATTTTGCTCAAACTTGCATAGGTCCGATTCTCGGGTGTTCTGAGTGGTATCGAGCTCAGCATTGATACCCCACAAGTCCGGCCTGTAGGATAACCTAGCTAACGGTAAGTAGAGTGTCAAAAATATTTTGAAAATCGGTTGGATAGTTCCGTTAGGTCTGATTTTACTCCTTACCCCTCTGCTATTCTCCTCTTATCTCTCGTGTTTTGAATCGCTCTCTTCTTCCTTTTGAGTCCGAGATTTCGTGGTTGGGTTCGTCGTACCTTGAGGTTTCTTCCTTCTTTGATAACGGTGTGCTACCATCCGTGTTCAAGCTGCCCGAGGAATCCTCTGTTGTGGTACCATTATTTGTTCCTTGTTTGTGCCTTCGGTGTTTTCCGGCCGATGACGTCATCTACGCGGATCCGATCGAGCTGCATCACTCCGTTATTCGAACCTCGCTTGTCGAGATCTTGATCTGTTCGAGTTTTGGTTGCATAATCCGCCTATTCGTGTGCAGAGTAATGGTTTGAGTGCGGGATGGAGTAGCTACCATACCACTACTCTTATCATTCGCTCTTGTACGTCGAATCAGTGGATCCAGCGATTTTACTCCGTCCACGGAAGTTAGGGGTGGCTTTATTTGTTGATACCTCTACCTTCGACCTTTTGTTCCGGAGTGTTCTCTCGACGATCACGGACAACGACCTCTTGTTAGTGGTGTCGCGAGGATCTACACGAAGCGCGAGAAGACGCAGATCGCCGACCTTCCTTCCGGTACCACGAGGCGGATCTCGAGGGCGAGATCCCTTGTTAGTGGTGTCGAATTGTGGCATCCCGCAAAAACCACTACTAGAAAATCGCGTTGAATTTGTGCATTGCATCGTCATCATCATGCATTGTTTGCATAAAACTATTTCACAAAGCCCGTTTTGTTTTCTAAAACGCCCCACCTCTATTCAAATATAAAAACCGGGTCTCCGGAATATTTTACTTTGTCTGCTAAAAGTTTGCAAAAGGCTTGTTGAAATTAAATAAAACATTTAATTATTTTAGTGGGGCAGTCGAACGGGCCGAATGACCCGAACGACCACCCCCAGGATTTTAAATCGGTCCACCAGAAAATCCTACAGCTACCAATCCTATCCTACCCAACCCCTCTCCACCTCACCCCGACCACTCCCCTCGTGACACCTCACCCTCCCCCTCTCCTCTACCCAACCCCAGCCCGCCACCTCAGCTAGCCCCATCCCTCTCACCTCACACCCCTGCCCACCCACTCAGCACAACGCACCCACACAACACACACACCTGGCACACACACACGACCCCACCCAGCGGCCACACTCACTCGACTCACCCTCACTGCCCCTGTCACGCCTGACGGACCGGTCCTCCCCTAGCACTTGCAGCGACGCCCCTCCTGTCTTCTTCCTCCCCGCGGCAGCCTCCCCTTCCCTCCTCCTCGTCCGCTCCAAGCACCTCCCGGCCAGCCCGCCCTCCGCGCCGCCCCGCGGATCCTCCTCCTCTCCTCGCGCGGCATGTGCCAGCCTCTAACGCCTCGCCCGAGCCCTCATGGCGCCCTCCCCAGGCCGGCGACCCCCTCCTCCCCAGGCTTCGCCGCGCCTCCGCCCCGCAACCGCTCCCTCGCCCGCTTCTCCGACGTGCGCCCTCCCCGTCGTCGCCTCCGTCCACCGCCTCTCTTCGCCTCCCTCACCGAGCCCCCCCCCGCCGCGCCCGCCGGCTCCCCTCGCGTCCGCCCGGCGCCGCCGCTCGACGTTCCTCCCTCGGCCCACATCCTCCGCCAAGCTCAATCTCCCTGGCCCCACCTCCGTCATCCGCCCCGAGACCGCCTCCCCGAGGCTCGACGCCCGCATCGGCCTCACCCCGCCGCCGCTTGACCTCCGCTTCTCTGCCGCGGTCTCCGTCGTCCGGCCGCCATCACCCCGCCACCAACCTCCGGTCGAGCGCTGCCCGTCCTCGCGCCGGCCCCCCTTCCTCTGCAGCACCAGCCAAACCGCGCGTGAGCCTGCGAGCGCTCCTCCTTGAGCCCGTGTTCGCTGCTTGGTGCTTGTGTGGCTGGCAGAGCCTCTGGTTGAACCTCTGCGTACCGTGGGCACCCGTGTGTAATCTCGTGTCTATGAGTTCTGCGAGTGTCGTTTACTCGTGTCCTGGACAAGAGTTTGCGAAGCCAAGTTTAGCCAAGAGCGTATTCGGATGTCACCGCAAGATCTTCCTTCGATCGCCGCTCCTGGGACCAAGTTCACCTTCGACAACGGGAGATGGAAACTGACGAGGTCTCCTTCACGGATCTGAAGACTGAACACTGGTGCGCCAAGTTCGTCTATGTGGGTGTCACAGCCTGGCAAACAAGAACAAGATGCACAGGGACATCGCCAAGGTCGTCGACACGGATTCGCCAAGCACTTCGCCGCGGGACGCCAGGTCCTACATCCCGAACGCCATGACCGTCGACATGAACCGAAGACGCCGAGATTCGAGACGCCAAAATCTCCGCGTGAGACGATAAGACCGACAACATGACCCGGAGACCGCGAATGCGACAAGATCTACCCCAGTAACCCGAGAACGCTCCCGCCGAGACCGAACCGAACCACGGACCTGAGACCGACTCGAACTCAAACCCCAAGATCGTCGAGACCCCTAATGTGTGAACCCCTTCCCGCAAACCCTATTTTATAAATTGTCAACTAAATAAACTTGTCGCATAATAATTGTCTTGCATGCATACATTCATGTGGTTTGGGGGCCTTATGCCGATTCACCTCTAATTAAATATGGGGCCCATATGCGGGCAAATCTAGTCTCATATTGGCCTCATTTAAATTTGTGTAGAGAACCGGTACTATCTTTTGTCTTGATAATGCAACATTAAATTGCGGGGTAACTAAACAACTTGTACCATATAAATAATTGTCGGGACCCCGGTTCCGCTTAATATGACCTAATTGCATTGCACCTTTGCCATGTCATGCATCATACATGCATCATGCCGATCTTCTGCCGTTGTATTAAATATTGCATCCGGTGTTTATTCTAGCGTTTTGCTTCTTCGCGGATAAGGCCGATGAGTTGATGTGAGCTTCGCCCCGAGCTTCGGTTGAACCTTCGACGATGTTTTCAGGCGAGCATCTCTCCCCTTTTCACCTATCTTACTTTTATAGTATTTACTTCCCTCCTGTTGATCTATTGCTATCTGTGTTACGATGCTTTAGTTCCGTGCCTGTGATATACCGTGCAGCCCTATATTGCCTTGGACACATACTATTACCTGTTGTTTGGTAGATAGTTGGACTTGCGCGTCGTAGTCGCTTGCTCAAGTCTATGCGTCGTCCAAAGGCCACAATTGTTGATGTATTGCCGCATGTTGCTGTTGGAGATGATCATAGTTTTACTTATCGTTCACTTTAATTCCTGTTTAACAACTAAAATTGAAGTAAGCAGAGGCATCGGTGGGTGATAGAAAATATTTGGTTTCGAGCCCACTTGTGTCCCGTGAGACCCAGTACTTGGTACTGTTCCTTGATTTATCGCGCTATCCACATCCGGGAGGTATATGGGACCCCCCTGAGCCAGAGCTTGATTCGGTCTTATTTCTTGGGGCCACAAACTAGTTTGAGGTTTTATTTACGATCATGTACTTATGCCATGCTACTTATGTATTTACGATTGTGCGAGGAGCACACTTGTCTGTTTAGGTAAGCGGAATGTTTTCGCATGTCGACAAGCCCAGCCACACTTTCGGTTCCCATCGTTACAGCCATTGTCGCAAACCTTGAGTCCGTCTCGAGTCGGTGGCTTCGCTATGGGTCTACTCAATGGGGTGGCCCTGAAATATTTCTGAATCTGTAATTGTTCAGTGAAAGCCACGGTGGGTTTTGAGTTGGTTTTTCCGAGGTTGATCGAGCGTGTGTTGCTATTGGTGCACCCCGGCCGGGTAAAACTTTCTGAAAGCCGTGTCCGCGGATATGGACGACTTGGAGCACAGTATCTCGACCATAGACAAGCATAACTAAAGTTTATTGCTATAAATTTGACTTTATAATGACTAGTAATCAGCTTCACTATAATGGAATGGCTAAATAATACTGCCCACAATTGCTTGTTGGAGTGTCGCTTGCGACCATTGTACCTGACTAGTAAGTGTTGCAACTACAACGGAATGGCTGAATAAAAGTGCCAACAACTGCTGGGTTTGGGTTATCTCATGTTAATTGTATCTGACTAGTAAAAGATGCCACTATAACGGAATGATTAACTAAAAGGGCCCACTGCTTAATTTATCAGGACGACTATCTTTAACCTGACTAGTAATTGCTGCAACGATAACCGAATAAATAAAACTGCCAACTGTGTGAGTTCCTCGGTTGACTTCCTCGTTTGGACTCGAGGGGGAAACGCCAGGATGGGTTTGTTTGATGGTAGTATCAGGTTGGATCCGCATAGGTCCTTCGTACCCCTCTCTGATTGCCGCCAGTTGTATCGAGTCTCTATAGGTTGTTTAGTGCATGCTGCCGCTGCCGTTTCAGTCCACCATACCTATGTAGGCGAGGACCGCCGAATTCTAGCCTCGCTGCAGTTCGGCCTCGATCGACGCTCCTTCTTTTTCCTTGCCCTTTGTCGGCACCCCTTTGTTTAGCAGGTTTTGAGATCGACGCCGTTAGGGTTACCCTTCCGGCTTGGCCTCGGTGGTTATGGACGCCATTGGTTATTCTTCAGGGCTCTTAGCCCCATTTGCATCTTGTCCGTAGCTGGACGCTCTATCGTTTTCAAGGTGATTTGGATCTTTGTATATTATATCTGTATTCTTGACTCTTTGAGTCGCTGTTATATATATCTATTCTGTGGGTCCCATCGAGGCCTGTTGTGTAATGTTATTACTTTGTTTTCCACCCGCCCGAAAGTGCCTGGTGGGCACCTTTGAATCTTTTCTATGCGGGTTTGGCGAATTTTGCTCAAACTTGCATAGGTCCGATTCTGAGGGCGTTATACATGGGTGTGGGTGATGCAGGGTGGAAAAGGGATTGGGGAGTAGGCCGGGCAGACCCTTGGGTGGGACCAGGGGCGTGGGAGGGCGCGCCCAGGTGGGTGGAAACAGGCAGGACAGGCGGGGTGAGCGGGAAAGCGGCAGGTGGGTGGGAGAGAGAGGATGGGCTGGGGCCGTGGGGTCCAGGGGTGGGACTAGGTGGCAGAAGGTGGTTGGTGGGGATTTGGGATAGGCTGACGTGGCGAGCACTGATTGGAAGGAGTGATGTGGCTAGGGGGTGGGTAGATAGGACTGGGTAGAAATAGGATTAAGGGGTGGACCGATCTGTTTGTACGGGGGTGGTCGTTCGGGTCGTTTTGGCCCGTTCGACTGCCCCACTAAAAATAATTAAAAGATTTTATTTATTTCAAACAGGCCTTCTGGCAAACCGGTAGCAGACAAAATAAAATATTCCGGATACCCGGGTTTGGCGTTTGAATAAAGATGGGGCGTTTAGAAAACAAAACCAGGCTTTTTCCAAAATAGTTTTATGCAAGCAAATGCAAGATGATGACGATGCTCAAATGAAATGCGGCATGATGACATGAGCATGCGGTCATGGCGATGCAATGCACAAAAACAACGCGATCTTCTAGTAGTGGTTTTGCGGGATGCCACGGTGAAGAAGACACATACCACGCCTTGGTGACTTGTCCTCAAGCGAGTGAGCTGTGGCAGGAAATGCGCTCGGTCTGGGATTTGCCAAAGGCGAGTGATATCAGGAGGGATGGAACAGACTGGGTTTTACCTCTCCTTAACAGGCTTGATGAGAACCAACGTCTCAAAGTTCTTATGATTTTATGGAGAGCATGGCATGTACATAATGAGCTAACACGACGACAAACCTGCCCCTCCGGTCCAGGTATCAAACCAATTTCTTTGTAGCTATGTGAATACTCTTATGTCTTTAAAGAACTTGTCGCAGGAAGAGGTGCTGAAGGGGAAGCAACCGGTGGGGGCGGAAATGGAGAAAAAGGCCAAAAGAAAGGAAGGACAACAAATGAAGTGGTTGAAACCCGCTAGAGGGCGTATGAAGCTAAACGTGGACGGGAGCTACCTGATGAATGACGGTACAGCGGGCACTGGAATGATACTAAGGAACTGGGAAGGGGAGGTGAGGTTCTCAGCATGCCGTGGGTGTCATGAATGTGACTCTGCCCTGGAAGCCGAGCTCCTTGCATGCAATGAAGGTTTAAAACTCGCCTTGACATGGTGTACGGAACCGATTGACGTGGAAATGGACTGTGCTATGGCTATCAAGATGATCAGCTCAACAGATAAGGACTGCTCTACACTGACCCACCTCGTATCAAACATTAAGCAATGTCTTCGCGAACGGGAGGTTTCTTTCCACAAAGTCGACAGAAGTCAGAATTCCGCTAGTCATGATTTAGCCCAGTTTGGTAGAACAATAAATAAAACTCAATTCTGGATTGGGGGTTTTCCCCGGAAGATTCAGTCGGTTGTAACAGATGATTGTAACACTCCTATTACTTAATGAAAGTCCGATTTTCCCCGCAAAAAAAAAAGTACCTTCTTTCGTTCTTCTCATTAATGCATCGCCTTTTCCCCTCTCCTCCTATCTTTCCACGTGATGTCCTCGACATGGTTGTTAAGTAGGTTTTTAGTTTGAACCAAGACATGGCCTAGCATTTAGCCAGGTTCAATTCTAACGTAACACATATCTAACCAGTGCTTACCGGCACCCCGGTGGATGCACGACAACAGCACGCTGTAGCGGCGACGAACGTGTGCAGGATCGGGGACGACATCATCGACCAAAAGGTACGCATTTCCGGTGACCGCGTTTTTCTGTGCCTACAGAGGAGCGGCCACGATGACCATACAACTATCAGGGTCAGCGTCCATCGGTCATAGGAGAGGGGCGATGGTGATTAGCAGTTGGCGAGGAGGACTGCCAACGGTTTTACAACCGCGTTGTCGAGAGGTACGACCGCCTCACTTTTTATTTTTATATCACTTCATATTCTCTCTACACACACATACATGAGCGGATGAGCACAGTTGCTCCTTATCACTACGGCACACCGGCTCTTTGCCGTGTGGGCAAAAGACACGGTAAAGGCCTTTCGGAACACGGCAAAGGCTTTGATGTGTATATACACACGGCAAATGCCACAAACGACAATGTTCGCCACGGCAAAGACCCTTTGTCTTGTGTTTTCTAAATAATACACGGCAAAGCCTTTGCCGTGTGTATTACGCGTAGACACGGCAAAGTAAAGTGAGATGACAATTCCCATGGAGATGATGATGTCTATTCTTTGTCGTGTGTCTCCTCGAGAAGTACACGACAAAGAAGTTGTCTTTGTCATGTGTCTCCTCGAAAAATTACACGGCAAAGAGACCGTCTTTTTAAAAAAAATATCTATTTTGTTTCAAACTTTTTTGAATATTATTTACTTGATAATCTCATAAAGGATATTTTAACCCTTTGTATGCTTAATATTAGGTCAAATTGCACTGATAATCAAACTTTCCCTTCGGTCACCCATCCTACCACTACTCTAGCTCTAGGACACTTAACTTCTTCGTTTCTTCCAAATGAGCTTCCGAAAAAGAAATCATACCTTGTCGATAATATTTTCATATCAATCATACTAAATTTTGGACCATGATGTCACACATCTCAGTTTTAAATTTCAAACAATTATTTAAGTAAACAATAATTAATACGTAATAATAATCTTGAATCCAAATAAAAATAAAATGATTTTATTTTATTTCATTTTTCTATTTAATATGGAATAATTCATATATTTAAATTCGTAAATCGGAATTCGACAAATAAAATGTCTAAATCGATCATAAAAATGTGAGGAATCCAAATATGAAATCCATATAATCTTTTGAAAATGGGGTGGTATCATTTTGATTTATCCATTTGGTGGCTACTTCATAAATCTCCCATTTTTGTGCTCGAAAAATGGAAAATGGCTTTTTGGTGCAACGAAAAGGAAAACTTTCTCTTGCAATATTGTTCTCCATCCCATGATGCACATTAATGCACAATATGGCACCATGCGAAGGTTTCTCATTGTTTCGATTGTTTTTGAGTTTTTTATGCCTCTTTTAAACTATCGACAAACTTTGTCAAACGACAGGTATGAAGATTCTTAGCTCGGAGCTGAGCCTCTCTAAACTTGCATTGGATCTATGATGAAATAGCATATTGTGAACATAAAAATGATTTTTGCAAAAAATCATGACCATTAGATCATGTACTTGTAGTTCATATCTGACCCACTTCCTACTGATTCGGCATGAATTTGTCTTTTTCACCTGGGGTGGACGGAAAGGTTTGAGATCCCCCTGTTGGGACATTTTCCATTTAAGGTGGTCTAGTATTTTTCAAAAATAGGATGGTAGAATTTTGAATTAGCCATTTGGTGGTTGCTTCACAAAATTCCCCGTTTTTGTGCTTGGAAAATGGAAAATGCCTTTTTGGTGCGACAAAAAGGAAAACTTTCTCCTGCAATATTGTTTGTCATCCCATGATGCACATGCATGCACAATATGGGCACATTATCACAAACTGTACATTGGTCATTTGACCTGAAAGCCAAGAAACCTCGAATGAGATAGGTCATTTTGTGAAGATTTTTTGAGACGTATTCAATATACCAAGTTTGATATTTTAACTCCAACTATTTCACATAATATGACACCACGCGAAGATTTAGCATTGTTTCGATCATTTTTTATTTTTGTTAGCCTCTTTTAAACTATCGACAAACTTTGTCGAACGATGGGTATGAAGATTCTTAGCTCGGAGTTGAGCCTCTCTAAACTTGCATTGGATCTCTGATGAAATAGCATATTGTGAATATAAAAAATGATTTTTGTAAAAAGCATGACCATCAGATCATGTACCTGTAGTTCATATCTGACCCACTTTCTGCCGATTTGGTAGGAATTTGTCTTTTGCACCTGGGGTGGACGGAAAGGTTTGAGATTCCCCTGTTAATACATTGTCCATTTAAGGTTGTCTAGTATTTTTTAAAAATGTGGTGGTAGAATTTTGAATTAGCCATTTGGTGGTTGCTTCAAAAAATTCCTCGTCTTTTGCGCTCGAAAACTGAAAAATAGCTTTTTGGTGCGACGAAAAGAAAAACTTCCTCCTGCAACATTGTTCGCCATCCCATGATGTACATATATGCACAATAAGCGCACATTATCACAAACTATGCCTTGATTCTAGCCATAACATTGGTAATTTGACCCGAAAGCCTCGAAACCTCGAATGAGATAGGTCATTTTGTGAAGGTTTTTTTGAGATATATTTAATATACCAAGTTTCATATTTTTTCCCTCCAACTATGTCACATAATATGACACCACGTGAAGGTTTCGCATTGTTTCGATTGTTTTGAAATTTTTTATGCCTCTTTTAAACTATTGACAAACTTTGTCGAATGACGGGTATGAAGATTCTTATCTCGGAGTTGAACATCTCTAAAATTGTATTGGATATCTTATGAAATAGCATATTGTGAACCTAAAAATGATTTTTGTAAAAAATCAGGACCATTAGATCATGTACCTGTAGTTCATCCACTTCCTACCGATTCAGCAGGAATTTATCTTTTTCACCTAGGGTGGACGAAAAGGTTTGAGATCCCCCTGTTGGTACATTGTCCATTTAAGGTGGTCTAGAATTTCTGAAAATGGGGTGGTAGCATTTTGAATTAGCCATTTGGTGGTTGCTTCACAAAGTCCCCCATTTTTTGTGCTCGGAAAATGGAAAATGGCTTTTTGGTGCGAAGAAAAGGAAAACTTCCTCCTGCAACATTGTTTGCCATCCCATGATGCACAATATGGACACATTATCATAAACAATGCCTTGATTCTAGCCATAACATTGGTCATTTTTACCCGAAAGTCAGGAAATCTCGAATGAGATAGATCATTTTGTAAAGTTTTTTGAGACATATTCAGTATACCAAGTTTGATATTTTTCATTCCAACTATGTCACATAATATGACACCACGCGACGGTTTTACATTGTTTCGATTATTTTTGAAATTTTTATGCCTGTTTTAAACTATCTACAAACTTTGTCGAACGGCGGGTAAGAAGATTCTAATCTCGGAGCTGAGCCTTGACGCAGCTCAACTATATAGAGCTTCAGCTAGGAAACCCCAAGAGGAAGGTATGATGAGCACATCGGAAAATTTTCCCTCAGTTATGAAACCAAGGTTATCGAACCAGTAGGAGCAAGGAAACAACTCCAAGGTGTTGCTACCAACTTGGAATCCTGCACAACACAAACTCAAGACTTTGCCCCAACTTGTAGTGAGGGTGTCAATCTCACTGGTTTGCTGAAAAAGGATTAAATGTATGGTGTGGAAGGTAATGATAGCTTGCAGAAAGTAAACAGTAACAGTAGAAGATGTATCAATGGTAAAGATTGGACCGAGGTCCACGGTTCATTAGAGGTGTTATCCTTAAGATAGATAACATAACATGATGGGTAAACAAATTGCAGCAGGACAATTGACATGATAGATCAAGGCATAACAATGCAATACTAGTCATTCATGATCCTATGAGATTTGATTGGGCAATACAACAATATATATAGACCGCCATCCAACTGCATCTATGACTAGTAATCCACCTTCAGGTTATCATCCGAACCCCCTTCAGTATTAAGTTGCAAGCAATGAATAACTGTGTTAAGCAAAGTGTGTAAGGTAAACAATACAATTGTTCCATGAATAAGAGATTGTTGTTTTCTCCCTAGTGGCAACATCACATATACAACCTTAGAGATTTCTGTTACTTCCCCGGATTCAATAGAGGCATGAACCCACTATCGAGTATAAATACTCCCTCTTGGAGTCACTAGCATCTACTTGGCCAAGATAGCTACTAGAAACGGAGAGCACGCAAGATCTCAAACAACACAAACATGATAGAATCAATAATCAATAAGACAAGATAGAATCATTAATCAATCTAAAAATAGTAATATCAATATCTATCGGATCCCAGCAAACACAACATTTATGATTACAAATAGATGATCTTGATCATGAACGAAGCTCATAAGATCTAAACATGGTAGCACAAAGGAGGATAAATAACCATCTAGCTACTGTATGGACCCATAGTACTAGGTGGAACTACTCACGCATCATACCGGAGGCTGGCATGGTGATGAAGAATGCCTCCGGGATGACCTCTCCCCTCCGGCAGGGTGCCGAGAAAAGCTTTAGACCCCTCCCCCTCCCCCCCCCCCCCGATCTAGGGACGATGGTGGCGGTGGCTAAAGACTATTTCGTGGATATGTGATCGGATACTTAGGTTTTTGGTATCGGGGGCTTCTTATAGGCGAAGGGGGAGACCGAGGGGGTGACCGAGGCGGCCACACCCCCCAGGCGTGGCCAGGGGGTGTGGGCCCCTCGTGGCCCTCCTCTGTCTCGTCTTCTGGCTCCATGTTCTTCTCGGTGAAATATTGACTTTGGCTTTCATCCCGTCCAATTCTGAGAATATTTTATTTCTGGCTTTTGTGGAACCAAAAACAGCAGAAAACAAGCAACTGGCACTGTGGCATCTTGTTAATAGGTTAGTTCCAGAAAACGTATAAAAATACCTCAAAGTGTAGACAAAGCAAAGCAAAGTTGATACTAAACAAGCATGGAACATAAAAAATTATAGATACGTTTAAGACGTATCAAGCCTCTCTAAACTTGTATTGGATATATTATGAAATAGCATATTTTGAACCTAAAAATGATTTTTGTAAAAAATCATGACCATTAGATCTTGTACATGCACTTCATATCTCACCCTCTTCCTACCGATTCGATAGAAATTTGTCTTTTTCACCTGGGATGGACGGAAAGGTTTGAGACCCCCCCCCCCCCTGTTGGGGCATTGTCCATTTAAGGTGCTCTAGTATTTTTGAAAATGGGGTGGTAGCATTTTGAATTAGCCATTTGGTGGTTGCTCCACAAAATCCCCCTTTTTGCGCTTGGAAATGGAAAATGGCTTTTTGGTACGACGAAAAGGAAAACTTTCTCCTGCAATATTATTTGCCATCCCATGATGCACATGCATGCACAATATGGACACATTATCACACACTATGCCTTGATTCTAGCCATAACATTGGTCATTTGACCCGAAAGCCAGGAAACCTCGAATGAGATAGGTTATTTTATAAAGGTTTTTTGAGACATATTTAATATACCAAGTTTGATACTTTTAGTTCAAACTATGTCACATAATATGACACCACGCGAAGGTTTTACATTGTTTCGATTATTTTTGAAATTTTTATGCCTGTTTTAAACTATGGTAAAAACGGTAAGCATAAAGATTCTTATTCAGCATACTTATATAATATTTGAGTTTAGATAGATATATCTCATTTTTCTGCAAATTATGATATATTATTTGTATTTTTTGAATTAGAATGATTTTTTTATGATTTTCCTAAAAGTAATGTGATAAAAAGGGAAAAAAAGAAGAAAAAAGGACTTTGCCGTGTAGGCCACCGTATGCAACCGTTAGCTCCTCCCCGTCAAGTGGACCTGTGGGGTTGCGGGTCCCACCTCGTTGCCGTGATGACATCTATGCCGTGTGCCGCTGTCGACTTTGCCGAGTGTTTTTTTTACCGTGTTCCTTTGTGGGTCTTTGCCGTGTATATTTCTTTGTCGTGTTCTTTTTTCGAAATTTGCCGTGTTCGTGTACTTTTCCGTGTGTTTTCTGGGTTACACATGGAAAAGACAAACCTTTCCGTGTTCCGGTCTATTTAGCACACGGAAAAGCCGTGTCTACACGGCAACGACATATTTTCCTGTAGTGTATTAGGTTGTGTAGAAATCCTAGGGTATAAATCTACACACAACAGAGTTAGGGACAAGAACCGTGATATTTATATTTGTATTATATATAAATCTTATCCGTACAACACCCTCGATCACATGATGACTATAGTAAAAGTTACAAGTTTTCTCTTTCGGTGAAAACTAGAAATTTGTTGCTATTATTTACTATTTTGTTTCATTGTTTTGGTTCAACTGATGCAATGACCACTTGCTTCTTTGAGAATATTGATACACGGGTGTATTTGAAGTGACGTCTCAATTGCTAAAGACTTATTTATATTCTTGAGTCCCCCTTGTGTTGAATCATAAATTTGGATAATACTTCCTATTGAAGATTCAGCAACCCCTTGCACTTGAGGGCATCAGTCACCAATATAGTCGTCTTCCTCACTGAGATACTCATCATCAGTGCAAAACTCATCGCCAGTGTAGAATTCATCATCATAAGCGACGTATTCGTCAACATCAGTGATGTACTCATCATCATCACTGGTGTCAACATCATCATCACTGATGTCCCTGTAATGCGAAAACACTCAGAGCAGTACTTACTAAACATCACAAGAACAAGAATTTTGAAGTACTACTATACTTATAAAGCACAATGAAAAAATAGTAGAGCAAACAACAAAACTCACATATGCACCCACATATTTATAAATGACTCATTTGTAGTTATGTGTAGCGGTTTACAAAATAGCAGTAGTAACTACATGAAAAATATCTAGATTAACAACTAGAAAGAAATAATTAATAAACACACTGAGGTATCATAGCAACCCCCAGATCATGCCAAGACAAGTCCTAAATATGAACAAGATAATAAACTAAGACAATCAACACATATTAGTGCTATGACCAAATCCTAATAATGATCGCGTTAAATATTTTATCCTTATGGTGAGATGAGTTGTAATTATGATGATCTAAATGTAGCAACACTGAATAAAAATAAATTTCTTCACCTAATTAATAAGCAGCTAAATCTGCATGTAGATACATACTTCTTCACATGAATCTACTTTCTACTACATAATCGTTCACAGTAATAAACATCAATTCATCATGAACCCTTCCTTAGCAGATTGTCAGAATCTTGCTATACTTATAAATAAGGGCATGGCGGTGCAAAATAAGGGATGTATACAGGATAGCCTATGTCATCTCTGGTGCCAGAGGCTGAGCTAGTGGATGCGGCTGCCTCGGTCGCTGCAGATGTGTCAGTCGCTGCAGTGGTGCCATCCGTTGTGGCAGAGATGATGCGAGGGAGAGAAAATATGAACATATCAAATCAGTACCAAGATTATAAGGATAATTTAGTTATATTATTCTGCTACAATAATATGGACACCCTATCTAATCCATAAATAATGAGGAAACCATATAAACAACCCCATTCAAGAACTAGTAACAACCCAACATTTCTGAATCACTTCTAATTAGTCACTAACCTAAGAAAAAATATCATGTACAAGTAATTACTTGCTCAGGGTACCCTAAGATTTAAAGCTTAAAATGCACAAGTAACTACTAATTAGGGTATCATAGCACATAGGGAAATGCATTTGAAACAACAAAAAACATGTTGTAAGATTATACTTTGCTTTCTATAAGCACAAAACATCAAAATGAAGATTTAATATTGGCTCGAGCCTAACCCTAGCACATAGTCGACTATACCTCCTAAGATTTAATCAAGAGCATTGCTTTAGGAAGCTAACCCTTTGTCTTATTCATGATTTTTTCAAGAACACTAACCCTAACCATAGCTACGAAAGCACATGAATCTCATAACCCTAGGGTCTAAATCAAACACAACTACTTTGTACTCGGCATCTAATTTAGAACATAACCCTAGGATCTAATCAAATACAACTAATTTTTACCCTAGCCCTAGAATCGACGACGATCTCAATCGAGCGAACTAGGATTGTGGATGCGAGTGGAGAGGTGGAAGAAAGGAGACCTATCAGTGATGCGATGATGAAGATGCTATAGCGGAGAGGCTCTGGTGGTTGTTAAGGCTCTAGTGGCTACGACGACGGAGAGTTGGAGAGATTCGGAGGCAGAGAGATGGAGTTGTGAAAATGTGGAGACGAGGCGATGGGGAATGTAACGTGTGTTTTTGTAATTAAGCACATATGGAAGGATAGAAAAAAGAACATAAAATCTCACATGGATGTGTTTTCAAAATATAAATACTATGGAGCCTAGGTGGAAGGACGAAACATTGAGCAAAAAATATTTCATGTGTTTATTTGCAATAATGAAACACTACAATCATACCACGGGTTCACCTCTATCACTTTCCGCTCCTCACTAGGTTTTCATCAGAACAACCGCAAGAGCCAGTCACAACCTCTCCAACAATCTCCAATCTCAATGGCGTCGCCGCGAAAGAGAGCGCGGCGATCTTCATCAGGTAGGCCACCCCTCCCCATCGTTATTTCCCAGGTGTAAATGCTAGGTTTTGTGTTTAGTAGTACTTGATCTTGGTTAGGGTTTTCTATTACTTGGTCATGGTTTAGTAATTCATCTTGGTTCACTAGATCATGTTCTTGATGTGATATGCATCTAGTTCTCTACTTAATCTATTTTCTGCTAGATATTGGTTAGGATTTTATAACTCCCCACCACAGAGGTTTTGGCAAATCTACACAATCTTTTAGGTAGTGGTTGTGTGAGTTGCGCCCTTTGGGGTTGCTTTCTCTAGTATATTTGGTTTTATTTACCAGTCCTATTCCTATGATTATAAATTCTTTTCTTTCTATCAATGCACCTAGAGACAAGTTTTACATTTTCTCAAAAAGTGACAATACTTAAAACATTATACTCGACCTTTATTGCATCAAACAGAAGTTAATCTCCCACTACAAATGTTATCGATAAATAATTCTATTGGTGCATTAGCTCGATCAACTGATGAAGTGCAAGACAAACACATCCAAAACCTAAACACACCGGGACAGAGAAACACACGACTTTATTTTAAGTTGGTGACTTTGTAACTGAAATATCTTTTGTAGTTGCTGGTTCACACAAACATTTCTTGAAACTAAACACGCAAACAAAGGAACCTAAATCTTAATTAATCTAATACTTCTCCATCCGAAATAAGTAATATTTGAATTTAGACAAATCCAAGTAACTTTTTTTTTTTGCAAGAGGAGGGAATAGCTAGATTGAAAGTGACAGATCTATGCTGCCGTATCCTAAGATCGACTAGGACCGGACCTGGATGGTTCTTCGAACCACGACCGGTGCTGGCGGTGGCGGCAGCTTCTCGATGGTCACCGTGAGCACGCCGTCCCGGCACACCGCGGACATCCTTCCTGGGTCCGCATCCTGCGGGAGACAGAAGGAATGCTGCAGCATGCCCATGGGGCGGTCCTTCCGACGGCAGATGCAGGCGCCGGCCTCGACCTCCTCGCGGCGCTCCCCGATGACTTCAATCCAGCGGTCGGACACCAGCTGCACCGTGATATCGCCGGCGCGGAGGCCCGGCACGTCAAGGACGTAGGAGTAGGAGCCCGGCAGCTCCTTGATGTCCACGGGTCTGGCGTCGTAGTTGCCGAGGGAGTATGTCGAGAGGGCGCGGCGGTGCGCATGGAAGAGTGGGCACTGCGTCGGTGGGAGAACCCGTGGCGTGTTCGTCAGGGCACGTGGAACGGCGGCCGCAGTGGGACGGAGGACGCTGGCGGCGGCGGCGGCGGCGCGGAGGAGAGCACGAGGGTTTCGCTGCATCATGTGCCCTCCTGACGTGCGTCACAAGAGATGTTTTCGTTTCACACGAGTGACGTACGTAGAGCTTATAAGACGAGTCCGTTAAGATCGGGTACCCGAACTTCATGCTGCCGGATCGGTCCTGCGTCATCTGGAGTCCGGCATGACGCGTGGGAGGTTGGAGAATTTCCAAGGTTGAACTATTTGACACACTAGTACGACCATGACCACGATTTTTTTCTTCGAAAATTCCACCTATCTATTTTATTTTATACTCTCTTCGTTAAAAAATATAGAGCGAATTCCACTTTTTACCTTTTACTTGTGCATTTGTGACTAATTATCCTAGGTAATAAAAATTCATCTAAATTATCATGTTTGGAAACTTTAAACCCTCATTTTCTGATGCATATCTATTGGGCAAGGTGTGAGGTGATTTGCGTTGTAGTTGCAAGATTTACTAGTCAGATTCAATTGCCATGGCGACAACCAAGAAAACAATTGTGGGCAGTATTAATTAGCCATTCCGTTGTAGTGGAGCTGATTACTAGTCATTATAAGTCAAATTTATAGCGGTAAACTTTAGTTATGCTTGTCTATGATCGAGATCTGTGCTCCAAGTCGTCCATATCCATGGACACGGCTTTCGAAAGTTTTACCGGCGGGGTGCACCAATAGCAACACTGCAGATCAACCTCGGAAAAACCAAATCAAAACCAGCGAGGCTCACGTTGAACAATCACGAGATTCAGAAATATTTGAGGCCACCTTTGAGTGAATCATAGCGGATAAGCAAGCTCCGCGGCCTCAAGGGTTCGCGTAGCCAATGGGAACCGAACCCGAAGTGTGGCTGGGCTTGTCGATGCAGCGTAATCCTCCGCATACCTAAACAGTACAGTGTGCTCGCACAATTTAAATACAAGTAGCATGGCATAAGTAGGGATCGTAATAAAACCCAAACTAGTTGTGGCCCCAAGAAATAAAATGAATCAAGCTGCGGCTGGGGGTCCCATATACCTCCGGATGTGGATAGCGCAAAAATCAAGAAAGCAATTATCAAGTACTGGTCTTACGGGACACAAGTGGGCTTCGAAACCAAATATTATCTATCACCCACCGATGCCTCTGCTTATTTCAATTTTAGTTGTTAAAAGTAAAGTGACGATAAAGTAAAACTAGAATCATCTCAACATCAACATGCGACAATACATCAAGCTGTGTGGCATATGGCGACACACATCAACGCCAGAGCAAGCAACGTCGGCATAAGTCCAACTATCTACCAAACAACGGTAATAGGGTGTGTCCAAGGCAATATCACAGGGGGATATCAAAGAATGCGAAACTAACACGAGATAGCAATAGATCAACAGGAGGAAATAAAGACTATAAAAGTAAGATAGGTAGAGGGAGATTTTGCTTTGAAAACATTGCCGAAGGTTCACCGATGATGGTGAGTCACATTAACTCAACGGCCTTATCCATGAAGAAGCAAAACACTAGAATGAACACGGATCGATATTTAATACAACGGCAAGATCGGCATGATGCATGTATGATGGATGGCATGGCAAGGTGCGATGCAATTAGGTCAAGGGTTAACCGGGTCCGGCAATTAATAAGCAGTTCAAGTTGTTTAGAACCCCTTAATTTAAATGTTGTTTTAGCAAGACAGCAATATACCACCCGGTTACGCTACACAAGTTTAAATGAAGGCCGATATGAGACTAGATTTGCCGCATATGGGCCCCATATTTAATTATTAGGTGAATCGGCATAAGGCCCCTAAACCAATGAGATGCATGCGAGATGACAATTTAATATCGACAAAGCTATATGGTGACATTTATAAATTAGGGTTCTCGGATAAGTTCACACTTTAGGGTCTCGGCGATCTTGGGGGTTCGGGGTTCGAAGTCGGTCGCGGTCCGTGGTTCGACCGTTCGGGCTCGGCGAGATCGTTCTCTCGCTCGGCAACGGGCAGATCTTGCGTTCGGAGAAGTACTTGGCGTTACTGCGTCGGTGCCGTTCTTATCGCATTCGCGGTCTTGGGTCATGTCGGCGATCATGGCGTCCTGAAAGAAGTACTCGGCGTTCGTGTTGATCTTGTTGATTCCATGGGAGCCTTGGCGGATCGGCCTTTGGATCGACTTGAAGTCTTGAGTTCCACCGATTATCGGGGCGAACTTGGGGAGCTCGGCCGGGTCTCGAGTCCGTGTCGGAGTACTTGTCGTCCATGAAGGAGATCTTTGCGTCTAGGGTCTCGGTGAACTTGGCGGTCCCGAGGTTGTCTCCCGGAACCATGGAGATCTTATCGCCTGCCGGGATCGGTCTTGACGCGGCCTTGATTCCATGGAGTTCCGTCTCGGGTTCTTGGAGATCTTGGCGGTTCCATGATGGAGTTAGAGGTCGGCGTTATCCACTTCATGTTTCCCGTTCTTGAGTGTGGTCAACGAGCTTGGATTTAACATCGAAGTTATGGATGTTCTCTCTCGGAGATCTTGTGGTTCCCCCAGTTTGTCGATGATTTGCATTGCGGTTGTTTTGGGGAACAAGCGGTTGCGATAGCCAGTTCTTGGGGAAGCGGTGGCGGTTGGCGCTGAGCGCGAACCATGGTGGATGCTAGGCTGGTGGGGTGGGGCAAAAGGGGCGGCCGGATGGGAACTTCAGCGGCAAGGTGGCGTGGCCGGCGGCGGACCACGGGCGGGCGGCCTTGGCCAGAAAGTGGCAAGCGGAGAGTGAGCCAGGCGTCTGTGGCGGCTGGCCAGAGGCTTAGGAGAGGGCGTGAGAGAACTGGGAGGTTGACGACGCGCGTGCGGGGAAGAAGGTGGGGAGGAGGGCGTCGGTGGGGGGTGGGCCCCGCGGTGGCCCAGGGGCTTGTGCGCGTGAGTGGGGGGAGTTTGGGACCGGGGGAGGCAGGAAGTGGGGAGAGAGGGCTGTGGGGCAGGTGGGGGTATGACGGGTGGGTCCCAGGTGGGGTGGGGTCCGCGGCTGAGAGAGGGTGGGGTTGGTGGCTGTGTGTGCTGCGGTGTGTGTGTAGTGTGTGAGTTTGGGTGGGGACAGCTGGGGTTGGTGGGTGTGTGGGCTGAGAGGGATGGCTGCGTGGACGTGGTAGTTGAGGAGAGGGAGAGGTGAGGTGGCGTGTTCTGATTGGGCCGGGTGATGTGGCTTGGGTGTGTGGGTAGGCTTTTAGGTAGCCATAGGATTAAAGGGTGGGACTGGTTGGACCGTTTTAATTTCTGGGGCGGTCGTTCGGGTCATACGGCCCGTTCGACTGCCCCCAACTAAAACAATTAAATCTTTTATTTAATTTAATTGGGCCGTCTGCAAACCGATAGCGGCCAAAACAAAATATTCCGGGGACCCGTTTTTGGCGTTTGAATAAAGATGGGGCGTTTGGAAAACAAATCTGGTTTTGAAAAATAGTTGTAGCATCCGATGCATGATGATGACGATGCAATGCACAAATTCAACGCGATTTTCTAGTAGTGGTTTTGCGGGATGCCACAATTCGACACCACTAACAATGGATCTCGCCCTCGAGATCCGCCTCATGGTACCGGAAGGAAGGTCGGCGATCTGCGTCTTCTCGCTTTGTGTAGATCCTCGCGACACCACTAACGAGGGTTCATCCTCCATCTTGAAATCTGCGACACCACCAACAAAGGTCGTTGCTCCTGATCGTCGCGAGAGCACTCCGGGAACAAAAGGTCGAAGGTAGAGGTATCGCAAATAAAGCCACCCCTAGCTTCCGTTAAAAGAGGGAAAAGTTACATTGATCCACCAGTTCGATGCACAGAGCGAACAGTAGAGTCGGGTAGGGTGATCAGTCCATCCCGGACCCAACTATCAACTCTATACATGGGTAGGAGAATCAGGCAACTCAACTCTCGATATAGATCAAGATCTTCATCGGTGGTATCCGGAACAAGGAATGCCGAGAAATCGAGAAAAACACAATGATTAGGTTCTGCGATGGTGCCATTGGCATGAGAAACACGTGCTCAAGGTCGACTCCAACTTCACCAAAGCTCGTCCTTCTCAGATGTTTTTCAAAGACACTGATATCCAGCAAGAAACACATCTGGATAAAGAGCTCAAGACAAAAGATCGGATGAAGGGTACAACGGACAAGTTGCAGATTGATGATCGTAGCACCTCCGTTACAGAAGGGAGATAGCGAAACCCTAAAGGTACGACGGAAACCCAACCACGAGAAATCCTGGACTCGAAGAAAGAGAAGAGAGCGGATTCAAACACGTCGAGGTAAGAGGAGAATAGCAGAGGGTAAGGAGTAAAATCAGACCTAATCAGAACTATCCAACCGAGTTTTTTGAAAAATAGTTTTGACACTCTACTTCGGCCGTTAGCTAGGTTATCCTCTGATGGACTTGTGGGTATCGCAACGCTCGAGCTCGATACCACTCAGAACACCCTCGAGAATCGGACCTATGCAAGTTTGGGCAAAATTCACCAAACCCGCATAGAAACGATTCAAAGGTGCCACCAGCACTTTCGTGCGGGTGGAAAAGCAAATAACATTACACAACAGTCCTCGATGGGACCCACAAAGAGATATATATATAATGACTCCATGAGTCAGAATACAGATATAATATACAAAGATCCAAATCACCTTGAAAACGAGAGAGCGTCCAGCTACGGACAAGATGCAACTGGGGCTAAGAGCCCTGAAGAATAACCAATGGCGTCCATAACCCTGCCTGTGCCAAGCGGAAGGGTAACCCTGCTAACGGCGTCGATCTTAAAACCTGCTTCAAACAAAGGGGTGCCGACGAAGGCAAAGGAAAAAGAGGAGCGTCAGTACTGAGGCCAGTACACGGCGAGGCTAGAATTCGGCGGTCCTCGCCTACATAGGTATGGTGGACTGAGCGGCAGCAAGATGCACTAAACAACCTATAGAGACTCGATACAATGGCGATTATCGAGGGTAAGAATGACCTATCCGGATCCAACACAGAAGCTAACACCAAACAAACCCATCTCGTGTTTCCTCGAGACCAAACGAGGAAGTCAACCGAGGAACTCACACCGTTGGCAGTTTTACTTATTCAGTTATAGTTGCGGCACTTTACTAGTCAGGTTTAGATAATCGTCCTGATAAAGTAAGCAGTGGACACTTTTAATTAACCATTCCGTTATAGTTGTAACACTTACTAATCAGATATGAATAGCATGGGATAACCCTTAAACCCAGCAGTTGTTGGTACTTTTATTCAGCCATTCCGTTGTAGTTGCAAGATTTACTAGTCAGATTCAATTGTCGCAAGCGACAACCAAACAAGCAATTGTGGGCAGTATTAATTAGCCATTCCGTTGTAGTGGAGCTGATTACTAGTCATTATAAGTCAAATTTATAGCGGTAAACTTTAGTTATGCTTGTCTATGATCGAGATACTGTGCTCCAAGTCGTCCATATCCGCGGACACGGCTTTCAGAAAGTTTTACCCGGCCGGGGTGCACCAATAGCAACACACGCTCGATCAACCTCGGAAAAACCAAATCAAAACCCAACGAGGCTTTCACGACTGAACAATCACGATTCGAGAATATTTGAGGCCACCCTTTGAGTAGATCCCGCAACGGAGTAAGCAAGCTCCGAGACGGACTCAAGGTTGCGCCAATGGCTGTAAGCGACTGGGAACCCGAAAGTGTGGCTAGGCTTGTCGATACCGCGTAATCACTCCGCATACCTAAACAGTACAGTGTGCTCCTCGCACAATTTAAATACAAAAAGTAGCATGGCATAAGTACAGGATCGTAAATAAAACCTCAAACTAGTTGTGGCCCCAAGAACTAAGACTGAATCAAGCTCGCTCGGGGGTCCCATATACCTCCGGATGTGGATAGCGCATAAAATCAAGGCAATTATCAAGTACTGGGTCTTACGGGACACAAGTGGGCGTTCGAAACCAAATATTATCTATCACCCACCGATGCCTCTGCTTATTTCAATTTTAGTTGTTAAACAAGTAAAGTGACGATAAGTAAAACTAGAATCATCTCCAACATCAACATGCGGCAATACATCAAGAATCGTGGCATATGACACACACATCAAGACTTGAGCAAGCAACTACGACGCCAAGTCCAACTATCTACCAAACAATGTAATAGGGTGTGTCCAAGGCAATATACTACCATAGGGATATCAAAGGGTACGAAAACTAGAGCATCGCAACACAGATAGCAATAGATCAACAGGAGGGAAATAAAGACTATAAAAGTAAGATAGGTAGAAAGGGGGAGATGCTCGCCTGAAAACATTGCCGAAGGTTCAACCGATGATCGGGGCGAAGCTCACATTAACTCAACGGCCTTATCCGCGAAGAAGCAAAACACTAGAATGAACACCGGATGCGATATTTAATACAACGGCAGAAGATCGGCATGATGCATGTATGATGGATGGCATGGCAAAGGTGCGATGCAATTAGGTCAAGGTTAAGCGGAACCGGGGTCCCGACAATTAATAAACGGTTCAAGTTGTTTAGAACCCCCGCAATTTAAATGTTGTTTTAGCAAGACAGAATATACCACCGGTTCGCTACACAAGTTTAAATGAGGCCGATATGAGACTAGATTTGCCCGCATATGGGCCCCATATTTAATTATTAGGTGAATCGGCATAAGGCCCCCAAACCAATGAGATGCATGCGAGATGACAATTTAATATGCGACAAGCTATATGGTGACATTTATAAATTAGGGTTCTCGGATAAGGGGTTCACACTTTAGGGGTCTCGACGATCTTGGGGGTTCCGGGTTCGGTTCGACAGGTCCGTGGTTCGACGGTTCGGCTCGGCGAGATCGTTCTCTCGCCTCGAGAACGGGCAGATCTTGCGCCCGGGAGAAGTACTTGGCGCTCGCGTCGGTGCCGTCTTGTCGCATTCGCGGTCTTCGGTCATGTCGACGATCATGGCGCCCCGAAGAAGTACTCGGCGTTCGTGTTGATCTTGTTGATTCCATGGCGAGGCCTTGGCGCTCGGATCGCCTTTGGATCGAGCTTGGGTCTTGGGGTTCCACCGATTATCGGGGACGAACTTGGGGCTCGACGGGGTCTGTGGTCCGTGTCGGAGTACTTGTCGTCCCATGAAGGAGATCTTGCGTCTAGGGTCTCGGTGAACTTGGCGGTCCCGAGGGTTCGGTCTCCGGAACCATGGAGATCTTGTCGCACGGGCGGGATCGGTCTTCGGCGCAACGGCCTTCGGATTCCATGGAGTTCCGTCTCCGGGTTCTTCGGAGATCTTGGCGGTTCCATGATGGAGTTCTAGGAGTGCGGCGTTATCCACTTCATGTTTCCCGTTGCGAGTGTGGTCAACGAGCTTGGATTTAACATCGAAGTTATGGATGTTCTCTCTCGGAGATCTTGTGGTTCCCCTTGGTTGTCGATGTCGATTTGCATTGGTCGCGGTTGTTTTGGGGAACACCGACGGTTGGCGATAATGATTCTTTGCGAAGCAGGTGGCAGAGTAGGATGACCTTGTGGCGCCGGGCGTGAGCCATGGTGGATGCTAGGCTGGTGGGGTGGGGCCAAGGCGGCGGCCGGACAGAGGCTTCCGCGGCAAGGTGGCGGCGGTCGTGGCAGCGGCCGAGGCGGACCAAGGCAGGCGCGGTGAGAACCTGGGAGGAGGGCGGCCGCAGGCGGGCAGGCGGTGGCGGGCGGTCTGCGGCGGGCGCGTCCGGGCTCGGCTCGGTGGCAGTGTGTGGCCAGGTGGCCACGGCGGAGATGCGCTGGCGACGCCAGGAGAAGGGACAAAGGCGGAGGTTGAGGCGGCGGGCCGTCTTGGCCGGTGAAGCGACGGCGAGAGGAAAGGGCCGGCGCGGAGGCCGAGTCTGTGGCGACGCGCAGTGTGGCGTCTGGGCTCGAACCTTGCCGAGCAGTACGGCGGCTGGTCAGGGCGGCGGGCTTAAGGCTAGCTGCGGCTCAGGAGGGAGAGGCAGCCGGCCATGAGGTGAGGGCAGCAGTGGCCAGAAAGTGAAGCGACGGTGGCAGGGGATGGCGTCGGGGTGGCCAGTGAGCGAGAGGGAGAGGAGAGGGAGGGTAGGCCATGAGGAGAGGAGGGAGCAGGCCTTGAAGGGGGGGAGGTTGACGACGTCTTGGGAAGAAGGTGGGGAGAAGGGCGTCGGTGGGGGGTGGGCCCCGCGGTGGCCCAGGGGCTTGTGCGCGTGAGTGGGGGAGTTTGGGACCGGGGGAGGCAGGAAGGGGGGAGAGAGGGCTGTGGGGCAGGTGGGGGTATGACGGGTGGGACCAGTGGGGTGGGGTCCTTGGTGAGAGGGTGGTGTTGGTGGCTGTGTGTGCTGCGGTGTGTGTGTAGTGTGTGAGTTTGGGTGGGGACAGCTGGGGTTGGTGGGTGTGTGGGCTGAGAGGGAGCGACGTGGCGACGCGTGACTGGTTGAGGGAGAGGGAGAGGTGAGGTGGCGTGTTCTGATTGGGCCGGGTGATGTGGCTTGGGTGTGTGGGTAGGCTTTTAGGTAGCCATAGGATTAAAGGGTGGGACTGGTTGGACCGTTTTAATTTCTGGGGCGGTCGTTCGGGTCGATCGGCCCGTTCGACTGCCCCTACTAAAAACAATTAAACTTTATTTGATTTAAACGGGCCGCGTGCAAACCGATAGCGGCCAAAACAAAATATTCCGGGGACCGGGTTTTGGAGTTTGAATAAAGATGGGGCGTTTGGGAAAACAAATCTGGTTTTGAAAAAATAGTTTTATGCCAACTATGCATGCTGATGACGATGCAATGCACAAATTCAACGCGATTTTCTAGTAGTGGTTTTGCGGGATGCCACAATCACCAAAGCTAGGAAAAACTTATCATAGTAGAACTTGTTTTAGGTGTCTCCGTGTTAATCCCCCAAATGAATAGAGCAGCAACCAACACCAATATTTAAACCGTAGATCGAAAGAGACTAGCCTGAAATCATACCAATACACATGAAAACTGATCAGATCATAGGAGATTGGCTAGAAATACGACCCCAAGGCCATTAGAAGGGAAGCAAACCGACATCGTCACCCTAGATGGGTTTAGAACCTCCTCGCGGCCACCCGTATCCTTTCCTATCTGTGACCATGGCCACGAATATTAAAGAAAGGAGACTAGAGGATGGGCAGTAGTTAACTCGATGTGATCGACATAACATTACACGCTTAGCACTATAGGACGCGCGCGTTACGCCGAGAGCAAAGCCATCGGCGTAGGCCAAAATGCCCTCGGCGTATGATACGCTGATGGCTGCTCTCGGCGTAGCCTCCTCGGCAAAGGTCTTCTTCGGCGGAGCACGTAGAGGCCGTCGGCGTATCAAAATATAGTCGGCGTATGCTACGCCGAGGGCAATGCCTTCGACGTAGCGGCCGTCGGCATAGCTTGTCGACAGGTTGCAAAAACATTTTTTTTAAAAAAAATCCTCAATTTTTTAATCTTTCAATTGTTTGACTCGTTAATCTCTCACTTTAAACATTTTTAACACTAATTATTACATTTAATATTTAATTAAATTGCAGTCTTGGTCAAACTTTCAGGCCGGTCACCCATCGAAATACTACTCCAGCTCCAACACGCTTAACTTTCTCGTTCCTTCAGAATCTGTTCCCGCAAAGTAATTCATACATTGTTGTCAATATTATGATATCAATCCTATTAACTCTTATATCATCATGTCACATGTTTGTATTTTTTGAAATTACAAACAATTATTTAAATAAATATTATTGAATTCAAATAAAATATAATAATTTTACTTTTTGTATTTTTATATTTAGTATGGAATAATTAATATCTTTAAATCCGTAAATCGGAATTCGACAAATAATATGTCTAAATTGATCAGAAAAATGAGAGGAATCTAGATATGATATTCATATCAACTAATCACAAACCCTCCGTTTTTTAATTAGCTATTTGGTGGTTGTTTTAGAAAATCCTCCTTTTTGCGCTCGAAAAATGAAAAATGTCTTTTGTGTGCGATGAAAAGAAAAACTTGCATTGGATCTTTGATAAAATAACATATTGTTAACCTAAAAATGTTTTTTATAAAAAAACATGAGCATCGGATCATGTACCTGTAGTTCATATCTGACCCACTTCCTACCGATTCGGCAGGAATTTATCTTTTTTACCAGAGGTGGACAGAAAGGTTTCGGATCCCCTGTTGGAACATTGTCCATATAAGGTGATATAGTATTTTTGTAAAATATGGTGGTAGTATTTTGAATTAGCTATTTGGTGGTTGCTTCATAAAACCGTCCTTTTTTGTGCTCGGAAAGTAGGAAATGGCTTTTTGGTGCGACAAAAAGAAAAACTTCCTCCTGCAACATTGTTCACCATCCCATGATGCATGTGTATGTATAATATGGATACATTATTACAAACTATGCCTTGATTCTAGCCATAACATTGGTCATTTGACCCGAAAGCCAAGAAACCTCGAATGAGATAGGTCATTTTGTGAAGGTTTTTTTGAGACATAATCAATATATCAAGTTTAATATTTTTCCTTATAACTATGTCACATAATATGACACCACGCGAAGGTTTCGCATTGTTTCGATCGTTTTTGAATTTTTTATGCCTGTTTTAAACTATCGTCAAACTTTGTCGAACGGCGGGCATGAAGATTCTTAGCTCGGGGCCGAGCCTCGCCAAACTTGCATTGGATCTTTGATAAAATAGCATATTGTGAACCTAAAAATAATTTTTATAAAAAAACATGAGCATCGGATAATGTACCTGTAGTTCATATCTAACCCACTTCCTACCGATTCGGCAGAAAATTGTCTTTTTCACCAGAGGTGGACGGAAAGGTTTCGAATCCTCTTGTTGGGACATTATCCATATAAGGTGGTATATTATTTTTGTAAAATATGGTCGTAGCATTTTGAATTAGCCATTTGGTGGTTGCTTCACAAACCGTCCGTTTTTTGTGCTCGAAAAATGGGAAATGGCTTTTTGGTGCGATGAAAAGGAAAATTTCCTCCTACAACATTATTCGCCATCCCATGATGCATATGTATGCATAATATGGAAACATTATCACAAACTATGCATTGATTCTAGCCATAACATTGGTCATTTGACCCGAAAGCCAAGAAACCTCCAATGAGATTGATCATTTTGTGAAGGTTTTTTTAAGACATAATCAATATATCAATTTTGATATTTTTCCTTATAACTATGTCACATAATATGACACCACGCGAAGGTTTCGCATTGTTTCGATCGTTTTTAAATTTTTTATGCCCGTTTTAAACTATCGTTAAACTTTGTCAAACGGCGGGAATGAAGATTCTTAGCTCGGGGCCGAGCCTCGCTAAACTTGCATTGGATCTTTATAAAATATCATATTGTGAACCTAAAAATGATTTTTATAAAAAACATGAGCATCGGATCATGTACCTGTAGTTCATATCTGACCCACTTCCGACCGATTCGGCGGGAATTTGTCTTTTTCACCAAAGGTGGATGGAAAGGTTTCGGATCATCCTGTTGGGACATTGTACATATTAGGTGGTATAGTATTTTTGTAAAATATGGTGGTAGCATTTTGAATTAGCCATTTCGTGGTTGCTTCACAAAACCGTCCGTTTTTTATGCTCGGAAAATGGGAAATAGATTTTTATTGCGCCGAAAAGGAAAACTTCTTCCTGAACTATTGTTCGCCATCCCATGATGCATGTGTATGCAAAATATGGGCACATTATCACAAACTATGACTTTATTCTAGCCATAACATTGGTCATTTGACCCGAAAGCCCAGAAACCTCGAATGAGATAGGTCATTTTTTGAAGGTTTTTTGGAGACATAATCAATATATCAAGTTTGATAATTTTTTCCTTATAACTATGTCACATAATATGACACCACGCGAAGGTTTCGCATTGTTTCGATCGTTTTTGAATTTTTTTATGTCCGTTTTAAACTATCGTTAAACTTTGTCAAACGACGGGATGAAGATCCTTAGCTCGGGGATGAGACTCGCTAAACTTTCATTAGATCTTTGATAAAATAGCATATTGTGAACCTAAAAATGATTTTTGTAAAAAAACATAAGCATCGGATCATGTACTTGTAGTTCATATCTGACCCACTTCCTACCGATTCGGCAGGAATTTGTCTTTTTCACCAAAGGTGGACGGAAAGGTTTCGGATCCCCCTGTTAGGACATTGTCCATATAAGGTGGTCTAGTATTTTTTTAAATGTGTTGGTAGTATTTTGAATTAGCCATTTGGTGGTTGCTTCACAAAACCGTCTGTTTTTTATGCTCAGAAAATGGAAAATGGCTTTTTGGTGCGACAAAAAGGAAATCTTCCGCCTTCAACATTGTTTGCCATCCTATGATTCACATGTATGCACAATATGGGCACATTATTACAAACTATGCCTTGATTCTAGCCATAACATTGGTCATTTGACCCTAAAGACAAGAAACCTCGAATGAGATAGGTCATTTTGTGAAGGTTTCTTTGAGACATAATCAATATACCAAGTTAGATATTTTTTCTTCTAACTATGTCACATAATATAACACCACGCGAAGGTTTCATATTGTTTTGATCGTTTTTGAATTTTTTATGCCCGTTTTAAACTATATATAATGTTTTATGTTTTACTTAATTTTTATTTACAAATGTGTAATATTTGAGTGTAGATAGATAGGCCTTATTTTTTGCAAATTTTGATATATTATTTGTATTTTTATGAATTGGAATGATTTAGTTATGATTTTTTAAAGTTTAATGAGATAAAAAATAGCTACGCCGAGGGCAGCCGTCGGCGTAGCATAGGATATGCCGAGGGCAATTCTACGCCGACGGCTGCTTGGCGGGGCTGGCCTGGACGATGGCTACGCCAACAGCCCCAACGTTTGGCCGTCGGCGTAGCTTCCCATTCCTATAGTGTAGAGACATTATTTAGGTTGGTACTCTATCTTGTGGATGTTTGTATAGTGAAAACGTGCATGTGACTGCTTGTTTTCTCTATATGACAATAATAAGTTAAAAAGTAGTAAATGATTCTTTGATCTTAAAATATGGGAGAATTTGCAACACTGATTCAGCTATCAATATTTTGTAGAGTCGCAAGTTGAATGACAACTATTTACTATTTTCTCGGATCCAAATTAATTAATTTGGATTGCCTACATACTGCTGGATATATTATCTAAATGAATCTAAGTCAATTAATTTGAATCGGATGGAGTACTTATCACTTATGTTCACTACATTGAGCATCAAACCTACACCATGTGGTAACGATCAATAGAGCCAATTAATAGATACAATCAACCATCACCTCTCGCGTATTTATGAGGTGGCTGGAATTACCGTGCAAGAAAAGAACAAATATAATTTACAATGTTTAAACTTACGTCAAACTCTAATCTGAATTAATCTATGTTGGTCTTCATATGTAAACGAAGTATTTGGCCCAAAACATCTATTGGAACCGACTTCTGATGTAAATCGGTCATGTCTTGTGCATGCCTAGCTCTCGGGATCCTCTATGTTTCCTGTTGCTTTCCGCTGCTTCCAAATGTGTCATTGTTCGCTCCTTAGTACTTTTTTCCCATGTTCCAGAGTGCCTTTGTGTCGCTCCCGCGAGCGAATGAAGGGCTCCTCCACGCCGCCGCCCTTCCTCCCTCCTCCTCGCCGCCATCGGGTCATGCCGGCGGCGAAGCCACTCGGCGTCGGTGGCGGCAGGGCTTCCTCGCCCTGAGCCGGGCGCTGGCTCGCGAGGTGTGGCGGCGCTATCGCTGCGTGGGCCTTGGCGGCGGTGTGGCGCTTCGTCGGCAGCCGGGTGGGTGCGGCGACTGCACGTCACGGTGGCGCGGAGGTCTGTGGGTGGTCGGGCGCGTGCGCTCGAGCCCGCCCCTGCGGCCGGGTAGAGCCCCGGCATTCCGGCGGTCCTAGCCCGGCGGCGCTTCGGCGAGGAGGGTGGTGGCGAGGCGGCGGGCTCTGCCCTTGGCGGCGCAGGTGGTGGCGGCGGGGTTCTGAGGCTGGGCTGCTCCCCTAGATCTGGCTCTCTGGGCCCGATCTGGACTAGGGCGGGCCAAGTCGGGACCGGCTGCGTCGGTTCTGGTTGGACCTAGGTAGGAACCGTGGCGAGGGGGGCGGCGCTGGTGCCACGTCTACTGCAGCAAGGTGGCGAGAGCCTCACGGGCCCGCCCGGCCGGGCCTAGGGGCTGTTGGGTAGCGGCGACAGGCCTATGTGCAGCAGCGTGGCGGCGAGGACTTCACGGACCCTTCTTGGATCCGGTCGGGCCTCCGGCCTAGTTTGTCCTTGCTGCTGTGTCCGGCTGGCACCCACTTTTAGCGGTGGAGGATGCCCTCCAACTGGCTTTGCCGCTGCCGCCCTCCAGCTCCTAGTGGCCTGGTCGACTCTCGCTGTTGCGTCCGGCCGGCTATCACCTAAGGCGGTGGAGGTTGTTCCCTCCCACGGGGCGGCAGCTCTACTCCTCCTCGTCTACAGTTGTTTGCTTTCGGTTCAGTCGGCCTCGCTTAGCTTGCCACGGAGAGACGGCGATGGTGTCCTCAAGACCGTACTGGTGCATGTTGGTGGGCGTCAAGCTTGGGGGGCGCTTCGGTCTATCCGGGTGGTGGGTTCTGGGGGTCGGGAGAAATCCTTGCCGGCGGTGCCGGCACTGACTCGGTGACGCCTGTGGGCGCCACCTTCCTTGTGCAGGGCGTCGGGTGTACCCCCTCACATTCCCTTCCCTGTACCGGGAGAAATCCTAGGACCAGTCCGGGCATCAGCGTCGTCGTCGTCGCATCCCTTCTTGAAGGTGCTGCTTGGTACACGGAGGTTCGAATGCATAGGAGTGTGGTGGGAATTTCCGGAGGGCACAACGGTTGCGAGCCACCAACGCTTTCGTCGATCCGGCGTCGGCATTCTTTTCTCTTTTATTTCTCCTATTTTTTCTTTTTGGGCTTTGCTGTGATGTCTGCCCCAGTAGTGGTCTCGTGTGTGTTCCGATTTCTTTAGACGTTGTGGTGTCTGGCCTAACAACGGTTTTATCTGTGTGCTTTATTTATAAAGCAGGGCTAAAGACTATTTCGAGAGAGTGATAATCACCCGATTCATCTTTAAGTGGCAGGATCTCGTGCTTGAGAAGCTATCGGTCTAAAACGGCTGCCAACCCATGCCCCTGTTTTTTAGCAGATGTTGCATGCCGGGAAATACTTTGTGCATGATCTTGGTGTAAGGACGATACCAGCATCCCATTGACCGCTTATACCGAGGGTGGTAAATCGATATCGGTCATCCGTGTGTTTGAACCTTTTCGCAGATACCTTCCGTTGAGAGCCCTAGGTAGTAGTAGAATCCCTTTCGTAGACTCCACGAAGTAGGGGTTTCCGAGGATCCCTCGCAACTTGGAGACCATTTGCAAAATTTTCTACCTTTTCAACTTCGGGACTAGGTCATCGACTTGGAAGCTCATTTCCGCTTTTGCTAGTCTCAAGGCAACCAAATTTACATCTACGCACACACGATTTCTTGTCCATATACGAATTCATACGGAGTTACTCTTGTAGTAGCAGCCAAGTATAAAATCCTGCCGCGACGGACGACTTGAGCGGACACGTTAGGAAAGTACTCCCTCCGTTTTAAAATATAAGATGTTTTAGGTTTGTGAAGAAAATGTATCTAGATTTATTTTAGTGTCTAGATTCACTCTAAACATGAATGAACCTACATACTAAAAGTAGTCTAGGTATATTTGTTTCACAAAGCTAAAACATCTTATATTTTGAAACGGAGAGAGTACTTGTTTGGTGTTGCATTCCGAGGAAACCTGAACGAGTAAATAATAGGGCCTAGTTTTTTTTTATGGCTTCTCCGTGAATCCGTCATATCTCCAGCTTCCTGAAGAAGCCGGTATAAAAATATTATAAGGCTTTTAAAGTGGTTAGGACTAAACTAATTTGAAAGTCTCACAAAATTTTAGAATCAACTTCCTCAGAAAGCTGGGATATGGCAACTTTTCGAAGAAGCCGCCAAAAGAACGGACCTAAGTGAGTTTGGAATTGTTTTTCCTGCTGCGAGTCGCTAGTCACTTTGACAGGGTGTTTTTCTGTTTTTCTTTTCTTTTCTTAGGTTGTGTGCATGTTTAATGTTTCTACTAGTTGTTGGTATTATATACTTCCTCCGTCTCGGGTTTAAAGACACAATTTGTAAGTCATGTAATCCCAAAATATTTAGACACAAAAGCATTTAATTTATATGATTATTCCTGTGTGAAAAAAATAAAATGCTTGGATGCACACGTGTGAACAAATGTAAACGTTTTGCTAGCTCTTCTTCTTCTCATGCATGTTCTTATCCATACTATTAAATGGACTAATTAGAGGACACCTAGGGACCTAGAGAATTGAAAATTGTATCCTTTAAACCAGAACGGGGGGAGTATTTATATTGTTGCAACGGCTGGATGTATTTCTTATCTACTTGATATTAATATATATATTTTATCAAAAAATGAGTTTGGAATATATTCTACTATTAAACATCTAAGCTACAGCTTGTACATGTACATGTTGAATTTGTACGGACATGCTAGATGGGAGGTGGCATGGAGCCCATGGCGCGAATGAATTAGGAGGCGCCCGGCCTTAACTAACACGGCACCCCTCTCGTCGTCTCTCTCTGAGTTGTCCTTAAGTTTGGACTCTATCAGCCAACAACCAGTCTGCCCCAAATCGAACGCACGAAGCAGCTGGCATTGCCCAAACTGACAGACAATTCGAACAAATTAAACGTGTGGTGGCCTGGCCTCTGGCCTTACGTGTAGAGGATGACATGGAAGCTTCCATATCCTGTGCCCATACTATAGTATAGTCCTTCATTCCGGCCTTGTTCGTACCATCATGGATATAGGTAGAATCACAATAATAATCAAACATGGCAGCTCTCATTCTTCTCTCTCGCCAAATCAATATTCCTAGCAAGTGCTGTTGCGTGCGCGTTGTGAAGATAGACGTGACCACTGTAGCCGCTGCCCACACGATTTGCTCGCTCGCTTTTGGAGACGGCCGGAGGAACTCGACCTCGACCGTGGGGTAGGTTCACTAGAGCCTGCAGGGTGAACACGAAAGGAGGCTCTGGCCGGTGCGTGGGGTACCCATCTACCAGTGTTATGCCTCTTCCTCGTCCACTTTAGCAGCTTCCTTTGGGTTGGCTCCTTCCTTCGTCTGATCGATGTAGACCCCTTACCAACCCAGCACCCCTTTTCCCACTCGGAAAGCTCTCTTGCTCGTATATATCACCGCCAATGCAAATATAATTCACGTTCCTTCTTTCTTGCCGCTGGCGACTACGCGCGTGCCCGTTTCAGTGCCCCAACTACCTGTCGTTTGACTATATGGACTTGTACTGAATTGGGTTCAGAAAATACAGCACCATTCGGTTACTTCAGTAATTACTTTACTAGTACTCTGTACTAGCTAGCTTAATAAGCCTCCAATCCTAATTCATCATTCAGCTTTCAGCGCCGTGATTGATATATGATGTGGATATCTACGTACGTACGTGGACCCGCGCAGTTGAACAGTCTGACGATGATAGGAAGAAACGTTCGGTACGGTCTTATGCGCGCGTGATGATGATGCACGTACAGAATTGTGAAAGGGTGCACAAATTCCTCGCTAGAGGGCGAAGAGATAATCGCGGCCGCGTCACGGTCAGCATGTGGGCGCAAGTGACGTGCCCCGGTTTCCAGCCGTGAGCGCCCGATCCCAGCTAGCTAACAGTCCAACTCGGCCATTGATTAAGTAGGAGAATTTCGTGATCAGTGATCCTTGATACTCTTCAAAGCAACACGTACACTTCTAGCTAAGAGTCGAGATCGAATAGAGAAGTCCGCATCTCGCTCAAGCGCAAGGAAAGAAGATCATCTCTCTTTACTGATCTTAACGTACAATGAAGAGAAAAAAAAACATTGGAGTAATTACATGATGTTGACTTAACACATTTATGATGATCTAGCTAGTCAGTCACAAGGAGGAGTAGTAGTACTAGTTGAGCCATATTCACGATCGTGTGCTAGCTACGGGATGTTGCATGATCCAATATCTTCACGTTTACTCCCTATTCCGTCCCTTTTCCGTAGTAGTTTCCCTTCCACTTTAAGGCTACTCCACTCCATCCAATACGACCCAACCAACCCGATTCCAAAGAAATTTTTCTCAAAACAACAGAGGTGCAATTCCATTTGACAAGACCAGAACTGAAGCTTCATCAGTATTCAATTCTTTAATAATCAACCGATTCTGCTCAAAGTTTGAGCAGGAAGTCATCATCACAAAGTGAAAAAGAAGAAACGATCGAAAAAGGACGAACTAATTTTCTTGGCTGATGATCGACCGACCAAACTAATTAATGAAAGAAATCAGACGTCGACGTTGCAGGCCGCGGCCGCCTGGAAGCGGAAGTAGTCAGTGCCGCCGCCGGTGGTCGCGCCGTAGCTGCCCTTCCCTTCGTTGACCCTGATGAGCGCCGGGCAGTTGACCCGGAGGTGGTAGTGGCCGGAGATCCAGGTGCCGACCTTCCAGCGCACGGAGCCCTCGACGCGCACGTCCACCAGCACGTACCCGGCCGTCTCGTCCTGCGCGAGCCCGACGGCGAGCTCCGGGGACAGCACGACGCTGTCCATGGACCTGAGGTAGGGCGACCACACGGACTGGTCGCGGTGGCCCTGGTAGGCGACGGGAGCCTGGTGGGCACGGTGATGGGCACGCCCTTGTACTGCGCGTACACGTCCGCCGAGTCGTAGTAGACGCCGACGCGGTCGTTGGGGTTCCGCGCCGCCACGGTGGCCTGCATGGTGGTGAAGAGGTACGCGGAGGCGGGCGGCGTGACGTTGAGGCAGAGCACGGCCAGGTCCTGCAGGTAGAACTGGGGCTTGTGGGGGCGGAGGACCAGGTAGACGACGAGGACGACGAAGAGGACGAGCAGGATGAAGGCGAGGAGGGCGCCGCAGAGCTTGCGGTGGAGCCTCTCCCGGTGGCACTCGCACCCGCCGCCGCCGCCCTTGTGCCCGCCGCAGTCCTTCACCGCCATGGCCGCTCGATCGATGCTACACACTAGCTCAGAACCTGGTCGATGATGATCGAGCTGGTTCTGGTTTTGAGCTGCTGGTTGCTGTGGCTTGCAATTGTGGAGAGGATGGGAAGTTGAGGGAGGAGCTCTGGGCAGTGCGCGCAGAGGAGGTATATATATCGCGGGAACTGTGAGAGGGGATTGGTGAGGGGTATCAGGTATGGTTTGGAGGAGGAGGGGATCAGCATTGGTCAGTGTGAAGACTGACAAGCTGAGTGTTGTCGGCCGGGAGCAGAAAACTACCTGTACATGGGCCTTTCAGGTACTAGTTAATTTTACTAACTGTCCCTCGTGTAGATTTGGACAGTATGAGAACCGTAAGCCCGACTGATGCAATTACCTGAGAAGAGAACATACAAGTGGAATTAGGTGGTTATTACTTAATGGTTACAGGGGAATGGAGCTGGTGGGCTGTGGGGTGAATGAGTGCTAAGTTCCAAAAGCACGCGGCAATGATTTGTGGGGAAGGAAGGATCGTTGGGAAGAAATTCAGATTGCGGCGAGAAAAAGGTGCACCTTTCGTTACGCAGATATGTTACAAAAAGTGGGAAAGGGGAGAAAGGTGGAAGAAGGAGCACCTATATATGGTTTCTGTGGATCATGAGCTCACGCGACTCCACCACTGCACCTAGCTGGAGACCGAGACGGCCGGAGGCGATCGGAATTGCCGGGCATTGAGCCGAGTCTGCATGACTGACTGTATGTATGGTTGGTGGATGATTTGGTACCAAATGCTGCAGAGGTCGGTGGATATACAGAGGTAGTGCGTGGTAGATGGCGAAGAGAATAATGGACACGGCACTGTGCTTTCTGTAATGGAGCTAGCAGCCGTAAGCAGCTAGCTGAAAACTTTCTGTTGCGAGTCCCTTTCGCTCGCCGCATCGATCAACTGCTATACATACATGTCGCACCTGCCTCACTGCCTGCCTGCACCCCCTCTCTCTGTAATGCCGTTCCTGCGTGCAGTTGAGATATTATGTCAGACGGAGATGTGTATAGTTGGCTCCATATGTCCATCCACGCATGATAATATCGTGCCCATAACAAGCTAGCTAGCCTGTGATCCATCCGATCGACCTTGGGGGCTTGGACTGGTGATAGTATCTGCTAATCTTTCTGAAGAACGGAAGGGGTGGTAATTGGTAAATCAAAGTACAGCTAGCGTGCTATATATGTTGGACGGTGGCAGAACAAAAAGTGTCAATCGATACTCCTCTCTAGCTAGGGTAGAGAGTAGAGCGAGGTGCACATTTTGGGCTCTGACTTTAGCATAGCTCAGCGGCTTCCTTGAGGTTTCGCTAAAGAGACCCAACCGAGAGATAAAGGAAAGGGGATTTGGCTGCTACTCCAAGAGACCTAACTAACTTGTTCACGAGGGCATTATTTCACTGTTGATTTTTGGGGTCCCCGAGAGATCTATCTCTTGTAACACTGTTAGCTGGGAATCACTAATCCTCTCTAGGCTGTTTGGGAATCATCATACATGCATATTTACTTGCACAATCTTGTTAGCTGAGCGTTCCATAGAAAAGGTTTGGCAGAAAGCAAATTGCTAGCTGGAGAGGATATCTAGATAGATATACAACTATTTTTCTTACAAAACAGAAATAGGCCAGAGCTAGCCCTTTTTTGTTTGTATGCAACATTTTTTGCTCTTGAACAGTAAAAAGTTGTGAAGAAGGTTACAACATTTCTAACAAGCTCGTGTAGCAACAAAATCACATATGCAAACAGAATCAAAGTACACGGATGAAGCGGAGAATCAAAGTAATGAAGATGCAACCCTCTCCTCGTCCTCTAGATTCGATCTAAAGGAAGAAGAGAAGGAGGTGGCGGCTACAGGGCCAGCGTCCTAAGGTTTTAAACCCTAGGTAAGGACGTCAACTAGAGAGGGGTGACGCATGGGGGCATGGGTGTGGCTAGAATGTGTGGCTCACCTTGCGTTGCGTCCCCCTTATATAGGTGAACAACCCCTAGGTAGGCTAGGCAAGGAGGGAGGAGTTCTCCTAGGACTCTCCGATGAGACATACCGAAACACTTCGAACATCACCATAATCATTCAGGACCTCCTGTGACGCTTCTAAAATCCTCCGAAACACTCTATGGGCCCTTCTTTGTCATTATTCATTTCACATTACACTCCTACGGGCCGGCTAAACCGTTATGCATGTGACCCTCCTGGATCGAGCATATGTTAACATGACCCAAACAATTTTGATTAATAATCGTCTGCGGGATCTTGATACCCAAAAGGATTTTCCACATTTCATCGAATATCATTATTAATCATGTATACACTTATTTTTGCTTCGTGGTACGTAATGTAACATTACGTGAGGCGATACTATGACGGTATCCCTATGATCAGCTACTGATTACTATACCTAGTTATACTTGTTTTATCTCGTTCCTGTATTTCGATATCCTGTGATTAACACTTATAAACAATACATGGACATGTGATGCTAGACAACATGATACTAAGTGATCCTAGAGTATATCTCTCCATCGCTAGAGGAGTAAATATATGTCTTAGCATATCTAGCGCCGCAGTGGTACCTTTTGGCATACCCAAAAAACTAGCTTTATTATTACTCAGCGAGGCAACTTTTGATGTCTCCAAAATAACCATTTTGTATACGGGTCCACGATATTCGCATGGCCTAAGGATACAAGTTATGGTTAACACATATTATGAGAAAGTACCGCAGCATATTCCTAACCGCAACACCGTCCTTTAGGATTGTGGCTTGATGTTGCAAAACGTCATGTAATGCCTGTGTTGTTATAGTGGGAGCATGGTGCCGCCCGATGACGTGCATGGCCGTCACGATCATGCCCATGCCGACAACCAACACAAGGTAGCAGAGATGACGAGCACGATCTTTTTTTTTTTGACGATCACGACTTTGACAACCACGTTGAACACATAAGTTGACTCAGAGGCTGTCCGTGGAACTCACGGGCCATGGTCGTGTCGACTTCGTCCATGTCGGGCACAATTTAGCTATCCACGGACGCGGCGAGGCCGAATGTCTCCATATGCTAGAGTGAGCAATCAAATAGTTCAGAAGTAGCTATTTTGGTGCTCGCCTAAGCTACACGACGACAGAACCTTCTCTAGTAAGGAATCATACTTGTCCGGTGACGAATCACTCTCTCGCAAGCAATCAATTTCTAGGGAGGAATCCACCTACCTAGTGTGGATTCGACCACCCGAAAGAAATCGACTTACTCCGTTGAGGAATCTTACTTCCCTGGTTTGCCACCAACATTGCAGGAAGTGAGAAGAAGAGGGAGAGAGGCGGCATGGTATATGAACCCTAAACTTTTTTGAAAATATGCACGCAGTGTCCATTTAAAGTGCAACCCACCAAAAAAAAATAAGTTTGAGTACCAGGTCACAGTTTACAAACATTAGTTGCAAATCTCTAAAACGTTCAGAATGTGTAAATGATGTGCAATCGGAGAGCAGATTATAAAAAAGGCCGGTTATAACCCATAGTTAATGAGCTGTTTCAAATAAAAACCAGTCCACTGAATGTCTCGATCAGAAACAAAACTTACTAATCAAGTTGTTTGAACGCAACTGTAATAATAAAAAGTAAAAGCAGCTTGGGAGCTAGAGAATTACCTTCAACATAGTTATACTTACATCTCTCTCAACATCTACCTCTGATCCATAATAAACGAAGTACAACTTTGCACTAAATCAGCGACACCTATTATGGACCGGAAGGACTAGTTCTTTGCATTGCCTTCACTACGATAGAAAGTAACACAATTTTCGACAAAATCAAGTTTCAAGGTAGTCCTGTAAGCATTAGCAATCAGCATGAAACATCAAACACGACAGATTCCAACCATGGCGCGATAACTACATAACGCTCACAATCTTAACCTGCATACGCATGTAACATTGTGTCGCACAATATTTCTCTACCACTTCATCGTCAAGGTCTCATAAAACAGATGCATTGAATTAGTACAACAACAATAATAACCACTTAACCAAACAGCGACCGCACGGAGAGGGTGCTGGGGAGGCCTTCCAGGGCGGCGGCGCTCTCGCGCAAGAGGACGAAGGCGGCCAGCTCGATGAAGGTAGGGGCGCTCGAGCCGCGCTTCTCCTTCATCCGGCTCAGGTCGGCGGCGATCACGGCAAGGCGCTCCTCCCGGCGGCGCTGCGACGCGAATCGCGCCACGAAAGCTGAGATCTCCACCTCCTCCTCTTCCGCTGTCTCGCCAGCGATGATGTCCATCTCGCTACAGTTTATGTCCATCTCGCTGTACTGCCCCGCGAGGCTCGCCTCCTGCGCCTCCGGGAGTGACGCGGCACTGCCGCCCGTCCCGTAAGATTCTTTCACCTCCTGCGCCGTCGGGAGTGACGCGGTGCCGCCGGCCACACCGCCAGATTCTTTCGCCGCCATCGCGCGGGCCGCGGGGAGAACAGGAACGTGAGGGGTTTTGGGGTGTTCTGCCGAAGACGACGCGTGTGTAACTGTCAACGACATAAGCTGCGTTTCTGCCGGTCTAGGCCCAAAGCGAGGCCCATTAGAAATTGCCGGGGTTTCAGTTTGAGGCGCATTGGTTGCAGTACGATGACTTCCCGACGGTGGTGCAGACGGCTTGGACAAAACCGGTTAAATCTCAATATGCCATCAGGATTCTTCGTGCCAAACTCTGTCGCACTTCCAGGGCGCTGAGAATCTGGGGCAAGAGCAAGATCAAATGGACCAAGCTTGTCTCGGCTGTGGCTGACGAGGTAATTTTCAACCTGGACGTGGCACAGGAGCGACAGTTGACAGAAGAGGAAAAGCAGCTGCGATCGACTCTGAAGAGTAAGTTCCTTGGTTTCGTGGCGATTGACAGGATGCGATGGAGACAGAGGTCTAGGATAACCTGGATAAGGCACGGTGATACCAACACGAAATTCTTTCACCTTCGTGCCAATGGCCGGCGCCGAAAGAACCATATCCCTTCTCTCTCTGGCCCCTTGGGCAGGTTTCTGAGCATGCAGAGAAAACGCATATCCTGTTGGATTATTATAGGGGTTTGATGGGCACCCACGAGGCGCCACGGGCGAATCTGAACTGGGAGGAGTTGGGGCTGCCAGCTTTGGACCTCTCCCACCTTGATGCCCAGTTCTCTGAGGAGGAGCTCAAAATTGACATTGACGGATTGCACAGGGAGAAGGCTCGGGCCCCGATGGGTTCATCGGGGATTTCTTCAAAGTGTGCTGGCCCCTGATCACGGTCGATTTGCTAAAGGCGCTGAACCAGATGCACTCATTGAAAGGAAAGCATTGGAATCTCCTTAACACGGCCTCGATTGTCCTCCTGCCAAAAAAGAATGATGCGATGGACGCAAGAGACTACAGGCTTGTAAGCCTGATGCACAGTGTCGCCAAATGTTTGGGCAAGTTGATGGCCAACAGATTAGCGTCGGAGCTGTCGTGGCTGATATCCAGATGACAGAGCGCATCCATCAAGGGGAGATCGATTCAGGACAACTTCCTCTATGTCCGGAACGTGATCAAGGAGGCGCACCTCAAGAAGACGCCGAGGCTTTTTCTCAAGCTTGACATTGCCAAGGCGTTCGATTCTGTCAATTGGGGCTTCCTTCTGAAAGTGATGAATAAGATGGGATGCGGGCAACGCTGGCGCAACATCATACCTTTGATCCTGGCATCCTCATCATCTCAGATACTTCTCAACGGAAACCTGACGTTCCTTTCTTCCACCGACTGGGGCTGTGGTAGGGGGACCCGCATTCCCCAATGTTGTTCCTGCTGGTGATGGAACCGTTGCAATCCGTGTTTGAGAAGGCCACAAGGAAGTCTGTCCTCTCGCCCCTGTCGCTGAGGGCGGCCAAGATCCGTGCCAGCTTCTATGCCGATGACGCCGCACTGTTGTATGAACCCTATGAAGCATGACGTATCTCTTGTGCAACAGATACTGAAATTGTTTGTGTTGGAGATATGCCCTAGAGGCAATAATAAAAGTGGTTATTATTATATCTTTGTGTTTATGATAAATGTTTACATTCATGCTATAACAGTATTAACCAAAAACATTAATACTTGTGTGATTTGTAAACTAAATTAGAGTCCCTGGTAAAGACTCTTTATAATACTAGCTTGTTGGTTAATAGATGATTGTGGTTTCTCGATCATGAATATTGAGATGTTGTTAACAACATGATCATATCATTAGGAGAATGGTATGATGGACATACTCCTATAGATAAGCGTAGCATAAAGACAAGTCATTTCAATAGTTCATTTGCTATAAGCTTTCTGATACATAGTAACCTAATTCCTTCGACCATGAGATCATGCTAATCACCATCACCGGAAGGATTCTTTGATGACATCAAACACCACACCGTAACTGGGTGGATATAAAGGTGGCATTGAGTGTTCGAAAGTATGTGTTGAGGCACATGGATCAAGAGTGGGATTTGTCCATCCATATGACGGATAGATATACTCTGGGCCCTCTCGGTGGAATGTCATCCAATTAGCTTGCAAGCATGTGACTGGCTCACAAGGGATCACATACCACGGGAACAAGAAAAAGAGTACTTATCAGTAACGAGGTTGAACTAGGTATGCAGAGATACCGACGATCAAAACCTCGGATAAGTAAACTATCGTGAGACAAAGGGAAATTGGTATCGTATGTAAGTGGTTCATTCGATCGCAAAGTAATCGTATAAATATGTGGGAGCCATATGAATTTCCAGATTCCTCTATTGGTTATTGTTCGGAGAGGTGTCTCGATCATGTCCGCATAATTCACGAACCGTAGGAGACACTTAAGGATTCGATGTTGAGTAGTTATGGAATGATGAGTAAGAGACCGAATGTTATTCGAGTCTCGGATGGGATCCGGATATCAAGAGGAGATCCGGAATGGTCCGAAGAATAAGATTCATATAAGGAAAGTCCTGTTTGAGTTGGGGAATGATTCCGGTGTTTTCACCGGAATGTTCTAGAAGTCCTAAGGTCCCACTCGGAGGGAAGGGTACATGAATGTGTCATGACAATGTGGAATGGTTGCATCATGTACTAGGTAACATGGCTGGGCAAAATAAAGGGAGAAATCAAATCCTAGTTTGAAAGTCAAACGCCAATTTGAAAAAGTCAAACGACAAGTTTGCTTGGTGGAGAGAGAGTAGGAAACCTACTTGGGGAGGAGTTCCTATCCCTCCACCCTCCGGCCAAGGAGGCCGACTTGGGGGAGGACTCCCTCCTCCCATGCCGCGCCCTCCCATCTATATAAGGAGGGGCAGGGCTGCCCCTCTTCCATACACCCAACACCACCCAAACCCTAACCCTAGCCGCCGGCCTCCTGCAAGTCGCCGCCGCCCCTAGGGTTTCTCCTAGCCGCCGACTTGGGGCTTCCCCAAGCCCTAGCCGTCGGACAAGCTCCACCCCTTGTGCCTTCTAAACCCTAGATCGCCAAGGCCTCTCTCATAGTCCACCATACTCGCTCCGGCTTCAGGCGAAGCCCTGCGAGATCTTCTCTCTACTTCCGGTACCACGCCGTCATGCTGCCGGAATCACGAGGAGAGTGCTACAATCTCCGCTGCCAGCTGGAACAAGGGAGAGGAAGGTCTTCATCGAGTACCAAACGTGTGACCGACTATGGAAGCGCTGCCGGAACGCAGCGCTGGAAGGATCGTCTACGCGATCTTGAGATCGGCAAGAGTACGACTACATCACCCACGAGAATCTACTCTCGTTAACCGCTTTGGAATCTTCGAGGGTGAGTTCCTCTATCGACTCGTTGCTACAATCTAGTAGATAGATCTTGGCTTGTTTGTTTGCATGCGGTAGAAATTTTCTGTTTTCCATGCTACGAACCCCTACAAAAATTGACAGAGAGCACGAGATGGAAAGAAATGGGTATGGGGAGAGAGAGGAGGAGATGGCCATTCTTATCCATGTGTCCAGGGGCGGCGGCGGGAATCGCTGCGCGGCAGAGATCGACGACGGAGGCGCTACCAGGCAACTGCTTGCGTCGACGGGAGGAATAAGAAAGAGAAAAGAAGTGAAGAGGTATGGGTCGGTGGCAGGTTGGCGTGGGCCGGCTGCTGGGCCACTAGCTGCTGCTCGCGTGTAGAGAAAAGGGAAAGGGAGATATGGGCTCGGCCCAGGGAGTGCTGGCTGCTATTTTTTTCTATAAAACATTTCTCTTTTCCTGTTTTATATTTCTGTTTGTATTTCAAATCCTTTTCAATTTTGAACAGTTTTGAAAATATCAGAGGGTTTTTGAAATCACTATAAATATTCAGGGGCCCTTTATACCAAGTTGGGCTCCAATAATTTTTGATACTCTTCAAAATATTCCAAATCATTTGAAAGGATGTGCAAATAGAAAGAGAGGGAAAAACTAGGGTTTTAGGGTTTGATTTAATTCTTTAATGCACAATTTAATATATGATGCTCATGCAATGCACAATCAAACCCTAATTACTATTTAACTGAAACTGGGGTGTTACAGCTCTATCCCCCTTACGAGAATCTCGACCCGAGATTCCAAAGGTATGGAAAAGAGACAGAGAGAGAAAGAAACATGGCCACTCTAAAGACAAGAGGGAAACACACTAAACAACACACATAGTATCTCATGGTCAACTCATGGATGGAATGTTTAGAAACAACTCTGAGATGACGAACATGAAACACGCCAAGGTAACGGAGGAAACAAGAGGAGAAGGTGTCAAGTTGATAGAAAGATTATCTTCATAAGGATTGAGATCATAGAGCTTCAGAAGAGTTTGAGCTTCTGAAGAGGAAGGTTACAAAAAAAGAACATGACCACAGACTTCGAGAGGGAACCTCTACTAAACGGCTTAAGTAGAGATTTTAGGTTGCCTGGATATGGATCAACAAAACCAAGCTGTTGAACTTCTTTTGACACAAAAGGGTCACTCTTTCGTTCAACAGAAGGCCAAGACAGAAAGGTGTTTTGGTGGAGAGGATCATAAGAGTCACAAGGAACATGTATCAAGTGAAACTATTGATTACCAAAATCATATTCACTCTTAAAACATGGCTAAGAAAACGAAGGAAACTCTTTATTCATCTAGGTATACCAAAATCTTTGCCAAAGATTAGGGTATCACTTTACACCACTAAGATGAATAAGTTAAGAAGATTTGTGATGACACGAGAAGAAAGAAACTATTGGGTATACCTTCTATCATAGATCTGAGGGCAAAATCTTTGTTGCCAAGAATGGATCCTTTCTAGAGAAGGAGTTTCTCTCGAAAGAAGTGACTGGAAGGAAGGTAGAACTCGACGAGGTTGTTGAACCTTCTCTCGAACTTGCGAGTAGCGCAACACCGGAAGTAGTTCTTGTGGCGTCTACACCAATAAGAGAGGAAGCTAATGATGTTGATCATGAAACTTCGGTTGAAGTAACTACGGAACCTCGAGGTCAACGAGAACTCGTACCACTCTTTATTGGTATGATCACGTTATGAGTGTCATGTTGGTGGACAACACCGATGACCCTGCGACATATGAGGAAGCGATGATGAGACTAGATTCCAATAAATGGCAAAAAGCCATGAAATCCGAGATTGGATCCATGTACGAAAACCAAGTATGTACTTTGGTGGACTTACCAGATGGCCGGAAGACTATCGAGAACAAATGGATTTTCAAGAAGAAAACGGATGTTGATGGTAATGTTACTGTCTATAAAGCTTGACTTGTCGCAAAAGGGTTTTGACAAATTCAAGGAGTTGACTATGATGAGACTTTCTCACCAGTACCGAAGCAAAAGTCTGTGAGGATTATGTTAGCAATTGCTGCATATTATGATTATGAGATATGACAGATGGATATCAAAACAGCGTTCCTCAATAGAGACATTGATGAAGAGTTGTATATGATGCAACCCAAAGGTTTTGTCGATCCTAAAGATGCTAACAAGGTATGCAAACTTCAACGGTCCATATATGGATTGAAGCAAGCATCCCGAAGTTGGAATCAACGTTTTGATAAGGTAATCAAAAGCTTTGGTTTTATACAAACTTATGGAGAAGCTTATATTTACAAGAAAGTGAGTGGGAGCTCTGTAGCATTCTTAATACTATATGTAGATGACATATTGTTGATTGGGAATGATGTAGACCTTCTTAATAGTGTCAAGGATTATTTGAATAATAGTTTTTCAATGAAAGATCTTGGCGAAGCTTACATATTAGGCATAAAGATTTATAGAGATAGATCGAGACGCCTAATATCATTGTCACAGAGTACATATTTGGACAAAGTTCAAGAGGTTTGGAATGGAAGATAGCAAGAAAGGGTTCTTGCCCATGTTGCTAATCGACCTTGAGTAAAACTCAAAGTCCTGCGCGACATAAGATAAAGAAAGGATGAGTAAGACTCCCTATGCCTCAGCCATAGGATCTCTTATGTATGCCATGCTATGTACTAGACCCGACATTGCATATGTTGTTAGTTTGACTAGCAGATATCAAAGTGATCCAGGAGTGTATCATTGGATAGCGGTCAAAAACATCCTTAAGTACTTGAGAAGAACTTAGGATATAGTTCTTTCTTATGGAGGTGATGAACAACTCGTTGTTAATGGTTACACCGATGCTACTTGGAACACCGATCCGTATGATTCTAAATCTAAATATGGATACGTATTTACTTTGAATGGTGCAACAGTTAGCTGGAGGAGTGCAAAGCAAAGCGTTGTGGCGATATCTTCAACTGAATCAGAATACATAGCTGCTTCGGAGGCTTCACAATAGGCGATATGGATGAAGGAGTTCATTATAGAGCTCGGTGTGGTTCCAAGTGCGCTGGACCCAATGTCTATCTATTATGGTAACATGGGCGCCATAGCCAATGCGCAAGAACCAAGGTCACACAAGAAGCTGAAGCACATCAAGCTACGTTTTCATGCTATTCGAGAGCATGTCCAAGATGGTGACATAAAGATTTGGAAGTACACACATATCTGAATGTGGCGGATCTGTTGACTAAACCTCTCCTGAGGGAAAAACATGACCAGCACCAAACTTCCATGGGTGTTTGGTATATTACCATGTAATCTAGATTAGTTGACTCTAGTGCAAGTGGGAGACTGTTGGAGATATGCCCTAGAGGCAATAATAAAAGTGGTCATTATTATATCTTTGTGTTTATGATAAATGTTTACATTCATGCTATAACGGTATTAACCGGAAACATTAATACTTGTGTGATTTGTAAACTAAATTAGAGTCCCTGGTAAATCCTCTTTATAATACTAGCTTGTTGGTTAATAGATGATTGTGGTTTCTCGATCATGAACATTGAGATGTTGTTAACAACAGGATCATATCATTAGGATAATGGTATGATGGACATACTCCTATAGATAAGTGTAGCATAAAGATCAAGTCATTTCAATAGTTCATTTGTTATAAGCTTTCTGATACATAGTAACCTAATTCCTTCGACCATGAGATCATGCTAACCACCATCACCGGAAGGATGCTTTGATGACATCAAACACCACACCGTAACTGGGTGGCTATAAAGGTGGAATTGAGTGTTCAGAAAGTATGTGTTGAGGCACATGGATCAAGAGTGGGATTTGTCCATCCATATGACAGAAATATATACTCTGGGCCCTCTCGGTAGAATGTCATACTATTGGCTTGCAAGCATGTGAATGGCTCACAAGGGATCACATATCACGGGAACAAGAAAAGAGTACTTATCGGTAACGAGGTTGAACTAGGTATGCAGAGATACCGACGATCAAAACCTCGGATAAGTAAACTATCGTGAGACAAAGGGAAATTGGTATCATATGTAAGTGGTTCATTCAATCGCAAAGTAATCGTAGAAATATGTGGGAGCCATATGAATTTCCAGATTCCTCTATTGGTTATTGATCGGAGAAGTGTCTTGGTCATGTCCGCATAATTCACGAACCGTAGGGAGACACACTTAAGGATTCGATGTTGTTTAGTAGATATGGAATGTTAGTAGGGATACCAAATGTTGTTCGGAGTCTCGGATGGGATTCGGGATATCACGAGGAGATCCGGAATGGTCCGGAGAATAAGATTCATATAAGGAAAGTCCGATTCCGGAGTTCGGGAATGATTTCAATGTTTTCATTGGAGAGGTTCTAGAAGGTTCACCAGACCGGAAGGGGAATGGACCATGAATGTGCATTGGAAAGTGGAATGATTGGATCATATCCTAGGTCGCTTGGTTTGGGCATTTGCAAAAGAGAATTAAAGCTCTAAATTGAAAGTCAAACGGGAGGTTTGAAAAGTCAAACTGGAACAATGGTTTCCTAGTGGAAGAAGGAAAGAGACCTTCTCTCAATCCAACTTGGGTTTGGGTTTGGATTCAAACCCACCCCTCCCAAGGTTGCCCCCTCTCATAAATAGAGGGGGAGGGCTGCCCCAAACACACAAGCCCTAGCCCTCCCCACATCCGTGCGCCGCCGCCGCCACCACCTCGTCGTCGCCGCCCTAGCCGCTGCCGACACCTCCTGCTCCGATCCTCCCGGTCTTCTAAACCCTAGATCACCGAACGTGTGACCGACTGCGGAAGCACTGCCGAAACGCAGCGTCAGAAGGATCGTCTATGCGATCTTGAGATTGGCAAGTATACGACTACATCACCCCTAGAGCTTTGGAATCTTTGAGGGTGAGTGCTCCTATCGACTCGTTGCTACAATATAGTAGATATATCTTGGCTTGTTTGTGTGCATGCGGTAGATTTATTTTCCATGCGACAAATCCATACAGTTTGGTGATGCGTCTGGATTGCGGACCAACCTATCCAAATGTGAGGCCTACCCAGTCGCGTGTGATGGAATACATGGTGTGTTGGATCGTGGCCAAAATGTATCCTACCAATATATTGGCCATGACCAAAAGGTTGGCTCTTGTTTGGATTGTTACCAACTTTTTGGCATTTCCCATGCTCCACTACCAACTCTAGTTCAATTTTTAGCCAATATTGGACAAATTGTGGGCAAGCAAAGGCTCAACCAAAATTTTGGCTAGCCAAATATTTGGTGGAGCAATCTTGGGCAAAAACCAAACACACCCACAATTCGAGGATGTGCTTGAGGATTTAGAGGGAACACATGGGTCCTTCCCCTGTACCTATCTTAGTCTCCCCTTGGATTTAGAAAACAACGCAAGTGTGAGGTCCAGTTTCTGTTTGACAAAGCAGTGGGCTGGCTTCAGGGATGGAAAGGAAAGCCGATGAACCGCAGAGGCAAAGTGTTCTAATCAATAGTGTGGTCACCGCTGTCGCCAACTACTTTCTGACAGTTTTCCCAGCGGAGGCATGGATGGTGGCAAAGTTCGACAAGATCCGGCACAATTTTCTTTGGTCACCTGAGGAGGAGGCAAATGGTGGAAAGTGCCTCGTGGCCTGGAAGACAATTTGTGCGTCGGCAGCTTACGGGGTGATGGCGCCCAACAATGTCGTGGGACGCTTTGTTGGAAACCCCAAGAGCAAGGTGTGATGAGCACAGCAGCAAGTTTTCCCTCAGTAAGAAACTAAGGTTATCGAACCAGTAGGAGGAAGGAAATGTCACACAGGTGTTGCAAGCAACACGGAGACCTGCACAACACAAACTCAATACTTTTCCCCAACGAATCAGTGAGGTTGTCAAGATCACCGGTTTGCTGTAACAAAGGATTAAACGTATGGTGTTGAAGGTAATGGTTTGCAGCAAGTAAACAAGTAACAATGGAAGATGTATCAGTGGTAAAGATTGGACCGAGGCCCAAAGTTCACTATAGGTGCTCTCCTTATATAAACAAAATGGCATGAAGGGTAAACAAATTACAGCAGGACAATTGACAGGAACTGAGCAAGGCATAACAATGCAATACCAGACAAAAAGATCCTATGAGATTCGATTGGGCAATACAACAATATACATAGACCGCCATCCAAGCGCTGTGATCTATGACTAGAAGTCCACCTTCAGGTTATCATCCGAACCTCCTCCAGTATTAAGTTGCAAGCAGTAGACAACGGTTTTAAGCAAAGTATGTAAGGTAAACAATCCACTTGTTCCATGAACAAGAGACCGTTGTTTTCTCCCTAGTAGCAACATCACATCTACAACAAGAGATTTTGTCACTTCCTTGGAAACTAGAGGCATGAACCCACTATCGAGCATAAGTACCCCCTCTTGGAGTCACTAGCAACTACTTGGCCAAGATGGCTACTAACAACGGAGAGCATGCAAGATCACAAACGACACAAACATGATAGAATCATAAAGACAAAACCATTAATCAATCTGACATAGTAATCTCAATATCCATCAGAGTCCCGCAAACACAACATGCATGATTACAAATAGATTAGATCTTGATCATGAATGGAGCTCACAAGATCTATACATGAAAGCACAAGGAGGAGATACAACCATCTAGATACTACATGGACCCATAGTCCAAGGTGGAACTACTCACGCATCATCATGAGAGAAGGCCTCGGATGATATCCGGCAGGTGCCGGAAGAACTTTAGATCCCCGATCTAGGGGACGGTGGCGGCGGCTCAGAAGGTTTTGTGGAATATTGATGGTGCTTAGGATTTCGCATCGGGGCTTCTTATAGGCGAAGGCGAGGCCGGGAGGCGCCAGGTGGCCCACACCTACCAGGCAGGCGGTGCCCACCCGCGCCTAGGGGTCTGCCACCAGTTCAAGGCGTCGTCTCGTCTTCTGGCTTCGTGTCTCCCACGGTAAAATATTGACTTTGAATTTTGTCCCGTCCAATTCCGAGAATATTGATTTTCTGCCTTTTTGGAACAAAAAACAGAAGAAAACAGGCAACTGGCACTGTGGCAACTTGTTAATAGGTTAGTTCCAGAAAAGATATAAAACACCTCAAAGTGTAGACAAAGCAAAGCAAAGTAGATACTAAACAAGCATGGAGCATCAAAAATTATAGATACGTTTCCGACGTATCACGGGGGATTGGGTATTAAGGACATGAAGCCTTTTAGCAGGGCCCTGAGATTGCGATGGGAGTGGTTCAGATGGGTGGATTGTGGCAATCCGTGGGTGGGTACAGCCACGCCTTGCGACCAGGCTGACAAATCCCTCTTCGCAGCCTGTAGCTCTATCACTCCAGGAAACGATGAAACTGCTTTGTTCTATTCGGACCGTTGGTTGCATGATCAGTCGCTGAGTCAGTTGGCGCCACTCTTGTTCCCCCTGGCCGCGAGGAATAGGTTAACTGTCAAACAGGCAGTGATAAATGGTCGATGGATGAGAGGTTTGCAGCATCTCAGTTCTGCAGATCAGATCGATCAATTCATCAGTCTTTGGACGCTGGTGCAGAATGTGAAATTGTCGGTTGTTGAGGATTCAATCAGATGGAAGATTACAACGGATGGCCTTAGCTCGCTCTTTGGCAGGATTCAGAAACCACACCTGGAGAAGGTGTGGCATATCAAGTCGGAGGGCAAGGTCAAATTCTTCTAGTGGCTCTTGTTATAAAACATGAATTGGACAGCGGAGCGTCTCAGAGCTCGTGGTCTTCCCCACGATGAGACCTGCTGCTTATGCGACCAAGATTTAGAGATGGCAGCCCACCTTTCTCTTCACTGCCCCTTCGCCAAGGAATTCCGGGTGTTGTTCCTGGAGTCGCATCCACGAGTAGCACGCCTGGCTAACAGCTCCGCTACTGTGAACGGATGGTGGAACAAGCTGCGCCGGGGCAATCCTAGCGACCAACATAAGCAGGATACCTCGGTGGCCATCTATGTGGTCTGGCACATCTGGAAGGAGCGTGGCAGGATAATTTTTCAGGGCTCGGCCATCTCGGCGACCCTAGTGTGGCGGCACAGATTAGAGACAATGTGCGCTTGATTGGCTTAGCTCATAGCACTAGCTTGCCCTGCTCCTAGAAACATGGGGGGCCGCGCAGGCTCTTTAACACACCTTTCTATTTTTTTGAGCTGCAATCCGGATTGTTTTCCCTCTTCTATAATGCAAAGATAGAGCACCTGCCAGTTTCATCAAAAAAAAATTGGCGGTCTCCAAAGTCCAAAAGCCAAACCCCTCATGGCCTCTTCTCCGTTTTCTTTCGTCTTCCTTACCGACCCGGTGGCGGCTACCTCCCACCACCGACCGATCCCAGTCAACATGGAAGCATCACGTCCAGCACCACCAACCCCTGTGTTGAACTGTAAAATAAAATTAAATGCCCGTAGAAAATCCACCTCATCTCTCTCCTCTAGTTCTAGACCAACTCTTAGAAAGCTTGGCAGATTTTCAAAAAATGACCATCTTGCCCCTGTGTTGAAAATGTAAAATACATTAAATACCTCATCTCTCTCCTCCAGACATGGACCAACTCTTCAAAAGTTTGATATATTTTCAAAAAAAGGCCATTTTCCCTATGTTAAACTGTAAAATAAATTAAAAATCGGTAGAAAATCCACCTCATCTCTCTCCTCTAGTCATGGACCAACTCTTCAAAAGCTTGACAGATTTTCAAAAAATGACCATCTTGCCCATGTGTTGAATTGTAAAATAAATGAAATATGCGTATAAAATCCACCTCATCTCTCTCCTCTAGTCTCGTCCGGCCATGCTGGTTTATATGTTCTTATTCATTTTTGTATTATATTTTTCAAATCTTTTAAATACTAGCAGCTTCATGGTATATATAGTCCAACGAGCCATATAAAGTGCCACCTATTTTGATTAGGGTTTGGTATACATGACAGATTGATATAGTTCACACCAAGTTATTCTACTAGCTAGGAAAAACTACATTTTAATCAGTCGACCCCTTTCTTCAAACTCACAAAACTAAAAACACAAAGACGACCTCTTCCTACCCTCCAAACCAAAGTGGTATCGGTTAATCCTAACCGTCCTTATATTTTTAGTTCTGTGAATTTGAAGGAAAGGGGGACAACTCAAGAAAAAATTAGTTATCACAAGAATATCAAAAGTTCCAAACCAAAAGACCACTTAGTTTGAAGAAGCACTCGACGATATTAAGAAAATCATCCTCGCACACTAGCACAACCACAAATTCTCATGCGCAACCTTAGGGATTCAAAAAAAATCGTAGGGTTAAACCAAGTACTTCAGTAGTCAGTATTCACCCACACTTAATTAGCAAACAAATTTCTTGAGCACTGGGTAGCAGAATTCTCATCACGAACGGCCTTGGGCCCATCTCCTCATGCATCCTCCTGAATAAGGATGGCAATGGGGAGGGTATGGACAGGGTAGAGCAATACCATATCCATACCCGTGTAGCCAATGGGTACAAGAACTTATCCATACCCGTACTCGCGGGTATAAAACTTTACCCATATCCATATCCGGCGGGTACCCATACCCATTGGGTACCCGGCGGGTATATCCAATAGTATACAAGTTATTCAAAATTTTACTTTCATCAATCGCATATTTGAAAATAGACAATAATCTCTACTGACTAATAGTAGATGAGTACATGAAAGTATCAAATTAAAGCTTAGAAATCCCAATAGCATACTCATTCATAGGTTTCTCGGTCGTATAGGATCAAACTCTATAGATAAGTTTGACATGTCAGTTTAAACGGGCAGGGATGGGTATACCCATGGGTACAAGTCTATACTCGTGTCCGTACGGGTAAGATATGAATATTATCCATGATATAAAAGTATGCTTATACCCTATCCATACGGATACGGTACCCGCGGGTATCCGTACCCATGGGTAAAATTGCCATCCTTACCCTAAAGTACTCCTGGGGATTGTTGTACTCGGCAATGAACTTGTCCATGCCTATCTGCACGACCCTGCCCATGTCAGCCCACATTACAAGGGCCATGGTGATTGGCTTCCTAGCCTTCTTGAGCTCCTCCGGCAATTTATCTCCTAGCTTCAACTTCAAGCCGATGTCAAGCTGATGCCTCACATAAGCTTCGTCACGGCGATGGAAAACGACTCGGCTGACCAAGCGTGCGGCCAGACACCCCCGCCGGAACAGAAGGTCGCCGTGTCTCTTGCGCAGCTCCTTTCGCTCCTCCGTTAGCTCGACTAGCTCCTCGAGCACGGACGTGTGCAGCTCCTTCAAGTACTTGATCTTATTCCGCTCCTCGTCCGTCATTGGCACAGGGCTGCGCGTCTTCTTCACTGCAACAATACAAGATCAGAGACGAACCTGCGAGTTCCAACTTCCCACTTGCCAGGTGCTCGAGAATTAGTAATTCTAGGCCGGGGTTCGAGGGTGGGGAGGTTGCACCTGTATTGGGGACGTTATCATCAGCGGTGGCGGATGCGGAGCGGGCTAGCGGCTTCTTCTTCTCTGGCAGACACGAGTCACTCTCCCTCCCTACTAGAAGCAGAGCAAATAGATAGATGGGAGGTTAGTAAAAGCAAACCTAACTTTTGCGGAAATTGCAACACCACGCTTAGGTTGGCCCCGGACACCATCATTATCATTGATTTGTTAAAGATTCGTGCAAACTATTTTACAGAAAGACCATTTTATCTTAGTCTAGATTTATACGAGATTTATTAGAGATCTGAAACTGCTTTGAATCTTGCAGACACATACACGATTCAATATCAACTATAAAATAAACAAGAAAAACAACCAAATTATAACAATAGAAAAATTAGAAAAAAAAACAAAATTGACAAATTTTTGATTATACATACAAATTTCAGCAAACCCACTCAAGAAACGTACAAGTTTCACTACTAGATGGAGCTCGGGTTGTTTCCAACTTTTTAGAGGGGCTTAAGTGAAAATGTGTGACTATTGTTGACTTAGTGGACTCTGCACAAATCTTCAACAATCGCAGGGCATATGTGATGTCGGGGGCCCAACTTACTTGCGGTAAATCCGTTCTCTAACTTTTGGTGTTGACGGCGCGGTGGATAGACGGATCGGAGGGGAACCTGGGCCAGGGATCTCCACATCAGGGTCGGCCAGCGGGAGCGGTGCTCCGGTGAAAGAGGCCATGGATCGATGGTCGCCGTAATAACGGTGAGGAGGCACATGTGGCTCTTTGCGGTCACAGCGACTCGGCGATGCAGCGGCAGCAGTTTCGGGGAGCCAAGCGAGATCATTGACGATCCCACGATGGAACGAGAATCCAAGAGAATCCAATATACGTGTCCTGGACGGACCAAGTTGAGCCGAGAATCATCGTCTGGGCTGATCCGTTGTGATATCCAACATCTGGTCCATCCATCTCTTTTTTGCGGGTATTTGGTCCATCCATCTCGGCCGATTTGTGGGTAAGGGATTTTACTCAATCTGGTTGCATGTGACCTCCGGCATGGCGGATTGGTGTCCCGTGAGCTCGAATCAGCCATGGTGATTCATCCATGGTCGATGGTGGAGCTTAGTTTTTAGGAAAATTTTGTATGTTGCATAAGATGTTTCAAAATGCTACATGTGTACACCGTTTATGTTGTCTAAGCATTTTTTAATGTGCTATGATGATTTTTAGGCATATGCTAGATAAGGATTTCTCCAAGGTACAAAGATGTTGCATACGGTGTTATGAACATATAAGGTTTTTGCTACACGAGTGTGCAAAAAATGTAGCAAATAGTGACATTTTTTTCATGTTTTGCTACAATCAAATTAGATATTTTTGCTACATGGTTGTGTTTAAAGTGCTGCAACATTTTTATATATGTCGTGAGTTCTTACATATTTGGGGGAAATTTTGCAAAGGATGTTATATGCACAGAAAAATGTTGCTCTTTTTTGCTACATTGATCGAACGACTCCAGATTTTTTCACTTAACTGGGTCCGATGGGTAGGGACCCGACTGATAATCCCCTATCAGACGGTTGATTCCTAGAGGTTGCTTATAATCAATCTCAATGTTGGACACAACTTTAGTCAAAACCTCTTTCTAAAAGATGAAATGAAAATCTAGGAAAGACAAATTAAAGGGCGTGTGTGGTAGGCTACATCGAATTTCTTCTCGTCGGGCAGTTCCTAAAGAGTAGGGCAGCCAAAACAAGCTTTTGACCATGTTCTGCTGCACGTTTGATAGCCTGAGTCGCATCAATTGAGCAGTTTCTGCATCCCGTTTGGTAACCTGCATGTAAGACCAGCTGACTATGGTGATGCAAGCATGTGTTTTTGGTTGCTTCAAGCCTAGTTTTGTTCTCACCTCTTCTCTCCATAGGTTATCTTACAATTCTAAATTGTAGTTTATCATTACAACCCAAGGCATTACTCAAGTAATTCATCATCAAAACTCTAGCTACTACAAATGCCGTGCAATTTATCAATTAACTCCTACCTACTACGAATCAATAAAGATATAAAATGAAATGAAAATAAAACTAGATTCAAAACTGAAAGTAAATCTAATGTCTATTGCACAGAGAATAAAATACTTAGCGTTATGATCCCCGCAATGGTGCCAGAAAAGTACTTGACAACCCTCAAGCGTAGGGGATCACTTTAGCACCTCTCAATGTGGAAGTAGGCTATCGATACACATGGGTAAAAATTAAATAAACAATGGAGGTTGATTTAATACAAGAAAGTAAAGTGAAACAAAACAGTAATATAAAAGTGTCCTAATCCTCTTCAATGCAAAATGACAAGACAAAGGTTTCTCTTATAGAACAAATGGACATGGGTTCTCTCTCTCTCTCTCTCTCTCTCTCTCTCTCTCTCTCTCTCTCTTCATCTATGATGATGATCATGTTTTATATGATAAAAGTAGACACAATTGTCATGCTTTAATGATAACTTTTATGGCAGCTATATGTCCCAAAACACACAGTTGAAAGAGTACCCATATGTGTTGCTGCGTCACCCACGTAGAGCGTGTGGTTATTGTCACTCCACCATGTCATATTTCTCCCTTTTTACCCCCAGATAAAGGATGTTTGGCAGCATCATTGCTATCACTCGACACATATGTTGTCTGTCACAAGGTCACCGCTTATCTACACACATCATACTTTTTATGGAAAATACTCTAAACACTAGTGCAATGATTTATAAATCGTGTTTTTACATCTCTCCCATCTACCTACACTTGGTGTGATCAAACACCTCATGACATGGGTAAACAAGACATTATGCATAGATCAAACCATTACATGTATCATAGATGTATTTCCAAAATATGATAATCCATAAAGTTTCAACACAATGGTAATGCATAACAAGTATCATCTCATACCATAATATCCAACATAGGAATTACATAGATAGATCCATAATCAGTCAAGACACATCATATAAACTTTAACAATGATCATACATAGAGAGACTGCATCAAGTTAGCACCATAAACCCATAGTCTAGGGGGTGGCCTACTCCCCCTCATGATGAATAACAACATGGAGGCGTTTCAATACAACGTCGATTCTGGCAGCGGTTACCCCTCCAATCTTCCTCCGGGTGACGACTTACTAGCTCTATGTTACTTGGTTTTCAATCTACGCCTCCATGCCTCTCGAGGAAGAACCCCAGGGGTATATATATATGGTTTTAGGTCAAAATAAAGAGAATGACGATGGAGTCGACGACATCGGATCCATAAGCCTCTAGATCCTATGGGTGGAAACAGTCTGACTTGTTGGCCCTGTGATTTGCGGCTCGTTCGACCCCTCGAGTCCTACTCTAGCTCGTAGGATTCGTATGGAAATTATCTAACAGCTCCCATTGACCTAGCCATTTTTGGAGGTCTGTAGCTCCCTGAAAGTTAAAAACACTAACATAAGGTTTTTCTGCCAGATTCTGCCAGATAGAGTTAAAACCAAAATAAAGGAGATCTTTTGGAAAACCCCCAAAATCAATGTAAATTAAGGTAATAACTCATGATATGATACAAATATTATGGAATATAGCACAATAAAATACAAAGATCATAGATGCATTTCACATGCATCATGTGTGCTAGCCTTGAGCGGTGTAAGCTTAGGGCATTATGCCAGGGCATGGTCCCATGTTCAAAAAATCCGGGTTAGCTGTGGATGTTGTTATCTCCTTTTTACCACTGCTAGATGATACCCCGTACGATTGCTATGGAAATCATGTTAGTAATAGTTGGTTTATAAAATGTCAAAATCTCCAGAGAATTAAAAAGATAATTATTTGTGATTGCAGTGAGAAATAAGTTAGAATTATATATGGATATTACTTCGAACAGTAAAAGGACCATTGTCATATTTTAGTCACCAGTAACACCATTGTTTGGTATATATTGTATAATGTACTCTTGTATATTGTATACTATACTCTTGAGTTAAGTACACAAAGAGAAAGTGAGTATACATTGTTAAAAACAATCCCTATTTACTCATGATTTGTTGTCATAGGAAGAAAGTGAGCATTACAATGTTGACATCCTATTACTACCACATGACGAAGTTGACATATATGGTCCTCCAATTGGTGGGTTAATTTTTTCCGATTCCAATTTTAACCTTGCCCCTGGTGTATATATATTATGTGCTTTTCGGAAGCATGGTTGGAAAACAATAACAATCCCTAAGAAAATAGACTGTGATTAATTAAGGATCAAATACAACTAATATAATCATACCTCATCATGTTCCATGACACATAAGGCAATAAGAGATTACAAAGGAAATAATTTGCAAATTGTGAATAAAATAACGTTGAATCATTGTTATTTGACATGCAAAAGAAGGCGTATCACTGCCTAAATATGTAGCCCATTAATTTTAGGTTGAAAATTGTCATATGTAATAAGCAGGAGACAATGTATGCACCAAAATCCAGTGATCCGATTTGTGTGAGACACACTTCAATTAAAATTGTCCTGGCTAATTTTCACATACCTCTCTATTTTATACTTCAATTCAGTTGTCCAAACCAGGATAATTATTAGTTGTGCTTACTATAACAAAAGCTGTCCATATCAAAAGAAGCTCCAGAACCATGCTACAGTTAAAATAAGCTTGTAATGTCCACATCTAGACCGATTGTCTGTATGTCTTTACTTCACTAATTAACCTGCATGGTTGAAAAGAAAAGGTTGTTTTAATCTGAATCAGATACAGTTCTTATCTCTAATTCATGCGGTAAAGCAACTGAATGGGCCATGCCAATAATTGATTCCTCCTTTGATCAAATACGCAAAATACTCAATTGATTCACACGCCACCAAGAAGTATGCATTGAGGCATTATCCAAGATTTTTAACCTGTTTACCTGCTTAATCAGGTAAAGATAATCAACAAATAGATCGACAACATATCTTGTATCACAAATTGGCACGTGAAAATACCAGGGAGTGCAAGGAGATCTGCAACAAAATGAATGTAGATTTCAAGACTTCCCGCCTACAATGCATCCCGATCTATAATAAAAACAGAGATTACCAGATGAGAAATAATGAAAATCTGGAATAGTGGCACAAACATCAACCCCATGCTTTATGAAGAGATCAAGGTTGCGGGATCCTGCGAATTAAGAGAGATACAGAGATGGTGTTGTGCCCGCGTTGATTACCTGAGGAAATAGATATCAATTAATATGATACAGAGAGCATGTAGAGAACGGGGGATTTGGTCACCAGCGACGGAGGCGGCATCAGCTACATGGAAGAAGTGCCCACCTATACTGGATGGAGATGAGCAAAGTCGAGAAAGGTTTAAAGGGGAAATTCCATGCGAACTCATCGGATTCCTCCATCGGTTACTGGTTCTCGTGGATACCATGGGGAGAAGAAGTGAGTGTTGATTGGGAAGAGGAAACGCAGATCGGCATTGGCCGTAATCGATGACGGTTGTTTTTAGACAGATTAGAGTTTTTTTTTCAACAGAAGTGACCACGTGAGAACAATAATAAGAACCCAATTTCTATTTCTTGCCTGCGCACCCTCGTGTCTTACAAAGTGCTCAGGCCTCGCGCTCGTTGGATCACGATCAGGCGGCGGGGACGGTAGCGACGCAAGCATCCAAAAAGACTCGAGCCAGCTCGTCCTTATCCCCGCATCGCTCTCCTCATTCGCCACCGCCAAATTCTCCCTCGTCGGCGGCGAGCCGTCCGGCCGGCAGATACATCTAGCTACGGGGGGATGGTGTACTCGTTCGTTGGAGAAGTAAGGGAGGAGCGTCGACGTCGAGGAAGCGCGGATCTATGCGCCCGACGGCGGTGGCCGTGGTCAGAGGGGTCGGCGGAGCAGCACCCGCGGCGCGGACCCGCGGATCGGCGCTTCCGAGGTCCGGGGATGGCCATGGTGACGTTCTACGGCGGAAGAGCACCCGTTGGGGGCTGCTGCGTCCACATCTTAGAGCTCTGCTGTCAATGGTGAGTTCTGAAGGAACCCTCCTCTTTTCCCTTTTTTTTGCTCCGGCGTTTTACCGGAGTGGTGCTGAAGTTTTGCTCTGCTTTTAGCTTACTCTGCCAACCCCTCCCAAAGTCCCAATTAGACCACGGTAGTGCTGTTAAGGTTCAGGGATTGTATGGTAGTACTATTTTCGATTTTCGATTTTTTATTCTTTTATGTAGTCCATTTGAGATGCGCATCATTTGATCCACATTTAGATGTCTGATTTCATGTTTTTTTTGCACAGTATTGCATCGTCTAATTCGGATTTGATATACAATTTGTTAGTTCACTTTTCTGTTTATTTTAGACTGTACTGTAGGTTTGTCAATTTTCGTCTAGCTCAATTCGCCCCAATAATTGACATTTGGCGGCCACGACGAGAGTCGTCGGGAGTGTAAATTGGCGGCATTGCCTCGAGAATCGATGCGTCCGAGGCGAATGTGTGCTCGGAGGTATAGACGAGACCTGCTCGGTGGCATGGTGCTGCGTCCAAACGGCGGCGCACTTCTGTAGGTGTTTCACCTGGTGAGTGCTTAAATCCGGTTGTTTCTCTGCTCTTGTTGATTTTGGGCCTGGTATTTTTGCTCGACGCGAAATTGATTTCCCCCCAACTTGGCCATAGCTGTGCTGGTCGATTAGTCACGTTGGTGATCCTTACTAGTCACCGTAGTGCTGGTATAGTACTCACAGTGCTACTCGTATAGTTGTCACATGTATGTAACTTTTGGACTGGAATTAGTTTCTCTGTTTTATACTAGACAGTAGGTAATCCATGTAGTTGTGGCTCAATAGTTACATACATGTGATCCCAGTCACACTTCCACCCAATCCTAATAACATTTTATGTTAGGAGGTTGTCTCAGTTTTTTGCTCAAACAACATGGAGTTTTTATGTTTTGATCCTAATACGTACTGCAGGTTAGTTTATAATCATAGGATGTAATTTTTGCATAATAAATTCACTCCGTTCATATTGTCGTAGTACTTTCCTACAGATAGGATGTATTTTTTTATATACTACCAAGGTTATACAGTAGTGCTTATGGATGTAACAATCCAATAAAATCATCAATATTTGTATGTAATAATATACACGCTAGGATGTATATTTTTACTCCTAAGTTTTTTTTATCATATTATGCAGTGGGGATTACTGATTTTTTGTATGCGCAAATAGGATGTATTATTACGGTTATTCTTTCCAAATTAGATGTTGTTTTCTTATGCCAGGATGTAATTATTGTCCAATTTTAACATCCTGATCCATGGTCACCTGATTTATAGGTATTTAATGCATAGAATCGGTAACATATGCTAGATGTCAATTTAATCCATAGTTACGTATCCAATTATTCGTACATTTCTGTTTTGGCTTTGCAAGAACATGTACATACATATATTGGTGTATATATTTTCAGACCATGGATGTTGTTTTGAGGATAATCTAGGAAGAATAGGCTGTACTTTTTTAGGACGTTCAACTCTGTGAGCATGATCAACATGTAGTCTGTAGAAGAAATTTGGGTCATCATTTTTTACATTTTCAAACTGGGCAAAAGCAAGTTCATTTCCATATCCAACAACTAGCATTAAATTTATTTTTAACTAGTTCAAGTATAAAAAGTTACAGCAAAGTCACACCTATTATGCTATTTTGCTACAAAACATAACAATTACTACTTTTTTTCCTGATTTTTGTGTACAGATTCATGCAAAACAGAGGCCATACGAGGATCTCATGCTGCTCCTTCAAGTTAATACAGCAGAAAACCTCTTAGAAATTGTACATGCTGCTTTTGCTTCAGTTTTCTTCTACTATGGTTCCTTTTCATGTTGGTGGTGGTTCAAAGTTTGGATCTTACAAATTTAGGTAAAACACGATGCCTTTGCTCGTAGTTTCCGCAACAAACATTTTTTAATATCTAGTATGCACAACAAACCATATGCTACTACCTTTTTTTACCATGAGTTCTCCCAGACTAGAATATTTTGTTACATCTTTGTTACCGAGTGCACACCTCTCTTGCTCGTCCGATCGTGATCACGCGTCTCGGTCGCTTTGAGGCAGCTGGGACCACACGACGACACCCCCGTTCCCCTTCGGCTCTCTCCTACAGTTGTACTCACACACGTTGCTCCCCTCCTACTCACACACGCGAGACAGAGCAGACGCAGATCTCGTCGGCCATCCGGATTCTGGAGGAATGGATGCCGACGGCCCCGCGCCGGCGCGATTTGCCACGCCCTGGACGAGACCTGCGCTAGCCCCTGCCGCCGCGCCCCGTCCTATGTTTTCTCCCAAGCCCCCGAAGCCGAGGACGCCCCATGCGACTCACCGATGCTTGCCGCTAGGACGAGGAGGACTGTGAGCGCTAGGGGCGTGGCCGCGGTGAGCCCCCGTGGTGGCGGCGGGTACGGTTTCCGCCAGAGTTGGGGGCGGACGAACGGGCTCAACCACACTGCGTACCACGAGATCCGTTGCATTTAGCGCTAATTCTCCCGGCTTGCTGCGCCGATGGTATTGGTACTGGCGGGATGGGCGAGGAGAACCTCTCCACAGATTTTCTTTGGATTAGGACCAAAACTGTTCTCGGTTTAATCCTCCCATATTCGGATTCAGATCGGTAAGCACCATTTCTATCGTTACCTACCTCCAGCAATCCCCTACTTGATGTAGTATTATCATTTTTAGCAAAAATTTATTTGTAATTTTCCATCAAATTCCTTTGTGCTTTTAATTACTACATTTATTTTTTATTCAATTCATGCTAATGTGTGCCTATGATTAGTCTTCTTCAAATGATATAATTTTTGGTAGAATTAATATATTACCTACGGTTTTTTACATCCAATGAACCATGAATTCCCCTACTCCATCTACTGCAAGATGTAATTTTCTGCACACTTGTGAATTCTGACATTCATTATTTACATCCTACTTATCTAGTTTCATATCTAGTTACATCCTACACTTGTAGAATTAATATCTTGCATGTGTGAACTTTTTCACATCCAGCAAATTAGTTATCATGCGAAAAAACTTGCACATGGATGTATCTTTTACTGTCAGGATGTACATTTTTTTTCATCCATTGTGATATTTTCCTGCACTAGCTAGGGTGAAGTTACAAGTAGAACATATATTATGCTGTACTTCTTAGTTAAATGTTACATCTAATTAATCATGTAGTACATGTTCAGGATGGAATGTTACATCTAATTAATCATGTAGTGTTCATGATGGAATTCATGTGCACAAAATAACCATACACCAATTTTTATAATTACATGTAACTACTCATATAGTACTTACCTTTTGTTTATGTCATTTTCTTGCAGATCATGCGAACGGAGTTCATCCTATGAAGATCTCACGACGCCCTAAACCCCGAGTGAGCTTAGTCTTGAAGAAAATTGTACATGCTATTCTAGTTTCAGGCTAGTTTCTTCCATGTTGTTTGAGGGGTGGTCACAAACTTCTGAGAAAAACTATATACTTTTTGTTCATGTTTTCCGCAGCAAACGTTTTCGCTACATCCTAGTATGCACAACAGTTACTGCTACTGTGTGTTTTCCTATGAGATTATTGTTTCTATCGTAGTATTTTTTACATCCTACAATCCGTTCTTACACATATATGCTTTGGGGGTGAGGTAGGTGATCGTGATACTCACACCCCTCATCTAACATGGTATCTACTACGATCAGCAGATGTAATTGTACCACCCGTCAGCTTCTTCCCTCCGCAGCTGGAGTGGACCCTGTTGTTGTGCTATTCTTTTTCTGGTTTAGTTACATGTATATTCTGTTCTACCATCTTCTCTTGCCATGGAATTTCCTGTTGTCCCGTCCCATGGAGGAAGAAAAGAGAGCAGGTAGTGTTTCTTGTTCACTTTTGGCTGGGATCCCCGGTTGTGTTTGTTACGGGCAAGAAAACTGGGTCTGGTCCTAGCGTGTAGTTGTACCGCGCCTCCCCTCCCGCCCTCCTGCGCCAAAAGCCCAGTGAAAACGGGTCATGCTATTTTTGGGTACCTGTCTGTCTTGGGACCAGTTTCTGTTTCGTATGTGGACAGGGGGCACCCTGTAGCACTAAAACGTAACCGCGCACCGTGTAGAATCGTCCTAATAAGAAAGATAAAGGAGCGTTGCAATGGGCCTGTGGGCTGTACCAATAAGATGGGTTGCACACTTTCAACGATCCTAAAACTGAACTGAACAAACGATCCTAGAACTAAACAGACTGACGTGACAGGCTGATGATGTGGCATACAACTAATTAGAAACTGAAGGAAATGATGTAAAATGCTTGCATGTTGAGAAAAATCATGTAGTGGGGTTCCTATTTAGATATAGAAGATACTGTAATCTTGGTAATAAAACAAGTTTTAATCACGCGCTACACGGAAAAGCAAAATGTAAAGATCTGATTGATACATCCATTGTTTGCGAGTAGTACTATGCAACTATAACTTTTTTGGCTAATAGACAAATATACTTGACGGTAACTATTACTCCCTCCGTTTTAAAATATAAGATGTTTTAGCTTTGTGAAGTAAATGTATCTAGACTGTTTTTAGTGTATAGGTTCACTTAGATTTGGAATGAACCTATACACTAAAAGTAGTCTAGATATGTTGACTTCACAAACCTAAAACATCTTATATTTTGTAACGGAGGGAGTATAAAATAGTAATATTTTTCTTTATACTATTATATGGGAGTGTTTAGATCTCATGCGCCTGAGATGCTTAGGTCTAAGTTGTCTAACATCGTACGTCTATTTGTGCTAATTCTGAGTTGTAACCTAGTTATAACTTATAAATTTTATACTAGTTCTTAATTGCAACATAGTTATAACTCATTAAATTCTCAGTTACAATCTAATTACAACTTACTCTCATAATACACGAATCGCGAAGTAAATTCAATGATGAGAGAGATGACCGAGACCTGAAAAGTTCTAAGACGACTAAGGCTAGTCATAGTGGGAGTAACTTAGCCAGTAACATGCATGTATATGCAGTACCAAGTAAGCAAATTGATGACATGACATGATAATAAATGAAGAAAGAGAGAGATGTAGTAACTTAGCTAGTTACCATAACATCACACATACCAAGACATATGAGTCTAGAACTTTATTAATTAGGCTTTGCATGAAATCATACACATGTTACTACCTACTATGAATGTACTCTCTCCGCTTCAAAATATAAGATGTTTTAGTTTTATGAAAAAAACGAATCTAGACTTGTTTTAGTACTCCCTCTGTTCTTATTTACTCTGCGGGCTTAGCCAAAACGTACATAACAAAGAGAGGGTTCTTTTCACTCTGCTACGCTATTTTACCCCTATGCTTAAAAGAACTGCATGCATGCACTCCTAGCACTGCTGCATGCATAGCTAGCTCTCAATGAAAAAGTAAAGGACATTCTTGAAAACAATGGTTGAAATAGGCTTACACGCAGAGTAATTTGGAAATCGCATGAAAAAGTTTGGTGTAGAGTAAAACGAAACAAAGGGAGTTCACACATACTAAAATAAGTCTAAATTCATTTTCTTTATAAACCTAGAACATCTTATATTTTAAAACGAATAGATCGAGTAGTAACATGAACTAGTAACATGCGCATGTTATTATCTAAATTACTTAGCACTATGACCATCCTAAGAACTAGCAAATCCGCTACTCCCTCGGTTCCTTAGAATAAGGCCTATAAATTTAGTCAAAAGTCAAACATTGCAAAGTTTGACTATTTTTTAAAAAAAACTATAAACCTCTATAAGGTCAAATCAATCTTATTAGATACATTATGAAATATATTTTCGTACTGTAGCTATCTATTATCGACTAATTATGTGTTTTAACGCCCGATACCCCTACCCGCCCGTGCAGGCGACTCGGCAACCTAACGCCGCGGTCTCCCAGCGACTCCCTTGCCCGTTGCATGAGTCCTCTCGTGGTGGCGGCGGGCGCGCCGCCGAAGGTTGGAGAGGAAGGCTGCCATGGGCGTGATGGCGGGTCGGGCGGCAGCGCGACCTCTGGAGGTCATGCGGCGCATGGTGGTTTCAGCGGAGGCGGTACAAGTGGTGGGGAGGGTCTGCGGCGACGACCGTCTGCGGTGCGTCGTGGGCTAGATCGGGGCCATCTAGGGCAGGTCGGCCCGGGCGCCGTGGTGGCGGCCAGTCAGGCGTGGTCTTTGGGATCTTCTGGGCGGCTACGGCGCTGCTGCGGTGGTTCCCGGTTTGGCTCTCTTCCTTTTGCCTGCTCGATCCGTCCTCCGGAACAGGTCGGTGGTGTGGAGATCGCTGTGGCGGATCTAATAAAGGTGGTGGTCCTTTGATTTATTTCGCATGAAGACGAAGATCGCTGATGTCGCCTCCTTGATCAGTCGGAGGCGGGTTCGAGCTCACGCCGAACTCCCATGGGCGTATCATGCCCGGAGATTGCTGGATCGGAAGGTATTTGGTCGCCACCTTGTTTTTTCCGATTGGTTTCAGGGAGGCTGCGAAGCTCTGTTGTTTGTTTCACCAAGTGCCATGCTTTGAGCCATGGTGATGTCGATGCGGAGAATGTCAGGAAAGCGGAAATTTAAGGGTAGCGATGGTGATTTTTGTTCTTGTGGTGACGGAGATCTGGCTGCGTGATCTGAGACTCGTTGCAGCGACTGTTGGTGCGGGAAGACAACACAGGGGAGTTTTCAGCCTTATCTTGCAGGGTGAAAATCCAAGGTCTGGCCTTATCTTGCACCTGTAGGGGTTAGCAGCATGGAAAACAAAAAAATTCTACCGCATGCAAACAAACAAGCCAAGATCTATCTACTAGATTGTAGCAACGAGTCGATAGAGGAACTCACCCTCGAAGATTCCAAAGTGGTTAACGAGAGCAGATTCTCGTGGGTGATGTAGTCGTACACTTGCCGATCTCAAGATCGCGTAGACGATCCTTCCGGCGCTGCTCGCAGCCGCTCAGAGTCGGTCACACGTTAAATTTTCGGCGAAGACCTTCCTATCCTTGTTCCAAAGAAATGGAGGTTGTAGCACTCTCCTCGTGATTCCGGCAGCACAACGGCGTGGTACCGGAAGTAGAGGGGAGATCTCGCAGGGCTTCGCCTTAAGCCGGAGCGAGTATGGTGGAGTATGAGAGTGAAGGGAATATGCCCGAGAGGCGATAATAAAGTGGTTATTATCGTATTCCTTATTTATGATAAATGTTTATTTTGCATGCTATAATTGTATTAATACGGAAACGTTAATACATGTGTGTTTAATAAACAAAAGGTAGTTCCTAGTTATGCCTCTCTTATAAACTAGCTCGTTGATTAACAAGATGATCATAGGTTTCCTGATCATGGACATTGGATGTTGTTAATAACGAGGTCACAACATTAGTGTAATGGTGTGATGAACATTCATCCGAAGTATAGCATTACGATCAAAGTCATTGAGTTTATATTGCTATAACATCTTACAGTGATCCTAATCCTTAGACCATGAGATCATGTCAATCACTAACACGGAAGAGTTTCTTGATAACATCAAACGTCACACCGTAATGAGGTGATTATAAAGATGGATTCGTAACTACTAAAGTGTTATGTTGAGGCCCATGGATCGAGAGTGGAATTTTTCATCCCGATGACGGATAGATATACTCGGCCCTCTCGGTGATATCACATTGATTAGCTTGCAAGCAAGTGATTTGATCACTAGAATGTTATATCACGGGACGAGAAAGAGTGCATGTCGATGTGAGATCAAACTAGGTATGGAGATACCGATGATCGAATCTCGGACATGTAATATATCATGAAACAAAGGGATTAAGATACTAGCGTAAAAGGTTCCGACGATCACAAGAAAGTCATCGTTGAATGTGTGGGAGTCGTATGGGTCTCCATCCGCTTCGATTATTGATCCGAGAGGAGTCTCGATCATGTCCGCATTATTCGCGACCGTAGGGTGACACACTTAAGAGACACCGACATCCAATTGGAACAAAGTTTCATGCCGAAAAGAAAAGGAAAGCGCAGAATTTATTTCACTAGACACAAACTGTTGGTTGAAATTGTCAAACTGGTTACGCATGTGAAATGAAATACTAGCAAGGGTTTTATGTGAATGTTTGTTAATTAAAGTAATTAACAAAATTCTGAATAAATAAATAAAAGAGTTTTATTTAAATGAGAGCTTGCATTAAATTTGGTGGAAATTTAATGCATGTGAGTGGATTTATGAGTGGAGGCTTTTTAATGGGAGTGGAGGCTTTTCATTTTTGAGTGGGAGCTCCACCCACATGAATGTGGAAGAGGTGGGGGCAGCCCCATGGATGGGCACCATGGCCCTTGGGTGCCCCCCTCTCCCCTATAAAAGGCCCCCCTCTCCTCCTCTCACAACACACCTCCTCGTGAAGGATCTCTCTCCCCCTCTAGAATTTATCCCCCATGGTCTCGGACTAGCGAGATACATGTTCCCGGTGGCTTTTCGGCAAGAAAGAGTTGTGCTTCCGCTGCATCGCTAGAGCGAGGAGGCGGAGGTTGCTCGGTGCCTGTAACACCCTCAGAATCGGCCCTATGCAAATTTTAGCGAAACTCGCCAAACCCGCATAGAAACGATTCGAAGGTGCCCACCAGGCACTTTCGTGCGGGTGGAAAAACAAAGTAATAACATTACACAACAGTCCTCGATGGGACCCACAGAACAGATATATATAGCAGCGACTCAAAGAGCCAAGAATACAGATATACAGTACAAAGATCCAAATCACCTTGAAAAGATGAGGCGTCCGACTACGGACAAGATGCAAATGGGGCTAAGAGCCCTGAAGAATAACCAATGGCGTCCATAACCCTGCCCAGGCCAAGCCGGAAGGGTAACCCTGCTAACGGCGTCGATCTCAAAACCTGCTTAAACAAAGGGGTGCCGACAAAGGGCAAAGGAAAAAGAAGGAGCGTCGATCGAGGCCGACACGGCGAGGCTAGAATTCCGGTCCGCCTACATAGGTATGGTGGATCGAGCGGCAGCATGCACTAAACAACCTATAGAGACTCGATACAACTGGCGGTTATCAGAGAGGGGTGAGAATGGCCTAACCGGATCCAACCTGAAGCTAACACCAAACAAACCCATCCTGGTGTTCCCCCCTCGAGACCAAACGAGGAAGTCAACCGAGGAACTCACACAGTTGGCAGTTTTAATTACTCAGTTATAGTTGTGGCACTTTACTAGTCAGGTTTAGATAATCGTCCTGATAAAGTAAACAGTGGGCACTTTTAGTTAATCATTCCGTTATGGTGGCAACACTTACTAGTCAGATTCAATTAGTATGAGATACCCCAAAACCCAGCAGTTGTTGGTACTTTTATTTAGCCATTCCGTTGTAGAGAAGCTGATTACTAGTCACATCGGATACAAGTCAATTTATAACAGTAAACTTTAGTTATAGTTGTCTATGATCAAGCACTGTGCTCCAAGTCGTCCATAACCGCGGACACGGCTTCTCGAAAAGATTAAACCCTGCAGGGGTGCACCAAAGTATCCACAGCACTTGACCCTTTTGCGGATCGGTTAACATACACCCATCGGTATGTCGGGGCCTAAGTCACGGCGTTCCCGGACTAAAGCAAGCAGGGGCCACCCACTAAGTACACCATAGCGAAGTCGGCGGTCTCGAGACGGACTTAGGGTTTTGCGTCAATGGGTGTAACGACAAGATCCCCAATCGGGGCTGCCGATACCATGAAAACATTCCGCTTCCTAAACAAGCGTGCTCCTCACACAATCGTAAATACATAAGTAGCATGGCATAAGTACAGGATAGTAAAACACCTCAAACTAGTTGTGGCCCCAGACAATACTTTGAAATCGGTAATAATCAATGGGGGCCCATATCTCCCCATTGTGGTTAGCGCTCGATCTAGCAGTGTCAAGAACTCGGGTCCTACGGGACACAAGTGGGATCGGAAACCAAATCTTACCTATCACCCACCGATGCCTCTGCTTAATTCAATTTTAGTTGTTAAACAGGAATTAAAGTGAACAATAAGTAAACCATGATCATCTCCAACGTCAACATGCGGCAATTCTCCAACCATTGTGGTACTCGACGACACGCAAAAACACTTGAGCAAGCGACTACGACACGCGGGTCCAACTATCTAACAAACAACAGGTAATAGGATGTGTCCAAGGCTATATATGGCTGCAAGGGATATCACGGTTACGAAACTAGAGCATCGCAACACAGATAGCAAAGATCAACAGGAGGGAATAAATACTGGAAAAGTAAGATAGGTAGAAAGGGGAGGATGCTCGCCTGAAAACATTGCCGAAAGGTTCATCCGAAGATCGGGGCGGAGCTCACATCAACTCAACGGCCTTATCCGCGAAGAAGCAAAACACTAGAAGGAACACCGGATGCAATATTTAATACAACGGCAGAAGATCGGCATGATGCATGTATGATGAATGACATGGCAAGGTGCGATGCAACTAGGTCATATTAAGCGGAACCGGGGTCCCGACATTAATTAGGTGGTTCAAGTTATTTAGAACCCCCGCAAATTAAATGTTGTTATAACAAGGCAAGATAAGATACCGGTTCGCTACACAAGTTTAAATGAGGCCAATATAAGGCTAGATTTGCCCGCATATGGGCCCCATATTTAATTATTAGGTGAATCGGCGTAAGGCCCCCAAACCAATGCTATGCAGGCGGGAATGACAATTTAATGTGCAACAAATTGATATGTTATAAAATAGGGTTCGAGGAAAAGGGGTCACACATCAGAGGGGTTCGACGGTCTTGGGGTTCCGGGGGTTCGGGGTTCGACAGGGTTCGACGAGTCTGGGGTTCGGGGTTCGTCGGAGCGGTCTCGCGGGAACGTTCTCGGACTCCGGGGTTAGGGTCTTGGCGCAACCGGGAAGCAGGGCTTGGTTGGCGTCGAGGTCCTTGTCGGTGGTCTTATTCTCGGCCTTCATGGTCTTGAGTCATGTCGACGGTCATGGCGTACGGGGTGAAGCACTTGTCGTATCCGCATCGGTGTTCTTGGCGTTCGGGAAAAAGAGCTTGGCGTTCGGCGTCGGTGTCCTCGGGTTTGCTCCAAACGGGTACATGACGGAGTACTTGTCGCACATATGGCCTTCGGTTCCAGCTCCGGGTTCGGTCTTCGGGGGTTCCGACCATCGGACAATGCTCCGTGTAGAAGATCGCTTCGAGGGTGCAACTCGTCGGGGGCGTCCTTGGGGTGGATCTTGGCGTGTCGAGGGTGGTACTTGGTGTTCCGGTCCGGGTCGATCCTGTCGATGAGACGAGCTTGGCACCCCGATTCCCGGCGACATTGACGTCCGAGGGTTCAACCTTCGGGGTTCGACGTTCCGCGCCAGGGACGGTCTTGATGTCGATCTCGTCAGCTTCGAGGGGCTTGTAGGAGGGGCCGCTAGACGAGGTGGAGTTGTAGGCCGACGCTACGGAGCTCGAGCTGCAGACAACACGGACCCGAGCGGCAGCGGCCTCGGCTGCAGAAGACGGCGGCACCACACGGGCCAGAGAGGAGGACGCGGCCTTGGGCGGAGGCGGCGATGCTCCCAGGCCGGCGGGCACAGAGAGGGGCGAGCGGAGGTGGAGCTTGAGGGGGAGGCGGGGCGAGGTGGTCGGAGGCGGGCCATGGGCTGCAGAGGCGGCCGGCTCGGGGCCAGGCGGCAGCGGGCAGCGGCAGCGAAAGCAGAAGCGGCGGGGATGCAAGCGAGAGGCGAGCCTGGCGGGGAGGCAGGCGCGGCGAGAGGAGAAGGAGAGAGGCGGTGGTCTGGCGGCGGAGGCCCAGTGTGGCCAGGCGCCGTCGACCAGGCTCGGTGGCCAGGCGCCAGTGGAGGACTAGGCGGGAGGCGAAGGCGGAGAGACTAGGGGCGGAGGGGCGTCTGGAGGCGGCCGTGGCGGGCTAGAGGGGAGGCGGGCGCAGGAGGAAGAAAGGAGAAGGCGGCGATGGTGGTGCGCTGAGGTGGGGCTCAGGCCGGGCGGGCGGTTGGTGGGGAGGTGGGGTCCAGGAGCAGGCCGGGCGGTGGCGGGGCGTGTGCGTCACGGTGTTTAGCGTGGCGGTGGCGGCGGGTCCGGGCAAGGCGGGCCAGTGGCAGGGGAGGGTGGGTGGTGCGTGCGTGTAGGCGTGTCTTTGAGATTGTGGGGCTGGCTCGCGTGCGCGTAGTGGGTTGGCTGGTGGGGGGAGTGGGGTGAGAGGGAGAGGAGAGAGAGGGGGAGGGCTGGGGTGAGAGGTGGCAGGGAGGGATTGGTGGAGGAAGAGGGTGTGCTGAGGTGGCGTGTGGGGATTGGGCAGGGTGAGGTGGAGGGGGAGAGAGGGTAAATTAGTTGGTAGGTTTAGGATTTTTTTGTTGGGGTGTCCAGGTGGACCGTTTATTATTTCCTGGGATGGTCGATCGGGTCAATCGGCCCGTTCGACTGCCCCTATTAAAATAAATTAAATATTTTATTTATTTCAAACAAAGTTTTTGCAAACCGATATCGGGCAAACCAAAATATCCCGGGGACCCGGTTTTGAGGTTTGAATAGAGGTGGGGCGTTTAGATAACAACACGGGTTTTGCAACCAGTTTTTGGCAAACAATGCATGATGATGGCGATGCAATGCACAAATTCAACGCGATTTTCTAGTAGTGGTTTTGCGGGATGCCACAGTGCCTCGAACGTGTGTGCGAGCACGGATGCGCTGCTGTTTTGCGGCGCTAGGACTTCCTCTCGATCTTGAGATCGGCAAGAGATCGTCTACATCAACCACGAGTTTGGACTCGTTAAGCTTTGTCGGTCTTCAAGGGTATGTTCTCTACGGATATATATCCGCCCGTTGTTTGTATCTAGTAGATAGATCTTGGTACATAGTTGTTCCCATCGTAGGAAATTTTTTGTTTTCTATGCTGCGAACCCTACAGTGGTATCAGAGCCGGATCTATGCGTAGATACTTTGCACGGGTAGTACACATATGAGTATGTGGGCGATGATGATCATTTTATTGCTTCTTAGTTGTACTTTGGATATTGGTGGCATAGTGGGATGAAGCGGCCCGGACAAACTTTACATGTCCTCGCACATGAGACCTGTTCCACGCTTGACATGCAACTAGTTTTGCATAAGTGGCTAGCGGGTGTCTGTCTCCTACTATAGTCAATATCTAATTTGCAACGAGTTGTCAACAATTTGGTTATCCTCGTTGTGGTTCATGTTCGTAGGTAAGAACGGTTCTATCTTCGAAAGCCCTAAGCCACGTAAAATTTGCAATGGATAAATTAGAGGCGTCTAGTTTAGATTGTTGCTGGGCTAGTGTTATGATATGGTGATGTTGTAAGTAGAAGTATGAGATGATACTCTTACAACATACATAACGTGTAAATTCCATAGACCTTGGATTTACACATAAAGGTATGATAGTGATCATACCACGATGCACATGATAGAGATCATCTGCGGGAACCATAACATTTCACTAATAAACATGTGATGTTTGATAGCATCTTATATTGCTTGTTTGGCGTTTTATTAGCATAATAAGATGATCCCTCATTTAAATATCAAGATAATAATGTGTTCTTACTTTAGTATGCACCGATTATGTTCTCGTCGCTCCAAGACATCACGTGATGATCGGGTGTTTTGGATCCGACCATATTTTGGTGTAAGAGCGATTACACACGCGAATACTAAGGTTCTTACTTGGCGAGCCTAGCATGTAACATGGCCTCGGAACACGGACCGAAAGGTTAAGCATGAGTCATATAGTAGATATGATGCCCATTTGATGCTCGCCTTTGAAGCTACACCGACTCACGTGATGATCGGACTTGGTGTAGTGGATTTGGTTCATGTAATCACCAAAAAGGCACGAGGGATGTCGTTTTTGAGTGGGAGTTCATTTCTAATTTGGATTAGTAGAACTCAATTTATCATAAATTAAATCAAAGTGAATTTGCATAATTTGTTGTAGTCATTGGCATTCGCTCACCACCATATGCATAATTGTAATTGAGATAATAGAACTATAGAATTCCGGATATATACTTTACGAACTGGTATCGTATTGTGTTGAGTGTCAATCTAAAGTTTAAAGTCCTATTGCAAACTTTCAGCAAAATTCTATTTACTCCGTGAAATTTAATAATTGGTATTAAATCGAGAGTAACAATTCGGTGTTAGTATCTTAAGTATCATGTTTGCCTCCATGATTCTTGATTTAAACATCAAGTTTATCTAGGAGTGAAAAGAATTGTTTGAAACCATCATGTGTGGCAGATATAACGATATCTGAAACAATGTTGGTTGCAATATGATAGAGTATAATATATGTTCTCATATTGGATGAGAATTTACGAAGGTTGGAGATGCTAGACATCCTAATCATCCAAAAGGGTTTTGGAAAGTAATGTTATACTCACGATTCGCCTTTATAAGCTAAAGTAGCTTGATCATGAAAGTCGTCATGATAAAGGTGAATAGAATATGTATGTAAAATGTTTACTACACTAAAAGATTACTAAAGAATGAATTTTGAAAGAATACCGATCATTTTGATGATGGTGATCTACTTCAAAGTGCAAGTCCAAAGGTATTATTATTTGAATATACACGCTTTGGACTATGTGTCATGTATATGGCGCCACTTTTGATGTTGATAAATTCTTTTAAAAGGAAAAGAAATGCTGAAGAGAATCTATAAAATATATTTGGCAGAAAAGAAAAGATTGGAAATATCCAATTTAGGTATATATAAGATATACATGTTATGGTTGTATTCTTTGCTTGTTAAACAATGTGGTTCTTGGGTATTGGATACCGAATCGGTTGGTATGAAATTTCATACGGAACAACGCAATTCATGAACCACAATGGCCTAAGTAACTAGCAAGAGAATATGTGATGATGTTCATCGAAAACAAATAAACCGTTGTTTGTATTTCTCGTTGACATCAAAGCTTGACTTCAAGATTTGTTTTAATAATTGTTATTTGAATCAGGTATTATAAGAACAAAGGTTGTTCAAATAATTACCGTATTCCATATAAGATGGATGATTTACAAATCTAGTTGAAGAAATCACATCCATAAAACCTAATGCTAAAATGTTGCAAGACAAATGATTGAAAGATCACTTATGAAGTGACATCGTTGTTTAAATTATATTGGAAAGAAAACATGAAGAATCTCCATATTCATGGATTTTTGGAGTCTTTGATTTGATCAAGTGACGCTTGTGAGACTTTCCTCGGGATAATTAAAACTTCGTTCAAAGGCCAAAGAAGAACGAACGACTAAAATATTGGAATTTATACATATCGATGTATGTATTCCATTATGTGTAGTAAATGGCGATGGGTTTCAACTTCATATGCTTTCTCCGAAATTTGAGTGAATGTTCACTTAATGAGAAACAAGTATGAAATATTTGAAAATGTTTCAAAGACTTTCAAGATGAAGTGAAAAATCATTGTAACAAGAAAAATAAATGAATTATGATTTGATCATAAAGGATTTATTTGAGTTACAAGTGTAACAAGAAAATAAATGAATTATGATTTTATCATAAAGGGATTTATTTGAGTTGCAAGTTTAGCAAAACACCTAGATTTACATATCCCGAAACACCATAGGAGTATGGAGTGTTTGAGATTTGTAATGAAACCTTGTGAGACATGGTTGGATCAAAGGTGTTATTTATAAAACTGCCATTATGTTTTAAAAGATTAAAGCTTTAGAGACTACCGCTTTTACCTTTGAAAAGAGCTCCATCTAGATCCGTTGAAATGACACCATGGAAGTTATGGTTTGGGGTAAAACCCAAGTTGTCATTTCTTAAATTTTGGTATGCTAAACATAAGTAAGATGTTTACAACCGAAGTCGGATGAGCATGTCTTTGTAGGTTATTTCGAATAACAATTGGTTATTCCTCCATAACACCGAGGACAAAAGGGTTTGTCGCTTGAAATGTAAAGTTTCTTGAAGAAGAATTTTTCATAAATGTTAAGTGGGAGGACAATAGAACTTTGATGAGGTTAACGAACCTTAGCTAAATGTCTTTGAGTTGCAGGCGCGGAAATGGTTCTGGAGGTTGCCATAATGCTCATAGCTTATGTGCCTCAAAGGTTGTGGTCACGGAGATCTAAGTTCTTATTGAACCAAGTCGGTCGGTTAAACAATCAAATGCTAAGATTTGAGAGTAAATCATTATTGTTTGACAATGATGAACCGAATACATACAAAGAAGCGATGATGGGCCCTGACTCCGTCAAATGGCTTGAAGCCATAAAATCCGTGATAGTTCCATATCACGAAATCAAGTTTTGAACTTGGAAGACCCTCCTAAAGGTGTAAAACCTATCGGTCGTATTTGGATCTATAAAGAAAACATGGATGTTTCACATCTATGAAATAGTCGACATGTCGAAAGTATTTTATGACAATGTTCAAGGAGTTGACTATGACAAGATTTGATCTTTCATAGCGATATTTAGTCTGAGCAGTTAAAGTAGCAACCACTACATATAATTTGGTATATGATAGATGAATAAACAAAACAAAGTTCTTCTAATAGAATGGTTACCTAGGGCGTGTACATGACACGATCCAAAGGGTTTTTAAATTCAAAGGATGTTAAAGGGCATGCAAACTTCAATGGTTGAAGTAAGCATCGGAGTTGGAATCTTCACCATGATGAAAATGAGTTTTTCATCCGGAGACGATGAAGATGCTTGCATTTTCAATAAATTAAGTGGGGAATGAGACATATTTCTAATACATTATGTGAAGGACATCTTGTTGATTAGAAATGATGTATCTTTTATTGACAACGGTTAAGAATTTCATTTCGATGAAAGACTTAGGCAAAACCGAATATTTAGCATGAATGTCTATAGTGGATGGTATGCGCTAATATGTTTATGCCAAGCGACATATATGAGATATTGAAGGAGTTCAATATAGAAGCGACAAGAAACAGTTCTTGTTGCATGGAAAGGAATTGAATCAAGATTCAAGTGTATCGACACTTGATAAGTGAAACAAGATTCAAGTGCTTTGACACTTGATGAGTGCAATCACGAGAATGTTTTGATCAATCATACCATGATATGTACACATCCAGATATGTCCTATGCGCTAAGTGTTATGAGCATATACGAATGAATCATAAAATGATCATTGGACGATAGTGAGGATATTCTTATGATCTTTTGGAAGAACTAAGAATATATTTGTGTAGAGGTGACAAACAATTACAAATAGTTCATTGTAAAGCGTTACATTGATACTAGTTTTGTCACAAGATACAAATTAAGTTTATCTCAATTTAAACTATGGGTGGCACAATGTGATGGAAAGGAGATTCCATGATGGATTTGGAAGAGTTTCAAAGTTAAGACATTGTGTGAATACTACAACAAAAGGCTAAGTATATGACCGCTATAGTAGCGACAAAGGAGAATTTGTGTCAAGTAGTTTGTTATCAAACTAAGGTGTGGTTATAGCAGGCTAACACTAAAGATATATTGTATGACAATAGTATCGACGTGTTTTAACCCCAAGGAACTAAAGGTCTCACCGAAAGACCAAATTTATACAATGCCATCTCATTGGAGAATGAGTGATACGTGAAGACGCAAAGACATGCAAATACACACGGACCTGAAAGCGTCAGATCCGTAGATTATGTTAACCACTTGCAATTGTGTATATGGAACACCGGAAAGCCATAGGTGTTCAATACACAAAGTTTTCAAACTAGATTATTGTCTCTAGTGCAAGTGGGAGGCCGAAGGAATATGCCCGAGAGGCAATAATAAAGTGGTTATTATCGTATTCCTTATTTATGATAAATGTTTATTTTGCATGCTATAATTGTATTAATACTGAAGCGTTAATACATGTGTGTTTAATAAACAAAAGGTAGTTCCTAGTTATGCCTCTCTTATAAACTAGCTCGTTGATTAACAAGATGATCATAGGTTTCACGATCATGGACATTGGATGTTGTTAATAACGAGGTCACAACATTAGTGTAATGGTGTGATGAACATTCATCCAGTATAGCATTACGATCAAAGTCATTGAGTTTATATTGCTATAACATCTTACAGTGATCCTAATCCTTAGACCATGAGATCATGTCAATCACTAACACGGAAGAGTTTCTTGATAACATCAAAGCGTCACACCGTAACAGGTGATTATAAAGATGGATTCGAACTACTAAAGTGTTATGTTGAGGCCCATGGATCGAGAGTGGAATTTGTTCATCCCGATGACGGATAGATATACTGGGCCCTCTCGGTGATATCACATTGATTAGCTTGCAAGCAAGTGATTTGATCACTAGAATGTTATATCACGTGAGCGAGAAAAGAGTGCATGTCGATGAAGATCAAACTAGGTATGGAGATACCGATGATCGAATCTCGGACATGTAATATATCATGAACAAAGGGATTAAGATACTAGCGTAAAGGTTAAGCGATCACAAGAAAGTCATCGTTGAATGTGTGGGAGTCGATGGGTCTCGGATCCGCTTCGATTATTGATCCGAGAGGAGTCTCGATCATGTCCGCATTATTAGTGAACCGTAGGGTGACACACTTAAGAGACACCGACATCCAATTGGAACAAAAGTTTCATGCCGAAGAAAAGGAAAGCGCGAATTTATTTCACTGAACAAAAACTGTTTGGTTGAAATTGCTTAAACTGGTTCTGCATGTGAAATGAAATACTAGCAAGGGTTTTATGTGAATGTTTGTTAATTAAAGTAATTAACAAAATTCTGAATAAATAAATAAAGAGTTTTATTTAAATGAGAGCTTGCATTAAATTTGGTGGAAATTTAATGCATGTGAGTGGATTTATGAGTGGAGGCTTTTAATGGGAGTGGAGGCTTTTCATTTTTGAGTGGGAGCTCCACCCACATGAATGTGGAAGAGGTGGGGGCAGCCCATGGCTGGGCGCCATGGCCCTTGGGTGCCCCCTCTCCCCTATAAAGGCCCCCTCCTCCTCTCACAACACACCTCCTCGTGAAGGATCTCTCTCCTCTAGAATTTATCCCCATGGTCTCGGACTAGCAAGATACATGTTCCCGGTGGCTTTTCAAGAAAGAGTTGTGCTTCACTGCATCGCTGGGCGAGGAGGCGGAGGTTGCTCGGTGCCTCGAGCGTGTGTGCACGGATCTGGCTATTGTTTTGGCGCTAGGACTTCCTCTCGATCTTGAGATCGGCAAGAGATCGTCTACATCAACCACGAGTTTGGACTCGTTAAGCTTTGTCGGTCTTCAAGGGTATGTTCTCTACGGATATACATCCGCCCGTTGTTTGTATCTAGTAGATAGATCTTGGTACATAGTTGTTCCCATCGTAGGAAATTTTTTGTTTTCTATGCTGCGAACCCTACAGAGAGAACTCCTCGGCGATCTAGGTTTTAGACACACCAAGGAGGAGGTGCTAGAGCCGGCGGCTAGGGTTTGGGGCACCCCAAGTCGGCGGCTAGAGCAACCCTAGGAGGCGGCGGCAGCTGCAGGAGGTGGTGGCGCCAAGCTAGGGTTTGGAGGAGAGGTACTTGTGTGTGCTAGGAGGGAGCCCTGCCTCCTTATAGGTGGAGGGGCGGCCAAGGGGAGGTGGAGTCCCTCCCAGCTCGGCAGGTGGTGCGGTTTGGGGAGGAGGACTCCTCCCAACTCGGTTTCACCTTCCTCCTCTTTTCCTCTTTCCAAATTTAGCCGTTTGACTTTTCAATTTAGCTATTTGACTTTTCAAACTAGGATTTGAATTAATCCTTTATTTGGAACAGCGATGACACTTAGTACATGATGCAATCATTCCAACTTGCAATGACACATTCATGTACCCCTTCCCCTCCGGAGTGCCGGACATTCCGGAACCTTCTAGAACATTCCCGATGAAAACACCGGAATCATTCCCGAACTCCGAAACGGGACTTTCCTTATATGAATCTTATTCTTTGGACCATTCCGGATCTCCTCGTGATATCCCGGATCCCATCCGAGACTCCGAACAACATTCGGTCTCTTTCTCATCATACCATAACTACTCAAACAACGTCGAATCCTTAAGTGTGTCTCCCTACGGTTCGTGAATTATGCGGACATGATCGAGACACTTCTCCGAACAATAACCAATAGAGGAATCTGGAAATTCATATGGCTCCCACATATTTCTACGATTACTTTGCGATCGAATGAACCACTTACATACGATACCAATTTCCCTTTGTCTCAGGATAGTTTACTGATCCGAGGTTTTGATCGCCGGTATCTCTGCATACCTAGTTCAACCTCGTTACCGATAAGTACTCTTTTCTCGTTCCCGTGATATGTGATCCCTTGTGAGCCAGTCACATGCTTGCAAGCTAATTGGATGACATTACACCGAGAGGGCCCAGAGTATATCTATCCGTCATATGGATGGACAAATCCCACTCTTGATCCATGTGCCTCAACACATACTTTCCGAACACTCAATGCCACCTTTATAGACACTCAGTTACGGTGTGGTGTTTGATGTCATCAAAGCATCCTTCCGGTGATGGTGATTAGCATGATCTCATGGTCGAAGGAATTAGGTTACTATGTATCAGAAAGCTTATAGCAGATGAACTTTATTAAATGACTTGATCTTTATGCTACGCTTAACTATAGGAGTATGTCCATCACATCATTCTCCTAATGATATGACCCTGTTGTTAATAACATCTCTATGTTCATGATCAGGAAACCATGATCATATATTAACCAACAAGCTAGTTTAACAAGAGGCTTTACTAGGGACTCTTTTATGTTTACAAATCACACAAGTATTAATGTTTCCGGTTAATACAATTATAGCATGGTATGTAAACATTTATCATAAGTATGAAGATATGATAATAACCACTTTATTATTGCCTCTTGGGCATATCTGCAACAGTCTCCCACTTGCACTAGAGTCAATAATCTAGTTTCAAACCTTTGTGTATTCAACACCTATGGCTTTCCGGTGTTGTATGTACACGATTGCTAGTGGTCAACTGATCTCCGGATCTGACACTTCCAGGTCCGTGTGTAATTGCATGTATTTGCGTCTCTACGCATCACTCATTCTCTAATGAGATGGCTTTGTATAAATTTGGTCCTTTGGTGAGACCTTTAGTTCTTTGGGGTTAAAACATGTTGATAATATTGTCGTACAATATATCTTCATGGTATTATCCCGCTATGAACTACACCTAGTTTGATAACAAACTACTTGACCCAAATGCCCTCTTTAGCTGCTATAATAGCAGTCATATACTTAGCCTTTTGGTGTAGTATCTGTCACAATGTCTTAACTTTGGAACTCATCCAAATCCATTATTGAACTTACTTTCCATTATATTGTGCCACCCTTAGTTTAGATTGAGATGAACTTAATTTGTACTTTGTGACAAAACTAGTATCAATGTAGTACTTTTACAATGAACTAACCATATATTTGTCACTTCTACAAACAATATATTCTCAGTTCTTCCAAAAGATCATAAGAATATCCTTACTATTGTCCAATGATCATCATATGAATCATTCTGGTATATGCTCACATCATTTAGAGCATAGGACATATCTGGATTTGTACATATCACAGCATAATTGATATAAATACTCTTTGTGATTTCATACATCAAGTATCAATCTATACTTGAACTTTGTTTCACTTACCAAGTGTCAATACACTTGAATATATCATCAATATTGAACTCATTCAATCCTTTCTGTGCGACAAGAACCTTTCTTGTACTTTCTATATTGAACTCATTCAATATCTCATCTATGTACTTCTGGCACAACCATATTGGCGTCTATTGATGCCAAATATTTGGGTTTTGCCTAAGTATTTCATCAGGATGAAATTCTTAATATGTGTTAATAAAAGATACATCATTTCCAATCAACAATATGTCTTCCACATAATGTATTAGAAACATGTCTTAGCGCTCCCACTTAATTTCTTGCAAATGCAAGCATCTTCATTGTCTCTGATGAAATTAAACTCTTTTAACAGTTTCATCATAGTGAAGATTCCAACTCATATGCTTACTTCAACCATTGAAGTTTGCATATGCATTTAGCATCCTTTGAACTAACAAAACCCTTTGGACCGTGTCATGCACACATCCTAGGTAACCCTTCTATTAGAAGAATTTGTTTTGTTTATCCAACACATAACAAAATTATATGTCGTGGTTGCTACATTAATCCGTCTAGACTAAATATCGCTATGAAAGATCAAATCTTGTCATAGTCAACCCTTGAACATTGTTGTGAACTCTTTCCCAACATGTCGACCATTTCATAGATGCGAAATATTCATGTCTATTTCTTTATAGATCCAAACACAACTGTAAGGTCTTACACCTTTCTCGAGGGTCCTTCAAGTTCAAAACTTGATTTCTCGTGTATGGAACTATCACGGATTTTATGGCTTCAAGCCATTTTACGGAGTCAGGGCTCATCATCGCTTCTTTGCATGTAGTCGGATCATTATTGTCAAATAATGATTTAACTCTCAAATCTTGGTATTCGATTGTTCATCCGACCTACTTGTTTCAATAGGAACTTGGATCTCCGTGACCACAACCTTTGAGGTACGTGAGTCATGAGCATTGTTGCTATCTCCGGAACACTTTTCGGCGCTGCGCAACTCTTCACATATAGCTAAGGTTCTTTTAACCTTATCAAAGTTCTTTTGTCCTCCCACTTAACTTTTCACGAATAAATTTCTTCTCTAAGAAACTTGACGTTCTAAGGGACAAACATTTTTGTCTCCGATGTTATGGAGGAACAGTTATTCGAAATAACATACAAAGACAGGTTCATCCGACTTTGGTTGCAAACATCTTTCTTATGCATAGCATACCAATGTTTAAGAAAGGACAACTTGGGTTTTATCCCAAACCATAACTTTATATGGTGTCATTTCAACGGATTATGATGGAGCTCTTTTCAGTGGAAAAACGGTAATCTCTAAAGCTTTTAATCTTTAAAATATAATAGCAGTTTTATGAATTACACCTTTGATCTTACCATGTCAAACAAGGTTTAATTACATATCTCGAACGCTCCATATTCTTATGGTGTTTCGGGAAAATGCAAATCCACGGAACGATTCCTTAAATCTTAGGTATTATGCTAAACTTGTAACTCAAATATCTTCCTTTATGATCTTATCATAAACTATTTATATTCTTGTTACAATGATTTTGCACTTCATCTTGAAAGTCTTTGAACTTTTCAAATGTTTCATACTTCATCCTTATTAAGTAAATATTCATGTATTCACTCAAATTTTCGGAGAAAGCATATGAAGTTGAAATCCATCGCTTTTGACTACACATGATGGACTTTGTACAACATTATGTACAATTTCCAATAAGCCAGTCATTCGTTCCTTTTTGGCTATGAACGAAGTTTTAATTATCTCTAGGAAAGTTTCACAAGCGTCATATGATCAAAATCAAAAGACTCCAAAATTCCATCCACATGGAGTTTCTTCATGTTTTCTTTCCAATATAATTTAAACGGCGATGTCACTTCCTAAGTGATCTTTCAATCAATTTGTCTTTCGACATTTTTAGCACTAGTTTTATGGATGTGATTTATCCAACGAGATTTGTAAATCATCCATCTTTTATGGATTACAACAATTATTTGAACAACCCTTTTGTTCTCATAATACCTGATAAAACAAATCTTGAAGGCAAGCTTTGATGTTTAACGAGCAACACAATAACCCTTTATTTGTTCTCGATGAACATCATCACATATTCTTTTGCTAGTTACTTAGGCCATTGTAGTTCATGAATTACATTGTTTTTATGACGATTCACACAAACAAATTCAGTATCAAATACTTAAGAACCACATTGTTTCATAAGCAAAGAATATATCCATAACATGTATATCATCTATATACTTAAAAACAATTCTAGTCTTTTCTTTTACGCCATATACTTATGAGATTCTCTTCAAGATTTCCTTTTCTCTTTGAAAGAATCTATCAACATCAATAGTGGTGCCATATACTTGACACATAGTCCAAAGCGTGTATAGTTAAATACCAATGTCTTTGGACTTGCACTTTGAAGTAGATCACCATTATCAAATGTTTGGTGTTCTTTCAAATTCCTTTCTTTAGTAATCTCTTGGTGTAGTAAACATTTTACCTACATCAAATATTCACCCTCATTATGGAATTATCCATGATCAAGCTACTTTTAACTTGTAACGGTGAATCGCGAGTATAATGTTGCTCTCCAAAACCTTTTGGAGGATTAAGACAACTAGTGTCTCCAACCTTTTGCAAATTCTCATCAAATATGAGAACATGTCTTTTGCCATATTATACTCTATCATGTTGTAACCAAAACTTCGCTTCAGATATCACAATATCTTCCATACATTATGGTTTCTGAAACAACTCTTTCAGATCCTAGATAACCTTGATATTAAGACAATCCTTTGAATATCAAGAATCATGGAGACAAACATGATACTCATACACTAACACTTGGAATTGTCACTCTTGATTTAATACCAATTATTAAACTTCATGGAGTAACCGGAATTTACTGAAAGTTTGCAATAGGACTTTTAAACTTTAGATTAACACTTCAAAACAATACGATACCAGCTCGTAAAGTAACTAACCAGAATTCTATAGTTCTATCATCTCAATTATAACTAAGCGCAAGGTGGTAAACGGATGCCAATGACTACAACAATTATGCAAATTCACTTTGAGTTAATTTATGATAAATAGTGTTCAACTTTTAATCATATTGCTCTTGAACTCCCACTCAAAACAATATCCCTCACATTGTTTTAGTGATCACACGAACCAAATCCACCATATCAAAATCGATCATCACGAGAGTTGATATAGCTTCAATGGCGAACAATCAACATGTTCATCATATCTACTATATGACTCATGCTTTACCTTTCGGTGATCCGTGTTCCTGAGACCATGTCTGTACATGCTAGGCTCGTCAAGATCAAACCTTAGCTTCCGCATGAGCAAATCTGGCTTGCCCACGTTGTATACACTTGCAGAATCTAACACACCCGATCATCACGTGGTGCTTCGAAACAACAAGCTTTAGCAACGGTGCTAACTAAGGGTGAACACTGTATGACTTGAAATTCATGTGCATGAGGGATCATCTTATAATGCTACCGTCGTCTACTAATCAATACAAGATGCATAAAGGATTAACATCACATGCAATTCATAATATGTGATATGATATGGCCTTTCTTCTTTGTGCTTCCGATCTCCATCTTCTAACACGAACATGATCTCCATCATCACCGACATTGCATCAAGGTCAATGATGCTTCTCCATGGTTGTCGTCCACCGGCTTCAACTATTACAAATACTTTGAATAGACACGCGGGTCTTTACAGAAATTAAAGACAACCATATGGCTCCTGCCGGTTGCTGACTTACAATAAGGAACATTGCATACATCATATATAATCACAACCATGGCCATATCACATCACTGCACACCCCTGCAAAACAAAGTTAGACGCCTCTACTTTCTTTGCATATTTTACGTGGTTTGGGGCTTTCAATAAGTGTCGTTCTAACTTACGAACAAGAACCACAGCATTGATACTAGTATTGTTAATCACCCATTGTAAATTGGATCTTAACTATGCTAGGAGAAACATGCACCCGCAAAGCCACTTATGCAATACAAGTTGCATGTCAAGCGTGGAGCAAGTCTCATGAACGATGTCATGTAAGGTTAGCCGCTTCATCCCAACATACCGCAAGATGCAAAGTACACAAGAAGCAATCGACAATAAAAGCATCAACGCCCACAATGACCATTGTGTTCTACTCGTGCAAACAGATCTACATATAGACACGGCTCGATACCCAGAGGGGTTCGGCATGGAAAACAAAAATTTCTACCGCATGCAAACAAACAAGCCAAGATCTATCTACTAGATTGTAGCAGAGTCGATAGAGGAACTCACCTCGAAGATTCCAAAGTGGTTAACGAGAGCATATTCGTGGGTGATGTAGTCGTACACTTCGATCTCAAGATCGCGTGACGATCCTTCCGGCTGCGTTCAAGCGCTTCCATAATCGGTCACACGTTCGACTCGACGAAGACCTTCCTCTCCCTTGTTCCAGCGGCGGAGGTTGTAGCACTCTCCTCGCGATTCCTAAGGCAAACTGGCGTGGTCTAAGTAGAGGGAGATCTCGCGAGGCTTCGCCTTAAGCGGGGCAGTATGGTGGAGTATGAGAGAGCTCCTCGGCGATCTAGGTTTTAGACACACCAAGGAGGTGCTAGAGCCGGCTAGGGTTTGGGGCACCCCAAGTCGGCTAGAGCAACCCTAGGAGGCGGCACTGCAGGAGGTGGTGGCGCCAAGCTAGGGTTTGGAGGAGGTACTTGTGTGTGCTAGGAGGGATCCCGCCCTCCTTATAGGTGGAGGGGCCGGCCAAGGGAGGGTGGAGTCCCTCCCAACTCGGCAGGTGGTCGCCGGCTTGGGAGGAGGACTCCTCCTCAACTTGTTTCACCTTCCTCCTCTTTTCTCTTTCCAAATTTAGCCGTTTGACTTTTCAATTTAGCTATTTGACTTTTCAAACTAGGATTTGAATTAATCCTTTATTTGGAACAGCGATGACATTTAGTACATGATGCAATCATTCCAACTTGCAATGACACATCCATGTACCCCTTCCCCTCCGGAGTCTTGGGACATTTGAACCTTCTAGAACATTCCCGATGAAAACAGGAATCATTCCCGAACTCCGAAACGGACTTTCCTTATATGAATCTTATTCTCCGGACCATTCCGGATCTCCTCGTGATATCCGGATCCCATCCGAGACTCGAACAACATTGGTCTCTTTCTCATCATACCATAACTACTCAAACAACGTCGAATCCTTAAGTGTGTCTCCTACGGTTCGTGAATTATGCGGACATGATCGAGACACTTCTCAACAATAACCAATAGAGGAATCGAAATTCATATGGCTCCCACATATTTCTACGATTACTTTGCGATCGAATGAACCACTTACATACGATACCAATTTCCCTTTGTCTCACGATAGTTTACTTATCCGAGGTTTTGATCGTCGGTATCTGCATACCTAGTTAAACCTCGTTACGATAAGTACTCTTTTCTCGTTCCGTGATATGTGATCCCTTGTGAGCTCACATGCTTGCAAGCTAATTGGATGACATTACCGAGAGGGCCTGGAGTATATCTATCCGTCATATGGATGGACAAATCCTCTTGATCCATGTGCCTCAACACATACTTTCCTAACACTCAATGCCACCTTTATAGCCACCCGATTCACGGTGTGGTGTTTGATGTCATCAAAGCATCCTTCCGGTGATGGTGATTAGCATGATCTCATGGTCGAAGGAATTAGGTTACTATGTATCAGAAAGCTTATAGCAAATGAACTTTATTAAATGACTTGATCTTTATGCTACGCTTAACTATAGGAGTATGTCCATCACATCATTCTCCTAATGATATGACCCTGTTGTTAATAACATCTCTATGTTCATGATCAGGAAACCATGATCATATATTAACCAACAAACTAGTTTAACAAGAGGCTTTACTAGGGACTCTTTTATGTTTACAAATCACACAAGTATTAATGTTTCCGGTTAATACAATTATAGCATGGTATGTAAACATTTATCATAAGTATGAAGATATGATAATAACCACTTTATTATTGCCTCTTGGGCATATCTCCAACACCACCACCTTCTACACAGTCAGGTATGTCTCTGTGGTATCTGGATTCTGGAGCTTCTTTTCATATGACCTCTGAGTCTTCTTTTCTGTCCGCTCTTCGTTCTCTCCCTTCTCCTGTCCGTGTTTTTACGGCTGATGGTACCTCTCTCCCTGTTTCTAGTCGGGGCACCCTTTCTACTTCTTCTTTTTTTGTTCCTGATATTTCTCATGTCCCTCTTCTTAAGATGAATCATTCTCTGCTTGACTTCGACTGGTTGTCGCGTCATTCTTGTGTTGTCTAGGACCGTCGCACCCATGCCCTGGTTGGAGCTGGCCCTCGCAGCCGTGACTCTTCAGGACTTTGGGAGTTAGACTGGCTTCGCGTTCCTTCCGTTGCCACTTCATCTGCCAGTTCTTCTTCGGTTGTCGCCTCTACCACCATCTCCTTTCAGCAGTGGCATCATCGTCTTGGTCACCTCTGTGACTCTCGCCTGTCGTCATTAGTTCATCGTGGTCTTAAAGTCTGCATCTCGGAGATGGGTCTTTGCATTGTCAAGGTTGTAGGTTGGGTAAGATTCAGCTTCCCTATCCTACTAGCGTCGTATCTCAAGGACCTTTTGATTTAGTTCATTCCGATGTTTGGGGTCCTTTCGCTTTGAAAGGGGCCATCGCTACTATATTTTATTCATCGATGATTTTTCTCGGTACACTTGGTTGTATTTTACGCTCTCGTAGTGAGGTGCTCTCCATATATCAGCGTTTTCTTGCCATGGTTCGTACTCAATAGTCTACCCCATCCGTGTGTTTCAGGCTGATTCTGTGGTGAGTATATCTCCCGATGTTGCGAGGTGTTCTTCTTGAGCAGGCACTCTTGCTCATTCTCTGTCTGGCGCACATGCCGAGAATGGTGTTCTTGGCGTAAGCATCGCCATCTTCTTGAGACCACTCGCTATGATGATTGCTTCTTCTCTCCCGCATTTACGGGCGAGGCTGCCACGTCGGCTTACCTCATCAATATTCAGCCTTCGCTGCCTTGCGGTGGTATCCTCTTGAACGCCTCTGGGCAGTCTCAGTTACTCCATGCTTCGCTTGTTTGGTTGTGTTTGCTATGTTCTCCTTGCTCCTCATGACGCACCAAAGCGACGCTCGATCTGTTGAGTGTGTCTTCCTCGGATCTGATGATGAGAATAAGGGCTATCGCTGTTGAGACCACCTGTTAGTCGGATGCGGATCTCTCGTGATGTTACTTTTGATGAGGCGTCCTTTCTATCCTCGTCCCACTTCTTGGTACTTACCGTGGAAGATATCTCTTTTCTTCTCTTTCGACACCTCCTTCTACCCCTATTGTGTCTTCTTTAGGATCTCCTCCCCCTGATGTCTCTTCTTCGACACCGTCCTCTTCTGCTCCGTCTAGTTCTCCTAGTTCTCCTCGTTCTCCGGAGTCTTCCTCTACTATTTCCTCTTCTTCATCGTCGTCTCCTGCGTCGTCTTCCTCTGATGATCTTCCCTCTACTAGTCCTGTTCGTCAGCGTCGTGCCCCCAACCGTTACTCTCCTAGTCAGTATGGTCTTTCTGTTGCCTCCGAGCCGACCTCTTATCGGGATGTGAGCATCATCACATGGCATGGCCATGGCCGAGGAGATTGCTGCGCTTGAGCGCACTGGCACCTGAGATCTTGTTTCTCCTCCTCCCGGCGTTCGTCCTATCACGTGTAAGTGGGTCTATAAGATTAAGACTCGCTCTGATGGATCTCTTGAGCGCTATAAAACACGTCTTGTGGCTCGTGGTTTTCAGCAGGAGCATGGTCGTGACTATGATGAGACCTTTGCTCACATCGCTCATATGACCAATCGTACTCTTCTTTCTTATACATTGCGTCCTTTGATGCGTGTCCCGGCTTGATGTTCGAATGCCTTTCTCAATGGTGAGTTGAGTGAGGAGGTTTATATCGACCTCCTCCTAGGTACTGTTCACGAGGGATGGTTTGTCGTCTTCGACGTTCTCTTTATGGCCTCAAAGCAGCCCCTCGTGCTGGTTTGAGCGCTTTGCTTCCGTAGTGACATGCTGGTTTCTCCTAGTGCTCATGATCCAGCGTTGTTTGTTCACACTTCTCCTCGTGGGCGCACTCTTCTTCTTCTCTATGTTGATGATATGATCATTCTGGTGATGATCCTGAGTATATAGCCTTTGTTAAGGCTCGTCTTCGTGATCGACTTCTTATGACGATCTTGGTCCTCTTTGATACTTTCTTGGGATTGAGGTTTCCTCCACTTCGATGGCTTTTACATCTCTCAGGAAAAGTATATTCAGATCTTCTTGCTCGTCTTTGCTCTTGGGACGAGCGCCGTTGAGACCCCTATGGAGCTTAATGTTAAGCTTCAACTTTTGATGGTGATCCTCTTTACGATCCCAGCGTTATCGTCATCTTGTTGGGAGCCTTGTTTATCTTGTCACTCGTCCTCGACATCTCTTATCTGTTATTCATAGTCGGTTTGTTTCTGCTCCTACCACTGTTCACTATAGTCATCTTCTCCGTGTTCTTCGTTATCTTCGTGGTACGATCACTCGTCGCTTTTCTTTCCTCGTTCCAGCTCCCTCCAGCTCCAGTGCTATTCGGACGCTACGTGGGCGAGTGATCCTTCGGATCGTCGTTCACTTTCTGCTTACTGTGTGTTTCTTGTGGTTCGCTCATTGCTTGGAAGACGAAAAGCATACGGCTTTCCGTTCGTGTTGAGGTGACTTGCGTGCTATGGCCTTGTTGAGGTGACCTGGTTACTGGTTACTTGCGGATTTTGGGGTCTCTATTACCACACCTAGTCGGTTTTGTCGACAAAGACATGTGCTATTAGTGTTGCGTGATCCGGTCAGCATGAGCTTACCAAGCATATTGGTGTTGGTGCTTTCTATCGCGTCGTTCGAGTGAGACTCAGGGTTATTCAGATATGCCTTGATTCTGATTGGCGGATTTCTTCAAGGCATGGAGCCAGAGCAAAGATGATTTCTTCTCCAAACTCGGTGTTGTGGATCGCATGAGTTTGAGGGTGTTAGATGTATATATCTCTATTGTATTTCTCTATATGTTAGAGGCTTTCTGCGTATTCATGTATCAGATTATATATTGTGGCCTTTAGCCTCAGAGGAATACAAATTGTCTATTACTAATAACAATTCAAAGTAAGGGAAGTAGTATTATATAGACGGCGTATTTGCCAGGAACTACTGGAGCTTCAAAGGTCAATGCTTCCGGATTCAGAAACGCAGCGCTGAAAGAAACACACGTGGTTGCTGAGTTCTCGAATAAACCCCAGGAAACGTCCCCAAGAAAACCCCACGGCGGCGGCGAAGCTCTCCGAGGGTCTGGCATGGCGGCTGCGGCTGCTGCTCCCCAGGGCAACCAGAACCGCGGCCTCCTCCTCCGCTCTACTCCACCGCCCTCTGGATTCCTTCTCCAGATGCACCCGGAGCCTCGAGCCGCCCCTCCCACGGCCACTGTCCACCGTCTTCCGGCGGCACCTCTCCGATGCTACCTTCGACGCGCAGGCGCTGGACACCCGCGTACCCGCCACCGTCATCACCGGATTCCTCGGCTCCGGCAAGGTCTGGTCCGCCTCGCTTACTTTGCCTTTCCCTTATGAATTCGGATTTAAGAAATTGACGCGCTATCAGTAAAACCAAGTAATACCGGTGTGGATTTGAACTGAGAATCTCGCTTTACTTACCTTTCGCTTGTGAAATGGCCACTCGAGTCTGGAGTTTGAACTCACTGCATATTGTCTTCTACTTGACCAATATATCGTCTGATTGTCCAGTAATGTCTCACTCTTCGTGGTCTTAATACGAATTCAGATTTGAGAAATTGATGCCCTGTCAGTAAAACCAAGTACAACCGGCCGTGGATTTAAACCAAGGAATGCGCTTTCACTTCCATGATGATATAATATATTGAATGCTGATGATTCTCAAATAGGCTGGCTAACTGTTTTGAATCTCTCTTTTGCAGACAACCCTTCTGAATCACATTTTAACCTCACAGCATGGGAAGAGGATTGCTGTCATCGAGAATGAGGTAATAAAATTCTTGGGTCTTGTAGAACTTTGTTATGCCCTGTCAACATTGTTTGATATTATGTTTTGCAATGGATCGATAGTTGCACCGAATTAGCTCCATTTAACATGACGATACTCGGAGTTGCTATGTAGAATAAGCCATATTGTCCTTTTGTGTGTAGTTTGGTGAAGTGGATATCGACAGCTCACTGGTCGCTAACCATTCATCCGTTGCTGAAGACATCGTGATGGTGAACAATGGCTGCTTATGCTGCACTGTCCGAGGAGACCTTGTGAAGATGCTTCTGAAGTTAGTGAAGCAAAAGGGAGACAAGTTTGATCATATTGTTATTGAAACAACAGGTAAATCTCATTCAATCAAAATCTAACCATATATATAATGCCATGTGTTTAATCGAAAGATGGATGATGTTCTAATGCCTAACAGAATTAATCACTGTCCAGGTCTTGCAAAGCCTGGTCCTGTTATTGAGACATTTTGTTCAGATGAGTTGGTCTCGAAGTATGTGAAACTTGATGGTGTGGTTACTTTGGTTGACTGTAAGCATGCCATGAAGCATTTGAATGAAGTCAAACCAAGGTGGGTTGTGAATGAGGCAGTAGAACAAGTTGCTTATGCAGACCGGATTATATTGAACAAGGTATTTGGTCAGTCTATAGACCTTAGACCCTAAACCCTCTATAGAACTATACATAAGGCTCTGATGCCAAACAATTTTTGATTCAAGGACATCTTTTTCCGATTTTTTCTTCTTTAAGAATACACCATAAAAACTGCTTCTTGCTTTTTCTAATGTTCCGTAATTGCTATCTCAATTGCAGATTGATTTGGTTGACGATGCAGAACTAGAGATTGTAACCAACAAGATCAAGGTAGGTTGGTAGAATGCCTTCAGAAAGCAGAGAAATTCTATGGAGTGCAACTTTATCTTGTTTTGCACAAGTTGAAATGTTTTCTTGGTGCAGCTCATAAATGGGATGGCACAACTGAAAAAAGCAAAGTTTGGCGATGTTGACATGGATTTTGTGCTAGGAATTGGGGGTTATGACCTTGATAGGTTAGTACTCTTTGTTTTCTTATTAGGTGTTGAAGAATATTGGGCTGTGATCCTGACTGTCACATGTCATATTTTGTTTCTCTAAGTGTGATAAAAATATATCTGCAGGATTGAGGATGCAGTCCAATCGAACGGGAACAAAGAGACAGGTCATTGCCACTTGGGACATGAGCATGGTAATGTTCACGCTCCAGTATCCATGTGCTCTGAATCCCATTATATATGAGACATGCCAATTCTTACAGCTAGGGCTTAAGACAACAATTAGTGGCTTCCTTTTGGATTTGTACCTTTTACCAAAATTTCTGATGAAGAAATAGTGGCAGATAAATGCTTAATAATTAAGCTGACAACCAGACTTGCAGTTTACTTGCCTATGCGCATTCATTTTTTATTCAACTTTCTTTTCTCAGTCCGTTAAGTTTACTCTGCTGACTTTTAGGACACCATCATGATCATGTCCATGATTCAGCAGTTACCAGTGTAAGCATTGTCTCTGAGGGAGTACTTGATCTTGACGAGGTAAACAAATGTACTTAAGAATTGTTCGAAATATGGTTCTTCCTTTGACTTCCAAACTTCTCAGTAAATGAACCTAGTTTATCACTACTGTCTTTTCAAGGTCAATGATTGGCTAGAGAGACTGGTTGATGAGAAAGGTGAAGATCTGTACAGATTAAAGGGTGTTATATCTGTAAACCAGTCAACTGGACGCTTTGTATTCCAGGTCAGCCGATTTAGTCATCTCCTGACATTTGCTGTTGTCTGATGAAGTTTTGTCTCTGTGCCTCTGCAATTTTATCTGTTGTAATTTTGTCGTATTCACTACCGACTCCTACTTGAAATTCTAGGTGTGCACTCTATGCTGGAAGGTTGCCCAGCAAAGCCGTGGGAGTCTGATGAGAAGAGAATCAACAAGCTCGTGTTCATAGGCAGGAATCTGGACGAAGCTGCACTAAGGAAAGCCTTCAAAGGTTGCCTGCTATGAACACTCTGATCATTTGGTGCTCCTTGGGAGATTGAGGCTGCCAAACCAGGCGTTAAGAGCAAGCACAAGGCCGTACGTTTATGTTGTTGACGTTCGCCTCGTGTTACACCGAGAAATGGATTACCGTTCCCAACATCCTAGACTAGAGCAAGAACTAAAGGTCTTTGTGTTCGTGTGGCATCCTCATTTTGATTAGAAGCACGCCTGTATGCCAGTGTACTTGTCTTATGATGAAACTGAGCAATTCATGTCTGAACTCTGAAATGTTGAATGCAAGCCTTTTGCCATGTTTTGGAGGTTTTTTTTTATGTAATCTGACTGTAAGACCAGCTCTATTAATCTTGAAACAGAGAGTGATTTCAGCGCAGAAAAAGAGAAATTCAGAGTTAGTAATACTTGCCTAACAGTAATAACAGGATAATTTGCACAGAAAAGAACATTGGTTTGCTCTTAAGTCATCACTGTTTTTCTCCCAAGCATGTGTTTGGTTATGAAAAGGCTAGGTATACATTAACATGCCACGAAACCAAAACTGAGTTTGTATGAACTTTGCACGAAACTCGTCAATTCTTGCACGACTGAAAAAAAAAATCACATTTCTAGACAAGTGCAAGAGCTCCGTAACGTATACTATTACGGGTCAAAGCAGAATATGGAAGAATAATAACTCATAATTAGTTATTACTAGTATAAGTATTAAAAAGAGGATAGATATTTTTAAAGAAAAAAAAGAAAGAAATACTACTAGGGTATATTTCCGATTTCCCACGCGGTGATACAACGGCTATATTTCCGTGACATATCCCTTCCTGTCTCTCCCCATCTCGTTCCCCTATTTCCAGCGATCCATCAAGAAACCCTCAACTCCTCCGCCAAGCAATTCTCCCTGCGAGCGAACGAATCCGTCGATCTCTCTTGGTCGCTCGGGGGGAACGCGCCGTCTCGCGATCGAATAAGCTCTCCGAGATCCTCCTCGCCTCCGAAAGCTCTGTCCAAGATCCCCGCGGTCCTCGTCTGGTTTACCGATCCTCGATCCCCGTTGCTGAATTTTGCCCACGCGTGTGCTAGTTTCTGATCGATTCTCTAGCTCGAGTTGATCGCCAGCGCTGTTAATCTTGCCCTGTTCTTTGGTAGAATCTTCTTCGCCTAGCGTATCCGGTTGCCTTCGTTTACCGAGTGGATATAGGGTTCCGTATTGGTTTCTAGTCGATTGCCTGCCTTAGAATTCGTTTCTTGACTTAGGGTTCCCTATTGATTTCTAGTAGTTTGCCTCCTTGGATTGTTCGGTTTGCCCTAATCTCGTTTGCATCAGTACAAATCGCCGTTTCTTGCTGCTTCTGACCATGGACGCAGGCTCGGACTTGATATCACCGGAGATGAGCAGGAGGCGTGCGGCGGCGGCGCGGCAGCCGCTCCAGGAGGCAGGCTCAAGGCCCTACATGCCGTCCCTGTGCTCGACGCCCCGCAACCCTGCCGTCAAGTGCTACGTGAGTTCTGGATCCCCTGCTCCCTTTGCGTGTGTGTACAGGTTGTTCGACGAAATGCCTGAACGGGGTAAATCTTCTTGTTTGGCAGGGGGACAGGTTCATCCCGTGCAGATCGGCGATGGACATGGACCTGGCGCACTATCTTCTGACCGAGCCCAGGAAGGACAAGAAGAACGCCACGACGCCGTCACCGGCCAAGGAAGCTTACCGCAGACTCTTGGCTGAGAAGCTGCTTAACAACCGCACGAGAATTCTTGCCTTCAGGAACAAGCCTCCGCAGTCCGGAGAGCATCCTCACAGAGCTCCGTGCTGATGCAGCTTCCATCCAGGCCAGACCGGTGAAGCGCCGATACATCCCCAGGTATGACACGCTTACCGTGGTAGTGCTCATTCTGCTGCAGTTTAGTAGGAGCAATTGGTGGTGATAACTGACTCCATGTTTATTGGAATCTGATGCAGTCTGCCGAGAGGACTCTGGATGCACCAGACCTTGTCGACGATTACTACCTCAACCTACTGGACTGGGGAAGCAACAATGTCTTGTCCATTGCGCTGGGCAGCACGATATACCTCTGGGATGCCGCAAATGGGTCTACATCTGAGCTCGTCACCATTGATCAAGACAATGGCCCTGTCACTAGTGTTAGCTGGGCTCCTGATGGCCGGCACATTGCTGTTGGCCTCAACTCTTCAACTGTCCAGCTCTGGGATTCCAGCTCTAACCGACTGGTTAGTACTTCATGGCCCTCTAATGTCAATGTTCTATTAGCAGCATCATTTGTGTTTAGTTGTTGATCATGATTTTTGTTGCAGTTGAGGACACTGCAAGGTGTGCATGAGTCGAGAGTCGGTTCACTGGCATGGAATGGCAACATACTGACCTCTGGTGGTATGGACGGCAAGATTGTGAACAATGATGTGAGGATCAGGAACCATGCTGTGCAGACATACCGTGGGCACGGGCAGGAGGTGTGTGGACTCAAGTGGTCAGGATCAGGACAGCAGCTGGCCAGTGGTGGCAACGACAACCTCCTCCACATATGGGATGTATCCATGGCATCCTCTGTACAATCTGCAGGTCGCACCCAATGGTTACACAGGCTTGAGGACCACTTGGCTGCCGTGAAGGCACTCGCATGGTGCCCATTCCAGAGCAACCTGCTGGCATCCGGCGGTGGCGGAAGTGATCGCTGCATCAAGTTTTGGAACACACACACAGGCGCATGTCTCAACTCTGTCGACACCGGGTCACAAGTGTGTGCGCTGCTCTGGAACAAGAATGACAGAGAGCTTTTAAGCTCACATGGATTCACCCAGAATCAGCTCACCTTATGGAAGTACCCGTCGATGGATAAGATGGCTGAACTCACTGGCCATACTTCCCGGGTCCTTTTCATGGCTCAGGTAATCTTTGCTCCCTATGCTTCAGTAGCTAAGTTGACACATATTTATTTGCACAGATGTCTTATTGATTGCTTGTGCTGTCCTTTGGTAATTTTGCAGAGCCCTGATGGTTGCACAGTAGCATCTGCTGCAGGAGACGAGACTTTGCGATTCTGGAATGTGTTTGGGACTCCTGATGCTCCTAAGGCTGCAGTGAAGACTTCACACACTGGCATGTTCAACAGTTACAATCATATCCGATAAGCATTGGTATTACTCTTGGAACTTGTGTATTATTTCTCATAATTTTGTTTAACTTAATCATATGATGTCCAAAGAAGCACTTCAGATTAACTTGAACCACTACATTGTATCCATTTGTACATCATTGCAGATCCCCGCGACTGGTGTGACATTATTCTGACAAAGAGTAGCAGGTTACGTGCAAAAAGTAATTGCATCGCAAGGTGATCACCTCCCCTCCTGAATCCATTTTTATGAATGTACATGTAGTAATGACCTGGCTATTAATGAAACATTTCCCTTCGACAGTTCTTAGGTGACCATCAGGAGTTCCAGAACTGTTGATATGTATGGAGACCATCATGAGCTGATTCCAGAACTGTCTATATGAATGGAGACCGTTAACAAAGTTGTAAATCATCGGAGACGCCATCATGAGCTGATTTTACTTAGATGTTTTGCATTACTTTGATTTTAGACAGAACTGAAGTATGTGTGTGTGCTTCAGTTTTGTTGTCTGCTTGTAACTTTGGTTGCTATTTTACTATCCAGATGATGAACATCAAGACCATTTTGATGTATGTAAAAATTATGTCCGTGATAATATATTTTATACTTTTTATGTACTGCACAGAGTCTAAAATATATGTGCTGTTTGGGAGTATTTGGATTGTTGGCCTCCCAAACTATTCTTCTTGCTTCTGATGTAACCTTTCAGTAATTGACTGGTTTTGCAGTTGACATGAGGCCTGGAGGTGCTTGCTTCTCTTTGGATTGTATTCTTTATGTATCTTATTATAAAGCTACCTTCTTGTGACCACTATTTGACTTTTTTTTTCAATAAATATACACATGTGCCTACTTATGCAATGGAACTTCTGTATTTCCACCAGAACTCAAATCTAACAAAATTGGAGCCCCATTTTACCTTCAGGTTAGATGTTCTGTCAGCTTCAAATTTGTTACTTCAGATCAGAATCAGATGCTGTGTGCTCAGTTTTCTTAGATGTTGTGTGCTAAGGATTTTTTAAAAAAACTGTGCGAAGGATTGGTGGAGCGGCAATTTCACAACTCTGAATGAACCGTGGTGGACTGGTGTCTGGTGGTAGTGCGTTTCCACTTTGTGCCACGTGGGCCGTCAGATCGCACTGGAGTTTATCCTGACCATCCAACGATCGCATACGTGTGGTTCCTCTTCCTGGTTCGTTCCTACTACCCACCGGCCATCAGCACACGAGTGGCCTTTTTGCCCACCTTGCGGCTGCGCCGCCCACTTCCTCACCCTCCTCTGCTGCTCCCCTCCCCCCACGAGCGTGCCCTCGGCCCGGCAGGCCTACCTCGACGTCGAGGTGTCCGCCGTCCGTCTCGAGGGCTCGCTGCTCGCCGGGATCGGGGGAGCCGCATCCCATCCAAATAAAGCATAAGCCTCTCGCTTGGCTGCCACCACAGCTCGGCTCCGGAGAGTCCAGATCCCCACCTTAGTGTCCCGTCGAACCTTCGACCTGTCCCCGGCCATGGATTTCATGAAGGTCTTCGATCAGACCGTGCGAGAGATGTAAGTTTTCTCGATCGGCCCACTGCCTCGTCGCTGTGCCTTTTTTTTTGTTTCGACAGTCTGGCGTCTGATCAAAGCGATCTGCGAGATCCTGACCCGTTTGCTGTGCGCGTGCTCTTGCAGCAAGAGGGAGGTCAACCTGAAGGTGCTCAAGGTCCCCGAGCTCGAACAGAAGGTCGGATCTCGCCCAGATCTTAGCTCGGATCCTCTGTAATTTTTTCCCCTTCTTCTGGCAATAGAGCTGTGATTGTCGGATTGGTTCACATCTGAACCTCAATTTTGCCTAGTTGTGTCCAGTTTAAGTATGGTTGGCTACTTGGTTGTGATTCCACATTTCCACTACTGTCTGTTGCGTTACTATGATTCGTGTACACTCTATAGTAACCCTGAAAAATGCAGAGTCTAGCGGCTTAACAAAATTCATAAAAGTTCGAACTCTTTAGAGTTGATAAATCAACTTGTGCGTTGGTAAATTGGTTACTTACACTGCTGAATGCACTCATCGGAGTATGCTTTTGAGTTAACTGTAATCAGATTGGATTACTCAATGTGAAGTTTCAAGTCTGATAGAAGTGACGACTGAACAATGGTCATTTTGATCTGTCATTGTTTGTTCTAGCATTATCTTGTGTCCATAAACATGATAGCGAGAATTATGTGACGTATATTGTTCCGTTCATTGTAAATTTGTAACCCGTTTACGGAGTTATGAAGTACCAGGTGGATCTTCCTACTTTGACACTAAGATGTCTTATGCAAATCATGATGCCTGAAACTCCACACCAGATTCAGCCCATTCTAGTGTGCACACATAAAGATGCTACTAGTATGCTATAGACCTACAGTAGCATTAATATTCCTATGGAGTAACACATACTGAGAAAGTTTGTTACCAAATCAGGTGCTTGATGCAACAAGTGATGAACCTTGGGGTCCACATGGAAGTGCTCTTTCAGAGCTAGCGCAGGCCACCAAGAAATAGTAAACTTTAATCTCTTACTCGTTCTGTGAGTTTTACCCCTTTTTGGATGCTCGAATGATGTTTCTAAATTCTAAATGTGCAGCTCTGAGTGTCAGATGGTAATGGGTGTCCTTTGGGCTAGGCTTGCTGAGCGAGACTCGAACTGGCGCCATGTATATAAGGTTATTGCTTCTTATTTCTTAATGACCATTGTTGTACTACCTCCGATCCTAAATAAGTGTCGGAGATGTAATACAAACTTTGTAGTAAAACAGTATGAGATCACCGACACTTATTATGGATCGGAGGGAGTACTATTTTTGACAAATATTAACCTTGTTTGGCATCAATTCTTCAATGATGACACTAACCACCAAAAGTAAAACCTTTTTTTGTGTAAGATTTGTATGGGTAATATTGTTCACTAAGAAAAAATAATGAATGCACAGGCGCTGACAATTATCGAGTACTTGATAGCCAACGGTTCTGAGCGGGCGGTTGATAACATCCTTGATCATTTTTCAAAGATCTCGGTATGTGTCGTTTGTTCTTTGTTCATAACTCTTTCTTATTGAGGTTACATATAGTTACATTCTTTGTTGTTGTATCCATTAAGGTTCTTTCGAGTTTTGAGTTTGTGGAACCGAATGGAAAAGATGCTGGAATAAATGTGAGGAAGAAAGTCGAAACTCTAGTGGGCATCATAAATGACAAGGATAGAATAAAGGCTGTGAGAGATAAAGCAGCCAGTAACCGTGACAAGTAAGTTCTGGGAATTGAATGAGTTCTCCATCTGATTATTTTAGTTGTATAGTCATCTTAAATAGTCTTAACTTTGCTGGATGAAGGTACGTTGGGTTATCCTCAACCGGATCATCATATAGATCAAGCTCAGCCACTGTAGGGAGCAATTACAGTTCAGGTGAACGTTATGGGAGTTTTGGTGGCACAAGGGAGGGCGATTCGTTCAGCAACAGTTACAAGGACAAAGAATCTGCTAAAACCTCTGCAGGTAGTAATGGCAGCAAGAAATCTGGCAGCAAGACAAGAAAAGATGCGAAGCATGATAGAAGGTACTATAACCCTACTTATCATTTTTACATACGTTAAATAACCACTACTGGTTTTCAATAACTGCGGGCAATAACAACCTTTTTAGTAAATGTATCCATTTTGTCATATAATTCAAAGTTTGTTAGCCGGAGGGATATGGTAGTAAGATTTTTGGTAGCTTATGTGGTTGCATGATGGAAGAATTAGATCCCAACTCCCAAGGTTGAAGTAATATGTAATTTGCTATCAATGTATAGTTAGTCTTAGAGTATACTAGTACTGCTTCTGCCTCTTTGAGGAGGCCCTTGTGTTGAATGTTATTGAGTATATAAGTATAGTATAAATGCAGCAATATTTTTTGAGGAAAAAATGCCAATGTATCAGTTCTGCACTTTTAGACCCCAGGCTTACATTTTACTATTATACATTTATTATTCCTTCACTAAAGTTGTATCTCGACCCAGCTCCTCGAAGCCACCATCTACTGCAAAAAGCAATGAAGATGACTTGATGACTTTGATCCCGTGGATCTTCTTCAAATGGTAAAAATTATATTCATATATTTTTTCTTATGCTACTACCAGGAATTTCTGTAGCTGTGGTACTGAATGCATATTCAATTTGTGGCATATAAGTCTGTTAAAATCTATCTTTTTTAGTTCACCCCTCAATTTTGCATGTACAACTAGAGTATCTTGCAAGTAGCAAACTTGTAATATTTTCTTCTGCCCAATTATAAATTGGAGGCCATCAATGAATCACAGTTTAATTGATCAACTAGTTTTTTTATCAAAAGGGACAATCTGATAGTTTGTTGAGATTATGGAAATTATATATCTTTTTATATTTGAATTAATGTGTTGGAACCTTAAGGAGGTAGGCACTGACCATTTTAAGCTGAATGTAATGTAAGGCAAATAAATAAGCGGGCATATATGCCCTTTGTCATCAAAATGACCATTACTCGATTCAAACCACCAAGATAGAATACATGTTATCTTCTTATTTTGTGTAACTATTTTTTTTGTTCCACAGATGCAGCTAACAATGCGAAGACTAGCGAGGTCGATCTTTTTGGCCCAAACTTGATGGACGATTTCATGGACGAGCCTGCAGCCACTCCAGCAACAAAAGGTGTTGTAGAACCTCAGGTTGATCTATTTGGTGATGCAGATTTCCAATCGGCAACCCCAA